>OY821521.1:108832659-110290589 GCA_963682025.1 Cordilura impudica
ATTAAAAATTAAAAATTAAAAATTAAAAATTAAAAATTAAAAATTAAAAATTAAAAATTAAAAATTAAAAATTAAAAATTAAAAATTAAAAATTAAAAATTAAAAATTAAAAATTAAAAATTAAATATTAAAAATTAAAAATTAAAAATTAAAAATTAAAAATTAAAAATTTAAAATTAAAAATTAAAAATTAAAAATTAAAAATTAAAAATTAAAAATTAAAAATTAAAAATTAAAAATTAAAAATTAAAAATTAAAAATTAAAAATTAAAAATTAAAAATTAAAAATTAAAAATTTGTAATGTATAACTGTATCGTATTTATACCTGTTTCAATTAAATCTAAGTTTGTTTGATATTATTTGTAAAATGTCATAGCAATTGAAAAATATATATTCAGTTTGATTTGAGCAATAAAAGAATTAACAATAATCATTACAAATTCAGGTGTGGGGTAAAAAAAAAAAAAATGGATTTAAGACCCAACCGCCGGACGATTGCAGATGCATTAAATTTAGCTGGAATATCTTTTCCTGAAAATGCAACAATATCTCAATTAAGATCTTTGTATAATGGATTGCCTCAATTCCAAAATTCAAACAATGATGCTGTTCAAACTTTAGATGAATTAAATACTTCTGTCGATAGTGTGTTTCCTGCCGAAAATAATACTCCTTTTGCTGCTGCTTGTGTAAACGATTGTGCTGTTAATGATGCCTTAATGTCTGATGTTCCTAACTCTTCTGCCTTGCCAGTTTCAAATGGTATTTTATCCGATAATGGACCTTCAACTGCAAATGTAACTGCTGTAAATGATACCGGACTTCCTGCTTCAAATAATGAAGATCCTATTGATGAGGAACAGCAGTTGGAGAAAGAACTGAAAATTCTCCATATGCGGTGTGAAATTAAAAAATTACAAACACAACTTCAATCTTTAGAAAGTAATTCGTATCTAACTCCTGTCAATCGGCGTATTAATTATAAAGAACTTGATGTAGTTGTTCAAAAATTCAGTGGTGATGATCACCAAGATGTTTTGAAATGGTTTAGTTATTTCGAAGATTATACTCAAATGTCTGGATATAATGAACACGAACTTTTATTGGGATTAAAATGGTTATTGTGTGGTACTGCCCGTCAATATATTCAAAATATTAACATTACCAAATATGATGTTATGAAGAATTTGCTTATCAAAACCTTTAAAAGAACCTTAACTTGCGAAGAAGTGTATCGAAAGTTGCGTGCACGCACTTTAAAACCAAATGAATCTTGTCTAAGCTACGTGATTGCTATGCAAACAATTGCTGCTCAAACTAATATTGACGAAAAGGAATTATTAGACATTATAATGGATGGATTTCAAGATAAATCAAATAATATGTCATTATTATATAGTGTTTCATCAATTGACAAACTTATTGAACATTTGGATCGTTATGAAAAACGCCGAGTTCGAAAACAGGATGCAGCCTTGAAAATTAAGTCTAACTCTATGTCGGATGTGAGATGTTTCAATTGTTCTCAATTTGGACATTTTCAAAGTGCTTGTCCAAAACCTACTCGTCCTCCTGGTTCATGCTTTACCTGTCATCAAATAGGTCATTTTAATAAAGTTTGCCCAACTCGTAAAAGATCTACAACAGTTGCATCAGTTTGTCAAGAACCGGAAATTTTGACTGAGAATATTTATGTTAATCCAATTCAAATGGTGAGTGTGGCTTTTTACAATATAAACGAATGCACTAATTATTTGGATTTTAAATCTCTTATTGATTCTGGCAGTCCAATTAATTTTATTAAGAAATCATTAGTACCTTCAAACTTTGGAATATCAAAAGAGTTAAAGGTAACAAATCTTGTTGGTCTTGGAAATTTTAAATTACATATGTATGGACAAGTATCATGTTTGATTAAATATCGCAACATAATTAAACATGAACAATTAGTTGTAGTTCCAGATAATTATATGACAACTTCAATAATATTGGGTAGACATTTTATGAATACATTTAATATACATTTGTGTTATATCAATTCAAATAATTCGAGTGCATATCGTTTAATTGAAGATAAATTTAAGCAGGTTGGTAGGGATTGTGATTGTCTCACGTTATATAAAAGTAAATCAGAGAAAGGTGACTCAGCTTTAAATCCTCATATGGAAATACCTAATTTAAATATTTCGCCTTTGCTTAAAAATAGTGAAATAAACTTGACTAAAAATGTCATTATAAAATCCTATATTTATCCAAAAAATCTTAAGAAAACGCCGTTTAATTACAAAATGAAGATACGTTTATCTGATGATGTACCTGTCCATTGCTCTCCGCGCCGATTATCTTATCATGATCGAGGAGAAGTACAAAAAATTATTGATGACTTGTTAGAGAGAAAAGTTATTCAACCTAGTAATTCACCATATGCATCAGCTATTGTTTTAGTTAAGAAAAAATCAGGAGAAACCCGAATGTGTATTGATTATCGAAGTCTTAATAAAAAAACCATACGTGACAACTTTCCTTTACCTTTAATAGATGATTGTATCGAATATATGAAAGGAAAAACTATTTTTAGTTTACTTGATTTAAAAGACGGATTCAATCACATTGAAATGGATAATGAATCGGTACCCCTTACAGCATTCGTTACACCACACGGTCTATTTGAATATCTTAGAATGCCATTTGGCTTAAAAAATGCACCTGCAAATTTTCAAAGATATGTTTATTATATTTTCAAAGACTTAATTGATTCATGTGAAATAATTATTTATATTGATGATATTTTAATAGCATCAGTGGACTTTAAATCTCACTTGGAAATATTGAATAAAGTACTGTCTCGTGCTCACGAGAAAGGTTTAGAGCTTAAATTAAATAAATGTAAATTTTGTTATAATGAAATTGAATATTTGGGATACGCTGTTAATTCGAATGGTATACGGCCTACTGACAGACATTTATCTGCAATTAAAATGTTTCCAATGCCCAAAAATCGAAAGGAATTACAGACATGTATCGGTTTGTTTTCATATTTTAGAAGATTTGTACCATCTTTTTCAAAATTAGCGAATCCGTTATTAAATTTATTGCGTAAGAAACAGGAAAAATCGTTCCACTTTTCAGAGTATTGTATAAATGCATTTAATGAATTAAAGAAACGATTAATGGAAGCACCCATTTTAGCAATTTATAATCCAAAATGTGAAACGGAATTGCATTGTGATGCTAGTACTCTAGGATTTGGAGCTGTTTTACTGCAGCGTCAAAATGATGATAAGTTTCACCCAATTGCTTTTTTTTCAAAGTCTACGTCTGATGCAGAGTCAAGATATCATAGTTTCGAATTAGAAACTTTATCGATTATATATGCTCTTCGCCGATTTCGGATTTATTTGGAAGGAATTCCTTTTAAAATTATCACTGATTGTAATTCACTTACTATGACCTTAAGCAAAAAACAAATTAATCCGAGAATATCACGTTGGGCTTTAGAATTGGAAAATTATAATTACTCAATACAACACCGTAATGGTTTGTCGATGGGGCATGTTGATGCTTTGAGTAGATGTTACGAAAAAGATAATAAAATATCATATGTTGAAGAATTAAATACTCAACAAACAGTAGCTGCTGTTGACTCTAACGAATTAGATGTACAAATTCAAATAATGCAAAATCGTGATGAAACTATAAGAAATTTGATACTTAAGTTGGAGAATGGAAATGACGATTACTTTGAGTTATCGGATGGATTGCTATTTCGCAAAGGAGAATCAAATTCTTTACTTTTGTATGTGCCTCGTGAAATGGAAGAAAATGTTATTCGTTTAGTTCATGAAAAAATTGGGCATCTTGGTGTGGAAAAGTGTTTAAATCAAATTAAATTTAACTATTGGTTTCCAAAAATGAAAGATAAAATCAAACAATATATTAAAAATTGTTTAAAGTGCATCATATATTCAACACCTACACGACTACATGAACAAAATTTATACAATATTCCTAAAACTCCTTTACCATTTGATACAATTCATGTGGATCATTTTGGGCCGTTACCATCTATATTTTCAAAATGGAAACATATACTAGTAATAGTAGACGGATTTACAAAATTTGTACGTCTTTATCCAGTCAAATCTACCAGTACTAAAGAAATTTGTTTGTCAATGGAAAAGTATTTTAATTACTATAGCAGACCAAGACGTCTTATATCAGATAGAGGTTCTTGTTTTACGTCGAATGAATTTAAAGAGTTTTTAAATAAAAACAATATTGATCATGTCAAAGTTGCGGTTTCATCACCACAAGCAAATGGTCAAGTTGAACGCGTAAATCGTATTATTAAGGCAATGTTAAGCAAATTAAGTGAACCTTTGCAACATGCTGATTGGTCTTTAAAATTATCTGAAATAGAATTTGCTATTAATAACACTGTACACAGTACTACAAAGGAAACACCAAGTCAACTTCTCTTTGGAGTTAATCAACGTGGAATTATTATTGATGAATTTACTGAATATTTAGATAACAGAAAAAGAGAAATAGTTAAGAGAAATTTAAATGAGACAAGGTTGAAAGCATTAGAATGTATTGAACGGTCTCAGGAATATAATCAAAACTATCATCGAGATCATAGTATGCCAGCCAAAAAGTATATAGTTGGAGATTTTGTTGTAGTTAAAAATAATCCTAATATTGTTGGAAAAAATAAAAAGTTTTCAGAAAAGTACCGTGGCCCTTATGTAATTAGTAAGATATTGGATAAAGATAGGTATGTAATACAAGATATTGACAATTGTCAATTAACCCAGATTCCATATAAGGCAATTTTTGAGTCAAATAATTTAAGAAGCTGGATATCGTGAGACATTGACAACAACTTGTTTATATATAAGAGGCCACCTCACTATTTATTTATTTTTGTTGATTGAGGTCAATCAATTTATCAGGTTGGCCGAACTGTAATGTATAACTGTATCGTATTTATACCTGTTTCAATTAAATCTAAGTTTGTTTGATATTATTTGTAAAATGTCATAGCAATTGAAAAATATATATTCAGTTTGATTTGAGCAATAAAAGAATTAACAATAATCATTACAAAATTAAAAATTAAAAATTAAAAATTAAAAATTAAAAATTAAAAATTAAAAATTAAAAATTAAAAATGAAATATTAAATATTAAAAATGAAAAATGAAGAATGGAAAATGGGATATGAAAATTAAAAGTGGAAAATGGAAAATGAAAAATGAAAAATGGAAACGGGAAAATGAAAAGTTAAAAATGAAAAATGGTAAATGAAAAATGGAAAATGAAAAAAGAAAATTGGAAAATAGAAAATGGAAAATGAAAAATGGAAAATTAAAAATGAAAAATGAAAATTGAAAAATGAAAAATGAATAATGGAATATGGAAAATGAAAAATGAAAAATGAATGTAACACTCTTACTTCTTTTTATATCTTAATGATAGTTTATATTTCTAACATTATTCTAATTAAAAGGTTATCGTATAAATTTTCCTTAGTTTTTTTTTTGTATATTATGGTTATAAAATAAAATACATTTTAAATTTTTGATTTATCAAAAAAAAAAAAAAAAAGTTCCTTCTCCTATTTTCCGTATTTCTTTATCATCAATATTGTGTCTTACTCTGTGGTGGTGGGTCTTAATATGTCCTCTTCTGTAGGACTACCTTTCATTCCTATTTCCTTCCACAAACCAGCTAACCATTGAACTTTCCTCTTTAATTCTGCTCTTGTATATTTATTCTTAACCCCTTGTCGCTCAGGAAATTCTATTGGTTTAGAAAAATAACCTTCATCTGCCAGTATTTTTATCTTCGCATCTAATTTATCTAGCATATCTGGCTGTCCTTCGAGTTCCTCTGCAGACATTGCCTTTTTATTCTCTTCTTTTCTTTCAAATACGAATTTAACTCCTTCCTGGTTTCCTGTATTCTTTTTCCAGATCTACTCTTCTGTCTTTGTTTGTTTCGCAATTTAACTTACTTTTAAGAATGTTTATCTTCTTTTGCATCCGGCTTTTGAAATCTCCTCTATTTCTCTTAATTTTTGGAAGGTCTACCTTGGGTATTTAATAGGTTATCTAAATGTTTTAAACTTTGTCAAAATTCTAATTGGTTTAGGGCCAATATTTAGGATCTCAGGTTTTACAACTTTTTCGCAGACTTCCGCTTCTTTTAGTAATCTCTTCCAATTTTCTTCTGCTATTTTAAATTTCTTAATATTTCTTTTTTTGTCTCCTCCATCGGAAAAATTTCAACCTATATTTCTAACTTGTTGTACCCTTATTTGCTTTTTTACGTATATCTTTAAGGCCCAGTTTTTGAGATGTCAGTTAAACCTAGTTTAGTTAAACCGAGAATTAATTTTTTCAGACATGTCCAAATTCATAAAGAAATTGTTGAATAATTTCTGGGTTTAACAAAACTAGGTTTAACTGATGTCTCAAAAACTGGGTCTAAGTGTCTAATAATTACCGTTAGTGTTATCAGAACGCAAATTATAGTGAACACTTCCAAACTAACACTTATTGCCGTGGGGTTCTTAACTGGCTCTGTTATTACCTCGTTTATCTTATTTTGGCTATTACCCATACTCAAAATAATATCTCCTCTATAAAGGAAAAAAAATTCTTTTCAAAATCCGAATTTGCAATATTCTAGAACAATTAAAAAAAATTTCTTCTTTATCGGTAAAAAAAAAATCATTTCACATCAGTTCAAACAAAAAAAATCTTTTCTTATTCTCGAGATTGAGACGTTTCAATTAAAAGTTAAAATATCATAATAAATAAATCTCCTTTTCATAAAATTATCATATATTATCAAATTTTACTTCATGATTTATAAAAACTTCTTTTCCACAAAATATCTTCATTTTAACTTTCCTTTTATGCAAAATAAATGCTTACATTGATGATTTTAGGTTAAACTAAATTTTAACATTTATTTTTTTATCATTTTATCAAAAAAAAAAAAAAAAAAATTCACAAAATTCCTCAATATATGTACCAGTTGTTCCCATGCACCTTCTGGACTTTCTTCCTTTTATATATGTTTCTTTAATACTTATTTCATCTCAATTTTAAAAGAATTGGTCAAGTAGATTTTTAGTTTTGATGCTCACGTACTCGATCACTTATTTGCGAGAAAATCGATTTAAAGTTTTTTAAAAACTGATTTATATACGATATACCGTATGAGGCCGGTCACTGGAAACGCTATATCTTCTTAAGTTTAGCTCCAATTTACTTGAAATTTTGACACAACACTCTCGACATGTTGTATATTCAGAAAGAGAAATGCAAAAAAAGTTTTAAAATCTTACACCTCCCTAATACTCCTGCTATTTATGCTCCGAGTAAGTCGGCAGGATCGCCATACAGTGAAACTCGAACGTACGTTGAAAAAAATAAAGTTTTAAGATTCCCCCTTTTTTATTAAAAGACTTGTTGTTTTATTTAAGTCTTGAATATGACTGTCCCTTTATTTGAAAATTCCAAATCTTGTATATTAATTTGCTATTATTAGTTTTGAGTTAAATCTACGCAATATAAAAATACCCATGTATATTTATGCCGTGCTCGCATTTATTCCGTACGTTCTCTTTTGCCAAATGGTCAGTTCGTCAAAATGTCACAATTTGGCGTAATGTTACACAAATTGGTGATATACTAAAAATAAGTCATTAAACCTTTGTTTACAATATGTTTGCTCGCGTTCCACATTCTTTCAGTATCAAACATGCAAACATAACCATTGTAAACCTAACTCAATCGTCACCATAAATATACGTACGTATTTGTGTACTTGCAAATCACCGATTTGGGTTTACACTTGACCCTACACTACATTGGTTTGACAAAATAATATATTAGAAGAAAATGATTCAGGTTAGGTAATTTTTTCGTGGTATGACAGTTTTGGTAATAAGTGTACGAATGCTTTTTCTAGCAAGTGTAAGTATGTCATTACTTTCAAATCAATTTTATTATTTTAAGACTGTTCGTTAATACAAGCGACAGAGAATATTATTATTTTTTCTCTATATAAAAAAATAATAGATCGGCTCGATGCTCATTGGAAAGTTCATGTTTATTTATTAATTGAGTTAAGCTTATTTTATTAAACCTTTTTTTTTTTTATAAAAATATAAATATACGAGTAAATAACTAAAGACAATATAGTATTATTGTACAATTACCTGAGCTCAATCGTACAGAGTTAGTGCAGGATGTATTGGACAGGAAGGTGTAAACTACCTATGTTTCATCTAAGGAAAACCTGTGGAATAAACTGCAGGAAGCATGGAACAGCATCACTCCAGAACTATGAAAAAATTGATTCAAAAGATGCTAAGAATTTTTCTTTTATTTTGTGGGACAATATGAGGATTTTTCATGGCGATACTGTCAATCTACCTATCATACATCTAAGGGCGACCTGTGAAATAAATGAAATTAACTGTAGGAAGCATGGAACGAGATTACTAAAGAAACTGAAATGGATGCCAAGACAATGACGTGAAATTATACGAAATGGAAGTCGTCATATTGATAAATCTAATATGGAAGAATAGAGTGTAGTTTAAAAAAAAATATTTATGTAAATAGTAAAAGTAAATAAAAATGAATATATTTTTTTTAAACTTTTTTAACATTGAAAAATAAAGGAGATATCGACATTTGAAGTTTAAGGATGAGGGGTAGCAATACTTTTGGATGGTGGAGTATATATCAATATATATATTATTATGTATACATAAACGTATGTATATATTCATAGAAGCGAAAGTTCTTATAACTAGAAAGGACCTTTAACAGCCTGTATAAATGTTTGTGTATACATTTATAAAACAAGTAGAAAAACACTTTTACTTATATGAACTTAAAGACATACCGTAGATATGCATGGCCTGAAATGAGCATAACAGAACTTTTAGACTCACATATACATACTTGGATACGTGACAAAAAGAATTTTGTTGTGATGTTAAAGTATCTTTCAATAGTGTTACTTTGCTGAAGAACATTACTTAAGAACACTTTTAACATTTGCTGCACTAAGAAGAAGTTATAAAAAATATTTACACCAAGATCCGAAAGTTTTTAAATTTTTAAGTATTTTTACACTTGCTGGGCGCAAGCAGAGATTTTGTCATATTTTTCAAACTCTTGAGATAGAGAATAACTGAAAACTTATACTCTTTGTACGGCGACTACTACTGTGCACAATTAAAAGTTTGTTTAATTCATTTTAAATACTTTTTGAACACAGAGTACTTATATGTTGTGCGTGTTACTAAATGTCTCTGTTTTGTAGGGAAAATGTGCGTATTAGTAAAAGTTGAAGAATTCTTTTTTTCATCTCTTTAATTTTTATCTTAATACTAAAAGTATGCATTGTAGATACGGGTGTATGTGATAACTGAGGTTGTGCGATGTTTGTTGAAAGATGAAATTTTTTATAACTTAATCTATTGCCACAATTGTTACCGAAACTATTTGCACGGATTTAATAGATTTTATGAAAGCATAGAATAAAACGCCTGTTAAACATTCTTAACCTTTTCTTCTTTTCTATTATTTTCCACTATAAAAAATTTTGAATTCAATTTTTAATCTTTTTTTCTTTCAATATGGGACTTACACGTGACTGTTTTTACTTTGTCTCTTTTCAAATAAAATAATTATCTTTGTCAAAACGAAAGCATTCCGATTTTACATTTCTTGTATTCCATTTTGTCAAGTGTAGACAATTCATGTTTGCTGATGTTTCCATTATTGGAATGTCTTCAATATTGTTGTGGATGTGACATATATTTTACATGTATGTACATTAGGGTGGCCCTTAATAAAAAAAGTGTTCAAACTTTCGGTCCCACCCCCTAGAAATATGCGAATAGCAAAAAAACTGAGAAATCCAAAGTGCCAAAAAAAAACTAGATCATGAAATTTGATGGCATTTTTTTAGCTTTGAGAAATTGACTAAAGCCACAATTTTTTTTTGGTCTCTATACTCTTATCACTCAGATATGAAGTATTGTTTTATTACCACATCGTTAACCAATTGCGTATTGAGACTGAAAATGGGAAATTTTTTTAATAAATTTTTGAAAACTCCTTTTTCAAGTTTTAAAAAATTTATTTAAAGAAAATTTTAAAAAAAATGGATCTGGCACCTTAAAGTTTTGTTAAATACATGTTACGGATTAACTGTGTGACTTTTTAAGTAAATCCCTATGCCAGAATTTTTTGACAAGGATTTTATTTTTGCGGATTTCGAGAAAAATGGGATTTTTGTAAAATATTCTGTAAATGTACTCTTTCTAAATACTTTGTATCAAAAATTAATCACTTTTCTACTTTTAAATATTATATTTCATCTTAATAGCCTAGATGATGTATTTTTGGTGCAATTATCTACAACTTTTAACCAATTTTTCTAAATAAAATAAGAAGACCCACAAAAAACCCAAAGCTAATAAAAGACGATTTATTCAAAAGAATATGATATATAAAATTAATTCTATTTATTTTGGTGCATATCAGGATGATTTAGTGTGCGATTTAAATTGTTTTCTGTAATCACTTACGACTTGCAATAAGTATTGCTTTTCTTGTTCGTTCTTTGTTAATATGTTGTTACACTCTTCAATCAATTTAACACCGCGTGCTGCTGCATCATTTACCACTTTTATTTTTGGAACAATATCACTTCCGTTTTTATAAGTTTCAGTATCATTCCAGTACAGAGAATATTCATTTAGAAATTGGAAGGGAAATCTAAAGCGGTTAAAAAAATTTGTTGTGTTTACTGTAACAAAATCATATAGTTATTTTTCTATGAACTGATCGATTTCGCTGGGTTTTACCAGTACACGTTTTACACTTTCTACATCTTCATCGCAGCTATCAATATTTTTAATTTTTTCAGCAATTTCTTTTCGTGTCAATAGAAATGGTATTATCGAACAATGCCATTGCAACGCATTCATCTGATAAATACCATAAATGGTTGACAATTATATTTATTGCAATATCGGCTATTTTTTTATTTAAAATTCGGTACTTGTAAATTTCTTTGTTAAAAGATAAATCTTGGTACGGTGCTTTGCATGGAATAACACAATTCATATACTGTTAGCTTGAATTCTGATCGAAACAAATAAATTTTTAAGCAATATAACGCTTTAGACATCCAGCGTGCACGATGTGTAGGACCAGTGGTTTCATCGAGTTTAATAAAAAAATCTCGTTTTCTGTAATTTTTAATTAAAAATATCTTCAAATCCAAAGCTGGTCTTGGCAAATAATGAGTTAACGTTCTCGTTTGGTTATTATATTTGAATCGTCGCATCTAAAAATTCAACAGCCCTTAGAAAATATTTGAATTTTTTGAATAAATTGTCTTTTATTAGATTGGGGTCGTATGTGTCTCCAACTCCATAAGGGTTAATGTGGTCATATTATTTTTTTCCGAAACCCTAGGCTATTAAGTTGAAATATAACATTTAAAAGTAGAAAAGTGAGGAATTTTTGATACAAAGTATTTAGAAAGAGAACATTTACAGAAATTTTTAAAAAAATCCCATTTTTCTCGAAATCCGCAAAAATAAAATCCTTGTCAAAAAAAATTCTGGAATAGGGATTTACTTAAAATTTCAAACAGTTAATCCGTAATATGTACTTAACAAAACCTTAAAGTGCCAGATCCAATTTTTAAAATTTTGTTTAAGAAAATTTTTTAAAACTTGAAAAAGGAGTTTTCAAAATTTTATCAAAAAAATTTCCCATTTTCGGGCTCAATGCGCAATAGGTTAACAACGCGGTAATAAAACAATTCTTCATATCTGAGTACTTATAAGTATAGAGACCAAAAAAATATGGCTTTAATCAATTTCTCTAAGTTGAAAAAATGCCATCAAATTTCATGACCTAGTTTTTTTTGGCACAGAAGTGGTCTGGGATTTTTGCTATTCCTTGGCGAGGTTTTATTTGATTTTGAAGTTTTATAACTTTTTGAAAATATAATTTAATACTGACCCCGAATTATATAACAATTTGTCGGAAAAATTAAACTATAGAACAAAAAATTCGTAAAAAATCTGAAAAAAGTCATATTTTCCCCAATAAAACACACTTCAAATTTTTAATCGCGTTGGGCCACCTCTAAATGTTTTTGCTTGGCCCAAAACTTTGTATATCTCAGTTTTTTTGCCGTTCGCATATTTCTAGGGGGTGCGACCTCCATATAATGAAGGGCCACCCTAATGTACATACGTATGTAGGTATTTAAATGTGTATTCAAATAAATATATTCAAAAGTTTATTTTACCTTTTAAATTGCAAATATGTAGGCTGGAATATATGATGATGTTGTTCTTGATTGAAACTCAAAGAAAAACCAAAATAATTTTGGACGACATCTTATATTTTTTTGTTCACCTAACTATTAAAAAATACAACATTTATTGTTAATTTAAAATATAAATTTCTGTTTACTTCTGGATCTGTGTGCAACACATTTAGTCCATATAAACTTATAAAGTACAAACAATCAAATGCCTTCCTCTACGGTTCCTGATAAAATCTTTGTACTTTTGTTGTGCTTTATTGATAAAATTTCATTGACATATTAAGGTTTTTTAAATTGAAGGGATTACCTGAAGAAATATTGCTGTCATTGAATAAAGAAGTTTCTAACTAGAGATATAAATATTATTTCGTTCATACATATATACAAATTACCTTTTATTTTTAGTTAGTTTTTTTTTAAATAACAATTATGAAAAGTCAGTCGATCAATTCTATTATTACCGATCAAATATGTATATATCCTGTGTTCAAAGCATTTACGGTCTCTCACAAGTAAAAGTTATTTTAATCATAACACGAAAGAAAAAACTTTCCTTTAGCCATTGTCGTATCCGCTCCTTCGCATTTGTTCTTTATCTGGGAATGATTATTTTCATTCAATCGCTTTTTTTTTTGTGAAAATTTTTGACAACAAAAAAATTCGTGCAATTTGTTTCATTTAAAAGAAGACCACCAAAAGAAAACTATGTATGAAAAAAATTCATGAATTCCATATATGTGACCTTCTCCGAGAAAAGCGACCTAGTGTGACAAAAAACGGGTTGTGTCAAAAACGGTGGATTCTGCTACCTAAAAGGGTGTAGAAACTTTAAATGCGTTTTTTTCTCAAAACTTAATTTTCACACACTAGGTCCCCTTTCTGGGAGAAGGTCACATATATTATGTATATATATTACATATATATGTACATATATATGTATTGTATGTGGAACCATCATTTGTGCACATCAGTATCAACCAATTTAGGCAGAAAGAACTCTGTTATTATATCATGATATCGAGCACCAATAACTGTCACTGTCTTTTTTTTTTTTTTTTTTTTTTACACACTTTATTTATTTATTTATTTAAATTTGGTATCCTGTTCAACAAGACATGAAATCTTCAAAACAGAACAGGTTTAAATATGTTAGTTGGAGTTTGATTTACAATACAACTTAACATTACTGTGACAATATTAAATATTAATAATAAAAAACAAAATATTGATTTATATACAAATAATAGATATTTATAAGTGGCATATAGAATTTAAAAAACAAATAAAAAGTATACAGTAAAAATTTTCAATATATATTTGTTAACAGCAAGTTAGTATATGTGCATTGTAAAAAAATAAAAATTTTCTAAATGTATTGTTGTAAAATTTTCTTTTTGAAAATTGAGCCGTTGCTGATTCCTTTAATTGTAGAAGGTAAACCATTCCAAAGACGTGCTGCATGTATGAAAAACTGCCATTCAGATACCAACGTATGGTGCCGAAATTGAATTAAATTGTTATTTCTCCGAAGCCTACTAAAACGCAATCGGTTATAAAGATATTCTGGTCTCTGGTTACTAATTATTTTGTGTAAAAAAGTAAGACATCTTATTTTTAATAAGTCATCAAAATTGACACCGAAAATTTGCTTTGAATAAGATGAAATTTGATCGAACATTCTGAGCCCGTAAACGTATCTTGCGATATTGTTAAATTCGCACCAAGTAGTTCGACAAACAGTTCTCTGAATCTGAAATGCACAATTTTGATGATTAATGAAACCATCAAGGTGAAAATGTGCATCATCGCTTAAGAAGATTTTATTCGAAAAGTTATTGGGTTTCTGTGCTCGGTTATTGGGTTACAGTCATTGTCTAAATTGAATTTAATAAGCATAGAGACTCAGACCTTCATATGCATTGCTTCAGTATTTTCTGTTTTTGGAGGACCAGTATGTTTTCCATCACCAACTGATTCAGTCTGCCTGAATTTTCAAATTACTCCGTTCGCAACTGACCAAGTTACATCAATATTCCGACTTTATTTTTGAGAAAACGCGTTGTTCTATCGTGTAATGCTCAATTTTTATACTATCATTAAACTGTCATCTGTTAAAATGTTTTTATTTTTTCATTTAGTTTCCAACATTTTACTGCACAATGGATGCAAATTCAAATTCAATGAAAAGAATTGACTATACTTATTCATATAGTACTTATTTAAATTGAGCTACTACTCGAAAAAGATCAGCCAGCTTCCATACAAATGTTGGAAAATATGAACTTCATGAAAGTTTGACAGCGATGTACAAAAAATATTTTAGGAATAAATTTTTACTTGATTTTTAAAGATTTTTTTAATGCTTGTCAGCAAATATTTCCGCATTCTGGTTTAAATTGGAAAGTTACCATTCCATTTTTGCATTTTTTAAAAATCTTTGAGGATTTCTTAAATCTAGGTGTTCATAATCAAACTTAGTGCCTATATATATGTTTAAACTATTTTTCGATCTATTTTATGATCTATTTATATAATCAACTAATCCTTGGTAAAATCAAAGTGTATTTAATACTGCGAGTAACTCACATGTTCATGGCGATTATAAATATCCTGTTATTGTATAATTCAATATCTGCAATCCTTTATATGCATGATGGGTCTTAATGTGTGATCAGTACACATAAATTTTTCTAAAAAAAAACAAGTAAGAAAATTATAGTCGGTCTAGACTGACTATAGATACCCTATACCATGCGTTTAGAGACCCTATCTCATAGGCCCAACTAACTGGACATAGAACATAAGCATAAACCAAATTTGAGTGGGATTTTTATTAACTTTTTTGGCTGCAGATATGAAAAAGTTCATATTGGATGCTATATCTATGGGGACTAGGCCCAAAAATGGACCGATCCTGGCTATGTTTGGTAAAGTCTCTTGTATTTTGCGAAAATATATACAAATAAAATTTGAGAAGAATCAGTGCAATATTTTTGTTTTTTGATAGATTTAAGTGAAGATCGGGAAGTAGCTCTATATGGGGCCTATGACAAAGAGTTGTCCCATAGGTATAATTTTTGGACTATTCATTAATGGTTGTAATAAATGCATACAAACCCAATTTGAGTACGATCTATATGACAATTTGGATCTTATGGCAATTTATGTCGATTTTATAGGGGTCATTTGTATGGGGGCTTGGTCTGAACATGGACCGATTCTCACCAATTTCAATAGCGGTCATCCTATGGCCGATGAAAGCTCATATACCAAACTTCATCAAAATATATTCATATTTGCGACCTGCAGTTTGATTACAAGGTTTACATGGACACACAGACGGACGGACGGACATCGTTAAATCGAATCAGTTAGTGATTATGATTCGATCGGTATAATAAAAGATGGGTCTAAGTCAAATATTTTTGGTAGTTACAAACAGCAGCACAAAGTCATTATACCCAAACCACATAGTGGTATAGGGTATAATCAAGACCTTAAAGTAACATACATAAAAGATGAAATAAACAGATTTAGCTCTCGATATATAGATCGACTCAGCAACCATTGTAATAGTAATATCTTTATTAGATGAAAGAGGTTAGAAAAATGAAAAAGTTTCATATGTCAGATCTCCCGTACAGAAAATGAACTTTATTACTTTATACATATATAAATAAGTGATATATTTATTGAGACTTTTTTTGCAAATAGTAACAGAAAAAAAAACAAGTAAGAAAATTATAGTCGGTCTAGACCGACTATACGATACCCTATACCATGCGTTTAGAAACCCTATCTCTTAGGCCCAACTAACTGGACATAGAAAATAAGCAAAAACCAAATTTGAGTGGGATTTTTATTAATTTTTTTGGCTGCAGATATAAAAAAGTTCAAATCGGATGCTATATCTATATAGGGGCTAGGTCCAAAAATGGACCGATCCTGATCATGTTTGGTAAAGTCTCTTGTATTTTGCAAAAATATGTACAAACAAAATTTGAGAAGAATCAGTGCATTATTTTTGTTTTTTAATAGATTTAACTGAAGATCGGGAAGCAGCTCTATATGGGGTCAAAGGGATCATTTTTGTACTACTCATTAGTGGATGTAATGAACGCATACAAACCCAATTTGCGTAAGATCTATATGACAATTTGGATCTTATGGAAATTTATGTCGATTTCATATGGGTAATTTGTATGGGGGCTAGGTCTGAACATGGACCGATTCTCACCAATTTCAATAGCGTTCATCCCATGGCCGATAAAAGCTTATATACCAAATTTCATCAAAATATATTCATATTTGCGACCTGCAGTTTGATTACAAGCTTTACATGGACACACAGACGGACGGACGGACGGACGGACGGACGGACGGACGGACGGACGGACATTGTTAAATCAACTCAGAAAGTGATTTTGATTCGATCGGTATAATTAAAGATGGGTCTAGGTCAAATATTTTTGGGTGTTACAAACAGCAGCACAAAGTCATTATACCCAAACCACATAGTGGTATAGGGTATAAATATAATGGATAAAAAAATATTTGTGGGCTTATCAAACAAAACAAAGTGTATGTATATAGACAGTCAATCGTACAATTTAACAGATATTATTATTAAATTTGCAAGCGTAAAAGAAAGGAGGAGTTGATAAAAGATGTAATACAATTCTTCACATACTAGATAGATATTAAGTATTCAGAAAGTATAAAATGTTAGTTTCACTTGTTAAAGTCACTGTAAGTATATGTACAATCTAAATGGAAATATAAAACTGCTAGATATATTGACAAGAGCTTATTTTTGTAGTTGTTACTATATTTTATGCTGAATATATGTTATGGAATGGTATGAATTTCAGCAATGTACAGTATTCACATTAACATAACATATAATTTTGAACATAATACCCGAACGTCAAGTTATAACGTATCAATAATGATTCTACGATAACGTAACTATGGTTGTAAATATATGTATTTTTTAGTGTTACATATGTTCAAGTTAAAACACAATATGTACGAAATAGAATACAGCTTATATGTGTATACCAATACAGTTGTTTTCGATGTGTCTGCCATGAAGGTCTATTGTTTTATTTGTATTCATATGTTTATGTAGTGATGATAGACCAAGGATTAAAAGCTTTCATCCGTTTTTTTTTTTTTTTTTTTT
Source organism: Cordilura impudica (assembly GCA_963682025.1). Taxonomy (NCBI): domain Eukaryota; kingdom Metazoa; phylum Arthropoda; class Insecta; order Diptera; family Scathophagidae; genus Cordilura; species Cordilura impudica. Next base: position 108,850,235 of record OY821521.1, read on the forward strand.
AACAAAAACAACATAAAAACCAAAAAGGATAGAATATTAGGGATTGTCGAAAGTGTTTCTTACTTGACAGTTATAATACGTTCTAGTATTGTTTGCCACTTGAATTATATACAGTTTTAATCGCATTGATTAGAAAATCTCAAACATTTAAACGACACAGACATAACATATTCATAATATGTGTGTATGTGTGTATGTGTGTATGGGTATTAATATGGAAGAGTACACCAATCACTATGAACGATGTAAAACTCTTTTACACAACTTCATTTCTATTAGCACTTTAACTAAAATATCTGGAACACTCACTACAATATTTTATATGCTAAAAAATGTTTAGTTAAAAACAATTTTATACATTACAGAAGGTACATACACATACAGAAACATACGAAACTAGCTTTTTGTTCCTTTAGTGAGTTAGTTGGCGTAACATCTTTTAAAACACTTCCATTAGTGAAGCATATAAAAGCATATTTTGTTTATTTTAAGTAAAAGCAACTAGCAAGCAATGTTAATGCTACATTTAGCGGTTTTTTACTACTGGATGCGATAGTCCTTAGTTACTTTGGTTATTTTCGACTCTGATAGCAATAACTTATAATTAGAGTTAGAGTTAGTGTTCGAGGTATAATGAGTTGGTGCTGATATCTATGTTGAACTATCAAAAATATTTTACCGAGATCATCCTATACACCAATCGAGACCGTTCGTCTATGTATGTGTTCATGTTATATATGTAGCCTTCTGATATGGCTTTCATATATATTGTACAATATAGAAGTTGTATTATTAAATCATAATAATCAGAATTTATGATTGAGTTTGAAATTATTCAGGCTCAAGATCAAATGTTTTTACTTTAAATAAAGCAAGAACATTGGCACATTTGTTTCAAAAAATTGATCTATATTCTGCATGACAGGAAATACAGCTGTTTCGAGAAGAGTCACCAACCCTCATCAGTAACCAAAAGCAGTAGATAGTTTGTTTGGTAAGAACAAATTTATTTTAAATTACTCCATGCACCAACTGCATAGATGATAATCCTACATAAATTAAGTTTGTGCTTAATTCTATTGCAGGGACCATAACAGTTATACCTTTTATCATCAAAGTCACAACAAAAAAGTTATTTTTATTTTGTTATTTTTTGATTTTATTTATTTTTTTTTAACAGAAAAAACATCTAAAATTTAACAAACATACGGAAAGCAAGTAAGAGTGTTAAATTCGGCTGTGCAGGATATTTGATACCCTTCACATGGATTTGAAGTTTACATTAATTTTCGGATTTATTGCACTATTTATAACAAATGTAAATAAAATATTTTAAGAAGTTAACAATTTGATAAACTTAATACCAAATTAGTACAACAAACACAATGAATTTTTAAAATTCTTTAGTTCTGTCTTCATATTTTTGAACATATCTTGGCACAATGATAACCGATTTACCCCATTTTAACACCAACCTGCTCGAAGAAAGGATAATCAATATTATCATAACTATACCCATGTAAATTGATTTTTGTAAATGAGCGTGATTTTAACTCGACTCGAGTTGTTATAAGGATCAAGGGTCGGAAATGCATTTTTCGATGTGTAGTGTGAAGAATATAAAAAGTGAGAAATCCCTCAAAAAAAGTGAGCTTCATTGGAATTAATATTAAACACCAAAACAATTACTAAATTTTTTCTTACAATTTACACATTTCTTTGACGGTCATTGACATCGACAAAATAAAACAAATAAGAAAATTATAGTCGGTCTAGACGGACTATATGATACCTTATACCATGGTTTAGAGACCCTGTCTCTTTGGTCTAACTAATTGGATAAAGAAAATAAGCATAACCAAAATTTGAGTGGAATTGCTATTAATTTTTTGGCTGCAGATATGAAAAAGTTCATATCGGATGCTATATTTATATAGGGACTAGGTCCAAAAATGGACCGATACTGATCATATTTGGTAAAGTCACTTACACTTTGAAAAAATATATACAAACCAAATTTGCGAAAAATCTGTGCAATATTTTTGTTTTTTGATAGATTTAAGTGAAGATCGGGAACCAGCTCTATATGGGGCCTATGATTAAGAATTGTCCTATACGGATTTTTTTGGACTGCTGATAAATGTATATACTAAACACATACAAACCCAATTTGACTGAGATCTATATGATAATTTGGATCTTATGGCAATTTATATCGGTTTAATAGGGGTCATTTGTATGGGGACTAGGTCTGAACATGGACCGAATTTCACCAGTTTCAATACAGTTCATCCTATGACCGGTAAAAGCCCATGTACCAAATTTCATTAAAATATTTACATATTTGCGACCTGTAGTTTGATTACAAGGTTTACATGGACACACAGACGGACAGGCGGACGGACAGAATCAATACAGGTCGCAAATATGAATACATTTTGATGAAATTTAGTACATAAGCTTTTATCGGTCATATGTTCAGACCTAGTCCCCATACAAATGACCCCTATGAAAGTGATATAAATTGCCATAAGATCCACATTATCATTTAGATCTCAGTCAAATTGGGTTTGTATGTGTTTATTATATCCATTAATAAATAGTCCAAATAAAACACCTATAGGACAATTCTTAGTCATAGGCCCCATATAGAGCTGCTTCCCGATCTTCACTTAAATCTATCAAAAAACAATAATATTGCACAGATTTTTCTCAAATTTTGTTTGTATATATTTCTTCAAAATATAAGTGACTTTACCAAATATGGTCAGGATCTTAATAATACCTGGATTGTACTTAGATTATATATACCTTTTAATCCTACTTCTCACATTAAAAACTTATTGATTCACACAAAGCTTCCAGGCTTTCACTATCATAGCACTCCATATATTTTAGGTCCGCAAAGTTTCAATGCTCTCAATATCACAGTACTGCAAATATTTGATATTACCTGAATCTGTAATACATAGGCCCATACACAGTTTCAAGGCTCGCATGGTATGTGCCACGCTTTCTTATCCGATCCTGCCCATTTTTTTTTTATCGATAACGCATAGTTACATATAACTACTGAACCCACACAAAGTTTCAAGACACCCGCCATCATAGTAAATATAATGAATATATAATTTTTGTGAGATATATATCATGCCCTCTTGTATAATCCCGCCCATTTTTTAAGAAAACGCTCGAATCGATAGCTCGATTTTATATAAAAAAATATTTTACTTTAAAACAATTGTAAAGATAAAATAACAACATTGCCTTTTTATATATCTAATATATATTTTATGTATGTGAGTATATAACAATTGTAAATATTACAATTGATTTTAGCGTTTTTTTTTGTTTTTTTTTAATATATGCTTGCACTACAGTTCGGCGTTTTCTGCTGTTATGAATTAACATAACTGACGTCGACACTCACACACCCATAGACTCAACCTCAGCGATAGTAACCGTCGTAATCCCTATACGAATACAGTACAAACATTACAAGTTGTAACTACATTAGAGTGTAAACATGTACTAAGCATGAGTATGTTATGTTCCCAAGTTCTTAGGTGCCACGTCATTATACACACATACATACAGGCATAATGTGCATTGATGAAAGTGATCACAAGTCTTTTCAATGGATTCCAAACAACTAAAGAAGCCTTTAGATGCAACCAACTATTTAAACTGTATTTGAATTTAAGTATGTATGTATGTAGCTTAGGGTATTATTAGCATAATTACGAACGTATTAGTGTTTGTAAGAAACCACCAAAAACCATCAGCTTTTTAAGAGTAATCTTGAGATGTCTTCGTTCAAACGACGGTAACACTACTGACAGGTAAATTTCTAAGTGCAGCATGATATAAACATACCACAAGTACATACATATATACTAACATATGTATAAAATATTAAATTGTCTTTACCACAACAACTGTTATTGCATAAAGTTTATCAAAAGTTACAAATAATCACGACTTTGATTTTAGCAATTAAGCGTTAATTACTTGTGAGCATATTAGTAACGAATTGCTTTAAACAGAAGTCAGATGTTCAATTTGTCTTTTAACTTTTTTAACAAAATGCATCAATAAATCATTAAACTTCCACAATAGGTTCTTGTCAACAAATATGTATTTAACCCAGTTATGACGAATCACATCAATTTATCATGATGATACATTCGATACATTTTGAAGTTTCTTAATCATGGCAATTTGACGTGGTCATTTAATCTGTAAGGTCAACTCAAATTAGTAATCATTATCAAACACAGGGGTCGTATTTATTCTACAATTAGTAACAGAAAGTTTACAAATGTCAATTGCAGAAGATAAAGAAACATTTTCATTTTACACGGTGTTTCGACTAGCTATAATTCATGGCAATGTTCATGTTCAAGTTAGAGAAACAAAATGAGACAAAACGCAAAGTGGGCAAATTATGTTTAGACATTTCGTTTCCAAAATGTCTTTGACCCGTAAACAACAAAGATGCGTTCTTGTACTCAATGTTTTAAAAGTGCTAAAAAAAACTAAAAATACAAATTGAAGAAGGAAGAAATGAAAGAAAAAGCACGAGATTTTGGATGAATCCTTTTCAGAATGAAATATAATAATTTCGCTTTTATTTAATTTAAGTTGCGCCATTTTAATATACTTAAACGTCAAAACGTCATGTCAGACTTTCTGTCATGGCAAAAATTTGCATTTTTTAGTCATGACATGAACATTAGCTGTCTCCACTAGCCATTGACTTGAACATTGCCATGAATTATGGCTAGTCGAGACACCATGTTATAGACTTATTTCTATAAATAGTGTTTTTTTAGTTTTTGGCCAATTGTAATAAAAGAAATCGTACGCAGTACTTAACGGCAAGGGAGACCGGGGAATTGTGATAGGAATTTTGTTTTGGGGCAACCAAAAAAAAATCACTTAAAATACATTAAAATTACATATTTCTATAAGTATACTTAATTTATATTTTTAAAGATTGTAATGGTTGCTCTATATTAAAATTAAAAAAAAAAAACCAAAAAAAATAAACGTACTTCTATCAGTTTGCTCAATCAGTTCGATTAAAAATTATTTAATAAAGGTCGAATAGATGTCTGTATAATGGGTGTATCTAAAGGTGATATCACACGACATGTTTTTTTACATATGTATGTACCATCACTTATTTTTTATCCATATTTGTTTTTATACCCTCCACTCCAGTGTGCAGACGGTATATATAAGTTTGTCATTCCGTTTGTAATAATTAGAAAAAAAAATCTGGACCCCATAAAATATATATATAGCGATATCCGTCTGTCCGGCTGTCCGTCTGTCCGTCTGTGCAAATCACGATGACGGCTTCAATCGGGGAACTATGTTGCTCGTTGGCAAAAAAAATGATTCACTAACATCCTGAGAAGTTTTCTGTTTAAAATCGTCCAAATCGGTCCGTCTGGTCCCGAGAATTGAACGAAAGAGTAAAAAGTCTTGAAAAAATACGATTTGCCTATGTTGTTCTTGTCACAATAACGTTCTCAATAGGATAGCTAGGGTGCTTATTGTTAGTGAGAATGATTCACCAACATCATGAGAAGGTTTCTGTTTTTTCAATCGTGACAATAGGTTTCATAGGTGCCGAAAAATCACTGAAAAGTTAAAAAAATATGATGTTTTCCTATATTGTATTCTAAATTTTGTATTTTGTCATAGCTGTACTTGTTGTTTTTAAGGTCGTTGTGGTAGTATTATAAAAATTCACTAATACCAATATTTTTTGGTGTAATATTTAAGTTAGTTAATTAATAAAAGAAACTATATAAAATCAATATCAATATTCTGCGATTTTTATAACATTACAAAATGTTACAAATTGATACATACCACTACTGTTGCAAATACCAAAATACTATAAATAATATTCATATACTCTGTATATGTATATCCATAATAAGCGCATATTAAAAATAATATAAATATAAATTATTTTATATATACAAAATACTGCAATTTTTAGGGTTGCAAAAAATAGTATGATTATAAGGGTTGTTCTTTTAGTACATACTTGCATTCAAAAGTAGTAGTGAAACCATAAAATATTATATGTAAAAATTTGGTGTTTAAAAAATTTTTTTTTGTCAGATGTCAAAAAAAGCTAAAACTCGAAAAATTTTCGAAAAAATTTTAATATTTAAATATATACATTTTTAAAATTTATTATTTAATGTCGGGCGCAGGCAAACGCCATTCCCGGACTACCAAAAATTTTATGCACGAGTTATTCACATTAGGAATAATCGCGGAGCTCAGCTCAATCAAAGTGCAATGATTAAGCCTCGCCCTGGGAAACATGTGTTCATGCTTTTCTTTGCACAAACGCCATTCCCAACTACCCAAAATTGTGCGCACGAGCTATTCTCATCAGGAATAGTCGCGGAGCTCAACTCGATCAAAGTGCAATGATCAAGCCTCGCCCTGGGAAACATGTACTCATGATTTTCTTAGCACAAACTTCTTACGGCACATTAAAAATAAACTAATTGAGAAGTGCAAATCATCATTACGCTGTATTATAATACTATTTTCTTATTTTACTGCTAGCTAGTAAACAAAGTGATCGTATCATTGTGAACGAAATAGAATTGAAATTGTGTGCAGATTTGTTTTACTTAAAAACCCTGTTTCTGCAGATAGTGAATAATTTCCCAGTAAGCATTGAAACAGTCATAAATGCGCTCTGTCGCTGATCACAAAATATTCTTTTGTCGAAAAAAAATATTACCTTACCCCCCGACTCTTCTTGAGGGTCTTTTTTATCCGATTTTCTGATCAGTTTCGACTTATTTTTGAGTCGTGTTTAATGTAATTTTTCAATAAATCACTTTTTAAGCGTAAGCAAAAATAATTTTTTAGTCTTTTTCTAATACCGCATGTAATTAATTAGTTTTTAATCATCAAAAGTGCTCGAAGAAGACACAGTAAGGCGATTTTTATTAAAACAATCTTCGAAATGATGACTGGAATATCGTATATTTTTGTTTACACACATACATATCCATAGTGGCACCAGTAAGCCGAACGCTAATCGGCTTCTTATATGTGTACAGCCAAACGAAAACGAAAATACTCACCAAAGAGTAGTAGTAGGCAACAATTTCATTTAGTCTTATGAAAGCTTTTGAACAAAGCAAATGTATGTCGCATTGTCTTGTGAAATCTTACATTGTTATGCCAGGAGATTTTTTCAGAAATCTCTACGCTAATGAAAAAAATCCCTTTTTTTCCCTACACGCACTTTTTTTCTCCCAACACTACTTTTTTCAAAAAATAAAATTTTGTTTTTAATTTGTAAACTTTCAATTTCAATAATGCAAAAATAACATAAAAACGAAGAAAAATAACATAAAAAATAAGATGAGATTATCATAAGAACTACATAAAAACAACATAAAAAAAAACCAACAGATATTATAAAAAAATATTTTTACAATTCTGTATAATTCATCTTTTATATGGCTAGATGTGCATTATAAATTTACACAATTAAAATGGCTTGGAAATGGGATCTTATAACGCAAACAGAATTTTGGTTCTTGGTTTTAAAAGACATTTTTTTAAGACAATGGTTATTAGCATGTATACTTAGATCTGATTTATCACAATTTAATATTTTTTCACAAGCCTTTCATCTGCATTTAAAGTCGTCATCTTTGTCCTGTTGCATCCCATTAGCTTCTCGTCTCTCAACTAACTTGAGTAAAACCTTTGTTTTCTGTATTTCTCTGATGTGTTTTCAGCATCATCGAAAAACGAATCGGACATTTTTCCAAAATTAATTATGTTTAATTTATAATATTTTAACGTTCTTTTTGTATACAAATTTACTTAATAAAATCGAAGAGATCTACAAAGATGGCGTACGTATAAAAAAGATGCACAAAACAAGTAAACTGCACAAAAAAGTGTTTTTACTTCCTCCATATTATAGAGTTATTACCAGACTTAAAAAAGGTATATATGTATATAATAAATATTAACTTGTTAAAAAAAAAATCTGCAAAAAATCCCTACAATTCGACAAAAGTAAGAAATCTTTTGCATGAAACACATAGACGCAAATTCATTTCTCGATGCGTTACAACCAGAATGACAAACTGATGTAATTAGATGTGAAAAATAAAACTGATTAACGCTAGGGCTTTTAAAATACAAGACATGGACAAGTATTCCGAAAATGATCCGAAATTAAAAAATATATTTTGTTTACTATCTTTTATTGACTTTAAAATGTTAAACGTAAATGCTGAAAATTCAGAGCATTTGTTGTAATAATTTAGTAATATGTTGATTAAATTGTTTACATTTTCAAATATTTTATTTGCATTTGTTACAAATAGTGCAAGAAAACCTAGGTGGGAGGTATTAAAGATTCGGCATACTCTCTTACTTGTTTTTTTTTTTTTTTTGTAAAAATAGGCTAGTTAAGCATATAAAAGCTTAAAATTATTTATGGCGTTTTATTTTCTGAAAAAAAATGTTACGCTTAGAAAACGTTTACCGCACCTACTTCACTGGTGCATTTTTATGGGCAGAATAGAACACAAACTGTGCAACAGCTGTTCTTTGTTTACATTTTATTAAATCGTGGGGTGAAAATAAACAAACAAAAGAAAAAAACAAGTAAGAAAATTATAGTCAGTGTAGACCGACTATATGATACCCTATACCATGCGTTTAGAGACCCAATCTCTCAGACCCAACTAACTGGATATAGAAAATAAGCATAAGCCAAATTTGAGTGGGATTTTTCTTAATTTTTTTGGCTGCAGATATGAAAAATTTCCTATCGGATGCTATATCTATATGGGGACTAGGCGCAAAAATGGACCATGTTTGGTAAGGTCTCTAGTATTTTGCAAAAATATATACAAACAAAATTTGAGAAGAATCAGTGCAATATTTTTCTTTTTTGATAGATTTAAGTGAAAATCGGGAAGCAGCTCTATATGAGGACTGTGACTAAGAGTTGTCCAATAGGGATCGTTTTTGGACTACTGATTAATGGATGTAATATATACATACATACCCAATTTGACTAAGATTTGTATGATAATTTGGATCTTATGGCAATATATGTTGATTTCATAGGGGTCATTTGTATGGGGGCTAGGTCTGAACATGGACCGATTCTCACCAATTTCAATAGCGTTCATCCCATGGCTGATGGAAGATCAAATACCAAACTTCATCAAAATATATTCATAATTGCGACCCGCAGTTTGATTACAAGCTTTACATGGACACACAGACGGACGGACGGACGGACATCGTTAAATCGAATCAGATAGTGATTCTGATTCGATCGGTATAATTAAAGATGGGTGTAGGTCAAATATTTTTGGTTGTTACAAACAGCAGCACAAAGTCATTATACCCAAACCACATAGTGGTATAAGGTATAATAAAAAAAAGGCAGTGTGGGCGAATATTGCTAAAGAAATTCCAAACATCAATGCCAAACAATGCGAAGAGAGATATATAACTGTGCTGAGACGAAAAAAGGCGGCAATTGACAACAATAGTACATCGGGTTCAAAAAGAATTATAATAGATTTCGGTGACGAAATCAATAACATTTGTTTAATGAATGACTTAATTGAACCCGAGGTACAAATGAGCAGCCAACAGAAATTAATGAAGGCAAAATGTGAGTTTATGCCAACAGATAAAACTGCACAAAAAAAAAAAAGATTTCAGTAAACGACTTATTGTTGGAAATTGTGGCCAAGAAGGAGGAGGCTAAAGAAAGGCGCCATAGAGAAAGGATGGAGGAAGTGAAAGACATAAAAAATCTTCTAAAACAAATTTTTGAAGATAAAAATAAATAACATGAGTGAAATTCAATTATTTATTTTTATCTTCCAAAATTTGTTTTAGAAGATTTATTTTAATTATTTTATTCAAAACAAGTTATGTTACACTTTTTATTAGTTTTTTATTTACTATTATTTTTATTTACTATTATTATACCTTCCACCCCAGTGTGTCATTCCATTTATAATAATTAAAAAAAAATTTTGGACCCCATAAAATATATATATTTGTGATCCTTATAACAAGCGGAGTTGATATAGCGATGTCCGTCTGTCCGTTTGTCTGTCTGTGGAAATCACGATGACGGCTTCAGTCCGGCAGCTAGGGTGCTCGCTGGCATAAAAAATGATTCACTGACATCCTGAGAAGTTTGCTATTTAAAATTGTCCAAATCGGTTGATTAGGTCCCGAGAATTGAATGAAGAAGTAAAAAAAGCCTTGAAAAAATATGATTTGTCTATGTTGTTCTTGTCACGATCACACCCTCAATAGGATAACTGTGGCGCTCGTTTTTAGTGGGAATGATTGACTAACATCATGAAACGATTGGGTTATAGGAAAGGGGTTAAAAATCTATCCAAAATTTTGTCGCCAAACTTATGGTCATATTTGTAAATGAATAATGGAAAAACGTATGGTTTTTGTTATATTTATTTATTTATTTACTAGCTAAAAAAAATATAATATTCATTGATGTTGATTTTGTAGTATTTTGATATTGTATTTTTTGTGTGAAATATTTATACATAAATAAATAATAAAATAATATAAATAATAAAATAATATACATATATTCTATACATGTATATTAGGGTGACAGCCAATTTTTTTTTTGGAATTTCAAGGTCGGATTATTTTGACACTGGATCTAAAACTTTAGTGCGCAAAATTTGAGCCAAATCGGACAATGCTTTCTGGAAGCGCACTGAGTTCAAAGTTCAAATATGCATTTATATGTAAAAATTATCAAAAAAAATAATTTTCCTCAAAAATTTTGATATTAAAAATTCGGTTTCAATTAAATTAATTAATAAAACATAATCAAGAGTAAATTATCGACCAAAAATTTTTTTTCATACAAACCGCTGTCACCCTAATTGTACCTATGTATATCTATAATCGCATGTTAGAAATAAATCGGTATATTATTTTATTTATATAAAATTCTGCAATATTTTGTTTTAGGGAAAATACATTTCTTTTGCATTAACAAACAGAGTGTCACTTCATTTTGCTCAGTGTGACTATGCCACAGTTAATGGCACTACAATTTTTGTTCTAATTAGCTTTCCAATAGTTATTTCTATTTAAACATGAATGTCAACATTTTCAATTATATATCAAACACAACAGGCCTCAGTAAAGAAGAATCAATGAGTTTTTTGCTTTCAAAACAGTTCTACATAGTCTTTATGTGACTTATGATTATTATTCTACTTTACCTACAAAATATCTGATTGCGATTACTATAATTTTTAAAAATTGTTTATTATTACTAAAACATTACTATTCACATAAATACAAAATTGCACCTTTTAAATTTTCCATTAATATTTAAGAAAATATCAATTTTAAAAATGGGAATTCAGATTTCCAATTATAAATTAGAAAATATCAATTGAATTTCAGAAAATTATATTATAACGTCGGAAATAATAACTTGAAATTTGGAAGACATCAATTGAAATTTTAAAATATAAATCTTATTCTTTAAAAACAAATTGAAATTCAAAAAATACCAAATGTGTTAACATGTAAAAAATAAACTGAAATTAAAAAAAATATTGCGAATAGCATTTCAGGATAAGAAAACATTAATTTAAATTCAATGAAGTTTAGAAAAACTCAAATGATATTTAAGAATTGCAAACAATAAAATTGTTACATAAATAAAGCCCAATTTGATGAGAATGTTATTTATATTATTATTTTTCACAATTTTTTTTTGGATGTTTACAGAAAATAAAGATATCAAATTGTTTTATTCAAAATTTTTGGGACATTTGGTTTTTGCGATTGGCATCCCTAATTTGAACCAGTGTTCATGATGACTTCAAAATTTGACTTCATGGTATGCAAAGTAAAACCCAAAAAATTGAATTTCGATAATAATTCGAAGGTAGTAATATTTGGAGTCAATAAATAAAAATATATTTTATTTACATAATTAATTTCAAAATCAAAAGTTGGCATCACTGTGCTAGACTTTGTATTGTATTGTGTTATTTTGTATTACCATAAAATCTAATAGTGAAAACTCCCTTTTAACACGTTCGCCACTCACCAATTTTTTGTGATTTCAATAAAAACTCACGAACAAAAAAAATATGTGACATATATGTGACATGAGTTTTGCAAACAATTTTCTTAAGAGAAACTGCGTGTCACGTATATGTGACATTAATAATAGTCACATATAGGTGACATGGGTGTGAGTCACTAAATGGTTTGATTTATATCAATAAAAAGAAATTTAAAAATTTTAATATTACATATTAAAAAATTTTATTATTTGTTACATATGTATACACTTTATTGGCTGTGCCAAATTTTGAAACATGGATATGGGCATAATCCGATTACATCACCCTCTTTGTCTCTGCAGACTCCACCTATATACTTGGTTGCGGTCCTCCTTTTATTTTTAGTGCACTGACGGCATCGTTTTCTTGAAGTGCTTACATCTGAAAAATGACCACCAGTAGATGTACCGGCTGTTACTTCTTGGGATGATCTTTGTGTTGTAGTCTCAGCCAAATATGCTTTTATAATCCTTTCTCTAAATGACAATAGTGTTATGGGATTATTAACATTTATTTTGTTATAAATCCAGCTAGCATTCCAAAGTGATATGTCTATCAGGCGAAAAAACACCTTCATATACCAGCGAATTGATCGCCTGGGGCAGGCATAATACGACACCATTTGATAAGATCGATCGATACCTGTAGTGTACTTACTCCTCTTTTTGATGTTGTGTTAACCATGTCAGAATTATGCTTTGTAGAAATCATAAGTACGCCCCGTTTGTCTTTCCATTTTAAAACTATAACACCTTTTGCATTACGCCTCCATGCTGTTGTTCCTCTGGTGAGCTTACTTTTTATAACATAAGTGGGATTACGTTTTCAATTTGCTCTTAAGGTTCCACACATTGTTGTTTTGTTACACAATAAATATTCTGCATGATCTACGCTATAGTAATAGTTGTCCATATAAAGTGTGTGTCCCTCTTGCAAATAATTCTGCATTAATTTAGCAGCAACTTCATCCAAAGACAAGTTTTGCGGGGGACTGTACATTTTGCTTACATTATGAAGAATATGATTTACGACATTTTTAATTTTGTGTAGACGGTCAGATTTATCGCATTGTTCAGGGAAATAGAAACCCATACAACGAACTATATTTTCAAACTTTATGCGACTCATAGTTGCACCGAAAATACTTTGAAAATAAAGCGGATCTTTGCTCCAAAACAGTCTCATTTCCGGCTTTTTATTAAGGGACATTGTATTACACAAAGCAATTACCATTTTTATTTCCTCAACGGTTACATCTTTCCATCTAAGAAGATTAGATTTTGCGCTTAGTTTCTTATTTTTAGACAGATAATTAGCGCGTGCATTTGTCCACAAAACAATTTTCTTAACTAACTCGTCATCAAAAATCTGCATAAAATAATCTATTGGTTTTGCATTACGTGGTAAATCAATCGATATTTTCTCTTCACCAGTAAATTCAATATGTTGCGTTTCGGGCTTCACATCAATCCAATCATTTTCATTTGTAACAATTCCACCACGATCGCCTTCTAAAATGTTATCATCTTCTGAGAAACTGTCTTCCCCAGACTCTTCACACTCATTATCTGCGGCAAAGCTGCTTCCAGAATCTTCAAAAACCATATCACTTTCACTGGAATTCAAAATAGCCTCAAGAATTTCCTCTTCAGAAACTACTTTTTTCTACGGCCCTCCATTCTGAACAATCAACGAAAAAATACATACATGCATACATGTTTTCTATATAAAAATATATACATAGACAGTTAAAACATTACAAAATTATAAAAAACTTACCTTAAAATTCTTGATATCAATAACAAAATTTACACTTTAAGACAATAGAACCTTCTTCTATTGCTATTGCGACACGAATGAACTATTAACAAAGCATTCAAAGTTAGTTTTCATATCAATTCGTACATAAAAATTTTTTGGGGAATACCCGAACAAAAAACCAAATTTTAAAATAACTGCTGGATACACTAATCCACAAACCGCAGCACTCATATATATCTGACACCTTGCCAGAGACTAAATAATACAAAAAAATTACTTCCAACAAACGTTCGTGCAATAAAAGCTTAATACATTTTATAATTATGCGACACATATATGTGACATGAGTTTTTATGAAAACTCCCACGTCACATATATGTGACGCTGAGTGGCGAACGTGTTAATATATAAAAAAAATTAATTCTCTATGTTTCCCAAATATGGCAATATTTTAACAAAAAAATTGAGAGGTTTTTTTTTTTGGTTATAATTTTGTTACTCCATCCGACCTATATGACTGCAATGAAGAATTATTTGGCCAGTTAAAAGAAACTATACAGCCATCTTGTAATACCACCTGTCAAAAATTCGAGTATTATTAAAAAGTCGTATCATGTAAAAAGCTTATGTATGAAATTGACTGTTTGTATGATTTTGGTTTCGAAGTCTGATGTTTTCATTTTTAGAAACATTTCTAAAAACTGGTAATTTTCATCGGGCCAGTGTTTTTTTTTTGTTAATATTAAAAAAAAAGGTAAACAAAAACAAAGAAAGTGTAAATAAAATATAAATATCAAAATAAATTTGTTTGTTATTCTAAACACCTGTTTTCATAAAACTTGTGTGTGATGATGTAAATGGCATAGGTATGCAGAAATAATGTCGGTACGACTTTATGGCAGTCGGATTTTTATGTCGAAAAACATACGACTGAGTGGTGTCATGTAAATTGCCCTTTAGCACGATTTAACGCGTATAACCACCCCACACAACCATTACCATCGCAATGGAGGTTAGGGCGAGCTAAATATAAGTAAGGAACGCTATTCACACCGTCCATCACAGCATCCAAATACCTTAGATGCAGATCTGTTGTATATATCTTCTACCCAAAGAAGACTAAGAAGATTTCCTAACACACCGAATTGTTACAAGATAATCTAATCAATTATATAGAGGAGCAACAATGGTTGCTTCCTCTGCATGCCTTTTTTATTTAGTCTAAATACTTATATATAGATAGATTGAAAATAAATTGGAGTTAAGACAAAAATCAATTTCACTGAATTCGTAATACTAAAAAAAACTTAACAACCCACACTAAGATATGTGAACCTAGAAATTTAGAAAAAAAAAATCACAGCCTAAACTTTTATAATTACAAAATTTCCTGTACTAAAAATTAAAGTATTAAGTTGACTTATTTGTATTTAATTTTTATAAATTTTAGATACGAACTTTAATAAAATTAGTAAAGTTTTCTTATCAATCAATTTAAATTAATTACAAAATAAACACTTCTTTGAATATTTTATGGCATTTCTAAAAAAAAAAAACAAAAACAAGGCAACAAAAAGAACCTTCTATTTTGCCTACAGGTATTGACTTGTTTGTAATTAGATATTATCTAAATTATATACGCGTAAGTATAATTTTTTTAAAACTTGATTATTTTACAATGGCACGAAACATGCATACATACATACTTACATAAATGAACCCGTCATAAGTTCAATATCTAATGGACTTCTTGCAAAATGAGAGAAAACAAACAAAATACGAAAATTAATTGAAATCATTAATTTGTATTAACGTTAATGATGTTTGCGGTCTTTTAGGTAAAGTAAACAATTTGTAGCTTAAGGTCACCCAAAAGTGTGCATACTATACGACTCACTTCAATTACTTACAATACACCACCACTTCCCAATCAGTGTTTCTTTCTGGTCAAACTGGATATTTTTGGAACTTTTAATCTGCCTCTCGATCAGGCTATAAAAAAATTTATTAAACTGAGTTAGTAGACATAACTTCCATTAATTTCTTACGGCCAAACATATAGTTTAGATATATGATCTCGTCACATAGTTGGTGTTAGTAGATATCAAACGGAAACTATATGACTTCACACATACACATCAAGGCTTTTACGTATAATCTAAGCCAGTTGTTCAATTTAAATTCAAAATAATTAACCCTTTGCAACGTATGGCGTATGATCTGAAACTATAATCTGTAGTAGATCTTAATTGGACAAAAAGGAAGGACACCTCCAGTAATATATTAAATATATTATTTTTCAATCACTGATTCAGAGCCGTTTGAATTATTTGACTTTGATATTTGGATATAATAAAAATTATGATTTAAAATCCCTACAAATATTGCAGAATAAATCATTAAAAATCGTATTTAATCTTCCCCGACTGTATGCAACTATATTTCTATATAGGGATGTCGCCAAAAATGTTTTACCTATACATGGAATGTACAAAATGCAATTATTAATATATGTTTTTAAAGTGCTACATAATATCGGGCACCATACTATTTGTTTTTCAGTTAATCAACAAGCTTTCAATGCAAGAAACAATTCAAACCTTAGAGTTTCAAGATATCGTTTAAAAATTACGAAACAGCGAGTAGAATATATCCGTAGTCTGGAATTTAACAGTTTACCGCAAGGTCTAAAATAATGTTTAACTGTTTCTTTATTTAAAAATAATTTAAAAGAATATCTTTTAAATAATATTGTAACGTTTGTGATATAATTTTAAATTCTTTCATTTCTACAAATTAAATTTTTCCTATTTTGTGTAACAAATAATTTTCATTTAAATATTTTTTAATTTTATTCAAATATGTTTATTTGCCAACTTGCCTTAACAAAGTCTTAATGGCTCTGAGGCTCAATTATGTATGAATTGATTTGATGAAATAAAGTTTATATGATATTTAAAAAAAATATATACATATATACATTTAAGTTTCAAAATGCTCGTTCTCTGTTACTGTTAATAATAAACTAAGGAGATTTGACATAACATGTGCCGGAATATAAGTATGTGCCGGATTGGTGCCTTTCGTAAAAAAAAATTTATTTCAAATTACTAAATCGGCTTCAGACAAACATCCTTTAACCAAATTCAACTCAAACCATGAATCACACATATAATAAATCACACATTGATATTTTACATATTTTAAAAACTCAGTCTGGACCAGTGGTTCCCAACCTTTTGTGGTAATCGTACCCTTTGGTAACAATTTGGAATCTTACGTACCCCTAACTTTTATTGATATTTATATACAGAAAAAAACAATATTATATAAAAAAAAAAAATTTATTCACCTTATATCTAAAAGTAGTTAATTAAATTAATTAATTAATTAATTACAAAAAAAATTAAATTTAGTGGGATCGTTTTTGATGTTTACCGTCAACCAATTGTTCTATTCGTGGTAGGGTGTTTGAAAGAGCCAACCGCATGTCATGTTCAGCCATTAGTTTGTTCCTTAATTTTGTTTTTATGGACACAAGCACTAAAAATCCAGTTTCGCAGGGGTAAGTAGTGACAAACGGAATAAGAGCTTTCAACGCCCTTTTGACCAAAACAGGATATGCCTCGCTTTGTTTACACCAGAATACATCCAACGCCGTTGTTTCACAGTCACTGCTTATTTTTTTGTTATTCTGCAATTCAATGAGCTCAACTTTTGCGTCATCAGCATCACTAATTTGATCCAATGAAATGGTGAAAGGGTTTCTTATCCATTTATCAACTACAAATGTGCGAGGAATAATTCCATCGAAAGTTATTTGAAAATTTTCCAGATGCATTTTAATACAGTCCAGAACCTTGATATCAATTTCATGTTTAACTTGCAAGAAAACTATTTCATCAAAAAGCGAAAAATATGCGTAATTTTCACTTTTAACTATTCTGCCATAGAGAGCCAACTTTTCTTGAAATGATGTAACTTTCTCCTCGGTATCTAATATATTCATACCTCTACCTTGGAGTGATATATTTAAGGAGTTTGGATGGCTAAATATATCTGCAAGGTAAGCTAAAGAGAGCACAAAGCTGGGATCCATGAAGTGAAGCAAAAGAGTTGATTCGTAGAAATGTCTCAATTTGAGATATAAGTTCAAAAACCCGGCTTAGAACTTTTCCTCTGGATAGCCAACGTACTTCTGTATGCAAAAGAAGTACGGTATGTGCGCACCCAACTTCTTCGCACAACACTTTAATAGGCGGTGATTCAATGCCCTTGATTTGATAAAGTTAACGGTTTTCACGACAATATCCAATACCTCTTTGAAATAAGAAGGAAGAGTCTTTGATGCCACAGCATGGCGATGAAGAACGCAATGACTAGAAAAAACATTTGGGTTTATCTGTTTCACAAGAGCAATAAATCCAGAATTTTTGCCGAGCATAGCTGGAGCACCATCAGTAAAATAGCTCCCACATTATTCCAAGAAAGCCCATTGGCAACAAAAAAATTAATCATAATTGATATTATATCCACAGCCTTTGTAGTTTCTGTCAGAGGTTCACAAAAAAGAAAATCTTTGATTTCGTTTCTATACACATTAATGTGGCCGTTAGTTGTACGGAGATTTTTTTTTGATTTCTTATATTCTCTCCCCCCAAATCGGTTCAATTTTATGTAAAAACAAGTAAGAGTGTTAAATTCGGCTGTGCCGAATCTTTGATACCCTCCACCTCGGTTTGAGTCTTGATAATAAATGTAAATGAAAAAGTAAACAATTTGTTAAACTTAATACCAAATTATTTCAGCAAATTCTTTGGGTTGGTTTTCTTCTTTTCTATTATTTCGGATTTATTTCGGTGTTTGCTTTTTGGTCATCGTGGTTGCTGATCGGCATGCATTTTGGTTATACACCTATATGCATGCGTTTCCGGTTATATGACATAACTTCTCGTTTAATTTAGTTTTTGCTAATTAAATAGCTCGCCCTAACCTCCATTGCAAAGGTAATGGTTGTGTAGAGTGGCTATATGCATTAAATCGTGCTAATTGGAGATGTATAGTATAGTATAGTTTCTTTTAAGTGGCCAAATATTTCTTCATTGTGGCCATATAGGTCGGATGGAGTAACAAAATAATAACCAAAAAAAAAAGCTCTCTCAACTTTTTTTTAAAATATTGCCATATTTTGAAAACATAGAGAATAAATTTATAATAATAAATAATCAAATTAGGGATGAAAAACGCAAAAAACGAAAAGTCCCAAACATTTTAAATAAAATAATTTAATGTTATCTTTATTTTCTGAAAAACTTCAAATTTTCATCCAAAAAAAATTGTGAAAATTTATATATAAAAAATAACATTCTCATAAAATTACGTTTACTTATGTACAATTTTTATGTTAGCAATTCTTAAATATCATTTGAGGTTTTCTTAAATTCATTGAATTTAAATTAATATCGACAAATCTGTTTTTCTATTTATTTAAATTGTAAAGGAGTGGCATCTCTGTCAAAATAAGCGAAAAACACAAAGAATAGAAAAAAACAAATTACTTCGTGTTTGACAGGATGATTTTATGTTTATGTTTAATATCTTTATTTTTTTTACTAATATTTCTGTTTATTTATTTGAAAATGAAATAATGAATTGAATATGCTATTTAATTTTTTTATTTATATAAAAAAGTTTTTTAATTAAAGCAAAATATTTTCACTATTTCATGATTTTTATTTATGTATGACGACATTTCAACCTAAAAATTTAAGTTTTTATCGATTGGATAAACAACACAAAAATGGTTGTCGTTTAGATAACAACAACAGCTGACTTTAACAATAGCGAATATCGTTTCAAAATTTTACTGATAATTTTGCAATTTTCTTTTTTTTTTACAATTCGACTATCGTTAAAAGAAGTTACTGAATCGCGGTACTGAAAAGTTATTAATATCTCCTGAATGGCAATATTTTTTTTAAATGTAAACATTTTTAAATGTAAAGATATTTCTAAATTTAAAATTATTATTTCCGACGTTTTGATATGATTTTCTGAAACTCAATTAATATTTTCTAATTTATAATTGGAAATTTTATTTTCAGTTTTTATTATAATTGATATTTTCTTAAATTTGAATGGAAAATTTAAAAAGTGAAATTTTGTATTTATGTGAATAATAATGCTTTATTAATTATAAACAATTTTTAAAAATTAGATGTAATCGCAATCAGATATTTTATAGGTAAAGCAGAATAATAATTCTATATAACTATGTAGAACTGTTTTGTAAGCAAAAAAACTCATTGACGAACTCGGTAACTCTATTTTGTAAAGACAACAAAAAGTTAACCCCCCAATCTCACATCACACTGAAATTGTAAAATCGTTGTGTACGTATTATCAACGAAAAATTGTTCGAATTAGTCGAATCCATCGCCATTAAATTTTATGCTCAAACATCTGACTGCAATCTCATTTTTAAAATGTTGTCGAAGCGTAAACTTGAAAAAATTTGTATACTTCTCTCTCTTATTTTATTTTAAGTAGAGTTACCAAGTTTATTATACAGGCACATGTTTGAGGGAAAATGTTTACATTTATTATTATTAGTATTATTTTAATAATAGTTAATAATATTTATGCTCTATAATTAACAAACTTGCGTTTTTGTAAGCGCATTTCAAAAAATAAATCATTATAATAGATTTAACAAGTTAAAACTTTAATTACAATTTTACAGAATCCAGTAAATTTTCATTAAATTTATAACAGGGTAACATTAATCATCGTTAGTGTCTGCCACTATTCGCACGAAAAATTTGGTGCCATTAGTGTGACCACTGCGGAAAATGTGTGTGTATTAGTAAAAACAAATGTGAGTGTATTGAGTTTTTCGAACTTGCAGTGTGATGTGAGATTGGTGGGTAATATGCCAAACTTATGTTCATATTTGTAAAAGAATAATGAAAAAACGTATGAAAATTAAAGACCAACCCGTGTATACTCTTAACATTGTTCTGTATGATATCTAGTTGAAAATATTAACATTCATGTTAAAATAGAAATAACTATTGCAAAGCTAATTAGAACAAACAAAAATTATGGCGGCATCTACTGTGGCATAGTCACGCTGAGCAAAATGAAGTGACACTCTGTTAATACAAAAGAAATGTATTTTCCCCACAACAAAATACTGCAGAATTTTATGTAAATAAAATAACCGATTTATTTCTAACATGCAGTTACTATGAATATACATACATACATATATATAATATATGTACATTATTTGTATTATTTAATATGTGTATGTATGTATATTTAAATATTACACACAAAAAATACAACATCAAACGTTATTTTTGTGTTTTTCTCTTTAAATAAATTAATACATAAATTTTTTTGCTAAATTTACATTTGGGCAATTCACAACAGGTGTTGTATATTGTATGTTGTATTGAAATACACAATACAATCATTTGTTGTGAACACTCAGTTGTATTTTCATATTGTAAAACGCTTTCTTTAGTAATTTTCGATCCAACGAGGAAAGATCGCTTCGTCGCTTCTGCTATTTTGTATAAGAGAAAACACTTGTCAGTGTTTGCTTTTTGGTCGTGAGATATACCCTGGAGTTTTAGTTACGTACCTCTTGCATTTTAATTTATAATGAAAAAAAAATAATGTTAAATGTTTTGGTTGGTACTGAAAGAGAAAATACATACTAAAAATATAAACATTAATTTTTATATAAATAAACTTATCGATGTATTTGCGTTATTTGCATTATTTGCCATATTTTATTTTATAATTATTTATGCTGATAATATTCTATGTATTTGTTTTTTCTTTTTCATAAAAACTGGCATTCACTTGGAACTGATATGTTATGATACAATATACAACATTTACTAAACATAGCAAATGAAGTTGGATCGTGTATCAGATTTTTCAGTGAAAATTACCAACAACAATTTTACACTATTGTAAAGTGATACACGATACAACAGATACAACGATACATTACCCATTGTGAATTGCCCAATTGTTTTTTTTATTAACAACTAGGTATTTTAGCATTATTTGCTTTAGATGTTGGTGAATTTTTACTCCCTTTATATTAACTCGTAGTGTCTGCTTGTCGAAAAAATTTTGGATCGATTTTAACCACTTTCCCGTGACCCAATCGATCTGCAGGCAGGCTTGTGGCAATGACAGAAATGATCTAACATATTTTTTTAGTGATGCCAAAACAATGGAAACTTTTAAATTTTTCTACCAGAGTTGATAAAAAAATGTACAAAGGGTTTGTTTTTGTTATATTATTACCATAACGACCACAAAAACAACAAGTCCAGCTATGAAAACAATGCAACATTTAGAATAACAACAAGAACAATATAGAAATATCATATTTTTCATTTTTTTTTTTACTTTTTCAGAGATTTCCCTGGACCTGTTCCACCGATTTTAATGATTTTTGAAGTAGAAATCTTTCCATGAATTTGGTGAATCATTCTCACTTAAAATGATCACTGTAGCTACACTATTGAGGGCGTGATCGTGACAAGAACAACATAGAAAATTATTTTTTTTTCAAGACTTTTTTAGTTCTTCATTCAAATCTCGGGCCCTAATCGACCGATTTGGACGATTTTAAATAGCAAACTTCTCAGGATGTTAGTGAATCATTTTTATGTCAACGAGTACCCTAGCTGCCGGATTGATGCCGTCATCGTGATTTCCACAGACGGACAGACGACAGACGGACATCGCTATATCAACTCCGGTTGTTATAAGGATCACAAATATATAAATTTTATGGGGTCCAAAATTTTTTTTCTAATTATTACAAACGGAATGACAAACTTATATATACCCTCTGCACACTGGAGTGGAGGGTATAACAACTCTACAACAGCAACAATGACAGTCATATGTTTTTCAAATAGGAAAAAACTGTTTATGTGTTAGTTTCGGTCATTCCCCAGTATGCATTGAAATATTATTTCTCCAATGTTGGAGAAAAGTTAAGTTCTTAAATTGATGTCAAATGTAATTCTCAACTTGGGTTGAAGAATTTTTCTCCTTGTTTGCTTTCAACTTGACATCAAGTTGAGACTTAACATTTTTTCCAATCTTTGAGAAACATTTTTACTCTCAATTGGATATCCAACACTTTTCTCCACTTGAGACCAAACATTTTTTCAACTTGAATACGATTTGTGTTAAGTCTGAGATATTATTTAAATATGTCATAAATAATAAATTAAATTAAAAAATGCCAAAAAAGTACAAATAAATCATTGATATATTTTTAATTATTTCTGCTTTTTGTCGAATTTTTCAAAAAAATGTACAACTAATTAATTCATTTATTTTTAATTCTAGATTTTAAAATATGTACATAATATGTACATTTAATGTTAAATATGTACATAGTAATGTTAAATATATAATGAAATTAAATTGAAACATTAAAAAAAGTACATTGTTTTCATTTCGAAAATTAGTATAATATTTTTTAATATGGCAATTCCGTACCTTCCATTTGATACCGATTGGAAATATTTCTTTGCTATCAAGTTGAGAATCACAAATTTCTCAATTTGGTAACTATGAAAATCGCCATATAAAAAATGTGCCTTTTAAGTTGAGAAGACTATATTCGAACTATTGAGGGCATTTGAGAATTAACGTTGGAGATTTGAGAAATGTATTTGATCTCAAATGCACCTCAAGTTGATAGCAAACAAAAATGTTTATTGGGACATTTATTGTAGGGTCGTTTGCGCACACACAAAAAATAGAAAATAAATTGTCAATAAGCAAAGCAAGTGGCTTCGAAATTCGATGATGCCAGTTAATCATTTTTTGTTCACGCGGAATTTATAATTGGAGGAATTTTTTTCTCGAGAAATGTATTTTCCGTGAGAAAGAAATTCCTTGAGAATATTCATAATTGGGATGAATAACTTTTAATTGGAACTTTTTAGTCAGAATAAATCATAATTCTAGTTAGATATTGGTTAATATTTAATTAGAAAAAATATTGTGGTGGCATCTACGCAATTATTGAGGCAGTCACGGAAAAATTAAATGCAAGTCTGTTTTTTTTAATATAACAAAAATGGATTTTCCCTTTAACAAAATATGGCAGAATTCTTTATAAATGAAATGCCTAATGGAAAATCAACTTTGTGCTAATTCTTAACAAAATTAATAAAATATATATATATATATGTATTATTATATTTATTAATATTTGTAATTTTATTTGACACAATTTCACACGCAGTTTTACAGATCAACTGTTTTCAACTGATTTAGAAGTTTTCTGTTTTTGAAACAGTAGTGCCAATTTGTAACATTTTGTGATGTAATGAAAATCGCAGAATAATAAGTTAATACACAATAAAAAATATTAAATTTTTAAGTTTTATATACATATTGCAATAAAAAAAACTTTGGTAAATTTACATTGAAGATGGTCAGAAATGAATGAGAAAAAATATATAGACATTTTAGAAAAGCACATTTAATGTTAAAATTTATGCACAAAATATATGGGTTTTAGTTGTTTCGAATTTAACTGTGGCTCTAAGTGAAAAGTTTTAGACCGATCGTATATTACATCTTGAGGATCCTCACCTAATATTTTCAAATATTTTAAATTCTTTTTAACTCATTTAACCTCATTACGAAAATAGTAAAACAGTAAATATGGAAAATCCACGCACCTCAAAAAATTGTTTTCTATGAAATAAATTAAAGACATTTCATATTATACAATTTTCTTTCAAAAATGTATCAATTATTGCAAATTTGAAATTTGACATATAGTATTTGTACATATATTTGTATAGATTTCGCAGTATGAAAAGAACTATTATTTCTTTATTTAGAATATATGTAAGTATTGCTCGCAAAAAAATGCAACATCATGAATGAAACACATAGACGACTGCTGGCAGCAGCATTTGTAGTCGTATAGTCAGCTACTTGATTTTTCTGAATACGACAGCAACATATAATACAAATGCATTTTTATTTAAATATACAATTACTTTTTCTTATTTAAAATGCATTAGTACAACGTAAAAATAAATAAATTAGTTTAACGCCTTTTGTTTATTAATGGAATTATAGCCTTTCATTTTGCGATTTTTTTTTTAAACAAAATAAAATATTTCATAGCACTAACTTCTTTTACATATTTTGTTATATTGTCAACACTATTTTTGTTTTGTAGCCAACAAAACACACTTGCAGTTTTTTTTTTTCTATTTGAAGAACATATGACTGCCATTGTTGATGTTGTAGAGTTGTTTTTTTTTTTATTTTGTTTCGTTAACTCTTTTGTATTAAAGCACCTCCAATATATGTATCCATTTTAGCTTGCAAATTCAGTTTATTACTTACAGCAAAAAATAATAGAAACAATTTTATCAGTTATGCTTACGAAACTATATAAATAGACTTGAAGTTGGCTGCAAAAGCAGTAGCCTGTGTAAAGAACAAGTTAGCGACATGTAACTGTTACGTAACGTGTCAGCCTTTTTTTCACATGAAAAGTATTGGGACGTTCCGGTTACGTTCGGTAACTGTTTTAAATGATTTTCATGTAAAAAAAAACAACTGACTCGTTACGGTTACGGTTAGAAAACATTGACCTTTTATATGTATTATAATGCTATGAATGCATTTATCTTTATTTTATTTTATTTATATATTCTTTTTTTTGTATTGTATATTATTTTTTTTTATTATTATTAGTATTTTATTTAATTATTTTTTTCTTTAAATAAATTAATACATAAAAATTTGTTTTTTAAATTATTGGTGAACTTTTACTCCCTTTATTTACTGCCTTTATATTAACTGGTAGTGTCTGCTTGTCGACAAAATTTTGGATCGATTTTTAGCCCCTTTCCCGTGAGCCAATCGATCTGAAATTTTGCATGCAGGCTCGTGGCAATGACAGAAATGATCTAACAAATTTTTTTAGTGATGCCAAAACAATGGAAACTTTTAAAATTTTCTACCAGAGTTCACAAAAAAATGTACAAAGGGTTTGTTTTTATTATATTATTACCACAACGACCACAAAAACAACAAGTCCAGCTATGACAACAATGCAACATTTAGAATAACAACAGGAACAATATGGAAACATCATGTTTTTCATTTTTTTTTTTTAATTTTTCATAGATTTACCTGGACCTGTTCCACCGATTTTAATAATTTTTGAAGTAGAAATCTTCCCATGAATTTGGTGAATCATTCTCACTAAAAATTACCACCCTAGCTATCCTATTGAGGGCGTGATCGTGACAAGAACAACATAGAAAATTATATTTTTTCAAGACTTTTTTTAGTTCTTCATTCAAATCTCGGGCCCTAATCGACCGATTTGGACGATTTTAAATAGCAAACTTTTCAGGATGTTAATGAATCATTTTTTATACCAACGAGCACCCTAGCTGCCCGATTGATGCCGTCATCGTGATTTCCACAGACGGACAGACGGACAGACGGACATCGCTATATCAACTCCGGTTGTTATAAGGATCACAAATATATATATTTTATGGGGTCCAAATTTTTTTTTCTAATTATTACAAACGGAATGACAAACTTATATATACCCTCTGCACACTGGAGTGGAGGGTATAAAAAAATACAAAAAAAATTCATAGCGATAAGTTGTGTTTTAGAGGGGGCGTCCGCCCCTCAAAGTTGGCCTTCAAACCCATTTATTCAAATGTTATTTGTTTGTATATGACTATCTTTTTAAAAAAACATTTTACAAAAATATGATATATGGCAATATTTTAGCTCTTGTAGTCAACAGCATTAGCCTCAAAGAAAGTTTTTTTTGCTAAAATTAATATTTTAGAAAATAATGAAGAAAACAACCAACAAAATACCAAAAATGAAATATACCTAACTATACTACGTATAGTTTAGAAAAATCAAAAACAAGAAAAACAAATTAATTTTGCTATAAAAGTTTTGACTAACAGCAGTTTATTTGAGAAAGATAACCAAAGAGAACGCAAAGAATTGCTCTATTTTACCGCTATTTTGCAACGCAGTTTGTGAGACTTAACGGATTGTTGTTTTCATACAGAGCAATATACCTCACTTACTGCTAAAAAATTCAACTTGCAACAGTGTAATTCAAAATATTAAACAAATGTCCGACCGAATTTTACGTGAAAAAATTTATATTATTGGTTATTGTTCAAATGCACTTATGGGTAGCAAATTACCTTCTAGTTCAGAGGTGGTTAAAGTTTTATTTTTTTTTTATTTACGCAAAGTGAAACTGAACTTACGCGACAGTTCAACATTAGTCGTTGAAGAACTTTTAATTTTTTGGAGAAAAGCTCGTATACCAACAAGAGCGAAGCATCACTGCATTGAGAAGTTGGAAAAATTGCACATGGAATGGAGAATGTTCTTAAAAGACTCTGGAAAGACGTCAGATTCTCATAAAAACAAGGTAACGATTTGGACTGATCAATTTGAACAGCTTTTTAATATTGCACATGCCTTAAACATCATTTCAATTGAAGAGGATAAATAATTTTTAATTAGTCAGAGACAAAAAGGTAGACCGGGATTAATGTTCAAAATTGACTATGCCGAAGATAGAAAGGAACGCAATACTGAAATTCGCAAACAAGATGATTGTAATCGAGAGATTGTAATGAAATTAATTTGTCATGTTAATAATTTTAAATGCTTGTTAT
Organism: Cordilura impudica; assembly: GCA_963682025.1. Classification (NCBI taxonomy): domain Eukaryota; kingdom Metazoa; phylum Arthropoda; class Insecta; order Diptera; family Scathophagidae; genus Cordilura; species Cordilura impudica. The sequence continues at coordinate 108,877,935 of OY821521.1, forward strand.
ATAGATAAAACAATACAATATAGATGAAACAATACAATTTACATCATCTGAAAGTGATTTCAGTTTTGAAGTTCCTGATACTGACACCGACGCGTTCCAATTACCTCGAACATTTTCTGATCCTGTTGCAAATATCGAAGATTTTGAAGCTCCTGCCAAAATATTTAGAGGTACAAAAAAAAATCATGACACCAAAATTGGCTATAGCATTAGATTACTGCAAAATAAGTGATAGAAACGCTGTTCACATTATTTCAGCAGTATTGGAGTCCGTTAATAAAGATATTGCGGACTTTATTATCAACAGAACTTCTATTCAAATTGCCAAGACAAAAATTGCGAAAGGAAAGAGCGACAGTTTTAAGAAGTAAGTTTCGGTTGGATGCTTTAGACACCATTTGTTTACATTGGGATGGGAAACTATTGCCAGCCTTAACGGGGAATGTTAAAGTCGATAGACTTCCGATTTTAGTTTCGAGTGGAGAACGTGAGCAGCTTTTGGAAGTACCAGCACTACATTCAGGTTCAGGACGGCACCAGGCCGATGCTATCTATCGTTCAATCTGTGAATGGGGTTTGCAAGAAAAAATCAAATGTTTGGTGTTTGATACAACAGTGGTCAATACCGGCCGATATAAGGGCACTTGTACGTTGATGGCACACGACTTACGAAGAAAGCTAATGTGGTTACCTTGCCGACACCACATTTATAAAGTTGTACTGAGAAGTAATTAAACGTTAACATCTGGCAGCAAGGAATGCAAGATAAAGTGATTAATAATTATTTCAAAAACAAAAAATTTCGGGTTGTAAGTTTTGTTAACACAATCTTACAAGAAGTACAGCCTAGAGAGGATTATAAGGAGTTACTAGAACTTGCCCTGTTATTCCTGGGTGAGAAACTCAAAAAACCGCCAAACAGTGTAATAATTCGTTCCCCGGGTACTTATCATCATGCGCGTTGGATGGGAAAAGCTATTTACAGCTTGAAAATATATTTGTTCCATGAAGAGTTTAACTTGACAGAATCTGAACGTATTGGACTTCGTCAAATTTGCATTTTGATTGTCGCCGTGTACGTTGAAGCCTGGTTTGCTGCTCTCTTAGCAATACAGGCACATCACAGAGACTTAAATTTTTTGTCAAAATTAAAAGATTTTGAAAATATTGATGTAGGAATCTCGCAGGTTGCCGTCAAAAAGTTCAAAAGCCATTTATGGTATTTAAATGGGGATGCTATTGCATTTGCATTTTGACAACAATTTCGCAGATGCAACAAAAGAAAATATGGTCGCTGCTTTGAATATTGAAAAAGAAAAACAAATTAACTTAAACCGCGCCACAATGGGAAAGCAAACAGTTTCAAAATTCATTAGTGGTGGGCTTGAGCAGTTTGTTTCTTCTCAAACAAGAATTTTTTTTCAGAGATTCCAAATTGATACGTCTTAACATTAACTCCGTCGAAATGGCCTGCGCAGGATTGCTATATGACAGCGGTAAAAACATTGAAAAAATTAAGAGTCGTCAATGATACCGCCGAAGGAGGAGTGAAGTTGATGGAGGAGTATAATAAGCTCTTTACAAAAAATGAAGAGCAAAAACAATTTGTACTGCAGGTTGTTACCGACTATCATTGCCGGCTTTCGAGCTCTAAGAAATCTACTGTATGTCAAGAGTTATAAATTTTTAATACTACTTAATAATTTTGTTTATGTTTAGTTTTTTTTTTACTATACGTAGTATAATACAAAACAATTTAATAGACATAAGCTCTTATTGTACATGCTTGGTATAAATATTTTCCATATAAATATAATTTAAGTAAATATATATAATTTTTGGTATTTTGTTGGTTATTTTCTTCATTATTTTCTAAAATATTAATTTTAGCAAAAAAAAAATTTTTCTTTGAGGCTAATGTTGTTGACTACAAGAGCTAAAATATTGGCATATATCATATTTTTGTAAAATGTTTTTTTTTTTAAAGACAGTCATATACAAACAAATTACATTTGAATAAATGGGCTTGAAGGTCAACTTTGAGGGGCGGACGCCCCCTCTAAAACACAACTTATCGCTATGAAATTTTTTGTATTTTGTATCAAAAAAAAAAAAAATAACGGCCACGCTAATACACATATTTAACAAAAACGATAAGTTGAGCACAGTTAGAAACATTAGTGGATTCATCCAATTGCAACCCAATTTTTGTTGAACTTTCTTGTATTTGCTTTAAGACATCTTCTGACATATCTTTAATTCGGTCGTGAATAGTGTTGTAGGATAGTGGGATTTGTGATATTTTAAGTTTCGCGTCCTTACCACATATAATTTCCGCCATTTCCATCGCACATGGTTTAATCACAGTTTCTGCGATTGTATGAGGTTTTTTATCTTTCGCAATCCCCAGTGCCACACGATAACTTGCTTCTAAAGCTGGTTTTTCTCTTCCTTAACAGCTCCCGGCAAATAATAGTCAAACAGTAAAATCGCAGTTGCGCGATGTCCAATACCATCGCGGAAACGGCTAATAACGCAATTTTCAAATAATTGATTGTTTCACGGCTTTTGTGGCATGGCACGCCATCCTGATAAAATCAATATTGTTCAGTTCAATATCATCGCAAATAGGCCACAAATAATCTGTTATCATTGCACGGTAGCGCTCACCGTTCACTGAAACGCATTTTTTCCGTATCTTTAAAGAAAAATGACCAAATGATATCGCCGGCGCAAATATCACACCAAATAGTGCATCATTCAGCGCGACTTTTCAACAGTCATGTGTGGATTTTTTGTGCCCCAGATGCGACAATTTTTCGTGAGAAAAAATGATTTTTCAATAAAAATTGTCATCTTGTACCAAGCGTAGAAAACTAAAAACGTTGCAGATGTTCGTGTGGCATCAGGTCCTGCACTAATTGAACTTTGTGTGGCGTCATGCCGAGAACTTTATGCAAAAATTCGCATTAAAGAAGTGCGTGAAATGTTCAATTCATTTTGTAAGCCGAATATATTAAACTAACTTCTTGTCATAACGCAGCTTACAGTGGCATTGTCATACTCAAAATAACCAGGAGTTCAAAATACGAACACTAGAGGGACTTTCATGTATATTAATTGTTTATTGATGAAATAAATTTAATATAATTTAAAAAATTTACGAATGAAAATCATTTATTTATTTATTTAATTTATATAGTTAAAGTTATGAAAGTTATGTTAATTACTTATATCATATTATTTAAACATATATATATATATTTATTTCCATATTTAAACCGAATTGTAAATATATATTTCAATTAAGAACTTTTAAATATTTTTATAAACATCTTCATTTGTAATGTGTATGTGAGATGAATTAAACTGACAACGTGTTTGTTTTATACAAAATATTTATTTAAACTGAACTAGTTTTAAAATTATTTGTCATTATATATTTTTAAATAAAAGAAAACTTCATAAATATTAAAAGAAAATAATGCAGTAGGAAAATGAGAATGCAAAACAAGTAACAATAACATAGAACTTAAGTAATATAATAATAGTAACAACTCACACAAATCGTTGGCTTCTGATGATGTAGCCTTTGTTTCATTAAAACAGCTGCTGTTGAAGTTATTTCCGGGTCTTCTGCTTATCCCAGTCTTTCATCGTCATAACGATCATTAGACTTCACTGATTTGATTATACTAGTCTACAACTTACAAAAAAAAAAAAAATGACTGCAGAAACGAAGCATGTTTTTTAACTAATCTGGGCACGCTGAATTCGAATCTGGCATAAAAATTGGGCTATCACGTCTTTTTCATTTTGTATCGCATGCTGGCACTAAGATAAGATAAGATAAGGAAGGCTAAACGCACTGCGACCAATTTGATCTTTTGTGCAGCCCATGGTTGTCCTAAAGATTAAGGCTTCTTATGAAGCCAATTACCATATTTGGCATTAGTCTCCATATGTCCCGGGGGATACAATGTATCCTCCAAGTGCAACGATTCTCTTACCACTTAGTCTTGAACATTCACAGAGAATATGTTCTGCTGTTTCCACCTCCTGCTCGCAGAACCTACATGTGTCTATAGCAGATTGTCCTTTCATTCGTATATGATATCTAAGATTGCAGTGTCCTGTAAAGAATCCCGTTAAGGTCCTTAATTCCTTTTTATCAAGGGAAAGTAGTCTTTCCGATTGAACACTGGATGGAGTTATGAATCTCTTGGCCTGCCGTTGACCTGGACTTTTGTCCCAGTGTTCAGCAATTTGTGATTTTCTCCACTCCCTCATTTTTTCCTTTATGTGTCCCATTGGAACACCACAGAAAGGTTCCGGACCGATGAAAGGACGACGGGTCCCTCGATTGGCTAGGCGATCGGCCCTTTCGTTCCCTACATGTCCTTCATGTCCCGGAATCCAGCGTAGAGTTAATTTGTTACATCTACCTAATTCGTTTAGCCTTTCGATGCACTCCCGCACCAGTTTGGACGTCACTTTGTAGGCCATTATTGCCTTAAGTGCAGCCTGACTGTCGGATAGTATATAAATGAGTGCCCTTTTTGTCTTTCTTCTGAGAGATTCAGTCACGCATGTAAAAATAGCGAAGACCTCCGCTTGGAAAATGGATGGGTATTTAGCCATGGGTAAGGCACGTTGAAAGTTAGGACCAAATATGCCCGCGCCCGTGTCCCCATTTGTTTGTTTGAGCCATCTGTGAACCACACATGAGAACCTTGCTCTGGTTCCCAGGTCCCACTGGTCCATGTGCTCCGCTCCAATATCATGGTTTCAAATTCCTTGATGAATATATTTCGTGCTAACATTCTGTCCGTGACTCTCGCCACCGAGTCGTGGATGAAGAGCCTCGCGACTCTCATGTGACCCTTTAGGTCATCGTCCTTCATGCTACCAAAATCCTGAAGTCGTACGGCAGTCATGCACGCATCTTCAATGATCGAAATATGCAGTGGTGTAATGTAAAGCATGATGCCGATAGCATCGGTTGGGCACGTTCTGTTCGCCCCTGTGATACCAATACAGGCAATGCGGTACACCTTGTTCAGGATTGCTTTTGCTTTTGTTTGCTCAACCTTCGGCCACCATGCAAGGGCCGAGTAGGTAATTATTGGTTTCACAATAGTTTCAAACGACCAGTAGATCATGTGGGGATTTAAGCCCATGTTCTACCAAATAGTCTTTGACAGGCGTATAAAGCCCTGGTGGCCTTTTTGGTAATTTGATCGAAGTGGCCGTTCCATGTGAGGGATTTATCCAGGGTGACCCCAAGATATTTGGCCTCGTCCGAGAACCCTATTGTCAAGCCATTCAGACTTGGTTCCATAAGGTTGCATCTTCTTCGTTTAGTGAAGGGTATCAGTATGGTTTTTGATGGGTTCGTAGATAGCCCCTTTCTCTGACACCAATTGAGGGTATAATTCAGAGCCTGTTGCATACGCTCCGATATTGTGCTCTCGTCAATCCGGAGACAGAGATAACAAGATCATCTGCGTAGCCCAAGGCCCTGAATCCTAACTCATTAAGTTCCCCCAGCAGCTCATCTATGACCAAGGTCCAAAGCAGTGGCGATAGAACGCCTCCCTGAGGACAGCCCCTAGTGGCACTTATGGTCTTAAATGTGCTGCCTATATTCAGTGTGATGACCCTAGAGTTGAGCATCTCTAGCGTCCAGTTAATTGTGATTGGAGAAATATGCTTTCTCAACATGGCCTCTTCAATTGCCCTATATGACGTATTATCGAAGGCGCCTTGTATATCAATGAAGGCACAGAGAGATATTTGTTTGGCATCAAATGCCTTTTCTATCATTGTGACAACATTATGGACAGCTGATCCCGTGGATTTACCTTGTTGGTACGCAAACTGTAGTTCGTGAATAGGTTTGTGTGCCAGGTAAGTGTCCCTGATATGATGGTCCGGAACTTTTTCCATTGTTTTTAGGAAAAAAGAGCTTAGACTAATCGGTCTATACGATTTAGGTAACTGTTCAGATTTTCTGCCTACCTTGGGTATAAATACTACCTTTACTTCTCTCCATGTCGATGGCACAAAGCCATGTAGAAGACAAGATTTAAAAAGTCTAGTCAGTTGTGGGATGATGATATCCATCCCTTCCTGTAGTAGACATGGATATATACCGTCCGGCCCAGGCGATTTTAGTGGAGAGAAACCATTTATCGCCCATCTAACCCGGTTCTTCTGAAAAATGTTGTCCGCCAAACGTATGTTCCCTTTAGTCAGGGAGGGTATCCCGATGACTGGTAGGGACCTGTTAATGGGGACACATCCTGGAAAGTGTGTTTCCAATAGAAGTTCTTCCGGAGATTCAGTGTATGAAACATTTGGTCCTTTAAGGTACATAGACCATTTGTGTGATCCTGAGAGAGGGCCTTTTGAAGTCGCACAGCTTCCGGAAGGTCATTGATCTTCTCACAATAGCTCTGCCACGTGGTCCTTTTGGATTTGCGTAGTGTCTTGTTGTATTCAGTGAGGGCTATTTTATAGGCGTTCCAGTCACCATTAATTTTAGCCTTGTTGAATAATCTTCGAGCGTTGCGTTTGAGTCCTTCTAGTCCATCATTCCACCATGGAACATCTCTTCTAGTCTTTAATGGACAGCCCTCTGTGTAAGCTGATGATATGTTTGATTGTAATTCAGATGCTTCATAATCAATTACCCTAGTGCTTTCTATTAGCCCTTCCGAATAATTAGCATTGTTACCTAAATGGTATCGAAATTTATCCCAGTTAGTCTTTTTGGGATTTCGATAGTGTTGATCAGTGTTCATAGAACTAACTATGTCAAAAACTATATGTTGATGATCTGATATAGAGTTCACCAGAAACATGCCAGTCTGAGATGGCGAAAGATAGATTGGAACTAGTCAAAATAAGATCTAAAACCTCTGTTCTGATTGAGTTCCTAAATGTCGGTACGTCACCCCTGTTTGCAATACTTAAATTGTATTTACAAATAAATTCAAGAAGAGACTCACCACGTTTGTTAACATTACCACTTCCCCAGGTTGTATGATGGGCATTGGCATCGCAGCATATGATGCAGCTGAGGCTGTTTCCGCCTCACCTGGTAAATAGGCAGAGGCCAGCACTACCTCATGTTCGCCAGCAAGAGAGGGCACTTCAGCCCGGATGGCGACCAGATCACCTGAGACGAATTCTGAAATTGGAAGAAAAGTTACACCACTTCTAATAATCAGGGCCGCTCTGGGTCTTGGTTATCGATAATCGTATATGAGCTTACCTTGGTTGGCGTTGAGCCCCTTAATAACTCCGTCATTTACCCATGGTTCCTGAATAAATACTATATCCAGGATGTCAGTGGTGAACCTTCGGCTGACCACATGGGATGCAGCCTTTGCGTGGTGAAGGTTCACTTGTAGGCACTTAAGGTACCTTTTTTGATTGCCTCTGTAGAAAGGCATTATGACCGCGACTGTTTTGAGGCACGTTTCGCCACTTTTCTGCTTCGGCTGGAAGTAAGCAGAACTGCTTCCTCGGCTGATCTCTCACATTTTCTAGGTTTGCTGGTCAGCGGCCTGTCGTGAGTTCTATCAGCTTTCGTCTTGAGCGGGGGCCTGAATGATCGAGACGTGACAGCATCTTTCGAACAACCAGGCGTCGCATCCAGTTTGGAGTTCTGGGAAGCTCCCGTTTGGTGTTTGGCCGTAGTTGTTGATGTAGCTGTCTTCGTCTCTTTGGGTATGACGTGCCTTGCCTCATTTTGTGGACGGGTGGGTCTTATTAGCACTGATCCATACCCATAGTTTACCGAGTTCGTTTGAGCGCTTCTGCCGATATTGGGTCGATAGATAGGGTGAGTTCTATTACACCTCCTTTTATAGCCCTTTTAAGCACTTTCCAGTACTCAACCGAAAGATCACTGTTTTGGCCCTCGATCAGTCCAAAGATGGTTTCCGTGGACGTGTCCGCCTTTTCGGAGAAATAACCCACAAAAATCTGTGTCTTAGGAACTTCGTCTTCTGTGACCACTTTGAGTACGGCATTGCTCCATGGCTTTAAATCCGGGACGTGAGTCCTGAGCCATTGTGCCGTATCGTTGTCCCGACAGACGAAATTAAGCCATCCTGGTTTAAAGGAGCAGCCAGAGAAACTGGGCTTAACAGACCCTTTTTTTAGCTCCACTATCTTGTTAAGAACAGCTTTTTGTATGGTCTTAAGTTGTTCATTTGACCATCTGGTGTGTGGGAAGTCGGGCGGTATTACGCCAATTTTCACCAATTTTAATGCATCTTTAAAAGATGCAGCTGTCTGTTGCTGTGGATCGATTGGCAGCGCAGTGCCACTTACAGCAGTGCAGGTGTTGCCACTATTTGGCAATTCGGCAGTGCGTTTTGGTGGGTGCCTAGTATCAGGTGGAGTGGATCCATCCGATCGCGCCCTTTTACGCTTTGATGAAAGCTCACGCACCTCAACACGGGCTTCACGCATAGACATCTTGCAAAGCCTGCGAGCCACTTCGATGTCGATGCCTTCATCAATGTACATCTTTAGGTGCTTCCGAGCGGCTCCAGAGATCTTTATCTTCTCAGAAATAGGCTTGCTATTTACGCCAGGTATTTTTGGTTTTACGTCCTCTTCATCCGTCAGGATATTGGTAGTAGCAACGTTTGGACCTGCGTCCATTTGTTGCTCTACCACATCCATTTTTTCGGATTTGCTTTTGAGAACTTGAACCTCATTAGCTACATCCGAACGGTCCATATTGACCATGTTTGTTGGGGTGGCTATTATTGAATTTAAATTTTCCATCTATAAGTAAAAAAGAAAAAGGGGTTAAAGAGATACGCACAGGTAGCAGAGCCCTTTTGCTACCGGCGGGCTATATACAACCAGCTTTCGCCACAACCTGGAGGCTACCGTTAGAAAACACACTAACGTAGTGCTATTCATCCCATAGGCACGGTTCAGATAACACCGGGGATTACGGGTGTTTATCGAGTGTCCGCTCTAGATCCGCCATGTTCTGTTATAATTAGCGGAGACACCTTTTGCAGGGTATGACTCTTCGCCATGCATGGACGGTCTTTGAAAACTGAGAGGCTAATGCATAATGGATATATGCTATGTGAACGCATCAGGTTCCCTGTAGCACTACTACTACTTATCTCCATGCTGGCACTACAATTCACAATTATTAATTTGATAGAAGCCCACATTCATTCTAAATCTTCATAATAGTAGCGATTAAGCATGTCAAGGAGATCGTGTGTTACTGATTTAAGCTATTTTTGCTTTGAGTGTGGTGAATATTTGGTTGGAAAAAAAGGATATGCAATAGCAGAATCATTAAAATATGCATATTTACATTATTTTGGTTTTGCTGTCAGAAATTTGGACAAATCGTGGACACCGACAATGTTTTGCTATAGTTGGAGAAGTGGTCAAATGGCAAGAAGATCTATTTCGATTTTTCAATTCCAGTACTTTGGAGAGAGTTAAGCCAATTGTTATTTCTGTTTAACAAAAGTTGCTGTATTCAATATGAAAAATCGAAAAAAATTTTACTTACGCGAATGTCCCATCGGTTTCCAAACCAGTTCAACGTCCACGAAATAATCCATTATCTGTCATTCCCAGTGCTATGAGCTGTGGGTCCGAAACACCTTTCACCAGCAGCGGTAGTTTGTATGAGGCTGATGATGAACGCCATTTAGTGACTCAAGCTGAGCTGAATGATCTAATTCGGGATTTACTGAATTACTTTAATGAAGCAAGTCGCAGAATTACTAGCTCCATGCATGCAGTAGTGGAAACATATTGCAGTTGGGACAAAAGTAACAATCTATAGAGATAGAAGCTTGGAATTGGCTGCATATTTTGAAAAGAAACACTCTATTCTATACTGTACTGATGGTGAAGGTTTACTTGAAAAAACGAACCAGCCATATGACAAAACTGAATGGAGATTATTTATTGATGGCTCTAAGTACAGTTTAAATAATGGGAATGAAAAACCATCCATACCACTTGCTCATGCCATTAGTACAAAGGAAAATTACGAATCAATGAATGAAATTTTGACATTACGCAAATACAACGATCATAAATGACAGATCTGTGGTGATTTTAAGGTGTGGGTTTAAATTTCTTTGTATATATAGAATAGACCATCGTAAATAACTGTAAATTAATCTGTTTCAGGTCATTGGTTTGTTGACTGATATGCAAATATTGTTGTTTCCTTTGTCTATGGGATAGTCGCGGTACATGTTATCATTACGTCAGAACAGAGGGGCCAAAAAGAACTGAGTATTCACCAGGAAAACAAATCATTTCAAATAAACCATTAATTGATCCAAATGACGTTCTTCTTCCGCCGCTGCACATAAAATTGGACCTTTTGAAGAACTTTGTCAAGGCTCTGGACAAAGATGGTGCAGTATTTAAATATTTGTTAGCAGTTTTTCCTAAAATTTCATATGCTAACAGCAAAGAAGGCATTTTTGTCGGCCCTCAGATCAGGAAGCTATTGAATGATGAAAATTTTTCACAATATTTATTGGAGAAAGAATATGCAGCGAGGAAATCTTTCAAGAGCATCTTGGACAGTATTGTCATTCAAAATGCAACTTCTTCATTCGCATTTAGATTTTTTACCACAAAACCTAGGTGCAGTGAGTGACGAACAAGGTGACCGTGCTCACCAAGATTTAATAAAAATTGAAAGAAACTATCAAGGATTTTGGGACAAACCCAAGCTGGGAGACTATTGCTGGGCTCTAACACGTGAAACCGAACCAACAAAATATAAACGACGTTCAAATAACGCCATTCCCTTTTGAAAATTCAGTGATCTTTAAATAAAATAATGATTTTCTATGTAAAAAACGAACAAAAACTTTTTTTTATCTCGAAAACCTGACTTGATAGAGAAAATCCAATTACGAATTACCATAGGAAGATATTTGGTGGCTCCAGTCCGAAACCTTGTTGGCTAGTATTATATATGATCCAAAATACTTGTTCTTTAGCTTAGCTTGTGTTAAAACTTGAGAGCGCTTAATGTCGACGATGTCACCAACTTTACACTTTGTCTCCACTTTGCGATTTCTATCAAAAGAACTGTCTTGCTGAGTTTGGGCTTCCAATTCTCTTCTCTTACCAGCTCTCTTTTTTCTCGCTGGTCACAAAATGCTGTTGCCAATTCCTCCAGCAAATCTATAATATTAATAGGCTAGGCGATTTTTTGTGGCCGATGTTTTGTTCTACCGTTTTATCCTGATATTGACTAGATGTATATTATTTGAAAGCTATTTCTTTTTAGCTGTTTTACAGATTTACAGATTTTAAAATTTTTTTCCTGCATTCTAAGTAAATTGCATTTAAAGTTTCCACTAACACATACATAAAATTATACATATGCTATGTGTGTTTTATTAAAGTTTTTAATGTTTTTGTTAATAAGTTTGTTATCTTCATTCACAATAATAATAAACCATAAAAGTGTTGGTTTGTGAATTAGCTAAGTTGAAAAATAAAGCTGCCTAGAAATTGCACTCGAATTTCGAGCGCTGGAATCTGCTAGTTTGTATTATTCGGCCATCGCTACTTGCTCTCATTTTAACACGATTTAGCACCTCATGTGGGGTCAAGTTTACAACTCGATAATATGGTTGAATATAAAGTTATATAGCGTAGTGCTCCATCGACGAATTTGTATCGTTTTTCAGGTTCATCTGTAGATTGTTTGGCCGTTTCTTATTGGAACACCTGTTATAGTTCGGAAAAAAAATCACAATCTTCATTAATATCATGTTACGTTTTCACGGTACTATCAAAGCGATTCAGTACTTCGTTAACTATAGGTTTATGCATTGTGCTCCACGTAAAGAGTGATGAACGGCAGTTCATCTTTTGGGATAGGATTAGCTTACCTTTTTGTTTTCCTCTCTTACGGTTCAAAAGAATATTCTAAAATTAGCCTTGCTTTTAGTGACTTTGGCCTTGCTCCAGATCAACACCAGATATAAATCAGCTATATCGTCCATTTTCTGTATCAGTACCGGCTTCAGCAATGTCAAAACTTTTTGTGTTAACTGCGCTGGTCAGCATAAAATGGTTGATTGCAACGAATGTACCTCTAAATATGCAAACTGTTCTCACAAATCAACATACAATTAATGTCCGAATAAAATAAATTACCTCAGTATGAGACAACGCACCCAACCAGCTTCACGACAAGTCCGGTTTGGTTCTGGAATTTCGTACGCTGTAAATTACAATAACAGTTTTCCAAATGCACAGTTTTACGAAGTACATAAACGTTTGCGAGTACTTGGCAAGCACACAAAAATATTAAAAACAACAACAACAAACATCCTGGTATTGATTGTAACTCCAGTGATTTATTCTCACTTGAGGAAATTAAAAACTTAACCATGGAGTTAATTTCTAATCTAAGATATTGTAAAATCAAAGCTAATCTCGAATGCAAATTTTTATCGTACTGGGCAACCTGATATGCAGGAGGCATTCGGCATAAACATCTAGAAGTATTAAAATTTTCAACTATCCATAGTTTTCGCGAAAGTTTAGTTTCAGAAACTGGATTTAATTCAAACATTTCTATTGGCAAAAATTAATTTAAAGTCTACAAATATTACAGCGAAAATGGTAGGTGTGGCGGTGTAGCACTAGTCATAAAAATGAATGTATCCCATAAATTACTTCCCTTAGTTGACACTATTCTCATTGAGAATGTTGGTGTTAAACTTTTCTTAGTAGGATGCACTATTAATATATTTTCATGTGTCTACCCGGAGGGCTCAGTAGGCTTTGATGGTGTAAGGAAACGACAATTTGGATCTGGCATTCACAAACTCAGTGGAAGTTTAAGATATTTACTATTTAGTGAGTTTAATAGCAGACACCAGTCGTGAGGATGTATTCGGTCCAACTGTTGGGAAAATATTTCACATAAAAAACGGGAATCGTAGAATATTAATATAATTTATCCTTCTAGTAATACGTTCACACCAACAAGTGTGAATAGACAAGGCTACAATATCGACTTCTTTCTGACAAATGACCCACTTCTATTTTTTCTTGCTGAAGTGATAAATGATCTTAGCGAGAACTATTTACCTGTGAAAATTCCCCTAAATGGAACTTTTAATACCTCCAATTTCCTCATAATTTCAATAAGGCAAACTGGGGAATGTATGCTTCCCTGAATAGACACCTAAACTTGTCTATTTTCGACAATATTTTAAATAGTGATCACATTGATGAAAATCTTTAAAATTTTGAAAATATTTTTAATTATATCCTGGAGTCATTTCATTTATTAAGTGTAAGCGCAGCAGATGTGTATTTGTTAAACTCCTCCCATATCTCTGATATAATCAAAAGGCTGAAAATAGAAAATCACCTGGTATCGACGGTATTAACAAAGCTCTTCATAATAAAACTATTAAATATTTAAAAATTTTAATTAATTTCTGTCTAAAGTTTTTTTACTTTCCCCAAAAATTCAAGGAATCTAAAGGAATTCCAGTTAAAAACGTGGTAATCAACTAGATGCACCGTCTTCATATCGTCCCATAAGTTTTTTTTCAAGTGTAAATAATGTTTCTGAACGTTAATTAACAGATTTCATAGATAACTGTAATATAAGTCCACCGCATCAGTATGGGTTTCGAAGGGAATACAACACAGTACACCCGCTAATAAGAATAAGTAATTTAGTCAAAACCAACTTTACCGCACAAAATCATCCGGCACGGTTCTTTTAAACGTCAAAGCAGCCGTTGATATAGTTTGGCATGAAGGTCTCGTTAGATGATAGACCTAAACTTTCCTACACATCTATTTAAAATTATTCACAATTTTCTCAATTCCCGTACACTCAAAGTATATATTGGCTCACATTGTTCTGAGCGACAGTCTCTGTTTTTTGACTGTCCCAAATACCGGTTTTCCACAGTTTGACTTTGGACCTTATCAATTTTCGCTTACGATACAGAAGTATTATGCTCGGGAATTTTGACTGCATATATTTTATCCAATTACAAAGATCATTGACGGATATATGTATTATCATATTTTAATAAGTGGAAAATATGTATTTATTGTAAAACAAAAACATAAGTGTTATACTTTACGAGGAAATGCAAGGACTGCTATACTCCACAGGTTAACTTACTTTTTAATAACAATTCTACACAATAAAACGATTTTCTTAAAGAAATCTACACTCATTAAATATGTATGTATATGAACAACATTTAGCGGTTGACCGTACCTATAAATAAGAGGCAGAATTTTCTCAATAATATGTTTATGGGAATCAGTTTTAGGTAAATTAGAGGTTTTAAACTTATGATGTATATTCTTTTGTACTTTATACAATTTTATTTGAAGTTCTGTAGATATTCAGTTAATGAGTTTTTAGCGAGTTAATCTACTTTTTCATTTCAATTTGAAATAAACTGGGGATATTATTCACGTTCTCATTTGTTAAAATATTATGTTTTTACTAATTGGGTCATTTAGATATAGTAACGGGTTTTTGATCAATATTTACTGGAATGATTTTGAAATGTGGTATTAATTAATTCTAAGAATTTCTGTAGGGCTCATATCTCTTTTGTTACTGTAAGGAAGTGAAAAATCTATATTATATCTATATGGACCCAAAGTTCAATAAGTGAAAGAAGATCATTATCTATAGTTTTGGTATTTCAAGAGCCATATTGTGCGTTCCTTGATCTTAATTGGTTTATTTGTGATTTTGTCATACATAGGATGATTTTGTAAGAAATTTTTTTTAAATATAAGAAAGTTAGATATTTTAATCTTAGATAAAGAGGTGGACATGATAATATTACTTGAATACTTGGGAGCATCTTAGAATTTTAATGATATTTAGTTTAAAGTTTGCCTTCGCTTTTATATTTTGAATATGTTACTTAAATCTGTGATTTTTTTTGTGCAAAATTTTAACTCTCCTCAAATTTTATATTTTTTCCACGAGAAAAAGTGTAGCACTTAGCACTGATCCCTGGGGAGTTAATAATAATTTTATGGTGTATTTCAACAAATTTTCACAAAATTTTGGACAACTTTTTTTCAAAAACTATGAAGATTTTATAAATTTTTTTAAATAATTTGTTAGAAATAAAACAGAAATCGAAGAGTACATTTGGGCAATTCACAACAGGTGTTGTATCGTTGTATCTGTTGTATCGTGTATTACTTTACAATAGTGATACAACTTCATTTGCTATGTTTAGTAAATATTGTATATTGTATTATAACATATCAGTCCCAAGTGAATGCCAGTTTTTATGAAAAAGAAAAAAACAAATACATACAATTATAACAGCATAAATGATAATAAAATAAAAAATGACAAATAATGCAAGTAACGGTAAGTTTATTTATATACAAATTATATTTTTTGTATGTATTTTCTCTTTCAGTCTCAACCAAAACATTTTAATTTATTTTGTATTCTAAATTAAAATGGAAGAGGTACGGAATTAAAACTCCAGGGTATATCTTATGACCAAAAAGCAAACACCGACATGTACTTTCTCTTGTACGAAATAACAGAAGTGACGAAGCGACCTTTCCTCGTTGGGTCGATAATTACTAAAGAAAACGTTTTACATTATGAAAATACAACTGACTGTTCACAACAAATGATTGTATTGTGTATTTTAATACAAAATACAATTATCTCGGCAATTTAAAAATAAGTAATTGTAAAATAGAGACAGAACTGATTTATTGGATTGAAGTATAAGTTACTTCAAATACAATGAATTTCCATGAGTTTCCATTAAAGATAGTTCTCCTCAAACTAATAAAAAATTACATGTATTTGTTTGAAAATTAAGAATTGATGTACACTTTAAACATTTCCTTAAATACTAAATGATCTCAAATGTACATATAGTATATAAGTTTTTTGAATATTAATAACAACAGTTTTATTTTTTATAAAATCAATTGTTTCCAAGCAATAATTAAGCCTTCCGAATATCAAAAAAAAAAAAAAAATACTGCAATTATATCTGTTCTTCCCTAATTTCTGAATATAATATTGTCAAGTTGTCAATTGTAGCTCTGTGTTTCAAAAACCATAGAACTGATCGCCGAATTCGATATCGAGTATCGATATCGTTTCTCGTTTACTCTTAAGTCTTAAATTTACTCTTAAAATTATTCTTGGTATTTTATTTTGGAAAATTTCTGTAGCGAATACGACGATTAGATCCCAGATCGGTTGATATTTAAGACGTTATTTTTTCTATATAATAAACATATGTTTTATTAATAATTCATTCTAAGAGTTTACAAAAACTGTGAGTGAAATAGGTCGATAATTGTTTTTATTAAAGCCATCTTTAACTGGTTTAAAAATTTGTCCAAATCATTTTATTACTCATTGTATGTACCATGACATAATTTAGGATCTGATTTAAATTCAGCTAATATATGCTTGTTGTCACAAATATCATTATAGTTATTTAAGTCAATTATATAATCATTTATATTCTTTCAGAATATGTAAAGAAAACAACAAATTATTTTGTCCACGGTCTGATACAAACATTCCATATTATATATAAAATTTTCTCAAGGTAACCGATAAATTCGGTAGCAACAATGAATCTGTGTTCAATACAGTTTTCTCTAGCCATGTTGTCTCTCTTATTTATTTGTTATTATTTTATTTTTATCAAACATAAAACTTAAAGCATAGGCTTTTAAATATTATTGATTATTTCTTAAAAGCAGATCGTATTGAAAATTTTTTTTTTTTTGGCTGAGGTTATAAATGGTAACAAATTTATTATGCACAGTTTTTCTGACGAGGAAGCTTTTATATATAATACTTTTAGGAAACAAATTAAATTTTTGTCAAGTCTTCATTGATTTTTTTGGAGGCTGTTAATCCGCCATATTTCTGAATTTTTAAGTTAAACAGTTTTTTTTTCACATAATTTATTTATTTATTTATTTATTTTATTTAATTATTTAACAATACAGCATAACAAGAACGAGTCTTATATTACAATACTGGGGAGATATAGGTACAAATTATATTTTGTTAGAAAAAAAGGGGGAAACAAAAAAAAAAAAATAAAAAAAATTAAAAATTAAAAAATTAATTATAACTTAGTAATAAGGCAACTAATGATTTCAATCAAAGCAAAATGTTAAAGTTAATGCGAAATTTAAAAAAATTCAAAAATCGTAAATGAAAAGATATATAAACTTTATTTAAAATAATCAAAAATAGCTGATTTAAAATGGCTTGCATTGCTTATAATTTGAATAGTAGGGGGTAGCTGGTTCCAATTATAGGTACAAATTATATTTTGTTAGAAAAAAAGGGGGAAACAAAAAAAAAATAAAAAAAATTTAAAATTAAAAAATTAATTATAACTTAGTAATAAGGCAACTAATGATTTCAATCAAAGCAAAATGTTAAAGTTAATGCGAAATTTAAAAAAATTCAAAAATCGTAAATGAAAAGATATATAAACTTTATTTAAAATAATCAAAAATAGCTGATTTAAAATGGCTTGCATTGCTTATAATTTGAATAGTAGGGGGTAGCTGGTTCCAAAGGCAGATGAAGTTTAGAAAGAAATGTCTTTTCGACATTTCTTTCCGATGTGGAATGGTGTTTATTCGTTTTCCTCTGCTTGATCTTGAAAAAATTATTCTTTTATAAAGGTATCCAGGTTGTCTTGTGTAGATCAGTTTGTGTAGAAATAAAAGTGTACAGCATTTTAAAAGATTTTCGAACGAGATATTACAAATCTGTTTCGAGAACCCAGAAATGCTGCTTCTTCTTGTGCGGCCAAAAACGTATCTTGCTATATTGTTATTAGTAACATTAAGCTTTCTCATGCATAATGTATCGCAGTTTGCGAATAGTTCGCATCCATAAAGAAGTGTTGGCAGCAAGTAAGTTTTAGCAAGTAACATACGAACATTGAATGGAGTATAATACTGGGTCATCCACAGATTTCGCAACATTGCGTAAGTTTTTCCACAAATAGAATTAATATGATTCGACCAGTTGAGTTCTCTGTTGAATAATACACAGTTTAGCAGTTTCGGATAACCCAAGTCTTGAGTTGTTAATCAGAATTGGTGGTAATTCATTAAGTATGTGTTCTGTTTTGCCAATAATCATATTATATTATTTGAACGGTATTTCTTTTTAGCCGCTTTGCAGATTTACAGATTTTTAAATTTTTTCCTTTATTTTTTCCGATCTTAATCCAGTTATATTTAGTTGATAATTTAATTTATATTTTTATATTTATTATATTTATTATATTTATTATATTTATATTTTTATTGTCATTAATTATCACTTCAGGATAAAGCATGCTAAATCAGTTTTAGTTATAGCCCCATACAAAGCAGTCTCTTGTATTTTACATAACTCTAACCTACACCTATTTTACAAAAAAAAAAGTGTGCATACTTTACTGAATGTATGCCAAATATGGTTTGGATCAGACCATTTTTGGAGCTAGTCCTATATTTGTCCTTTCTCATGTTATTTCAAGTCAAGCTTGAATTACCTTAACGACGTAGAACTGTTGGGCCTTAGAATCATTTAAAAAGCTTTTGGTCATGTTATTTCAAGTCAAGCTTGAATTACCTTAACAACGTAGAACGGTTGGGCCTTAGAATCGTTTAAGAAGCTTTTGGTCATCATATATCATATATCCTGTCTAGGCTAACTATTAATTTCTAACTTGATTCAGTTAGTTAAGTTTTGGATCTATCAGGGTATAACAAGTTTGAGCTTATGTTGTAGCTACCAAAAATATCTGTCCTAGACCCACTTTTTAATATACCGAATCATATAAACAAGGTGATGTTAACCTTGTATTCAAAGTTCAAGTCGCAAGTATGAACATACTTTGATAAATGAGAGGATTGAGTTTCTATTTAATTAAGCATACAACAATGATTATTGTAAAGAATAGGTGAGAGGCAGGAATCTTGCGGACAGCCAGCTGTAATAGTAAAGTCTCTGGAAGATGTTGAACCAAGATGGACACAGAAAGAACGATTTGAAAGAAACCTGTGTAAAATTTTAATCAAATTGATAGGAAAATTTAATTTCAGCATTTTGTGTATAAGACCGTTATGCCAAATGGAGTCTAATTCTGCCTTGATGTCTAAAAACACCATTCCAGTCGATTTACCAATTTGAAAATTTGATTTAACTATTTTGCTTATTCTTACCAAGGGTTGAAGTGTGTTGTGGTGTTTACGAAGTCCGAATTGTTGAGATGGTAAAATATTCTTGGCGTCAATATACTCTTCCAGTTTTCCTTTTATAACTTTTTTGGCTCACTGCAGGTAATAGACTATTGGTCTGTACGATGTTTGTTTTTTATCCCTACTAATTTTTGATTTTTTCCACTGGATAGGAAAATAGTTAAGTTTGAAACATGCATTAATTATTCCAGTAAGATATAAGACACCTTTCTTTAGCAGAGCTTTAAGGCACATATTATTTAGGTTATCAATACCAGGGGATTTTTTGTCTTCATTTTTTAATTACGTTTTTGATTTGGGTAACTGGTATGAAATTTTGTATATTGAAATTGAATTGAATGTAAACTTGAGATGCTTTCTTCTACTTCGGCAATAGTTGTAAAGTCGCTAAGGTTTTGATAAAAGGAATGATTTGTATTAAAAGTGTTAGCCAATATTTCACATTTTTCGTGGTGAATGTTAAAATTAATGTTGGTATGTTTCAAAGTAGGAATTATTATTATTATACTTTTTCTTCAAAATCCTTGATACCTTCCAAAAAGTAGTTGATCCTTGATCTAGTTTTGATAACATTTGATTCCATGAATAGTTTTTATAAATATTAATTATTTCGGTGACGAGTTTGTTTAAAGATTTGAAATGGTAGTGATCTATCGGGTTTCGATATCTTTTCCAAACCCTTCTATATATGCCGCATAATATGAGTTGGTAGCGTAAATCTGTGGGTGGATACTGTCTTTCTTGGCACGTTTTGGTTAATAGCTTCTCTAATAACATCTGTAAAATTTTTAACCATGCTATTTATTTGTTTTCTATTGCATATTATATCTAAATTAATTGATGATTGAGCTTGTTTGTTAGAAATAGGTTATAATTCATCCATTTTGCATTTTTAAAATCAAGATATGAATTTTCTGTGAAAATACAACTAGATTTAAAGACTCCTTTTATAGACAAATGATCTCAGCTGAAAGCATTTATAACTGTGACTCGTGACAAGTTTGTTGAGGCATTAGTTAAAAACAGATCTAACGTTGATGGTTCTTTGTTACGATTACTTGGAATATATGTGTAATCATTTGGATATAATATTTGCAAATTGTTACTGTCCAAACTTTCGTAAACAATGTTTCCACAACAACTGTACCTGCGACAACCCCATAAACTGTGCCGACCATTAAAAGCCCCACCTAAGATGCACATAGAATGGGTTAACTTACGGATAAATTGCCCTAAGATCCAAATTAGTGTATAGATCTCCGTCAACCTATATTTATATGTGAATTATTACTCTAAATAATAAATGTTTGTTATTACAGTCCTCATATAAAGCTGCTCCCGATCTGCACTTATATCTAACAAAAAACAAAAAATGCATAGATTTTTCTTAAATTGAGTTTATATAAATTTTCACGAAAAATAAATGTCTCTACCAAATGTGGTCGTGATCAGTCTTCCTTATGACCTAGTTCCCATATAAAGACTGCATCCGAAATGAATTTTTCCACATCGCCCGGCAACAAATTTGTAGTAATACTTATTTTCTATATCCAATTAAATGCACTCAAGACCCTTTCTTAAGACCCTTTCTCTAAGCGAAATTAGAATATTAAAAGCTAATTTATTATTTACTAAATTCTATATCCATGTGATAATATACGAGCTAAAGATGTTGGGAATCACTGCACTATTGTATGGCAGAATAATTTAATGAGAAATTTAAAGTAAACTACAAAAAATAATAAGAAACAAAACCTGTTGTTATTATAATAAGCTCAAAAATCAACAAATGGGCAATCTATTTGACTAGATAAAGAAGCAATACCACCAACATTGTAGGATGTTATTCAAAGATAAAGATACAGTTTTTGATGATACTTGAGCACATTCCGTTTGGACTCTAAAATATTTAGACACGAAGGTAAAATTATAATTTGAACTTTGAACTTTGTTTAAATTAATTTCTTCTGTACTGATTCGATTTTTCTGAATTTCTAATAGTTAAATGAACGTATTAATTATTAAAATGTTCCTTTCTAATATTAAATTCTCCTTTGTTTTCATTTTTATTTTAGACCTCTCCATGAATGTACACTCATACATACTTAAGATAAAAAGGAAACACAGCAAACTGCTTAAAAAACCAAGATATTCACTAAACAAATAATATAGAAAAAAGGAAAAAACACGAAAATTGTCTGTTAAAGTTGCTGAGGATACACAAAAAACAACAACCGGAATCGAGAATCGAGTTTATGAAAAGTACACAATAGAGTACACCAACACCACCAAGCAGCAGCAACAATGCGTTTAAATATTTTCATTCTTTTGTTAGCAACATTTGGATTTCATATGGGCGTTAATGTTGCATATGCATATCCGCCTTCCTACTCAAATGAGCCACCTGCCGTCAATGACAGTGGCGGTGACGATTACGCTGACAGTGGTTATGCAGTATCGCAGTTTAACTTTGGCTATGCTCCACAACCAGAGCAGCAACAACAGCGATACCACCAAAATACCGAACATAATCCCAGTGTGACTTTCTTAACAAATTCGAAAATAAGTTCAACGTCATTTTCGTCATCATCTGGAGATTTCTCAACGCCATTACAATCACCATCATCACGGCCAATTTCCGCAACATCCACCAGACCATCGCTACAACCAGCCTATGTATATAGAGCTGAGGTACCAACAACGCACATTAAACCAGAAGCGAACAAGGTTGTTGATGCCGTTAAGCGTAACAGTTCAACAGCAGCGGTAGGACAATCAACAACTAATACAAGTATAATTTCTAAAAACAACAGTACCGTAAAAGAAAATGAATTGTCTAAGAAAATCATTGGTTCAAGGTGAGTTAATTATTTAGATTGCTTCAGCTGTGGGATAAAATATTGTCTTAGTATTTCTATTATTCGAGTTTTTTGGAGTACGGAGTACGGTTTATATAAATATGGCATTCCATGTGTAGCTCGAAAAAAAAAATGTGTTAACACTCGAATAATATTTGTTCGATTATTAGAGGAACTTTTAACAAACTATTACTTAAGTGCTAATTCGAATAAACTTATTTACTTGCCATACAGCCTCTCTAAAGCCTTTAAGGAGCTGAGGCAATAAGTAAATTCAAATTTCGTTAAAGAAATATTTTTTAAACTTTGCTTTCTTTATTACATGCATGTATTTAACTCAGTCTTTCTGTTTCTTTGTTGAGGCGAATTGCTGCAACTGAATTTTGAGCTACTTACCGACTAGCTAGAGTTCTGAAACTTTCATCATTTAAACATTTTCTAGATGATGTGATCTTTATTTCCCATTTTTTGATTTACTTTTACTTGTTTTTTTTACATTATTTTAAAAGAAATAAACAAAAATATAATACTAAAATCGTTGGTTCGTTTGTTTGTAACCAAGAAACAATAGGAACTATGAAGCTAAGATGTACATCATGCATTCGGTTTGAGCTCTTCTAGGGTTTTTCTAAAATGGGGGGTTCAGGGAAGTGGGCTTGATACCTTTTATAGAAAGTCAAATATTTAAAGTTCTATAAAAGCAAGAGCTTTTAACCTGTGCATGAGTCCATATATTATGAAATTAAGTACATATTAGTGGGCGTGGCGCTTCATGAACAAAGCAAATATTTGAAGTACAATAACAGCGCGAGTCCTGGAACTTTGTGTATATTTATTTGTTATTGTTCTGCGTAATCTTGTCACAAATTAGCAGGGTCAAATCAAAGGGCATGGCACGTCGCATTCAAAGTATAATATCTAGAGAATTATTATAACGAGATCCTTGATACTATATGTGGGTCCATATACTATGGAGTTATATCGAAAGTTGTTGGGATCAGATTAGTGGGTGTGGCACCTTCCATTCAAACGTATGAAGTGATATGATAGCGGGAAAAAATTATTATCTATGATGCAGTTTATACAAAATGAATAAATCATCTATGTAAAATCTAATTATTATGGTTATTGTGAAAATATTGTTTTTTAAATAAATGGAATAATTTAAATCCATTGAAAAAACATCTACTAATTTGTCGGAAGAAAAAAGAAATAAAGGCTCTT
This sequence comes from Cordilura impudica, assembly GCA_963682025.1. Classification (NCBI taxonomy): domain Eukaryota; kingdom Metazoa; phylum Arthropoda; class Insecta; order Diptera; family Scathophagidae; genus Cordilura; species Cordilura impudica. The sequence goes on from OY821521.1 coordinate 108,901,340, forward strand.
TAATTAATTTGAAACTGATAAATTGGATTGGACAGTTGGACAATTCAGCAGAATTTTATACTGTCTCTGAGATCATTCAAATAGGTTGTTATTTGATTTTTGATGACAACGATAAAAACAATTGTCAAAAACAGTACTACCAACCTGAAAAGTATTAAATTAATATTTCAATAATTAATAATAATTAATTTGGGCACACTATTATGTATCATGTCCAAAACACCTTAACGATTTTGAGCTCCGTTTATTAATAACGTTCTCTGAATTTGATTTAGTGTTAGGTTTTTTGATTTCTCGATTTACTTATACAGTTCCTGGGATGCAGCTTTTCAACTTATATGCTGATTTCATACTTGTAAGAAATTTAATAAATCAGTAAATTACCTGTAAGTTGAATAACATCTTCATTGTAAAGGTTTTCATTGTTATCATCAACTGCTATAAGTTAGATCAGATCAGGTTTCTCAATTATGAATTAATCAATATCCATATTTTGTATTTTTCAAAACAATCACCACTAATTGCCTGTCATAGTTATAACTGCAAAACATAATTGATTCTTGTTTTACAGAATTCCCACCTTTCAAACATTCTACCAACTTCTTCTTCAATAGACATTAATTATTTATTTGTAAAAGTTTGAAGTTGTTTAAATACAAAAGAAGCATATGCAATAGAATCCATGATCATAGAGCCTTTCGAATCTTTCATGGCCGTTAAATGGTAAAAATATCATTTTTTTTTATGAAATTATGGACCAAGTTATATCAAAATCGTGTATATTTTTTCAATAAAATTGTCCTATTATATATGAAAAAAAAATGTACTTAACCCTATATGGAAAAAGTTTAACTCTCTAAAAAAAATTTTAATTTAAACAAAAATATTTCTATCTAAGTATATACCAACAAGTCTACAGCGTACATTTGAATTATTTTATTTTTTATTTATTTTTTTTATTTTATTTGATATTTATTACAATTAAAATATAATAAATATAAAAGTTAAAGCACTAGCAACTTAGGCTATCGGCTTGAGTTTATTTAAAAAAAATTAATTGATCTATAATATTAATAGGCTTGTGACTGATGTTTTGTTCTACAGTTTTATCCTGCTTTTGACCAAACGTATACTATTCGAAAGGTATTTCTTTTTAGCTGATTTGCTGATTTACAGATTTTTAATATTTTCCTTTATTTTGAGTAAATTGCATTTAAAGTTGCTACTAACACATACATAAAATTGTTCAATGCTATGTGTGTGTTTATGAAATTTGTTAATGTGTTTGTAATAAAAATGAGTTTATTCCCTGTAGGAAATGTCAATAGTGAAACAGTAGTGATTCACTATTGACTTTGTCACCAGTACTACTGACCAACTATACCCCAGACAATGTGATTTTCTATAGACATTTAACATGTACGTGTCATTGCATATCACTAGTGATATGATATACTATTGATTAGGTAGTGACTTGGTAGTTCTCATGGGACCATATGTAGATATTGGAACCAGAGATTCAATAGTGACTAAGTAGTTCTCGTTAATTATAAAGTTTTATTTTAAAAAACAAAAATACATAAATGTAAAAAGGTACATAGTGTATGTTACAATCTCTTTGTGTTATTTTTTGATGGAAAACCAAATATTTGTTGTATAGCTAGGCACATATTCCTCATTGTCTAATCAAAACGACTTATACATATTTATTCTTTTAAATTCTTAAAAAGGCTCATTTTATTCAAGGCTCGCTAAGCCTTTTAGCATTTCGAATAAATAAAAAAACATTTTTTTGAGTGGTGTCCATGTTTCAAAAAGAAGCTAAATTTCTTCTAAAAAAGTTATTCTTCTTCTTTATCAGAAGAGTCGCCATCATTTCGAGACTGTTTAGTTCTTGCTTTGCCGCGACTGAATTGTTTGAAAAAAATTTTTTCTGTCTTTAAAAGGCTGCTCCTAAAACTTTACCTGGATACTCGCTAAAAGTTTATATTACATCTGGGAATTAAAAAAAGGTAAAATATTAAAAAAAATATTGTAAATGTCGTTTAACAAAATATGTACCTATAGCAATCGTATATACATTTGTGAATTAAAGTAATTGCTCTTTGCCGAAAGATCCAACGACATTAAAGTTCATTTAAACATTTTGACCAAAAACCTCATTTACATTTGGTTCGGTATTACCAGCGAGCAGTAACTTCCTTTGTCGCATCTACCAAATATAAACCGGAAATTTAAAACTGTTTGTTAACAGTCAAATTTTGTATTTATATAAAATTAGATGGCAAATTAGATATGTAGTTATTTGAAAAATGTTCCTCTTCCACAACTAGATACGGGAACTTTTAAATAATGGGATGCCGTCAATATTTCTATCCATTTCGACTATGTCGTAGCTGATCAAAACTTCCCCAACCTTCCTTAGCTGGTTTTAGATTCCAATATGGCAGTAACTCCCGGGAAAAACTTTCCTTACAGAAACTTGTTGTTTCTTGCGCAACAAAGCTGCTGCTGATCGCATTTTCTTAAAGGTGCAGTGTCCACATACCAATTTTTTAATTTTTCTCGTAAAAAAATTTTTGAAGTGGGAAGCTTTCCACATGGCTCCACGAAATCATTGGTGATAGAAGATTCACTGAAAATGGTTTCATCATTTTCCCTATTTCTATTCTTGTACAAGTTTGATTGTTCTTTCATTTTTGTTTTATAACTTCGTTTACTAATTTTTTTTTTTTTAATCTTAATATATAAAAACGTTGGTGCGTATGTTGGTACTCTAATAACTGTTGAACCACTAATGCTAGCAACTTCGTATTCATACCATATGTTCCTTTGGTTCTCCGATTTGCATAACTTTTTTTTGTACCTGATAGATGGCGCTGGGGTCGAGATTTTATAAAAAAATTTATTTACGGTCCAATTTAGCTCAAATTCGCAACATATATTATGTACATAAAACTAAAGTTGCTGGCAAAGTTTTTCACCTGTAGGTGGCGCTGGTGTTAAAATATTCAAGAAAACGTATATTTTTTTTCAGTCATCGTGCTTTACTTTTGCCCGACACTCGTTATTAAAATTTAGATGCAATATAAAATCCAGATGTTTTCTTCGGGCCAGCAACGTGGACCGGACTCAGCTAGTTTATTATAAAATGTATTTTGATTCACCTTTTTAATTAAATTTTTTCTCTCTTTTTTTTATAATAAAATTTTCAAACAAACCTACTTCACTTATCTTTTATAACTTCCTTCAGTTACACTGTGGAACAAATGAGATTAGCAAAAATTTAGGTCGATTCTGAGAGTGAGGGGTGAAAATAGAGGCTAAATTAGAAGATCCGTATCGCGGCGTTTGTTTATGTTAGTTCGAATTTTTTTTTAATCGACCTTCGAACTTTGCAGTCAAATGCCAATTTTCAGCATATTGTTTATATGTTTTTTTTTGCTATAACTCGTCGGCTAATTGATATTTTTCAATCTGTAAAAGCCAAATTATTGCTAGAGACCTGTGCAACAATAAAAATTTTTTAAAAAATTGATTTAGAAAATTTTTGTGGTGCTTATGAAGCAAAATGTTGGAAAAATAATTTTTTTTTTCACGGTTTTTGAAAATATTTTCCACAAAACTAAGTCTTTTTTGCTTTCTGTTTGATCTATAATATGCTTCTCAGTTTCTTCAATAAATTTCATTTGAAAAGAAAATGGTCTTAGTCGATAATTTGCGTTAAAATACATATCTTAACTGATTATTCCGAGAAGGTTCAAAAATACCATAAAACCAGGAATACAAGGGAAATACAATGTAGATATAAATTAATTAGATATAAATTATATACATATATACTTATGTATATAAATATGTGTACTCATGTTCACGTTTGAACATTTTGCCGGGCGCGCACTCGAACAGGAGTAGAAAAGTCTATTTTAACTACCGTTTATACTTCATATAAATGCAGAGTGCTATTATTAAACAAATGATAAATAACAGTAATGAAACATGTCCAGAAACAGTATGGAATTGTAAGTTTTTAAGGTTGACATGCGTTGCTCTTAATACTTCGACTTCCTTCCTTAAATGGTTGATGTCTTGCATGTTATTTATAATTGTCACTTCAAATGGTTTTACCATTCTTGCTGCCATTATCTGCATCTCTTGACCCCAGGACGATGTCTGAATTGAAGACTTGACTTTAGATTTAAATAGTTGAGAGGATGTTAGCTTCACCCCTTCCTACATGGCTGTACATCCTGGTGATAGGCTTAGGATCCCCTTCAGAGGTAAAGTCACCCAACTCCGATTGCCTTGACCGCAATCCACTGTGAGTACAAAGTTGTTAAAAATGGCAAACGCCCACTTATTTTTTTGGTTGACAGTGATTTCCAAAGACTTCTCGTTTGTATAGCTTCAAAACTGCATTCAGCGTACATAGATTGCTTTAGAGCTGACACTTCACATGAACGTTCAATCGCTGGTTTCCAAGGCATATTTCCGATACAATTAAACTGACCTCTTAAATTCTTCTCACAAGCGTTTAATTGTGTTTGAGACATCAAGAAATACATGTTTGTTGCAAAGTTGTATACCATTAATTCGTTTTCAATCATTGGGATCATAGTGATATTTTACTTCCTACTGGGAGCTTAATAATTTTGTAAACCTCAGAGCTATGTTCTTGAAATAATGGTATTTCCAACTGAATTACTAATCGAGAATCCATGATGATTCCCTTCGCCGCCATTGTGTTGTAAACCTCTTTTAGCTCTGTTTCAGATGCCTTTCCAGGAAGAACTAAATTATTTGGCAGTAGCTTCTCGATTTTTAAAAGTTGGTCATGAAGTTGAGATGGCCTTAATAGATTAGGATTCACCTGCCCGTGATTTATGTCTATTATTAAACTTATTATTGAAGATTGAATTTTGCTACATTCGTCGATCATCAGATTTAATTGTGTAGACATAATTTGAAACATTAACGTCAACCGCTCAGTACTTTTTGCATTTGCAAGTTCCTCGTAGAATAGCTTGTGTTGACAATACATATTGAAATTCTCGTTAACATCATCTGTAGTCTTTTTCAGCAAGTTCAGAGATGTCTTTTTATTTATTAAGTGGTTCAGGTTTTGTTGGTTCTCGAACAAACTTCAGCATCCATTATACCAAATAGCATGTGGTATAGCGATCCTACAAATTCAAAAGTAGCTCTCTTCTTACGTGGTTTATTTATTAGAAGATCATAACTCGTTATTAGAAAATTTTTTCTTTTTTCCATTGATGATATTACCATTTCACAGCCTTCCTTGTAAAACCCAAGATTTGGACATTCGTTTTTAATTTTTCCATCAACTTCTGTATTCGATCTATTTCGTTTTGGTACAATGTAAGATCGTAATAAATTACTAAGTTCCATTTCGAATCGATCATATTTATTTGCCCTATGTTATCAATATACAATGCCGTGTTTGAAGATAGCTCTTTAATTGATACAAGTTTCTTGGCTGGTAATGTTGCAGCCTTCACCTGCTTCATAATAACTAAACTCAACAGTATGAACCCAAGTAACGAGTAGTTATATTCTTTTTTTGGACGTTTAATCTTAGTCAGAAATCCTTTTATTGGTGGCGTCCTCTCCTCTTCTTCTACCTCAGACGTCACTAGCGGACAAACCTTGTGTATGGGTCGCTTGAGGATACTATTTTGAAGTTTTAGTGTTACAACTCTTACTTTACCGTCTCGACCTTCATGAAGTTCTATAATCTTCCCAAGTGGCCAGCTCGTCGGTTGTGTCTTCTCGTCTTTTAATATGACAATCGCTCCTTCTTTCAAATTATTTTCGGGATGTTTCCATTTTGGACGTTGTTGCAATGTTGTCAAATATTCGTTTTTCCAATGTCCAGAAACTTTTCTTCAATTGCTGTATCAGCTTCCACCGATCTAAAGATGTTATGTGTGAACAATTTACATCTTCACGACAGTCGTTAATAGACCTTCCCGTGAGAAAATGCCCAGGAGTTAACACATCGATTGTGTCTATGCTCTCATTATTAATTCCAATTAGAGGTCTTGAATTTAATACGGCTTCAATTTGATTAAGCAGAGTAGACATTTCCTCATATGTAAGCTTTGTGTCTCCTATTACACGTTTAAGATGATATTTGACAGATTTTACGCCAGCTTCCCATATTCCTCCAAATTGAGGAGCTGCCGGGGGAATGAAGTGCCACTTTATTTTTTGCGATGCTAACATTGGTATTATTGATTCATTGTTTTTGATGGCAGCTTTGAAGTCAGCATCCAGTTTCTTATGTGCACCAACAAAATTAGTACCATTATCACAAAAGATATCACTACTTATACCCCTACGTGCAAAAAATCGTTTAAGTGCTGCTGTAAACGCTTCTGCCGTCAGATCGCTTACTTCCAAGTGTATTGCCTTGGTGGGCATGCAAAAAAATACAGCAATATATCCTTTAAATGACTTCTGACCTCTCCCTTTTGAGCATCTCATTTGGATTGGTCCGGCATGGTCCATATCAGTGTGTAAAAATGGTGGTGACTCTATTACCCGACTTTCTGGAAGATTTCCCATTAATTGTTTGGGCAGCTTCGAATACATATTAATAACGTTTTTCATCTTAAGAATCAAATATCTTCGCCTGACTGTTGATTCAACTGATCTGTTGCCACCATGTAGAGTTGAATTGTGAGCACCTTGAATAATTATTGATGATAGATGTGATTTTTGTAAAATCATAGGATGTTTTTTGTTGTATGACAAATTTGAGTTTTCCAGTCTACCACCTACTCGAAGAACCCCACCTTTATCTATGAATGGGTACAAACTCACAATTTTTCTGTTTTTATTAACCGTTTCATTTCGTTTTAGATCCATTAGCTCTTGATGAAATTCTATCTCTTGATGACGAATTATAATAAGTTTTTCTGCATGTTCCAACTCCGATATAGTAAGATATGGCAGAACATTAGTTTGAATTCTGCTTATAAACCGCAGAACATACGCTAATACCCTTTGAAGTTCTGCGAAATTTGAATACTTATTTGTCATGTTGTCCAAAAAGTGTTGTTTGTAACTGAAGTAACTGTAGTGATTATGTTAACGGCAGCAGTAATTTCATCTTTTTTAGTCCAAAATTGAGCTGGTTTCGGTAACCATGTCGGTCCATTCCACCACAACGCAAGATCTTTAAATGTTCGAGCACAAATGCCTCGAGATGTAGCATCCGCAGGATTATCTTTACTGCTCACATGATTCCATATTGCCTTAGGAATGAGATTTGTTATTTCGCTTACTCGATTTCTGACAAATTTATCTTTGTTGCTTTTATTATTTATCCAACTCAATGCAATAGTGGAATCACTCCAGACATAAATAGATTGTTTATGATGGATGATATCAGCTACCTTACGCATGAGCTTGGCTAACAAATGCGCTGCACATAGTTCCAGTTTTGGTAATGTCTTCCTATTCTTAATTGGATTTACCTTTATTTTAGATGTTACAAGAATTACTGAAGTATTTATTTTAACATAAATAACAGCTGCATATGCTTTCTCTGATGCATCTGCAAACCCATGTAGCTCCAGTTGTGAATCGCCTTTTGTTTGAATCCACCTTGGAACTCGAATATGTTGAAGTTCTGACAAATATTTTGTGAATTATGTTCTTCAGATAATACTTCATCCCATTTTGATTGTGACAACCACAGCTTCTGAACAAATAGCTTGGCTACTACTGTAACTGGTGATAACCAGCCTAACGGCTGGTCCTAAAGTCTTCACCGAGTCACCATCTTCAAATTGAATTATAGAATTTTCTGTGATGTCTTCAACATTTTCAATTATTTTCTTTTCATTGGATAACCACTTTCTCAAGTTAAAGGCATATGTTGATAGATGTTTTGATACTTCCTGCTGAATAAATTTACATTGTTCAATTGTGTCCGCTCCACTTAACAAATCATCCATGTAGAAATCTTCTTTGATGATATTTTTATGTATTGCTTAGGACAATTATCTGCGATAAAGAAGAGTGATCTTACAGCTAGAAATGGAGCAGAAGCTGTTCCGTACGTTACCGTATTAAGCTTGTATTCTTTAATGGATTCGTTTTTATTTTCTCTCCATAAAATATGTTGATTGTTCTGATCTTCTTTTGCTATTTTCACTTGACGGTACATTTTTTCCACGTCAGCAGTTACCACATATCTCCATAATCTCCATTTAAAAATGATGTCGTATATATATTTTTGTAATTTTGGCCCAGTATACATTATATCGTTAAGGCTTTTTCCATTTGTTGTTTTTGCTGATGCATCAAATACAACTCGTAGTTTTGTTGTAAGGCTGTTTTCACGTATCACTGGATGATGAGGTAGATAATATTTCCCCCTGTTTTTTGGAACCAGCTGCATGTGACCCAGTTGAATATAATATCGCATAAATTTTATGTATTCATCTTTTTTCTTCTTATCAGTTTCCAGTTTTCTTTCACTGGATAAAAATCTAGGTACTGCTTGTTTTTTAGACTCTCCAAGTTCGATGTCCTCTTTAAGTGGTAACCGGACTACAATTTTTCTTTCTGCATCCACTTTTGTTGTATTGTTGAACAAGTCAAGGCAAATTTTATCTTCTGCATATTCTTCTGCGTTTGATGATACTTCTTCAAGCTGCCAAAATCGTTCTAAATTTGTTGTAGCTGACAAGACTTTAGATGCTTTGGGTTGTTTTTTAATGATGCCAGAAAAAATCCAACCAAGTTTGGTTGATTGAGCTAAAATTCCATCGCTTTTTTGTATAACTTCTTCAATTATGTTGGTAAAGATGTTACTGCCGATAACCATGTCCATTTATTTAGCAGATTTATTTAGCAACGGATCTGCCAAGACAAAATTATCCCATTCGTGAACATTGAAATTAAATGATTGGTCGGGCTGGGCGCTTGTTAATGTTGGCAATACTAGGGCATCTGTTTCAATTGCATGGCTGCTTAGGAACCGTGGTTTTATAACTATTTTCATTTTGTTTTTTGCTAATCCTACTACGGCTCCTCCCAATCCGTGTATTTCGCTCTTACATCTTATCTTAGGAAGTCCTAGTATTTGTGATGCTTCCTCTGATATTGTTGATACTTGAGATCCTTGGTCAATAAGTGCTCTTAGCGTTATATATTCACCTTGTGACGATTTTACCTTAATTTGAGCCGTAGCTAGAAAAACATTTATGGTTGAATTGGTACTCATTACCACTGGTGGTTTTTCTGTGGGTAAGTGTATTATTGAATTGTGTCTCTTACCGCAATGCTCACATCTGCTTTTACTGTAGCATTTTTTTATCCAATTTGTGATTGAGACAAACAAAGCATACTTTGGATTCTCGAGCCCATCTTAGTCTTCCTTCTACTGGTAGTGATTAAAATTTCTTACAATTTTTAGCTTTATGTTCATCTCCATTGCAATAGAAACAATATAATTTTTCAGAAAACAACACTGTTGCTCGATACTGTGGCTGATACTTTTGGCTGTTGTTCGTCTTTTTACTTAAACACGCATCTAAAGCTTGATACTGTGGCTCAACAAATTGCATGACATCATCTAAAATTTGTACTTCTTTGTCTAATTTTCTTATAATTATCCTAGCGAGTATTGGATCAGCATCTTCTAATCTGTAGCCTGCTGATTTAAGTGCTTGAATACTTTCATTTGTTGTATCCAGCAAATTCTTCAGACTTCCGGCTGACATACTATTTGCAGTTGGTTGATCTAATATTCTATCAATTAATTTAGTAAACAATATTCTTTTGTTTCCATATCGATTGCATAGCATTTCCCAAGCTACTTCGTAATTGCAGTCTGTCACCTTTAAGCTTTGTATTACATTTAATGCCTCTCATTTTACGCTTCCCTTTAAACGTACAAATTTTTCTACCGGAGCAATTCTGGAATTTTCATGAATTAATCTTTTGAATAAATCATGAAATGAAGCCCATCCTTCAATTTCTCCATTAAAACATGGAACTTTAATATTTTGTAAAGCTACTGCTTTTTCTTTTTTCACCACCGTCATTTGATTTAATATTTTGGTTATATCATACGAGTACTGCTTTTCAATATCCTCGAATTCTTCATCAATTTCATTGATGTCTCTCATCATCTTTTCCCATGTATTCTTTGTGTTCTCCATTACTAGAATATTATTACTCTCACAACCTTCTGTAAGACTATCTCCCAGTCTTTGAATTTCACGGCGATAGTGCATGAGCATTGCACTTCTTTTCTTGTCATCTTCATTATTCTGTCTCTGTGAGGTTGTTGCTTTCATTTCTGAAGCCATTCCCTGATGATGAGGATTTATATTTATCTGCTCTTGTGCAGCTTGTTGCAGCGCAGACTGTTGTTTTTCCATTTTCGTCATGAAAATGTTAAACATCTGCTCCATTTTAGCCATGCGTTCTTGCCATGGTTCAACCTCACCTTGCTTTTGAGGTATAGCTGCTTCTAACTTCAGAACATCTTCTTTTTGTGTTTGAAGTTTTGAGGTTTGTTGTAACTGGTTTTCCAACAAATTATGAGCGTCTTTTATTATCGATAGTACTTTATCAAAATAATTATTTTTAAAATAGTCCTCAGATGTAACTCCAAGGCCACGCAGTTTAGAGTCATTGCTCTTAAACTCTTTTTTATTTAAAACCTCTTCTATAGCTTTTAGCGATGCTGTCCTTACGTCTCCTCTTTTTAATTTAGAGAGACTGATATTTGCATCCTCGCCCAAGGTTTTTGTCGCTCAAATAATTTTTGTTTTTGTGCCATTTTTCCTGTTCTTCTTCAACAACAGCTAAATTATATATATATTTTATTTGGCACACAATCTCTGTTCCAGCCGAGATTGACGCTTTCAACACCTTTTCCAAAAACTTTAATTTTAATATTTACAATCTTTTGCACTTTTTCCAAACACTTTATTTAATGTTAATGCTTACAAACTCTGTTTTCAGCCGAGATTGACGCTTTTCTGGTTTCTTTTTTAAGTTCGAAGGACCAAATGTATGAATTAAATTCTATTAAAATAAAACGCGTACCGTTTAAGTAGTTGTAAGATACTGATTTTATTTTAATATAAAAAATCCTTAAGAGCTAACTATACTAATTTAAAACTAACCTCGAACTAATAACCTCTACCTGCTTAACATTTAAACATGTGATAAGACGCTCTATTCATCAGCGCACAAGCATCCCTTTAAAGGGTCATAAAACATAAAGATATGTTCTAACTAATAGTATTTTCTACCTATCACATGCGGAAAAACACCACAAGATTTCCTCTTAAGGTAATTAGAGATAAAAATAACGTAAACATATGTTAAATACATATTTTAACTGATTATTCCAAGAAGGTTCAAAAAAACGCTGCGATAAGGGTCTTCTAATTTAGCCTCTATTTTCACCCCTCACTCTCAGAATCGACCTAACTTTTACTAATCTGAATTTGTTCCACAGTGTTATTGTGGTTTTTTTTCTTTGATTTATTAAAAAATATATTTTTATTTACCTTTTTTTTCAATTTTCCCATATTTGGTTTTAAAACTTAAATTTCAAAACTTCTCTATGAAAAATTTTTAGACAGATAATCCAAAGTAAAAAGTGTAGACGCTTAGTTGACAATGTCAACAAAATAGTAGACAAAAGTGCTGACTTGGAGACACTTGACCACACTTAATGAAAAAATAAAATTTCCTAGAATTTGCGCTCGAATTTCGAGGGCTGGAATATGCTAGTTATAATTATTAAGTCTACTCTAAAAAAAGAAATAACTAAAATTCATCTTGAATATTAAGGAGTTTTAGCTATATGTACGTAGGTTAAATTTCTATTATCATTAGATGGATTTTTGTATGAGTCACATATGCGTAAGGGGGCAGTGCGAAGAGAGGAAGAGTCTGGTAGGAGATGCATTATTGTTTGTGTTGAGTTGTTGCAGAAGATACACACAGGTTGTGGATCCCCTGATAATACATGTTGGTAAGTAAGGTTGGTATGTGTTAATCGAAGCCTAGTGAAACATTTATTTTGAATTAAATTTTTGGTTATTCTGTTGCCATCGTATATAAAGAGTCCCTATTTAAAAAAATTGTTATGTTATGCAAAATAACATCCTAATAAGATATCTATATGAATATAGGGGCTGAATGATAAATTTTGCAAAAAAAAAAATTAAGATTGAAATAAAGCAAAAACCGTATTAAATTCGCCTACGCCGAATCTGTGATACCCTCCACCTGCACCATACACTCAATACTACAACCAATATTGTATGCGGCTATCACTATAAAACTGTTGTCTAATACCAATTAAATTTTAAGTTAATTCCTTTTCTTTTGGCCAGTCTCTATAATAATTTCTTGTTATAAAAACAATGATCGTGTGTTTTATAGAAATACATATTACTATCTAAAAATTGCATTATTTTTTTTCTTACTAGAGTAGAAAAACTATAAGATCTCTAAGTACTTCATAAAACACCAATAAAATACATTATTTAACGCAACCGTTACTTATTCAAAAACAAGTAAGACTGTTAAATTCGGCTGTGCCGAATCTTTGATACCCTCCACCTCGGTTTGAGACTTGATAATAAATGTAAATGAAAAAGTAAACAATTTGTTAAACTTAATACCAAATTATTTCAGCAAATTCTTTGGGTTGGTTTTCGTCTTTTCTATTATTTCGGATTTATTTCGGTGGTTGCTTTTTGGTCATCATGGTTGCTGATCGGCATGCATTTAGGTTATATACCTATATGCATGCGTTTCCGGTTATTGCAAAGGCAATGGTTGTGTAGGGTGGCTGTATGCAGTAAATCATGCTAATTGGAGATGGCTGTATAGTTTCTTTTAACTGGCAAAAATATTTCTTCATTGCGGCCATATAGGTCGGATGGATTAACAAAATAATAACCAAAAAAAAACTCTCAATTTTTTTATTAAAATATTGCCATATTTGGAAAACATAGAGAATAAATTTATAATAATAAATATTCAAATTAGGGATGCCAAACGCAAAAAACCAAATGTCCCAAACATTTTAAATAAAATAATTTGTTCTCTCTATTTTCTGAAAAACTTCAAATTTTCATCCAAAAAAAATTGTGAAAATTTATATATAAAAAATAGCATTCTCATCAAATTGTGTTTATTTATGTAATAGTTTTTATGTTCGCAATTCTTAAATATCATTTGACGTTTTCTAAAATTCATTGAATTTAAATTAATGTTTTCTGTATTTCGACAGCTATTGTTGTTTGCACTAAGAATTAAGTGATTCACTAAGTACATACATACATCTTAACGACAGTCGACAAATCTATTTTTCTATTTATTTAAATTATAAACGAGTGGCATCTCTGTCAAAATAAGCGAAAAACACAAAGAAGAATAGAATAAAACAAATTACTTCGTGTTTGACAGGATGACTTTATGTTTATGTTTAATATCTTTATTTTTTTACTAATATTTCTGTTGTATTTATTTGAAAATGAAATAATGAATTGAATATGCTATTTAATTTTTTTATTTATATAAAAAAGTTTTTTAATTAAAGCAAAATATTTTCACTATTTTATGATTTTTATTTACATTTCAACCAAAAAATTTAAGTTTTTATTGATTGAATAAACAACACAAAAATGGTTGTCGTTTAGATAACAACAACAGCTGACCTTAACAATAGCGAATATCGTTTAAAAATTTTACTGATAATTTTGCAATTTTCTTTTTTTAACAATTCGACTATCGTTAAAAGAAGTTACTGAATCGCGATACTGAAAAGCTATTAATTTCTCCTGAATGTCAATATTTTTTTTTTTAAATGCAAAAATTTTTTAAATGTAAATATAGGTATTTGGTGTTTTTTTTTTTTTGGAATTTCAATTTGTGTTTAACGAATAAAATTTATATATTAAAGATGCAATTGATGTCTTCTAAATTTAAAATTATAATTTCCGACGTTTTGATATGATTTTCTGAAGTTCAATTAATTGTAATTTATAACTGGAAATTTTTAATTCCAGTTTTTAGAATTGATATTTTCTTAAATTTGAATGAAAAATTTAAAAAGTGCAATTTTGTATTTATGTGTATAATAATGCTTTAGTAATTATAAACAATTTTTAAAAATTAGATGTAATCGCAATCAGATATTTTGTAGGTAAAGCAGAATAATAATTCTATATAACTATGTAGAACTGTTTTGAAAGCAAAAAACTCATTGATGAACTCGGTAACTCTATTTTGTAAAAACAACAAAAAGTTAATTTGCTAAACTTATGTTAATATTTGTAAAAGAATAATGAAAATACGTATGAAATAAAAGACCAGCCCGTGTATACTCTTAACATTGTTCTGTATGATATCCAGTTGAAAATATTAACATTCATGTTAAAATAGAAATAACTATTGCAAAGCTAATTAGAACAAACAAAAATTGTGGCGCCATCTACTGTGGCATAGTCACACTGAGCAAAATGAAGTGACACTCTGTTAATGCAAAAGAAATGTATTTTCACCACAACAAAATATTGCAGAATTTTATGTAAATAAAATAATATACCGATTTATTTCTAACATGCAGTTGTTATGGATATACATATATAATATATGTATATTATTTGTATTATTTAATATGTTTATATAAATTAATAAATAAATTTATACAAAAAAATTTTTTTTGCTATATTTACATTATTTTTTTTTATTAATAACTAGGTATTTTAGCATTATTTGCTTAATATGTTGGTGAGTTTTTACTCCCTTTATATTAACTCGTAGTGTCTGCTTGTCGAAAAAATTTTGGATCGATTTTAACCAATTTCCCGTAAGCCATTCGGTCTGAAATTTTGCAGGCAGGCTCGTCGTAATAACAGAAATGATCTAACAAATTTTTAGAGTGATGCCAAAACAATGGAAACTTTAAAATTTTTCTACCAGAGTTAATAAAAAAATGTACAAAGGGTTAGTTTTTATTATATTATTACCACAATGACCACAACAACAACAAGTCCAGCTATGACAACAACACAACATTTAGAATAACAACAAGAACAATATAGAATCATCATATTTTTCATTTTTTTACTTTTTCAGAGATTTCCCTGGACCTGTTCCACCGATTTTAATGATTTTTGAAATAGAAATCTTCCCATGAATTTGGTGAATCATTCCCACTAAAAATGATCACTGTAGCTGCACTATTCAGGGCGTGATCGTGACAAAAACAACATAGAAAATTATATTTTTTCAAGACTTTTTTTAGTTCTTCATTCAAATCTCGGGCCCTAATCGACCGATTTGGACGATTTTAAATAGCAAACTTTTCAGGATATTAATGAATCATTTTTTATGTCAACGAGCACCCTAGCTGCCCGATTGATGCCGTCATCGCGATTTCCACAGACGGACAGATGGACAGACGGATATCGCTATATCAACTCCGCTTGTTATAAGGATCACAAATATATATATTTTATGGGGTCCAAAATTTTTTTTTCTAATTATTACAAACGGAATGACAAACTTATATATACCCTCTGCACACTGGAGTGGAGGGTATAACAAACGTACTTTTTTTAAAGAAAAAGGTACGTACCTTTTAAATTTTTGGAAAAACAGGTGCCTTCTCCAAAAAATTGCAGTTTTTGAAAAAAGGGTACTTTTAAAAAAATTTTGTTTTTTAAATAAATTTACTTGTATTAAAAAGTTACTTTTTTAAAAAATGTAATTTTTTAAAATAACTTTTTCAGAAAAGGTACTTTTAAAAAAAGTACTTCTTTAAACAAGGTACTTTTTACGGAAAGGCACTTTATAATAATAGACACTATATTTATGGATTATATGTTTTTAAATTCCGATTTTCTTTATTATGTCGAGATAACAATAAACATATGTGGCAATTCTTGCTCAAGTTAATTTGACACGTGAAGTGTAACCGTGTGTGTATGGTTAATATTACAAGAAAAATAACAAAAAATAACTTAAGAACATTCATCCATATCTCGTGACCTTTTGGATCGATTGTGATTATTTAAATAGTGACTCAGTCACGATGTTAATGAACGATTTTATGCAAAAACGAAAAGTTAATTTTAGTTATTGAGAGTGTGATCGTGATTTCCGCAGACAGACGAACAGACGGTCATCGCTAAATCAACTTCTCTTGTTATAAGGACCAAGAAAATATATGGTATTGGGGTCTTCGGAATTTATATCGATGCGTTAGAAACGGAATAACAAACTGATATATACCCTCTGCACGGTGGTGTGGAGAGTATAAAATAGTTTCAAGGTAGAATTTTTACACTTTTTAATATTTATATGAATTAATTTCTGTTAAAACAAGTGAAGGTATGTAAAAAATTTGCACACAAGAATTTTTGAATTTTCAAAATATTTTCATTAACACCATTTTTTCATTAACACCCTTTTTTGAAGAACATACGAAAAAAATTGTCATTTACAAATTTTCAGTGCATAAATTTTTCATGTTTGTATCGTGTTTTAAAAACATGTGTTAACACATTTTCAAAACCATTTAAATGAACAGTTCTTGAAAAAAGTACCTAATAAAAATGGTTTAATTTTACTTACATATAATCATATTTCTAATAAATAATAGTTTTAATGAAAAGATTATGATAGCGCTGACAAAAAAACAAAAATCAATTTAGAATAATATAAATAAAACAAGTAAGAAAATTATAGTCGGTCTAGACCGACTATATGATACCTATACAATGCGTTTAGAGACCCTATCTCATAGGCCCAACAAACTGGACATAGAAAATAAGCATAAACCAAATTTGAGTGGGATTTTTATTAATTTTTTTGGCTGCAGATATGAAAAAGTTCATATCGAATGCTATATCTATGTATATGGGGACTAGGCCCAAAAATGGACCGATCCCGACTATGTTTGGTAAAGTCTCTTGCATTTTGCAAAAATATATACAAACAAAATTTGAGAAGAATCAGTGCAATATTTTTGTTTTTTGAGAGATTTAAGTGAAGATCGGGAAGCAGCTCTATATGGGGCCTACGACTAAGAGTTGTCCCATAGGAATCATTTTTGGACTACTCATTAATGGATGTAATAAACGCATACAAACCCAATTTGAGTAAGATCTATATGACAATTTGGATCTTATGGCAATTTATGTCGATTTCATAGGGTTCGTTTGTTTGGGGGCTAGGTCTGAACATGGACCGATTCTCACCAATTTCATCCTATGGCCGATAAAAGGTTATATACCAAATTTCATCAAAATATATTCATATTTGCAACCTGCAGTTTGATTACAAAGTTTACATGGACACACAGACGGGCGAACGGACGGACGGACATCGTTAAATCGAATCAGTTAGTGATTCTGTTTCGATCGGTATGATAAAAGATGGGTCTAGGTCAAATATTTTTGGTAGTTACAAACAGCAGCACAAAGTCATTATACCCAAACCACATAGTGGTATAGGGTATAAAAATCCCGACTTTCGAGTGAACAAAAAGCACTAAATCTCTTTCGAAGCGCGCTAAATTGCCATCGTTAGTGATATTTCGAATATATTCGTTTCGTTTGACGCTGAGTTTTTTTTTTTTATCAAATACCGAATTTTAGCATTAAAAAATTTGTTACAATGCTCAGCCTAGTTAACCATTTTTTAATAACAGGCAATTTGTCAGATGTGCCCCAGAGCAGAGGGTCACTCTTGCCATGATAGGTACAACAATTGGCCATTTAATTTCTGCTTACATATTTAGACTTTATATTGTACATTTTTTTTGCATGATGTAAGATAAGGGAAAAAATAAAATGTGAACTAAAATTATATTTTTTTTTTAAATAAAAAATATAAGTCAATTTCGTTTCTTATTGTTAGAGCGATGTCTTCTACATCTGATCTTACAAATACCCAGTTCAATGTTGTCGGTTAAATGTTAAAAATGTGATCACTGAACTTTCATACTGACACACCAATACTGCAAAATGGTTTTTGGCTTTTTAGAGGAAATTTTATCCGAACGTGGTCTCCTACATCGAAATTATTTTAATATATTAATTTGTATTTGTAGAAGTTGTTGTCTTCGATGTCATAATTTCCATAATCAATGCAATTTTGACGTTATCTCTGCGTTCTTCATTTTCAGTTTTTTTCGTGCGTGTTTTCTTTGAAAGCATTTCTGGATTTTTTTTAAGAAGAAGTAATTCTTGTTTTTTTTGGCTCTTAATAAATAACGTTGTTGTGATAACATTATATTTTGTTCTTACTGATGTTTGCGTCTCGAGCCCATTTTTAATATCTGATATGGTATTTTTAACATTTTCTTTTTACATTTATCATATATAAATAAAGTAATTCTTAAATTGCAATGTGATTGACATTTGTCAAAATGTGATTTCTAATATGAAAAATGTTATTTATACAAGTGTTAAAATAATTTTTAAATAATAAAAAATAAGAGTTAGAAATACAACGAAATAAAAAACAAACCGTTAAAAAAATAAAATAAGCAAACTTAAAAATATTTTTTTTTCTTAATCTACTAAAATTTTTTATTAAAGTAGGAACTGCTATCGTAAAGTTACAAAATAATATAAAGCTAAATTCGAAACTAAAAATCTACAATTTAAAATTTTATTTTTGATATTTAGGAACTTATTTTGAAATAATTAAAAAGTTCTTTCGATATTCGTATATACTCGTATGGATTGTTTCGATGTACGTTAAATTTATTATTATTTATCCACTCTTCTGCGCGTTTAAAACCATCATAAATGCATTAATTTTCTGATCATGAAAAACACTTTTGCCGAAAAAAAAATATGTTACCCTGCCCGCGTCTGATCAGTTTCGATTTATTTTCGAGACATATTTATAATCATTTGCGAGTCTTTTTCTATTAATTTTTCAGTCATTTCGAGTCTTTTTGATCACCAGGGTAAATGCCGGTGTTATAAATTTCATTAGATAGTTGGTGTAGGATTTTCAGACATCCATCATTTATAAATTTTGTGAACTCTGTCAGTAATTCATCATTTCCAAAGGCCTTATTATTTGTGGAGTTTTTTATAGCTTTCCCAATTTCGTCCTTCGTAATTGACGGTCACGTAAGTTGTTGCTCATTATCTGTGAAATCCTCGGATCTTCCCGTCCGAGAACAGTTGGGGAATATAATCTTCCCATACGTCTCTTTTCTCTTCTAAATCAGTAACTTTTTCATTATGGCTGTTCATCAAAACAGAAGGTGTTGTTTTTCTTTGTAGACCACAAGTTTCCTTCAGTTTTTTGTGTAGGTCAAAATCGTCATGCAGTGCTTGATGATTTTCTGTTTCCAAACACTGATCTTCTAACCATACGTGTTTTGCTTCTCGTATTTTTATCCGTATTAGTCCCTGTATTCGATTATATTTATTTGCGTTAGCATTGCGGTATTTTTTTCTTTCATTTATGGATTCTAATATTTCATCAGTTATCCATTGGTTGCTCTGTGTATTTCATTTCAAACCGAGCTTGTTCTCAGCTACGTTTTCAAAATTTGTTTAGTGTTTTTACACACGTTGTAAATGTTTTCGTTGTAGTTGATCGACTGTAGCTGGACTGTAGTCTTTAACTTTTTCGACATTGATTTTTCTCAAGAATGTGGGTTTTTTAACCGAACATAACTTTAGTTTAATCGCTGATATTAGGAGATTATGATCAGATGGTACGTCTGCACTTGGGAGTTGGTAGCTTTTTTAATGGATGTGCTAAATCGTTTATTTACCCTGATAAAATCTATTTGATTTCGGATTATATTTTGGCTTGTTTCTCGGGGGGGATTTCCAAGTATATAGTCATCGAGGTGGTAGAGAAAAGAAGGTGTTACAGATTTTGAAATTATTATCTGGGCAGAACTGGACTCAATCCTTAAGCCTAGCCCAAAATTACCCACAAATTGGGGTACAGGTAAATTGTCATTCATAATTATGTTAAGATCATGTTTTTTCGTTAGTTTTATTATTTCTGGGAGTTCCAAATAGAGTGTTTCAATTTCTTCCTCATCACTGTCAGCAGTAAGTCCGTATGCCTGGACGATATTAAGTTTATATATAAATATATATATTATATATATATTAAGCCCTATGATTCTTTAAAGGAGCACGGGACACAACGAATTCTCTCCAATCGGTCCTTCTCGATGCAAGGTTTTTTATTTGACTCCAGTTTCGAGTAGCCCTCTCCAGGTGTGCAACGGTCGACCAATTCTTCGCGTGTTTCGATGCGGGTTCTAATCTATAGCAGCCTTTGCCGTGTCCCCATGTCGTCTACAGAGCGTGTGACCAATCCAGCGTCATTTACGATTTAGATTCTCAATTTGGATTGGGCGTTGATATGTTTGCTCCCATAATTCGATATTGGGAATCATGTTAGGCCAAAAGATTTTTATGATTTTTCGCAGACAGCGGTTGATGAATGCCTGTATCCTGTTAATATCGTGCGATGTCGTGTTCCAGGATTCGCAGGCATAAAGGAGAAACTGATTTGACACAGGAAATAAATATGCTGATCTTAGTTCATTTCGAGATAGCAGTAGACTACCATACAAGTCATAAGATACCAAATGACTGGTGATCCTTTTAGACTCGGAAGAATTTATCATTACTGCAGCCGCCCTTTTTTGTTCGTACGCTACCCAGGTAACAGAATGTGTTAACTTCTTCCAGCTTAGTATATATCCTTGTTGAACACCATTTAAGACATTAAATCTGTTGCTCAGTGCGTTGTTGTAGACAACTCGGCATTTCACATTCTCATACAAGGATTGGATTAGCCTAATAATTTTTTGTGGCACACCTTTGCAGGCAAATGCGTTCCATCTTGCTGTGAATATTATATCTCCACAAGATTTCCAGTTTATTAGTGCATTTCGGGCTTCCCTGGATAACAATATACCAACTCCACTAGATTTAGGATGATCGGCTGGTTTACTGGAATATAATAATGTAAGGTTTTCGGAGGCATTGAATTCTCCTGCTTCTGGCCATCTTGCTTCGCACAAACCTAAAAGTTGCAAGTTATAGTTGACGAATTCTCTGCATACTTTCGCCAGTTTAGATTGTCTATGAGTGCGCGTACGTTCCATGTTCCAATTCGTGAATTTTTTCATGTTGAAGGTCGTCATCGTGGGAAACCGTTGATGGTTATACGTTTGGTTTCAGTAATAATCGTTGTTTAAGACAAAACCACTGATTAAGCCACCTTGTCCGAACATAGTGTAGGCCTCTAGGCAGGTTGGCCGTAAAACAGCAGAAGATCAATTGAGTTTCAGAGACTGTTTTCAGCTGCATGTCACTTATTTACCTGAGATGCATTGATTGCGGTTAGCCTGCTATTCAGGTTACTCAACTGCGCGCCTTCTCAATCTAGCTGCGGTCAGATGGGCACCTGAGCCACATTACCAGGGGATTCTTGGTGTAAAACCGGAAGTAGTTAGCTGCTTGGGAAATTCAGAACAGAGGAATCGCTTCTTGCCATCCCCAAGTGGATGACAGACAGACAGCTTTCCACACAAGTGCACCACTGTGAAAGACCTCTTCAGAGTAAATAACAAATTGCTCGATGTATTCATAATATTTTTTGATATTATTATATCAGCAACACATCTGTGTTTGGTTATATTGTTACCAGAATAGTACATCTTACAATCCGTAGATTGAAACTGTACAGGATATTAATGTTTAGCGCTTCATTTTCTGGACGGTGTTGTTAAATTTTCCTGCTTCATATAAGCTTCGTATGTTCCATGTAGCAATATTTAGCGTGTTTTTGGTTTCACCTCCAGGGATTCTTAGCACCATCTCATTACTGGAAATTAAGAGCCATGTGTTTATCGTTTCTTGCATGTGATTTTTTCTAGTGAAAGATACTTCAGTGGTCTCCCGTTGCCTTCTGAAGGGTGTACGTTTTCCTTTCGGTTGTTTCTTATGCCGTTGACCAAAACTGGATCAGTTCATCTGCCTTCTATCTACAATTTCATTTTACTTCGTCACCTAATTACCTGAGATGCATCAGTATAAGCATGCCATTTAGATTGCTCACCTGGATTGTTCTTGGCTTCAGTAATCCCTTCGATCTTATCGGCATGGTTGGCCCTACCGCCGGTTACGCTCTTAGGGTCCTTTAACGAACTGAGCGTCACCATCGAAACAGATTGTCGAGGATTGTGACCCTGATTCACAATATTGAACCCTTGTTTCAAAAATAATGAAACATTATCCCGTTATAAACAAAATCAACAGTATAACAAGCAGTTTTTCATCGTCCAGCTGCGCCAAATATTATTCCTAAATAACTTTTACATTTCAACAATTACATTTCAATCGCCTTAACAATCTGTTTGCGATTATTGTACTTTTTGTAATTGTATTTTGAATAAATTAATTTTTAAGCGTAAACACAAATCCTTTTCGAGTCATTAAAAGTACTCAAAGAAGACATAGTTACATGATTTTTGACCAAGTCTTTTTTAATCACGCATGAGATTAATCTATTTTTAATCATCGATAGTACTCTAAGAAGACTCAGTAAAGTGATTTTTGTTAAAACAATCATCCAAATGCTGACTGGGTATATATATGTATAACCCAGATATGCATCTGGCTAATACTTTAAACTAAAACTATTATGTAATTGTGTGATTGCAATAATTTGTGTATGTATAACTGATAGTGTGCTATGGTGCACATTCAATCAATTCACTTTGCGTACTCTTACTCGTGGTCATCGTAGTATATTATTTCTAAAAAATTTAGAAACGGTTTTTTGACTTATGCCGTTTTCTTTTCTGGCAAAAAATGTCGCACTTTATTTGCACTTTTTTCGAAAATTGTTTTTTTTTTTTATATATTCTGAATAAAAAGCAACCTTATCTTATACATCAATCGAAAGGTGTCACAGTCAGGCCCTCATAAATCACAAAATATTACAGCCATTGACTTCTTTCAGGTCGTAGTGTGAGAATATTTCCCCATTGTTACCCTTTTTTTTTTAATGTTTTCACCCTAAGACTTCAAAGAGGATAATAATCAAATTTTTTTGCATTTTATGAACACAGCTCTTTGAGACCTTTCGATTGATATTAATATAAGGTTTCTCTTAATTTAGAATATATAAAAAATACACTTTTCTAAAAAAGTGCAAATAAAATGCGACATTTTTTGTCAGAAAAGAAAACGGCATTAGACATTTCTAGAATGACTATATACATGTGCTAAATACATTAGATGGAATAATTATTTTTCCGACCTAAAATTATGTCAGGTTCACGAGTCCGTTCGAAATCGAAAAATATCTTTAAGATTTTGTAATTTAATTTACTTCATACACTTATAGAAAACAGATTAATTCAAGTTTTGAATTTATTGCTAACCGAATTCCGACGATGCTAATAATCGAATTTCGAGTTAATTAGAATCACAATTGCATTGTCCTAACAGTTAATATTTCATCACAAAAAAAAATGGTTATCTGGTATAAAAATTCTGTTGATACGAATAAAAATTCGGACATAAATTTTTAAATTTTTTACATTTCTACTAACGAGCGCACAGTGGCCATAGGCCAAAAATCAAAAAAATTAATTTTTTCTTCTGAGTTTTATTGCACTAAATCTATTGATAACCCTCTAAATTTTATGAAGCAGAAGTCTGCAAAAACCCTACAACCATTAAATTTTAACTTATTTTCTACCAAATGAAATAATAAAAGCTGCAAAAATATAAACCCATTAAAAAATCGCTGAAAAATACTTTTTTGACCTTTTCAAAACACACGTTTTTAAAAACTACTTTTTCACGTAGACTTTTAGTTATTTGGCCCTCATCCACCACCAACTTATTATACATCCAACTGTAGATTGATCGCAGAATTAATGGATTAAGAAATGACAAAAAATCTCCGCTCGATTAACTGTTTTCAGTTACATTCAATACTTTCGATACCCTGTTGGGAAGATACCAATTTTGGGAAGTGTCTAGGTCCAGTTCGTTTCCTTTCTATATAAAGCTAAGAAATGTTACGTTTGGGGACAATGATCTACACATTTGGTTATAATATTTTAGAAATACTTTTAAAAATTCAACATTATTTGCAAAATGTTTGAATTTTTTTACTTAATTGTCCTAAACTAGCTTGGGATCAATTATGGGGCCAAGGCCAAATGGGTTAATGATGTCATATTATCTTTTCCCTAAGCCATAGTTATAATGATGAAA
Source organism: Cordilura impudica (assembly GCA_963682025.1). Classification (NCBI taxonomy): domain Eukaryota; kingdom Metazoa; phylum Arthropoda; class Insecta; order Diptera; family Scathophagidae; genus Cordilura; species Cordilura impudica. The sequence goes on from OY821521.1 coordinate 108,925,654, forward strand.
CAAAACATGTTAAAGTAGAAAACCGATTAATTTTTTATGCAAAATATTTAGAAAGAATACATTTACTGAATGTTTCACAAAAATCTCGTTATTCCCGAAATCCACAAAAAATAAATCCACGTAGCAGAGGGATTTACTAAAAAACTCACGTAGTTAGTCTCTATCATGTAACAAAACCTTAAAGTACCAGGTCCATTTTTAAAAATTTTGTTTAAGAAAATATTTTAAAACTTGAAAAAGGAGATCTTTTACCGAAAAAATTATTTATTTTCGGTCTAATTGCGCAATAGGTTAACAAAGTAGTAATAAAACAATACTTCATATCCGAGTACTTATAAGTATAGAGACAAAAAAAACTATGTCTTTAATCAATTTCTCAAAGTTGAAAAAAGTGACATCAAATTTCAGGGCTTTGTGTTTTTTGGCACAAAAGTGGGCTGTGGCATTTGCTATTTTTTGGCGAGCATTTTTTCGATTTGAAGTTATATAGCTTTTTGAAAAGATAATTTAATACTGAAATCGATTCATATATCAACTTGTCGAAAAAGTTAAACTGTAGAACAAAATTTTCGTAAAATTTGAAAAGGGTATATTTTACCCATACAAACGCACTTTAAATTTTTAATCGATTTCCGGCTCGACTTTTCTGTATCCGATTGTCCCCAAACTTTACAATTATTAATTTTATATAGAAAGGAAACAATCTCGACCCCGACACTACCCAAAATCGCATTTTAATTTTTAAGGATCACTCTACTGTTCGTAGTAAGAATATTTGAGATCATCAAAATAGAATATTTTACCACGAACAATAGGGAGCGTGATGAAGTAATTTGTGCATTAACTAGTTGATTTTTGTCATGGAAATATCGATCATTAAGCAACTATACAAGTGTGGCCTTTTGTTATTGATTTCAGAACTCAGACGCTGCAATTAATTCGTTGATTTTTTTTCGCCATCTCTAACATGGTCACAACAACTTGTTGACCGACCACCGTGATGTCTGACATGGCAGCTTGTACGGCTTAAACTTTGTCACCCAACATTTTAGTAAACGAAGGAGCAGATTATAATCTGTTCATCAGATTATATTATGTCTCGACTTTTTTTGGCCTGACCCATTTTATAACGGTGACTGATTTTTACCGTGTTTATAAATTCAATGACAAAGTTCATTATTGACGACCCTCGCATATATAATACTTATCGGTAACAGTTATTAAGTTCTTCTGTTTGCATACCTTGCATATGTTTCCATGACGTATTTGCTAAATTATCACTAGCTCATTTAGGATTTCAATAAAGGAAAAATTAGACAGCATGCGGTACAACATTCAATATATCCAATATATCGTCGTTCGTAAGTTATTGTGTTCTATATGATTTTTTTTGATTAATCAATGTTTAAGTTCTAATAGTTCTTAAGCTTAGACACGTTTTCAAAGAGGATTTTTTTTAACAGAAAAAACCACAAACTATAGTACTTTCCTTGGTAGGAAGGTCGCAACAATTTTATCGTTTCAGTTTTTTTTAATTAGCAACTAAACTTTAGCAACTAAACTTTAACAAAAAGCATATAGAACACAATAATTTACGAACGACGATATGTTTTTATATAAACCAGTACCTCAAAGATAAAACTTATACCTTTTTATACCCCAAATATACAGAGCAGTATTCTGGCATAGTAAACAAGCACATACATGAATTTAATCTGTTTCTAACATTCAACGTAATTTACAAAATCCATAGCGCTTTTTCTTAGAAATTTTTCGCATCAATAAAGGCAAACATTTAAATAATTAAATCTATAGTGAAATTCGACAACTTCTTAACAATAAATGGCGATAGTTAAGTTGTCAATTTCCTATGGAAATACGACAATTTAACTACCGAATTTTGTCGTAACCAAAGTTAGATAATCCAGCCTATACCCATTAAAATTTTTTATTATAAACTTCTACATCTATAAAGTATTTCCCTTCCAACTGTTCCTATATACATAATAAATTAATAACAAGGTAAAAAGAAAAAGATATGCAAATAAATAAGTATTTAGCAGCTCTAAATATTTGGTTTGCCCACTAATAAAAAGCGTGTGCAGCATAACAATTATAGTACCGTTGACACCAGTTTTAATGGAATTAAATAATCAAGTTTTATGTATATAACAAAAATTAGCACTTAAATATGTGAATTTTCTCAGGATAACAGGAATATCAGTGGTATTCATTTAAAACATAATATGTTACTGCCAATATAATGCCAAGATGGTAATATTCTATATTTTCTTTTCTCTTCATAGCGTTGTAACATCTGTTTCGGTGATTTTGAATGGCGACGAACCTGAATTTACTGATGCATTAGGGCAAAAAGTACCCAAACCACAACCGTCACTACAAGTTGCTAGCCCAATTGATCTTTTAAATCCGGATCGTTATGAATTCTATACATTCGACGAACATGGGGAACTGGTTAAACGTCTCATGACTATGGAAGAAGTACAAAGCATTGTAGCTAATGGTGATGGAGAAGGTCCCACAATTATACATCATGGACCAAAAGAAGATCACAATCCGGAAAAAAATGTACAAGATATTGTCAACAGTGTACAGAGTGTTTTGAATAAGGAAGTTGAATCAAATAAGAATACAACTACAAATACTATGCCAATTTTTGATACACCTGATGTCTCATCATCTTGGTCAATGATTTTACCAGCGATTTTCGGCAACACCGGTGGTGTTGATATTTTCCCTCAACAAAAGCCGCAGCAAATCGTTATGATGCCAGACACTGAAGTAATAGAAACATCAACTGAAGCCCCATCATCTACTACAACGAATAAATCTAAACCAAGCAAACGTAAGCCGGGACTTAAGCGTAAAACAAGTTCAACAAGTACGACTGAAATGACACCTCAGGTAATACAAGAAGAACTGGATTCACACGAATCGGTTTATACGGGCATGCAACAATATCAGAATTTAGCTGCCTCTATGCAAAACTATGATGGTTTTTCTCAGCTACATATGCAACCTATTTACCAAAACCTACCAGAAATAGAAACAACAACAAGACCTATATTTCTAAATAATCAAGAGGTGGTCAAAAAACCCACTCCATCCAGTGATGATGAAGTTCAGTTGGGTGAAAGCTTTGGCAAAAAACCTACAACTGTGCAACATAAGCCAATACCACCACATCGAAATAAAAAACCAAATGAAGGACATTCTACAACAAAACGTCCTCATGGTACTAAACATAAAATAAAGAGGAAGCCAACTACAACAACAACTACCGCTGTACCCACAACTACCATCGAATCAGTAACAACTACGGCAGCACCTATCACTACAACAACCACAGAAACAACTACAACTACAACAACAACAACAACTCCTACAACTTCATCAACTACAACCACTACAACGTCTACACCACAACCAGAGGTAGTTACCTCAACTACGACTGAGTCCGCGACTCAATCTTCTTCTTCCACATCTAAACCAAAGAAGAAGAAAAAGAAGCCAACACGACATCCTGTACATTCATCAACAACATCAACGCATGGATCATCATCAAAACCACATTTGAGTGGAGAAAAGCGGAAGCCTTCTCCTAAACCACATAGACCAAGACCAACACATGACACAAAATATCCACAAACGACAACACCATCAGACTTGGCTGCCGAAGCTTCCGCTCACCAAGAAGTTTCACACAACAAATATCAACAAGTAACACACCATAGACCACGTCCTAGGCCACATAAACACAAAACTAGTACCACAACAACGACGACAACTCCACAGCCTGAATCAATATTGACAACGGCAATATTCTCGCCTGTGCCAATAAACGTTCCAGTCACACCTAATCCTATTGAAATATCTCTAGTTGTACAAAACTTTCCTGGATATCAACCACCAGTAAGCAATAACAAAGCAGATACCCTAACTACAAGATTAACCACAAAAAACTCTGAAGAAACCACGTTGGCTTACATACTACCAACAGCGGGTACATCCGGTTATCCTGTACCTTCTTATAGTATAACAGACGATCAATCCGAAGGTACCATTAACAACCAATATAAAAAACAACCACTACCTTCCATAGCCATGATGCAACATATTTCCAAACCCATTGAACAAGATATGCATACTTTGCAATCATTTGATCAAATTATGCAGTCTTTAAAACAGCCTGAACAAATGGTCGACAAAATAGGAGAAGACCTACCAATGGATTTCAAGAAACCCATGCTGATGAAGCCTGTTAAATATGATAGTGCTGAAAGTGAAGATCAACTAGAAGAAATGGCCAATAAACATAAGGTCTCTGTACAAAACGCCATTATGGATAAACCAACAACCACACACATACCTTTACATGCTCAGTATGGAAGCAGTACATTGGCCACTACACTAAGTAATCTTGAAACAACTACTGATTCATTTAGTTCAGAAGAAACCACTTTAAGTGAAGAAAATAAGACACCAGTGGTTGTAATAACTGCTAGACCTCAGTATTTGATGACTACCCAGAAACCTCTAGACGTTATCACAAATATGCCGAATGTAGAAGAAGAAATTAAAGAAACAAACGAACCTAGTTACACACCAATTGTAGAGATTACCGAAGATTCAACCACTGTGACTGAAATACCAGATACAACGCTTGTTCTTACCGAAAATGAAATGGAACAAACCACAGAAAATCAAATGGTTCAACAAGATTATTTATATGTTCAGGAACCTCAAACTATAGTACACGAACTGACAACTGAAATCCCAGAGCAAACCACATCCAATTATGGAGAGGAAATAACAACCGAGTTACAAAAATCATCAGATGAAACAACACAGAAATTTAAAATAGAAACTCGCCTGCCTGTGACAGTACCCCACAAAGTTGATACCACAATTTCCGATGAGAGAGAAGTCAATACACCAATACTCGTAGCGGATCTAAAACCTCAACTAAACATGGAAGTGATTAAACCATCGGAACAAATAAGCATGTCTGAATTCCAAACTCAAGCAGCTACTGTTGCATCAACATTGGTGGATGGTACATATACGATTGCCTCCGATTACAGTATGATGAGTTCCAATGAAACTAAAGACGAAATTGCATTCCTTATGTCTGATGTTATCAAACAGATAGCAAACAATGATGGCTTGTCTAAAATTGAACAATCTCATTCAAATGGCAATCGTTATTCGAATCAAGCTCAACTAGATATATCCTTCCTTATGTCACCAAATAAAAATGATGAACTAAAACCGAGTTTGGCTGCCTATTATGGTGATGAGAAAATACAAGAAGATCACAAAATGTCTTATAATCCTATCTATGAAAGGCTAGAGGACAGTCAAACAAATGACCAATACCGGCCAAATGAAACCATTATAGAAAACGTATTAGCACCACTAAAACAAGAAACAACTACATCAGAATCAGAACAAAATTATGAATTAATTGAAACAACAACTAGCATCCCAGAATTGTCAAACTTTGAAGAGAACATAAAAACAAGCGAAGGAACAGCAGACCTTGTGCAAATGATGACTACTACCGTACATAGTATGAAGGGATCTGAATTAACCGATAATATCACCACAAATACCTCTCAAAGTGATGATGTTCAAATGGAGAATTCAAATGAATCGAATGACATTGAATATAAACCTGAGAATAATAATACAGAAGAAGTGTCAGCGATTCAAACAGAATCAGATGGTGAAAGTTCAACTCCTAAAATACCTATTCTATCACTATCTGAAATATATGCTCAACAACAAAATCTCGATGAAAATTATTACACAGAAGATCTATTTGAACCTGACAGTTTATTGGATACTACAACACTGATGAATAATTGGTCCAAAGAAGAAACTAAATCGCCTATTTACACATCCAACTTGGAAAGCAATGACGAAACCAAAGTGTCAGTAAATTATGAAGCCGATATGAGTTTGGCATCTGAAAGTTTAACCACTGATGAACATATTTCTGAAAGTCAAGATAATAGTACAACATCAGAACAAGGAGATCGCATAGATATAACAAGCACAGAGAAGTCTGATGAAGTTCAAGTGACTACAAAACTATCAACTGAAACGAGTGAGGAGGAAAGTGATCTAGATACGGCAACCATTAAGGTTGAATTAACTGAGGGACAAGAAGTATATGGCGACACAGACACCATCACATATAAATACCAGGAGTCAGGATCAACTGAACAGAGTCCACTGCAAACTGTTAAAGATAGTGAGACTAATGCATCAAATATAGAACTACAACAACTTACTGAAGCTATAACCCAAAAAACTATCCAGAAAGATGAAATTCAATCGGGAGAAGCAAATATAGTAGAAACAACTACACAGTTGACATCTTCTAAGGAAAACAATCACACCACAGTTGCGGTGGAAGATATAACAGCCATTCAGGATTCTGCTGAGACTACTACCAATGTATATCATATGAGTGAAGAAACTTCAGAAGAACTAAATTCTATGATTTCAGAAGAAGACGAAACTGGAGAAGCTGTCGATGAAGACGCATACATAAAACTAGGTGAAACTACTACTCCAAAAGTAGAACAAATAACGTTATCACTATCTACAATAACTGCCGATTTAGCACAAAGTGTAATTAAACCCGTTATTCAGTCTAAAGACGATAGTAAAACTGAGGAGATAAAGGTTGATACTACAAAGTCCACTGAGCAAACGAAAGATGAATTACATATGCTGGCGCCACCAAAACCAATAATTCCTGCAATCGACTATAGTGGTCCTACCGGTACACAACCAAGTATGTTTATTGGAAATTTCGGACAACCATTTGAAGAGGCAGATGAAGAAGATGAAGATGATCAGTTCGGTTACCAATCTCCAAAATTGCCAGCTACAGTTTCAACAATTACTATCGCCACTTCCACAATATCACCAAAACCAATCGTTACAACGACCAGAAGATTGAGTACTCTGAAACCGGTCTCCTATTATAATAAGCAACCATCGTATGCTTCTTACAAAGATCCTGTCGAACCCCTTCATAACAAACAACCCTCACTAACCTCATACGTCTCACAGCAACAACAGGAAAATGTGCCAACTAAAGTAACGACCTACTCTATGCCAACTCCTCAGCAGCGTCCCATGCTGAGGCCACCACAACTTAGCAACTTGATGATTGCATCCACTCAAGCTACTCGACCTCCAGTTAAACTAGAACCATCACTTCTTAATTCTAAGGGTCTGGAAGCGTCATTAGCAAATTTGGACGAAGATATTTTAGCATTCGCTGGACTCTGCAATGAATTGGCTTTCAGTTATTGGAAGTCTATTACATCGGAAAAGATAAGCTCTGCCAGAAGTTTGGTTCTTTCTCCATTTGCCTTAACATCTATGCTTTCTATGGTGTTCTTAGGTGCTCGTGGCAGTACTTCAGGTGAAATGAATGACGTGCTTAAACTGGATGACATGGTGACATTTAATCCTCATTTGGTGCTCAAAAATATAACGGATTCCGTAGAAAAGGCAGTGGACAGCGATATTGCAACCACAGCATTTGTTCGACAAATCTTTAGCGATCGGACCAACGGTAAAATTCTACAGTTCTTTAAGGAAAAAACTCAACAGCTATACGCTGGTCACATCGAAGAAGTCAATTTCCATGTTGTCAATGATATTATACGTAGACGTACCAATTTGCTGATAAAACGTCACACAATGGGCAAAGTATTGGAGTACTTGCGTACCAATAGTGTATGGGTAAATGGTCCACTGGCAACTATTTCTGCAAATCTCTTCCAAACCGATTGTTCTCATGGTCTTACTCATGATCGTGATGGCGAAATTTTCTTCCAAGTCCATCCAACTGTAAGACAAAGGCGTTTAGTGCCAATACCAGCTGTTCTCTTTAAAGGTGGATTTACGGCCGGCTATGAGCCAAATTTGGATGCTACTATTGTGGCATTTGGACGAATACAAGATACTACTAGTATGATTTATGTTATGCCCGGACATCTAAGTTCTATATCGCCTTCAGACAATTTAGAACGCCTAGAAAAGGAGTTGATGGAAACGGCTATTTCAAAGAATGCCTGGAGTAGGCTACTCACATCTCTTACAGATCGACCTGGCATGGAAGTTCAATTGCCAAGATTTTCACACAGATCCTTTATCAATGCGACACTTGGTCTACAGAAAATGGGTCTAAAAGGTCTTTTCAAATCGGATTACGCAGATCTAGGTGGCTTGACTGGCTCTTCTAATCGGGACATTTATCTTTCCGACATGATCCAAATCAATACATTCAGTACTTGTGGCGAAGAAAAAATCTCCGACCATCATCATGTTGAAATGTATCCAGCACCACCATTGCGCAAACGAAATAAGGATGTCGATGCACATGACGATGATGATTTCGACTCATCCGAAGCCATTATCGATTTCGGTTCATTGGTACAGGATTCAGCTTTAGGTCGCGGCTTTTATGATGACTTGCTCGATCCCAAATATTTGGAATTACCACTTCCACTAAGGCCAAGACAAGCACGTGTACCAGATTCGCCCAGATTAAAATTCGACAAACCCTTCTTATATTTTGTGCGCCATAATCCTACAGGCATGATATTGTTCATAGGCCGTTTCAATCCGAGATTATTGCCATGAGCTGTATATGTTCCCAATAATATAATATAACTCAATTCTGATTCTATGATTTTCTTAACAAATTAGTAAAATTGTTCTTCATACTTCTCATTGTTAGTTATTCCACAAATTCAAAATCATTTCCAAAAACAAACTAAATATGCATTCATTATATTTAAGTTTAGTCCTTTTGTATTTCATTACATTACGTTTATTGTTTTAATCACATACAATCATATATTATTTTTATTATACGTACTCCTCTTTTTTTATATTTTAATTGCTGTACCTTAATCACGAATCGCGCAAAAGTGATCAAGGAATATGGGGTGTACACTGATAGAAAAATGCGGATGTGACAACATGAACAAAATTAACACATTTGTTTACAAAAACATTTATTTTAAGTCTTGGAAATCAAATTAGGAGGGTCCATCCGTGTATGTTCCCACACTCATACATTATCCATATGTTTATTATTCTGATGCATTTTGTATCACGAATACTTAAATTTCATCGCTTAATGATTCAAGATTGACGTACAGCATACATACATATATGTTTTCAAACATACATACATATTCATATACTCGTATCCCTGCACAAATATAAACCAAAATATAATATTGGAATTATTTATCAATGTGTAGCATTTTTAGTTATATTTATTTTTTTATTAATTTATAGTATGTAGTTCAAATAATATCGTGTGTATGTTTAATCACGGATTTTTTTATTTTAATTGTATAACATTTACATTTAAATCGTATACAACGCATGTGTGTACATATACTTACATAGTAATATATAATTACTTTATATATATGGATTAGTTTATATATAAAAGTGTAGTATAATTTCTTTACATATGTATTTATTAAATAAATCAAAAAAAAAAAAAATATTTATGATATTTTTTAATGACATAGATTTATGAAATCTATTTTTTTATTAATTGAAGTTTGAAAAAGATAGCCCAGCAAAAAAAGGGTTAAAATAAATCACGAAATTTCTTAAAAACTATTGTTTCCTAACAAACATTAACTACTGAACGTAATTGAGTTGATGTATAACTTTATTTTCAAATAATACACTTGAGAATATTAATTAATCGAGCAATCAGGGTAGCAATTAAATTGATTAATAATCGGTTAAATGTAAATACATACATTTTTGTTTGTTTCTTTATCAGCGATGTATACACATTTTTATTCACATGTACCAAACTGCTGCAGATTATGATGAACATTTGAAGCCCGAGTAGTACGACCTACTCGCTTATTGCGTACAGGAGAATGTTTTCAATAGACAGACAGATAGACAGACAGACGGACGACGCTAGATCGACTCTTCCTTCTTTAAGGATCAATAATATATATTATATATGGGGTCTCCGGAATTTATTATTATTATTATATTACATTAATTACAAAATAAAATTGTTGTAACTAATCTTAAAGTAAAAAAGAGTACTAGCTGCATTGGCTTTCGACTCCGATGTATAAAAAATACTTAAATTTTATCATAAAATCCAATTTCTATAATAAATTTGATAATTAATTTAATGTTGTTCTCATTAATGTTTTTCAGAAGATTTGAAGGTGTATGGGATCCGAAGATTTTGATTCTGGTGGCGTTGTATGTGGGACATTCATCTAGAATATGTAGATTGTTGAGAAGAGTGTTACAGGTGGTGCATCGTGGTGCAGAATTAGTAGGTGTTTATGAGAAAATTTACAGTGTCCAATTCGAAGGCGAACTATTGTAGACGTTTCTCTTCTAGAACAATTTGTTGGGTATATTACCTTGTTTCCTTGAGGGTTCATATTTTTGTAGCTGTGTTGGTAGTTTGTCCATTTTTGCATTTTAATGGATTTTAAATGATACGATAAAGCGTTTACAATATCTTGTGATTCCCAAGTAGGGAAAGACAGGAGTGGACGACGTTTGGCTTCTGTTGCTGCTATATCTGCATACTCATTGCCAGTGATGCCAACGTGAGAAGGGACCCACATTATTTTAATTTTAGTAGGGTGTTTTATGCAGTTGTTCCTTATTTGGTTTATTAACGGTGAATCATGACGAGCGTTTTGTATGGCTTGAACGGTTGAAAGGCTATCGGTGCATACTATGTTGTTAGATTCGTTGTTTATAGCAAATTCAACAGCCAAGTGAATCGCTAATGCTTCGGCGGTAAAGTTGGAACAGTGCGGTCCTATGTGACAAGTGTTGATTATATTTCCATTAATATCGACTGTTGCGAAGGTGGTAAGGTCATTTGTTTTCGATCCGTCAGTGAATATTAGATTCCAGTTTTGTTGAATAAAGTTGTAGGCAATTTCTTTGAAAGATTGTTGATAAACCAGTAGTGATGTTGTAGTTTTAGGTAGGCTAGTCATTGATAGAATCAACGAGGATTTGTCGAATAACCAAGGTGGTTCTGATGAACTTTTGATAAGCTTTGGTTGAATTTGTAAATTAAGGTTGCGTACCAGGTTTATGCTTTTGAATATAGTAGATTCGCGTTTTGGCTTTCTTTTATAGTTAATTGTTTTATTTACTTCCACGAATAGGTTATTATTACGACAAATAAAAAATTTGGGTATTAATTTGTATGTTAGATATAAAATTCGGTCTTCGATGGACGGCATTCCCGCTTCTGCCAGTATATTTGTTGTAGGGCTTGTAGGGAAGGCTCCAATACTACGACGCGTGTGGCTGAAAATCATTTTTCATTGGCCAAAATTCTGTAACTTTTGAACCGATCAAAATATTTTAGTACTGTTTTTTTTAATAGATAGATAGATAGTTGATCTTGACTCAGTGTGAATTTCATTTAAATTGATTGAGTACTTTTTAAGGAATTCTAGGTCAAAGTTTAACTTTTGATTTTTTTTAACTTTTAGCGTGATATATGTTTTTTTTTTATTTATTTTTATTTATTAGAAAGTGTCATATTTGGAGTTAAATAATTATTATAAACATTTTTTGTAATAATGAAATTTTTTTAATGCTTACACTCAAAAAAATTTTTACACTCAAAAAAATTTTTACACGCAACAAAATAGTAAAATTCACTAGAAATTTAACTAGTATTACTAAAAAATTAAAAATGTTTGCTATCAAATTTGCAATTTGCTTACACTCAAGGAATATTATTATTACTACAGAAAAATTTATTAGTGTTTGCTGCCTAATTTGTTACACTAGCTAAATAAATCTGCTAAACATTAGCGCAATGATTCTAATTTTTTTTTTAATTTTGATATGAAAATATGGGTTCTTATTTTTTGAATCTTTCTTATCTATTAAAACATTGCATTCATATGTGGGAAACCTTTTAAGAATAAAAACTGCAATAGATTTAAATAGCATTTGTAACAATGGTAGGTTCTGTTTATTATTATTTTTTACTAATACTATGTTTTTCGTACTTAAATAACAATGAAAGGCAATTATAATTATTATTCATTAGACTCAAATATTGATTGCAAATATTCCATATTTTGTTCTGTGCTATTTCTGTTCTTTAGTAGTTTTTTGGCTTCTTCATCTAAATCCCGATGTTCCACTTTCCATTGATTTCGAATACTGGAGATGAACGGATCTGACGTTGCCAATAATATATTAAATAGATCTTCATTTGTGGAATTTCGTGACATTTTTCTAGTATTGTGCTGTCTATAAAATCTGTAATCCTTGTTCCTTTTTTCCTGAGCCTCCTCTGATAGATCTCCAAGTGGCACCAAATGATATTTAATGACATCTTCTCCATGATAAAGGATTTTGTGGACTGTTGCAGACATATTTCTCCATGGGTAGTTGGTTGTATATATTTTTGCAGTTTCCTTAGCATAATCTCCAAATTTTCTAGAGTCAATTTCTTCATTGCACGCAAGTACTTCTAGGATTATTTTAAATCTGAAAATAAGGTTTAAATCCACTCCTGTTATTTCAGATGCTGTTTCTGGATCTGAAAAGAATCTTCTTGCGGTATTGCCATCATTTGTATTGCCTGACCCTTGTTTTGGCTGATCTATAATCAATCCAAATTTGCGATATTCATCTTGAACATGTTTCTTTTTTGAACTTCTTAACTCTTTGTTGGTTTCGTTGTTTCTTATTGATCCTGAAGGCCCGAAATCCAAATCATAACTGATTTTTAGTATGTGTTCCATAAGTCGTATTCTTGCATGTAGTGGTGATAATCCAAATTCGAAGGCATCGGTATTATCGAATGATTTTGTCGGGACTTGGTTTAATTGGCTTGATGTTGCTTGGCATATAATGCAGCTGGATGCAGCCTTCGTGTTAGTCAAAGCCCGACCTACTTTTCCATCTATCATTGTCAGCACTAATTGGTAGCTTACTTCAATTTGCTGCCCATCTAACTGTAATTGTAATGGCTGTAGTGTTGCTATTTGGGCCTTGATATCACTAACTTCTTTGTTAATGGCATCATGACTTTCTTTTTTGAATTCAAATTTGATTGGCCTGCAGTATTTCGTAGAAGATGGTGTCTCATTTTTCCAAATATCCATTGTTTGCGTTGTACTACTCGAAGGCTCCGAATCTTCCAAAATCTTTTTCAATCGCAATGGTACAAATGATACCATGAACATATCTGAGTCCGAAATATTTTCACATACAACTTGTTTGTATTGTTTTTGTCCCGAAGAACCATCACATCCCCATTTACAAAATAGAATTAACTTTGTGTTTCCATATTTCTTTAACTCAGTTCCTGTTATTGATTGTAGCAAGCGTTTGGCTGTGTGATCAAGTAAAGATTGTAGTTGTACTTCTGCCGAAATTGGTGTGATTGTAATAGTGTCCTTTGATGGCAAACAGTCTATTTTAGCAGCTGTTATGTGATGATATGCTGGATACATATTTGAGCCTTTTTCAATCGCACGCAATCTGAGCTGAATATATTGGTGTTTTGTTAATTTCAAATCCAGAAATAATGCTAATGCCTCCTCATTTGTGAACTGTTTTGCATCGCTCGGAGTTGGTATACTTTTAAGAATTCGCTTTGTTCTCACTGGACTAGCATTACAAGTTTTTTCAATGATATCCACTTTTGTTAATTGGTTTTGTGCTCGTAATTGATGTAGAAAAGATTCTTTTATATTTGTAGAACCAATTTCCTCGTTAAAATTTTTAAGTTTCCGCCTCTTAGATCTATCGCTGCAGTTGTCCAATGATTTGCGTGGTCTTCCAGCCTTATCTAGCTTTGCTGTTTCTCCACCAACATTAAGTTGGCCTTCTAACCAGTTTGCACTTTTATTATAAAACTTTTGTTTACAGTAGTTAACTTCTTTCAATCGTTTTTTTAGTACTTTGACGAAATTAGATAATTGCTCTTGTATTTCGGTACTAGACGAATTTAAGTTTAATTTTATTTTTACGTAACTAAGAACATCTTCCTGGTTTTTGTTTCGAAAATACTCTTCGGCCAGTTCTTTATAACTAAAGTTCTCCATATTTTTCTCAATATTTTTATTTGCGTCTGTTATCACTTTTTTATCACTTTTTATTACTTGCGAATATACGTCCGTACACTTGAAGTATTAACTTATTATTGAGTAATCCCTTATAGAATCCGTCATTTTATACATTTTTAGGTACATGTTATTCACTCATTGATCTTTAATTTCATAGCAGGTAGTACTTAAATTGAACAAAACTGCACTTGTTATCCAGACTTCAATATCAGGTAAAACTAATTAGTTTCTCGCCAATATGGGGTGGTTTTTTATCTTTAGTGGTTTAGTGCCGCGATTATTGACAAACTTATAAAATTGTTTATGACTTTGGTTGACCCTTAAATTTGACAACAGGTAAATTAAGAAAGAGATCATTTGTTTACTGTAGAACCTATTGTGATCATTTTATGACTTATTTTTTTGCTGATCAAAACAAAGCCAATAAACCCTTTCGCAGGTATTTTATTTAATTATTTTACTTTTACGTAGTCTAAAGTAAAAAAACAAAATTTTTTTTAGAGTAATTTTTTTAGAGTAATTTCATTAAAATGAAAAAAGTGTTCTACCGGGGGCTCGTGGGGGGTGCAAAAGTATATATAGGGTTAAACAGGATACATTCGCCTTTCTCCGGGTGGTATACGTTTCTTGTTCCCTTACTTCCTTTAGAAGTTCTATTCCACTAAAGTTTAAATTTGAGAAAAATATAGTGGTTTCATAAATATTTCATAACGCCCCCAATATCAAACGTTAGAACTGTGACTACTTACAAAAACTAAAGACTATAATCCTAATAACATTATAAAAAAGACCGCAGGCCAATATCGATGATAGCTTGCGAGTAGTAACCATTTATTTTTGATAAAAAACAAAAAAAAAACACCTTTTGCTGAATTAAAAAAAACAGTTGAGTTTGACAGCATGCCACGCCCACAATTATCAATAGTTTAACCTAATTTTTTGGCTACCTTAATCTGGATATATAAGCTACAAAAAGGAGTAAAAATTTTAAAAATCGATGACAAAAAAAAATTTGACTTTTGGCCAATGAAATCAAAATTTGAGCCACAGTGCGACGGACAGCAGCGTGATATGGTGCCTTAATTAATTTGATATTGGAAGGAGCGCAGTAGCCATATATTGGAAGAGCGTAGTCGATTTTGGAGAGAATAATTGCACGGGTTTTATTTAACATTGTGGATATGTGGATTTGAAAATTTTTTGATGTTAGGTATTTTATTATATTTAATCTAGAAGTTAAACTTTTTCTTAGTTGAAGACATTGTTGTCTGAGAGTAAATCATTTGTCGAAAATAACTCCAAGAATGCGTAGGTAGTCCGTTTGTTTAATTTGTACATTGTTGTATTCGATATCGAACGTTCTACAATTAAATTTATTACAGATATGTAGTAAGCTGCATTTGTCAACTGACAGTTTTGCTCCAGATGTTAGGCACCAGTTATCTATATCTTTAAGAATGTTAGAAAATATCACTTTCACAGTATTATGATTACTGTGCTTTGTAAATATAATTGCATCATCGGCGTATATGGAGTGTTCGATATGTTTATGTGCAGCCACAATTTTGCTGAATTGGTTAAAGGCGATGATGAATAGCACGACTGTTAGTGGTGACCCCTGAGGGATACCGTTATGTAGAGGAAACGTGTTGGATAGTAGGCCGTTTATTCTAACTTTGAATTTTCTATTAATTAGGAAGCTTTTAATAATTGAGTACATTTTTTTCCGATTTTCCATTCTGAAAGTTGGTGGAGGATTACGTGGATCCCAATCCGATCAAATGCTCTCTCGAAATCGGTTGAATGCATGTTAATATGGCTTTTACACGATAATGCTTTTGATATAAATTGTTGAAAGTTGAGGAGAACGTCATCTGTACCTTGTTTTTTCATGAAGGCCACTTGATTGGGTGTGATAAAATTGTTTATTTTCAAGAACCACATTAGACGCCTGGCGATTATTTTTTCAATTATTTTACTAATGCATGGTAAAAGAGATATTGGTCTGTAACCACAGATGGTAGCGTTGTCTTTATTTGGTTTTGGAATCGGCAAAATAACAGCAGTTTTCCATGCTTGAGGGAAGTTGCTGGATGAAAATATATTATTATAAATGGAAAGTATATGTATTTTTGTTTGTATTGAAAGATTTTTTAACATAGGGTACGATATGCGGTCGTCACTTGGAGTTTTACCTTTGGCGGAGTGTAAAGCATCTTCTAGTTCAATCATGTTGATTGGGCTTGCAATTTTTTTTGCATACTTATTGCAGATTCCAGGATCGTAAAGAATGTTAATGACATTTGATTTTTGTTGCTGGAAGTTAATAGAGAAGTTTATGTCTTCTGATTGTTGCGACCAGTGTTTGGCGAAACAATTTGCTATATCAGCAGATGAGGAAAGTGTTGTTGATCCAGACTGCAGGTGTTTTATTATGTTGGATTTTTTTCCGCCGACTATTCGATTTATATCATTCCATATGCGCTATGTTGTGGATGAAGGGTTAATGTTGGAGGTGAAGTTCTGAATAGATTTTCTTTTGCTATCTTTTGCTGCTTTTCTGAACATTGCGTTGCATTTTTTATATAAAATTAGATTTGAATCGCTTCTTTTACTTCTGAATTTGTGCCAAAGGTATTGTTTTTGGTTCCTTAGAAATTCGAGGTGAGAATTCCACCATACAACATGTGATCTGTATGAATTAAACTTGGTTTGAGGGATGCTTATATTTGCGGCGGATCTGATATTTTTAGCAACAGATGCGGCTAGATAATTAATGTTAGTAGATGATTTGATGTTTGTTAGGTTCTCATCGCAAATCCTTTGATATAGGCTCCAATTGGCAGTTTCAATTTTAAATTTAGGATTATGTACAGTTCTTGTGTAACTAATATTTTTTTTAATTTCAATTAAAATCGGGTAATGGTCACTGCCATGTAAGTTGTTAAGAGTTTTCCATGAGCAGAGAGGTGCCAGTTGAGACGAACATAGGGTAATGTCTAAATGCGTAAAAGTGTGGTGTGTGGTGAAATGTGTGGGGTTACCATTATTGAGTACTATAAGATCCTCGTTCAAAATAACGTTTTCAAGAGTTTTGCCACGGGAATTTGACTCTTTCGAGCCCCATAGAGTACTCCATGAGTTAAAATCTCCGGTAAGAAAAATAGGTGGGTTAATATTATTTATGATACTTTTTAAATTGCGTTCCGAAATGGCTTGGTGGGGGGAATGTATGTATTTACAAAACTGAATTTAAGGCCGATATTTATTTCAATAGCAATAGAAGCAATATTAGAGTCTAAGTAAATCAGTTTATGCGGTATAGTTTTTTTTACAAGTATTGCAATGCCTTGTTTAGCTGTATTGTTGTTTGGAAGATTATGAAAAAACCGGAGTATTGCTTAGGGTATATTATATTATTGCTATTAAAAGGAATATGTGTTTCTTGTATTGAAATGATGTCTGGATTATGGTCCTTTATTAAAAGTTGGAGTTCGTGGTAATTGTTAACGAGACCATTAATGTTCTACTGCATAAATTTTAAATCCATATTGAAAGTAGTAAGCAGATTATTCGTTGTCTATGAACATTATTTCATCTTCATCATTATGAAGATTGTTGTGTTGTGTTGTGTTGTTGTAGATTTAGGCAAAGTAAGATTTTTGTTTTGTGTTAAGTTAAGTATTTCTTTTGATTTTTTTTTTGAGTTATTTGTTGTTGAGTTGTTAGCAATAGCTTTAACCATTGATCGTGTGAGTACTGTTTGCGGCGTTTTCCATATATTATTATTTGTTTTAGTTTCTTGTGTTATTGTTTCTTTTGGAGTGGCGATGGAATTGTCGCTTAAGTTTTTTTTTTCAGTGTTGTTGTTTTTTTGTAGTGAAGTTGTTGTTAGTTTATTATTTTCTAAGTCGTTGTTTTTTTCTATTACAGCAACATTTGAAGTGTTGTTATTGTTTGTAAATTTGTTTAAATTTTTGTTGTTTGTGATGTTTGCATATGAATATGTTACTGGTTCAGTTAATTTATGTGTTTGGTATTTTTCTTTAGCAGCTTTTAAAGAGCATTTCTCCTTTGTTTTAATTTTTAAAATTTCTTTCTGTTGTTTATAAATTTTACAATCTCTAGATGAGGAGGGATGTTCTTCAGCACAGTTAACGCAAAATGTACGGGTGCACTCAATGGGTGTATGTGGGGGTAATGCGCAGTTATGACATAATGGGTTGTTTTTACACCATTTCTTCGTGTGTCCTAAGGCTTGACATGTTTTACAACGCATCGGGTTTGGGAAGTATTGTCTAGCTTTTACTTTGTGCCACGAAATATCCAGCTTTTCTGGGGTAGAGTATCTGTCGAAGGTTAAAAGAAGTACCCCACAAGGGTATTGTTTGCCTTCTGGGTCCTTCTTTTGGTATTTGTAGACCTCGACTACTCATTGTGAATTCAATTCATTGATTATTTCGGATTCTGGGACGTTATTTAAATACGGGGCGTAGATAGTACCTTTGGAGTTATTTAAGTTTGAGTGATATACGGCTTTTATATTGCAAATACCTGGTAGAATTTTTGTATTTATTATCTTCTCAGCGTTAGTTTTGTTGCCTATAAGGAGGAGTAGGTTACCATCTCTTAATTCTGATACTGATATTATATCTGAGCTGATAAATTTTAATGAACGGTGAACTGCAAAACAAGAATACTCTTGTAATGTTTTATCTCCAGATGCTGCAGATATCACGATGTACTTTGGATCGGGTGTTTTAATGATTGGGAGTTCTGGGAATACCTCAAGAAAGTTTTGGTTAGAACGTTTTTTTTTGGAACTAGGGGCCTCCGCAAGCAACGAGAAGCGGTTGTTCCCAAAGTTGGGCGGACCAGACATATCCACTAAAAGATAGTGACTTATTTATTTTTTTTTTCACTGATAGAACAAATTTTTTTGGGTCACTGTATTGAGGAAAAATTAAAGAGAGTAGTGTAACTGAAAAAAACTAGCTCGCGGAAAACACAAGAAAGACAACCGTACTGTACGAGAGTTAGTCGATGACTGTCTTCGGAATTTATTTCGATGAGTTACAAACGGAATGACAAACTAATATATGCATAACCTTTGAAAAATAGCAAAGAAACAATTTATAAAAAACGAATTTTAAATGCACACGAAAAAAAGTGTCCAATAACCTATTGTTCCTAAAGTTTAAAAACTGTGTTTTCGATAGTATCGAAATCGATCTAAATGGTAGAAAAGCAGGATACAGGCCATTTATTAGTAAGCCTGCCTACACAAACAATACGACTGAATTATGCAAATGAATATGAACACAAGGATTTTTCTTTCTGGAGAAAGGTTTTCTTTACAAACAAAAGCAAGTTTAACGTAAAAAGATTTAAAGATTTTTTCATGGCACTTTTTTAAAATCAATCAGAAAGCGTCATCTATATATCACTTATAGCAAACAACTGCAGGGGCTCTGCTAATATAAAAATATTTATTTTCGAAGAAAATAATTTTGGACAAACATCGAAAATGAAGAACTTTTTCCAGAAGCACATTTTAAGCAACATTGGGGAGTGTGAAAATTGGCATAGCTATAGTTCATATGGAGGAGAAGCTAGAATAATAAAATTTATGTTTAATCTGTCTTAAAAATATATTAAATTAAATAAAATAAAACATTTATAATAATTCGTTACACCCTGTTAATGCGAATGATTTAAATTGTATATCATACTCTCTGTGTTGAATTGTGAATTGCTAAAATTGATTAATATACCTTTAGGCTCATTTAAATATTCATAAATTTTTTATATGTATGTATAGATTAGAAAACACTGAAAGAAATTAAATGAAAAAATATTTTCTAGAATTTGCACTCGAATTTCGAGTGCTGGGCTATACTAGTAAAATATAAATACAACATCAACACACACCTCAGACTAAAATAACATTGCAATGACAACAATAAACTGGCTAAACAATCAGAAAGGCTGCAGTTTCTACTACGATGCAAGAAATTCAGTGCTATTCCTACACATTTAAAGCGCAATAAAAAAGAAACGGAAAAAATTTAAAAAAACATTACACGAGAGGATATTAAAACTAGCAATAAAAGCAACAATAATAACAATACGAGAACTAAAGAAGAATTTGAAACATATAAACATATACAAAAGCAATAGAAGCTGCTGAACTTGACAACAACGAATCAAAAACGTATTTTTTAAGCTCAAAAGAATGTTCATAGTAAAATAAGACGAACCACAAAAACAACACATTTAGACAAGCTGAACAAAATAATAATAGAATTATTAG
This sequence comes from Cordilura impudica, assembly GCA_963682025.1. NCBI lineage: Eukaryota > Metazoa > Arthropoda > Insecta > Diptera > Scathophagidae > Cordilura > Cordilura impudica. The sequence continues at coordinate 108,946,147 of OY821521.1, forward strand.
ATGAACTTGGGTTCATTTACAATGAAGATTGGTTCCACAATACAACAAACATACAATTCCCAGAGCAATGCTTTTTGTCGCTCGGAGAAAAGCACCTAATTTATAGGACTTCCAAAAATACACAAGGATGGTACACCATTAAGGCCAATATCGGCGTCGCAGAATGTCCCATGTTACAATTTAGCAAAGCATACAGGAAAAATTTTACAGAATATGGTCTCCGATGAATACAATATTAAATATGCCCACCAATTAAAAGAAAAATTTTCCAACATCACACCAGACGATAACGAGGTTCTTATATATTATGATGTCATTGCGCTTTTCACCAACATTCCGATATACACGGTGATAAATATAATATGAAAAAGGAAAAAACGAACATTCTAAAAACACAATTCCTTAAAATATTACAATTTTCTCTAAAAGACAGTAATTATTTCATATTCGAAGGTAAAATATACAATCAAACTTTTAGCATTCCTATGGGAAACTCACTATCATCGACAATTGCAACTATAGTATAAGATGATCTGCTAGATGAAACTAAAAAACAATTAAATAAAGAAAACATGGAAGTAAAAATAATATTAAAATACGTAGATGATTTTTTCACAATAATTAAAAAAGATGACAACACCAAAACTCTAGAACTTCTCAACATATATCACAACAAACTAAAATTTACTTCGGAAATGGAGAAAATAAACAGTTACCTCTCTTAGATGTAAAACTTCAATGACAACAAAATTGTCAAAAGGAATTTTTTTTTTGTACAAAAAAGATTTAGCTTCAGGGCGAATTAACAATTTCCATTCCACACAACCTAAGAAAATGGTCAATCCTGAGTTTAAAAGCAGAAACATTAAAATAATAAAAGAAACTTTATCTAAAAACAGTTTTCCAATACAAGCAATTAATACACTTATAAAAAATTACACCTGCTCGAAAAATAAAAATCAAACAAGAGATCAACAAGATGGCAACCCTGAACTAAAAAAAATCATGTGAGTCCGATCACAGGGGAGATGTGTAAACATCTGGTAATAAACAAGTAAGAGTGTTAAATTCGGCTATGCCGAATCTTTGATACCCTCCACCTGGGTTTTACGTTTACTTAATATCTGGACTTCTTGCACTATTTGTAACAAATGTATATAAAATATTTGAATATGTAAACACTTTGATAAACCTACTACCGAATTATTACAACAAATGCTCTGAATTTTCAGCATTTTATAGAGGTGTCTACATATTTTAGGTCATAAATTAGCACAATGACTCCCGATTTATCCCATTTTAAATACTAACCTGATCCATATAATTACAAACAATATTAAGTTTAACCAGGTAAATGGTTTATTTTGTAATTTTCTTTTCAATTTAGATTTTTTAATATAAAGGTGCATTTTATTTTTTACAATCCTTTTCAATTTTCTAGTCCTATTAGTATAGGGCACATTTGTGAGTCCGCATAGATCAACTTTCAACTCTTACTTGTTTTTATTGTATTAAATCGATCTTTGTGTCTTTAAATTAATTAAGATAATTAAGATGAAAATATTTAACGAATTGTTTTTTTTAGTTAATATCTGAACATTTTACTGATACAAGGCAAAACTAAAACTGCCAAAAATTTCAGTCAAAACTATTTTGAATGTATTTGTTAAATATCGCATATTTTTTTTCAATTTTAAACTTTAAAGTCTTTTTAAGTCTGGTATTAACTCTATAATATGAAGGAAGTAAATATGTGGATTCTTTAATAACAATGACAAGTATAAAACACTTTTTTGTGCATAACATTAAAATATTATAAATTTGAACATAATTAATTTTAGAAACATAATTAATTTAAGAAAAATGTCCGATTCGTTTTTCGATGATGCTGAAAACACATGAAAGAAATACAGAACATAAAGATTTTGCTTCAGTTAGTTGAGACACGAGAAGGTACTGGATGGCTGGAGCAGGTCAAAGGTGACGACTATGAATGCAGATGCAAGGCTTTTGAAAATATATTAAAATGCGATAAATCAGATCTAAGTATACATGCTTATAACCACTGTTATAAAAAATCTTTTAAAACCAACAGTATTGCCATTATTTGAAATTGTAAAGATGCTAAATTGCAAAAAAAGATGCTTAAATGTACTGGATGCTAAATTTTTTTTTTCAAATTTCATTACCTTTATACTGAAAAATTATATACTTATTAATAAATTCTTTGGTTTTTAAATCGAAAAATTAATATAAAACATATGTTTCGATTTATATTTTTTAAATTTTAATTAAAATTATTTTGGATTTCATCTGAAATTTTTATTAACATCAAATTGAGTTTATTTTAAACTTAAATAAAATATTTTTTTTAAGTTAGCATCTAGCATCTTTTGATAAATTTTGGATGCTAAACGACAAAAAAAGTTGCTAAATCTAGCAACTAAAAAGCTAAAACGGCAACACTGAAAACCAAGAACAAATATTCTGTTTGAGTTGTAACATCTCATTTGCAAGCCATTTTAATTAATTGTGTAAATTTTAAATGGACATCTAACCATATCAAAAAGATGAATTATACAGAATTGTAAAAATATTTTTTTTATAATATCTATATGTTTTTTATATTATTCTTATGTAATTCTCATGATATTTTTATCTTATTTTTTATATTTTTTTTTTCTTTGTTTTTATGTTATTTTTACATAATTCAAATTGAAAATGTACAAATTAAAAATAAATTTTAAAAAAAGTAGTGTAGAGGAAAAAGTGTGTGTAGGGAAAAAGGGAATTTTTTTCATAAGTGTAGGGATTTCTGAAAAAATCTCCTGGCATCGCTAGTACCTATTAAAAAACAATGTAAAAATTCACAAGACAACGCGACACAGACTTGCTTTGTTCAAAAGCTTCCATAAGACTGAATGAAATTGTTGCTTACTTTACTCTTTGGTGAGTATTTTCGTTTTTGTTCGGCTGTATACATATAAGAAGCCGATTAGAGTTCAGTTTACTCATGGTGCTATGTATATGTTTGTGTGTTAACAAAAATATACGATATCCCAGTCATCATTTCGAAGATTGTTTTAGCAAAAATTAACTTACTGTGTATTCTTCGAGCACTTTTGATGATTAAAAACTGATTAATCACATGCGGTATTACAAAAAGACTAGAAAATGATTTTTGATTTCTCTTAAAAAGTGATTTATAGAAAAATTACATTAAATAAGACTCAAAAATGAGTCGAAACTGATCAGAAAAGCGGATAAAAATGACTCTCAAGAAGATTCGCGGGAAAGGTAATATTTAATCCCAACAAAAGAATATTTTGTGATCAGCAAAAGGGCGCATTTATTACTGTTTTAATAGCACATATGAGTCAAAAAGACTCTACATGATCATTTATTGCATAAAATGCTTACTGGGATTTTATTCACTATCTGTAGAAACAGGTTTTTTAAGTAAAACAAATCTGCACACAATTTCAATTCTATTTCGTTCACAATGATACGATCACTTTGTTTACTAGCTACCAGTAAAATAAGAAAATAGTATTATAATACAGCGTAATGATGAATTGTACTTCTCAATTAGTTTATTTTTAACGTGCCATAAGAAGTTCGGTTTGTGCTAAGAAAAGCATGAATATATGTTTCCCAGGGCGAAGCTTTATCATTGCACTATGATTGAGTTGAGCTCCGCGACTATTCATAATGTGAATAGCTCGTGTCAAAAATTTTTGGAAGTTGGGAATGGCGTTTGTGTTAAGAAAAGCATAAATGCATGTTTCCCAGGGCAAGGCTCGATCATTGCATATTGATTGAGCTGAGCTCCGCAGTTATTCTCAATGTGGATAACTGTTGAAACAAAATTTGGGGAATGGCGTTTGCCTCTGTCCCGACATTAAATAACAAATTTTAAAAATTTATTGTAAATTAACATCTGACAAAAAACAGTATTTTTCTAAACACTAATTTTTTTATGGTTTACCTACCTACTACTTTTGAATGCAAGTATGCAGAGTTTATACATGTACTAAAAATACAACTCTTAAAACCGTACTATTTTTGCAACTCTAAAAATTTCAGAATTTTGTAAAAATAAAATAAAATACCGATTTATTTTAATATGCGTTTATTATGGATATACATATACAGAATATATGAATATTATTTATAGTATTTTGATATTGGCAACAGTAGTATGTATCAATTTGTAACATTTTGTGATGTTATAAAAATCGCAGAATATTGATGTTGATTTTATATAGTTTCTTTTATTAACTAATTAACTTAAATATTACACCAAAAAATATTGATATTGATGAATTTTTGTATTATTAACACAACGACCACAAAAACAACATGCACAGCTATGACAAAATACAAAATTTAGGAAAACAATATAGGAAAACGTCATATTTTTTTACCTTTTCAGTAATTTCTCGGCACCTATGAAACCTATTGTCATGATTTAAAAACAGGAACCTTTTCATGATGTCAGTGAATCATTCTCACTAAAAACAAATGCCCTAGCTGCCCTATTGAGGGCGTTATCACAAGAAAAATATTAAAATCATATTTTCTCAGGACTTTTTTTAATTCTTCGCTCAATTCTCGGGACCAGATCAACCGATTTGGACGATTTTAAATAGCAAACTTCTCAGGATGTTAGTGAATCATTTTTTATACCAACGAGTACCCTAGCTATCCGATTGAAGCCGCCATCGTGATTTCCACAGACGGACAGACGGACAGACGGACGGCCGGACAGACGGACAGACGGACAGACGGACATAGCTATAACAACTTCGCTTGTTATAAGGATCACAAATATATATATTTTATGGGGTCCAGATTTTTTTTTCTAATTATTACAAACGGAATGACAAACTTATATATACCCTCTGCACACTGGAGTGGAGGGTATAAATAAACAGCGACAAAAAAATTATTACATATCATAATTTTTTCACCAAACAATCATGTCACACCGATTTGTCTTAATGCTTACATGTTACGCGTAAGATCTTGCGCTCGCATATTACGCTGTTTTTGTGATTGTATTGTGAATTAGAAACTTACTGCGCGTATAGATGTTTACACATCAAAAATTATTTATCAGTTAACTTCATTCCGTCGCTCACAGATACGAAAACAATGAGAGCGATCATACCAAAGCCAAACACACAATTTTCTCAGAAATCGAACAACACACTGCGAACTCACTTCTCCAACACGAAAGGGAAAACAGCGAAAATGGAACAGAGCAGCGTTGTGTATCAAATTTCGTGTAAGGGGATAGAAGAAAATGGGGAGCAGTGTAATATGTTTTATATTGGACAAACATTAAAAACACGGATAGCGGAGCATGAAGCTGATATAAAAACAAGAAAACAAACAACCGGATTGGCACAACACATATGTATATGAGAATAACCACAGATCGGATTTCACCAACATAAAAATTTTAGACATTGAGATAAGGGAAAATAAAAGACTGACGTAGGAAGGCCTTAGGATACAACAAAAATGAGAATTTTCTATGAACACAAAAGAAGATAAAAACGACAGAAATTCGGTTTACACTTTAGTACTGTAGCAACTGTGATATTAGTGTAGTAATTATTTTTGCAAGTTTAATTTATTATTATTTTTCTTAACGTTACAACTTTGACAACCGCCTTTTGGGATATTTATTCAATTAGACACAACTTTATAGTATTCATCTAAACAATAAAGAGAGCAGTTGTGTCTTTGTTTGTTTTATGTTTGCTCATTTCCTGAAGATGAATGTCAATAACTCACGAAATATTGGATTAATAAAAATTTTAATATAAAAACAAGAGTTTTTATTTAACCTGACCTTGACCCTGCTGAACATACATATATGTGACCTGCTCCACGAAAAGGGACCTCTGCGCCGAAAAGAAGTTATTGAGAAAAACGCGTTTAAAAAAGCGCTGCGTTTTTCCGTGATTTGCGCATGGTTATGCAACTCTTCCTTCAACCTGATCTTCTGGCGTTGTATTTCGACTCTCTGGTACTTTGTACGATGTTCACTATGCAGCGTTGCCTCTATGAAAAATATTTCTAACAGTTAAAAATCTTTTTTTGCTAATTTTGTTTTCAAAATTACTAGAGCTGTTTTATTCCTTATCAAATTATCAATGTTTTGGATTTAAGCCGATAGATTTGAATCTATTATTTATTATTTAATTTATCTATTATTTAATTAATTTCAGGTTAAAATAAATCTTAATTAACGTAAGAAAATGTGTCTGGAAGACGAATTTAAGAGTGTTGAAGAACAATACTTCAGCGATTGTTTGGAAGAATGTTTACCTATAGTCAGTGATGCGTCGGATGCATTTTCATCGCCAGAAGTTTCAGAAGCGCTGCAATTATCTCTTCAAGATATTGAGGAAGAGCAAACTTTATCGCAGTTTTTAGAAAAACCTTGCTGTACGAAGGGATGCACTACTGGAATGCCGAAAGAACGAATTGTTTTTGCAAGAAATAACTTTTTGGAATTACAGAAAGATGGACAAGAGTTAGTTATTCTAAGCCAAATTCGGTCTGGTAATGGGCATAACGATTTCAATGACGCCTATAAAGATATATTGGCAAAATCAATTTTTTCATTAATTATGTTCATCTTTACAGGTGATTTGTAAAAAAAACTAAAAGACATAGAAACTTGCGGTTTGCGGCATTTGAAAGAACGTTTTTTTCCTATAAGAATCACTCAAAAAGTAAAAAAAAATTTTTCGTCGCAGAGGTCCCTTTTCGTCCCTTATATTAAAAATAATATTAAATGCAGTGATAATTGTTTACTATATATGGCTAAATTGTAATGGTATGAATAATTTTAAATGATTAAGAAGAGTAATGTTTAATAAAATAGCGCAATATTCTATATGGAATACCGAAATTATTTCCCTGTCTTAGAACAAAATATTTTTATAACGCTATTCGCTCCCTGATTTAAACTCCACACACTTCCTTCATTTTGTCTCCAAACACTTCCCAATGAATTGTGCCTTCATTTTATCTCCAAACACTTCCTTTTTATTGTCATCGTTTTTTTTTATTTTTATTTTTGTTTGATTACCATTAATATTAAATGCAGTGATAATTCTGTTACTTGTATGGAATAAATTATAACGTTAAGAATACTTTTAAATGATTGAGGAAATTAAGTATAAATGTTTATAAAATGTAAATAAATATAATGCAGAAAACAGCGACAAAAAGGTTATTACATATCATAATTTTTTCACCAACACAATCATAAGTCACGCCGATTTAGTCTTACGTCTTACATCTTACGCTTTTTTGCGATTGTATTACGCGTATAGATGTTTACGCATCAAAAATACTAAGAGAGAAAGAACTTTGGTGTGAACAGACTTGTTTCCAATAAGCTCTAAATTTTACGTAAATTTCAAAAGAAGTAAATAAAAAACAATTTTTTAAATAGTAAAAGCTTAAATGTTAAAAAAAACTTATAGTAATAAAAGTGAAACGTAATAAAAAACAATTAAAAACAATTTAAAAAAGCTAAATTAATTTTGTTTAATTAAGTGTTAAAATATAAAGAAAATTAATATAAAACAAAATAAAACTGCAATAATCTACTCTTTTAATCAGCTGTGCTCTGTGGTGTGTTAAAAATTAACAAACGTCAGTAAAATAAATACATAAATAAAACTTGATCACTGGAAGAGCTTTACTTGCAATCGTAAGTTTAGAACCTACGTTGTTTTACATAAGTGCTTAGCCTAGACAACAACGTACTTCTAACTTTTGTGGATTAAAGCTTTTTTGTGGAATATGGTTAATACTCCGAAACGATTTACTCAGAGACGTCGCCTGAAGTCTCAGTGGGGAGGGAAACTGTGGGGAAAATGGCAGTAGATGATCTTATGGCATTAATTCAAGGATCTATTGCAAAAACTATGGATGAAAAACTGAAATCATTACCAACTAAAGAAGATATTGATAAAATTAACAAAATTGATAAACAGAATGAAATTTCAGTTGAAAATCAAGTTTTACTGAAAGAATACAAGCGTTAGAAGATGATAAAGCGAATATCAACCGTCGAATGATATTTCTTGAAGATTCTATTAAGAAAAAGAACATTATAATAAAAGGTATTAATTCACAAAAGTCGCTTTATAAAGCTGTCGATGATGTTTTTAAAAACAGCTTAAAAATGAAAACAAAAGTAGAAATTGAATCAACAAAAAAACTATACGAGAGTGATGAAAAAAAGATGACGGTGAAGGCTGAATTAAAATCCGAAAAATGGTATTAGAGGTATTAAAGCACACCAAGAATTTGGCAGGTATTCCCATTTACATCGAGCAAGACTTGAACAGCGACCGGCTACAAACTAAAAAGATTATGTTAGAACTGAAGAAGGAAATTTTAAATCACGATTAAATTAAACGAATACTGGTGCGTAATGACAAAATTAAAGTAGACGACAAATGGCTTCGCTGGGACATCAACAAAATGCTAGTATGCGAAAAGCAGGATGCAGTGGGTGTACTTAAGGAGCTCTATGGTGATGCTGCATCTGCAATTGATATTAACTATAACAGCCTACTAACAAAAATGAATTCAAAAAACTAAAATTTATTAACAAAACTAATAAAATTTTTTCAAATATAGGTCAAAGCATTGATAAAACCGAAAACGTACTTAAATTTAAACAAATCAAAATACTTTCATATAATATAAATGGTTTAGAGAATAAACAAATACAATGCGATTTTTTCAACTTCATTAATTCTTTTGATATTGTAATTTTATTGGAAACCCATATTATTGAAGAAAAAATTAACGAATTTAAAAAATATTTCACAAACCAAAATACCTTTTGGAAATCAGCTGTACGAAATAGTAGATTTGGTAGATCAATAGGGGGGTGCCTGTATGGCATAAAAAAAGCATAAATCAATCGGCAATTAGATGTTCATTTATAACCCATAACGGGGTGGACACAAAAAAAATTAATTCAAATGGTTCGGAAATTATAATACTACCTCAATACATTAGAGGAGCTGATTGGAAAAACGAGTATGAGGTATTAGAAAAGCATTTTAGTGAGATCAATCCCAAAAATTCTGTAATTCTTGGAGATCTTAATGTGCGTATTGGAGAACTACAACAAGATGTGGATGACTGGTGCGTTAACGCGTGCTCTTCATTCCTTGGTACAAGAAAATCAAAAGATCTGGTGCATAATAACCAGGGAGAGAAATTGATGGAGTTCTGTGGAGATTATGGTCTAATAGTTTTAAACGGGGCGATTAAGGGCGACGAAGAAGGTAACTTAACGTTTATGGGAACGTGTGGACAGTCTGTAAATGACATATGCGCTGTTTCCCAAGACATTATCGGAATGGTCAATAGTATTACTGTTTGTGACCAAATATGGTCTGATCATATGCCAGTATGTTTAGACTTAAAATTAACAATCAAAAATAATCTCACTAAGCCGCGGCAGCCTCAATTTTACGAACTGAAACATATGTCGATGACATTCTCTCAGGTGGATATTCTATCGAAGACACTCTTTCATCTCAAACAGAACTCATGAGCAACCTAAAGTCAGCAGGATTTATCTTGAAGAAAATCACTGCAAATGACACCCAGTTACTCTCTCATCTTCCACAAGAAGATTTATATGATTCAAACTTTCTACGTTTACCTGAATCAAGTGCCACTAAAACTCTTGGCATTAAATGGAATGCTCTAACTGACTCATTTTGCTATTCATTTTCACCTGTTTCTCAAGCCACAGCAGCCACTCAATAACAAATTCTGTTTTCTGTTGCAAAGCTATTCGATCCAGCAGGATGGCTGGCTCCCGTTATTATTCGAGGGAAAATGCTTATGCAACAATTGTGGTTAGAAGGTTTACAATGGGATAAAAATCTAAGCCCAAAATCTCTTCAAATATGGAATGAGTTGCTAACTGATCTCACTCAGCTTGAAGCGGTAAATATTCTTCGATGGTTACAATACACACCATAAGATCTAATCCAGATATATGGATTTTCTGACGCTTCAAACCTCGCATATTATGCAACTGTCTATATTCGTTGTCAAACCTCTACTTCTAATGTGTTCTCAAACCTATTAGTTGAAAAAAGTAAAGTAGCTGCAATACAAACCATTTGTTTGCCCCGATTAGAACTAAATGGAGCTGTTTTGCTCGCAAACTTAGTCAGCTACATTACCTCATCTCTAGTGTTAGGCTGGATTTCAAAACAACCCACAATATGGGAAACTTTTGTTGCTAACCGTGTACCTCATATTCAACGGTTACTGCCAAAAGCAACTACCCATAATAATCCTGCCGATCTTGGTACTTGGGGCTGTAAACAACAAGATCTCGCTAATAACTCTCTCTGGTGGCAAGGACCACCATGGATAACAAAAGCTCCCTCAGAATGGCCGAATAAAATTCCACTCAAACCCGCAGAATATCATAATAAAGTACAAGCTTTACATACAGCCAACCACAAATATGATACTCTAATAAATTTCTCATCGTACAATAAGGCCTTGTGTGTTTTGAGTTACGTATTTCGCTTTTTTGGCAACAGTATTGCAAAAGTAAGACAGAATACCCATAATTTCTACACTTCTGTGGAGCTAACTCAACAAGAAGTTAATTCGACAAAAAATAAGCTCATAATTTTGGTTCGGAAATCTTTTTATACTGAAGATTATCACAGGATTTCAAAATCTCAAGACATTAATCAAACAAGCCCTTTAAAAATGTTAAATACATTTTTAGATGCGAACTCGATGCTACGTGTTAATGGTATTATCACAGTCGTCACTGCCATACAACGAATTATGGCGAATTATTACCTGGTAATTCCCGGTTCTATCACCTTTGTTTAACTCATTTACATATATTTCTATCTCATGCGGAATGTAATCAAATGTGTAGAATGGTTCAGACCGAGTTTTTCGTTTCTAGACTCAAACCTAGAATAAAAAATATAATACGGCACTGCAAAACGTGCATTATATTTAAACAAAAACCATGCTCCCAAATTATCGCACCGCTCCCCCCTGAAAGGTATCCCTTCCAGACAACAGGTATTGACTTCGCTGGCCCACTTGAACTTAAAAGTTAGAATTTACGCAAGGCATCTACCATAAAGGGTTATGTCAGTGTGTTTGTCTGCTTCAGCACAAAAGCTGTTCACTTAGAAGTGTGTTCACCTTGCTTTGGCTGAATTTTGGATCGCTGCGTTTGGCGTGTTCTAAGTTGCTGGGTATTAATTCCCTTCGGTTGCTTGCGGTCATGGTTATTCAGTTGCAACAACGTATGATAGAATAAATCACACCTTCGACATGTGTCCATAGATTGACATGCCCGTAGGTCATGGCTGCGTGCCAAACAATTGACGCAATAATTGTGGATATCAACCATGTGGTTTCGCGTTTCGGAGTTCATTTGCAGAAATTTTTGGCAAAGTCGTAAAGGATGATACCGATGACATATCATGCATTTATGAATATCTGGATTGCGTTTACGGCTGCTGATGTTGTTGTCTCTGCTACTGTTGCGTTTATAGTTGTTTGGGCTGTTTGGAAAGATATTAGAATAAGAGAAATTTATTAGTAGATATACTTAATAATTATGAAATATTGGGAAGTAAATTTAATTGAAAACGGGGGAGTAAGTAGGGTAATTTTATATAAATTCATGGGTAGGAGAAATTTCATCTTTAAAGAGGGGTTAATAGCATAATTTGACTATGGGTCGGTTAATGATTCCTGTAGAAATGCGTACATCCGCAATACGCACGTTATTGTCTGTGCCAGGAAATGTTTTTTCTACTCTCCCTAGTCGCCACCCATAAGATGGTTGTACATCGTCCACTACAACAACGAGATCGCCAATTTATATATTTGGGGCAGAAGACTTCCATTTATATCGTTTATGCAAAGACTTTAAATAGTCCTCTTTCCATCTTATAGAGAACTGCTGATGGAGTGCTTTTAATTTTTCCCATCGATTAATGAAATACATATTCTGAACAACGGGTTCAGGTAGGGCCATTATGGGGGCTCCTGTGAGAAAGTGTCCGGGAGTTAAGGCAGTGAGATCTGTTGGATCTTCCGACATAGCAGATATTGGGCGAGAGTTAAGAACGCCTTCTATACGAGTTAAAATGGTTGAAAACTCTTCAAAGTTAAACCGTTGAGCACCTGCTATTCTTTTCAAGTGAAACTTGAAACTTTTTACTGCGGCTTCCCACAGACCGCCTATGTGAGGTACGTGTGAGCGAATTCGCATTCGAGTATCCGAGAAAGTTTCTTCCATTATCAGAAACTACCCTTAGGGGGAGCCCCCGCCTCCCGACGAAGCGAGAGAATGCAGCTTGAAACGCCGCAGAAGATAAATCTGAACACACTTCTAAGTGAATCAGCAAACACCATCAGCATTGATTCCCAATGCCAAAATAATTTATGAGGCCATCCGGTCATTGGCACATGTGCTTTCCATGTCAGAGCCGAAGTCAAAGGTTGCATAACTGCAAGGAGGGCGCCATGTCCAAACTACGTTTGAACAATAACATCATTCTCTTTTTTATTATAAAGTTTATTATCGATAGTAATAATGAAATTGTAATCTCTAATAATATTAGTACTCGTTGCATTTGAGCAACTTTTCAAAATTAAAGGTTAAGTAAATTTAGCGAAAACCGATGCCATTTGTAGCATCAAATAAATTTGTAAGGTCACTGGGATTTTATAACCCGAACGATGAGCATCTCATTGAGACTTAATAAATTGTTGAATTGATATTAATTGGAGTATTTTTTATTTCTTAACCATAACTCTAAGCTCCCTCACCTTAAACTCCCAACCTCCAACTACTAATTTTATAATTTCACGATCTACGAGAAATTATAAAATAATTAACCTCCTTTTCCTCAGCTTTATAGGATTACAGGCTGATAATATTTTAGTGGAGCAGCCAGAACCCTACCTTTAACCTCAACCCTAATTTGGATTCAACTGTTCCGCAAAAATACAAATACGAAATAGCTTTTATTAAACTTTAACAGAAAAAATCGTATTGCTATTACAGGTTTTAGTAACGCTTCTACCTGCAAAATAAACTTTAATTCAAACTTTATCTAACTCAACCATTGCAAAAATAAACAAAAGGCTACACAATTAGGTCAATACTGAGGGGAAAACCATTAATATTGCAGTAACTTTAAACTAATTGCAACGCATTTCGAAAATTGCAACGTTATTACTAACAATTAATGCAACCAATAAAATCACAATGCAACCATCAGTTGGAAGTTATTTTCCAGATTTATTTGGTGTAACGCACAAGGGAAGTATGAAACTTTACTAAAAAAACTGAAAACATACCAACATCTAATGAATACATTTCTAAATTGTAACAAACTGTATTTTTAAAGAAGACGATGGCATAAGTAATTTAACTCTTTGGTAGCACATCAAATTAGTAAACCAAACTAATGAGATATTTTATACAATTATCTTGGACTCTGATTTGGTATATATTCATATCCTTTATTCATTACTTGTGTATAATACAGCTACAGAGGAGGTAGAGATATAGGTGATGAAATACATTAACCTAAGCAGAGGCGGTAATTATATTCACTTAAGCACAGGGCGTGAAACTTATTCACCATGACATAGGTGGATAAATTACAGACAGCAACACAGCCAAACACACAAGCATAACCATAAACATCAAACATAGAGAACACACACAAACAGAAGCAAAAACATCCAACGTATGAACGCTGCAAGAGTTGAATGTCGTAGATTTTACACCAACAAGTGTAGAAGCCCTATCTCCGGAGTGTATATGGAGTATCGTTAAGAGGAATAGTAAGAAATTTAGAAGGTCCAAACCGGACGCTATGAATATATTTGCTAAAGGTGAAGTTTCGTATGCGGATATCCTCCGAAATCTTAGAACGATCCTGATCTGAACAAACTGACTGAAGAAGTCAGTAAAATCAGGAGGACGCAGAAAGAAGATCTTTTCTTGGACTTGAAAAGGATGCGTAGCCGAAAAATTCAAATGATACAAACATTGCTAGATGAATTTGCGGAGATAAAGAGATGCAAGGAAGAGTTGGTCATAAAGATGGTAATACCATCCATATCTTTCCACATCTTTATATATACTAGCAGATTCCAGTGCTCGAAATTTGAATGCAATTTCTAGGCAGCTTTATTTTTCAACTTAGCCAATTCGCAAACCAACACTTTTATGGTGTATTATTATTGTGAATGAAGATAACAAACTCATTAACAAACACATTAACAAATTTAATAAAACACACACATAACATATGTATAATTTTATGTATGTGTTAGTAGCAACTTTGAATGCAATTTACTAACAATAGAGGAAACAATTTTAAAACCTGTAAATCTGCAAAACGTTTGGTCAAAATCGGGATAAAACGGTAGAACTAAACATCAGTCACAAGAAATCGCCTAGCTATTAATATTATAGATATATGGGGCGTTTCATATCAAGTGACCCAACTTTTGAAACCGATGTCTTCCGATCGGGATGAAATTTGCTCCAACGTTAGTCCTATCGGATAGCAGTTGAGACACAAAATTAAAATTAAATGCAAAATTATATTTTTTTTGACTTTTTTTTTGCTCAAAAGAAAGCTTAGGTTTTTTCCTTTAAGAGCTTTTTGGTCGCTTAGTGGGATGCAAGTGGGATATCTATCAAAATAAATGTTTTGTAACTCAAGACAACGGTTTTGCAATTTTTAGCATATGCAGTATTTTGAATTTTTTTTCTATTTGTATGTAAATGTTTCTAAAACTTTACAAATAAAACACATACTGAGAAACTAGACAAATTAACCTTTCCGGCAACACACCTAAGTAAAATTAAACACCTTCGATACTGTAATACCCGCAATATTTAGCCTCAGGAATAAAATCAATTTTTTTCATAGAAATGTTGAAAAATTATTATTTTTTATTTATTTGTAATAATAATTAAATTAATATATAATAATAATAAAAACAAAAAGATAAATAATTTAATAAAATTTAATCTTGATCATATTTGATCCATGATCCAACTATTTTTATACCCTATACCACTATGTTGTTTGGGTATAATGACTTTGTGCTGCTGTTTGTAACTACTGAGTCGATTATACCGATCGACTCAGAATCACCTTCTGGCTCAGCAATCAATTTTTTAAAGTCATTATTTTTGCAGAACTCCGTGTTGATGGAGGAAGCGTGAGAAGTTGAATTCTTACAGATCTACTCTGTGACGTTTTGTATTTCTATTTTATATCTTCAAGAACTTCTACTGCATCCTTATCATATTGGTTTTGACACTCATTCTTTGAACTTATACCTTCTACTGAAAAGTTAGAATCACAATCATCTTCAAAAGTTCTGCCATCATTCTCAGAATTACTTTTGTCTTCATCTGGAATAACTTCAACGCAAGGCTCATTACTATTCAAATCCTGTAATTTTTTCAACTTTCCGAGCTCTTTCCTGCATTGATCCAGTAAATAAAGGGGATAAATAAGCTGGATGAAAGACTGGGTAGTTAAAAATTTACAAAACTTAAATGCTTCATCAGCTACAATAAATTAGGTATAAAAATAGTTATGATATAAAGGGATCTAATGTGATTAAGTTTAAATTTTATTAAATTATTTGTATTTTTATTTTTATTATTATAATTATTACATATAATTTAATTATTATTGCAAATAAATAACAAATAATAATTTTTCAACATTTCTATAGAAAAAAAGTGATTTATTCCCCTGAGGTTAACATACTGAGGGTATTACAGTATCGAAAGTATTAAATTTTAGTTAGGTATGTTACATCCCGTCGGAAAGGCTAATTTGTTTAGTTTCTCAGTATAAGTTTTATTTGCAAGGTTTTAGAAACACTTACACACATGAATATTATGAATATTATAACTATTTTTTTTTTCTTTTATGATTTTATTATTATTATTTTATTATTTATATTTATGTTTCTTTTTTCTTTGTTTTGTTAGTATTAGGTAGTATTAGGTAGTATTTTATTATTTTATTTTTTTCTTGTACATTGTAAAATATAACTATAATTAGTATTCAGTACTTCTATATAAGATTAATTCTTTGTACTGAATTATAATTTATGAAATTCAATAAATAAATTCAAATAGGAAAAAATTCAAAATAGTACATATGTTAAAAATTGAAAAACCGTTGTCTTGAGTTACAAAACATTTATTTTTATCGATATCCCACTCGCATTCCACTAAGCGACCAAAAAGCTATTAAAGGCAAAACCTAAGCTTTCTTTTGAATAAAAAAGGGCCCATCGGGCGCGTCCCCAGGTGGCGGATAGGGGGTTAGGATGCACCCTTATGTCTCTGATGCAACTGCTCACCGGCAGTTGTAGAATATTACTATTAGAGAGCATCTTAGCTTAAAGATCATCGTAGTCAGGTAAAGACTCCCTTTGTAACTAAAGATGTTTTTACAAGAGGACGTTCATTTTGGGGGTCATGCACTCCCCGCGAACCAAAAACTGGATAGAGGCGGTTCCCGAAAAGAAACCAAACCATGGTTTATGTCTACTAAACAGGAAAAAGTTACGGTGCCGGGCCTAACTAACCCAGTACCGGCGGCTAAGTGTGGTGAGCAAGCGGGCCCACAGTCGTCGATATCAGTTAACTGCAAGTCCACTATGGAAGTTGGTAACTTGGCCTCCATAGACGGGTATGTTACAAGAAAACCCCAAAATAAGGAGACTGAGGAGTCGGATCCGGGAGGGAGCCTTGTGCGACCTCAACCTCACATGCCAGGTTCGGACTCCGACGAATCGAATTCCTCAAACGAAGGTAACGACACAATCATTGCCACACAGCCTAAAAAGGCAAATTCCGAAGTAATGAAAATGATAGAGGAAGTAAGAAAAAGTTATCTGGGGCACAACGACGGAAAATCGCCAAAATGAACCCGAAAGGGCAAAAAGCCAAAGGATAGTGGACCTTCTACACCCACATCCTCTGATGAGGGTAAGCGGATACGTTCTCCTGAGGAACAGAACATTGCAGAGGCAAAAAAGAAGAAGAGAAAACCCATGCCAACCAGTACACAGTTGACCAATAATCCCAATCTGAAGAATAGAGGAACCATGGCGGAAACTCAGTCCAACGGAGAGGATATTGGGACAACGTTGACTGGGAAAAGTAATGCAAAAAGTAATCCTGCATTGCAAGTCCAGAACTCCTTCAAAGGTGTTAGACAAGCAATGAAGAGAAAACAGATTGCACCATCAGGCAAGGAACAATCGACTTCATATGCTAGTATGGCGAACAAACCAGCAATGGACGAACTCTGTTATCCTATTGTAGATTAAAGTAGTCCCACCGGCAAAATCCCAAATGCCCAGAGAACAGCACTCGAAGAGGCATTTAACAAAAGGATCATGGAGTATGTTCTGGACGCCCAGAAGATCCAAATAAATAGCTGCAAATTATCCATGGACACACTGATGCTACAACTTGCATCCAGTGTATGTGTACAAGCCCTGGAGAAAATGGTGGAATCTATACCAGCTCCTTAGGATGGTGCCACACTATCCCTCGTCAAAAAGGCGGACATTCCATTCCTGACCAAAGCGTCCTTTTTCATTAAAGGTTGGGGCAGCAAGCTTGCTGCCGAAGACGTGATTAAGCTCTTGGCTAAACAAAATAAAGGTCTAGTCACTGACAAATGGTAGATATTCCACAGAGAGGAGTGCCAATATGGCACTCTTTTCGTTGTGGGTATTGATCAGGGGTCAATGGCTAGCCTTAAAACCACGAAAGGTAAAGCCTTCTTTGTCTCAGCTGCAGTTTACTTTAAAGTAGGCATAACGACCATTGTCTGGGAAAAGGCAACTGATAAGACCAAGGCGGGCACACAAAAAGGAAGAGTTAGAAATAACTAACTCCCAAAAGGAACAACTGTTAGCCGAACAATGATCATGCTCATGCAGATCAACCTCCATTGGAGCAAAACGGCTACTCTAACTCTGATGGAAAAACTACAAAAAGGTAAGTTACATATCATACTAGTACAGGAACATTGGACGGTGAATGACAAGGTTACTGGGCTAAATGATCCAAATTACCAAATTTTTTATGCACATACAGGAACTCGACCGAGAACTTGTATTATTTGTCACAAAAACCTAAATCATCTCTTTTCTCCAGACTTTTCCACCGCAGATGCCACCGTCCTGCAACACGGAAGCCAACCGATGCTCTTGGCATCGATTTATCTCCCTTCGGACCCTCTTCGGAACTGGAGGAGATGGTAAGGACAGCTAGAACAACATGTAAGGAAATTCTCATAGGGTACGATGCGAACTCTCACCATATAGCGTGGGGTAGTTCGAACTGTTACCAAAGGGGGGAAGCTTTACTTGAATTCCTTAATGAAAATAACCTCTTTACCCTTAATACTGGGAACACGGCAACCTTTGTTAACAGATTGAGATAAGAGGTTTCAGATAATTCAATTTGTTCGAAAAATTTAGTGGACGATATCCAAGAATGGCATGGCTCTAGCGAGCATTCCTTCTCGAATCATCGATACATTTTATTTAATCTGATACCATGACAAACTCAGGGACTACAACAAAAAGATTCGAGTAGCCAAACGTAACTCCTGGAAACTTTCTGTGAACAGGTTGATAGCGTTAATGAAGTCTCGAAAATCAAGAAATTCTGATCGAAAACCCATTCGCAGCCTGAAACTCGAGTCGATATGGACGGGATTCGGGCGGAATCAATGGAACAGTCCTTAAGAATATTGATGGAAACACATTTTCTTACCGAAGAACATGGGCCGAATAGGAACCCAGAAACTGGACAAACTGGAACCAACGTGGAACAGCAGATGGGACCCAAAGGGGAACAATATGAAGAGCCTAATGAGAAACAATATTGGGAGGAAAGATATGATAGAATAACCGAAAATATGGTAATTAAGGCAATACAAAGCTTTGCCCCCTTTAAGGCAGCAGGCCCAGATGAAATCTTTCCAACCCTATTACAAAAGAGCGTGGACTTGATTGGCAGTAGTCTGGCTGGCATATTCCCTGCTTGCCTAAAATTTGCGTACACCCCCAGTGCATGGCAGGAGGCAAAAGTGGTCTTCATACCAAAGCCGGCAGAGCTACGCGAACCTAAAAGCCTATCGACCGATAAGTCTTACATCCTTCCTGCTGAATGCTTTTCTGCATAAGAGGGGCCTGTCCGGTACGCCGGACTGTAGGTATGGGGAAGGGCCGGAGGACGTCGTACATGTTTTGACCGGGTGTTCACTTTATAGTGATATTAGGAGTTTGGATAGGATGGGGATTTTACGAACGGCGATAGGATGGGATTTTAATAGGGCATTAGAGGACGGGCGGACTGTTAGGAATTAAGGTGAATACGCAAGGGGCGTATTCAATCGTAGGAGAACTGGACGTTTAGTATAGGTGGCCTCTGATGCGGGCATCCGTGGTGGTGCTTAACTGCCAATGGGTGGTCGCTCCAGTAGTGCACATCGTCGTGCCTGGATTTCAGATATGAGTATGACTGTTGACGGGGGCTGATACATCGGTATCTGTCCCTCCACAACGGTGCACCGTCTTCAGCTCTCTCCCTGCTGTTTGCTGTTGTTGCTGCTACCTGCTGTTCCTGCGCGTTTGTTCTGTTGTTTTATGTGTTGCTACGTTATTGTTGTCCATTTGTGTGCTGCTACTGAGGGCCACATGCTAATTCTGAATACGGCTGTTCATTGTTGTGTCCTATGTCTTTTTATGTCTATATGTTTTGTCGTCCAGGGCCACCAGTCCCGAACTGTTTGGAGTTCAACTGGTAGTAGCTTCGGGCTACGAAGCCTGACCGGAGTCTTTATTCTGGTACCACGGGTGTCAGGAGCCCCTGGAATTTTATTCCAGCCTGGCAGTGGTGCGGCCCCGTATGGGAGCATCGTGGTGGTTGTGGTTTAGACCCAAATCGCGGGTAGAGCGCAAGCTCGATGTGGAGTTGCATTGCAACCGGGGGAGGTCATGCCCAAATGCATGCCTCAAATTAGTGCTCGTACTGCGAGGGCGCCGGTGGACGCATAGTTTCCATCTGGTGTTAAGTGCACCGTGAGGTCAGGCTACCGTGGCAGGTACTCACGTGAATCTTGAACACATCTGCTGAAAACCATGGAGCGAAGAGTTGATAACATGGTTAAATCTCAAATCCCAAATGACTTGTTGAAGTTCAAACAACACGCTTATTTAAAGGAACGCTAAGTGGAAACTGCACTACATGAGGTAGTTCACCACAATGAAAGATCTCTGGATTTAAAAATCTTCACTCTGGCTATATTCATTGATATAGAAGGAGCTTTTAACAATGTATCAACCAATACGCTAATCCAATCCGTAGAACGATTCGACATTGACCGGGATATCAAAGCCTGGATCAGTCACATGCTAGGAAATAGATGGATAAGTTGCGAGGTTGGTGGCATTAGAATAAGAGACAAGGATTGTTGTGGGACACCTCAAGGGGGAATTTTATCCCACCTTCTCTGGGTGACCACTATAAACAGTCTGCTAAGGATTCTAGCCAATAAGGGTATCCAACCTGTCTGCTATGCAGACGACGTAGCGATACTGTTAAGGTGGAAAGATCCTAGAAATTTTTGTAGAAGGGCATCGGATGCACTCGAAATAGCATACGATTGGGCACAACCGAGGGACTTAAATGTGAACCCAAAACTGAAATACGCCTCTTCACTAGAAAGATGAAAATAATCGACTTTGATGAACCTCGCTTCTAGGGCAAAACGACTAAAATCACACAAACGGTGAAATACCTTGGGGTGATTCTCGATAAAAAGCTCACTTGGAAAAACCATATAGAGAGCAGGGTTGTGAACGCTCACCGTGTAGGGCCATTTGCAGAAGAGCAATAGGCTCAAACCCGAGGATGACATATTGGCTATACACAAGCGTCGTTAGACCTATTCAAACCTACGCATCCATAGTCAATGAACAGGAAATGCTACATTAAACCATTCCAAAATATAGAGCGCCTCTGTTATAGAGGGCTCAGTGGTGCAGTAAACACTACATCTACGAGGGCTTTAGAGAATATACTATCTATACACCCAATCGAGATTAGATTAAATATGAGGCAGCTCTGGCCATGTTACGATTAAGGGTAACAGGGGAATCTATCACCGATCACATGACCAGACACCAGACAATTTTAGACCAAATTCCGGGACTCAACACAGTGGTGATAGCTGTGATAGAATCTCGGAAGTGTCAACATGTATACCCTGCAGTATACGGAAACCAGACAGGGAAAGTTGAATGAACGGAAATATTCTACAAAACCTTCCAGGATCACACTACTATACGGACGCATCCACTCTGCATGGTAAGACTGGCATAGGTTTCTATGATGAGGACCGTTCTACAGGGATATACTTCCGTCTACCGGACCACAACTCTGTCTTTCAGGCTGAATTGGTCGCGATAACGGAATGTATTAGGTATATTAAAGCACGGGATTCCCCAATTCCCGAATAAGTGAAAATATTTACGGACAGTATAGCGGCCATCAAAGTGATATCCGCGGACAAAACTAGAATAAGGACTATCCTCGAGTGTAAGGAAGAGATTGCAAACTTCTCCGGAGGAGGCAGACTTGAAATCGTTTGGATCCCAGGACACAGTGGTATAGTGGGAAACGAAATTGCTGACGAACTGGCCAAGAAGGGTTCTTTCCTGAAAAGAAACAATTTGGAAAACCCAATACCTTTCAATTCTCTCAAATTGGAACTGGCAGACTGGGCGACCAGTTCGCATGTATCAATTTGGGAGGAGACAGACGTGGGTAAGGTTACAGAGATACTATGGGGTACTCCCAACACTACGAAAACTAAGGAAATCCTTAATCTTAGTAGGGGAAACCTTAGTAGGATAATTGGCATCCTCACTGGACACTCTGAGCTGAGAGCTCACCTATACCGTATAGAACGGGCGGAATTGGCCACTTGTAGATCTTGCGGAGAGGATGACGAACCCCTAGAACACTACATCTGTTACTGTCCTGCATTTGCGAGAACAAGGGTCAGATATCTATCCAACGACATCCTACAGGTCTGATGGGTCTTAGGGGGGATAAGCTGGAAAACACTCAGGAAATTTTCTGATGAAACCGAATTTCTAAGTTAGTAGAGGGGTAGATAACCAGAAGAACGTAGAGAGTTAGAGCGTACAACAAGCCGACCTACTGGCTTAGGTGTATATCCGGACACAACGGATATCAGCTATGTATCTACATAGCTCGTCTTATCAACCTAACCTAACCTAACCTAACCTAAACTATTTTGGACAAATTTTGTTAAGAACAATAGGTTACATGAATGAGAAAAAAGACTCCACCGAATACGTGGGCATCAGTCCAGGATGAATATATTGCTAATTATAACGTCTACTAGAGGAAATGTCCAAAAATGGGAAAACGTGTACATATGGTATCTTCTAAACAAACGAATATAAAATATAGTTTGTGAATTACACTAGAGATAAGAACATCAGATGAGTGGAAAGCTTTTGGAAATTCGAATGTTAAGGGGGGTAAAAACGGTCCATAAGTGTAAAGGGATACCTTTTTGTATCTTCATTACAAAGTATTTAGGAATATGAAATATGATATGTAGATTCCACTAGAGAATAAAACATTGCCAAGAAAAAATTTTTTTAATTCGAGCTTTCAGGGGGTAAAAACGGCCAAAAATGGGAAAATTCCTTTTTTTCAACTAGTAAATTTTCACTTGAAAGTACCTTTTTTTAAGAAGCACGTAAGAAAATTATAGTCGGTAGAGACTGATACCATGCGTTTAGAGAATTGGTCTGAGGTCCAACTAATTGGGTCTAGAAAACAGGCATAAACCAAACTTGAGTGGAATTTTTATTAAATATACCCTCCACTCCAGTGTGCTGATGGTATATATAAGTTTGTCATTCCGTTTGTAATAATTAGAAAAAAAAATCTGGACCCCATAAAATATATATATTTGTGATCCTTATAACAAGCGGAGTTGATATAGCGATGTCCGTCTGTCCTTCTGTGGAAATCACGATGACGGCTTCAATCGGGCAACTAAGTTGCTTGTTGGCATTCAAAATTATTCATTAACATCCTGAGAAGTTCGCTATTTAAAATCTTCCAAATCGGTTTATCTGGTCCCGAGAATTGGACACCTAGGGCGCTTGTTGTTAGTGAGAATGATTCACCAACATCATGGGAATGTTTTCGTTTTTTAAATCGTTACAACAGGCTACATAGGTGCCGAGAAATCACTGAAAAGGTAAAAAAAATATGATGTTTTCCTATATTGTTATTCTAAATTTTGTATGTTGTCATAGCTGTACTTGTTGTCTTTATGGTCGTTGTGGTTATAATATAAAAATTCACCAAAATCAACATTTTATGGAGTAATATTTAAGTTAGTTAATTCATAAAAGAAACTATATAAAATCAATATCAATATTCTGCGATTTTTATAAAATCACAAAATGATACAAATTGATACATACTACTGTTGCAAATATCAAAATACTATAAATAACACTCATATATTCTGTATATGTATATCCATAATAAGCGCATATTAAAAATAATATATATAAATTATTTTATTTATACAAAATACTGCAATTTTTAGGGCTGCAAAAATAGTATGATTTTAAGGGTTCTACTGTTAGTACAAACTTACATTCAAAAGTAGGTGTGAAACCATAAAATATCAACCCTGTAAAAAATTGGTGTTTAAAAAAAATTTTTTTGTCCGATGTCAAAAAAAGCTTAAAAAAAACTCGAAAAATTTTCGAAAAAATTTTAATATTTAATTATAATACATTTTTAAAATTTATTATTTAATGTTTGGCGGAGGCAAACGCCATTCTCGGACTACCGAGAATTTTATGCACGAGTTATTCACATTAGGAATAATCTCGGAGCTAGCTCAATCAAAGTGCAATGATCAAGCCTCGCCCTGGGAAACATATATTCGTGCTTTTCTTCGCACAAACCACATTCCCAACTACCAAAAATTGTAGGCACGAGCTATCCACATCAGGAACAGTCGCGGAGCTCAACTCAATCAAAGTGCAATGATCAAGCCTCGCCCTGGGAAACATGTATTCATTCTTTTCTTAGCACAAACCGAACTTCTTATGGCACATTAAAAATAAACTAATTGAGAAGTACAATTCATCATTACGCTGTATTATAATACTATTTTCTTGTTTTACTGGTAGCTAGTAAACAAAGTGATCGTACCATTGTGAACGAAATAGAATTGAAATTGTGTGCAGATTTGTTTAACTTAAAAAACCTGTTTCTTCAAATAGTGAATAGAATCCCAGTAAGCATTTTGTGCAATAAATGATCATGTTTTTTGACTCCTCTGTGTTATTAAAACAGTCATAAATGCGCTATTTTGCTGATCACAAAATATTCTTTTGTCGGGAGAAAATATTACATTCCCCCCAACTCTTCTTGAGAGCCTTTTTTATCCAATTCTCTAATCAGTTTCGACTTACTTTTGAGTCGTATTTAATGTGATTTTTCTATAAATCACTTTTTATGCATAAGTATACATCATTTTTTAGTCTTTTTCTAATACCGCATGTATTCAATCAGTTTTTAATCATAAAAAGTGCTCGAAGAAGACACAGTATTGTGATTTTTGTTAAAACAATGTTCGAAATGATGACTGGGATATCGTATATTTTTGTTTACACACATACATATCCATAGTGGCACCAGTAAGCCGAACTCTAATCGGCTTCTTATATGTGTACAGCCGAACGAAAACGAAAATTCTCACCAAAGAGTAAAAGTAATGCATGAAACACATAGACGACAGCGGCTACACGACTACAGCCTGTCAAAAATAAAATGCACACGTTTATATGAAAACGATTATTTTGACACCAACACTGCTACACGACTACATGACCACTTTTGCTGCTGTAGTCAACTTATGTAAAAGATATTAGTGCTATGAAATATTTTATTTTGTTGAAAAAATTAATCGTAAAATGAAATGTTATAATAATTCCATTAATAATCAAAAGCGGTTAAGTAAATTTATTTATTTATTTTTACGTTATAATAATGCATTATAAATAAGTAATTGCATATTAAATAAAGTTTATATAGAATCATGCATGTTTTTCTATTTGAATAAAGTAAAAAAATATAATTGGCTCTACTGAAATAAAAATGCTTTTGTATAAAAACAGCTGTTTATATTGTTGTTATATGTTGCTGTCATTTTCAAAAAAATTAATTAGCTGACTACACGCCTACAATTGCAGCCAGCAGCATTTCGTGTAGCCGCTGTCGTCTATGTGTTTCATGCATAAGCAACAGTCATTTAGTCTTATGAAAGCTTTTGAACAAAGCGAATGTATGTCGCATTGTTTTGTGAAATCCTACATTGTTTTTTAATAGGTACCAGTGATGCCAGGAGATTTTTTCAAAAATCCTTACGCTAATGAAAAAAATTCCTTTTTTTCCCTACACCCACTTTTTTTTCTCCTTACACTACTTTTTTAAATGTTTCAAAAAATAGCATTTTATTTTTAATTTGTAAATTTTCAATTTCAATAATGCAAAAATAACATAAAACGAAGAAAAATAACATAAAAAATAAGATAACATATCATAAGAATTACATAAAGACAACATAAAAACCCAATAGATATTATAAAAAAATATTTTTACAATTCTGTATAATTTATCCTTTATATGGCTAGATGTGCATTTAAAATTTACACAATTAATTAAAATGGCTTGCAAATGGGATCTTATAACGCAAACAGAATTTTGGTTCTTGGTTTTAAAAGATATTTTTTTAAGGCATTGGTTATTAGCATGTATACTTAGATCTGATTTATCACAATTTAATATTTTTTCACAAGCCTTGCATCTGATTTAAAGTCATCATCTTTGACCAGTTCCATCCCATTAGCTTCTCGTCTCTCAACTAACTTGAGTAAAACTTTTGTTTTCTGTATTTCTCTGATGTGTTTTCAGCATCATCGAAAAACGAATCGCACATTTTTCTAAAATCAATTATGTTTAAATTTATAATATTTTAATGTTCTTTTTATTTACAAACTTAATAAAATCGAAGAGATCTATATAGTTGGCGTACTTATGTATAAAAAAGATGCATAAAACAAGTAAACTGCACAAAAAGTGTTTTTTACTTATTGTTATTAAAGAAGCCATATATTTACTTCCTCCATATTATAGAGTTATTAGCAGACTTAAAAAAGGAATATATTTTTGAGTTTGAAATTGCTCAGGCTCAAGATCAAATGTTCTTACTTTAAATAAAGCAAAGTAAAAACATTTGATCTCCATATGTTTTTACTTTAAATAAAGCAAAGTAAAAACATTTGATCTTGAGCCTGAACAATTTCAAACTCAATCATTAAATTGATAAAGATCGAAAATAAGATTTTTTATTTTTATAAAAAATAATAAAATTAAATATATTTTTAATTTTAAAGTTTAAAATTGAAAAATATATAATATTATGTTGTTAAAAAAAAAATTGCAAAAATCTCTACAATTCGACAAATGTAAGAAATCTTATGCATGAAACACATAGACGCAAATTCATTTATTGATGCGTTACAAACGGAATGACAAACTGATGTAATCCGATCTGAAAAATAAAACTGATTAACGCTAGTACTTTTAAAATATAAGTCATGGACAAGTATTCAGAAAAAGATCCGAAATTAAAAAATATATATTGTTTACTATCTTTTACTCACTTTAAAATTGTTAAACGTAAATGCTGAAAATTCAGAGCATTTGTAATAATTTAGTAATAAGTTGATCAAATTGCTTACATTTTCATATATTTTATTTACATTTGTTAGAAATAGTGCAAGAAAACCTGGGTGGAGGGTATCAAAGATTCGGCATAGCCGAATTTAACACTCTTACTTGTTTTTTTGCTGTAGATCTGAGAAAGTTCATATCGGATGCTATATTTATACGGGGACTTGGTCGAAAAATTAACCGATCATTACCATATTTGGTAAAGTAACATATTTTTATCAAAAACATATACAAATCGAATTTGAGAAAACTCTGTGCAACATTTTTTTTATAGGTTTAAGTGAAGATCTTGAAGCAGCTTTTTATGGGGGCTATGACGAAGAATTGTCCTATAGGGTCTATTTTTGGGCTACTAACTAATGGATGTAATAAACATACAAAAGGCCAATTTGAATGAGATCTATATGATCATTTGGGTCTTAGGGCAATTGAAGTCTATCTAATAGGGGTCATTTGTTTGAGGAATAGGTCTGAACATGCGCCCATTTTCACCAATTTCAATAAATTTCACCAAATTTCATCAAAATATATTGATTACCAGTAGCTTGTCGTAGTAGTTTTTTACACAGACGGACAGTCGGACAGAGGAACGAACGGACGGCCGGACATCGCGAAATCAACTCTGAAAGTGATTCTGATTCGATCTATATAATAAAATATGGTACTAGCTCACATATTTTTGGTAGCTGCGAGTTTTTAAATATCAGCTCAAAGACATTATACCCTATATTACTAAGTGGTCAGGGTATAATTAATAGTTGGTATATCCCAAGTTTTTAAGATTAATATTTTTTTTCCTTTTCATGTAGAGAAACGCAAATTTGAGTTACATATATCCTTTGCTCATGAAGCCGTCGATATATATACAATGATAAATTTATAGGAAGCATTTGAACTTTTGAACTTAACTTAGTTATATGATGTCAGATTTGCATAATTTTAGTTATATTACATGTTTAACTGCTGAAACCTTTATTATTGCTCATGACATAAAATATAAAAACATTGATTCTGCTCTGCAAATATAATTTTATTGCTATAAAGATATGATGGTTTCATTCAAACTTTATCTATAAATGCAGCGAAATATTTGAAAATTGTGCAAACAAAATTTGCACAATTTCTACTGCTTTAGAATTAAGTGTATTGTAATTTTACATTATAGTGAATACACAAATAAATAAACAAAATTTGAAATGAATTCCTAAAATTAAAATTTTTCTATATCAACACAAATCCCAAATGCAGAAGCTACAAAATGAGACCCTAAAAGAAATATTTTTTTTTTGTATCATAATATATTATAAAAAATCTCATTAAATTTTTCAGGAATTTATATCTGCAGTTCTTTTAAAAATCAAGTTTTATATGATATTTATCATTATTTATTTCATTATTATTTGTCAATATTATTTTAGTTAAAAACAAACTTGGTACTTAAATCGAGTAGGTGTCAATATATGGACACTTTCACAAGATTCTAAATTTGCCAATTTTCATTTTTCATAATTTCGCGTTTAGTCCTAAAATTATGTATTTTTTTCGAAATCACTCTTTGGTGTGATCTCTATTGAAAGATAACAAATTTGTTACAAAAAAAAAGAAAATTTTTTATGATGCCAAAACAGTGGAAACTTTTAAACTTCTTTATCAGAGTTGATTGAAACAATAAAAAATAAAAGAAGGTATGAAAGAAAACGTAAAAATCTTAACCGTTATTTAAATATTTATAGATTCTGTCGTTTTCTCTCAACCTTCACAAAAAAATGCCTAGAATAAAGTTATATGAAGGGTTAAAACCAGAATAATAGATGATTATAGTGCTGGTCATAAGCAAACGAATATTTGTGAGATATATAAATATTATGAATAACTCCATAATTTTATTTAATGCCGCAGAGGTCACAAACATTCTGAAAGTAAAACAAGAAAGAAACTTACATTCGGTCTAGACCGGCCATATGATACCCTATACCATGGTTAAGAATCCCTATCTCTTCGGTCCAACTAACTGGATATAGAATATAAGCAAAAACCACTATGTGTTTTGGGTATAATGACTTTGTGCTGCTGTTTGTAACTACCATTATTATCCATTATATCCTTTAATCAGTAGTCCAAAAATAATACCCGTAGGACAATCCTTAGTCATTGGCCCCATATAGAGGTGCTTCCCGATCTTCACTTAAATTTGGTTTGTATATATTCTCTTAAAATATAAGTGACTTTACCAAATATGGTCAGGATCGGGTTATTTTTCAATCAAGTCCCCATATAGATATAGCACCCGATATGAACTTTTTCATATCTGCAGCCAAAAAAATTAAAAACAATTCCCCTCAAATTTGGTTTATGCTTATTTTCTATATCCAATTAGTTGGACCGAAGCGACAGGGTTCCTAAACCATGGTATAGGGTATCGTATAGTCGGTCTAGACCGACTATAATTTTCCTGCTTGTTTTTTCTGAAGTTATGTTAATATTTTTTCTTTGTTAAATAAATAAAACAAATATATGCTTAAATTAATAAACGAGTTTTTCAGTTTATGTATTTTCCTCCAAGTCGTCAAAAATATATTTTGTTAAAAGTTTCCATCGTATTGTTACTCCCACTATATTTCTTATTGTTTTAAGTATCTTTATGGTTTAAATTGTTAATATAATTATTACGCTAACAACGTTGTAAATATTAGTCAAACAAACAAAAGCAATTAACTTTAAATGTCGGCAACTGTATTAAAATGGGAAACGTTTTCAACTTTTGTTAAAATACTGAGCTTAAGACACAGGTGAAGGGTATCAAAGATTCGGCCAAGTTTAACAATCTTACTTATTTGAATTAAAATTTTATATATGGGGGGTTTCATGTCAAGTGCACCAACTTTTAAAACCGATGTCTTCTGATCGGGATGAAATTCGCACCAAGGTTAGTTCTATTGGATAGTAGTTCAGACACAATTTTTCAACAAGATCGGTACAGATCTCTCTGAGTTAGAGGGGATCAAAATTTGACATTTTGGCCAAACAGGTGGTTTTTTCTCATCCATGTAACTTATTACCTATTGTTCTTAGAAAATTTTCTCCCAAAGAGTTTAGATAGCTATTTCTTCAATATTTCGGAAAAAAATACTTTAAAAAAAAAAAAAATTTTTAGACTTTTTTTTTGCTAAATTAAAACATTTTTTGCCTTTTTTTTTTAAAAGCGCATTTTTATACCCTATACCACTATGTGGTTTGGGTATAATGACTTTGTGCTGCTGTTTGTAACAACCAAAAATATTTGATTGACCTACACCCATCCTTAATTATACCGATCGAATCAGAATCAGAAATCACTATCTGATTCGATTTAACGATGTCCGTCCGTCCGTCCATCTGTGTGTCCATGTAAAGCTTGTAATCAAACTGCAGGTCGCAAATATGAATATATTTTGATGAAATTTGGTACTTGATCTTTCATCGGCCATGGGATGAACGCTATTGAAATTGGTGAGAATCGGTCCATGTTCAGACCTAGCCCCCATACAAATGACCCCTATGAAATCGACTTAAATTGCCATAAGATCCAAATTTTCATATAAATCTTAGTCAAATTTAGTTTATATGTGTTTATTACATCCATTAATCAGTAGTCCAAAAATTATGCCTATGGGACAACCCTTAGTCATAGGCCCCATATAGAGCTGCTTCCCGATCTTCACTTAAATCTATCAAAAAATAAAAATATTGCACTGATTCCTCTCAAATTTTGTTTGTATATATTTTTGAAAAATACAAGAGTCCTTACCAAACATGGTTAGGATCGGTCCATTTTTGGGCCTAGTCCTCATATAGATATTGCATTCGATATGAACTTTTTCATATCTGCAGACAAAAAATTTATAAAAATCTTACTCAAATTTGGTTTATGCTTATTTTCTATGTCCAGTTAGTTGGGCCTATGAGGTAGGGTCTCTAAACGCATGGTATAGGGTATCATATAGTCGGTCTATCAAAATAAATGTTTTGTAACTCAAGACAACGGTTTTTCAATTTTTCACAAATGCACTATTTTGAATTTTATCCTATTTTTGTGTAAAACATTACAATTAAAACTTATACTGAGAAACTAGACAAATTAACCTTTCCGAAAGTATGTAACATATCTTCATAACATAACAGAAGAGAATGGTTATCTGTAACCTGAAAGAGTTATTTGCAACATTTCAATCTGAACATGAGGATGTTAGAATTGGCTTCACGAAATTAAGCCAAATGAGGCCAAAACATTGCGTTTTGGCAGAAAGCAGCGGAACTCACACAGTATGCGTTTGCATTTACCATGAAAATGTTAAACTGATGTTGAAGGAAATCAACTTAAAGTATTTAACAGATGATTCGGCAGAAGATTTACACGATTACCGCGATTGCCTTAAATTGACTATGTGTCCTAATGCAACAACTTCTTGCCACTTAGGTGAATGTACCAATTGCCCGAAAACCACATTCATCAAAGAAAATTTAATCAACTCTTTAGATCGAGAATATATAGAGGAGGTCAAATTTGATTCTTGGATTCAGACTTACAGATGCACATTGAAAACAATCATTTTAAATGTGGATGATTTTGTGGAAGAAATGTGTACAGGATTGCTAAACTTGAGAAACCATGACTTTTTAGTCAAAGAGCAATGACCATTCTTCAAGGATTTGAAGATACATTTGAAGTCTGGTGAATTCGTTATTTCATATGATTTCGCAGAAAACTATAAATATGTTCTTCAGGATGCCATACAAGCATTCCACTTCAATAACGACCAAGCAACTATATTCACAGTAGTTATTTACTACATGAAAGATGAAAAACTGGAACACAAAAGTATGGCAGTCATATCCGACGATTTAAAACATGATACCGTTGCAGTTTATGAGTACCAGAAGAGAATACCAAAATTTCTAAAATCTAAATTTACAGTACAGAATGTATACTACGTTTCGGACCGAGCTCGTCAACATTTTAAAAACAAAAGTAGCTTGGCAAATCTTATGGCCCATGAAAAAGATTTTGGAATGTCAGCTAGTTGGCATTTTCATCCTCTTAATCATGGTAAAGGATCATGTGATGGTATTGGAGCAAACCTTAAAAGAAATGCAGCGAAGTATAGCCTCCAGTTCTCTCATCAAGATCGCATCTTAGATGCGACTGCTTTATTCCATTGGGCAAAGAGTTATTGTAAAGAAACTAAAATAGTTTTTAGTAGCAAAGAGGATCATCAGGAAACATTGAAAACACTGAAGAGCAGATTCGATGCTGCGGTAACAATCGATGGCACCGCTAAATACCATGCTTTTATACCGCTTGTCGATGGAAGACTCAAGTTGAAAAAGTTTTCTGCCTCTATTCAATGCGATTTCTTTCCAAAGACAACAAATAAACCAGCAGCGAAATCAACAGCTGGACCTAGTAACGCCAAGAAAGGATTGAGAAAAAAACGCAGTAAATAAAGGCGACAAAAAAGCTGGATGAAAGACTGGGTATTTAAAAATTTACAAGACTTAAATACTTCATCAGCTACAATAAATTAAGTATAAAAATAGTTATGATATAAAATGGATCTAATGCAATTAAGATTAAATTTTAATAAATTATTTATCTTTTTATTTTTAATATTATTATTATTATACATTAATTTAATTATTATTAAAAATAAATAAAAATAATAATTTTTCAACATTTCTATAGAAAAAAGCGATTTTTTTCCTGAGGTTAACATATTCTGGGTATTACAGTATCGAGGGTATAAAATTTTAGTTAGGTATATTATATACCTTCGGAAAGTTTAGTTTGTCTAGTTTCTGTAAGGTTTTAGACACAAATAGGAAAAAATTCAAAATAGTGCATTTGTGAAAAATTGAAAAACCGTTGTCTCACTCCCATCCCACTAAGCGACCAAAAATCTCTTAAAGGAAAAATCCTTAGCTTTCTTATGAAAAAAAAAAATGCCCTTTTTGAAAAAAGGCAAAAAATGCTTTAATTTAGCAAAAAAGTCTACAATTTTTTTTTTTTTTTAAGTATTTTTTTCCGAAATATTGAAGAAATTGCTATCTAAACTCTTTGGGAGAAAATTTTCTAGGAACAATAGGTAATAAGTTACATGGATGAGAAAAAACACCTGTTTGGCCAAAATGTCAAATTTTGATCCCCTCTAACTCAGAGAGATCTGGACCGATCTTGTTGAAAAATTGTGTCTAAACTACTATCCAATAGAGCTAACCTTGGTGCAAATTTCATCCCGATCGGAAGACATCGGTTTCAAAAGTTGGTGCACTTGACATGAAATCCCCCATATATGTATACATTCCTAACATGAGCTTTATTTATTTAACAAATACTTAAATATATATCTCACTTTTTGACCGTAACTGTATATTTCTATTGTGTTCCTGTACGTAAAATTTTTATATTGTTGAAGACAACCCTGCAGGAACCCTGGGGTCAAGAGTGTCCAAGTCACCA
The DNA here is from genome assembly GCA_963682025.1 of Cordilura impudica. Lineage (NCBI taxonomy): Eukaryota > Metazoa > Arthropoda > Insecta > Diptera > Scathophagidae > Cordilura > Cordilura impudica. The sequence goes on from OY821521.1 coordinate 108,979,656, forward strand.
CTTTTGTATACTATTTTGTTGACATCGTCAACTAAGCGTCTACACTATTTATTTTACTTTATCTGTCAAAAAAAACTTTCCGTGGGGAATTGTTTCTGTTTCTTCTTGATTTCTATAGTTTTGTTTGAAAAACACGTGGTTGGACGAAAAACTAAAGTTTTAAAACAAGATATAGAAAAATTGAATATAAAAGGTAAATAAAAATATATTTTATAATAAATCAAATAAAAAAACATAATAAGTAAACGAATTTATAACAGAAAAGTGAAAGAAAAATTAAATTTGTACAAGAATATCTGGTTTCAATGTCTACATATGGTCCCATGAGAACTACCTAGTCACTAGTAAATCTCTGATTCCAATGTCTAAACATGGTCCCATGAGAACTACCTAGTCACTACCTAATCAATAGTACCAATGTCACTAGTGATTTGCAAAGACACGTCCATGTTAAATGTCTATAGAAAATTACATTGTCTGGGGTAGACTTGGTCAGTAGTACTGGTGACAAAGTCAATAGTGAACCAGTACTGTTTCACTATTGACTTTTCCTGCAGGGAATGTACACTTACCAAAATTTTAAGCAATATACACATATGTGTATGCATACATATAAATGACTATACACTCAGAAATTTCATGGTCAAAATTCGCATAGTTTCAAGTATTCGTTTATTTAAATTGTAATTAAAGTTAGTTTGCTATGAGACATTGTAAAAGAACAATTTTAGACATTTAGTAAAAAGATAAATGAGCAAAAATGTTATATAAAATACAATAAGTATTAAAAATTTATACATATCTTGCACATTTCTCAGCAAACATATATTGGACATCTGGCTAAACAGTTAGCGATATAGAAAACTAACATTTATGACACAAAAGTTGATTTCTTATTTTTATACCCTATCACGGTATAATGAGTTTGTGCTGATGTTTCTAATTATCAAAAATAATTGACCTATACCGAACGACTTATAATCACTTTCTGAGTTCACTTAGCGATGCGCGTCCGATTGACCATCCGTCCGTCTGTCAGTCCCTGTAATGAAATTTTGTATTTAAGCTTTTGTCGACCATAGGACGAATACTATTGAAATTGGTGAAAAACGACGATTGTTCAGACCTGGTCAACATACAAATGACCCCTATGCGATCGACTTAAATTGCCATAAGATCCAAATTATCAGATTGATCTTGGCCAAATTTGGTTTGTGTGTATTTATTATACACATTAATCACATGTTCAAAAATAAATTCTGTTGGACGAAGCTTAGTCAAAGCCCCCATATAAATCTGTTTCCAGATCTTCACTTAAATCTACCACAAACAAAACTATTGCACCGATTTTACTCAAATTTAGTGCCAAAAATATGTGAATTTACCGTTGGACGCATACGTTGTGTAATTGATGCGTGAATAGTTCACTTAAGTCACTAAAAGTTGGATTGTACTGCCTATTCTTTGATTATAACTTGTGTCAACTAAGAAGTAGATTAAAGTTTAACCGTAGTTAGAATTTTGTTGCATGCTTTGTGTTTCGATCCCAACTATTTTATTGATGAATTTTAGTCATTTATGCTTTGAAAGTCTCAAGTTCGACTATTATTATTAAATCAAATAAGTACAATTTTATTGGAGTGCATTTTATATGAACTGTTTTCTTAACACAACTACCATTTACTATTATTTTGCGCCCAACGTTTTTAGTTTTAAGCTTACTAGTATTTCCATCAATTAAAAATTCACAATCAAACATTATCAGGACCATCTATATTGGTTTCGAAATCTGTTTATGGCATTGAAAAATTATTTTATACTTTTTGTCCATTTTAAAAACGTTGAATATTAAATAATTTTTTTTACTTAGTAATTATTTTTTAATTTTTAGTTTTGTGTGTGTAAAATTTTTCAACAGATCTTAAACATTGTGATGAGATTATAACAGAGACATGTAAATTTCAGGTTAATTTAACCTGATCTTATCCGAAATAGAAAATTGTTATATCTACCTATCAATCTCTTTATTTCTCCTGAAATTTTGGTTTTTTTGGAATAATTTATTATTATTAGTAGTATTTAAACATTTTTAAATGACATTTCATATTAATTACCAAATATTATCATATATTCTGATTAAAAGTTAACATTTTTAATAAAATCTGCAGTTTTCTTTCTAAAAAGATTTATATTAACTAAAAGATTCCAGCACTCGAAATTTGAGCGCAAATTCTAGGAAACTTTATTTTTTCATTTAAAAAAGACCCTAAGGCAGGCATGTCAAACTCATTTTAGGCCAAATTCTTCGAAAATTGTAGTCCAAATCCTCTTGTGGGCCGCATCTACTTTCTTTTATTGAAAATTCAAATTTTGTGTGGAATTGAATATAAATAAACCATAAACAAAACAAACAAAAAATTTATAGAAATATATTTATCAATAAAAAGAATATAAATTATTTTTTGCTGGATATAATGCACCGCTTGTCATTTTTGAAATCATCAAAGTCTGGTGTTAAACTTTGACTTGATGCAATTTTTAACATCGATGCTAAATGTTGTTCAGTTAATCTGGTTCGCTGCGCAGTTTTATTCATCTTCATATGTGAAAAAATCTGTTCACAAATATATGTATGTATGTGCTACCAAACATGGTACAAAATATCGAATTTGTGGAAAACGATCTGCAGGTAAGTACCCGTAAAATTCTGGAATACTAATTTCCTTACATTTCTGTTTCAATAAGGTATCGCATCGTAGTTCTATAAACTCCATTTGCATATTTTCATCAATATTTTCAATGTCGACCGACATCGGTGAGCAAAAAATATTTAATTGAGATTCGATACCATTAAAATCCGAAAACCTCTTTTCGAAATCTTCCAACATTTTCAGTTGTTTCTCATATTTGTCAAATTTTAGTTCTCGATATTTAAGCTAAAGATTCTTACAACTAGAAAAATTTGAAAAATTTTCTCTTTTTATTTGTATTTTCCACAAAGATATATTGACTGATATATGTAATGAAGTTATGAGCATGTTTCTGCCCTGCAGATTAATATTGAGTTGACTGAGATGCCCAGTTATGTCAACTGAGAAAGCCAAATCTTGTATCCAATTAACATCTTTCAGTTCAGAGCACTCATAATCTTTAATTTCTAAAAACAGTACGATTTCGTCCAGCAGTTGTAAACATCTTCTTAAAACTTTATGACTTGAAAGCCAGCGAATTTCAGTGTAATATAGCAAATCTTCGTAATCAGATTCCACATCTTTCAGCAATGACGTAAATTCCCGATGGTTTAATCCGCGTGTTCGAATAAAATTAACAATTTTACCAACTTTTTTAAATACATTATCCATTTTAATTACTTTTGAACATAAGACTTGCTGGTGAATAATGAAATGGATGTGTTGAACAGATTTGTTATGCTGAAATTTAACATAAGCTTTTAGTCTACCAATGACACCATGTGTAGCTCCCGTCATAGAAGGGGCCCCATCAGTCGCCAAAGATACCAAGTTATTCATTGGAAAATCATATTTTTCAATAACAATCATAAGTAGATCGAAAAATTTATCTCCTGTTGTTGTACCATGCATTGGAATTACTTCTAATAGTTCTTCAGTTATTTTCATATTCCCGTCACATCCTCGAATAAAAACAGCTAACTGGGCTGTATCTGTTAAATCAGTACTCTCATCGATTGCAATTGTATTTCGGGATAAACTTATGCTTTTAAATTTATTTATCATATCGGGCCATAACTCTTCAGCTGCTATTATTAAACATTCACCAATAAATTCGCCTTCAATAAATGGTTTTGTTTTTTTTTGCAATTAAATACGATATCCGGTAACTAGCTTTTACAGCGCCCACATTTTCGGCAATTGGTTTAGTGAAAATGATTTGTTGTTTACGAAGAACTGCCTTTAATTCCATCAACTTTTCCTCACGCATTCTTCCAATAATATTTTCATGTTCTTCTCTATGAGAATTATCGTAATGTCTTTTGATTTTGTATTCCTTGCACATCGAAATAGTTTGTCGGCATATTAAGCAAAATATTTTCCCTTTTTCTTGAATGAAAAAATATTTTATCTCCCAATTTTCTTGAAAACAACGATGCTCACTTTCAATCGTTCGTTTTTTACTTGTACTTGGCTTCATCATAAATCGAAGGGTTTTAAAACTGAAATATTAAAATAAATGAATATTCTTTCATAGGAAACAAAATGCAGATAAAACTTACCGGATAAGAATTACAGTGTGACCTCAATGAAGTAGTTGCAATAATCAAATCTATATTTTACGAGGCGCTATTTATTTTTTATTTATATGAGCTTTCCACAAATTCGTACTTCCCCTCTTACTATCACTTAACGAATAATAAAAAACACATGTACATTCTACTTAAGAGCTACTGGAGAGCCGCGCTGCCAGATTGCTTATATCTGTACTTATATCTAGTGATGCTGTCAACTGTACTCTATTATAGTTAATACACTGCGACATGATATTTTCATACATTCTTCCAATTTTTACTTAATTGTTTGCGTATAGTTGTATAGTTGTGGAAAAGTGTTGCGGGCCGCAAATAATGCCGCGGGCCGCATGCGGCCCGCAATTTACGAATTTGACATGCCTGCCCTAAGGTATGCTTCACAATTCAACGCATTTTAAATGAAGAAAACAAACTCAACACATAAACACAACCACATTAACAAATTTAATAAACACATACATAGCATTGTATAATGTATGTGTATGTGTTAGTAGCAACTTTAAACGGCCATAACTCCTAAAAAATATACCAGACTATGAAAATCTGTAAATCTGGGTAACAGCTAAAAAGAAATACTTTTCAAATGATAAATTTTTTGTCAAAATCGGGGTAAAACTGTGAAACTTACATCGGTAACAAAAAATCGCCTAGCCTATTAATATTATAGATTTCGTTCTTGACATCATTCGGCATCATGTTGTAAAGATTTAATCCTTTGTAAAATAAAGATTTTTGTATTGCTGTTGTATCTGCTCTCTGTGGTCTAAAGTCTAAGGCATTCCTAAGGTTATAGGGTTGAACATCTCCAACATATCTAATTTGTTCGATCAAGTAATCTGGTGCACTTCCCAACTTCATTTTTTGGATAAAGAATATTGTATTAAGTTGCAGCCTTTGTTGGATGTTTAGCCATTTCAGTGCGTCTAACATATATCTTATTGACGTAAACCGATTGCATTTTAAAATTGAGCGCATAGCCTTATTTTGTAGTTTCTGCAGCCTCGTTATTTATTGGTCCGAACAGCATGTAAATAATATGGTTGACCCATACTCAAAATGACTTTTTATGGTTTATGTTATAGATATTAATTGCGGTTAATATTGTCACCCTGTTTCTTAAACGTTTAAAAAAACCCGATTTTCTTGCCAATTTTCTTACATACATATGTATTCGACAAGATCTTTAAAGTTTAAATCCTTGTCAATCAAGAAACCCAAATATTTTATATTATTCACTTTTTCTATTATCACATTATTTATTTTGAATGTTATTATACCCTATACCACTATGTGGTTTGGGTATAATGACTTTGTGCTGCTGTTTGTAACAACCAAAAATATTTGACCTAGACCCATCTTTAATTATACCGATCGAATCAGAATCACTTTCTGAGTTGATTTAACAATGTCCGTCCGTCCGTCCGTCCGTCCGTCTGTGTGTCCATGTAAAGCTTGTAATCAAACTGCAGGTCGCAAATATGAATATATTTTGATGAAATTTGGTATATAAGCTTTTATCGGCCATGGGATGAACGCTATTGAAATTGGTGAGAATCGGTCCATGTTCAGACCTAGCCCCCATACAAATTACCCATATGAAATCGACATAAATTGCCATAAGATCCAAATTGTCATATAGATCTTACTCAAATTGGGTTTGTATGCGTTCATTACATCCACTAATGAGTAGTCCAAAAATGATCCCTTTGACCCCATATAGAGCTGCTTCCCGATCTTCACTTAAATCTATTAAAAAACAAAAATATTGCACTGATTCTTCTCAAATTTTGTTTGTACATATTTTTGCAAAATACAAGAGACTTTACCAAACATGATCAGGATCGGTCCATTTTTGGACCTAGTCCCTTTATAGATATAGCATCCGATATGAACTTTTTCATATCTGCAGCCAAAAAAATTAATAAAAATCCCACTCAAATTTGGTTTATGCTTATTTTCTATATCGAAGTAGTTGGACCGAAAGATAGGGTCTCTAAACCATGGTATAGGGTATCATATAGTCGGTCTAGACCGACTATAATTTTCTTACTTGTTTTTGTGTTAAAATTGATTTCCATTAATTTAGTTTTGTTTTCGTTAAGTTTTAATTTATTAATTTTTAGCCATTTATTAATATTATCTATATCATTCTTTAAATTTCTTCTAAAGCCTGACTGATATTTTGGTAATAACCTGTGTTGTTCCATGTAGTCTTCCAATTGATTTTTTACTATTTTTTCAATGACTTTTTCACATGTTTTTAAGGTGTTAATTGATCGATATTGTTCACATTTTAATGTATTTTTTACTTTTTCAATAGGAAAAATCATCGATTCTTTCCAATTATTTGGGAATACGTCAGTCTCTAGTGATTTATTTATAATATTTAATATAATATCGCCTGTTCTGTGTCAATTATCTAGGATTATGTCACTTGATAGTTTGTTATAATCAGGTTTTTTGTTAATGCTTTTAAAAATAATCTTTCGTCCTTGTAAATGTATTGCATGGAATTTTCATACTGCACATTTTCAATGGAATATATGATTTCCTTAATACAAGTTACAAAATAATCATTAAAATTTTGGCTATTTGAAAATTGTCTTTATATACTATTGGTTTATATAACACAGTCCGTCCGTCCGTCCGTCCGTCCGTCTGTGTGTCCATGTAAAGCTTGTAATCAAACTGCAGGTCGCAAATATGAACATATTTTGATGAAATTTGGTACATAAGCTTTTATCGGCCACAGGATGAACGCTATTGAAACTGGTGAGAATCGGTCCATGTTCAGACCTAGCCCCCGTACAAATGACCCCTATGAAATCGACTTAAATTGCCATAAGATCCAAATTATCATATGAATCTTAGTCAAATTGGGTTTGTATGTGTTTATTACATCCACTAATCAGTAGTCCAAAAATGATCCCTATGGGACAAAACTTAGGCATAGGCCCCATATAGAGCTGCTTCCCGATCTTCACTTAAATCTATCAAAAAACAAAAATATTGCACTGATTCTTCTCAAATTTTGTTTGTATATATTTTTGCAAAATACAAGAGACCTTACCGAACATGGTCAGGATCGGTCCATTTTTGGGCCTAGTCCCCATATAGATATAGCATCCGATATGAACTTTTTCATATCTGCAGACAAAAAAATGTATAAAAATCCCACTCAAATTTTGTTTATGCTCATTTTTTATGTCCAGTTAGTTGGGCCTATAGGGTAGGGTCTCTACACGCATGGTATAGGGTATCCTATAGTCGGTCTAGACCGACTATAATTTTCTTACTTGTTTTATTATTAATATGTTTAATTTTTTCATGTCCAATTTTTGCTTTATAGATATTTCTAATTATTTTATAACTATTCCAAGCGTCATTTGTATTTACTGTAATTCCATTTTGAAACCACTTGTTTTTACTTTTTTCAGTTATTTTTTTCTTAAGAGCTGTACGCAGCTTGTTAAGGAATCTTAACAGAAAATTTTCATATATTTCTTAAAGAAAAAAAAGCACAAAAGTACCTTTCAGTGCAACGCTAGAAATCAGCTGTTTTCTGTCAATTATTAAGAATTGTGAAATTGAAAACAAATCAATTCTTCGGTTCTGCTTTATTTGGCCTGCTAAACGCTTTTTAAGCTCAGTATCAAAATTACCCATCCGCTTCTTGTTTTTTTTTTTTGCCGAATTGTGTTCGTTTTTCCCAGGTTTGCAACTGAAAAATAACTTTTATTTTTTTTTAGCATATTACATTTTGTTTATGCTTACCTCTCCTGTCAAAATTCCTTTCAGAAAGAATGAAAAATTTGATATTCCTGCTCAAAGCCTGGGTTGCCTAACTTTATTTACGTCAAAAAAAAGTAGTAAAAACAATACTACTTTTTTAAAAAGCTGCGGACTATCAACAGAAATTTTTTGACAGAAAAATTCCTTAAGCATTTCTGAACCGTTTTTTTATATGAAGTTTTTGATTCCTTAGCAAGCTGCGTACAGGCATTTAATAGTAAATTTTTTTATTGTGTTTTCAAGGCAGTTATCAAAATAGTGTACATATTCGTTTAAATCATTTATTTCATCATAATTAAATATTGCAATTACATTGTATTTCATTTTTGAAGCTGTTTTTATTGTATTTGGAAATATTTATTTCTTTATTATTATTTTGCTTCATATTTTCACTCTCGATAAAGATGTCAATGGATTCATGATCAGATATTTTATTATTTATATTATTTTTTGCCGTAATAGTGTTATTATTTGTTATTATATGGTCAATTAAAGTTTTCGAGTTTTTTGTTATTCTAGTATATTCTTTCATTGCATGTGTTAGTCCATTATCATTAAGTATGCTTTCCAATCTGCTTGTATAAAAATCATTTTTCCAGTCAATGTTAAAATCTCCAGCTATTAAGATATCACAGTTTGTTTCACATATTTCTTCTAAAAAATCTTGAAAAGTATCACAGAATTCTGATTTTGAACTACTTGGTGACCTATATATTATTATTATTATTATTGATGTTTTTTCATATTTCGCCATATACGCACTGATCCAGTGTTTTGTGTCTTTATGTGTTATTTTTATACCATATACCACTATGTGGTTTGGGTATAATGACTTTGTGCTGCTGTTTGTAACTGCCAAAAATATTTGACCTAGACCCATCTTTTATAATACCGATCGACTCAGAATCACTTTCAGAATCACTTTCTGAGTCGATTCAGCAATGTCCGTCCGTCCGTCTTTGTGTCCATGTAAACCTTGCAATCAAACTACAGGTCGCAAATATGAACATATTTTGATGAAATTTGGTATGTAAGCTTTTATCGGCCATAGGATGAACACTGTTCAAATTGGTGAAATTCGGTCCATGTTCAGACCTAGTCCTTATACAAATGACCCCTATGAAATCAACATAAATTGCCATAAGATCCAAACTATCACATAGATCTTAGTAAAATTGGGTTTGTATGTGTTTATTGTATCCATTAATCAGTAGCCTATAGGACAATTTTTTAGTTATAGGCCCCATATAGAGCTACTTCCCGATCTTCACTTAAATATATCAAAAAACAAAAATATTGCACAGATTTTTCTCAAATTTGGTTTGTGTATATTTTTTCAAAATATAAGTGACTTTACCAAGTATGGTCAGGATCGGTTAATTTTTCGACCTAGTCCCCATATAAATATAGCGCCCGATATGAACTTTTTCATATCTGCAGCCAAAAAAAATTAATAACAATGGCACTCAAATTTGGTTTATGCTTATTTTCTATATCCAATTAGTTGGACCGAAGAGATGGTATAGAGTATCGTATAGTCGGTCTAGACCGACTATAATTTTCCTACTTGTTGATATTGTTTATATGCCAATGTTTTTTGAAATAAACTATTACTCCCCCAGCTCTAGATGAATTCGATAAGGTGCTATAATGCTCGTATTGGTCTATATCAATTTCACTTTCATCTATTTCATCAGCGTTGATGCGTTTCTGTTCAAATTATAAACTCAGGTTTATTAATTGCTGCTATTATTTCTAATTTGTTGAAGTTATTAATCAAGCTTTGAATGTTTGTGTATATACCATGAATCTGGTTTGGTTGCTAGATTGATAAACACATCCTTCCCTTTCGAATATTCAATTTATTTTGATACACCGGACACTCCCGGTTATTGGTGAGATGATTCTCATCAAGTCCTAGATTTAGTCATTTATTCTCTTTCATGCAATTAATACATTTCATGATTATTTCAGAATTACAATCTTTACCTCTGTGGTTTCCATGGCATTTGTAGCATACAATTTCATTCTTACAGTCCGACGCTTTATGGTTATATCCTTGGCACTTGAAGCATTCCATAATGTCCGTATAATCAAAAACCCTACATCTGTCCCATCCTAAATTAAGCTTTTGACCTATTATTATTTTCGGATACGATCCATTGTCTATTTTCAATTTTGATTAAATATTGTTCTATTATATCTTTTTGTTTTATATATTTTAATAACGCCTATCTTGCTATTTTTTAGTATTTCGTTTTGTTTTTTTAATTTTTCTATTAATTGTTTATCAGACATTTTAAAGTTTAAGTCAGTGACTACAATTTGCATATCAACATATTTTGGGATTTTTATTTCATAATCTTCACTAATTTCACCTTGTATCGCCTTCTTCTATATTTTCACTCTGGATCACAACCGTACCGTTTTTTCTGCTTTCAATATATGTAATTTTAAATTGATTGGGTCAACTTTTTTATTTAATTCAGCTTTTGCTTTTTATACCCTCCACTCCAGTGTGCAGAGGGTATACATAAGTTTGTCATTCCGTTTGTAATAATTAGAAAAAAAATTTTGGACCCCATAAAATATATATATTTGTGATCCTTATAACAACCGGAGTTGATATAGCGATGTCCGTCTGTCCGTCTGTCCGTCTGTGGAAATCACGATGACGGCATCAATCGGGCAGCTACGGTGCTCGTTGACATAAAAAATGATTCACTGACATCCTGAGAAGTCTGCTGTTTAAAATCGTCCAAATCGGTCGATTAGGGCCCGAGATTGGAATGAAGATCTAAAAAAAGTCTTGAAAAATGTAATTTTCTTTGTTGTTCTTGTCACGATCGCGCCCTCAATAGGATAGCTAAGGTGATCATTTTTAGTGAGAATGATTCACCAAATTCAAGGGAAGATTTCTATTTCAAAAATCATTAAAATCGGTGGAACAGATCCAGGGAAATCTCTGAAAAATTAAAAAAAAATTAAAAATATGATGTTTCTATATTGTTCTTGTTGTTATTCTAAGTGTTGTATTGTTGTCATAGCTGGACTTGTTGTTTTTGTGGTCTTTGTGGTAATAATATAATAGAAACTAACTCTTTGTACATTTTTTTATCAACTCTGGTAGAAAAATTTAAAAGTTTCCATTGTTTTGGAATTACTAAAAAAATTTACTAGATCATTTCTGTCATTGCCACGAGCCTGTCTGCAAAGTTTCAGATCGATTGGGTCACGGGAAAGGGGTTAAAATCGATCCAAAATTTTTTCGACAAGCAGACACTACGAGTTAATATAAAGGGAGTAAAAATTCACCAGCATCTAAAGCAAATAATGCTAAAATACCTTGTTGTTATTAAAAAAAAAAATGTAAATTTAGCAAAAAAAATTTAAAGTATTAATTTATTTAAAGAGAAAAATACAAAAATAACGTTTGATGTTGTATTTTTTGTGTGTAATATTTACATATACATACACATACACATATTAAATAATACAAATAATATACATATATTCTATATATGTATATCCATAATAACTGCATGTTAGAAATAAATCGGTATATTATTTTATTTACATAAAATTCTACAATATTTTGTTGTGGTGAAAATACATTTCTTTTGCATTAACAGAGTGTCACTTCATTTTGCTCAGCGTGACTATGCCACAGTAGATGGCGCCACAATTTTTGTTCTAATTAGCTTTGCAATAGTTATTTCTATTTAAACATGAATGTCAATATTTTCAAATAGATATCATACAGAACAATGTTAAGAGTATACACCGGCTGGTCTTTTATTTCATACGTTTTTTCATTATTCTTTTACAAATATGAACATAAGTTTGGCAATATTAACACTTTTTGTTGTCTTTACAAAATAGAGTTACTGAGTTATCAATGAGTTTTTTGGTTTCAAAAAAGTTCTACATAGTTATATAGAATTATTATTCTGCTTTACCTACAAAATATCTGATTGCGATTACATCTAATTTTTAAAAATTGTTTATAATTACTAAAGCATTATTATTCACATAAATACAAAATTGCACTTTTTAAATTTTCCATTAAAATTTTAGAAAATATCAATTCTAAAAACTGGAACTAAAATTTCCAATTGTAAATTATAAAATATTAATTGAATTTCAAAAAAAAATATCAAAACGTCGGAAATAACAATTTTAAATTTAGAAGACATCAATTGCATCAAATTCCAAAAAAAAACACCAAATATGTTTACAATTAAAAATGTTTACATTTAAATAAAATATTGGCATTCAGGAGAAATAACTTCTTTTAACGATAATCGAATCGTTAAAAAAGAAAAGCAAAATTATCAGTAAAGTTTTTAAACTCTATTGTTAAAATCAGCTAAACGACAACCATTTTTGTGTTGTTTATTCAATCGATAAAAACTTAAATTTTTAGGTTGAAATGTCGTCATACATAAATAAAAATCATAAAATAGTGAAAATATTTTGCTTCTATTAAAAAACTTTTTGTATAAATAAAAAAATTAAATAGCATATTCAATTCATTATTTCATTTTCAAATAAATAAACAGAAATATTAGTAAAAAAAATAGAGATATTAAACATAAACATAAAATCATCCTGTCAAACACGAAGTAATTTGTTTTTTTCTATTCTTCTTTGTGTTTTTCGCTTATTTTGACAGTGATGCCACTCCTTTACAATTTAAATAAATAGAGAAATAGATTTGTCGACTGTCGTTAAGATGTATGTACTTAGTGAATCACTTAATCCTTAGTGCAAACAACAATAGCTGTCGATATATTCTGCGGTTGTCGGATCGTTGAAATTTACAGAATCGGACTACAGAAAACATTAATTTTCTGTGAAATTAATGATATTTAAGAATTGCGAACATAAAAATTGTTACATAAATAAACGCAATTTGATGAGAATGTTATTTATATATTATTTTTAACAATTTTTTGGATGAAAATTTTAACTTTTTCAGAAAATAAAGAGAACAAATTATTTTATTTAAAATGTTTGGGACATTTGGTTTTGGTTATTATTTTGTTACTCCATCCGACCTATATGGCCGCAATGACAAAATATTTCGCCAGTTAAAAGAAACTATACAGCCATCTCCAATTCGCACGATTTAATGCATATAGCCACCCTACACAACCATTACCTTTGCAATTGAGGTTAGGGCGAGCTATTTAATTAGCAAAAACTAAATTAAACGAGAAGTTATGTCATATAACCGGAAACGCATGCATATAGGAAACGCATGCATATTTTTCCAATATTTTGCTTACATTCATTATCAATACTCAAACCGAGGTGGAGGGTATCAAAGATTCGGCACAGCCGAATTTAACATTCTTACTTGTTTTATACTTTGTTTCTCCTTTGGTTTAACAATTAAGGGGACATTTTTTGATAAATCTGGTTTTCAAAGATTGCGCATATGACATTTTTGTTGTTTTTACGTTTGTGTCTTTTATAACCTTCTTTATTTCGTTGCACATTTTGTTATTATTTTTTTCGATGGTATCAGGTATATCTTTGTTATTATTTTCAACTTTGTTTATGTTTCCATATAGGATTCTCACATTTTTTTCACATAATTTCTGTATATTATCCATCTTTTTGAAACTCGCGTCATAACGACTTTCTATTGCTTCCAATAGTGATATAATTTCACATTCATTTTTCCTTAGCGAACTTTCAAGTTCATGTTTATATTCTAACAAATATTGTTTATTTTTATCAACACTATTTTGAATTTCTCTTACAACAAGATCTACATTTTGAATATGTAGCATACAATCGTTGCTGATATATCGTACAAAATTGTCTTCATCAATAATATTTGCCGAGTATTGGCCTATGCCAGCACATTTTTTTGTAAAGTGATATACTTTACCACATACTCCAATGCATCGTATGCCACTTTCACCTCTTATTGCTAACTTGCATTTACTGCATTCAGCCATATCATAAGTGAGATTAACAAATTTGTTGCCTCCGAAAAGAAAATTCAACTTTTTGTTAATATTTTATTTGCCACTTTATGAATATATAATGTTTATGTTTTTAAATAGTCACTATTTATTTTTTGATCACTTTATTATTATTATTTTATTTATGTAATCAGAGCTGTGATATTCCCGAATTCTGAAAATGTTTATACTTTAGGCTCTATATTGTTCAAGGACGGCTGTGTTGTGTGCATCAACTTGTGCACGAGTTGGATATATGCGAATTGCTCAATCCAATTCAAAATCACCAGATGCCTCTGTCAACACTTTTGTCATCAATAGATCAAAATATGGGGCTTCAAATCTCCGACGTGTAAAGCATTCAAAAGATCAGAAAATGTTGTGTCGCCATGTTGTCGCATGTTTTCTGTCAACTCCATAAGGCTGAATAGTCTTCACAAATGAATTGCCGGAGTAAATCTTGCAGGCTGATGAAATACCTGAGCTCCTCGAATAGGTGGCAACTGAAACAAATCACCAAAAACCATAACGTTAATGCCACCGAATGGTTCATTTTCCATCGTTTTTAGTTGTCGCAATCTAGAATCGATCATGCACATTTCGTATGAAACTATTGAAATCTCATCGGCGAACAGGAACTCGATGTCCTTCCACTGATTTCGCAAGACCTTCAAATAGTTACCAATGAGCGGTGCCAAATCCTACAATTTTTCCATCTTTCTCAACTTGTAATTTAAATAATATGTGAAGTGTCGTTCCGCCAACAAGTCATGCTACTACACCGGTCAATGCGGCAACTTTAACTTATTTCTTACCATAGCATCGATTGACCTGTTCATTTATTGCATTGAATGTAAATGTTTTGCCAACTCCAGCACTTCTGAGCTCTGTTGAAAATTTCAAGTCTCTAGCTCATCGGGAAGTTACTTTAAAAAGTATTTCAACCTTTGTGGGCGGTGTCACGCCCGCACAGAAAAAATTTTAATATAATATTGCATTGTCATCCAGTTGTACGTTGTAAATTTCAAGTCTCTAGCTTATCGGGATATTACTTTAAAATCAATTCCAAGACTCCTACGGAACATACAAACTCACACACAAACAGACAAGAAAGCGACCTAAAAAACGTTATATAATAAAAACATCCATGCAGGAAATGTTAATAGTGAAACAGTACTGATTCACTATTGACTTTGTGACAAGTACTACGGACCAGCTATACCTCAGCCAATGTAATTTTCTATAGACATTTAACATGTACGTGTCATTGCAATTCACTAGTGACATTAGTGATTAGGTAGTGACTATTTAGTTCTCATGGGACCATATGTAGACATTGGAGCCAGAGATTTACTAGTGACTACGTAGTTCACATGGGACCATATGTAGACATTGGAACCAGATATTCTTGTACAAATTTGATTTTTCTTTCACTTTTCTTCTATAACTTCGTTTACTTATAATGTTTTTATACCCTATACCACTATGTGGTTTGGGTATAATGACTTTGTGCTGCTGTTTGTAACAACCAAAAATATTTGACCTAGACCCATCTTTAATTATACCGATCGAATCAGAATCACTTTCTGAGTTGATTTAACAATTGGTGAGAATCGGCCCATGTTCAGACCTAGCCCCCATACAAATTACCCCTATGAAATCGACATAAATTATCATAAGATCCAAATTGCCATATAGATCTTACTCAAATTGGGTTTATATGCGTTCATTACATCCATTAATGAGTAGTCCAAAAATTATCCCTGTGGCCCCATATAGAGCTGCTTCCCGATTTTCACTTAATCTATTAAAAAACAAAAATATTGCACTGATTCTTCTTAAATTTTGTTTGTATATATTTTTGCAAAATACAAGAGACTTTACCAAACATGATCAGGATCGGTCCATTTTTGGACCTAGTCCCCATATAGATATAGCATCCGATATGAACTTTTTCATATCTGCAGCCAAAAAAATTAATAAAAATCCCACTCAAATTTGGTTTTTGCTTATTTTCTCTGTCCAGTTAGTTGGGCCTAAGAGATAGGGTTTCTAATCGCATGGTATAGGGTATCGTATAGTCGGTCTAGACCGACTATAATTTTCTTACTTGTTTTTCTTTGATTTATTATAAAATATGTATATTTTTATTTAACTTTTATATTCAATTTTTCTATATCTTGTTTTAAAACTTTAGTTTTTCGTCCAACCACGTGTTTTTCAAACAAAACTATAGAAATCAAGAAGAAGCAGAACTCTCAACTTCTCTATGGAAAAATTTTTTGGCAGTTAAACAAAGTAATTAAAGCAAAATAAAAAGTGGTTACTTGCGGACACTTGACCCCAGGCTTCCTGTAGGGATACCATCTAAATAAAACGAACACTCCAACATATAAATAATACACAAACCAAACAAAATTAACTATGAAAGAAAATTAAAACACATCCAACAATAACAAACCAACTCACGCAGAAAAAAAATCAACATATTATCATCCCATGAGCACTTCAACAATATGCAGTTTTTTTAAATGCTCTTTTTTCTCTGCAGATACTTGCTATTCTACTATCGTAAGGATAATTGACTTAATTTTTATTTTATTTGATGTCAGGTATCTTTCGTATAGACTTTTGCAACATACGCAAAAGATTGAATTTTTTCTCTGTATATGCCCACATTTGCTTTCATCGGCCGGATGTTTTCACCTTACGTGAGGCCCAGGTGAGTGGTGATGCGGATTCACAGGATTTCCACATACCTCGTTATCACCTTCTACCCTTTTTTATTCTTGGGGCCTTGCTATGTACATTCGCGACAATGTTGTGTACCAGTTCAACCAACATCTTAACTGTAATGATGCAGAATTTACCTCACTTTGAATTAAGTTCAACATCAGGTCACACATTTTGTACTTCGGGTTTCTATATAGAAGCCCAAATACAGAAAGGGAGCATACCTATAATGGCTTCGACGCTTTTTCTGAACCTATATCTACAATCCTAGAGAATTGCCCGAATAGTGAAATTGTTGTTGCCGGCGATTTTAATATTTATAACTCTTCTTGGCTTCACCATTCGAGTCAAACAACTCCCAAAGGCCGTAACGTTGAGCTTTTCGTGCACTGAAGGGCAACGATAAAATACTCTCGACCTTTTTCTCACTTCACACCCTGATAAGTATGAAGTGAAAATATTTGCATATCTCTTTAATTCGGATCACTGCACCATTTCCGCATCCTTTTCTAGTCTGTATTTCAAAGTGTTTGAGCGCCAGCTATGAAGTGATTAGTTTTTATTTACGAAAAGGCTCGTTAGGCTGAGCTCAACGATTTCTTAAAGCATTTCAACTGAAAACTTTGTTTCCTCGATAAAAATGTTGATGCTATTGCGAAAATGGTGGAATATAATATGTAAATATAATAGTGCTTGGTAGCGATTATTCATTCCATCAAAGCACTTTTCGACTAAATCTAATCAAAAATCTTGGTTTAACCAGGCTTGCAGAGATGCAGTCAGATCCAGAGAGGAAGCATTCAGATATTTGCGTGAAAATAAAAATTCCGTCACTAAACTGCAACGCAAACAGGCGAGAACTGAATGTGCCAAAACACTAAGTTGCCATAAGTTTCTTTGCGATCAGCGTCTTCGTGCTAAAGTTGTCTCTGCTCCTCGGAGAAGTAAGAGCTTTTGGTCATTTGTTAAAAGGGTAAACAATAATGCAAGTTCTATCCCAACTCTTTTAATGAATGACCAAATATTCACCGAACCGGTTGATAAGGCTAACCTTTTAGCTGAACTTTTTGAAAAAAACTCATTTTTCCCGGATAGCGATCTACATGTGCCCGAACTTAAAAGAGAATCTTGTACTATGCCTAAAAAATTCTTTCGAGCACGTGCAGTTAAAAAGGTTCTTGCGGATCTCAACATTAATAAGTCTTCGGGACCGGATGGTATACCAGCACTGCTGCTGAAACAGTGCTCTTCGACGCTAGCCAGTGCATTGGCCAACCTTTTCTGCCTTTCGTACCGTGCGGAAGTTTTTCCCTCTTGCTGGAAGGTTGCTAATGTCCAACCAATCCCCAAAAAGGGTGCGGCTAATAACCCTGAAAATTACCTTCCTATTGCAATTTGCTCTGCGCTCTCAAAGGTGATGGGGAGCTTGATCAATTTCCGTCTTGTGAACTACCAAGAGGCCAATTCACTTCTTAATAATCGACAGTATGGCTTCCGTAGAAATCGTTCCACGGAAGAAATGTTAACTCTACTTTCTGAGTAATGCGGTTGCTCTATTTATTTCCAAGGCATTTGATCGAGTGTGGCACGATGCATTTATATCAAAGCTTATTGCGTTTGGGGTCGGTAATGATTTCTCTTGACTTATATCAAATTTTCGCAGAGACCGAACAATACGTGTTGTTATTGATGGGGTCTGATATAATGAGTTTCAGCTTAATTCAGGTGTACCCCAAGGTTCCGTTTTACTCCTTCTCTTTTCCTCATCTTTCTGAACGACCTTCTCGGTCAAACTTTTAATTCTTTATACTCTTTCGCAGATGACAGCAGCATTTGTCATTCATTTTCCTTTAATTGTGGGCCAAGCCTCTCGGAGATTGGGGGCAAAAGGACGATGAATGACTCGCTCAATCAAGACCTGTTAACAATCTCCGAGTGGGGTAAAGCGAATAGGGTTGATTTTACTGCGGTGAAGACTCAATGTTGTATGTTGACCCATAGGTCCATGGATTCAACAATGTCATCTGCATATATGGGTGGTATAGATATTGAGGAATCGGATACTCTTGATGTTCAAGGCATGAGAATTCAAAATGATGTTCGTTGGAACGAGCATGTCTTCAAATGTCGAAAGAAGCATTCAAGTGTCTTGGTTTTCTAAAACGGTGCAAAAATTACTTCACTCCTTCTGATCTCCTTAAAATCTGTACCACTTACATCCTACCGAAATTGGAAACAACTCCCATATATTGGCAGGAGTTTCAAAGTCTATTTTGAAGCTACTGGACCGTGTTGAAAGGAGGGCGTTGGCGCTCATAAATAACAGTAGGGTATCCAACTCTATTGACTCATTGGAACATCGTCGGAATGTGGGTTGTGTAGCACTGTTCTATAGATATTACCATCGGAAATGTTTTTCTAAGATAAGCGAACTTATTCCAAGTGCCCGAGTTTCGGTTCGCTCTACCCGCTTCTCTAGTAGATCACATCCGTTTGTAGTCTATTGTCCAGTTGACTGCACAACGCATTACAGATATAATTCATTTATCAGTCGAACCGCACAGGTCTTTCCTGTCAGTTATAATCTAATAAAATTTAAATAAAATATCCGCAAACACTACTACCTCTCTCCTCCTTCCCATAACCTATTTTCCTGAAATCAACACAATGCACTGCATTTGTAGTGTTGGTTATCAAAAAAAAAATACAGTTGGATCTGAAAACCTTTCTCGAAACTAATGGCATCGTGTACTTGGCCTTGACTGACTATAATTTTCTTACTACATCTGATTTAAATCTTGATATAAAAAAGTATCACATTTTGAATTTTACTTGGACAAAAGTTAACATCCTATCATATTAATATTTCATACTACTACTCCAACCGATTTTTGTGAGTTCTCTCTTTCAAATTACATGTACCGCACAAAAAAAAAACGCACAAAACAAATCGCAAAAATAAGAAATGCCACAGAGACCGAACAAAAACGGGTTTGAGTGCATCACATATAACTATGATAAACAAATATGTAGTTCATGAAAAGGTTATTCGAACAATTTGAAATTTCTTCAAAAAGTACCAACCGATACCCTGAAGATGAAATCCGATCAGTTTCTAACTTCGCATATTGTATTTTTACAGATCCTATTTCAAGCCGAAATTCCAAGACAACCTTATTCTACCCTATTGTAAAATTTACACATGTATGTAAGTATATTTTTTTTTTAGCAATTTTAACGAAAAAAATAGTTAATGCCTTTTTAACTATCTTAAAACAATATTGGTTGAGTGGCCAATGTACACTGTACATATTCATACAGAATTACATATATTCAGCAACAACAAGTAATGGAATATACTACCAGCTTCGTGGTGTTGTGGAATGAGTCAAGTACGGCCATTTATATGCCATTTGCAATTTGTAAACCAATTTTATCCAAGTTTAGCTTTTGTAAGAAAACTTAAAAACAAGAAAATTATAGTAGGTTCACACCGGCTCTACGATACCCTGTACCATGAGTTTAGATAAAGGGTATTAGGTCCAATGGTTGGTTTTCATAAACAAAATTCGTTGCTTGCAGAAATGAAAAAGTTTATATTGGATGTTATTCATATGGGAACTAGGTCGAAAAATGCACCAAATATGGCCATATTTACTAAAGGAATTATTTTTCTCAAAAAATAAATAAACCAAATTTGGGAAGAATCTATGCAACAGACACACAGGCAGACAAAAGGACGGACGTACGTCAGTAAATCGACTCACAAAATGATTATGAGTCGATTGGTTCAAACAAGTTCATAAACTCATTATATCCTGATCACAAAGTGGTATATGTATTTTATACCCTACGCTAATCTGAGGTCAGGGTTTAAAAAAAGAAATATATGTTCTTGAGATCGGTACAGATTTTAATTTATTTCGTACAAATTAATAGCAATGCCAATCAAATTTGGTTTATTTATGCTTATTTTTTCTATCCAATTAGTTGGACCTAAGATCCCCCTCTAAACAATAGTCGATGTAGAGCGAGCGTAAATTTTTTTTTATGTTTGTTATAGGGGCGTGTATGAGTAGCGGAGTTTTCTTTTTTCTACTTCTGAGCTAATGTATTTTAGGACCCCCTTATCACTTCATCAGCTCTTAGCTTTTTTTTATAAACCATTCACTGTAGTTGTAGTACGTAGTATAATACATATACATATAAAAGTATTTGTCAGTTGCTGGCGTTTTCTGTTGCAGTTTGTTGGCAACGAGACAAAATAAGCAAACAGACGACAGCAATTATTTCTCGTTTTGGTAATTAATTTTATAGTTTTTTATTTTTCGATTTGTTCTTTTACTGTTTATATGTAGGTATGTGTGCATATATATATGTATTTCAGCTTGTTTTTTATTTGTTGGGTATTTAACAAAGATTTTTGTATTTAAAATCCGTGGCAAGCAGTCTCTCAACTGGTGTCGTATAACTTTAGTTTATGAAAATAGTGGCACCGCTGGGGCCAATGTCACTTCTGGCAATGGTTTATCCATATTATCGTTGCTGGCCTCTCTTGAGATTATTCTCATTCTTTATTTTGTTCTACTACATTTCATTTTTATTCTCCAGGGATAGTTAGTTGCTGTGTCATTGAACGTCACTACTATTTTCTTTCTTTTCCTATGTTACTTCATATGTTAAAAGGAGTTTAAAGCCATTCTATAAATTAAAAGGATGGTATATCAATTGATTTTGAAGAGGCGACAAAATTGGATAGCTTTAAAAGAGATGCCGCGAGTTGAGGCACTTATATTCGACGCATAATATAGTCTTATAGATGACTACAGCGAGGAGAAGAAGTCTTGCATGAATATTATTCTTCAATTTTATTTACATCTTTATCATTTTACATTATCAATATAAGTATAATTTACATTATAAAGAGTTCAGGATTTCCTTTTTCTACTTAATAATTAGTTAATATTTACAAACATTTTAAACATATCTACATATTGCAATAATTATGGAGGAAAAAATTACAAAAACCTATTTGATTTTTTTTTATAAAAACTACTTATCTTACAAACTAACTATGGTGATGCCAACTCATTAATATGAGTATAATCAGAGTTTAGATATCTGATATTAAAATTTTGGCTAAGTCTTTCAATCTTAACTTTAACTAGTTCTACATCTGCAAGCGCATGAAGGCGCTCTGTAGAGAGGAACCATGGCAAGTTGTATATTAACTTTAATAACTTATTTTGCGAAACTTGCAATTTTTGTACATAACACTTAGCACTAGTAGCTCAAACTGGAGCTGCATAAAATATTACAGCATGAAAAATAGCCTTTACTATTAATTTGTTATTATCAATGCTAAGCCTTGAATTCTTATTTATGAAAGAATAAAGGATACGGGTATGTAAATTAATGTGGTTTTTAAACTTCATTTTAGGATCGAGTACAATACCCAAATATTTAACCTAATTTTTCCATAAAATTTAATTATTATTAAAGTTAATATTTTGTTGTGGTAAAAAGCATGATTTACATTTTCTAATGAAATATATACATTGTGTTTTATCATAGTTGATCATTATTTTCCATTTATTAAAATAAGGTTGTAATTCAGCTAAAGCATTTTGGAGATGGGCTATAACATCAGAAGCCAGAGTTTCTGAGCTAATTATCGCAGTGTCATCAGCAAATATAGACATAGTACAATAATCTAATTGTGTAAAGTCAGATGTATACAAGTTGTATAAAATAGATGATAAACAAGAACCTTGAGGGCACGCTGCAGTGATAGGAAAAATTTCAGAACAAGTAGAACCAATGTGAACTTTATATGTTCGACAGAATAAAAAACTGTAGGTTATTTTAGTCAGCTGAGGAGGAAAGTTATAATTTAGCATTATAAAAATTAGGCACTTATGCCATACTGAATCAAAAGTGGCCTTAACGTCCAATAGTACCATTCCGGTCGATTTTTGGTCTCTGAAGTTTTTATTAACTAAGTTCCTTATTCGGTTCAGTGGATGTGAGGTATTATGCTCTCTACGAAAACCAAACTGTGGAGAAGGAATGATATTGTTGATTTCAATAAATTCTACAGGGTTGCAATAAACACTTAGTGATTTTAAACTGTTTTATTTAATATGTTTTGTGTTAATATTTTTTTAATGTGATGTGCTAATAATTTTATTATTACGAAACCCTTGAAAAAGTCAACATAAAATTGACGAAACGTCGGGTAAATGTAATAAATTGTTTTTATTTACATCTGAAACACTAGGCCATATTAGCTTGAATAAAATAAATAAACTGTAACAATTTATATTTGATAACCTTTTCAAGAATTTTGGTCACCGATGACAGTAGGCTGATAATGCTTTTTCGAGGAAGAGCTTTTAGACATCTACTATTAATACCATCATGTCCAGGTGATTTTTTGTTTTTTTAAAGATTTAACAATGGCCGAAATTTCGGAACCATTTATTTGCATATCAGTTGAGCTGTTTACATGTGATCTGAAGGATGCAACAGCATCGTTGACTACAGATTCTGAAATAGCGTCACCAAGATTTTCTGAAATCGAATGATTTGAAGCAAAAGTTTGAGCCAAGTTTTGGCATTTCTCTTGGTTAATGGTAAATCGAGAGTTATTAATTTTTAGTATAGGAATATTTTAGACTTCTTTCTCAAAATTTTGGTTAAATTCCAAAAAGAAGGAGAGCCTTTATCTAACCCAGACAATAAATATTTCCAAGATTTGTTTTTAAATTTCTCAATTTCTTCATGAATTCAAATATTGAATATCTTTATTTGGTGGAGATTATTTAGGTTTCTATAACGTTGCCAGTTTCATCTATAACTGTTTCTCTCTTGGATTATCTCTTTTAAGAATTGTGGTAGGGGTCTGTTAATATGAAGGGGTATTTCTTGGGGACACTGCAATCTATTGCCTTTTGGAAAATATTTTTAAAAACTACATTACATCTTATATTGTTTATATCAGGAATATTAAGATTTCTATTGACATATCTATTGATATGTTGACATTATTGAAGTCATAGTTGAAAGTTGTTGAGGTATTGCAGGAACTAGTCAATGAGATTTTAACGGGTAGATCATCGTTTAATAATATTGCAGGAGACAGTATATGTGACAAATTCGTTAAGAATAGATCCAAAGTGGAGCCTTGCCTATTTGCACTTGCTGGTATATGTGTGTGTTCGCATGGATATATAATATCGATATTGATAATATCGATTTGTAAGTTTTTGAATATCAGAAGCAAAGAGACGTTTTCTTATACCATCTTATCCTGCTAAACCACCTGGGAAATAGCATGAAAATATGTTAATACTATAATTGTTAGTAAATAATTTAATACCAATATTTTCAATAATATTAGTATTTATAATAGGAAGAAGTTGATGAGGTATGTTCTTTTTAATAATAAGTGCTACACCACCCCCTCCAGATGTTATCCTATCGTTTCTGTATACATAAAATTCATTATGTCTTATAGATATATTATAATTTAACCTAGTTTCAGTAAGTAAACAAATGTGTAACCCGTGGTATATGCATTTCCTACGGATACCTCTTGCATTCCACGTTACTACATTAAAATCATTGTAAATCATTATGTTAAGAATTTAACTGCAATGTTTGTAATAACCTCAAACTGATCTGCTTTATTCTTACAATTTCTAAGGTTAGTAATTAGTTCTACCGGTAAATTTTGTATTTCCTGAAGGTTAAATAATTCATTATTGTTTCTTTCGATACCGGGTTTAATTCCACTATTGATATATTCTGTCTGCGTTTGCTAGGTTCCAGTGTGAACAGGAACATTTTGGCGAAGTGTGTTTAGAAAGTTGCTGTTGTAGTTTCTTGTAGAGATGCGTGCAGCATTATCATGTATATGACGCCTTGGAAGTTGGTTGTGTTCGTTGCCGAACATTTATATAATTTACCTTACTCGGGCACTGATCGGAGGTGGACTTATGTCGACCATTGCAGTTTGCACACTTACCAGTTGTTTCGATGCAGTCAGATGTTTTATGTTGGCCAGCACAATTTTCACAAAATGTTTTAACTTTACAACGACTTGAACCATGGCCAAATATTTGGCAGTTGTAGCATTGTGTAATCTTAGACTTTTTCGCATTTTGGAATTTCCATCTCACCTTTATGTCTGTGGTCACAAGCGATAACCGCCGACTTAAGAACGATTTGAGTTATGAATGCTATCATATTCTACTAAGAACGCTTTATATTTACGTGAAATCCCCATTTCTCTATCACTGTTCAATAAAAAGTTATTAATGAAAATATACTGACCTAAGTCGTAATGAAGCCCCATTACATTTATATAAAAAGTTATTTTTTCTCAAAAGCATGATTTTCGACTTATGCTGTTAATGCTTGTGACCACAGATATAATCAATTACTGAGAAATTTTGTCTTAATTCCTTGATAGTAATTGTTTGTCGTTGAAAGCTGATTACGTATATGATATATTCAGAGTTGTATAAGTTGTTTTAAACAACCATTTTAACATCTAAACATTTTAGACCCATTTCAATCAGTCTCTTCTTTACAATCATTGGAACTTGTTTATCATGTTTGGTTGCGTAGGTGAAAAATTCATATTTATTTAACAGTAGATTGGAAACTGTATCAAAATCTGCTTGGATTTGAAGAACAATTTAAGGCCAATTGAGATTTTTCTAATGGCATAATCGACGATTTTACTAAGCTTGCATAGCTCATGGACTTCTTCGATTTTGCATTTAAAAATTGTAATTGGTGGTACATGAATTTTTACGTTTTTTTCAACTAAGGTAAGAAGTCAACTAACAAATGAAAATTTAGAGTCGTGTTTGAAACTTATGCAACAAATTTATCCAAACTTTCTACAACCATGCAAAGCCAATGCTCCAGTTGAATTTGTCTGCTACTTATATATGAATATATATGTACATATTTTTTTCGTACGAATAAATAATTTTTTTTTTTATAAATTAGGCGAGCACTATTTATTGTTTGAAAGGAAACATTTTGTGGCTTTTTAAAAATTTGAAATTTTGTAAATTGTAATTTTTGACTCTTCTGACTCAAGAGGTGCCGACTCCTGGTCTAGGGTGATCCACATTTTATGAATTTTGGGCAATCCGTAAATTCGATGGGCTGGAGCTGCAGCCTTTTTAGTTTTGTGAATTGGGTCGGAAATTGAATACAGATCACATTGATCATTATAATATGTACACGGGATATGTATAGGATTAAATAGTTTATAGTTAGGTCTGCAAAATGATAATATCAATAGCATAGAAGACCTTGTACCCTAATAGGAACTTTAAAATTTATTTCAGGAAGAAAGAAGCATGAATTTAATTCACCATGGAATAATATCGTTGGTCATATTACGATAAATTTGTGTTATAACTCCTACCTAGGACACGCAAAGCAAATAAAAGAATTTGTTTCTGAAGTGATTCAATACCATCATTATATCAGGTAAAATTAGTGACCATGCAATAGATGTGTCTTCTAGGGTAGGCCTAACGAAGCTAATATATAAACTTCTAGTAACAAATTCCCTAAAACACTTTCTAATAAAACCTAAAAGAGAGTTGGCCTTAATAACACAAGAATTGATAAGTAAATTAAACGGTAATCTATGGTCCGATATCACACCCACATCAAAAAAAATTTTAACAATGTGAAGACATTTACTTTCAATATAATAAACTATAGGAACCAACGCTGCTCTCCTAAAAGATAATTTTTTATATTTAAAGACGTTATTTACATTACAAAAATCT
Organism: Cordilura impudica; assembly: GCA_963682025.1. Classification (NCBI taxonomy): domain Eukaryota; kingdom Metazoa; phylum Arthropoda; class Insecta; order Diptera; family Scathophagidae; genus Cordilura; species Cordilura impudica. The sequence continues at coordinate 109,006,268 of OY821521.1, forward strand.
TTCCGTTTTTCTAAATCATCCTGTAATAATTAGGAAGTAGCTTCATTTTCAAGTGACAAACAAAGTTTAGCATCACCTGCATACATCAATGTCATTAAGGCATGACAAAAAAAAACTGAATAATAATAATAAGCTACCCGCCATGAGTTTCAGTCTTTTTAAATAATTTAGGTATGACAGTCAACTTAGCGATACCTCTGTAGTTATCAATGCAACGCCTATTACAATTTGTATGAAGAGGTATAATAAAACTCTTCCTCGAAAAAGTTTAAAAATATCCAGAAGAGAGAGAAGAATTAAAAAACTTAATAAGTGGGTTATATAGCTTTTTAGTACAATTTCGAAGAATAGATGACTGAATTATGACTACGTCGGAAAAAACATTAAGTATGTATTCTGGAAAAAAATTACTTTCATAGCTGATAAGAACCTCCTAACTTTCCAAGTCGAATTAACAAAATCATAAAAAATTTAAGGATTTATCCTGGATTTTTGTTTCAACTCATTCAAAGACTCAGGATAACACTTATGACAAATAACGTTATATAAAGAGTCACTTACATTTAAATTCGGGCAAACGCATGAAAACATTTCTAGTTACAATATCTATGTTTTGGTTAAAGCAAATGCATCTCACTTTTTTCTATTTTTATCACAAAAGCCCTTTTATTTGAAAACGACAAAAAAAATATGTTCCGAGCTCGGTTATAAAATGTATACGAAGACTTAACCAAGATAAGGACACTTTTCTGTTTCACATTGAAAGTTGTGCATTACATAAAAAGTCAATAATATTTAAAAAAATGCAAAGTTCGCATTTTGTAGCGCCACCTTTTTGATTCTCAACAGCATAATATTGATTCAACTAGTTTTTTGCAAACATCAGGATTAATCTTACCCACTCTTCCTGCAGAGCAGTTTTCAAGAGTTGTTTTGATCTACACAGCCTGTCCTGCTTCCTGCGTCCTAATTCAGGGTCTTAATGTTCAACGTCATTGTAATTGGGACATTGTGCAGGTGTTTTTATCACTTGAGGAGAATTATACAGCAACCAACGCTTTACATCAAGTGCTGAATGATTCGGGTCGTTATTCTAATAGAATTGGAAGTTACCTTCAGTGTCGAGATTCTTAACACGTTCGTTTAAATGTATCTTCAAAATCGTTAAATAAACATGCTTCTTCATTATTCCATCAATGGAATGCAAGTTTCTAACTCATGAAACTGCTATTCATTCATCACCGATTCAACACCATGTTTGACTGTTTTTCTTACATTTTTGCCTTCTACCTCTTTGTTTGGTTTACGCTATACTTTACCCCTTTCGTCACATACAAATATTTCAAATTTACTTTCAACAGTAAATAGTACCTAAAAATTCATTTTTAAAACCATGAAATGGTTATTTTTGTCCCTACTTACAGTGTTCGAAAACCCAAAATCCTTAGCCATATATTGACGGGCAAAAACAAGTCGCTCATTTTGGTCCTTCTTGCTAATGAGGGGCTTCTTTGGTGCAACTCGGCCATGAAAGTAATTTTTTCGAAGATGGTTTCTTATTGTTTCTGGCTGAATCCCCGTCCCAGAAGCTTCTTTGAACATTGCAGTCAATTTTGGTACAGATATAAAGAAATTGTTCTTCACTTCTCTTAAAACTACTCTCAGCCTTGGAGGATAGTTTCTTTGATCGGGGTTCACGTTGTTTATTTGCAATCAATCTGTTTTCTTTATATCTGCAGATAATACCATTCATCGTTGATTCGCTTTTTTTTATCGAATTTCGATTGTTCGCGTTTTCCGCGGCATTTTACAAAATATCACGAATCATCCGGTAAATTAAAATTCCCCAATACCGAAATAGTATCCATTGCACCCACCTCACCGACTTCTCCAATTACCAATTCCATATGATTAAGATAAATTTTTATACCTGACTTTGGAGAAATTCAAAAAAAGTGCCATATACATGATTTCTCAATGATGTCAAATGAGCACATAAAATTTCAATATCAAACTAAAATGTATACCCCCAGATGAAATTGAACAATGTTCAACTGTTGAAACACCAGAACCATCCTTAAATGAACAATCCTTCGTATTAAACCGATATTCATTAAAAAAAATTTGAGAATCGTTGCCCCAAGGCTGAAGCCATGATTTTATAAAAGATAAAATATCATATCCACATCCCACACTTTTTCTATAAATATTAACTAATTTTGTATGCAATCCTCTAACATTTTGCTACACAACATTTAACATTCTACGGTTACCCATCAGTTTATAATTTCAGTAAGAAAATTTAATGGTAAAATTCGAATTATTTATTTTACTTATGAATTTATCAATCAAATTACTTAGCGTAATGTATATAGAAATATATTACTCATACGATTCGAAGTGGTAAAAGTATATATGATATAAAAATTAAATACCCAATAATCAGCCTCAAATCCGTAATTATATTAAACTCCATAAACACTAATATATGTATGTTCGTATGTGTTTATTACGTGGATAGGCAGAATATTTTTATTTCATACTGCATGTTCCGATAAGAATTTGGGTGATATTGAAGCAAGACAATACCGCAACACAATGAACATCAATTTAATGTTGTTTCATTAAAATATTTGTCCTTGCTATGTGTATGGGAATGTGAATGTGTGTATGTACGCATATACACTACACACATTCAAATGATACGAGTATATATGTACATGTGTATGCTCTATATAATATTTCTTAAGTAAACACTGTTTACGTAACAACTTTCGAAACTAAGCTTAAAATTGTTTGTAAAATGTTTATGGTAAAATCTCTTGGAAAATTATATGAATTTATTTGTAGATGTTCATATAAACGCACATACGTAAATATGCATACAACTTTTGTGAGTATGGGTGTGCGCGTTTTATACTTTTTTTTTTCTTTTTTTGCAACCAGCACACGGACTAAACAGTTGGATGAAGTAATAAATGCGCGAACAACACACATCACATCATTAACTTTCAGTTTATTTTTTGGCCAGACTCATGAAGAGAATGCTTATGATGGTAACTACGGCGATGATGATGATGACTCAGCTTAAATTTATACAATTGTTTATGTATCCTCAGCGAAATTCATTTAAAAGTATCAAAATTTAGCTAATTGTAATATGCTCCTCTTATTCCATCCACATTCCTCGGATTTTTTCATGACGATTAGTCATGTAATGTAATTAGAATTTAGAAAGAAACAGTTAAAAATTTTATATATTGCGCACTCGTTTTTGTTGTGTATACGCTATTTGCCAACACCAATATTCCATAAAATATATAGTACATAGGATAATTGTTTTTTTTTTAATGGATTATTCATATTGTTTTCAAATTTTCAGGAAAAGTTATGGATAAAATATCTATGTAATTTTTTTTCTGCTTTTTCTCCGTTGCCCAAACAAATATCAGAGGCTAAATCGATACACCCTAAAATAAAATTAAAATTAAATTATTTAAAAAATAGCACCTTATTTGGGAAGGCGTACAGCTGCATCCCAGGGAATAGTGTTACAGCCAGACCTCAACCCTGAACAACTACGATTGGAGAAAAGTCAATTAATTGAATTGACGATCTATGTTCACATTGAATTTCAATTAAGTAATTCACCTCGCGTCGATGTTAAATTATGATTGACAAATTAAAAAAAAATATATAACAAAACTTGAAAGCAATTTATAATTTAGTTATGTATTTTTTTGTAATAACATTTTTAATTGCTTTCATATCTTGATTATAATTTATGTTCATCCGCTTTAAATTTTTTAACTCCAACGCACACATTCATATTTCTTGTATCTTCTCTTGGCTACTTCTTTTCCAACTTCTCTTGGAAATTTGTATTCCAAGTTTACCTTGGCTACTTATTTAAAAAATTTCCTTAGCTACTTCTTCCCAAATTATGTTGGGGACTTCTTATCCAAATTCCTTTGAGCAGGTATTTTTCAAATTCTCTTGGCTAATTCTTTCCAAATTATCTTAGCATCTTCTTTTCCCAATTTCACGTTTCGTTATTTATTTTTTTTTTGTTTGATTTAAAATTCAAATAACTTTTTTTCATTGGGATTGACTTTTATTTCAAATTTCTTTGACAGTTGAATGCAGTTGACAGTTGAAAAAATACTAAATCTAAATATAGAACAACAAAAATATAAACGAAAGATATATTAATTCTAAGAACTTTATGTCACTGTCTATTATATGTATATCTCTTATATAATTGCCGTGCAGTAGTCCCGCAAAAACTTGAAATCGACTCGACCGATTTCGATAAAATTTTTGTAAGTTTTTCAGTGGGTTCTTGGATGATTTAGATTCACAATTGACTTATATAAGTACAATAGGTGTGGCACCTCCTATATGAAATAAAAATTTATTATCGCATACTAGGAGTACTATAATGAGAACTCTCAAACCTAGTGTGAGTTACAATAATTACAGTAATTATAACCTCACTTTTAAATAATTTTATACATAATTTATTTCTTTTAAATTTATAAATTAAGGATTAAAAAGTGTGTATATGTTTGAGTGAGAGACGATAGAAGAAAATATATATTATAGAGAATACCAAAAACATATGAGTTTTTTTATCTGTTGAAATAGTAAATTTAACTCTCATCATCACTAACACCAGCCGAGTAATTTGATTAGAAGAGATCGGACACCTTAATTGTGGTGACATTAATAGGTTCTGCATTTTCAGCTTCAATATTGAAACCAATATTTATACCAGACCCCTGGTTGACCACTCCAGTACCATTAACACCGGAATTTTCAGCTAAAGCTCTAGGGAATGTTTCCAAAGCAATGGTAAAACGTTTAAAGGCATACTGTTCCAAACCAGGTCAGGTACGGAAAAACGCAGCAATTTGTATAGCCAATTCAATTCAGTAACACCAGCTCCAGCCACATAACGGACGTCAAGTGACAAACCGTTGAAGCCCAAGTAATTATCGGTAGCACCGCGTATATTAACTGTAGAGATACGAGAATCTTTTTCTTCATAGCTACATTGCTGGTATCACCTATTTGTTCAATGCGTACTTTGTCACAATAACATAATTCTTCCTGGCTGGGTATGGTGATGCGTGGCAAAACAGCTCTAGCCAAATGTCTCATATGGAATTTAAGCGAACAGCCATTAAGCCATATTTGTTAAAAAACTGTAAAGCCATATCTCAAACTTTGCCGTCGGCAATCGCAATGTCGACAATTGCCTTAACATGACTATCCAGCAAATTCTTCTCACCCTATGTCTCGGTTTGAGTAATATCAACGGGACATGAAGAGATGGTAGTTTTAGCCTTTTCAGCAAAAGAAACATAATTTTCAATAAAATATTCCATTCGTGAATGTTGTCAACATTGAAGGTACCCAATTTTGTGCAGAATGTCTAAAGCTTTTTCCATAGCCTTCTAATAACCGTGAGCTATTTCCAAGCAGAGAATTGGGAAATATTACCTCGAAATTATTGCCATCTCCGACATCAACGTTTTACATTTCACTAGCCATGACCATGACCATGACTTGAATTTTCAACATTCAATTCACGCATTATAGTGTCTGCATCACTGGTTGCAAATTGCTTCTTAATATGATTAATAATCATCTTGTTCATGCCATTTGGACAATAAGTGGGTAACTTTTGTTAGCAAAAGTAATATTATGATAATCTGCCTCTTCCAAACCGCTATACAGATGGAGCCATTTTTATTGTCAGGTTTTTTGTCTACTTTTCACAATTAAACGAGAAAATGAAAACTCTCAACAAGACAATTTCATTCTTATTATTCTTTTTTTTTATAGATAATTTTTCAAAAATTACAAATAAATAAAATTATTCGGTTGGGCTTATCCTTTCATTATATATATTATTTTGGTAACTACAACAGAATTTGATTCAATTTAATTTCGGTTACATTTGTTTTATTTTGTTATAACCGAATTCAATATTTCAAATTACTAATTTGTTTCCATTATATTTACTGACAATTTGCTACAATATCTGTATATATATTTTAAAATATATATAATATGAATTTATCTATTTCCCTAAATAATAAAATCGACTTAATTACGTTTCTCCTTAAACGTAAGAAACAACATTTAAAGCCTTTATTTCTTTCTTTCAATAAATCTTAAATTATAAATTTTCAATTCTTTTATCTTTACTTATTTACACTCGTTTTACTTTTTACATTCATTTCTCTCATATCATCTCTTATCATCTTTCATGTTGTCTCTTATCATGACATTCGGTTGTTTGATTTTACAATGTTACCATTCCAGTTGCAGAAGATTAAAATTTAAGAAACACGATGATGCGAGTGTCTATAAGTGTCATCGGTTTTCTTTACATATATTGTGTTAAAAGAATTAGATGTGTAATCATCAATATTTAAGAACGAGTCATGTTATAGTAGGTTTAATTTAGTTTCCTCAATTAAATTAGCTTAAAAATATTGAATATTGAAGATATACACAGAAAAAATTTCACCAACCGAATTGTTTAAAAGTTCAATAACTGTATTGTTGATTGTATCAACAGAAATTTAAGAGGAGTTACATATTTTCTATTGTGATAAAACATTTACTGTTCTGACAACAGAATTTATTTCGTAATTAACTCAAAATTCAGTTTGTAGCTTCATCGCAATTCGGTTGGCAGTAAACTCGGTAGCTACAATGAATCTGTTTTCTGTGTGTACATAAATTTTCTGGGAATTATCGATGATATTAACACCACCATTCAAAACTTCATTCCGCGACAGTTGTTTTCCTTTAAATCGATTGGCATATTTATCAACCAGGTTGAATTACTAGCTCACAATTTGCAATCAACCTTGACTATGTAATGAAACAAGACTGACTGTAAAAAAGCTCATAACAACATGATCGAGGCGATGATTTTCAAGGGAAAGTTTAAAAGAAAAGGATCTTCTATTCGATTTTAAACGGCTTATATCTCCGTGCGTCAGATATTCTGATATTAAATTACAAGGCCATTCGTTGGAAGTTTGCGAAAATAACTTGGAGTATCCGTGTTTCGCGCATGGACAACTGCATGTTGCGTGGTCGCGTATCGGAAAGTCATCATCTTTGTTTATTTACGCGCCGGAAAACAAAACAAAAAACGTAGTTTACTAGAGAGCTTTGCATTGAATATTAACTATCTTTTTCATTCATGTAAACAAAAGATATAAAATTTATTTAAATTACAAATGAGTTGCATTTAATAACCAAACAAAACTCAAACCGTACATGATGTGCCGAATAAATATTATCTATCTCAATGAATTGGAGTTGGAGGATTGATTTGGACTGATAATAGCTCATGAAAAGTTACTATAAAATAAATTTTTGGTAGTACGAAGTTCTCCGGGTCATCCAGTAAACATATGTATGTAAATATTTTAGTTTATAGAATAAAAATTCAGTCAATGAAACTATTTTTGAAATTGCTGAATTAATAAAAAAAATTATATAGTACTTTTGAAAAGAAAGAAATCTTGGAGACCACCTGGCCATGCTTCAACATCTAAAATATGTATGCCAAATATGGTGGAATCAGTTTGAAGTCTTGTATAATGAATTGCTCAAACCGAAGGAAACCAATACTGGGGCTTTCTGCCAAGCATAATTGATGTGACTGAGTCAATCACTAAAGGAAAAGTGTACCCAATACTACTTCAGTCACGACAAAGTTATACTCTTGCATTATAATGCCCATCCACCTGTTACGAAGCCGTTCAAATCCACTTGTAACAATCGATGACTCATTGCCTGTCTGATCAGCACATGATATGATGATCCCAAAAATTTTCTCGATTCATGGATAGTATCCATATGCTGCCAAAAATATGGGAACAAGTTGTGGTAAGCGATGAAATAAAACATATTTGATTTAAAATGATTTCGGAAACTTATTTGTACACCTGATACTAATTATACATACTACATTTTAATCTAAAATGTATTAACACATTTCCAAGGAATATACTGAACTAATGTTAATACAGCACATCTGCGTACGTAGTTTATACACGTAATATATCAAAATATTATAATAGCACTGCCCATGCAGCTTTGAAAATAATCGCAGCCGTTAGCTGTTATTACTTGGAGACACTTTTGTCTGTTTTTGCCTTCCTAATTGAGTGTGTTCGAAATGGTATTTTGTGCATAAATGTTGCACATATATTTGTGTCGTAATTATTTTTTAAAAATAGATGAAAAAAAAACAAATAAGAGTGTTGAATTCGACTGTGCAGAATCTTTGATACCCTTTGCTTGCATCTTCAACTTAATATTGCAACTAATGTTGGGTACGGCTTTAAAACTGTTGCCGATACTGAAATTTTTAAAGTTGAATACCGATTACATTTTAAGTTAACTGGTTTTCTTTTTGGCCAGTTTCAACTATAATTTCTTGTTATAAAAATAAATGATCATGTCTTCTATAGAGAGAATTAATTACTATTTGAAAAATTACATGCTTTTTCTTCTTCAGTAGAAAACCTACAAGTTCCCTAAGTATATCATAGAATACCAATGACATTCATTATTGAACTCAGCCGGCGTTACAATACACAAAATTTGATCCGTGTAAGAATGTATCATACGATAACTCAAAAATATTGATTCGTGGCTAAAAATGTTCAGATATTAATAAATATTAAAAAAAAACTAATTTAAAAATATTTTTATCTGAATTAGCTAGTAATAATTTAAGGATACATTTATTTAAAAAAAAAACCTAATGTATTAAAGTCACTGTATACAGACGTAAATATATATGAAAGTGACAGAAGGCCGAGCGTACGTCGACTAAGAAAGTGATGTAGAGTCGATCGGTATAAGAGGTGTGCCTGTGTAAAGTATTATAGATAGTTCAAAACACCAGCACAAACATATTCAAATATTTTCTTCTTAACTTGCTAAGATGAATATAGAGGTAAGCAACTTTTTAAAAAAATTTACTTTTTGAGAAAGGTAATTGTTTAAGGAAACGTATTTTTTAAAAACAGTAATTTTCGAAATAAGTAGATTTTAAGAATTGGTACTTTTTTTAACACGTTCGTTGCCATGTGAACCACCGGTGGGTCACACGCTACATAATATTATAAGACTTTTTTCACCACGTCCTGCAAACCAAACTATTTTTTGTCTTCATTGGCACCTACCTTAAAGCTTTACCTTTTTTATACAAAATCAAATAGTTGATTCGAGACACTATTTAGAAGTTATTTAAGTTTTATTTTATTTGAAAAAAGTATAACAAAAATTATTCCATAGCCTTATAACTTAAAAAACTCAATTCATTTTCATGGCAAACAGGAATCAATATTATTTCTATTGATGTTTGGTAATGCATTCCAAGCAAAATGCAGGATTGCCTTATGCTAAGCATAAGGACTTCGCGCTTGTCCTTCCAATTGGATATTACAATAGAAGAATTTTCACGCCCATTGATTTCAGATCTTTTTAGCTTAGCCATGGTAACTTCTTTGGGAGCAAGAAGCATTTTAGCTAAAGAAACCGACGTGTAGAAGTTGCCAGTTGCTAAAGTTCTTCCGTGGTCTAGGTATTTATCTGCTAGATCTAGAACAATTTGTGTAATATGTGATGTTGTCGCTGTGGGCTTACCCTTTTGGTGAACACTTCCATTTTTTCCTGCATAAACGGAACTTGTATACGTGTAGCCGCTCGGATCGCAAAGTTTGTACACTTTGACTCCATATTTGTGCGAATTACCAGGAATATACTGCCTAAATTGCAGTCTTCCTCGCCAAGGAATCATTGACTCGTCAACTGCCAATATTTCACCCGGGCGTCTAGCTTTTACGAAATTGTGTTCGAGCATTTGCGCAGCGAATAAATTTCTGTAGAATTGGTCAGTTCTCCAACCAACCCATTCCTTTGTACGAGACTTTCGTGTAATCGTATTGTTTTGTAGGAAATTGTTGGCATTAATATTTGTTTGAGTCACAATAAGATCAAATATTTCCTCAGTGACCATTACCCCAAATGCAGCAACCGGACACAACGTTGATTGCCCGCTTTGGATACCAAATATTGGAGCTTCGTCAAAAACGAAGGTATTCAAAGATGTTTCACTTACAGGGGTCCATAGGTTTGCTGAAACGAGAGGCAAATCAGGTGCAACTGGAAAATCTTCTTCAACTACCGATGGTTCCGAGTCTCTTGAAAAGTCAGATCCACTTGACTCAACTTCGGATGGAACGTAATCCTCTGAATACGATCCCTCAAAATCGATTTCATCAGTGTCGGAGCTTTCGTTCCTATCTCGATTTCCATAAAAAAGGGTTGGATTTATTCCAGAATTGTTGTTCGCCATTTTGAGCCCCTTTTATTTCTTTTTATTAAATCAAAATCTGATGAGATGAGAAAGATGAGATAAAAATGTATAAATACCTCGAAAATATCACTGTGACCCACCGGTGGACACATTCTAAAAACACAAAAAACAACAATAAACGTGAAACTAAAGACACAGAATGGTTCACTAACATTTAACATACACTTTTAAACAAAAAAAAAACTTTTGGCGCACAGGTAATTTTTTTTTAATATACGGCGGCAGCGAACGTGGTAAAAAAGTTAGTTTTTTAGAAAAAAGGTACATTTTAAATTAAAAAAATTTTACTTTTTAATGAAAGGGTACTTTTTTAAAAAAGGGAACTTTTTCTATTAAAAATTTTACTTCTTTAAAAAAGTGTACTTTTTAAAACAACGGTACTTTTTTAAAAGGCGCTTTTCAAAAAATTTACGTTTCAAAAAATTTCTTGTTTTGAAAAAAGTTATTTTTTAAAGAAAACGTTTTTTTATGAAAAAATAATTTTTAAATAATCTAACCCATAAAAACAAAGTTCTTAATAAAACTGTTTCTTTCCTTATGCATACGAGTTTTGAATATATCCGTGACTGTGAGTGACTGTGTGGGACTACGAGTATCTTAGAATTAATCTTTGGCCACAACAACTCTATGCACAAAGTTTCAGATCGATCGGATGAGGGGAAGTGAGATTTTAATCTCTCCGTGACTGTGCGTGATTATGCGTGACTGTGCGTGACTAAGTTAAAGTTAAACTTTTTTTCACAGCAAGTGTATGGACTACGTTTCAGATCGATCGGATAAGGGGAAATGGGTTTTAAATCACTCCGTGACTGTGCGTGATTATGCGTGACTGTACGTGACTATGTCTAAGTTAATCTTTCTTTACAGCAAGTATATGGACCAAGTTTCAGATTGATTGGATGAGGGAAAATCCTTTTGAAATCTCTCCGTGACTGTGCGTGACTATGCGTGACTGCGCGTGACTAAGTTAAAGTTAATCTTTTTTCACAGCAAGTGTATGGACTACGTTTCAGATCGATCGGATAAGGGGAAATGACATTTAGATCACTCCGTGACTGTGTGTGACCATGCGTGACTATGCGTGACTACCCAAAATTAATCTGTAGTCACAACAAGACTATGGGCCAAGTTTAAGATCAATTGGATAAGGGGGAATGGGGTTGACCCACGGCAGACAGACAGAGAGTATGAGTTAAAAGAAAGAGTTTAAAAAATGTTGCTTTGGACAAAATTTACTTCTTACGGAAAGGCATTTAAAAAAGTGAGAATGTTAAATTTGGTTATGCCGTATATTTGATACTCTCCATTTGGGTTTTACGTTCACATTAATATGTGGACTTATTGAACTATTTATAATAAATGTAAACAAAATATTTGAAAAAGTAAAAAATTTGATAAACTTAATACTGAACTTAATTTTTCACATTTTTTAGAGGTGTCTTCATATTTTTAGACATATTGTGGCACGATGATGCCCCATTTACCGCATTTTCAATACCAACCTGCTCGAAATAGTCATCATAACTTAACCCAGGTAAATGGTTTATTTTGAGAATGAGTTTGATTTTAACAGACAGACAGACAGACGCACATCGCTTTTATCAACTCGAGTTGTTATAAGGATCAAGAATATATACTTTATGGGGTCGCAAATTCATTTTTCGATGCGTAACAAACGGAATGACAAACTGATATAGTGGTGTGGAGGGTAAAAAAAATACTTTTTTAGGGATTATATTTTTTCTATGATATCGTCGATTTTCCTTATTATATCGTGATAACGATAAAAAAAATATTTGGCAATATTTGCTTATGCTAAATGTACACGTGCAGTAGTACAACCACACACACACCCTCATGAAGCAAGTGCGATTGGCGTCCTCTCAGTTGAAATGGTTGGCCACATTCCATTAATTGTGGCAAAAGTTATTATAAAGAATTTTTATAATAATGTTTAGTTTTAGAAATATCAGTCATTTCTTAAGACATTGCCGGAGTTAAGTGGACAAATAATTAAGTCATTATAACCTATACCACCATGTGGTTTGGGTATAGATAATGACTTTGTGCTGCTGTTTGTAACTACCAAAAATATTTGACCTAGACCCATCTCATATTATACCGATCGACTCAGAATCACTTTCTGAGTCACTTTCAGAATCAGAATCACTTTCTGAGTCGATTTAGCGATGTCCGTCCGTCCGTCCGTCCGTCTGTGTGTCCATGTAAACTTGTAATCAAACTACAGGTCGCAAATATGAATCTGTTTTGATGAAATTTGGTATATAAGCTTCTATCGGCCATTGGATGAACGCTATTGAAATTGGTGAAATTTGGTCCATGTTCAAACCTAGTCCCCATACAAATGACCCCCTATGAAATCGACATAAATTGCCATAAGATCCAAGTTATCATATAGATCTTAGTCAAATTGGGTTTGTATGTATTTATTATATCCGTTAGTCAGTAGTCGAAAAATAATACCTATAGGACAATTCTCAATCATAGGCCCCATAAAGAGCTGCTTACCGATCTTCACTTAAATCTATCAAAAAACAAAAATATTGGACAGATTTTTCTCAAATTTGGTCTGTATATATTTTTTCAAAATATAAGTGACTTTACCAAATATGGTCAGGATCGGTCCACATTTTGACCTAGTCCCCATATAAATATAGCATCCGACATAAACTTTTTCATATCTGCTGGCAAAAAAAATTAATAACAATGCCACTCAAATTTGGTTTATGCCTATTTTCTATATCGAATTAGTTGGACCGAAGAGATAGGGTCTCTAACCCATGGTATACTTACTTGTTTTAATTATCGCAGGTAAATATTTCTATTAAGAAAACTTTATGGTGCGGAAATGTTGTTAACTCTATTAAACATTATCAAAAATGAAGACTTTTGATAATTTGCAAAGACATAAACAACGCAAAACGACACAAGCAGAAGATAGGCTTATGGCCAGGATGCGTAAAATTTACCCATTCCTCATATCAACTCAGATTAGATCGTGCATGGAGTCTGATATTAGCACTAAAATATCGGCAAGGATCGTAAGAAGGCTTCTGACTGAAAATAATCTTCATGGTCGCATAGCGAGAAAAAACCAAACGTGTCAAAGAAACCACCTCCGTAAGGATCGAAATTTTGTAAATTAATAGTGTGGAGTGATGAAACAAAGCTTACCGTTTTCGGAAACGATGGCAGACCCTATGTGCGATGACCAGTCAACAAATGGTTGGACCCATAGTATACCAAAAAACCGTAAAGCACGGAGGGTCGTCAGTAACGGTGTGGGGATATTTTACCTCGTCCGGGATTGGTCCCTTATTTAAAGTCGAAGGGGGAAGTGCACAAAGATATCTTACAGAGTAATCTAGACAATGTTTTTGCGCTGATGATTTACCATTAGCATGGATATTTCTGCAGGATAACTCGAAGCATACATTTCGGATCGTTAAGACTTGGTTTGATGAAAACAAAACAAAGGTTATTAAGTGGCAAGCTCAAAGTCTCGATTTAAACCCCATAGAAGATTTATGGGGGATCGTAAAAGGGCAGCTGCGGCTAGAAAACATACAAACAAAAATGCACTCTGGGGTATTATTCTGGCAGAATGGAACAATATTACTTCTCAGCAGTATTACGCTTTAGCTAAAACAATGCAAACACATGTATCGAAATAGTCCTCCAAAGAGGGGACGCAACAAAATACTAAAGGTTCAAAATAGTTTGAATTAAAAATAAAACAATTTAGACAAATTTTAACAATTTCTTTTCAGATGGCTTAATTATATGTCCACACAAAATATAAGGCTGACATTTGCCTTGTCCAAAAAAAGTATTTACAGTGAATAATTTTTTAAGTTTTTGTAATTAATTTACTTTTAGGTATTTAAACTTAATAAATGGAAGTTGCGTTTGTTAAAAATTTGATACAAATTGTTTTATATTAAAAAAGTTAAGTATTACTGTATAAATGGCTTAATTGTATGTCCACAAGTGTGTATATATAAAATACCAAAACTTGGAATCTGTATTCCCCTCTCGACGTAAAGATCCAATAAGAATGGGTTTTTAAAAATGCTTACATTAAGGGGGTAAAAGCGGACAAAAAGGGGGAAGATGGTAACAAATGAATCTAGGAATATGAAATTTGGTGTGTAGACTCCATCCGAGAAACAAACATGAGCTCAGGATTAATTTTTTCGAAATCCAGCCATTTAAGGGGGTAAAAACGGCCAAAAAAGGCAAAAATTGTACTTTCTGCATCTTTTTAACATATCAATCTTCATATATATATGAATTTTGGTATACAGACTCCACCGGATACGTGGGCATCAGTCAAGGATGAAGTTATTGCTAATTCTAATATTTAGGGGAGGAAAAACGGCAAAAAAGGGAGAAAATTGTACATTTGGTATCTTCTAAACAAAGATATGTAGGAATACGAATACCTTTTCTTAAAAAATACCATTTACTGAAAAAGTACCTCTTCTTCAAAAATTTACTTTTTTTAAAAAGAATCTTTTCTTAAATGGTATATTTTCTTAACAGGTATCTTTTTTAACAGATACCTTTTCTTAAAAGGCATGTTTTCTCTAAAAGAACATTGCTTAAAAAATAGCTTTTATTCAAGTAGTATATTTCCTTAAAAAAGTATATTTTATCGAAAAATTACAGTTTGTTAAAAACTTTTTTTTAAATACATTTTCTTAAAAAATAAATTATTTTAAAAATTATATCTCTTTTAATAAATAAAATTTCTTTACAACAAATGCCTTATTTTGATCGAGGATGCAATGTTGTCAATAGGCGGTCAAAATTTGACTTTGTACGGTCTTCCTCAACCCATGAGATCAGATAATGTCCCACAAAATAGAGAATATTTATTGGAAACAAATTATGACATTAACATTTTAGCAGCTGAAGTGGCAAATAATGAACGAACAACAGATTGTATATGATCAAGTTATAGTGGATTCTGGTAATGGGCAAGTATTTTTTCTTGATGCACCAGGTGATACAGGAAAAACTTATTTAATAAACTTACTTCTTGCTAAAGTTAGAAGTACCATAACATTGCTTTAGCTGTAGCATATTCTGGAATAGCTGCTACACTATTAGATGGTGGGGAAATAGCATTTAATTTAAAATGGTGAACCGTTTTCAAGTTATTCCAATATACGTAGTGGAGGTACCTTAATTTTGGACTTAACGGCATATCGCGAAAAGTCGAGCTGATAGAAAAAAACCAAGTGCAGATTTATATTAAGCGTCCCAAATAACCTTAGAAACAACATTCAGTTTTTAAATTACATAAATAGAACAGCAGCAAACACACACATATTAAATAAATGTTATTTTTGTATGGAAATCGCGATTTTTTTATCAATTCAGTTTTCTCAGTAAATTGTAAACAAAATCAAAAGTTGTGCACCGCTTGCAATGAAGTAAAGCTCATTTCATTCGAAATATGTTTGTCTAAATGTTTTTGGAACAAAACTGTGATTTTTGTTGCAGTTTTATTTTCTATGAGTTTTTAAAAAGCAACAAAAAAAATTTTTTTTTTAAATCGTTTTTTTTTTCAAAACTTCAACGATATCTCTGAAACTACCGGGAAAATTTAAAACCAATGTAAGCACGCTTTGAAGATAATATTTCTGGCGAATTTTGGATTTTTTTAAACTAAATACGCTGAACCGTTTTCACGTTATTCCAATATATGTAGTGGAAATGCCTTAATTTTGGGCATAACGGTATATCACGAAAAGTCGAGCTGATAGAAAAAAATCAAGTGCAGATTTGAAATCAGCGATTAGTAAAAAATTGATTCAAACTTCCAATCAGCACAAAAAAGTTCAATTTTGTTCCCTTGTGTTATAGGCGTTTTATCAAAAAATTTGCTGATATAGCTAGTTGTCTGAACCAATTGCTAAAGAAAGTTAATACATTTGAATGGACAAAACAATGTCAAGAAGCTTTTGAAAAGTTAAAACAAAGACTGAGTAGGTATTACAATATCCAGACTTTGAGAAACCATTTATATTGACAACGGATGCATCTAATTTTGCATTGGGAGCAGTATTGTCACAAGGTGGAATTGGTGAGGATAGACCAATATCATATACTAACCGATCGCTAAACAAGCACGAAAGAAATAAACCGGTAATAGAAAAAGAACTACTAGGAATCCATGGGGGCATACAATTTTTTCGACCATATCTATACGGCACAAAGTTTTTAGTCACAACTGATCATCGTCCACTTATTTCATTATTTTCACACAAGAATCCAAGCTCAAAACTAACAAGAATAAGAGTGGAATTATCTGATTATGATTTCCAAATAGTATACAAGAAATGAACAATTAACACAAACTCTGATGCATTATCAAGAGTTCAATTAGACTCAGACATTTTAAAGAACATGATACCTCCAATAATTGACGATAAAGCAAAGAAAACGCTGATGATAACGAGAAACATGTAGAAAAATATGATACAAGACAACGCAGAAAATGAACATAAAATGATACAAAATAAAAGTGTAAATGAGGAAAAAGATGGAACATCACCCATTGAGAATGATCACCTCAACATATGGGAATGTACATCTATTAATGATATGTAATAATAATAATACAATAACCATTGTATTTAGGTAAAGTGTTGGAGAAGCTACCATCTATTTTAAGAACAATAGAATGTAAAAAATTCGCACTGGAAAGAAGTGACGAACTATTTAAAAAAATTACCCTTGGGAAAATAAAAGAATTATTAAATTTTATTTAAATATCTTATTTTAAAAACCCTCAAAATATAACGTATAATGAAGAAATGGAAAATCTTATCAAAATGTATCATAACACACCATGCGGAGGGCACTTTGGAATTAGAAAAACAGTACAAAAATACACATGGAAAAACATGTCGAAAATGATAAAAGATTACGTAAAAATATGTGATTTGTGTCAGAGTAGCTAACAAACCAAACACGCGAAAGAACCATTATGACCAACATACCAGACCAAAGTTTCAACACACTTGTAATTGACATAGTAGGTCCCTTAATTCCATCACAGCATTGCAGATATATACTCACCATATAATGTGAGCTGACAAAGTATCTAATAGCTTGTCCGATGGAGATAAAAGAAGCCAAAAATGTGGCCAAGACATTAATTGAGAATGTAATATTGAGATATGGGATGTTTAAAACAATTAAATCTGATAGAGGAACCGAGTTTACGAATCAACTAATGAAAGAAATTTGTGAATTTTTGAAGATCGAACAAAGGTTCTCAACACCATATCATCACGAAACGCTGGGAACTGTGGAAAGGAATCACAGAGTATTGAATGAATACCTTCTTTCATTCGTGATTGATGATAATTGGTACTCATGGGTCCCATATTATGCATTCACTTATAATACCACACCTCATGTAGACACGGGTTATTCACATTGTAGTGTGTTTGATAAGTCGAAGTTATCCTACCTTCAGTACGGTAACTTAAATGGTGACCTTGAACCATTTATGTGAAACGATATCCGCACACACCAAACTTAAAGACGTGAGAAATGCATTGCTTGCATTTCTACACATGTAAATAATTATGTCTATCTTCATGAGAATTAGCAAGCTAAGCTGATTCTCATGCATATTTATACTTTAGAATACTAACCTAGAGTTAATGAAAATAAACTACTAACAATTAATAAATAAACGTGAAAAGAATCAGTCGCACAAGCGGCTGTTCAAAACGAAATTAAAAATGTGTTTAAAAACGTAATATGGCGATCCTGCCAGGCCCCCTAAACCGGTTAAAGTGAAAATAAAAATTTGTAAATTTTAAATATTGAAAACATTAAATTATAAAAATTATACAAAAATTTTGATAAATTAAGGCATGAATTAAAACCATGTTTCTGCAAAAATAAAAATCAACAAGTGGTGTGAGGCAAATTGTTTAACAAAAAGATGTAAAAAAAATAAGAAAAGAAAATTACCAACTTGCAAAAAATCAAATGATTACAAAAATTTAAGAAAAAAAAAAAAAAAATACGCAAATGACAATGAGAAAATTTAACATAACAAATTTCATTGAAACAAAGACTAGCCGTGAAATGAAAAAAAATATAAATAAAATCACATTCATTCTAAAAACGCAACATTAACTCCCTATAATACAAAAATATACAAAAAATCCCAACAAAAAAAAAAAAAACATTAGAAACTAACAGATAATCAAAATTTTGAGTTGGTAGAGAAAAGCATATATAACAACAAACAAATGCTAATCAAAATAAAAAAGAAGAAAACGGGAATCTTAAATACAATGTTATTAATGAAATTAATATAAATACTTATGTAGTTCTTAATACAAAACAAAACAACGAAAGGAAAACTGTTCAATAATAAGCTTAAGTTAAAAACAAAATTACAAAAACAGAAAAATGTATCTTAATTTTATTTAAATATTTGAAAATAATTGGTGTTCAAATGCGTAATTTCTAATAATTTGAGGAAAATCAAAATCTACAATTATGACAATGCGGCCGATACATTGTGAAGGATGAACAGGTGTGGCCGATACATCTGCAACGATCAACATCATCGAAACCAGCAGCAGCTACAACGTCAACAACAGCCGCAACAGTACACCAGCCTCAATCGCAACGGGAAAACGGCTGCAACAGATTCATCCAGGCGATCACTAATAAGTTAAGTACAAAACTGTATATTGTAAATGCTAAGATAGATTAATCAAGAATTTTATTATATGCCATATTAGTAATGTTAGAATATTGACAGGAAAATTTTGAAATATTGGTTATATATAAATAGAACAATAGATGAAACAAATTAAAAACAAAAAAAAACTAATATCATTAAAATTATATATATTACTAGCTGAGTCCGGTCCGCGTTGCTGGCCCGAAGAAAACATCTGGATTTTATATTGCATCTAAATTTTAATACCGAGTGTCGGGCAAAAGTAAAGCACGAACTCCCTCGAAAATTTTAGCAAATATATAGGTATAATACTAAAATTTGATTTCGCCATGCCCCTCCGCCCACAGATCAAAAATCAAATAACAGACTACAGTGTCACCCGAAAAGCTATTCAGAAGATTCTGTGCCTTAAATACATTGCATTTAATAATATTATGAATATGACTGAAAAAAAATATATGTTTTCTTGAATATTTTAACACCAGCGCCACCTACAGGTGAAAAACTTTGTCAGCAACTTTAGTTTTATGTACATAATATATGTTGCGAATTTGAGCCAAATTGGACCGTAAATAAATTTTTTGGGAAAATCTCGACCCCAGCGCCACCTATCAGGTACAAAAAAAAGTTATGCAAATCGAAGAACCAAAGGAACATATGGTATGAATACGAAGTCGCTAGCATTAGTGGTTCAACAGTTATTAGACTACCAACATACGCACCAACGTTTTTATATATTAAGATTATGTAAATACGAAAAGAAAAACATGAAGTGATTTAACGAAAAGGAAAACAGAAATTTTTTTGTTGAAGAAAATTAAAAATTTTGCAAAACTCATTTGGGAACAATTAGAATACCATTATAATAACAATTAAAAAGAGAAAATTTTTAAATAAAAGTCAAATTAGTACTAAGAGTACTAAGTACTAAGTACTAATTCAATGAAGAACATGTGTATAAAAAAATAAAAAGACGAGATGAAATTTTTTTTTTTTTTTTAAAAAATAAATATAATTTACTAGATCTGAATATCGAATTCTCTTAATTTTTAAGAATTTCGTTTTGAATTAATTTTTATTTTTGAGAAACCTATTAGATTATGACAATAAGAAGGATAATTTTTGGATAGATATTAAAAGATTAGTATGTTACCTTGACCAGGAATATATATATTGATAGAAAACAAGTGTAGAAAGTATGAAACTACATCTATTAATTTTTTTTTTCAATACGGACAAATAAATTATAGTCAGGAACAAAATTTTTAACTGATGATTCGCCCAAACAACTGATTGTAGAAAAGCCAATTTAAAAAAAATAAATAATTTAATTTTGTTTCAAATAGACTGAGAAATTTCATACAGGAAAAACAGAGCTTTCGGTTATTATTTTTGAAATAGATTTTCCCAGTTTTATTAGAAATTATTCATTCTTGGTAGTTACCACTTTCATGAGCCAAAATTGTCATTGCAATTTTTTTGAATTACAATGCATAGTGTATACGAATCCAACATGCCACAAACAGTCGTGGAATTTTTGGCGATTGCCTCGAAACTAATTCCAGACTATGACGGTAGTTCAGAAAACTTACAGAGTTTTCTGGACGCGTTGATTCTCGTAGATTCCATTGCAGAACCACACGAAACAATAGCCGTCAATCTGGTCAAAACCAAAATAAAGGGTACGACCAGAAACCTAATTTCGACGGAAATAACTCTTAACGAGGTAATTGGTACACTAAAGACTAAAGTTAAGGGCGAGTCAGTCGAGGTTATCTCGGCGAAACTGCTTAATTTACGTCAAGGAGGTAAAAGTGCAAACTCCTATGCCACTGAGATTGAGACATTGACGAAGATATTGGAAAATGCATACATCAGTGATGGCGTGCCTATGCAGGTGGCATCAAAATACTCAACTCAAGCGGAAGTAAGGGCAATTGCAAAGAACTCGTCCAATGAGAGAGTAAGATTAATAATGGAAGCAGGAACCTTCGTGGACATGAACGAGGTTAATGCGAAATTCCTTAATAGTTGCCACAATGCTAGCGAACTACGGAGTTCGATTAAAAACCTCGGCTATTGTCGCCGAGAACGTTTAAGGGAAAATAAGAAGAATATACAAGATACACATATAGGTAAGAATAGGAGAAATACCCGTAATAGACGTAATGTGTATAATATATATAATGAAAATAATAATATACGTTCAAAAAACGTACAAAACCCCCTGATTACTCTATGGACAAAATTATTAATTTAGGTCTGTATAGCTATTTAAGAATAAGATCATCACTTAATGAGAGCAGATCCACATTTTTGGTAGACACAGGTGCCGATATATCAGTAATTAAAATCGGACAAGTTCTTGACGAACAAATAGATGAAAGTCAAAGGACGAATATTAGTGGAATAGGCCATGGAATAATAAACACCATAGGTAATGTCGAAGGAGACTTGAAAATTGAAGAAATCCTCATCGGACATGAATTTTATGTTGTCGAGGATGACTTCCCGATTCCGTGCGATGGAATTATAGGTATCGATTTTATCAGAAAATATAGATGCAATTTAGATTTTCAGGGTGATAAGGATTTAATTATCCTAAGACCCGATAATTTTCCATATCACTTATCAATAGCATTGATGAATGCACCTGATGCAAATTCCATATCCCTTCCAGCAAGATCGGAAGTGATTATATTGATCAATGAACAGTTCAATGGTTCGCATCAAATGCTACAGGAAGGTGTTTATGTTGCGAATACAGTGACATTAGGATCAAGGCCTATGGTTAAAATTGTCAACGCAACAGACAAAGACTTAATCATTCCCAATATTCAATTGATAACAGAAAGTCTTAACGACTACGAATTCATCCATCAGAGCAATGACTCTCGAAAAAATGGAGAAAAATTGAAAAGATTATCAAAAAATTTTCCTGAATTTGTCGATGGAAAATTAAGGAAATTATGCTCTGAATATATAGACATTTTCGCATTAGAGTCTGAGAAAATCAGTGCAAATAATTTTTATAAACTAAAACTCAAACTGAATGATAATCAACCAGTCTACATAAAAAATTATAGAATACCACACTCTCATAAAGAAGAGGTAAATAGACAAGTGGACAAGCTCATAAATGATATAGTCGAGCCATCAATGTCGGAATATAATATCCCTATTTTATTGGTACCGAAAAAATCGCTACCGGGCACAACACAAAAACGATGGAGACTAGTCGTCGATTACAGAGGAATAAATAAGAAACTTATAGCGGATAAGTTTCCCCTTCCGCGCATAGATGATATATTAGATCAACTAGGTATAGCGAAATTATTTTCATGTTTAGATTTGGTATCGGGATTTCACCAAATAGAATTAGAAGAAGAATCTAGGGATATTACATCTTTTTCTACTGAAAAAGGTTCATATAGATTCAAAATATTACCATATGGTATAAAAATCGCACCAAATTCATTTCAAAGAATGATGTCGTTAGCTTTTTCAGGGCTGTCTCCAGCCCAACCTTTGTTATACATGGACGATTTAGTCGTAATTAGTTGTTCTACTGACCGTATGTTACAGAATTTAAAAGAGGTATTTAGCATATGCCGAAAATATAATCTCAAGTTACACCCGGACAAGTGTTCATTTTTCTGTCATGAAGTAACATTTTTAGGACACAAATGTACCGACAAGGGAATTTTGCCAGATGATAGCAAATTTTCGATAATTGAAAATTATCCAACACCGAAAAACGGTGATGAAGCTAAACGCTTCGTTGCTTTTTGCAATTATTATAGAAGGTTTATACCAAACTTTGCTGAATCATCTCGGCATCTAACTAAATTGTCTAGGAAAAATATTCCTTTTGAGTGGACAGAGGAATGTGAAAATTCCTTTAAATACCTCAAAAATCAATTATTGAATCCAATGATTCTAAAATATCGAGATTTTAGCCGAGAATTCTGCATAACAACGGATGCTAGCAAACATGCTTGCGCGGCTGTTCTGAGCCAAGATTATGAAGGTATTCAGTTCCCAATTACGTACGCATCCAGATCTTTCACTAAAGGCGAAAGCAATAAATCGACAATCGAGCAGGAACTAGCTGCCATTCATTGGGCGATACAATATTTTAGACCATATGTGTACGCTAAAAAATTCCTGATAAGAAGTGATCACAGACCACTTACCTACCTATTCTCGATGAGAAACCCATCATCAAAATTAACGCGAACGCGCTTAGATTTGGAAGAATATGACTTCCTAGTAGAGTACATCAGGGGAGGAGAAAATTACGCGGCCGATGCGCTGTCGCGGATTGAATTTACGGACATCCGTAATATAGGAATAAACAATATTATGAAAATTAAAACTAGACTACAATCTGACAAGGAGAAAAAAAGTGTGAATACCAGGGAAACCGGCACACAAGATAAATTAGAAAATGTGAGAGTATATGAGGCAATTAATGCTCAAGAGTACAGTAAAATGCCACGTTTGCATTTTACAAAGGATAAATTTGTTATCCAAAAGGGGAAGAATAAACTTTCCGAATATACATAAGTTGCGTGACTTAGTTACTAATGGAATCGTTGACTTAGGTCTTCTTTTTCCAAAGCTTCAAAAAGTAGCTGGTAATATAGGTCTGACAACATTGCAACTGTCACTAGACGACAGTATGCTTATAAGCCATGGGAAGGAAAATTTTAAGATATATGGAAATAAGATCTTGCGAGATTTGAAAATAGTACTCACTCCACAATTGATGAAAATTGAGACCGATTCCGAGAAATTAAAAATTATGCGTAGATATCATGATGACCCCATATATGGAGGACATCCCGAAATCACTCGAATGATAAAGAAAGTCAGATTGAAATATCATTGGAAAGGCATGACGCGAGACATAACCCGATATGTCAAGAAATGCGAAAAATGCCAAGAGAATAAGTCTAGACTGAAGGGCAAAGAACCTTTAACTTTAACTCCAACAGCGGCGAAATCATTTGAAATTGTCCTTATCGATACGATTTGACCATTACCAAAGTCAAATAATGGCAATGAATATGCCGTGACCATCATTTGTGACCTTACAAAATATTTGGTTGCAATACCTTTACCAAATAAAAGTGCAAACGTAGTAGCTAAAGCTATTATGGAACACTTTGTACTTACATACGGCCCTATGGGAAGAATACTCACCGATATGGGTACTGAGTACGTTAACCAAGTTCTCCAGGAACTTTGTGACCTTTTAAAAATAGATAAAGTAGCCTCTACGGCATATCATCATGAAACAATGGGTACCATTGAAAGACCACATAGAACTCTTAACGAGTATCTAAGATCATATATATCTAATGACAAGTCTGACTGGGACGAGTGGATGAAATTTTTTGTATACTGCAATAATACATCACCGTCTACGGCCCATGAATATTGTCCATTTGAACTAATCTATAGGAGAACCCCCACAGATTTTGAATTATTGGGAAATGGTAAACTTGAACCACTTTACAATATTGACGCCTATGCAAAGGAGGTCAAGTATAGATTGCAAACGGCTCATAGAAGAGCTATGGAAAGCCTCCAAAATTCAAAGTTAGTACGGGAGAAACAGAACAACAGGAACTGTAATGAGATAGATGTTTCTGTAGGCGACTATGTTTTAGATCATTCAAAGTCACTGAGGTAGATGACAGAGGAAATGTAAGGATAACGGACGAAAATGATAGGTCTTCCCTAGTTCATAAGAACAGAATTAGAAAATATTACAATTTATGAAATCAACATAGAAAAAATTTAGATTAAAATATAATTGAGAATTTTAACTAACTTACCCTATAAACTTAAATTAAATTTAAATATAAAATTGGAGAATTAAAATTGAAATTTAAAAATTTTTTTAATATAAAAAAAAATTTTTTTTTAAAAAGGGGAAGGAAAGTACCAAATTATAATTTTAAATAATAGTAATTTTAATTTAAACTTTTATATAAAATAATCATAAATAATCTAACAATTTTAATTTAAACTCACATACTAAATAATAATATAAATAATATAATAATTGTTATTGTTATGTATTGTTGATCTGTATTGGAATAATTAGTCATTTATTGTTCGGTTTAAGATCATGTATATATTTTTCTAATGAAAGAAAGATTAATTTTTGTAATGTAAGAGAAATATTGGAAAAAATTGAAGACAGCGCTAGATGGAGTAGCTACTTTCGAACAAAGCGACTTGTTCATCTTCAGCATCCTTCTGCCTATTACTTCAACTCATGCTTAATCAACTATTTAACTCAACATTTGAAAGAAAAGAACATGAGAAATGTTTTTCTTTTTATATACGAGAGTTTGTACGAACAAGCTGAGCTTTTCCAATTTTTAGCTTTCTCTACATTAACATAGCCAGATCAATTACAAGTCTTGTAATGTGAACAGCTCTTTGTTTTTGCCATTGTCCTCTAGATGGAACTGTAATGGCATGTGAAATCTTAACAGATTACACAAATGCATTGTACCTCATGTGTTGTATGTTATTGTTATGTATTGTTGATCTGTATTGGAATAATTAGTCATTTATTGTTCGGTTTAAGATCATGTATATATTTTTCTAATGAAAGAAAGATTAATTTTTGTAATGTAAGAGAAATATTGGAAAAAAATTTGAAGACAGCGCTAGATGGAGTAGCTACTTTCGAACAAAGCGACTTGTTCATCTTCAGCATCCTTCTGCCTATTACTTCAACTCATGCTTAATCAACTATTTAACTCAACATTTGAAAAAAAAGAACATGAGAAATGTTTTTCTTTTTATATACGAGAGTTTGTACGAACAAGCTGAGCTTTTCCAATTTTTAGCTTTCTCTACATTAACATAGCCAGATCAATTACAAGTCTTGTAATGTGAACAGCTCTTTGTTTTTGCCATTGTCCTCTAGATGGAACTGTAATGGCATGTGAAGTCTTAACAGATTACACAAATGCATTGTACCTCATGTGTTGTATGTTATTGTTATGTATTGTTGATCTGTATTGGAATAATTAGTCATTTATTGTTCGGTTTAAGATCATGTATATATTTTTCTAATGAAAGAAAGTAGCTACTCCATCTAGCGCTATCTTCAATTTTTTTCCAATATTTCTCTTACATTACAAAAATTAATCTTTCTTTCATTAGAAAAATATATACATGATCTTAAACCGAACAATAAATGACTAATTAATATAATAATTTTAATTTAAATATATATACATAATAATAATATAAAATTATAATAGCATTAAAAGTAATATCAAAGAATGATCAAATAATTATTGATCATTCTTTTTCTGTAAAAGGGAGGTGTAGTGTGTTTGATAAGTCGAAGTTATCCTACCTTCAGTACGGTAACTTAAATGGTAACCTTGAACCATTTATGTGAAACGATATCCGCACACACCAAACTTAAAGACGTAAGAAATGAATTGCTTGCATTTCTACACATGTAAATAGTTATGTATATCTTCATGAGAATTAGCAAGCTAAGCTGATTCTCATGCATATTTATACTTTAGAATACTAACCTAGAGTTAATGAAAATAAACTACTAACAATTAATAAATAAACGTGAAAAGAAACACTCGCACAAGCGGCTGTTCAAAACGAAATTAAAAATGTGTTGAAAAACATTATAACATTTTGAATTGATTTACGGCAAATTACCAAGTTTGCCAGGTGATCATATAGGAAAACGCAATGAAAGGATCTATGATTTCGAAAATTACACAAATGATCTGAACATGAGAATAGTATAGACATAAAATTAGGACATTTAGTTCTATTAAAAATAGAAAATAGAAAGAAAAACGAACCACCATACCAGGGCCATATGAAGTATTGAAAATGTAAATTTAGATATAAGAATTAATCACAAAACAAACAAAAAATAGTACATAAGAACTTATTGAAAAAATAAAATGAACACAAATAAATAAGATAAATATTAACGGCCGAATTTCTAATGAAAACTTATGCAGTATCTAACATGATTATTATACATATATAATGTACTTGATGCTGCGTTTGCTAAACTCATATCAACAACCTTTCAAACACTGACTAAGTGTGTTTAAACAGCTGATGTGTGTCAAATTAAGCAAAACAAAATATATAAATTATTTTTAAGTGCAAACAAATATTTTTGACTTTGCGAATCTTTTAAAGATTTTTTTTTATATAATTTTCAAATTAAAATATTTTTGTCGTAAACTTAACACTTGTAAATATAAATTTATGAAAATTAAGGAGTGAAATCACACAAATTGAAATGTAAACAGAGTTGATTTTCACTATATCAGGTGGCATTAATGCAAAAAATATGGTGGCATTACAAATTTCAGAGTTGTTTTTAAAGCTAGTAGATGACAACAAAAAATTGATTATAAATAAACTATGTGCTAACTAAAAACTAAGGCTAATCGGTTGACTAGTAAGAACCTCGTTGAGCGCGACATGTAAACAGCAGCTAACTTTTCATTATGAATTCAGGGGGTAAGACTATAAGTAACAAACTTCGTACGAAAGGACAATTATATATAATACAGAATATTTAGATAACAAAAATTGTTTTTGTAAATAAATAATAATTCTGAAATTTTTAGTAATTGAAACAAAAACTATTTTTTTTTTTTCTCAGAAACAAATTATATACTATTAGACATTCAATTATATTTAACACTATGCACCGAGTATATTGTTAAAAATCATCAAAATTTATAAATAAATTGTATAATTTTCTTAAACGGTGAGGGTGTAGTGTACCCGTGAACAGAGGGACAACTGTAAATCCAAGTCGTAACTCACAAGTACACAAATACGTATGTATATCTAGGGCATAGGTCGGCAAAGCGCAAAATGAGGTTGTGTGTGTGAGCGAACTACCCAGCAAACACTAAAACGAGCGTTTCAAATTACCATTACTAATGTAGAGAAGAAATTAACAACGAGATTGATATATGTACAAACGGAACTTTTAATACTTCCAAACTGATTTATTTACACATACAAATTCTCTGTATTTATACTGTTATGACAATTTCTTATTAATAAAATGTGTTCTAAATTTGACGAATTTAACTTATTGCGTTGCTTGGAAGAAATGAATTTTAAGTCAGAAAAAATTTGTTCACAGAGGTAAGTAGAAGGAAAAACCGATAACCATTTTATAACTTAAAAGGCAATGCATGTTACCAAATGCATTATCAATCACAAAATATTTTTCGTAATTCATTATCAATTTGAAATGTTTGTTGGGGAAGTATTGCTGAAAAAATATAAAAGCATCCACCGCATGTGCATACATCGCTGTCTCAACGACGACTAAATGAAAGAGCATAAGTATATGTGTGAAGTGGTCTCTGCACAATTGTGCTATGAAATGCCGACCACTGATCTAGGGTGACGATTGAGTTAGGTTTACAATGTGTATGTTTGTAATTTTGTGAAAGAATGTAAAACGCAAGCAAACATATTGTAAACAAATGTTTAATGACTTATTTTTAGAGTATAACCAATTTGCGTAACATTTCACCAATTTGTCTATGAATGATTAATAATTTGTTTTTCAGTGACGTATTGACAAACTGACCATTTGACATGAATATTATCTTTAAGTATTAAAGTAGTAAATTTATATATAAGAACTGAAATTGAAAATAAGGGACAGTCTTAATCAGATCTTCACTTAAATCTATCAAAAAACCAAAATATTGCACAGATTTTTCTCAAATTTGGTTTGTGTATAGTTTTTCAATATATAAGTGACTTTACCAAATATGGTCAGGACCGGTCCATTTTTCGACCTAGTCCCATTATAAATATAGCACCCGATATGAACTTTTTCATATCTGCAGCCAAAACACTAATAATAATGCCACTCAAATTTGGTTTATTCTTATTTTCTACATCCAATTTGTTGGACCGAAGAGTAAGAGTCTCTAAACCATGGCATAAGGTATCGTATAGTCGGTCAAGAAATAAGAACTCACTCACTAAATATCCCGTTAGTTTTCTTAATAAAAAAAGAATAATTGGCATGTGTTAATCACATAGTAACTACCGAGATCATTAGCTATTAAACTTGAATTATTGTTAAGTGCAAACCTTAAAATAAAATCTAAAGTGTTCACGGGGAAAGCAAAAGTTCTACAATAGAATTGCCATCAAAGTCAAATTTAACAAGCTTACATAAATTATATGGTTGATGTACACCTTTATTAAATTATAGTTGAAATTACACTTTTACGAGTACGGTCTTGCCTTTTAAATTATTTACATAATATAACTTTTACCTTTCCTGACTTTTACCATAAAGAAGAAAATAAAAATCGCTAATTCTTATATAAAATCGTCTTTCGATTTATAGTAACAATATCCCATCCTTTTCAAATTAGCACCTTCCAAAATTTACTGGAATCCGTGGCAGGGGTTTTGTCCCCGAAAGCCACGAGTCAGCCACCAACGTGTTCACGTAACACTGAGAAACACGTTTTTATTAATGTGTCCTATTACCACGCTTTGGTTAAGCGCTAATATCATTGCGATATTAAAAGAAAAAAAACTAATTTGCGGCACAGAGATATTTCCTGCCAGCTCGCAGCTAAACAGCTAATTCGAGTACCTTACCTGATTAAGCAAAACACGGATTTAAACTACCAACAATGACAAAACCACCACCTGCCGGAGACTAAATTTACGAATTTCAATACCTAGGACCGTCAACAGAAATTATTTTCATATCTTTCGATATTTCCCATTAAATTAATTTTCATAACCCTAACACCTAATTCTAAATTATTAAAATGTAAATTTTCCTACATAACCTAACTATTTCTATATTTAACTCTCCCTATCGTACCCTAAATTTACTACCGTTCTACAAATTAATATAATTCATTCATTTAGAGTACAGAAAAGCATGTGTGTTATATTAATCCATAAAAAAAAAAATAAATTTTAATATTGACTTAAATAGCTCTTGAAAACATCATTTCTCTTAAGTTAATCCATGCTTCTCCATACTCCAAATTCTCCTTCATTATCCATACATAAAATTTAATTAACTCTACAACAACAACACCTGCACAGGCCTATGCAACGTGGGATTGAATGAGTAAGTTCTAATTTTATCATCTTAAGTATTACAATACATTTTGTTGTTTTATAACACTTTTTTTTAAATTTATTTCTTTCTCTTATTTTTCTTAACTTTCTTATTTGTTAATATTATTTAGTATGTAAAGTGTTCTTATCCTACTATATGTTTAATAAAACATTTCGAATAAAGTTGTAGGGGGGGAACAACTTTTTATAGGTATACTTAATTATGTGAGGTTAGGTTGGTTAATAAATTAAATGGACATACTAAGGTATATTAAATTTTCATAACCCAACCCTGTATTTAAACTAAATATACTTTTATTTGTTGGAAACTTCTTTGGGGAAAAAAAATTGGAGATTTGTGGGGGACTTACTTGGGATTAATAACAAATAAATCTAAATTGGTTTGAAATTCATAAGACTTACATCTTACATCTTACATCTTTTGTTTATTGAAATTCAGCTTCAAAAAAAATTTTTAAATTTGTACTTTTGTTTTACACTCAATAAATTTGGGTTTTTGTCTCCTTCCACAAATCAGTTAATTCATTAGGATGATAATTGATGACTTCACGCTGGAACAGTTTGCTGGATGATTTGCTTGGTGAGATATGATGAGGTTAAAGATGAAGGAAAAACTGTGATATCACGCTGCGTTGGTTTGCTGTTGAGAGTTCAACGGGTTGAGTAATACTGATCAAAATTATAAAGTCATCTTTGCCGATGGCTTATTATATTGCAAAAAATGGCGCCAAAAAAATAGGGGTTTTGTTTGTTTTTAATCTATTACAATTTGGTGTAATTACTGATTGTTCAAAAGCATTGTAAATGGTGATACCATATTTGTTAATCTATAAATATAATTCAAAATTTATAATAATGATCTTTGACAATGAGTAATGAACAAACGATATAAGGAGTGGTGAACAACCGTGAACATTCCGCCGCCCTTGGCCTCTAAAGGTTTTAGAGGCTTTTTGCCAGTTGCGTCAACGCACGCAACGCTCCACGTAGTATTCGTCGGGGACTAGAGGATGCAGTGCTGGTAGCACGACTTACAGCTGACTGTTGACGACTAGTTGGTCGGGCGCGCCTTTGTATCCTTGACGGTCGTTGTTGTTGAGGGCGTTGGGATGTTTGCTGGACACGGCGTAGGCTGTGGATTACGCTGTGGTTGAGCTGAAGTCCGTCGGCGAGTAGTCCTGCCGGTTCTGTTTTGTTGTCGGTGATCAGGTTGTTCGAGGTTTCGGCATTGTCCCACATGCAGTAATGTGTGGTGAGCCCAACCGCATATTTGACATACGTCGGCAGAAGAACAATCGGCACTATGATGTGAGCGAGCCAGACAGTTCTGACAGTAGCCATGTTGTCGCACGACTCGGCGGCGGCCTTCTACACTCACAGCCAGAAATCTTTTGCAGAATCGCAAGGAATGGAATCGCCTGCAGACAAGACACTGGTGGATATCTGGGTTTCTGGGGGCCCTGCAGAATAAAATATTGATTAATGAGAGATACAGATAAATTTGGTAGATACATATGACCGATGTTCAAGAATTGTGTGTGTAGTGATATATGTTAATAATGCATTCTGTGAAATCTATTAACACTGCTGCTGTGAAATATAGGAACATTTATGTAGGGAGAGATGTTTGGGATTCTTCATTTGGAGACGCGTCTATAGGGAGAACACAGAGTTTTACAATAGGCCGAGTCAGAACACCTGAATGGGTTTTTACGTCAGCCACGCGGACGAGCCCATCGTGACCATTGTAAATTCTATTAATACGACCTAGTCTCCATTCGTGGGGAGGGCGAAGATCGTCTTTTATTACAACGAGCTGGCCAACTTTCACATTTTCCTCTTGACGTTGCCATTTATATCTTCGCTGCAACTCTTTAAGATATTCATCTTTCCACCGTTGGGCAAATTGGTGGTGAAGAGATTTTAATCGTTCCCAACGGTTTTTTAAGGATATGGGTTCTGTGGCGACTTCAGGGGCGGCTAACAGAGGGGCGCCGATCAGAAAATGGCCTGGAGTAAGCGCTAAAAGTTCATTAGGATCGTCTGTCATAGGGGATATCGGCCGAGAGTTTAAGACTGCTTCGATCCGCGTCAATAGTGTTGTGAATTCATCAAAGGTAAATTTTTGGTATTGCGCAACTTTTCTAAGATGTATTTTAAACGACTTTACTCCAGCTTCCCATAAACCTCCCATGTGAGGAGCATTCGGTGGAATAAATGTCCATTGAAAACCATGAGCGGTATATTTTTCGGCTATGCTTTTTGAGGCGATTTTGAGAAAATCTTGAAATTCAGTACGAAGAGCACGTTCTGCCCCAACAAAGTTTGTTCCATTATCAGACATCACCTTTTTCGGTAGTCCTCGGCGTCCAACGAATCTGGTAAACGCGGCTTGAAAGGGCCCTGAGGATAAATCGGAACATAGCTCGAGATGTAGAGCTTTGGTGCTAAAACAGACGAAAACACATACGTAACTTTTATGGTATGGCGCATTTCGGAGAATCGATGTTTTTGTTGAAAATGGACCAGCGAAGTCCAATCCAGTGATGGAAAATGGGAGAGAATATGTGCTTCTATCTATCTTGTGGGAGCGCTGCCATCATTTGGGATTGTAGTCTTTGTTTATAAATCACGCAAACTTTACAGTTCCGAATGCATTTTTTAATTGCGGATTTGAGTCTCGAGATATAATACTCGTTACGAATGGCTCTCACCATTAAATTATGCTCGGCATGCATAAGGAGATTATGCGTGAATGAAATGAACAGTTCGCAATACTTTGATGTAACCGGGATTATGACGGGGTGTCGCTCATTGTAAGAGAGAGCAGAGTTTGAAATTCTGCCGTTGGCTCTGATAATGCCATTACTATCCAAAAAAGGGTTTAAGGGGTACAGACAACTTTTTTTAGATACTGTCTTCGAGTTTTGCAGAGATGCATATTCTTTGGGAAAGTGTCCCTTTTGAGTGAGGGAGATTAAACGATTTTTCACGTTGAGAAATTCATTGTGCAATATTGAATGTGATTCAAAACAAATTTCGGGGTTTGTGGTATTCGAGATTTTAGAGATAAATCCCATTTTGAAAAGCGATCTAAAATGTCACATTCCTCTCCTGTTATATGAAAAACTTCAACTTTCCTGATCTCGGGGGGATTTTCGGTGAACAATCATGGACTTTGGCCATTCTTCGGGAGTTTTTCGAAGCCAAGTTGGCCCATGCCACCAGAGGGAATTGTTCAAAAGTTCCTGAGGGCTGCAACCCCGTGAACCAAGATCAGCAGGGTTATCAGCTGACCGAACGTGACGCCATGAAATATTTCCTACGTTTCGGATTATTTTAGCGGTTCGATTCGCTACGTATGTCTTCCATGTACACGGAGGTTTTTCCAGCCAACCCAAAACTATCGATGAATCACACCATAGATAGAGCTCGTAGTTGTGAATTGGCAGTGCTGAAACAATTTTCTTCACCAGTTTGGAAAGTAGAACGGCCGCGCAGAGTTCTAGTCGAGGGAGGCTGACTGGATCTATTGGGGCTACTTTTCCTTTTGAGACCAATAAATGAGATGTTATTGAGTCCTCATTTAATAAGCGGAGATAAATAGTTGCGCAATAAGCTTTTTTCGAGGCGTCGCAAAAACTGTGCACTTGGGTTAATTGTCTGGGGGCAAAGTTAACCCATCGGGGTATTTTCAATTGGGAAACTGAGTATAAATTTCACACATTCATCCCAATCATTACCTTCAAGCCACAGCTGCTGCAGCAAGATTTTGGCTGTCATTAATACAGGAGAAATCCAGCCAGCTGGGTCAAAAAGTTTGGAGACTGTAGAGAGAATTGTTCTCTTGGTGATGGAATTAGAGGGACCTGGAGCTTCAACTGTGTATGAGAAACAGTCTGACAGGGCGTTCCATTGAATACCAAGAGTTTTGGTAGTACTGGTTTCTCGGAATTTAAGAAAATCAGTATCTAATATATCCTCTTGGGGCACAGAGGACAGAATTTCGGGACAATTTGATGTAATTTTCTTGAGAGGAAATCCAGCTGAGTTGAGTACAGTGATTACCTGCGATAACGCTTCAAGAGAGGATTGAATTGAATCAGAGTTCGAATTGCCAAATATGGGGCGCAATTTACTCCGAAAGTTACAGTTTTTAGGGCAAAATCTTGTATGGGAGTGTTGGGGCTTTTACAAAACACAATTCGCTGAAACTGAGAGTCATCATTGTGTACAAATATTTGGCGATACATTTTCTCAATATCACCGTTAAAAACAA
The DNA here is from genome assembly GCA_963682025.1 of Cordilura impudica. Lineage (NCBI taxonomy): Eukaryota > Metazoa > Arthropoda > Insecta > Diptera > Scathophagidae > Cordilura > Cordilura impudica. The sequence goes on from OY821521.1 coordinate 109,040,897, forward strand.
ATTTATAGAGACGCCAGTTAAGAATCAGAGTCATCAAATCTGCTTGCAATGTGGGGCCGATATGGAGAACGTCATTGAGAGAATTGCCTGACGTAGTACGCTTTGAGGCATTAAAGACTATTCTCACCTTCGTGCTTCGACTTTCGAGTTTGAATACAGCGTGGTGAGGCAAATAAAAAGAAAAATAAGTCTCAGGAGAAGAAACCTCAGCACAAGAAGTAAGCTTCATATGATTGAGTGTGAGATACTCCTTGAGCACTTTGTTATAAATTTCTGCTAAGTCTGGTTTGGACTTTAAAAATTTCTCTGTCCCTAGATATTGCGAAATTGCTTGAGATCGAGAGGAGCCGAGTGGAAATCGTGCGGAAATGAAGACTTAAAGGGAAGTCTTACAACATAACGACCATCTGCGTTGCGTGTTGTCGTTTCTGAATATAAGGATTCACAAAATTCATCGGCGTTCGAGATTGGTCGACTGAAGGAGGTTTCTTCTTGTTCCCAAAATAATCTCAATTGTGTCCCGATTGGATCTTCAGAGATTTCAGTGGCTTCAATTGCAAAAGCAGGTATTGTTTCAGTTGTGACCGGGCCACTTATGATCCAACCAAATATGGTAGCTTGTGCCAATAGGGAATTACACACATTACTAACACCGTCTAGTAAAATATTGGGAATCACGTTGCTACCGAGAAGTAAGTCTACCTGAGCAGGAGAATGAAATTGTGGATCAGCTAGATCAAGTTCCTTAATATCATCAAATGGAAGAGTGGTTTGTGATGCGGAGAATCGAGGGAGAAATCGAGTGATCTTTGGGACAACTATGGCCTCCACATTTACTCTACAATTGAATTTATGAGAGAATAAAGTAAGTTTGCAGAGAGAGTTAGAGCTTCCTACAATAGTACATCCTATACCGCGGATTTGAAAACTTTTTGGCTCTGTGGGAAGCATGAGTCGCTGCTGAAGCCTTTTTGAAATGAATGTTTTTTCAGAGCCTTGATCAAGGAAAGCGCGATCCTTGAATGTCTCACCTTGATTTTCAATATTCACTATTGCCGTGGGCAGCAAAGTGTTTTCAGACGAAATCCTATTCAAGCATGAGAAATGTGATGAAGTTTGCGCTTGGACTGAGGTACTTGGTCGACTGTCCATGGGGGGAGAATTCGCTTTTGGGAAATGTAAAAGTGTATGGTGATTTCTTTTACAGAACGTGCAGGTGTATTTGCTAGAACAATCTTTCCGAAGGTGAGTATATGAAAGACAATTAAGGCAAATATTGTTTTTCGACACAAATTCATTTCTTGAATGGGGATCAAGATTTTTGAATTTTTGACAATTTTTCAAGGGATGGGCTTGTTTGCAGATTTTACAGGGAAATTGGGATAAACTTTCAGTGTTGAATGTGTTTGTCTCTGAATCTGGCTTTTTACGGTAATTGGTTTTAACGCCTTGAATGCTGTTAAGACGTTCAACCACTTCGTATCTATTCGACAAGAATGAATTCATTTGGGCCCATGTAGGAAGTTCTTTATGTGACTTTATGTGACTTCGTGCGGAAGCTTTGTCGAACATAAATAAACAATTATGGGATCCCAGTCGTCAATTGGGATATTTTGAGATTTTAGGGCAGCTAAGGAGTCATTAACTGTCGACTGAATATCTTGGAGGGCTTCACTGCTTTCAGATGTTATTTGCTTGAGATTGAGAAGGATTTTGAGTTGGTTGTCAACCAGAATTCGGCGATTCTCATACCGAGATCTAAGAGCTTCCCATGCGATCTCAAAATTTTCCGCGCATAGCTTATACTTCTTTACTATACTGGCTGCTTGACCCTTAACTTTCAGCCTTAAATAGTAAAGTTTCTGTACTGGGGACATTCTGGGCCGGTCTATATAAAGCGCTGTGAACATGTCACGAAATGCGGGCCATTCTTCATAACCTCCATAGAATAACTCTGTATCACAAGGTGGGACTTTGATACAGTCGAAGCTTTGATCCGAGGGGTTTGAATCTTGATTAACTTCGACTGACGCTGAGGTGAGAGATTTTTGGAGATCCAAAATCTTGGCTTTGCATTTGTGAAATGCCTTATTACATGAAGTGAATTTACCTCGTGCGGATTCTATGAACTCTCTGTCTACGTCCTCGTCTTTTATAGTACAGAGGGCCCTGTATGACTTTTGAGCTTGACGCCAACGTTCGCTTAGATCCTGTATGGTTACTTCCAATAATGAATCTGTGAGTTCTTCAATGGGGGTGTTGTCGAACTCTGAGCAAAACGTGACTAAGTCATCAGAGTCAAACATGAATTGGTCGGCCATATCGAGAGTAATTTAAGTGAATGAGATGAGAGATCAATTACCGAGTAATTTATAATGGGATTAATGATTTTCCAATTGTGTTGTATTTACAAATGATAAATAAAAATAAAAAGCAAATTTGTATAAATTCGGTTTTATGTGTTTAGCGTAGTGTATTGTGATATATATAAATTGTATAGATGACTGGAAAAATTTGTAACAAATGTGATTTTAGGTGTTTGTGAACCGTGGTATATTTATGAAGTATGATTATCTTAAAATATTGTACAACTGTGTTTAAGTGTTTTTTTTTTCGTAATGTGGCTTATTTATGATTTATGAATATGTATATATAAACGGAAAATATATTTATAAATGCAATTATGTGTTTTGTGTATTGTTATGTATTTATAAATTATAACTACTTACAGAAAATTTGCAAGAACGCGATTTTGTTGAGGTTGTGTTTGTCCAGCACCAGGTTTTATAAATTGTTGTACTTGTCCAGCTGGTTGTTGTTGTTGTTAATATAATTTGTTATTGCTTAATTTAATTTTGTTACCAAATTGGGGTTTTTTTTCTAAGATTATGGATGAATTCAAAAGAAAATAACAGCAAATGCGTTGATAAGCAATTGACGATTTCTGACAATTCTGTTCTGCTCTTAATTTAAATTTATTTTTCAATATATGCTTGTTTTTAAATCAAGATACAATTTTATTTTATAATTTTGTCAGGTTGATAACCTCTGAAGATGTTTAGTGTGTTAATAATTAATGTTTTTTTTTTTTTGCTGTTAATGTAAATTTATTTTTCAATATATGCTTGTTTTTAAATCAATATACAATTTTATTTTATAATTTTGTCAGGTTGATAACCTCTGAAGTTGTTTAGTGTGTTAACAATTAATGTTTTTTTTTTCGGAAAATTATGTTTTTGTAAGCTTTGAAGTTATTTTCCAATATACGCTTCATTTAAAATCAATATATAATTCTATTTTATAATTTTTATTAGGTTGCGAATCCCTGTTTATTTGCTTGTGTAGTTTTGGTCACAAAATTGATGAATACATTTAAAACACGATAATCCACTTTAATTTTTCATAGGTTGGGAACCTATGTTTTATTTGTGATGAAATATCAGGGTTTGTAAGTTATCAATTTCTACAGAATTTCTTTTATTCCTCCAAAAAGTTTACTTTATGAAATTTGTAGACAACGAAATATGTAGAGTAACACTTATAAATCAATAGTTAGACTTACTGTTCAATAAAAAAACTATACTTTTAGATTTGAAAATTAACTGTGGTAGTGCACTGTATTTTCGTAGGTTGAGAACCTCTATTTTATTCTCCTTTTAACAGGGTATGTGATGTTCAACAAAAAAAATGCTTACTAATTTAAGTAATGTATTTTTATATTTTTATAATTTCCTATATTTATAATTATTGATTTTAAAAATTTTATAACACGTTTCTTACTTGGGGTTGGGAATCGCTGGTTATATGCAGTTTGTGTTTCTTGCTGATTCTTCTTCTGATTAATTACAATTCATTGTAATTGATTTATTAAGATCAAATTTTCTGTAAACTTTAGAACTTCACTGCCTTTTAAGCTTATGTTATAAAAAATTATAATTCTTTAGAAATTTTTCCAGTATTCACTATAAGTTTTCACTCCGATATATAGTTGTCTTTTTCTTTCACACTGTTCACACCCCTTAAGAGATTGTTATATTAATTTTGCGATTTAATGACATTTGTGTGTGTAGGAAGAAAAAACCCGATGAGAACCTTAAAATGAATCGTTTTATTGAACTTTTGCAATTATAATAAAATAATTATATGTTTTTATTTTCAGCCTTTTCTGTAAAATTTTCACAAACACGATTTTTCAAACCACACTTGTATTAAGGATGAAAATACACACTGCTCTGCTCAGCGAACACAATTGTTTCACTATATTGTTACAGGTGATTGGCAATCTTCTCCTTAAATTCTGTGCAATTTCCATAAACCTTTTCAGTTTATGATACGTTCTACATTGGTGTATAATAAATTTATTTTAGAGAACCGATTTTGCTTAGCAATTTTAACAAGAACTTTGAGTTAGAGACCACCGCAAGACAAAATTATTATTATAAACGATTTTTCTTTTTTATAAATTGACGACAACGCAACACGAGTTAATAAGAAAATACCGATTTTTACTTGTCGGCAATTCGACGAATGTATGCAATTAAGTTGACGACGATTAGCTAATATGGCTGCGTACAACGATTACCCCTATTGTTATAGTGAGTACTTGTGGTTATAAATGGTAATAAATAACCGGTATGTTAAAGAGAATGGGGCTTTTTTTTGGGAATCTATTGCAACTGGGGAAGTTGGTGATATTTAACAAATTTTGGGAATGTAATAATTGTGGAATGTCATAAATTGACAACTTTTTTAATTTTTAATTAATAAATTTGTGAATCTATAAATTTTCCATTTTATGATTCAAAAAACGTCGAAGGACCATGAATAAAGTTGTAGGGGGGGAACAACTTTTTATATGTATACTTAATTATGTGAGGTTAGGTTGGTTAATAAATTAAATGGACATACTAAGGTATATTAAATTTTCATAACCAACCCTGTATTTAAACTAAATATACTTTTATTTGTTGGAAACTTCTTTGGGGAAAAAAAATTGGAGATTTGTGGGGGACTTACTTGGGATTAATAACAAATAAATCTAAATTGGTTTGAAATTCATAAGACTTACATCTTTTGTTTATTGAAATTCAGCTTCAAAAAAAAATTTTTAAATTTGTACTTTTGTTTTACACTCAATAAATTTGGGTTTTTGTCTCCTTCCACAAATCAGTTAATTCATTAGGATGATAATTGATGACTTCACGCTGGAATAGTTTGCTGGATGATTTGCTTGGTGAGATATGATGAGGTTAAAGATGAAGGAAAAATTGTGATATCACGCTGCGTTGGTTTGCTGTTGAGAGTTCAACGGGTTGAGTAATACTGATCAAAATTATAAAGTCAACTTTGCCGATGGCTTATTATATTGCAAAAAATGGCGCCAAAAAAATAGGGGTTTTGTTTGTTTTTAATCTATTACAATTTGGTGTAATTACTGATTGTTCAAAAGCATTGTAAATGGTGATACCATATTTGTTAATCTATAAATATAATTCAAAATTTATAATAATGATCTTTGACAATGAGTAATGAACAAACGATATAAGGAGTGGTGAACAACCGTGAACACATTTCAAGTTAAAATGAACTAAACAGAGTTTGAAATAAAGAGAGCCAAACTGGAAAGATTTCGGGGTTCCCTTAAATATATCTAATGGATAAAAGGTGAACTAATGGTTGGTGCGGGCATGTGGTCAAATCATCATGATCACAATTGGCAAAATCGATAGTTAGTTGTATACTAGTTTCAGCTTAGTAAACATCTTTATTATTTGTCCGTCTGTTTATAGTTTTATAACATCAGAGTTATGGTTGTAATTATTGCACGTTCGATTTTTTTTTGTTAATGGTTATGGAATTTTGGGCACATTAGGAGTCAAAAACCCCACCCTATCCGGCGAGCCCTAGCTTGAAAGAACATGCCGTCTCCTTAACTGTCCGTTACATCTTGATCAAATTTTTTTGAGAATATACCATTACAAAGGCTGCTCCAATGAGGTGATACCAACTAAAGAATCTATCGGTTGATTAAAATTTTACGTCGTCCTTGTGTCCACCAAAAGTCTTAATTCCCTACCCTCAATCGTCTTTTTCACAAAAGGCAGCAAGGGTTTTGCCCTACAAAATTAAGCTGTTCCTCTCCTACTTCCGTCTCTTCACCGTCCTGGTGGCTCAAATATGAAAGTTATCTCATCATATTAATGATAATCTTCGTGAAAATCTTCTGACTCTATATAATTAACCCTTTAGGCCTTCCGGGCGGGAGCTGTTCTCTCTGAATCTTTATATCTACGTTTATTAAAATTGTAAAGGCTGTTGGTTGTGTCTGTCAGGCCGAGTGGACCGTTGGTCGTGTAAACATTGACGATCCTGGGCCCACATCCATTGGTATGGAATTCATGTTAACAGTTTTCTCCATTCTGGAATTAGTTTCGCGTATGGGCCTATAAGCAGGGTCTGTCGGTGAAAAATAACCAATTTTCCTTTGTTGAGAATGGTTTGCTTTCGCAAAGTCCCCTTCTCCAAAAAGTTTTGCAAATTCCTGACGCCGTTGGTCAGATTCCAGCTCTGGGGCGTTTGCAAAAGCTTTTGGTAAATCTGCTGGCCTGGCAGAAAATATAATGTCGCTCAATGGCGTCGTAACCCGGAGATGAAGACGCACAAAGCGTTGTCTCTAGCACGTTCATGAAGTGCAGCTGCTACCTCTACGTCACCGGAGTAGCTCATTCTATTCTTAATTATAATTTATGTTAGGTGCTCGTCTACTGAGTTGTAGAATTCGGAAATTGATTTTACACCTTGGCTCAGTATACTGAGTTCATTTTTCAGGGCTTATAGAGACCTCTTATTTGCGTAACATTGGTCTAACCTGGCACTAATTTCCTGAAAATTTAGGACCGTGTTGAATGATGATAGTTTGGCATTCACCGCTCCCGCCGCTCTTATTCCTAAAAATTCCCATTGCTATAAAATTGCTCAAAAATTACGAAAAACACAAGCGGAAAAAGGACACAAATTGTTTCTTTGAAATATCAAAAAGAGTACTTACAATTTTTCCATAATTGGCCTGAAGTTGGTGTTGATGTTATTGATCTTGATGACGTCGATGGCTGTTGTTTAATATCGAATATTGCTCCTTAATTTGGCTGTGGTTGATGTTGATGGCTGTTTATTGTTGACAGTAGCTTCTGTTTTTCAGATCGGGCTTTGGCCGTTCCGATATCTTCCTTTCTTCCTTCTCTGGTGTATCGGCCACACCAGTAAAGTAAAGGTTAAGAAAAAAATTTTCAATTATTTATTTGGGCGCTTTTTTAACGAATTTTTAATTTAAAAGTTTATTTTATTTAATTCAAATCAAAATGATTTTCTTAAGATTCTACTATGTAGAATTATTGTTCGAATAAAATTTTTATTATTGTAAGTTTTTAGTCACTTTAACTAATTTAATTTTTATTAGCTGCAACTTTTTAACTGCTGTTTTTACAAATTCCTTTTACAAATAAATTTTTTATGGATTCTTCTATGTAGAATTAGTATTTTTATACAATAAATTTTTAATCACTTTTATTTTATTTGTGATCCTTTTTTCTTGTTGGTCGCCAGTTAAGTAGTTGCGATTAGTGGGTACTATGTACCCGTGTTTAAATAAAACGCATCTACCTTTTTTTACAATTTGGTCAAGAATGTTTTTATTTTTCTTTTCAACTTCTTAAATACTTAAAATAAATTTACGTATAACAAGTAAGAAAATTATAGTCGGTCAAGACCGACTATACGATACCCTATACCATGCCCTATCTCTTAGGCCCAACTAACTGGACATAGAAAATAAGCAAAAACCAAATTTGAGTCTGATTTTTATTATTTTTTTTGGCTGAAGATATGAAAAAGTTCATATCGGATGCTATATCTATATGGGGACTAGGTCCAAAAATGGACCGATCCTGATTATGTTTGCTAAAGTCTCCTGTATTTTGCAAAAATATATACAAACAAAATCTGAGAAGAATCAGTGCAATATTTTTGTTTTTTAATAGATTTAAGTGAAGATCGGGAAGCAGCTCTATATGGGGCCAAAGGTATCATTTTTGGACTACTCATTAATGGACGTAATGAACGCATACAAAACCCAATTGGAGTAAGATCTATATGACAATTTGGATCTTATGGCAATTTATGTCGATTTCATAGGGGTAATTTGTTTGGGGGCTAGATCTGAACATGGACCGATTCTCACCAATTTCAATAGCGTTCATCCCATGGTAGATAAAAGCTTATATACCAAATTTCATCAAAATATATTCATATTTGCGACCTGCAGTTTGATTACAAGCTTTACATGGACACACAGACGGACGGACGGACGGACGGACGGACGGGCATTGTTAAATCAACTCAGAAAGTGATTCTGATCCGATCGGTATAATTAAAGATGGGTCTAGGTCAAATATTTTTGGTTGTTACAAACAGCAGCACAAAGTCATTATACCCAAACCACATAGTGGTATACACAGTAAGTTAATGGTTAATAGGGGTATTCGCTATTCCTAGTTAATTATTATGGGCATTACCCTAGCGTTGGTAACTTATATTTCAAAATCATGAAAGATCCAAAACTGGAAAAGTTATAAGGTCTTATAACTTTCATGTAAAGTCACATAACAAGTCATATAACAAGTTCTGCCAATATATGTAGTAGAAGTGTCTTAATTTTGGACATAACGGTATATAGCGAAAAGTCGTGCTCATAGAAAAAAGCCAAGTGCAGAATTGAATTCAGCGCCCCAAATAACTTTAAAAAAACAACATTCAGTTCTTAATCAACAAAAATCTTGTTCCCTTGTGTAATTTGCGTTTGTTTGTTACATAGCTGACACTTAAACTTGTCCACAAGCATAAAAAAAATTTATTAAATAAATTTTTTAAACAGGTTAAGCGCCATAACTGGCTTAGAATATTTTTAACAGATGAACCCCCAAATTTTCAAATTGAATAAAATGAAATTCACGAAATAAAAATCTTGCACTTTTTGATACTTCGAGCGCAGGGTTGTCAAAGATATCATATTTAATTTATGAACTGGTTGATAATTGTAAGTTAATTATTTGTGATGTTACATATATATTTCTGTATATATGTATTTTTTAATTTTTTGCCATTTTAAAAAGTTCAAACTTTTGCACAAAAGCATCACTATCAGAATACTGAAAAATGGGATTGCATTTTGTTTCACATTTTGTATAATGAAATTCGTGTCTTTTGACAAAAATGGAGTTGTTGAATACTTGCATATTTTGATTAAGGAATTTTGATTGTTAATATTTGTAGAATATTGCAATGTAAAATGGATTATTTCATTTAAAAAAACTCCTTACTAGGAAACTAACCCCAAACTGCCATCAATGATACATACATTTATTTTCAGCTATGCTATAAACTAGTAAAGCGACACATGTGTGCAAAAAAAGAACTTTTTCGCTTAGTGTTTCTTTTTTTACAGCCACTGCAAATGTTGTATTTTATGAGGATATTTCATGTAATGGCGTACCGCAATATGATGTTTCTACAACCATATATTCAATTGTACTGAGTTGAATTTATATGTATGCATGTAAAATGTACATATATTCACACAAACTCATGCACACACATTCTCGCATGTGTATATGTATTGAGTGCTATGGTTTGTTGATTTTTTTTTTAATTTTCGGTACTGTTCCTTCGTTTTTTGCCGTCGCTGTTAGTTTGTGATTGTTATTTTCGGCTGTTAAATGTAAATTCACTGTTGAAATATGTGGCCTAGGAACATAAATACACCTCCATTAATCTAAATATGTATAGTGAGGGGAATTTCAAAAAGTGTGCATTACTTTCGAGTAAGTCGAATCATGAGGTGTAACATTAATTAAAATCAAATATCTTATGAACATTTTTAAATTAATATGACGCTTTGTCGGCGGATGATCCGTGAATTTTCCGTGATTGGTGGTTAGTTTTCCTTATATCTCCGAAGACATCTGCTTCGTGCGTAAAAAACTTTTGTTGTATTTGGCTCTCCCTGAAAGACCCACTCATATGTATAGATCCATAATTCGTTTCCTATTTGGATCTTACAAACGTCCTTTTAGCATCGCGGCAGTAATTTCTTAAAAACATTTCCTTGTACCAATCAAGCATGTACATTTTTAATGTGAAAACATCCGTGAGCTCAGGGGGGCTAAAATCCAATTTCACAATACAGCCACAAAAACAGAGTAAGGGAAAATCGGTGTGAGGTATATGTAAGTGTATTGGTGTATTTAGAAAGCAGAACCGCCAAGTTCGCTGTCTGTTTAGCAAAATCAAAAATCTTTTTCGTTAATTTTAAATATTCAAGCTATTGACCGCTAGGTGTGCTGTGAGTTTAACATGTTCACAAACTTACAAAGAAGTTGTTTTTTTAATATTCAAGTATACATATATTTGCTATTGACAGAACTTTTTTAGTAAGCAGAACCGCTAGGTGTGCTGTGAGTTTAACATGTTCACAAACTTACAGAGAAGTTGTTTTTTTAATATTCAAGTATACATATATTTGCTATTGACAGAACTTTTTTAGTAAGCAGAACCACTAGGTGTGCTGTGAGTTTAACATGTACAGAAACTTACAGAGTTGTTTTTTTTTTATTCAAGTATATACTTATTTGCTATTGACAGCAATAGTTTAAGAACATTTAAATTTTTATCAACAAACCAAAAGCTTAACTTAGCGCTCAAGGAAGTAAATAAAAATCTATTTCACAATACAATCAGAAAATGAGAATAAGACAAAAACGGTGTGAGGTGTGAGTGTATTGGTGCAACGATTATATTTTCTTCATATCTGGCTTGTGTTTCACTCTATTATCTGCACTTAAAATATGCAAAAACTTCTTAATTTCATATTTTCTTTATAATATTATTAAAAGCGCTTAATTTTCTTGAAGAAAAAAGAAAATAAACCTTTCCCGTCAAGTTTTCCTCTTTCCACGTATTTTTTTCTTTTCTATTTGCCTACTTGAAATTCCATTATCTATTGTGAAAAGCTAAATACTAGGAAAACTTTGAAGAAGTCAAAAATAAACTTTAATTACTACACCTTTTCCAATTGTATTTCAGAAAACATAAATTGAATTTCAGAAAGTATCAATTATGTTTCAGAAAACATCAATTGATTTTCAGAAAATATCAATTGTATTTCAGAAAGTATCAATTGTATTTCAGAAAACATCAATTGATTTTCGGAAAACATCAATTGAATTTCAGAAAGTATCAATTGTGATTCAGAAAACATCAATTGATTTTCATAAAATAATGGTGTTTCAGAAAGTATCAATTGTATTTCAGAAAACATCAATTGTTTTTCAGAAAGTATCAATTGAATTTCAGAAAACATTAATTAATATTTCAGAAAATATCAAATGTATTTCCCAAATTATCAAATGTATCTTAGCAATTATCAAATGTATATCAGAAAATATGAACTGTATTTCAGAAAACATCAAATCTATTTCAGAAATTATCAAATTTATTTCAGACACCATCAAATGTATTTAGGAAAATTGTAAATGTATTTCAGAAAACATCAAATGTATTTCAGCAATTATCTAATGTATTTCAGAAAACATCAAATGTATTTCAGAAATTATTAAATTTACTTCAGAAAATATCAACTGAGTTTCAGAAAAATAGTAAGATCGCTACATAAAAACATATTTTTTTAAGTATTACACTGGGTTTGTAATATTTCTTGAAAACTACATATCGTAACCTAAAATGCAAAAGCAAAAGGCCGTAACTAATATTTTTATTGTTTTACAGGAGAAGCAAAAAACATCATAAAACAAAAACTACTTTAAACTTAATACCCAAATGTTAAATTCAAGCTGAAAAACAAAGATGGATTTTTATTTATGAAAACAAATTTATGGTAAAATAGTAGTTTTTAAGTAAAAGGCCGTAACTACAATGCAAAAAGTCAAATTTGAACTTTTTGTTAGTTACGGCCTTTTGCATTTTAGGTGACGATATAAACGTGTTTTTTTTTCAAATTGATGACTTCAAAATCGGTGTAAATTCTATCCTGGTGTTTATATTGTATCTGATTAATAAATGAAGTCCTCATCTTCTTTCGATTAAAAGCCCGCCCTTGATAGTTTATCTTCTTGTACATAACAAATAAGTCCAAATATTGCTAAACATTTTCTGCGTCTCCAAATCACTAATAGAAACAATAATAACTTCTCGGTGTTGTATGGTAAACTACTTTTTAATTCTGAATTTCAATAGATATTTTCTGAAGTTCAAGTGATATTTTCTGAAATACATTTGATAATATCTGAAATACATTTGATGTTTTCTGAAATATATTTGAGAAAACATCATCTGAAGTACATTTGTGTTTTCCAAAATACATATGATACTTTCTGAAATACAATTGGAAAAGGTGTAGATGTTTACACATCTCCCCTGTGATCGGACTCACATTGATTTTTTTGTTTATGCAATTTGTATGCTAGTGGAACTACCGCAGATTTGTTTAAGAACACATTTTTTGAGTTTTTTAATCCTTCCTTTCGGAAAATGTCGAATCGACTCTTCTTATATCCAAAACAAGATTTTTGGGACATTGATTTTTGGGATATTGAATTTTGGGATATTTATTTTTGGGTTTGGATTTTTTTATTACGAATGAACAATGGATTTCCAGCTATGATTGTCAAGGCTAAGAAATGAATGAGAGTTTATTAGACATTAGCTGTGCAGTTCTTAGTTTTAGTTGTGTTGATTTAATCAATATGTTGTTACCAATCAACATAATCAATATGTTGTTACTGCTCTGCTTATGCCAATCAATATGTTGTTACTGCTCAGGAATGATACATGAGCATACTTTGTTGGATTTACTTATATCTTCCATTTGATTGAGCCATTTTGCAACTTCATATACAGTGTTTGCATTTTTAACTACTGGTTATTTTGAGTACGGAATCACTAATATCAGCCGTGTTATTACAATATATGCGGTTTACGAAATGAGTCGATTTATGCTTGAACAACATAACGTTTTCGGTTCTCATTTTTATTGAAACATCATCTTGTCTGAAGATGCTCATATTAATATCTATGATTACGTCAACAAGCAAAATTGTCGTATCTGGTCACAGAAAATCCACACATGACTGCTGAAAAGCCAATCCACCTTGAATATTCCGATGATAAAAACCAGTATACAAGATAGCGTTAAAAATAATAAGAGCCAAAGGGCGATTTTAGGTAATTCACAAATCACTATTGGGGTAATACGGTTTTCACAATTATGAATATACATATGTATTTGAAAATTTGAATTTTAAGGGAGAAATTATAATGTCACCTGTAATAAGTTAAAGAACATTTTTTTTAGTGCCTTTCGGGAGACTATAATCTGACTTTCAAGTTGAAGCCTGGAAGTCCGACTTTGAGTATTGGTCGGATGTTATGGCACTGCTGGAATTAGTTTTTAAAGGTGGAGAGTAGTGCAGATGCCACTCTCTCCTGAAGTTTCTTTTTTCTTTGAGGACTTCAGTATATCTTGGGCATTTAAGCCCTGTCAAGCTACGACGGTGGATCAATAAATCCTTGGCTTTTTCAGTGAAAAAAATATTTCTCTACATGGTCTCCTTCTAGCTCAATACACTTTCTCTAACATTTCGCCAATTTGTGTGTCTTTAATAGGATTCCCTATGGTCCTCAAAGTAGATATTTTTTTCGCTGGAATTAAATATCTTTCCAGCGAGCCATTTATTTAGTTTTGGAAATAGAACATACACACAGAAAACAGATTCATTCTGGCTACCGAATTTATTACCGAATTGCGGTGAAGTCTTTCAAATTTTGTTTTCTGCGTGTAGTCACTGGGTGCATAATTGGAGAACATGAAAGATGAGTTAGCATTTGGTAGCCCAATTCATTGTATTTTACTTGGCAGCTAGACTTATATGCACCCGAACATTATAACGATGAAAATGGACTTGCAGTCGCTTTTTCGTAGTCATTATTGAATCGGTCCTTTTAGTTGGAATAATATTCATTGTATTTTATTTTTCTCTTTGGAATGTAATCAATGAGGATTGTGAGATATTCTAACAAAATATCATAACATAATTCAAGGTAATGTTGATCTATAGCCATACTTGTGTAATGTGTACACCAAAACCTCGATCTGCGTCGTTAATTGAGACCCAAAAAAGACGACGCAAATCGAAATAAAACATTTCCTTGCATTCCTACAGAATTAAATGGGAAATCCCCTTCATATAAAATTTAAGCAACGCAAATAAAAAATTTTACGACCCAAATAAAAATTTTAACGACGAAACTCTGAAATCACGAAAATTCAAGAACGACGCAACTTTAAAAACGACGCAAATCGAGGTTTTAGTGTACATGAAATATGTAAAATAGAATTGTGAACAGGATCGGTCCATTTTTGGACCTAGTCCCTTTATAGATATAGCATCCGATATAAACTTTTTCATATTTGCAGCCAAAAAAATTAATAAAAATCCCACTCAAATTTGGTTCTTGCTTATTTTCAATGTCCAGTTAGTTGGGCCTAAGAGATAGGGTTTCTAAACGCATAGTATAGGGTATCGTATAGTCGGTCTAGACCGACTATAATTTTCTTACTTGTTTTATTTTGTAGCTAACAAAAACAGAAATTAGCCTAAATTGACTACAGCAGTAAAAGTGGTCATGTAGTCGTGTAGCTCTGTTGGTGTCAAAATTATCGTTTTCATATAAACGTGTGTATTTTATTTTTGACAGGCTGTAGTCGTGTAGCCGCTGTCGTCTATGTGTTTCATGAGAGAGTTCGGCTAACTGGTGCCATTATGTATATGTGTGTGTAAACAATACGATATCCCAGTAATCATTTCGAAGATTGTTTTAACAAAAATCATCTTACTGTGTCTTCTTCGAGCACTTTTGATGATTAAAAACTGATTAATCACATGCGGTATTAGAAAAAGAATAAGAAATGATTTTTGCTTACGCTTAAAAAGTGATTTATAGAAAAATGAAATTAAATATGACTCAAAAATAAGTCGAAATTAATCAGAAAATTGGATAAAAAAGGTTCTCAAGATGAGTCGGGGGTAAGGTAATATTTCCTCCCAACAAAAGAATATTTTGTGATCAGCAAAAGAGCGCATTTTTGACTGTTTTAATAGCACAGAGGAGTCAAAAAAGACTCCACATGATCACTTATTGCATAAAATGTTTACTGGGATTTTATTCACTATCTGTAGAAACAGGTTTTTTAAGTAAAACAAATCTGCAAACAATTTCAATTCTATTTCGTTTACAATGATACGATCACTTTGTTTACTAGCTAGTAGTAAAATAAGAAAATAGTATTATAATACAGCGTAATGATGAATTGTACTTCTCAATTAGTTTATTTTTAATGTGCCATAAGAAGTTTGGTTTGTGCTAAGAAATAAATGAATATATGCTTCCCAGGGCGAAGCTTAATCATTGCACTTTGATTGAGTTTAGCCCGCGACTATTCCTGTAGCTATGTTCTGTAACTCTCACATCGGAAAGTTTTCACATGGAACGTATAAAAATGAAACAAAAACGTTGCGAACTGACACAAAATATTGTTTCTCGCATTCGACTGGTTCTGTAACTTTATTTTGTGAGAACTATCTGTCACGTAACGGTTTTTCTCACATTTATTGGAAAAATGAGAAAAAAGTGTTTCTGTAAAGTATGCATGTGAAAAGATTTGAAGTTGAACTGTCAAATTCACTCACAACTGAAATCTATGCGAGATAAGTTTTTAAATTCAGTTGCTTTAAAAAAAAATATATATGTATATAAGATGACATCGAATATTGGAGAAAAGGTAAAAAATATGTTAATTTTTTATTTATATTTTACTTTTAGTATTTACATTTAAATTTTTTTTTTGCAATTATTCAGAAAGTGCAACGAATTTCCCAAATCCAAAAAAAAAAAACTTGTGCACTACATGTCTTCCAATTTGGAATTTGCCAGAGGACATTTTGTATGATTCAACGGATCACACTTAAACTGGTCCTTTTTAAGGCTGATTCTTGATCTTTTCCTAACAGATAATAGAAGCAAAATAGATAAAGCGCATGTGTAGTAAAAGTTATGTTACAATCACAAATTTTATTGTATGAATTTTGAAAATATGTATTTATTTTTTAGTTGTTCGAATGATTTTGTAGTAAATGTTGTATAATTTTAATAACAAAAAAAAAAAATAGTAATTCAAGAACTAAAAAAAATCGTTTACTACATTTCTACTACAAAAAGCTGAAAAAATAAATAAAATCTGTTTAAAAAAATATTTAATGAATAAATTTATTAATAAAATGATAAATTGTTTAAATAAATGATTAATTTTAGTATTATCTAATATTATTAATAAATTTATGTATTTATTTATTTCATTAATAAGCTAATTTTGTAAATTCACGTATACGTAAAAGTTTAAACAAAACTGTATAAACTGTATAATATAGTATATTATATTAGTATATTATACTATAAAAATATAATTTCATAAATCCATTTTTTGATAAAGTTAAAAATTATTTCTATGTGATCCATAGGTTCTTTACGCGGGGTAAAATTAATTAACATGTTTTCTTGATATATAATTTAATTTTTGAATTATTGAAAATATATTGATTTTAATTAATCTTTATTTTATAAATAGATTATTATTTAAATTAAATTATTAAGTTTATAATAAAACTCAATTTTTTAATTAATTTTTTTTTTAATTAAATTGTTTTTTTAATTAAACAATCAATTGATTATTTGAATCAATAAAGTTATTTTTTTAAATAGTATAACAGCCATTCTGGGAGGGGATAACTTTTTTGGAGGATTTTCTATACTGACTTAGTACTTTTACAATGCCCACGAACATGTTCGACAGTATAATAAAGGAATAAATTAATTTATTAATCAGATAATCAGTTAATTGATTAATAAATTAATTTATAAATCAGATAATCAGTTGATTAATTAATAAAAAAAATCAACCAAAATTCAGTGGGGGCCTTTTGGGCTCAAATGACTTAAAAATGGTTGATTTTAAATTAATTGTTTATTAAATTCATTTAATTAAGTTATTATTATTTAATTAAAAGTATAAATTTACTAACTTATTTAATTATTTTTATTTTAATTAATCGAATTAATATTTAATGAATAAATTAATTTTTTAACAAATCAATCATTATAATTAAACTCTAATGGCTTTTTAATTATAAATTGTTTGGTTTTTTAATTAACCAATTAATTGTTTTATCAATTAATAAAATGTTTTTTTAACTAATCAATTTTTTTAAGTTAAACAATTGCATTATTAATTTAACATTTAATGTTTTTATTAATCAATCAACTGACTATTTGAAGCGATTAATAGCTTTAATACCATAGCGTTGATACCACCACACACCTTAAACTTGAATGATACTGAAACTGTAACAATATCGGACTATGATGATAAGGATAAAGAAAAATCATTCTGAGACAATATTCACTTATATGGGCACTTTTTAAGTACTTACATATGCACTTTTTAAGTACTTATATATGCACTTTTTAGGCACTTATATATGTACTTCTTAAGTACTTATATGCACTTTTTAAATAATTTTATTAAAGTTTCAGACAGCTTCATAACGAGCTCTTGCGTCTTCTGGATTTTCGCATTTGATCTAAATCAGGTGGCAAATTGTGTTCCAATACCGCCGCTATAGCTTCTTCACTAGAAGCACACCGAGATGAAAGCCATCTAATAAAACCAGTGCCCAATCCAATATCATAGCAATTTCTAACTCAACATCTCTCTTCGCAGGGGTTTTAGTGTTGTTTTTTGTAACCTTTTCTTTCAGCTCAATTTTAAGATCCGTTTTGATGGTCGTAAATGGTTGATTTTAAATTAATTGTTTATTAAATTCATTTAATTAAGTTATTATTATTTAATTAAAAGTATAAATTTACTAACTTATTTAATTATTTTTATTTTAATTAATCGAATTAATATTTAATGAATAAATTAATTTTTTAACAAATCAATCATTATAATTAAACTCTAATGGCTTTTTAATTATAAATTGTTTGGTTTTTTAATTAACCAATTAATTGTTTTATCAATTAATAAAATGTTTTTTTAACTAATCAATTTTTTTAAGTTAAACAATTGCATTATTAATTTAACATTTAATGTTTTTATTAATCAATCAACTGACTATTTGAAGCGATTAATAGCTTTAATACCATAGCGTTGATACCACCACACACCTTAAACTTGAATGATACTGAAACTGTAACAATATCGGACTATGATGATAAGGATAAAGAAAAATCATTCTGAGACAATATTCACTTATATGGGCACTTTTTAAGTACTTACATATGCACTTTTTAAGTACTTATATATGCACTTTTTAGGCACTTATATATGTACTTCTTAAGTACTTATATGCACTTTTTAAATAATTTTATTAAAGTTTCAGACAGCTTCATAACGAGCTCTTGCGTCTTCTGGATTTTCGCATTTGATCTAAATCAGGTGGCAAATTGTGTTCCAATACCGCCGCTATAGCTTCTTCACTAGAAGCACACCGAGATGAAAGCCATCTAATAAAACCAGTGCCCAATCCAATATCATAGCAATTTCTAACTCAACATCTCTCTTCGCAGGGGTTTTAGTGTTGTTTTTTGTAACCTTTTCTTTCAGCTCAATTTTAAGATCCGTTTTGATGGTCGTAGCATTCGTATCAATAATTACTTGATGTATTATTAGTTTTTGTAAATCATTTATGGTTTCCATCGTAGCATTTTTATAACCTTGTACTATAACGTTGGCTTTAATAGAATCTCTAGAAAACAAATATATTTAGATATGATTTTTTAAAGTTTATAATGCATACTCACAAATAACTGCAAGCTTGCTTTAATATTTCTATATCTAAGCCCATGGAATAATGACGTTCATAATCGACCACAAAAGTTTGCTCCGACAAACATTCGGTTAATAAGGCAATGTATTCTTCGGAAGGTATTAAAATTTAATTCTCTATAAGATAACATGTTTCTTAAAAGTTTTTCGAAACTTTTAGCAAAGTACTTACGGTTTTGATAAGACCGTTTCGATATATGAGTAGGCAATACTACGAAACGCTTTCAAAAACTGCAAACGAGCATAATTTAACCATAGTAAATTTTAGCCCCCTCATTAAAAATATTCTTGCACAAAAAAGGCAGCGTGTTATCATTCAGTTATCATATCATCATTATCGTATCAGTTAATAGAAGTATATTGAACATTTTTCACAAATTTAAATTAAAAAAAATTATTTCAAGTTCTTCAATTTTTATACACATAATTTTATGTTTACTTTTATTTGCTTTGTTTGTTTTTATTTTTTGACAGCTGACTTGGAATATTCCAATAACAACGTAACCAGTGTTGTAACTTTTCACATTAAGATACAGACACAGTTTTTACTCACAAATCGAGAAACAGTGGAATTTTTTATTTCATACTTTTTCGATGTGAGAACTTTTCACATAAAATACAGAACACGGGTACTGATGTGGATAGCTCGTGCCTACAATTTTTGGTAGTTGGGAATGGCGTTTGTGCAAAGGGAAGCATGAACACTTGCTTCCCAGAGCGAGGCTTAATCATTGCACTTTGATTGAGCTGAGCTCCGCGATTATTCCTAATGCAGAATAAATCGTGCATTAAATTCTCGGTAGTCCGGGAATGGCGTTTGCCTGCGCCAAACATTAAATAATAAATTTTAAAAATGTATTATAATTAAATATTATTGACATTATATTATTATCATCTGAGAAAAAAATTTTTTTTAAACGCCAATTTTTAACAGGGTAGAATTTTATGATTTCAATACTACTTTTGAATGCAAGTATGTACTAAAAGTAGAACCCTTAAAATCATACTATTTTTTGCATCCCTAAAAATTGCAATATTTTGTATAAATAAAATAATTTATATTTTATTGTTTTTAATATGCGCTTATTATCGAAATACATATACAGAATATATGAATGTTATTTATAGTATTTTGATATTTGCAACAGTAGTCTGTATGTATCAATTTGTAATATTTTGTGATCTTATAAAAATCGCAGAATATTGATATTGATTTTATATAGTTTCTTTTATTAATTAACTAACTTAAATATTACACCATAAAATGTTTATATTGGTGAATTTTTATATTACTACCACAACGACCATAAAAACAACAAGTACAGCTGTGACAAATTACAAAATTTAGAATAACAATATAGGAAAACATCATATTTTTTTTACCTTTTCAGTGATTTCTCGGCACCTATGAAACCTATTGTCACGATTTAAAAAACAGAAACCTTCCCGTGATGTTGGTGTATCATTCTCACTAACAACAAGCACCCTAGCTATCCTATTGAGAACGTTATCGTGACAAGAACAACATTATCAAATCATATTTTTTCAAGACTTTTTTTACTCCATCGTTCAATTCTCGGGACCAGATAAACCGATTTGGACGATTTTAAATAGCAAACTTTTCAGGATGTTACTGAATCATTTTTTATACCAACGAGCAACCTAGTTGCCCGATTGAAGCCGTCATCGTGATTTCCACAGACGGACAGACGGACAGACGGACATCGCTATATCAACTCCGCTTGTTATAAGGATCACAAATATATATATTTTATGGGGTCCAGATTTTTTTTTATAATTACTACAAACGGAATGACAAACTTATATATACCCTCTGCACACTGGTGTGGAGGGTATAAAAAACAGGCTGGAGAGAGACAATATTATAGACCTATTAATGTCTCTTTCTTTCATTGCTGTCCCGAGTATTACACTTTGCTATACAAAGGTACATACATAAGTACATCTTGTATTTCTCAGTTACAAGTGTACAGTCATATAACTACACTCATTTGGTTAAGCGTAAAACCTGGGAGAATTAAATTTCTAGCATGCTATAATAGGGGAATGTATGCTAGCCAGTAGTTACCCGACATATGTAGATTTTTTTTTTACAATTTTATTCTTGCTATAACAGTTAAATTAAACTACAATTAAAAAGCGTAACAACTATGTCATCAGCTGATGTTAGGAAGAGACAAACTTAAAAAACATAAAAAACAAAAAAAAATAGTTAATTGAGGTATTCAATTATATCGCGCTTTACCTTCAATAAATTACAGTTAAAATCAAGGAAATTGTGTAATACATTATATTTTTATTTTTATTTTATTTTAAATGATATTAAACTTATATAAATATAAGACTAATATATAGTATAAAGATACTAGCATTGGCTACCAGGGCCATCAGCTAAACTAAGTATTTAAATTATATTTTTATATTTAATTTAGATATGTAATTAAAAATATAATTAACTAGCTGTTTTTACCCGGTCTTGCCCGGGATGAAAAGGCCTTGAACTTGAAAAATGGTTCACTATGCTTACCAGGCGCTGAGTACTTAGTCCCCAATTAGCAAATTCCCCAATGAAATGAACTTTCTCCCCAAAAATTTGTATGGGCAGTAAATTCATTTTTTATTGCAATTAAAAAGTTTTTAGTTTTTAATTTAGAAGTTTTTTATAAGATGCTGCAGCAAAAATGCTTCAAAAATAAGGTGCGAAGCCGCTTTAAGTTTTTTTTTCAGTTTATTTATAAACATCAAATTTAACGGAATGGGCCGCAAAATTAAAGGAACCAGCCTTTTAAAAATTGAATTAATTCATTCAATAAGTGATCATCATTGAGCAGAGACGTCAAATTCAAGTTTCAGAATTGAAAGACTAATGCGACGTTTAATATTGTGTCGCAAGGTTTCTTTAAGCAACAGCTTATAGCATATGTGTGGCCTATTTTGATCAACAGGTAATTATTTCACATACGTATATAAAATTTATCATACGACATTTCACTAAGCTGTGTTCCGCGAGCGAGTCGCGTCCGCTTCCGCGCGTTTGGCAGCCAGACCCGTGCTGCCGCGCACTTGTTGTCAACTTATTTTAATCGCCAAAATATATTTTTCAGATCATTGCGATATTTTTGGTAAGCTGTGTTCCGCGAGCGCGTCGCGTCCGCATCCGTCGCGTTCGACCCCGCGGTCGATATTTTAGCTGAGGTGTGTTCCGCGAGCGCGTCGCGTCCGCGCGCCTCGCGCCGCTTCCTCGCAGCTACTACCCGTGCCTCCGCTTGGTTCTCGTTAACTTATTTAAATTCCTAAAACATATTTTTTAGAGCATTGCGATATTTTAGCTGAGCTGTGTTCTGAGAGCGCATCGCGTCCGCACCCGTTGCGTCCGAGTCCGCGGTCGCACGCCGCGCGCCGCTTCTGCGCGTTTGGCAACCACACCTGTCCTGCCGCGCAGCTGTTGCCAACTTATTTTGAAAAGAATACTCATTTTACTAAAATAAATATTTAACTAAATTCATTAAATAAAAATATGTAAAAATTTAAGAATGAATTTGGGGAGTAAGTTCATTTTTTCTTTCGATTACAAAAAATGGAGAATTTGTTAATTTCTTTTGGGTACCTTTTTTTTAAGTTTGGGGAATTTGTTCACTGTGTAGTTATTTCCGTGTAGCCCAAATTTCAGAGAAATCCATTGAAAAGTACAAATTTGTATAGGGAAGAAATATACCACACAACAAAATATGAATTTTATAAGAAAATTGGGAGTAAAAGAAGGCGTGGTCGGTAAAAATCATATAGCGACCCTGGAATATGTACTAAATTTCGAAGAAAGCCATTGAAAAATAAAAGTTTTTATAGCAATCAAATAAAGAAACAAATAAAAGGAAAAAAATAGTTTTATATACATAGAAGTTGGCGCAAAGTAGGCGTGGCATATGGTGACCTTCCCTGTAGTATAGAGATCGTGTGACCAAATTTTAGACATCCTTTGAAAAATAAAAATTTCTATAGTGAACAAATATACAAAAAACAGAAAATTAATTTTGTATAAAAAGCGGGCGTAGAAGTAGGCGTGACCGGCAAGAATCATATGGCGACCTCTCTGGAGTACAGAGATCGTGTGTAGCAAATTTCAGAGAAATCCGTTAAAAAATTGTGTAGCGAACAAATGTACCAAAAAACAGAATATGAATTGTATACAAAAAGTGGGCGTAATAGTAGGCGTGACCGGTACGAAGAATATGTCGACTTTCCCTGGAGGAGAGAGATCGTGTGTACCAAATTTCAGAGAAATCGGTTGAAAAATAAAAATTTGTATAGCGAACAAATATACCAAAAAACAAAATGAATTGTACACAAAAAGTGGGCGTTAAAGTAGGCGTGGCCGGTACGAAGCATGTGGCGCCCTTAGGTGGAGTACAGACGTCGTGTGTACCAAATTTCAGAGAATTCCGTTGAAAAAGAAAAATTTGTATAGCAAACAAATATACCAAAAAACAGAAAACGAATTGTATACAAAAAGTGGGCGTAAAAGTAGGTGTGGCCGCAAGAATCACCCGGTGACCTGGCCTGAGGTACAAAGATCGTGTGTACCAAATTTCAGAGAAATGCGTTGAAAAATAAAAATTTGTATAGCGAACAAATATACCAAAAAGCAGAAAATGAATTGTATATAAAAAGTGGGCGTAAAAGTAGGCGTGGTCGATAAGAGTATATGGCGACCTTAGCTGGAGTACAGGGATCGGGTATACCGAATTTCAGAGAAATCTGTTGACAAATAAAAATTTGTATAGTGAACAAATATGAATAAAACAGAAAATGAATTTTACAAAAAAAGTGGGCGTAAAAGTAGGCGTGGCCGGTAAAAAGTATATGGCGACCTTTCCTGTGGTATAGAAATCGTGTGTACAAAATTTCAGGAAAATCCGTTGAAAAATAAAAATTTGTATAGCGGTCAAACAAACAAACAAACAAACAAACAAACAAACAGAAAATGAATTTTATATATATAGATGTTATCGATGGAATGTTCCTTAAGTAAATTGAGACCATTGTTGGATAGATATATTGCTTGGAGATTTCTTAAATTAGGACAAGTTGATAATAGGTGTTTTACTGTAACTATTGATCCACAATATGTGCAGTTGTTGGTAAAGTTGTTGTTCATTAAATGTTGGTGTGTGGTGATTGTGTGACCCATACGCAAACGGGAAAATGTCCTTATTTTGTTTTTGTTGATATTTGTTGGATAAGTAGGTATTTTACATTTGGGTTAATTTCGGTATAATGAGGATGGTGATAGCTTTTCATGTCAATAATTTTCTGTATTTCAAGTTTATTAATAATTGAATTTCGAATATCAAGTTTCTCAGTTAGAGAGTCTTTTATCATCGGAGCTGAACATGCATGTTTTGCAGCTGCATCTGCGTAATTGTTACCGTATATTCCAGCATGCCCAGGAATCTAAATTATTTTTATTTTTCTTTTATAGTCTATTAATAAGTCACGAATTTTATTTACTGTTCGCCAGTTCTTGTTGGCCAGGTTATTTATCGCTGTTATGACTGACAAGCTGTCAGAAAAAATTACCGTTTTTTTTCTTGGATTTACTTGCGATAAATATTGCTTGTAAAATACCAGCTGCTTCTGCAGTAAAAATTGATGTGAAATCGGCTAGTGTTTTTGTGATTAAGGGGTTACCGTTTTGATCAACCATTGCATATGCCACGTTATGATTATCTTTTGACGCATCTGTAAATAGATGCTGCCACTCTGAGTTTCTAAAAGGTGATGTTAGTTGATAGAAGTGTTGTATGTACATGTCGTTAGAGGTACTTTGTTTTTTTATATGATGAAAGACTAATGAATTGGAGTCATACATCCATACAGGATGCTTGGTGTTTAATTTGGACAATTTTTCTTTGAAGTTTAGTATGTTGTTGTTAATACATTTTTACATAGTTGACTGAATTCTCGGAATTTTTTGGACGATGTAATACGATGTAATCATGAAAATTCTGCAGAAAGGCTAAGAATAAGCATAATTAGTCCTAAAATAGTCCAAACGAAGCGGATTAAAATGTCTTGTGAATCTACAATGTATGTTAGAATTCAAATTTGATAAAAGATACTCCGAGTCAACGTCACCATTCGCAAGGTTGAAAACAAAGGTGACACCCAACATGGTCCTCCTACTCTCAAGAGTTGGAAGTCTGATAATCATTAGTCTATTAGTATATGATGGTAAATCATCACAACTTCAAC
The DNA here is from genome assembly GCA_963682025.1 of Cordilura impudica. Taxonomy (NCBI): domain Eukaryota; kingdom Metazoa; phylum Arthropoda; class Insecta; order Diptera; family Scathophagidae; genus Cordilura; species Cordilura impudica. The sequence continues at coordinate 109,066,182 of OY821521.1, forward strand.
CTAAACCACGTAAACAGAATACCAAAAACTTTCTTTGCGCAGACTCAATTGCATTGGCATGAACCTGATAATATGGATTCCATATTATTGATGCATATTCCAAAATTGGTCTTACAAGTGCTGTATAAAGCTGTTTAGTAACATATGGATCTGAAAACTCCTTAGCCCACCTTTCAACGAAACCAAGAGTAGATCTTGCCTTATGAAAAATCATACTAACATGACCAATGAAGTCAAGTTTATATCCATAAGTACACCAAGATCCAGAAATGTTTGAACGGTATCCAATACTATTCCATTAATGCAATACTCGTTAGAAATTATCCGCTTCCTGTGAAATACCATATGTTTACATTTCTTAAGATTCAGTTCCATCAAGTTCACACTACACCATTCAACTAATAAATCAAACTCACGCTGAAGAATAATATGACCACTTATGTCATTGAAACTGTGAAATAACTTAATATCGTCTGCATACATAAGGATGTCGCGATTCGAAATTACAGTCGGAAGATCATTTACGAATAGTAAAAAAGGGAATGCCAGAAGTAACTCCTATAATTTTAGATTAAATATCGCGAAACATGACCCTTTGAGATCTAATCGTGAGATACAATTCAATCCACAAAATAATAGAATCCTGTATGCCAATGAGTCTTAGTTTGAGAAGTAAAATATTATGATCCACCCTATCAAAAGCTTTACTAAAATCAGTGTATATCACATTTATCTGCTCATCACGGACGGAAGCTTTGAAAACATGAGTCAAAAATTCTAGAAGATTAGTAACTGTTGATCTTGATTTTAAAAAGCCATGTTGAAATGGAGACATAGTCGACTTTAGTTGATAAAAGAGATAATCAGTAACAAGTTTCTCCATTAACTTAGGAATAACACTTAGCTTAGCTATTCCCCTATAGTTAAGTACATTCGCCTTAGCGCCTGACTTATACAAAGGTATAATAAATGATTCTTTCCAAGAAGTAAGAAAATAAGCAATTTTCAAAAGACTTTGACTACATGCACCACATTTGACCACGAACATCACACTTTGACTACATGCACCACATTTGACCACGAACACCACACTTGGAAACACTTTGGCTGCTACACGAATCATTCAGATTTCGTCTTCAAAAGTATCTCAACTAATCTAAAACAAATATAAATGGATGATTATCACCATTACTATAAAGCATCAATATCAACAAAATTGGATCAATATACCCACCAGATATTTCAAGGAAGTAACAATATACTCAGACTAGGATACACATAAATAATACACTGACATATTTTTAGCCGCTCAAGAGTATAGGCTTGTCCATTATGCAATATAGATATCATTAGCAAACATTATTTAATAAAATAGGCTGAAATCATCCTAATAGATCAAATATGCTTTCCTGATTTATTAGTATAATATCTAAAACGTTAGTCGTTATCGTCTAAAATAAATTTATTCTCATAATTTATTGTGCTTGTAAAATTTTTAAATAAATATATATATATAAGGTTTTCATCCAAAAAAAAAAAAAACTGTTCGACATGACTTTTTGGCTGTTGAGCTCAGCTTGTACTCCTTCAGCGCCGATTCATCCGTAGAAACAGATTATTTATCACGAAGTTTAAAATCACAATATTTGTGATTTCATAAATTACCTTGACTTTAATCATATCTACAGTGATCACTCTTGAAAAGGCAACTTGGATATCATCTACAGATCCTGTACTTAAGTGGAGACTTTCACTTGGCCATGACTAAAGACCGATTTTGTATAATATCATCCACGTTTTCCAACGTTATGTTCCTATGCTTTAGTAATTGTAATGGATAATACCAGTTATATGGATAATTGTGCATGGTAAATTGAAAATTTGGATTCTTGATACTCATTTCAATTCTTGTGAAAAATTCGGGACTTCCTTTGGCACGATAGTTTCACATGTAAGATTTTGTTGAAATAAATAGTTATATTATTCAAAATAATTTTGAAGTTTTCTTGAGACTAAAATCAGTTTACAACTTTTTACAACTACAGACATTATATTGTTCTGGGATAATTCATCATCTACAATTAAAAGTGAGGAATGCCAATTTAATCGAAAAATTCCGTATATTTTTTAAATAATAAGAAATGAAAAATTTTACGAAAAACATATTCACAAATTGCAACTACTGAAATGTCTTTATAAAATATACTATTTTAATATTATTTTTTTTTTTTTAGAAGACAGCAACACTATTCAAATGCGCTTTAAACTATGCAGATCGATTTATTATTGATAGAGTTATAGTTTGTAAAAGTTATTAAATTTGCCGTTTTGGGTTTTAAAAAACATCAAAAACGGAATAAAATCGAGAGGTTTTTGGTTTAGAGCAGTGATATGGGCACATTTTCAATTCTCCACCACGCGACGTCGACACAATTTTTTAAATATATACGTAAATACACGTAAAATTCATATTTAAAAAAATATTTCGTGAATAATGATAAAAAGATTCTTATTTTTTAGAAAACAAAGATGGCGATACGCATTTTGAACTCATTTGGATTATTTTTTGAATACCACGTCAAGCAAATGACCGCCTCTATTGGCCACGGCAAAATGTATCCTTTTGTTACATTTTCTACAACTTTCTCGAACAATTTGGTCGGTATAGCAATGATTTCGGCACGAATGTTGGCCTTGAGCTTCTCAATGAGCTGAGGCTTGTTGGCGTACTCTTTTCAAATATCCCTACAAAAAGAAGTTCGTAGGGGTCAAATCTGAATATATGAGTGGCCAGTCAATGTCACCTTTTTGACATCAGAAACTGCATTGTTTGATTTCTAGTGTGTTATGGTGTACCATCACGCATTTACCGGCAGACGTAAAGAGCCAACATCCAATGATATAGTTTCCCATCGACAGTTTCGCTTTCTTTGAAGAAAAACTAAAGTTTCCATATATAAAACAAACAAAAAAGTTCGGGAATTCTCGGCATTCCGAAAACATGGAATCAAAAGAGGGCGGGAATTTCCATATACAATTTTGACTTCCTTTCATAACTTTAATTTACCTAGAGCCCATAATGCGTATAACCAATATTATGTATGTATATATATCATACGTTATATTCTCTGATGTTAAATACACAAACTTGATTGACAAACTCACATAATATATGTTAATTTTTCATTGTTATTTGTTTGAACATTTTCTAATTACGAAAAAACTATAATTTCAACTTATAAATACAATTATATAAAAATAAAATCACACACCGAATAGTCAAAATTAAAAGAATATAACAGAAAATCAGAGTGATATTAAATGAAAAGCTTTATCTTTTCAAGTAATAAGTAATAAAATCATGTGAGTTGTTGTGTGTGCGTAGTTAAGAGTCAATTATACACACATAACAATCTTAAATAATGTTAACCTGACCTGCAAAAATCCCTTTTGTGTTAAATAAAAATCCTCTTTGTCTTCCATGGCTGCTTTTTAAATTATTGCACGTCGTGAAAATTTTCCTTTTTGCTTTACAATGTACAATTTACATGTAAATGTCTTTTCATTTAAATGTCGGTATTACATACGTTAAGCTCTCTCCAGTACAGTTCAGATATAAGAATATTGTATTTTTAAATCACAGTAAATGAACAACTCAAACGCATTGTTGTCACACAAAAATGACTTATAATGGGGCAGACCGAATAATAAATTAAAACTATACAAATGAGTTACATATGTATATGTACAACATGTGAATAGTACTTTAGTGCGCGGTTTGCATTCTGATATTTTTCTACCCTATATGCTTCTGTAGTCAAAGTATTACTTAACTATATAAAATACTTATCCTATGTGTAGACCTTTTATTAAAACGATGGACACAGAATCAGTTTCTGAATTGAATAATTTATAATAACTAATATGGCGTTTACACTTAAGTGTTTAGCGAAGTGTTTAGTGTTTATGCGAGTCAAATTGAGATGTTTTCCCATACATTTTTTAGTTTGGCTAAACATCTCAATTGAAATGGTTAAATCTTAAACACCTCAAAAACCGAAAATATGACAGAGTTGTATTTAACTTTGCGTATGTTCAGTGCAATATATCTCATTTTTGCCAAGTTGGTATCCTTGTTTTTTTATCATTACTATTAAAGTGGCATTACAATCAAAAAATACAATACAAAATACAGTACAAAAATGAAAATAATGCATCTATATTGATAATTTCATCATTAATATTGTTTGAGCACAAATGCTTAATTTTTGTACATATTTTCATATATGTACCACGGTTAAATATTAGCCCCCTTTTGGGTTAATAATTAGTTGGAATCTATTTAACTCCACTTTTTAACATCTTTGTTAGGAGTTTTTACACAGATTCTAACTAGTAGAACCGTTAACGGTACTTTTAAACATTGTTTGTCACCCTCTTACATCCTTAACTAATAATAATTAGGCTAGTCTCTTTTTGACTTTCTATCGTATCACTACGACAGGGACAGCAATGGTGAATATCATTCATCAGGGTACTACGCATCCAGCCCGGGCACTTATTGACCCGGCTTCTGAAGCGTCGTTTATTTCTGAACGGCTTCAAAATCGCCTGAAACTTTCGACGCATTCTACGATTGCTCAAATTTCAGGTGTTAATCAGGCTGTCTCTGCTACTTCACGAAAAATGTGTTCTCTAAAAATTGGCTCTCCTATAGAACCATCTATTGTATTGAACACTATGGCACTTGTTTTACCAAATATATCGGGCAATTTGCCATCTTTTACAATTCCTTCCTTTATTAAGGAAAATTTGCCAAACCTTCGGTTGGCTGATATCAATTTTTGTGATAGCAGATCTGTGGATCTTTTACTAGGTGCTGACTTATATCCGAAAATGTTGTTAGGAGAAATTCGTCGAGATCCTTTGGGTTCATTATTAGTACAAAATACGATTTTCGGTTGGATTATTACTGGTCCAATTTGTAAATCAAAGGTTGAAGTCTATTCTACTAAGGTTGAATTTTCGGAAGAAGATTGCCTGAATAGAAATCTTCTTAGATTTTGGGAACTTGAGGAGAATCCTAAAAAGAAAATGTTGTCTACTTCTGATAAAATTTGCGAGGAGAATTATAGAGATACTACGCGGAGAGGTTCAGATGGTCGTTATATTGTGACCTTTCCTTTTAAAACTGAATTTCCTCAACATTTGAATTTAGGTATATCTCGTACGAATGTGCTGAAACAATTTTACAGAACTGAATCTACCCTTCTACGAAAACCTGAAATTAGGGAAATGTATGATAGCGTCGTTAGGGAATATTTAGACCTAGATCATATGAAACTTGTTTCAACGCCACCCACAGCAACTTCTTTTGCATGCTATCTACCTCATCACCCAGTCATTAACCCGAACGAAAGACAAGAAAATTACGAGTCGTTTTCAACGCTTCGAATAAAACTTCGAACGGTAATAGTCTTAACGACTGCCTTTATGTCGGACCTACCTTACAGGCTGACTTAGTCCTCTTGATTTTAAGATGGAGACTTTTTAGATTTGTTTTCAATTGCGACATCACGCAAATGTATAGACATATAAGGGTCGATTCTTCTCATACTCCATTTCAACGCATCTTGTTTAGAGATTCTCCGACGGAGGACGTTAAGGACTATGAGTTGCAAACAGTGACGTTTGGCGTTAATTGCGCTCCTTATCTTGCCATTCGGATATTGCTACAATTAGCGGACGATTCTGAAGCTGAATACCCTTTAGCATCACACATTTTACGAAAATGTATGTACGTTGACGACGTTTTGACGGGGACTCACGACGTTTCAACTGCTTTGATCGCTCTGATCAACTTATAGCGGCTTTGTCTTCTGCTATATTTGAACTACGGAAATGGGCATTTACCGAGCGGACAATTTTGGACAGATTTCCTCCTGATCACTTAGTCGACGCTAAACTTTTAACGTTTGTATAATCTAGTAGTTCTAAGACCTTGGGTATTCAATGGAACTCCCAACTGACCCGGTAGGCTGTTTAGGTCCAGTTGTTGTTGTTGCAAAGATGATTATGCAAAAAGTTTGGTTGGATAATATCAACTGGGATGATTCTCTTCCACTTTCAACGGAAAGCGAGTGGCAGAAGTTTGTTACTTCATATCATGAAGTCAACAGTATAAAAATTCCTCGCTGGGTTCATTATACACCTGATTCGTCCGTTGAACTTCATGTCTTTTCTGATGCCTCGGAAAAGGCATACGCGGGGGTGATTTATATTCGCATCGAAACCTCCAGCGGTGAAATTTATACCCACTTGTTATCTTGTAAGACGAAAGTGTCACCTATAAAATCGATTTCAATTCCGCGGCTTGAACTTTGGCTTCAGAACTTTTGAAGACAGTGCTTAGCGAAATCGATGTACGCCTTAACCAGGTTTATTGTTGGACTGATTCTACGATAGACCTTTCGTGGTTAAAAAAGGACCCTTGTTCTTGGACCACCATGTTCGATCTGGGGACAATCCTGCCGATTTGGGCAGTCGTGGTATCTCTTCTTCGGAGCTTGCAGATAATGACCTTTGGTAGCAGGAAAAGACAAAATGGAATATCACTGATCTCTCTGCTCTTTACTGATCCAAAAGGAAAGGATATATATGTTTATATTCTTGACGATTTTTCTCGTCTTGATGGAGCGCTTCGCGTTTTTTCTATAATAGTCATCCAAATCATAAATCAGGTCGTCATTTATATAAGGATCATACTTTATATAAGGATCATACTCTTAGCCATCGTAGCTCAAAAGTATCATTTTGCAGATGAATACAAGTGTTTGATAGAGAAAAAACCGTTATGTTCGACAAGTTTTCTGATTCCTTTGAATCCATTTATTGATGAGGAGGGTGTTATAAGGTTAAATGGTCGGTTGGTTAAGTCACCATCTTTATCTTATACTGAACAGCATCCAATTGTTTTACCCTATTCTAGCAGATATACTCTACTTTTGACTGAATTTGTTCATTTAATTTCCATTCACGGTGGAAATAGCTTAATGTTGCGAATACTTCGCATCTGATATTGGGTTCCACGTTTGAAATCAAAAATTCTAGGAGTCGTAGGTCGTTGCAAACGGTGACTAATTGACAAAAAACGGTCATGTAGTCAGATTATGGCGGCTCTCCCCCTGAAAGAACTACTCTTGATAGGCCCTTTACTACAACTGGCGTAGACTTTGCAGGCCCTTTTGATTTTAAGAGTTTTACTGGAAGAGCTTGGAAGATTACTAAAGGCTACGTTTGCATTTTTGTATGCTTTTCTACGAAAGCCATTCATTTAGAAGCGACTTCAGACATATCTTCGGCTACATTTTTATCGGCATTACATCGTTTTATATCGCGACGGGGATGTCCAAGTATTATTTTTTCCGATAATGGTACAAATTTTGTGGGCGCGTCGCGTGAATTAGAAAAAAATTTTCGAAATTTTCTTCGAGAATGTTTTACAATGGTATCCAAGGTCTTACATGGCGTTTCATCCCTGCAGGCTCTCCTCATATGGGGGACCTCTGGGAAGCCGGAGTAAAATGTTATAAAATTCATTTTAGAAAAGAAATGCAATCTTATAAATATACGTTTGAGGAGCTTTCGACGGTTCTCACAAGAATAGAAGCGTGCCTCAATTCGCGTCCTCTCAGTTCCATGACGGACAATCCCCAGGAACCGGTTGCGTTGACCCCCGGTCATTTTTTAATTGGCTCGCCAATACTTGCTCCCCGGAACGAAAAATTGACGAATCGCTCCTAAGGTTAATAAATCGGTTTCGAAAAATGAAAGCAATTTCTCAGCATTTCTGCCAACGGTGGAAAGAGAAATATTTAATGACCTTGCATAAACGTTTTAAATGGCAACATTCGAATCGTAATATTCAAGAAAATGATTTAGTCGTAATTCGTCATGAACAATTACCTCCAACTTCGTGGAAATTAGGTATCGTCGTAAAAGTTTACCCAGGTAGTGACGGACATGTTAGGGTGGTAGACATACGCACTGCGAATGGAATTGTAAGACGACACATCGCAAAGCTGGTCCTTTTGACCGCTTAAGAATAGTAATTTTCGTCTTCGTCGTTAACCTACGTTATTTCTTAGAATTATGGACGCATTACCACATTTTTTGATGATGCTATCTTGGATAATACGGCTCCAGCCCTGCTGGTCAGGTCTCCTGGACCTCCTAAAAAACAAATCCAGCTTTGTTGGTCAGGTCCCTTGGACCTCCTAAAAACCGTCCAGCTTTGCTGGTCAGATCCCTTGGACCTCCTAATAAACATCTAGCTTGCTAGTCAGGTACCATGGACCTGCTAATAAACTTCCAGTTCTCTGGTCAGGTCTCCTGGACCTCTTAATAAATTGCCGGCTATACTGGTCAGGTCTTCTGGACCTCCTAATAAACATTAGTTATAAGCGTTTTTGGAAAAAAAAAAATAAATGAATTAATAAAAAAAATACTAAAAGCTCACTTGAACTATACGTCTTTTTCCTTTCTAGCTTATATCATATGAATTTAAGTATATATTCTAGGTTTATTGCACCATATCTGGATGCTGCAAGGTGGCCGGCAATGTTTGAGCACAAATGCTTAATTTTTGTACATATTTTCATATATGTACCACGGTTAAATATTAACTCCCTTTTGGGTTAATAATTAGTTGGAATCTATTTAACTCCACTTTTTAACATCTTTGTTAGGAGTTTTTACACAGATTCTAACTAGTAGAACCGTTAACGGTACTTGTAAACATTGTTTGTCACCCTCTTACATCCTTAACTAATAATAATTAGGCTAGTCTCATTTTGACTTTCTATCGTATCACTACGAAAAACCTGCGACTTCGTTTAATTACATCTTTTGTACAAAAGGTAATATTTTAATAAAATACAATTTGAGAACTTTTATCTCATTTTTAACTAATCGAAAAATTTATCCTTTTATTTATATATTTTTGCATTGACGGCAAACAAATATAATTTAAGTAGTTAGCTGCCGATTTAATAATATGTTTATCAATTTTCAAAATTGTATAACTTTTCAATTGTTTTTTTATTTTTGAAACAGCTGTTCAATCTGCTGAAATGTTTAACTTAAACACAGTAAATCAAGTGTGAACGACTGTGTTTTGTTTTGCAAAACATGAGCTAAAACACCTCAAAATATCGTAGTGTGAACACTAGGGTGGCCCTTAATAAAAAAAATGTTCAAACTGTCGGTCTCACCCCCTAGAAATATGCGAATAGCAAAAAAACTGAGAAATATAAAGTTTTGGGCCAATCAAAAAACGTTTAGTCGTAGCGCAAAGCGATTGAAAATTTCAAGTGTGTTTATATGGGGAAAATATGACTTTTTTTCAGATTTTACGAAAATTTCGTTCTATAGTTAAATTTTTCCGACAAGCTGTTATATAATTCGGGATCAGTATTAAATTATTCTTTCAACAGGTTATAAAACTTCAAAATCGAATGAAACTTCGCCAAGAAATAGCAAATGCCCCAGACCACTTTTGTGCCAAAAAAAACTAGTTCATGAAATTTGATGACATTTTTTTCAACTTTGAGAAATTGATTAAAGCCATCATTCTTTTTTGGTCTCTATACTTACAAGTACTCAGATATTAAGTATTGTTTTATTACCACGTTGTTAACCTATTGCGCATTGAGACCGAAAATTGGAAATTTTTTCATAAAATTTTTAAAACTCCTTTTTCAAGTTTGAAAAAACTTTCTGACACAAAATTTAAGAAAATGAATATATCACTTTAAGATTTTATTAAATACATGTTGCAGATTAACTGTGTTAATTTTTAAGTAAATCGCTCTGCCAGAATTTTTTTGACAAGGATTTTATTTTTGCGGATTTCGAGAAAAATTGGATTTTTGTGAAATATTCTGTAAATGTATTCTTTCTAAATACTTTGTATCAAAAATTCATCACTTTTCTACTTTTAAATGTTATATTTTATCTTAATAGCCTAGGGTTTCGGAAAAAAATAATATGACTCCTTGACCCTTTTGGAATTGGGGTCCCTTATGACCCCAAGCTAATAAAAGACAATTTATACAAAAAATTCAAATATTTTGTAAGTGCTAACCAATTTTTAGATGGGACGCCTAAAATATAATAACCAAATGTGTAGAAGTTTCGTTCCAAAAATTTGGGATAAATTCGAGAACGTTAACCCATTATTTGCCAAGGCCAGCTTTGGATTTTAAGATATTTTTAAATAAAAATGACCTAAAACGAGTTTTTATATTAAACTCGTTGATACCACTATTTAGAATTTAAGAAAAATAATTCGGTTAATTTTTATTTATTTAACCCTTCAGCGCTCCTGAGATCAATCCATTATCCATTGTGATATATCTCTGGTGCAATTATCTGCTTATTGCTCGCGAATATAAATTAAAACAACTTAGGTCATATGTGTAAAAAATAGAACGCAAATATTTTGTTGTTGCAGCAAAGCCTATTGTTTTTTTTTATACCCTCCACTCCAGTGTGCAGAGGGTATATATAAGTTTGTCATTCCGTTTGTAATAATTAGAAAAAAAAATTTGGACCCCATAAAATATATATATTTGTGATCCTTATAACAACCGGAGTTGATATAGCGATGTCCGTCTGTCCGTCTGTCCGTCTGTCCGTCTGTCCGTCTGTGGAAATCACGATGACGGCATCAATCGGGCAGCTAGGGTGCTCGTTGGCATAAAAAATGATTCATTAACATCCTGAAAAGTTTGCTATTTAAAATCGTCCAAATCGGTCGATTAGGGCCCGAGATTTGAATGAAGAACTAAAAAAAGTCTTGAAAAAATATAATTTTCTATGTTGTTCTTGTCACGATCACGCCCTCAATAGGATAGCTAGGGTGATAATTTTTAGTGAGAATGATTCACCAAATTCATGGGAAGATTTCTACTTCAAAAATCATTAAAATCGGTGGAACAGGTCCAGGTAAATCTATGAAAAATTAAAAAAAAATGAAAAACATGATGTTTCCATATTGTTCCTGTTGTTATTCTAAATGTTGCATTGTTGTCATAGCTGGACTTGTTGTTTTTGTGGTCGTTGTGGTAATAATATAATAAAAACAAACCCTTTGTACATTTTTTTGTGAACTCTGGTAGAAAATTTTAAAAGTTTCCATTGTTTTGGCATCACTAAAAAAATTTGTTAGATCATTTCTGTCATTGCCACGAGCCTGCATGCAAAATTTCAGATCGATTGGCTCGCGGGAAAGGGGCTAAAAATCGATCCAAAATTTTGTCGACAAGCAGACACTACCAGTTAATATAAAGGCAGTAAATAAAGGGAGTAAAAGTTCACCAATAATTTAAAAAACAAATTTTTATGTGTTAATTTATTTAAAGAAAAAAATAATTAAATGAAATAGTAATAATAAAAAAAAATAATATACAATACAAAAAAAAAGAATATATAAATAAAATAAAATAAAGATAAATGCATTCATAGCATTATAATACATATAAAAGGTCAATGTTTTCTAACCGTAACCGTAATGAGTCAGTTGTTTTTTTTTACATGAAAATCATTTAAAACAGTTACCGAACGTAACCGGAACGTCCCAATACTTTTCATGTGAAAAAAAGGCTGACACGTTACGTAACAGTTACATGTCGCTAACTTGTTCTTTACACAGGCTACTGCTTTTGCAGCCAACTTCAAGTCTATTTATATAGTTTCGTAAGCATAACTGATAAAATTGTTTCTATTATTTTTTGCTGTAAGTAATAAATTATAAATATACTGAATTTGCAAACTAAAATGGATACATATATTGGAGGTGCTTTAATACAAAAGAGTTAACGAAACAAAATCAAAAAAAAAACAACTCTACAACATCAACAATGGCAGTCATATGTTCTTCAAATAGAAAAAAAAAACTGCAAGTGTGTTTTGTTGGCTACAAAACAAAAATAGTGTTGACAATATAACAAAATATGTAAAAGAAGTTAGTGCTATGAAATATTTTATTTTGTTTAAAAAAAAAATCGCAAAATGAAAGGCTATAATTCCATTAATAATCAAAAGGCGTTAAACTAATTTATTTATTTTTACGTTGTACTAATGCATTTTAAATAAGTAAAAGTAATTGTATATTTAAATAAAAATGCATTTGTATTATATGTTGCTGTCGTATTCAGAAAAATCAAGTAGCTGACTATACGACTACAAATGCTGCTGCCAGCAGTCGTCTATGTGTTTCATTCATGATGTTGCATTTTTTTGCGAGCAATACTTACATATATTCTAAATAAAGAAATAATAGTTCTTTTCATACTGCGAAATCTATACAAATATATGTACAAATACTATATGTCAAATTTCAAATTTGCAATAATTGATACATTTTTGAAAGAAAATTGTATAATATGAAATGTCTTTAATTTATTTCATAGAAAACAATTTTTTGAGGTGCGTGGATTTTCTATATTTACTGTTTTACTATTTTCGTAATGAGGTTAAATGAGTTAAAAAGAATTTAAAATATTTGAAAATATTAGGTGAGGATCCTCAAGATGTAATATACGATCGGTCTAAAACTTTTCACTTAGAGCCACAGTTAAATTCGAAACAACAAAAACCCATATATTTTGTGCATAAAGTTTAACATTAAATGTGCTTTTCTAAAATGTCTATATATTTTTTCTCATTCATTTCTGACCATCTTCAATGTAAATTTACCAAAGTTTTTTTTATTGCAATATGTATATAAAACTTAAAAATTTAATATTTTTTATTGTGTATTAACTTATTATTCTGCGATTTTCATTACATCACAAAATGTTACAAATTGGCACTACTGTTTCAAAAACAGAAAACTTCTAAATCAGTTGAAAACAGTTGATCTGTAAAACTGTGTGTGAAATTGTGTCAAATAAAATTACAAATATTAATAAATATAATAATACATATATATATATATATATTTTATTAATTTTGTTAAGAATTAGCACAAAATTGATTTTCCATTTTGCATTTCATTTTTAAAGAATTCTGCCATATTTTGTTAAAGGGAAAATCCATTTTTGTTATATTAAAAAAAACAGACTTGCATTTAATTTTTCCGTGACTGCCTCAATAATTGCGTAGATGCCACCACAATATTTTTTCTAATTAAAACAGTTGATCTGTAAAACTGTGTGTGAAATTGTGTCAAATAAAATTACAAATATTAATAAATTAATAATACATATATATATTTTATTAATTTTGTTAAGAATTAGCACAAAATTGATTTTCCATTTTGCATTTCATTTATAAAGAATTCTGCCATATTTTGTTAAAGGGAAAATCCATTTTTGTTATATTAAAAAAAACAGACTTGCATTTAATTTTTCCGTGACTGCCTCAATAATTGCGTAGATGCCACCACAATATTTTTTCTAATTAAATATTAACCAATATCTAACTAGAATTATGATTTATTCTGACTAAAAAGTTCCAATTAAAAGTTATTCATCCCAATTATGAATATTCTCAAGGAATTTCTTTCTCACGGAAAATACATTTCTCGAGAAAAAAATTCCTCCAATTATAAATTCCGCGTGAACAAAAAATGATTAACTGGCATCATCGAATTTCGAAGCCACTTGCTTTGCTTATTGACAATTTATTTTCTATTTTTTGTGTGTGTGCAAACGACCCTACAATAAATGTCCCAATAAACATTTTTGTTTGCTATCAACTTGAGGTGCATTTGAGATCAAATACATTTCTCAAATCTCCAACGTTAATTCTCAAATGCCCTCAATAGTTCGAATATAGTCTTCTCAACTTAAAAGGCACATTTTTTATATGGCGATTTTCATAGTTATCAAATTGAGAAATTTGTGATTCTCAACTTGATAGCAAAGAAATATTTCCAATCGGTATCAAATGGAAGGTACGGAATTGCCATATTATACTAATTTTAGAAATGAAAACAATGTACTTTTTTTAATGTTTCAATTTAATTTCATTATATATTTAACATTACTATGTACATATTTAACATTAAATGTACATATTATGTACATTTTTTAAAATCTAGAATTAAAAATAAATGAATTAATTAGTTGTACATTTTTTGAAAAATTCGACAAAAAGCAGAAATAATTAAAAATATATCAATGATTTATTTGTACTTTTTTGGCATTTTTTAATTTAATTTATTATTTATGACATATTTAAATAATATCTCAGACTTAACACAAATCGTATTCAAGTTGAAAAAATGTTTGGTCTCAAGTGGAGAAAAGTGTTGGATATCCAATTGAGAGTAAAAATGTTTCTCAAAGATTGGAAAAAATGTTAAGTCTCAACTTGATGTCAAGTTGAAAGCAAACAAGGAGAAAAATTGTTCAACCCAAGTTGAGAATTACATTTGACATCAATTTAAGAACTTAATATTTCAATGCATACTGGGGAATGACCGAAACTAACACATAAACAGTTTTTTCCTATTTGAAAAACATATGACTGTCATTGTTGCTGTTGTAGAGTTGTTATACCCTCCACTCCAGTGTGCAGAGGGTATATATAAGTTTGTCATTCCGTTTGTAATAATTAGAAAAAAAATTTTGGACCCCATAAAATTTATATATTTGTGATCCTTATAACAACCGGAGTTGATATAGCGATGTCCGTCTGTCCGTCTGTGGAAATCACGATGACGACATCAATCCGGCAGCTAGGGTACTCGTTGACATAAAAATGATTCACTAACATCCTGAGAAGTTTGCTATTTAAAATCGTCCAAATCGGTCGATTAGGGCCCGAGATTTGAATGAAGAACTAAAAAAGTCTTGAAAAAAAAATAATTTTCTATGTTGTTCTTGTCACGATCACGCCCTCAATAGTGCAGCTACAGTGATCATTTTTAGTGAGAATGATTCACCAAATTCATGGAAAGATTTCTACTTCAAAAATCATTAAAATCGGTGGAACAGGTCCAGGGAAATCTCTGAAAAAGTAAAAAAAAAAATGAAAAACATGATATTTCTATATTGTTCTTGTTGTTATTCTAAATGTTGCATTGTTTTCATAGCTGGACTTGTTGTTTTTGTGGTCGTTATGGTAATAATATAACAAAAACAAACCCTTTGTACATTTTTTTATCAACTCTGGTAGAAAAATTTTAAAGTTTCCATTGTTTTGGCATCACTAAAAAAATATGTTAGATCATTTCTGTCATTGCCACAAGCCTGCCTCCAAAATTTCAGATCGATTGGGTCACGGGAAAGTGGTTAAAATCGATCCAAAATTTTTTCGTCAAGCAGACACTACGAGTTAATATAAAGGGAGTAAAAATTCACCAACATCTAAAGCAAATAATGCTAAAATACCTAGTTGTTAATAAAAAAAAAACAATTGGGCAATTCACAATGGGTAATGTATCGTTTTTTCTCCTGTATCGTGTATCACTTTACAATAGTGTAAAACTGTTGTTGATAATTTTCACTGAAAAATCTGATACACGATCCAACTTCATTTGCTATGTTTAGTAAATGTTGTATATTGTATCATAACATATCAGTTCCAAGTGAATGCCAGTTTTTATGAAAAAGAAAAAACAAATACATAGAATATTATCAGCATAAATAATTATAAAATAAAATATGGCAAATAATGCAAATAACGCAAATACATCGATAAGTTTATTTATATAAAAATTAATGTTTATATTTTTAGTATGTATTTTCTCTTTCAGTACCAACCAAAACATTTAACATTTTTTTTTTCATTATAAATTAAAATGCAAGAGGTACGTAACTAAAACTCCAGGGTATATCTCACGACCAAAAAGCAAACACTGACAAGTGTTTTCTCTTATACAAAATAGCAGAAGCGACGAAGCGGTCTTTCCTCGTTGGATCGAAAATTACTAAAGAAAGCGTTTTACAATATGAAAATACAACTGAGTGTTCACAACAAATGATTGTATTGTGTATTTCAATACAACATACAATATACAACACCTGTTGTGAATTGCCCAAATGTAAATTTAGCAAAAAAATTTATGTATTAATTTATTTAAAGAGAAAAACACAAAAATAACGTTTGATGTTGTATTTTTTGTGTGTAATATTTAAATATACATACATACACATATTAAATAATACAAATAATGTACATATATTATATATATGTATGTATGTATATTCATAGTAACTGCATGTTAGAAATAAATCGGTTATTTTATTTACATAAAATTCTGCAGTATTTTGTTGTGGGGAAAATACATTTCTTTTGTATTAACAGAGTGTCACTTCATTTTGCTCAGCGTGACTATTCCACAGTAGATGCCGGCATAATTTTTGTTTATTCTAATTAGCTTTGCAATAGTTTTTTCTATTTTAACATGAATGTTAATATTTTCAACTAGATATCATACAGAACAATGTTAAGAGTATACACGGGTTGGTCTTTTATTTCATACGTTTTTTCATTATTCTTTTACAAATATGAACATAAGTTTTGCATATTACCCACCAATCTCACATCACACTGCAAGTTCGAAAAACTCAATACACTCACATTTTTTTTTACTAATACACACACATTTTCCGCAGTGGTCACACTAATGGCACCAAATTTTTCGTGCGAATAGTGGCAGACACTAACGATGATTAATGTTACCCTGTTATAAATTTAATGCAAATTTACTGGATTCTGTAAAATTGTAATTAAAGTTTTAACTTGTTAAATCTATTATAATGATTTATTTTTTGAAATGCGCATACAAAAACGCAAGTTTGTTAATTATAGAGCATAAATATTATTAACTATTATTAAAATAATACTAATAATAATAAATGTAAACATTTTCCCTCAAACATGTGCCTGTATAATAAACTTGGTAACTCTACTTAAAATAAAATAAGAGAGAGAAGTATACAAATTTTTTCAAGTTTACGCTTCGACAACATTTTAAAAATGAGATTGCAGTCAGATGTTTGAGCATAAAATTTAATGGCGATGGATTCGACTAATTCGAACAATTTTTCGTTGATAATACGTACACAACGATTTTACAATTTCAGTGTGATGTGAGATTGGGGGGTTAACTTTTTGTTGTCTTTACAAAATAGAGTTACCGAGTTCGTCAATGAGTTTTTTGCTTACAAAACAGTTCTACATAGTTATATAGAATTATTATTCTGCTTTACCTATAAAATATCTGATTGCGATTACATCTAATTTTTAAAAATTGTTTATAATTAATAAAGCATTATTATTCACATAAATACAAAATTTCACTTTTTAAACTGAAAATAAAATTTCCAATTATAAATTAGAAAATATTAATTGAGTTTCAGAAAATCATATCAAAACGTCGGAAATAATAATTTTAAATTTAGAAATATCTTTACATATAAAAATGTTTACATTTAAAAAAAATATTGCCATTCAGGAGATATTAATAACTTTTCAGTACCGCGATTCAGTAACTTCTTTTAACGATAGTCGAATTGTAAAAAAAAAAGAAAATTGCAAAATTATCAGTAAAATTTTGAAACGATATTCGCTATTGTTAAAGTCAGCTGTTGTTGTTATCTAAACGACAACCATTTTTGTGTTGTTTATCCAATCGATAAAAACTTAAATTTTTAGGTTGAAATGTCGTCATACATAAATAAAAATCATGAAATAGTGAAAATATTTTGCTTTAATTAAAAAACTTTTTTATATAAATAAAAAAATTAAATAGCATATTCAATTCATTATTTCATTTTCAAATAAATAAACAGAAATATTAGTAAAAAAAATAAAGATATTAAACATAAACATAAAATCATCCTGTCAAACACGAAGTAATTTGTTTTTTTCTATTCTTTGTGTTTTTCGCTTATTTTGACAGAGATGCCACTCCTTTACAATTTAAATAAATAGAAAAACAGATTTGTCGATATTAATTTAAATTCAATGAATTTAAGAAAACCTCAAATGATATTTAAGAATTGCTAACATAAAAATTGTTACATAAGTAAACGTAATTTTATGAGAATGTTATTTTTTATATATAAATTTTCAAAATTTTTTTTGGATGAAAATTTGAAGTTTTTCAGAAAATAAAGATAACATTAAATTATTTTATTTAAAATGTTTGGGACTTTTCGTTTTTTGCGTTTTTCATCCCTAATTTGATTATTTATTATTATAAATTTATTCTCTATGTTTTCAAAATATGGCAATATTTTAAAAAAAAGTTGAGAGAGCTTTTTTTTTGGTTATTATTTTGTTACTCCATCCAACCTATATGGCCACAATGAAGAAATATTTGGCCAGTTAAAAGAAACTATACAGCCATCTCCAATTAGCACGATTTAATGCATATAGCCACTCTACACAACCATTACCTTTGCAATGGAGGTTAGGGCGAGCTATTTAATTAGCAAAAACTAAATTAAACGAGAAGTTATGTCATATAACCGGAAACGCATGCATATAGGTATATAACCAAAATGCATGCCGATCAGCAACCACGATGACCAAAAAGCAAACACCGAAATAAATCCGAAATAATAGAAAAGAAGAAAACCAACCCAAAGAATTTGCTGAAATAATTTGGTATTAAGTTTAACAAACCGAGGTGGAGGGTATCAAAGATTCGGCACAGCCGAATTTAACACTCTTACTTGTTTTTAATTCACTTTGATTTAATTTTGTAATTTATTCCATTAAGAGCAGTATTAATTTAATATTACCTTTTATATATATTATTATATTTGAAATTTACTTTTATTTAATAAACTATTTAAAACTGGGAAATAAAATGGTAGAAGTTTCAAAACATGTAGGTGACATTGAAGATAACATAAAGCGACCGATTATAAAAAATAAATAATGTCAACCATTATAAGTAATGGCATCTTCACCGATTGACCTGAATTTTTTTTTGGGCGTTTTTATCAATATCCACCAAACTGGTGGGTGAGACCGGAAGAAATTCAACAAAATTGGTTAAAAGTTGTTTTAATTTATATTCGCGAGCAATAAGCAGATAATTGCACCAAAGATATATCACAATGGGTAATTTTGATCTCAGGAGCACTGAAGGGTTAAATAGATAAAATAGATAAAAGAAATTCAACAAAATTGGTTAAAAGTTGTTTTAATTTATATTCGCGAGCAATAAGCAGATAATTGCACCAAAGATATATCACAATGGGTAATTTTGATCTCAGGAGCACTGAAGGGTTAAATAGATAAAAATTAACCGAATTATTTTTCTTAAATTCTAAATTCTAAATTTAATAGAAAAACTCGTTTTAGGTCATTTTTATTTAAAAATATCTTAAAATCCAAAGCTCGCCTTGGCAAATAATAGGTTAACGTTCTCGAATTTATCCCAAATTTTTGGAACGAAACTTCTACACATTTGGTTATTATATTTTAAGCGTCGCATCTAAAAATTGGACAGCACTTACAAAATATTTGATTTTTTTGCATAAATTGTCTTTTATTAGCTTCGGGTCATAAGTGACCCCAATTCCAAAAGGTCAATGGAGTCATATTATTTTTTTTCCGAAACCCTAGGCTATTAAGATAAAATATAACATTTAAAAGTATAAAAGTGATGAATTTTTGATACAAAGTATTTAGAAAGAGTACATTTACAGAATATTTCACAAAAATCCAATTTTTCTCGAAATTCGCAAAAATAAAATCCTTTTCAAAAAAATTCTGGCAGAGCGATTTACTTAAAAATTAACACAGTTAATCTGCAACATGTATTTAATAAAATCTTAAAGTGATATATTAATTTTCTTAAATTTTGTTTAAGAAAGTTTTTTCAAACTTGAAAAAGGAGTTTTAAAAATTTTATGAAAAAATTTCCAATTTACGGTCTCAATGCGCAATAGGTTAACAACGTGGTAATAAAACAATACTTCATATCTGAGTACTTGTAAGTATAGAGACCAAAAAAGAATGATGGCTTTAATCAATTTCTCAAAGTTGAAAAAAATGTCATCAAATTTCATGAACTAGTTTTTTTAGGCACAAAAGTGGTCTGGGGCATTTGCTATTTCTTGGCGAAGTTTCATTCGATTTTGAAGTTTTATAACCTGTTGAAAGGATAATTTAATACTGATCCCGAATTATATAACAGCTTGTCGGAAAAATTTAACTATAGAACGAAATTTTCGTAAAATCTGAAAAAAAGTCATATTTTCCCCATATAAACACACTTGAAATTTTCAATCGCTTTGCGCCACGACTAAACGTTTTTTGATTGGCCCAAAACTTAATATTTCTCAGTTTTTTTGCTATTCGCATATTTCTAGGGGGTGAGACCGACATTTTTAACACTTTTTTTCCCTCCATATAACGAAGAGCCACCCTAGTGAACACCATATAACATAGCTAATATGTTTTTTTTAACCATTTAAGTTAAAAACCGGTTAATCAGTTAAAAATAAAATGTATCTATCTATTATGAAATAATTACAAATAAAGTGTAAACTATTCCATATCGCATCCTGCAATGTGACTAGGGAGATATATTGTATTGAGGAATCCATATTTAAAGATATTTAAAACTACTTGAATAATACAAAAAAAGTGAGGTGAATTCTACGTTTGATACCCTGTACCTGTTCTTAAACTCAATACAATAACGAATGTTGGGTACGGTTACCATTTGATACTGTTTCCGATACTTACGCTTTAACTGCTAATACCATTGATATTTTAATTTAATTGATTTCCTTATTGACAAGTATTTTTTATAATTTCTTACTTATTTTTTTTTTTATAAAAACAATGATTGTTTCTTTTTATAGAAAGAATTAAAATCTATCTGAAAAATTACATTACTTTTTTATTATTATAAAGAGGACTTAATTTTTGACGCAGCTGGCATTAGAATATCCTAAGTTAATTAATGTGCGATAATAAAAAAAAACCACTTGAAATATTTATAAGTTTTGCCTTATATCAGTAAAATGTTCAGATATTAACCATTAAAAAATTGCAAAGAGCTATGTGAATTTTTAACTGAATTAGCTGTATATATTTATATTTAAAAATAAAATTAATACAGTAAAGAGTTTTGGAAAAGTATTAAGTCATAAATGGATATATAGAATAACAATAAACCAACCTTAAATGAGATCGGCTGATAAAAAGTTATATACTAAATTTCATCCAAATATATATGTTTATAATTACGGCCTTTAATTTGCGTACTAGATATACGTGTCAATTCACGGACGGGCGGACATCGGTTAATTGACTATGAAAATAATCCTTGGTCAATCCATATAAATATGAACACCAACTCGTTCAATATTTTTTTAAAGAAAAACTCATTTTTACAATGTACTTTAAAAAAAAAACTTTTTATAGAAATATATAAAATAAAATTAAAATAGTGATGTGTACAAAATTTATAAAATAAACCGGGCATTTGATTATTTTTAATAACCTTGTGAAAATTTCTATTATCAATATAATAGTTTTTATTTTTACAATTATAAAAATTTAAAATCTTATTTTCGATCTCTATAATTTTAAAATCATCAAACATCAAATTTTACAAAAACTATCCAAAAAATTGTATTAATCTGAATATATCTTTTTATGAAAATTTGCATTATCAATTAATTATTTTCTGTTTTTACAAAAATAAAAATAAAAAATTTTATATTCGATCTTTATCATTCTAATGATTGAGTTAAAAATTAATCAAGCTCAAGATCAAATGTTTATAATTTAAATAAAGCAAAAAAATTGGCACATTTTTTTCAAAAATTTATTTATATGACAGATTCTAGCGTCGAAATTCGAGTGCAATTTCTAGGCAGCTTTATTTTTTAAATTTGTTTATTAAATTTGTTAATATGTTTTTTAATGAGTTTGTTATCTTCATTCACAATAATAATAAACCATAAAAGTGTTGGTTTGTGAATTGGCTAAGTTTTTCAATTAGAACAGGTTCTATTTTTGCATGACAAACAAATGAAAATACAACACTGCTTGTGGCGAAAGAAAAACAGAGTAAATTTTAAAGATTAATATTGAAAGAAAAGTAAATTGTTTAGTATTAATAAACAATTAAAAAATATATAACCTTTTTTTAACAACAAATTTTTGTAAACTCACAAATTAAATCAGCTGTAGTTTACATTTAGAGGTTATTCATACGGAAATACATACGCACATGTGATAGCAAAAATTATGAATCGTATGTAAAAGACAATTTTGACAGACATGAAGAATTTCATATGGATAAAAAAAGTGACAGTACATATGTAAAAAACACTTCGTGTAATAGCACCTTAAGGAATAATTTGAACGCAAAATATGAATAAAAAAAACTAATATCTATATAAATTCTTCTTTAAATTCCCTTTGTTGGTCAATAAAAAAATTCTACAAAAAAGTAGTGAATGAAATTTTAAACATTTTTATTTTTTCTCATTTAACGTGGTCCGATATGCTTACATACTTCTTTTATCGAACTAAACTTTTCCGTTTGTCTGTTTTGTTTTTCATCTCAAAATTGTTTTGAATTGTTAGGAGTGCTTTCGCTCAGGTTCTCTGATGGCCAGCACTTACCAAAGAGTATGCTTTTTTTGATAAATATTTGAGAAAAAAGAGATCTTCAATGTGGATTTTGTTGTTGTCCAACGTATGATTTCGTTTAAAGCTCTGTATTGAAAAGCACTTGAAAAAATAGTGCAATATTAAGTTTCAAATTTAAATTATTCTAACTTTGCATAAATTACATTGTAATTTCAGAAGAGAGGTGGGAAAATAATTTTTTTTCACTCATAATATTAATTTTTGCATAACTTGCTTTCAAAAAATTTTGACAAACATAAATTACGTAAATAGGTATATTTAAGATTTTAATTTGAATAATTTATTGAAATTATCATGGAAGAATTAAAGGCGATTTGGAATGATAATTTTGTTTCTTAAGTAAAACTAATACGCCCTTATTTTATTTATTTTTTTTTTTTTTGATTTATAGATAACTGGAAAAAATGTTCGCTTTTTACAGTTTACATTTATGATGACATATGAAATATTTTTTTCTCTTTTTTGTAGGTGTATTGGTGTTTGCACTTCCTTAAGGGGTGGTAGGTTTTAAAACCCCTTTTTTGCATTTCTCTTCCTGAATGCACAACATGTCGAGAGTGTTGTGTCAAAATTTTAAGGAAATCAGAGCAAAACTTAAGAAGATACAGCGTTTCCAGCGGCCGGCCTCATACGGTATATAGTATATAAATCAGTTTTAGAAAACTTTAAACCGATTTTCTCGCAAATAAATGTTCGAAGTCATAACTCAAAATATAACTCAAAATCTACTTTACCGATTCTTTTGAAATTTTAGACACTATATCTACACATAAATCACCAGGTAACCACGAAAAGTTTTTTTAATTCCATTTTCTTCCCCATTTTTTAACAAAAAATTCCCGAAATTGTATAGAAAAAATCGTTTTTCACTTCAAAATGCTGCAAAAAAAAAAATTGTAAAAAACTCTTCGTCACTACCTCAGGAAACATTTCACCTTTGAAACGCATTTCGGTTTTTTATTTCACATGATGCGGTAACGAGTTATGATGTTTACCGCAAAACAACAACGCCTCCGGAGATCCCTGTCACGGACTTATTTATTGAAATTTTTAATTGAAAATTTTTTCAAAGATTGCTCAAACGTTATGCTATAACGTAAATATGAAATAAATAATCCAACATTATTCATATCTTCAAAAAATAATTATGAAAATACGACTTTTTTAACTTTTAAAACCTTACCCCCCTTAAGAAACTTTTAGGAACCTTGCTCTAAAACGTTTTTTTTTTTTCTATGCTATTCTATTTTTTTTACAGTAAAATGGAGTCGGTTATAACGAACTCGGCGGGACCGGCCAAATTAGTTCGTTATAGACTAAGTTCGTTATAACAGTAGTATTTTTTTGCTTTGTCCGAAAGGTTTAAAAACTTTTTTTAGTTGAATAAGGTTATTTATTTTGATGCTTTTTAAAAAGTTATAAAACATAAATTAAATTATTAAAAAGATAAATATTAATGGTTCGCCTTAATAAGACTAAAAACACCGAATTTCTATCAAAATAAAATATTTTTTTAAAATCATATAATATTAAAAACTCCTTATGTATAGAAGCAGAAAGTACAAAGCAAAGGTTGGATACTGGCAAACTTTTGCGAATATATACATAAAAGGACCTTTTACAAAACTTCATTTGAAAATCGAAGTTTTTGATTTGTATTAAAATTAAATTAAAATAAAATAAAATTAAATTAAAATTAATTTTTTTTAAATATATATAATATAGGAAATTTTTGAAATGGAAAAAAAAATTGTTTGTTTAAGTCAAAAGTTTGATATAACCACTGTTCGCTATAAGAGAAGCAATTTGTATGAAAAATGTGATTAAAACTCTTGTGACCGAAGAAATTCTTCGCTATAAACAAAAATTTATTACAACCAGGGTTCGTTATAAGTGCACTGCATTGTATTAAATTTTAACAATTTTGGGAATCTCCAATCTCCTCTCTTTACCCGGCCTTCCCACGTTCAAGTCAAATTGATCACACATACAATAGTCAAAAATTGTTAAGCAACTGTCCCATTGAAAAATTGAAAGAGAGAATTGAAACGTATGATTGTTTAGTAAAAAAGAGTAAAAAAGTATGAGTGCATTACAACCTGAAAGCCAAAAATTTAACGTGTGAAGGCCGGGTAATATCTTAAATATATTTACGCTGATCCCTGACTCACTGACTGACTGAGAGACTGATTGATTCTGTAACGCTGACCAAAATGATACGGTTCTAATTCCTAGGATTGATCTCGCCCCAACCGACACCACATTACCTTTCGTATTAAAACCCCGCCAGTTTCCAGCAATTCTTGCATACGCAATTACCATAAACAAGGCTCAACGCCAGTCATTTGATTACGTTGGCATTAATTTGGATACCGCGGTATTTTCACACCCCTAACTGTATGTGGCGTTGTCACGATCAAAAGTTGCAAGCCAAGATACGTATTCAATCGAACCCACAACAAGGAAAACTATTGCAAGACCAACGATATTTCACACGAAATATAGTTTTTTAAGAGATTCTAAATTGAAAAAACTTTTCAGCCAAATATTTCTTATCTGTTTTGATACTTATGTATACAATTTCTACAAACACAATCTTTTTTCATATGTAACAACATGATTTTCAATTTACTACTATATTAAAAGAAATTTAATTTATTATAAATTTTTCGTGTATTTAAATTTAAACTGTTTTATTCATAATTTTTAAACGGGCGCCACACAATCAACTAGTACGTATATATTATGTTAGTATATACCGCTAGTTTTAAAATAAAAGAAACACGTTACAGCATTACACGTCATGTTAGAAACTGGATTGAAGTAATGAATTATATTAAGGCCCTGCACACATATTATTTAGTTTATTTGATTTTAATTTTTTGATTCTTCTGGTATTATTTGAGCGTTTTTATACCCTATACCACTATGTGGTTTGGGTATAATGACTTTGTGCTGCTGTTTGTAACTACCAAAAATATTCGACCTAGACCCATCTTTTATTATACCGATCGAATCAGAATCACTATCTGATTCGATTTAACGATGTCCGTCCGTCCGTCCGTCTGTGTGTCCATGTTAACTTTGTAATCAAACTGCAGGTCGCACATATGAATATATTTTGATGAAATTTGGTATATAAGCTTTTATCGTCCAAAGGATGAACGCTATTGAAATTGGTGAGAATCGGTCCATGTTCAGACCTAGCCCCATACAAATGACCCCTATGAAAACATAAATTGCCATAAGATCCAAATTGTCATATATATCTTACTCAAATTGGATTTGTATGCGTTTATTACATCCATTAATGAGTAGTCCAAAAATGATCCCTATGGGACAACTCTTAGTCATAGGCCCCATATAGAGCTGCTTCCCGATTTTCACTTAAATCTATCAAAAAACAAAAATATTGCACTGATTCTTCTCAAATTTTGTTTGTATATATTTTTGCAAAATATAAGAGACTTTACGAAACATGGTCAACATCGGTCCATTTTTGGGCCTAGTCCCCATATAGATATAGCATCCGATATGAACTTTTCATATCTGCATCCAAAAAAAATAATAAAAATTCCACTCAAATTTGGTTTATGCTTATTTTTTATATCCAGTTATTTGGGCCTAAGAGATAGGGTCACTAAACGCATGGTACAGGGTATCGTATAGTCGGTCTAGACCGACTATAATTTTCTTATTTGTTGTTTATAGTTTTGTTGCTATATTTAAAATAATTTTGCAAGTGGTTTTACTTCCTTCCGTCTGTTTGGTTGTGTGTGGAGTATACCTTGTACACAGCATAGACACAGGTCGCAAATGAAAATATTCTCGCGTTTTTATGATAATTGGCGTATAAGCTATCATCGGCCATAGGACGATCGAAATGTCTAGTAGATCGACTAAATTTTCTCAAAGTTACCATATAAAGCAGCCAATATTCCAATATTCAATTAAAATACACTGCGCGTCATCAGGTTAGCGCCCCCCTTTCGCTCATTTGTTTTTGTTTTTTTCGGTTTTCCTATTGCACGCAAATTCTCTATGATAATGTGTGATCTCTCTCACAAGAAATAGAAGCTCAAAAAAGAACCGTTATACACATTATTATTGTTATTATGTATTATTTGCTATTTTGTTTAATTTTCGATGAAAAAGAGAGAACTTATTTTGCATCATCAGATTAGCGCCCCTAAATGCATTTTTGATTATCTCGCTTGTTTTGGCAATCACGGTTACCAATTGTTTTGTGTTGATTAAACTAGTAATTAAATACTAAATAAGTAAATAAAATGGGAAGAGGAACAGTGCTATCTTTGGAAGAAAAAGCAAAAACTGAAGCTTATTATGATTCTGGACTATACTAACATAAAATTGCTGAAAAAACTGGAAGGCACAGAAAAACGGTTGCGAGTTATCTTCAAAATAAGGACACTACGGAAAAAACTTCAAGGGCGGTAATAATCGAGTGCTTTCCGATGCAGACAAGCTAAGCATTAAATTCGCACAACTCGTCTACCAAAATCAAGCAAAATCTGGTGTTAAGGCGAGCTTGTCAACGGTTCAAAGAGTGCTTAGGAAAACTGAACAAATACAGAGACAAAATCAAAAAAAAAAAAAACACCACTTAATATGCTTCGAAAGGAAATGCGCTTAAGTTTTGCTCGAACGCACATGACGTGGTCTAATCAGTGGCATTACGTAGTCTTTTTAGATGAAAAGAAATTTAATTTGGAAGGGCCCGATGGGTATAACTATTATTATCATGACCTACGTAAGGAGGAGCATTATTTGGATTGCCTGCATAGCCGGGTCGGGGGTGTAATGGTGTGGGGAGCAATATCCTACTATGGCATCTGCGAGTTGCAGTTTTTAACATCGCGTATGAATGCGGTGAACTACAACAGCGTTTCAAAAACGGCTTTTCCCCACTTTCAAAACTTATTTAAAAATAAGTGGCACTTTCAGCACGATAATGCTCCAATCCACACTGCCCGATCCGTGAAATCGTGGATTCAGGGCCAAAAAGTTGACATCCTTGAATGGCCAACATACTCGCCCGACCTAAATATCATAGAGAACGTCTTCGAAGTGATTTCTAACAAAGGCGGCACCACACATTACTAATTATCTTTCAAAATGTCCCGAATATAATATGTAAGTATTAAAAAGCTATGTAGTTGCTCTAAATACTAATTAAATTGAAATAATCGCAGATGGCGCTATCCTGTTGACCAATATTTTGTTTGGTTTTTTATATATAGTTTTTCTAAGAAATAAAATAAAATATTATCTTGAATGTTATTGCACCAATCGTTGTTTTATTTTAAAGAGAATTGATAAGAGTCTGCTGGATAAAAAATGTAAGGTTATAGCTCAATTGGTTCAGATAATATTAAACATTAACGGTCAGTGAAACAGGGGGGGGCGCTAACCTGATGACGCGCAGTGTATGTAAGTCTTACATATCCAATATAAGTTACCTAACATTTCTTGACCTAATCACACACAATATGAACTGTAACATATTTCCTTTTATATACATTCCAACTAAAATTTGTTCTAATTTTTATTTTATTTTTTGACTGCACTTAATACAGTTTTCCGTAACTCATGGTAGAGGGTATAAAACAGTTGGCCTAGACTGACTATAGTTTTGTGCTGTCACGATAACGAAAAGGCCAACATCGGTTAGTTTGTGTCACAGAATTAAAAGCACTTTTTAATTAAAAATCGTCATATTAAAAAAAACACAAAAATTGTCCGAACAACTTCATAGAGTCAGAAGATAGAACAAAACAAAATACATATTTTGAAAAACATTAACACAAAAAAAAAAACAACAGTTACATAAGGACAACAACAAAATCCATTGCAATTCAATAACTCTGAATGCAAAGTTATAAAAAAAATACCTCGTTTTTGCCTGCAAACAGATGCAGGAAGTAACAACATTGTTGACAAACACCCAGACATCCATACAACTACAAACTCTGAAAAAATAAAACTACAACGAACTGTACCCTGTAGCTGTAACTGTTTTCACCAAAACTGTTTTGTCTAAAAAAAAAACAATATTAACACCCACTGAATGCTTAGATACGGGCGAATTTGCTCACATGAATTTTACCGAATTCATTACCATTCACATTGATACTGTGAAATATTTGTATGGTCGGTAATATCTTTACGAATTTGGGTTTTAAACAGAGATTCAGTTACCACATACATAAATAAAAAAAAACAGTTAGAGGCAACTTTCTGATATACATTTGATATTTTCTGAAGTACATTTAATAATTTCTGAAAACCATTTGATACACTAAAATACATTTGATGTTTTCTGAAATACATTTAATAATTTCTGAAATACCTTTTGAGCAATTCCACGTGACTCACCTTACACTTTGATATTTTTTGCAAGTTTTTAAAATCAATATATTCTGAAGATATTCAAAGAATTTTTACAAAAATTGGTTTATACCATGCGGCCCACGAACGAATTTTATGTGGTCCCATATAAATTTAAAAAAAATTACAAAATTTAATTTAGATTTAATTCAAAAAAAAAAAAAAAATCAAAACATTAATACCAAAATTTCAAAGTATTGTTCAAAAATAGCATTAATACGAGTATAAATTTTCAATAGGGCCACAAAAATACAAATTATTTGAATGTAACGTCTGTTAGCATGCTTCATTTTTATACCCTATACCACTATGTGGTTTGGGTATAATGACTACACCCATCTTTAATTATACAGATCGACTCAGAATCACTTTTTGAATCGAAATAGCAATGTCCGTCCGTCCGTCCGTCCGTCTGTGTGTCCATGTAAAGCTTGTAATCAAACTACAGGTCGCAAATATGAATATATTTTAACGAAATTTTCTACATAAGCTTCCATCGGCCATGGGATGAACGCTATTGAAATTGGTGAG
Organism: Cordilura impudica; assembly: GCA_963682025.1. NCBI lineage: Eukaryota > Metazoa > Arthropoda > Insecta > Diptera > Scathophagidae > Cordilura > Cordilura impudica. Next base: position 109,095,768 of record OY821521.1, read on the forward strand.
AATCGGTCCATGTTCAGACCTAGCCCCCATACAAATGACCCCTATGAAATCGACATAAATTGCCATAAGTTCCAAATTATCATATAGATCTCAGTCAAATTGGGTTTGTATGTGTTTATTACATCTATTAATCAGTAGTTCAAAAATACTCCCTATAGGAAAATTCTTAGTCATAGGCCCCATACAGAGCTGCTTCCCGATCTTCACTTAAATCCATTAAAAAAACAAAAATATTGCACAGATTTTTCTCAAATTTGGTTTGTATATATTTTTTCAAAGTATAAGTGACTTTACCAAATATAGTCATGATCGGTCCATTCTTCGACCTAGTCCCCATATAAATATAGTATCCGATATGAACTTTTTCATATCTGCAGCGAAAAATATTAATAAAAATGCCACTCAAATTTGATTTATGCTTATTTGCTATATCCAATTAGTTAGACCGAAGAGATAGGGTATCTTAACCATGGTATGTATCGTATAGTCGGGCTAGACCGACTATAATTTTCTTACTTGTTTCTATTAGAAACAATGTAGCATGTACAAAAAAAATGCATTTTAAAAATTGTATGTTTGCAAAACACACTCATGATTTGAAATGCAAACGACAGAGCATAATCCCTACAAGAACAGTGATGGTCATTTGACCGGTGATATGACCGTCACTACTGACTGAAGTGTCGGTCATCGCGTAGAACAAAGTTTCTATCATTTTATTAAGGCAAATATGCCAAAACTGACCGAAACTTTTGACTACATGTGATTTTGCATCTAACTCTAACCTATGAAAGTATGTAAACCATATAATATATATCTGAACTGCTCACTCTACCGCTGTTTAGTAGTCAACGATGATAGATATATATCATCGTTGACCGGTCACATTTGATGGATATATACATCATCGTTGACCGGTCATACTTGATTATAATGAAACACGACTTATTATTTTTTATTTATTTATTTATTGTATTAAAAATCAAATTCAAAATTAAAAATAAACATTAAATATGAAAAACACAACAATATCACTAATTCCGCAACGTGGTTATAACTTTGAGACAATGCTGAAACAGGACAATGGGCTTAGCTTAAACCAGATATTTAAACAACTTTGCTGACTTTTCACTCGAAACATCCCTAAATTCAATAGAAATTTCCGGTAATGGGCCTTAGTGCAATCAGTAGTTTCTTAAAGAAAACAATTTATTATAACACTTACATATACATATATCAACAATTTATATTAAAGCTTACCTTTTGAGTGTTGTGAATTAACAATTTCGGCCAAACCTGATACAGTTAATTTGGAAAATTATGAGTAAATGATGTATCCATTCAAATACTGCTACCTTTGTTTGTACAGAACGGTGTGTGAGATATTGTGATAATACCTCCATAAATCAATTTGTTCAATATTCTGAGATATTTGTTCTTTTGAAGAAACTAATTTCATTTCATATTATCAACATCATATTCCAGACACTATATTAAAACAAACTCCCATATCCATGTTATGACAACAGACTGAAAGATAGATATAAAGATTAGTGTGAAATGCTGGAAGGAAGATTTACTTTGCTTCTAGCTACAATTTTTAATAAAATGTCAGTGCATTACCTTAATAAGTTCATTTGGTGATTGCGCATGTATTAACAATTTATTTATAGTGTCTTCCATGCGCACTTAACTGGAGTCATTACGAATCGATTTAATAAACTGTGTCAGCGTTGTTTCACACAATTATATTTCTTGTGAATTATCTTCCAACATCATAAAAAGTCCATCAATAATATCAAATAGATAACCATATTATTTTCTGGTATAGCATTCACAATCGAAATCCAGGATATAACATATTGTCGCACAATAAAATTCTTTACACAAATGCGTTTCCTAAGAGGTATAAAAGTTTGTGAAGATTCTACAGCAATATCTTTAAGTTAACGATCCAACAGGAATAGGCCACAAGCGAATAGGCCACTAACGAATTCACGGACATATTTTGAAGAATCCTAAAGAAACAACAAAAATTAACTTGAACTTTTAATTTAATTAATTACTTACCTTTCCTAAACCTTAACAAAAACAACTCTACAACAGCAACAATGACAGTCATGTTTTTAAATAGAAACAAGTAAGAAAATTATAGTCGGTCTAGCCCGACAATACGATACCCTATACCATGGTTAAGAGACCTTATCTCTTCGGTCCAACTAATTGGATATAGCAAATAAGCATAAACCAAATTTGAGTGGCATTTTTATTAATTTTTTTCGCTGCAGATATGAAAAAGTTCATATCGGATACTATATTTATATGGGGACTAGGTCAAAAAATGGACCGATCCTGACCATATTTGGTAGAGTTACTTCCACTTTGAAAAAATATATACAAACCAAATTTGAGAAAAATCTGTGCAATATTTTTGTTTTATGATAGATTTAAGTGAAGATCGGGAAGCAGCTCTATATGGGGCCTATGACTAAGAATTTTCCTATAGGAGTTATTTTGAACTACTGATTAATGGATGTAATAAACATATATAAACCCAATTTGACTGAGATATGTATGATAATTTGGAACTTATGGCAATTTATGTCGATTTCATATGGGTCATTTGTATGGGGGCTAGGTCGGAACATGGACCGATTCTCACCAGTTTCAATAGCGTTAATCCCATGGCCGATAGAAGCTTGTATATCAAATTTCATCACAATATATTCATATTTGCGACCTGTAGTTTGATTACAAGCTTTACATGGACACACAGACGGACGGACGGACGGACATGGCTATTGCGACTTAAAAAGTGATTCTGAGTCGATCGGTATAATTAAAGATGGATAGGACGAATATTTTTGGTTGTTACAAACAGCAGCACAAAGTCATTATACCCAAACCACATAGTGGTATAGGGTATAAAAAACTGCGTGTTAGTACAAAAATTGTTTATGTGTTAGTTTCAGTCATTCATTTCTTGTAGGGATATTTTTTTCTCTCTCGTTTTTTATAGTTCATTATTTTCAGGGTTGTCAACTTTAAAATATCAAAAAGCACTAAACCGACAAAAATCGCATAATTTGAAAAAAAAACACTATAATATCTATTTTTTATTTTTGTTTTTTTTCAGTAAAAGCCCTGTTGTCCTGAATGCTTGGGGATGAGAGCAGTCCCGATAATTAAATGTTTCATTAAAACTAGAAATTTTTTATCTTTCGGAACAGAAATTTTCTTCTTTCAATCCATTTTTAATGTGAAGTAAAGCATTAACTGAATGTAATGGCAATGGATTTCTTATTTTGGATTAGAAAAGGTTCATGTCGCTCTCAACTTTAGCGTTTAAATAAGAAAGCGACAAAAGTTTAATATCGAGATTAGCTACAGCTTCAAATGGATTTAAATCAGTGACATCCTGATGTGATTTCACTTCATTCCAAAATTCAATTGTGGATTCAGTATTTTGCCATTTCATCAGGTAGATTATTTGCCATCCATTTTCAATACTTGATAAAATTTCAAAATTAGATTCGACTTGTGATGATAACAGCAAATAAAAAATGCTCTAAGCACTAACTCGAAAAAATTTTTAATTATATCTCATGTTCATTTTTTTACTTTTAAGGAATTAAAATGGCATCAACGAGCAATTAAAAACGTAAGATAGGTGATGAAAACAGAAAATTCCAGTCCGAATGGACACACAAATTCGGATTTTTTGAAAATAAAGGCATACCTATATGCCTCATTTGCAAAATTACTGTACCAAATAACAAACTTTACAATTTAAGTAGACACCATGAAAAATTTCACTCATAATTTGCCAAAGATGATCTCCTTAATACTAATCTTAGAGAGACTAAACTGAAGGCATTGCAGTCAAATATTGAAAAAGAACAGAACATTATTTCGTCTTTTAGCCATGGAAATGACAGATCACTTGAAGCAAGTTACATAATAGCTTATGATATTGCCCGTGATAAACGTCCTGATGGGGAAGCAGAGTTAAGAAAACACACTATGAAGAAGGTTATGAGCAATCTCGATCACGGCGCACAACCGAGCGTCGGATTGGAGATATCAGCACTTTTATTGAAACATGTTTAAAAAACGATCTAAAAAATCCTGCAGCATTTACTTTAGCTCTTGATAAATCCACAGATGTTAGCGACGTTTCTCAATTGGCGATCTTCATTAGGTCTGTTGAATTTAATATCACTGAAGAAATGTAAGACCTTGTAGCTCTTTCTGAAACAACGCGAGGCATTGATGTAAAAAATGCGCTTTTCGAAGTAATTAACAAATTTGAATTGCCACGAGATAAACTTATTAGTGTTGCCACAGATGGAGCACCTGTAATGGTGGGTAAAAATCAAGGTTTGATTGGTCTTTTAAATAAAGATCCAGATATCCCGCATTATCTACCAATTCACTGTATTATTCATGGGGAGCATCTTGTATCAATATTTTTTAAATAGGAAAACGTTTGTAAAGTTGTGGTAGAAATTGTAAATTTTATCAGAACAAACGCTAAAACTCATCGTCAGTTTAAAAATTTTATTATGGAGTTACAAGAAGTTGAGGAAAACAATGAGTTATTAAGCGATGTCACCATTTGGTCCATAGTGCGATGGCTATCCGTTTCTAATGTTTTGGATCGATTTGTTGAGCTGTTACCCACAATAAAGTTGTTTATAAAAGAAAAAGGAAAAATATATCCAGATCTGGAGAATGAAATTTGGATTTCAGATTTAATGTTTTTACTGACACAATGAACCATCTTAAATCGCTTAATATGAGTTTACAAGGCAAAGACAAAACAGTGCTTGATTTGTCACGATCATTGTTAGGCTTCGAAGCTAAACCTCTTTTGTTTATAAAAGACCTCGAATGTAAAAAATTTAAATTTTTTCCTCTTTTAAAATTGAAGGTATATAATATACAAGACGATAAGCTGGAAGAATACATAAATAATTTAAAACATGAGGATCGCAAACAACTTCAAGCAACATTCTCAGTTTTTGTTAACCCATTTTTGTGTGATGTCCTAAATGATGAATTTTTATTATCCGATATAATTCTTGCAAAACCAGATGTTGGAAAATTGGAGTTGTTAGAAATGAAGGATGATATTGTATTGAAAATGCATCACAAATCAACTGTGAATCTCTATACTCCATCATGAAAAATGTTAAAAACAAAAATCGTTCACGTTTAACAAATCAACATTTTACGGAACTCATTCGGACAACTTTGACAGACTACACACCTGATTTTAAAGAAATAATCAAAAATTCTTCCAAATTTCTTTTTTATTTTTTGTTACCTATATTTGTATTTTATTTTTATATAATTCCTTTTTTTATTTTATTTAAAATGAAATTCTTTGATCTCAAAAAATTTTAAAATATAACTATTTTTATAAATACTAATAATATTTCAGTATAAAATTTATTTGCAATGTGTATGAAATGAATTAATAAATTTTATGTTTATTTAAAAATTGTTTTTTTTTTTGCTTTTTTGTTTGAAAATGAATATTTGTACAGAAATAAACTAGTGCGGCCCACCGTTAGTAGGTGAAATTCCAAATGTGGCCCAACAAGCTATTTACGTGCCCACCCCTGGTATATAGTGTGAAAAATTATGATAAATTATTTAGTATAAAAAGATTAAATCATATAATGAAATAATGTAAATAATATTTAACAAATAAATAAATTGAATTGAAAAATAAGAAAGATAATTTGAATTTAGATTAATTCATGTATTTTTTATATTTTTCTTAATGCGAAAAATAAACTAAAGCAGATTAAAACAAGTAAGAGTGTTAAATTCGGCTGTGCCGAATCTTTGATACCCTCCACCTCGGTTTGAGTCTTAAATGTAAATGAAAAAGTAAACAATTTGTTAAACTTAATACCAAATTATTTCAGCAAATTCTTTGGGTTGGTTTTCTTCTTTTCTATTATTTCGGATTTATTTCGGTGTTTGCTTTTTGGTCATCGTGGTTGCTGATCGGCATGCATTTTGGTTATATACCTATATGCATGCGTTTCCGGTTATATGACATAACTTCTCGTTTAATTTAGTTTTTGCTAATTAAATAGCTCGCCCTAACCTCCATTGCAAAGGTAATGGTTGTGTAGAGTGGCTATATGCATTAAATCGTGCTAATTGGAGATGGCTGTATAGTTTCTTTTAACTGGCCAAATATTTCTTCATTGTGGCCATATAGGTCGGATGGAGTAACAAAATAATAACCAAAAAAAAAGCTCTCTCAACTTTTTTTTAAAATATTGCCATATTTTGAAAACATAGAGAATAAATTTATAATAATAAATAATCAAATTAGGGATGAAAAACGCAAAAAACGAAAAGTCCCAAACATTTTAAATAAAATAATTTAATGTTATCTTTATTTTCTGAAAAACTTCAAATTTTCATCCAAAAAAAATTGTGAAAATTTATATATAAAAAATAACATTCTCATAAAATTACGTTTACTTATGTAACAATTTTTATGTTAGCAATTCTTAAATATCATTTGAGGTTTTCTTAAATTCATTGAATTTAAATTAATATCGACAAATCTGTTTTTCTATTTATTTAAATTGTAAAGGAGTGGCATCTCTGTCAAAATAAGCGAAAAACACAAAGAATAGAAAAAAACAAATTACTTCGTGTTTGACAGGATGATTTTATGTTTATGTTTAATATCTTTATTTTTTTTACTAATATTTCTGTTTATTTATTTGAAAATGAAATAATGAATTGAATATGCTATTTAATTTTTTTATTTATATAAAAAAGTTTTTTAATTAAAGCAAAATATTTTCACTATTTCATGATTTTTTTTTATGTATGACGACATTTCAACCTAAAAATTTAAGTTTTTATCGATTGGATAAACAACACAAAAATGGTTGTCGTTTAGATAACAACAACAGCTGACTTTAACAATAGCGAATATCGTTTCAAAATTTTACAGATAATTTTGCAATTTTCTTTTTTTTTACAATTCGACTATCGTTAAAAGAAGTTACTGAATCGCGGTACTGAAAAGTTATTAATATCTCCTGAATGGCAATATTTTTTTTAAATGTAAACATTTTTAAATGTAAAGATATTTCTAAATTTAAAATTATTATTTCCGACGTTTTGATATGATTTTCTGAAACTCAATTAATATTTTCTAATTTATAATGGGAAATTTTATTTTCAGTTTTTATTATAATTGATATTTTCTTAAATTTGAATGGAAAATTTAAAAATTGAAATTTTGTATTTATGTGAATAATAATGCTTTATTAATTATAAACAATTTTTAAAAATTAGATGTAATCGCAATCAGATATTTTATAGGTAAAGCAGAATAATAATTCTATATAACTATGTAGAACTGTTTTGTAAGCAAAAAACTCATTGACGAACTCGGTAACTCTATCTATTTTGTAAAGACAACAAAAAGTTAACCCCCCAATCTCACATCACACTGAAATTGTAAAATCGTTGTGTACGTATTATCAACGAAAAATTGTTCGAATTAGTCGAATCCATCGCCATTAAATTTTATGCTCAAACATCTGACTGCAATCTCATTTTTAAAATGTTGTCGAAGCGTAAACTTGAAAAAATTTGTATACTTCTCTCTCTTATTTTATTTTAAGTAGAGTTACCAAGTTTATTATACAGGCACATGTTTGAGGGAAAATGTTTACATTTATTATTATTAGTATTATTTTAATAATAGTTAATAATATTTATGCTCTATAATTAACAAACTTGCGTTTTTGTATGCGCATTTCAAAAAATAAATCATTATAATAGATTTAACAAGTTAAAACTTTAATTACAATTTTACAGAATCCAGTAAATTTGCATTAAATTTATAACAGGGTAACATTAATCATCGTTAGTGTCTGCCACTACTCGCACGAAAAATTTGGTGCCATTAGTGTGACCACTGCGGAAAATGTGTGTGTATTAGTAAAAAAAATGTGAGTGTATTGAGTTTTTCGAACTTGCAGTGTGATGTTAGATTGGTGGGTAATATGCCAAACTTATGTTCATATTTGTAAAAGAATAATGAAAACACGTATGAAATAAAAGACCAACCCGTGTATACTCTTAACATTGTTCTGTATGATATCTAGTTGAAAATATTAACATTCATGTTAAAATAGAAATAACTATTGCAAAGCTAATTAGAACAAACAAAAATTATGGCGGCATCTACTGTGGCATAGTCACGCTGAGCAAAATGAAGTGACACTCTGTTAATACAAAAGAAATGCATTTTCCCCACAACAAAATACTGCAGAATTTTATGTTTGAGGGAAAATGTTTACATTTATTATTATTAGTATTATTTTAATAATAGTTAATAATATTTATGCTCTATAATTAACAAACTTGCGTTTTTGTATGCGCATTTCAAAAAATAAATCATTATAATAGATTTAACAAGTTAAAACTTTAATTACAATTTTACAGAATCCAGTAAATTTGCATTAAATTTATAACAGGGTAACATTAATCATCGTTAGTGTCTGCCACTACTCGCACGAAAAATTTGGTGCCATTAGTGTGACCACTGCGGAAAATGTGTGTGTATTAGTAAAAAAAAATGTGAGTGTATTGAGTTTTTCGAACTTGCAGTGTGATGTTAGATTGGTGGGTAATATGCCAAACTTATGTTCATATTTGTAAAAGAATAATGAAAACACGTATGAAATAAAAGACCAACCCGTGTATACTCTTAACATTGTTCTGTATGATATCTAGTTGAAAATATTAACATTCATGTTAAAATAGAAATAACTATTGCAAAGCTAATTAGAACAAACAAAAATTATGGCGGCATCTACTGTGGCATAGTCACGCTGAGCAAAATGAAGTGACACTCTGTTAATACAAAAGAAATGCATTTTCCCCACAACAAAATACTGCAGAATTTTATGTAAATAAAATAACCGATTTATTTCTAACATGCAGTTACTATGAATATACATACATACATATATATAATATATGTACATTATTTGTATTATTTAATATGTGTATGTATGTATATTTAAATATTACACACAAAAAATACAACATCAAACGTTATTTTTGTGTTTTTCTCTTTAAATAAATTAATACATAAATTTTTTTGCTAAATTTACATTTGGGCAATTCACAACAGGTGTTGTATATTGTATGTTGTATTGAAATACACAATACAATCATTTGTTGTGAACACTCAGTTGTATTTTCATATTGTAAAACGCTTTCTTTAGTAATTTTCGATCCAACGAGGAAAGATCGCTTCTGCTATTTTGTATAAGAGAAAACACTTGTCAGTATTTGCTTTTTGGTCGTGAGATATACCCTGGAGTTTTAGTTACGTACCTCTTGCATTTTAATTTATAATGAAAAAAAAAATGTTAAATGTTTTGGTTGGTACTGAAAGAGAAAATACATACTAAAAAAATATAAACATTAATTTTTATATAAATAAACTTATCGATGTATTTGCGTTATTTGCATTATTTGCCATATTTTATTTTATAATTATTTATGCTGATAATATTCTATGTATTTGTTTTTTCTTTTTCATAAAAACTGGCATTCACTTGGAACTGATATGTTATGATACAATATACAACATTTACTAAACATAGCAAATGAAGTTGGATCGTGTATCAGATTTTTCAGTGAAAATTACCAACAACAATTTTACACTATTGTAAAGTGATACACGATACAACAGATACAACGATACATTACCCATTGTGAATTGCCCAATTGTTTTTTTTATTAACAACTAGGAATTTTAGCATTATTTGCTTTAGATGTTGGTGAATTTTTACTCCCTTTATATTAACTCGTAGTGTCTGCTTGTCGAAAAAATTTTGGATCGATTTTAACCACTTTCCCGTGACCCAATCGATCTGAAATTTTGCAGGCAGGCTTGTGGCAATGACAGAAATGATCTAACATATTTTTTAGTGATGCCAAAACAATGGAAACTTTTAAATTTTTCTACCAGAGTTGATAAAAAAAATGTACAAAGGGTTTGTTTTTGTTATATTATTACCATAACGACCACAAAAACAACAAGTCCAGTTATGAAAACAATGCAACATTTAGAATAACAACAAGAACAATATAGAAATATCATGTTTTTCATTTTTTTTTTACTTTTTCAGAGATTTCCCTGGACCTGTTCCACCGATTTTAATGATTTTTGAAGTAGAAATCTTTCCATGAATTTGGTGAATTATTCTCACTAAAAATGATCACTGTAGCTGCACTATTGAGGGCGTGATCGTGACAAGAACAACATAGAAAATTATTTTTTTTTCAAGACTTTTTTAGTTCTTCATTCAAATCTCGGTCCCTAATCGACCGATTTGGACGATTTTAAATAGCAAACTTCTCAGGATGTTAGTGAATCATTTGTATGTCAACGAGTACCCTAGCTGCCGGATTGATGCCGTCATCGTGATTTCCACAGACGGACAGACGGACATCGCTATATCAACTCCGGTTGTTATAAGGATCACAAATATATAAATTTTATGGGGTCCAAAATTTTTTTTCTAATTATTACAAACGGAATGACAAACTTATATATACCCTCTGCACACTGGAGTGGAGGGTATAACAACTCTACAACAGCAACAATGACAGTCATATGTTTTTCAAATAGGAAAAAACTGTTTATGTGTTAGTTTCGGTCATTCCCCAGTATGCATTGAAATATTAAGTTCTTAAATTGATGTCAAATGTAATTCTCAACTTGGGTTGAACAATTTTTCTCCTTGTTTGCTTTCAACTTGACATCAAGTTGAGACTTAACATTTTTTCCAATCTTTGAGAAACATTTTTACTCTCAATTGGATATCCAACACTTTTCTCCACTTGAGACCAAACATTTTTTCAACTTGAATACGATTTGTGTTAAGTCTGAGATATTATTTAAATATGTCATAAATAATAAATTAAATTAAAAAATGCCAAAAACGTACAAATAAATCATTGATATATTTTTAATTATTTCTGCTTTTTGTCGAATTTTTCAAAAAATGTACAACTAATTAATTCATTTATTTTTAATTCTAGATTTTAAAAAATGTACATAATATGTACATTTAATGTTAAATATGTACATAGTAATGTTAAATATATAATGAAATTAAATTGAAACATTAAAAAAAGTACATTGTTTTCATTTCTAAAATTAGTATAATATTTTTTAATATGGCAATTCCGTACCTTCCATTTGATACCGATTGGAAATATTTCTTTGCTATCAAGTTGAGAATCACAAATTTCTCAATTTGATAACTATGAAAATCGCCATATAAAAAATTAACGTTGGAGATTTGAGAAATGTATTTGATCTTAAATGCACCTCAAGTTGATAGCAAACAAAAATGTTTATTGGGACATTTATTGTAGGGTCGTTTGCACACACACAAAAAATAGAAAATAAATTGTCAATAAAGGTGCTATTACACGAAATGTTTTTTACATATGTACTGTCACTTTTTTTATCCATATGAAATTCCTCATGCCTGTCAAAATTGTCTTTTACATACGATTCATAATTTTTGCTATCACACGTGCGTATGTATTTCCGTATGACATAACCTCTAAATGTAAACAACAGCTGATTTAATTTGTGAATTTACAAAAATTTTTTGTTAAAAAAAAGGTTATGTATTTTTTAATTGTTAATTAATACTAAACAATTTATTTTTCTTTCAATATTAATCTTTAAAATGTACTCTGTTTTTCTTTCGCCACAAGCAGTGTTGTATTTTCACTTATTTGTCATGCAAAAATAGAACCTGTTCTAATTGAAAAATGTACATGTGACTTTTCTCATGTATTGTACATAAACAATGTTTTATATGTATCACACGATGTTTACAACTTTTGTTGTGGGAAAATTTGACAGTACATATGTAAAAAACACATCATGTAATAGCACCTTAAGCAAAGCAAGTGGCTTCGAAATTCGATGATGCCAGTTAATCATTTTTTGTTCACGCGGAATTTATAATTGAAGGAATTTTTTTCTCGAGAAATGTATTTTCCGTGAGAAAGAAATTCCTTGAGAATATTCATAATTGGGATGAATAACTTTTAATTGGAACTTTTTAGTCAGAATAAATCATAATTCTAGTTAGATATTGGTTAATATTTAATTAGAAAAAATATTGTGGTGGCATCTACGCAATTATTGAGGCAGTCACGGAAAAATTAAATGCAAGTCTGTTTTTTTTAATATAACAAAAATGGATTTTCCCTTTAACAAAATATGGCAGAATTCTTTATAAATGAAATGCAAAATGGAAAATCAATTTTGTGCTAATTCTTAACAAAATTAATAAAATATATATATATGTATTATTATATTTATTAATATTTGTAATTTTATTTGACACAATTTCACACGCAGTTTTACAGATCAACTGTTTTCAACTGATTTAGAAGTTTTCTGTTTTTGAAACAGTAGTGCCAATTTGTAACATTTTGTGATGTAATGAAAATCGCAGAATAATAATTTAATACACAATAAAAAATATTAAATTTTTAAGTTTTATATACATATTGCAATAAAAAAAACTTTGGTAAATTTACATTGAAGATGGTCAGAAATGAATGAGAAAAAATATATAGACATTTTAGAAAAGCACATTTAATGTTAAACTTTATGCACAAAATATATGGGTTTTTGTTGTTTCGAATTTAACTGTGGCTCTAAGTGAAAAGTTTTAGACCGATCGTATATTACATCTTGAGGATCCTCACCTAATATTTTCAAATATTTTAAATTCTTTTTAACTCATTTAACCTCATTACGAAAATAGTAAAACAGTAAATATGGAAAATCCACGCACCTCAAAAAATTGTTTTCTATGAAATAAATTAAAGACATTTCATATTACACAATTTTCTTTCAAAAATGTATCAATTATTGCAAATTTGAAATTTGACATATAGTATTTGTACATATATTTGTATAGATTTCGCAGTATGAAAAGAACTATTATTTCTTTATTTAGAATATATGTAAGTATTGCTCGCAAAAAAATGCAACATCATGAATGAAACACATAGACGACTGCTGGCAGCAGCATTTGTAGTCGTATAGTCAGCTACTTGATTTTTCTGAATACGACAGCAACATATAATACAAATGCATTTTTATTTAAATATACAATTACTTTTACTTATTTAAAATGCATTAGTACAACGTAAAAATAAATAAATTAGTTTAACGCCTTTTGATTATTAATGGAATTATAGCCTTTCATTTTGCGATTTTTTTTTTAAACAAAATAAAATATTTCATAGCACTAACTTCTTTTACATATTTTGTTATATTGTCAACACTATTTTTGTTTTGTAGCCAACAAAACACACTTGCAGTTTTTTTTTCTATTTGAAGAACATATGACTGCCATTGTTGATGTTGTAGAGTTGTTTTTTTTTTTTTTGATTTTGTTTCGTTAACTCTTTTGTATTAAAGCACCTCCAATATATGTATCCATTTTAGTTTGCAAATTCAGTATATTTATAATTTATTACTTACAGCAAAAAATAATAGAAACAATTTTATCAGTTATGCTTACGAAACTATATAAATAGACTTGAAGTTGGCTGCAATAGCAGTAGCCTGTGTAAAGAACAAGTTAGCGACATGTAACTGTTACGTAACGTGTCAGCCTTTTTTTCACATGAAAAGTATTGGGACGTTCCGGTTACGTTCGGTAACTGTTTTAAATGATTTTCATGTAAAAAAAAACAACTGACTCGTTACGGTTACGGTTAGAAAACATTGACCTTTTATATGTATTATAATGCTATGAATGCATTTATCTTTATTTTATTTTATTTATATATTCTTTTTTTTTGTATTGTATATTATTTTTTTTATTATTATTACTATTTCATTTAATTATTTTTTTCTTTAAATAAATTAATACATAAAAATTTGTTTTTTAAATTATTGGTGAACTTTTACTCCCTTTATTTACTGCCTTTATATTAACTGGTAGTGTCTGCTTGTCGACAAAATTTTGGATCGATTTTTAGCCCCTTTCCCGTGAGCCAATCGATCTGAAATTTTGCATGCAGGCTCGTGGCAATGACAGAAATGATCTAACAAATTTTTTTAGTGATGCCAAAACAATGGAAACTTTTAAAATTTTCTACCAGAGTTCACAAAAAAATGTACAAAGGGTTTGTTTTTATTATATTATTACCACAACGACCACAAAAACAACAAGTCCAGCTATGACAACAATGCAAAATTTAGAATAACAACAGGAACAATATGGAAACATCATGTTTTTCATTTTTTTTTTTTAATTTTTCATAGATTTACCTGGACCTGTTCCACCGATTTTAATGATTTTTGAAGTAGAAATCTTCACATGAATTTGGTGAATCATTCTCACTAAAAATTATCACCCTAGCTATCCTATTGAGGGCGTGATCGTGACAAGAACAACATAGAAAATTATATTTTTTCAAGACTTTTTTTAGTTCTTCATTCAAATCTCGGGCCCTAATCGACCGATTTGGACGATTTTAAATAGCAAACTTTTCAGGATGTTAATGAATCATTTTTTATGCCAACGAGCACCCTAGCTGCCCGATTGATGCCGTCATCGTGATTTCCACAGACGGACAGACGGACAGACGGACATCGCTATATCAACTCCGGTTGTTATAAGGATCACAAATATATAAATTTTATGGGGTCCAAAATTGTTTTCTAATTATTACAAACGGAATGACAAACTTATATATATCCTTTGCACACTGGAGTGGAGGGTATAAACAGACATGAAACTAAAAATCATCGTGTGAATGCAATAAGTTTTTGGTAGCAGCTTCAAAAGAGAATTAAGAAATACGACGTCGTCAAAAATTGTGGTGTAAATTAGGCCTAAAGCCTTAAACTAGTGAAGGCCGTACCAAGCACGCTGGTGCTCGGCTTATATGTATACAGCCGAACGAAAAAAAATACTCCCCAAAGAGTAAAAGTAAACAACAATTTCATTCAGTCTTATGAAAGCTTTTGAACAAAGCAGGTCTATGTATGTCGCATTGCCTTTTGAAATTCATATACATACATATATTTTTTTTTAATAGGTACACAGAGAATATTTGTTTAAAAGAAACCAAAAATGTTGAGAAAATTTCGAAGACTTGATAAACTATAAATTAAACATTTTCTATAAATTACATACGTCGCACAGTGGCGCCCGTAGAGCAAACGAGGTTGCAAAAATCAAAATATTCATGTGCGCCGACGATTTTTTGAATAAACCCATGTTATAGGAAACTTTTCAACGATTTCAAATATGCTACTCTTAATAATATCACATTTTTAGTTTAGAAGATATAACCGATCAAAGTTGACCGACTTTCGGTTTACAAAAAACACACAATTTTTAGTCAATTTGTTGCGATTTCAGGTGTAATATCACGAAAAATAGGTAACGAATCGCCTTATTTTTTGTTTCTATTGATTGATGTATTTATTAAATGTATAATGATAAAAAAAAAATTAACTGTTTGCTTTGTGTTTCTCCTGGTAAATCACTATTTAAAAACTATCCGTTTTTTCACTATTTTTCAATTTTGACGAAAAATAAAAAAAAATCTATATTTTTCTATATTTGCCATATTTGCAAAACATATTCTTTGATTATCTCTTTACATAACTCAAAAGGTTTTATCTGCCCGTACGTGCCCGTTTGGCTTCTAGAGGTAAAAAAGGTTAAAAAGACATGGTTGCAGAAATTGTATGGCGTGCATCCCTTACATGTTTTGACTGACAGTTTGATCTAATAGTTTGAAAATTGCATTTAAGTCGGTTGTCTACCTGTGAGCCTCTGTCAAAGTCTACTCCCTATATTCTGTTACAGACACAGGATGCACAAAAAACTACTCATTGAAATTCGCAGGTACGCACCTCACTTAAAAATTACTTTGGAGTACAAATGGTCAAGAACAATATTGACTTATGGTCCCTCCAGGTAGGCACAAATCTTATTTAGACACGAGCATAATATCAAAATTGCATAATTCAGCCTAAATCCATATGTATGCAGGGAACAGGTAAATTTTTAGGCATGGTAGCATAAGCCTATATATTGCAAAATAAGCATAATGTCTGGATTAATCTACGACTGAAAGTTGGCGCAACAAGTACTGAAACCATGGCGTTAAACAATTTAAGTACTGAAAACATGGCGTTGAACAATTTAAAATTATTTGAACTATTTAGAAGGTCAACCACACCAAAGTTTTTCACGGAAGCTGCTTTAGAAGAACTTGATAGCTTATACGGAAATATTGAGAGAAGCGATATTATAAAAAAATAATTTTTATCTGATATATGCAAATATGAAGGCAAAATGGGTGAAATCTAATCGAACCATTTAGAACTTCAACTCCAAATACGAGGACTGGCTTAATGAAGACACCATCCTGGATATATTGGCAGTAGATAAATCCACCACATCAACCAGAGGAGCAAAAGGAAAGCCAAAAAAAGTATTGAGGAGTGTTCAATTTTCACAAGAAAGAGGAAACTTGCCGATGCCACCAATGACTTGACCACGAAGCATTTCTCGGACGCGCTGTCTATTAAATATACAAAGGATAGTGAAAGAGTTAGGTCGCAGATTACAAAATCTGTTGCTGATGCAAGCCCACTGCGACTAAAAAGGATTAAGGAAAGCATTCCCACGCCCACAAACCCATACATTAAAAAGTATGGTTCCGAAGAAGCCTTGGCCTTGTTTATGGACTTACAACTTTCCAAAGAAAAATATGATATACTACGGGCATCCTTGATGCGACACGGGGCTGACGTTTTACCAGGATACAAGCATATTACGCAAGCCAAAATAAATTCACGACTACTGCATACGGAGTTTACGGAAGTCTCTGTGAAAGCCAATCTACAGGATCTCATGGGCTATACAGCAAAACGGTTGTTGGAGAGTCTTCCTGAAAATGAGGTGAAAATTCTTCCTGAGAAACTGACATTGATCAGCAAATGGGGCTGCGATGGGGCTCCGATGACGCTACAATATCGAACGGAAATATGTTTATGGCATCTGTTGTTCCTTTGCGGCTAAAATCTGATGTTTCCCTACACTGGAAAAATCCACGTCCGTCATCAGTGCATTATTGCCGACCAATAATGTTTCAGTTTACAAGGGAATCGGCAGAACTCATAAGGACCACGGTGAAGGACATTGAAGAACACATAAGCGAGATTAAGCCTACAAAGTTGCAAATTGGTGAAGGAAAATATATTGAATGCAATTACGAGTTCCACCTGACCATGGTTGACGGAAAAGTCGTAAACGAACTGACAGGAACAACCTCAACATTGTCATGCCCGATTTGCAAAAAGAGTCAGAAGAACTTTGGTAATTTAAACGATTCTACAAACGAGGAGAATTAAGAATATGGAATGTCACCATTGCACGCAAGGATAAGGTGTATGGAGTTCTTGCTAAAACTGGCGTATACCCTACCACAAGAGGAGGAAAACTTCGATGAAAATACATCAATAAAGGATAAGGAAAAGATCAGAAAGAAGCAAATACAGGATGCTTTTTTGAAACAAGTTGGACTAAAAGTAGACTGTCCCAAGCACGGATACGGTAACTCAAACGATGGAAACACTTCTAGGAGATTTTTTGAAAATGATGAGGCAGTAACTAGAATCACTGGAATTGACAATCAAATCGTGAAAAGATTGGGAACGATCTTGAATGTTTTAAACTGCAAAGAAAATGTTAATTCTACAAAATATGGAGAATATGCATCGAAAACTGCATCTCTTTTAGCAGAAATGTATCCACCGAAGTTGACCCCGACCGTCCATAAAATATTGGTGCATGGCAAAGATATAATTGAGTACCAGTCTTTGCCAATTGGAGAGCTTTCTGAGGAAGCACAGGAGTCTCTTAACCAATTTTATAAAAAATATAGATTGCAGAACACATTCAAAGCATCAAGGGTAAGGCAAAATGAGGACCTCTTCAACATGTTGGCAGCATCTTCCGATCCACTTATTTCTTCCCTGCGGCATGTGAAGTCACGAATAGAGTTAGAAAATAATTATAGTTTAGAAATGATTAGTCTTTTAGATATACCTTCTCTTACGAATTGTGATGAATATTTTACAGAAAATTGAAAAAATAAATTTAAAAAAGAAGTAATTTTTTTTTAATTTGTTGGGTAATAATTTAAAACATAAAACCCTAAAGAAAAAAAAATAAAAACAATCTAAAAATGTAAAAATAATTTTTTTTAGTTACCATAAAATTGATTTTTCTACAAATTTTAACTTCGATAACCCATAAGTAGGCCCCTACAAAGCGTAGCACCCTGTAACGACGAGTTTCCTCCGGTTGCTGGGGTAAGCTCGCGGGGTTAGGGATCGTCACAGAAATTTCTTTCTTTGACCGAGAGTGAAAGACGAGTTATAACGTTATGAGATTGGGTTTATTTGTCGTATAATCTATATAGTGGTAGAAGTCTATGGTGATATTGATGACTGGTGATGGCTCGTTGATCCTGTGATGGCGGGGTTGGTCCGGGACGGCACACTGGTACCGTTATAGTTCTAGTGACCTGGGACAGCATGATCCAGTTAGAGTTGCAGTGGCCTGGGACAGCACACTGATCCTGTTAGAGTTGCAGTGACCTGGGACAGCACACTGATCCTGTTAGAGTTGCAGTGACCTGGGACAGCACACTGATCCTGTTGGAGTTGCAATGACCTGGGACAGCACACTGATCCTGTTAGAGTTGCAGTGACCTGGGACAGCACACTGATCCTGTTAGAGTTGCAGTGACCTGGGACAGCACACTGATCCTGTTAGAGTTGCAGTGACCTGGGACAGCACACTGATCCTGTTAGAGTTGCAGTGACCTGGGACAGCACACTGATCCTGTTAGAGTTGCAGTGACCTGGGACAGCACACTGATCCTGTTAGAGTTGCAGTGACCTGGGACAGCACGCTGATCCTGTTAGAGTTGCAATGACCTGGGACAGCACACTGATCCTGTTAGAGTTGCAGTGACCTGGGACAGCACACTGATCCTGTTAGAGTTGCAGTGACCTGGGACAGCACACTGATCCTCTTAGAGTTGCAGTGACCTGGGACAGCACACTGATCCTGGTAGAGTTGCAGTGACCGGGGACAGAACACTGATCCTGTTAGAGTTGCAGTGACCTGGGACAGCACACTGATCCTGTTAGAGTTGCAGTGACCTGGGACAGCACACTGATCCTGTTAGAATTTCAGTGACCGGGGACAGCACACTGATCCTGTTAGAGTTGCAGTGACCTGGGACAGCACACTGATCCTGTTAGAGCTGCAGTGACCTGGGACAGCACACTGATCCTGTTAGAGTTGCAGTGACCTGGGACAGCACACTGATCCTGTTAGAGTTGCAGTGACCTGGGACAGCACACTGATCCAGCTAGAGTTGCAGTGACCTGGGACAAACACACTTCGAGGATATTTCAAGGACCTTCCAAGGACCTTCGAGGATATTTTCAAGGACCTTCCAAGGACCTTCGAGGATATTCAAGGACCTTCCTAGGACCTTCGCGGATGTTTTCAAGGACCTTCCAAGGACCTTCGAGGATATTTTCCAGGATATTTTCAAGGACCTTCGAGGATATTCAAGGACCTTCCAAGGACCTTCGAGGATATTCAAGGACCTTCCTAGGACCTTCGAGGATATTCAAGGACCTTCCTAGGACCTTCGAGGATATTTTCAAGGACCTACGAGGACCTGCGAGGATATTCAAAAAATGTTCAAGGGTACTTACTCGGTTTGAGACACTTCTGTTCGCCTTCACGACCGCGGTCAACTGATCCCTGTTCTCGTGTTGTCAATCCCTTTTATAGAGAAAATGTAATGTTGGAAATAGAGTAATAGAGTAAGGAGGAAAGAGCGGATAGAGAGTTATGAGCGTAAGGAGTTCCTCTCATTGGTTATTCCAATTTTCCCGAATACTTTCTCGATTCACTAATAATTCCAATGAGTGTTTTCAAACATTTATAATTCAGTTCATGTATGGTTTAATAAAAATAGTAATTCATAAGAAAATAAGATTAAATAAAAATAAAATAAATTCATTTTGTGTTGACAGAAACGAGTTTTTCGGGGGTACGACTTCTGTCATTACACATGATCCCCCCCTGGGGTTCAATCGGGAGCCGGTACTTCACTTCCGTGGTTTATGGTATCTTCTCGCAGACCCTCCGTCTGGTTGACCGCTTGTTCTGCTCAGCCGATTTACTACGATGGTACGCTGGCGGGTTATTAGGATCCGGTATCGGTGTCCTATGTCGAGTACCTCCTTACCCCGTTTTCTTGGCGAATAGTGACCCAACATTCGGTGAATGTGCGGTTGTAGGAGTTCTCGAATTCTTTTCGGCAAGTGGTCGTTTGTTGTTATGGGGTGGTACGGGCGTCCCGGTGGTGGTGTTCTTGGCGGCGAATAACGTGCAGTGCCCGGAGGTGTGCCGGTTGGAGTATCTGACCGTTGCGGTGGATTGGCACTCCGGGTGTTTGTCAGTCTCGGGTTAACCCGTGCCTCTTGGCATCCGAAGCCGGTCGTTCTGACCTGTGCGATGACGAGGACGGCGTATCCGAGGAGGGTGCCAAGGTGGCAGAGGATGATGTGCTCGAGGTGGATGACGAGGTGGACGATGACGTTGATGAGCTCTGTGTGGTAGTTGACGTTCCTGACGATTGAGACGACGAGATCTCTTGACTTTGTACCGCGAGGTCGCTACTCAGCTGCACCTCCTGTTTGGGCGTATCTTCCCGATCGCGCCTAGTTTGTTCCGGTATGTGCCATGGTGAAACCTGGGGGGAAGGTTGAGGCGTCGGTGTTTCTTCGTCACTCGAGATGCAGATAATTTCTCCTTCTCCCTCCGACATGGCCTCCACGGGGGTGGGCGTGTTTCGTCCTCCGACTGCGCGACGAATCTCTTCCGTCGTTAACCTTTTGATATTGACCACACAACGTGATCGTGAGTGATCGGCCAGTTCGTTGGGTCGGGTTGGTCCGACAGGTCTTAACCTTACTTCCGTGTTCCGCCAGGGTTGTAAGGCATTCTGGACAAGGTGACACAGGTGTTCACCGTTCGATGTCATGGGACTGGGCCCTGCACATCGTTCCAGGCGATTGGGAGTGAGTTGTGGTTTCTGCCGGGATCCATGGTCGCCTCGGTGTCACCTGCGTTTCTTACTTTAGTGGTCGTCAAAATTCGTCTCGTGTATGTAGGGGTTTGTGGTATTATGTTATGTAGTATGATAGATGATATGATGTTTATGAATGATCGGAAGGTGCCCGTTGGCGATCTCCATTGTTTCACTATTATCTGGTTTCTCGTCTCGGGGTGGAGTTTCCGCGGGGTATGCTCGGCCTGTCTGGACAGGCGACGACATCAGGTGGCGATTCATTTCCCTGGTTCTCGGCGGGGAATCGTCTGGATGAGTTTGCTGAAATGCACATGTAAGCCCGGCACACATGATTTGGGCTTCGCACTTTTCCAAAAAATCCAGCCCGATGATGAAGTCTTCTGTCGTATCAGGCATGACCAGGACTTTGTTACGTATGTGTCGGTGTCCCAAGGTGATGTCGAGATAGAGCGCATGTGTAATCCGCCTTCGATATCCGTCGGCTAGGGTCACTTCCGATTCATATGGTTGGACGGTGGCGTTCGGTAGGGTATTGGCCATCCCTGGGCTTATGAAGCAACTAGTGGCTCCGGTGTCGATTGTGGCCGCTATGATCCGGTTCCCTACCCTTATATTGGCCACCAATTTATTAGAGATGTATTGGATGGAGGTTCTTAGTTTCGAGGGCGATCGTCCTGCGGACCCGTACCCCCTCTTTCGGTACGGCCCAGCCAATCGTTTCCCGGTGGACGGCAACACTGGATTGTGCGAACGTCTAGTCGACCGCACTCCCAACAAAATATGATCCGGGGATTCTTGCACCGGGTGGCAAAGTGGCCACCTTGACCACAATTCCGGCAGGCATTCTGGGGGTTGATGATGCCCTTCGGTCTGCCCTGACCGTTTCCTTCTGGGACTATTAGGCGGTGTTGTTCCCGAGGATGTTGCGGCATTGGGGAGATACACTCTAGGTCTGCTGCCATGTCTAATAGTTCGTCCAGGTTGCCGAAGTCCTTCCGCCGAATGTACCAAAGATATTCTGGAAGGGCATTACGAAATATCCGTTCGAGTTTCTCCGTCTCTGAGTAGCCGGTGTGTCTCATGAGGTTCTGCATATCGAGAGTATAGTGGCTAAAAGTTTCTCGAGGTCGTTGGTGTCTTTTCCTGATCTCGTCTTCCAGCCGTTCGAAATAACGTGGGGGTAGAAAAAACTTCAGGAAGTCTTGTTTGAATCGTGCCCACTCTCTCCACTGCCGATTATTGTTGCGGAACCAGATTAAAGCCCGGCCTGTCAGTACTTCGGACATCATGGTCGGTAGAAGGTCGAGATCGACGGCGTACATGTTTGACAGCTCCTCCATCCTCTCGGTGAATTCCAACGGCGTACCTTCTCCGTTAAATCTAACTCCCCATTTCCTAACCTGGTCTGCTGTCGATTTGACGTCGGGTGTGTCCCGTTGCGGAGTTGGCGGAACAGGGTTGGTGTATTGGCCCACAGTATCCTCTGGTGGATTTTGTTGACATTCCGTGGGCATACCCACTGGCAGAGTGGGCCTTGGGGTCACGGGCCTGCCCTCAGCGCCGGTAGCGGCGGCTTCGTGTTGCGTTTGGAGTTGTAGTAGCCTCTGTACGACTTCTGGTTTATTCTCCCCACTAATAAATTGGCTCAGCCGTTTCCGTAATTCGTCTACGTTGCCGGTGCTTGTCAGGCCAAATTCGCCGAGGTATGTTGTCAATTCCTCTTTTCGTAGGGAGTAAACCCACGATGAACGCAACATGTTGTTTCGACGTGCGTGGGGTCTTTCTCGTAACTTTTATGAAATCTCAAACTCTCGGTCCCTGCTCGGGCGCCACTGTAACGACGAGTTTCCTCCGGTTGCTGGGGTAAGCTCGCGGGGTTAGGGATCGTCACAGAAATTTCTTTCTTTGACCGAGAGTGAAAGACGAGTTATAACGTTATGAGATTGGGTTTATTTGTCGTATAATCTATATAGTGGTAGAAGTCTATGGTGATATTGATGACTGGTGATGGCTCGTTGATCCTGTGATGGCGGGGTTGGTCCGGGACGGCACACTGGTACCGTTATAGTTCTAGTGACCTGGGACAGCATGATCCAGTTAGAGTTGCAATGGCCTGGGACAGCACACTGATCCTGTTAGAGTTGCAGTGACCTGGGACAGCACACTGATCCTGTTAGAGTTGCAGTGACCTGGGACAGCACACTGATCCTGTTGGAGTTGCAATGACCTGGGACAGCACACTGATCCTGTTAGAGTTGCAGTGACCTGGGACAGCACACTGATCCTGTTAGAGTTGCAGTGACCTGGGACAGCACACTGATCCTGTTAGAGTTGCAGTGACCTGGGACAGCACACTGATCCTGTTAGAGTTGCAGTGACCTGGGACAGCACACTGATCCTGTTAGAGTTGCAGTGACCTGGGACAGCACACTGATCCTGTTAGAGTTGCAGTGACCTGGGACAGCACGCTGATCCTGTTAGAGTTGCAATGACCTGGGACAGCACACTGATCCTGTTATAGTTGCAGTAACCTGGGACAGCACACTGATCCTGTTAGAGTTGCAGTGACCTGGGACAGCACACTGATCCTCTTAGAGTTGCAGTAACCTGGGACAGCACACTGATCCTTGTAGAGTTGCAGTGACCGGGGACAGAACACTGATCCTGTTAGAGTTGCAGTGACCTGGGACAGCACACTGATCCTGTTAGAGTTGCAGTGACCTGGGACAGCACACTGATCCTGTTAGAGTTTCAGTGACCGGGGACAGCACACTGATCCTGTTAGAGTTGCAGTGACCTGGGACAGCACACTGATCCGGTTAGAGTTGCAGTGACCTGGGACAGCACACTGATCCTGTTAGAGCTGCAGTGACCTGGGAGAGCACACTGATCCTGTTAGAGTTGCAGTGACCTGGGACAGCACACTGATCCTGTTAGAGTTGCAGTGACCTGGGACAGCACACTGATCCAGCTAGAGTTGCAGTGACCTGGGACAAACACACTTCGAGGATATTTCAAGGACCTTCCAAGGACCTTCGAGGATATTTTTAAGGACCTTCCAAGGACCTTCGAGGATATTTTCCAGGGTATTTTCAAGGACCTTCCAAGGACCTTCGAGGATATTCAAGGACCTTCCTAGGACCTTCGCGGATGTTTTCAAGGACCTTCCAAGGACCTTCGAGGATATTTTCCAGGATATTTTCAAGGACCTTCGAAGATATTCAAGGACCTTCCAAGGACCTTCGAGGATATTCAAGGACCTTCCTAGGACCTTCGAGGATATTCAAGGACCTTCCTAGGACCTTCGAGGATATTTTCAAAAAATGTTCAAGGGTACTTACTCGGTTTGAGACACTTCTGTTCGCCTTCACGACCGCGGTCAACTGATCCCTGTTCTCGTGTTGTCAATCCCTTTTATAGAGTAAATGTAATGTTGGAAATAGAGTAATAGAGTAAGGAGGAAAGAGGGGATAGAGAGTTATGAGCGTAAGGAGTTCCTCTCATTGGTTATTCCAATTTTCCCGAATACTTTCTCGATTCACTAATAATTCCAATGAGTGTTTTCAAACATTTATAATTCAGTTCATGTATGGTTTAATAAAAATAGTAATTCATAAGAAAATAAGATTAAATAAAAATAAAATAAATTCATTTTGTGTTGACAGAAACGAGTTTTTCGGGGGGTACGACTTCTGTCATTACAACCCTTTCCAAATTCTCATTTCATAGGCTGAACAGTTATCTATCATATGCTGTTTAAACTGTTCAATTATGTTATTCGGTTCAAAAGATATGGTTTTTGCAACGAAAAAACTCAAATGGCGCCACTGTGCGTCGCCTCCATTTGAAAACATTATAGCTGTCTTTTATGCATTTTTTTTTTTAATTTTAAAAAATATCCAGTTACTGCAGGCTGGTAAGTTTTTCAGTTTTTGGTAACATGCCACTTATTAACCTTTGAAATATTTTATCTTTTTAACTTTTTCTATTTTTTCTTTTTTTTTTTTTTTCTTTTTTAAAGAAATTAATTACTTATTATTACTTATTTGATTTAATAAACTTCAAACTTATGGATAAAAGAGATTAAATGTTCTTCATATTGTGTTTTACATTTTCAGAATGTAAGATTTAAAATTTTAAAACAACAAATTATATTTAAAATTTTACCATATTTTTCGTGAACTCAACTATTTTCGCTTTTAGTCATTCATATAAACATTCATACAAAATCTACACAAACCCATTTAATACCGGCATTGAGTTACGTCCATGGATTTCGATCAGTGTAGTACAACTAACACATGCTCATAAACCAGTGGTCGGCATTTCATAGCACAATTGTGCAGAGACCACTTCGCACATATACTTATGCTCTTTCATTTAGTCGTCGTTGAGACAGCGATGTCTGCACATGCGGCGGATGCTTTTATATTTTTTTTTCAGCAATACTTCCCCAACAAACATTTCAAATTGATAATGAATTACGAAACATATTTTGTGATTGATAATGCATTTGGTAACATGCATTGTCTTTTAAGTTATAAAATGGTTATCGGTTTTTCCTTCTACTTACCTCTGTGAACAAATTTTTTCAGACTTAAAATTCATTTCTTCCAAGCAACGCAATAAGTTAAATTCGTCAAATTTAGAACACATTTTATTAATAAGAAATTGTCATAACAGTATAAATACAGAGAATTTGTATGTGTAAATAAATCAGTTTGGAAGTATTAAAAGTTCCGTTTGTATATCAATCTCGTTGTTAATTTCCTCTCTACATTAGTAATGGTAATTTGAAACGCTCGATTTAGTGTTTGCTGGGTAGTTCGCTCACACACACAACCTCATTTTGCGCTTTGCCGACCTATGTCATAAACACTATTACTAACTCAATTCTCTCGATGGCCACCTCTGCCCTAAACACAGTGCTGCCGAACGTACTACAATAGTAGTATTATACTACTTTCGACTACTGCATACTACTGTACTACTCTTGTCTTATTTTGTACTACTTTGATGACCAGAGAACTAGATTTTTTATATATGCAGATTTTGTTATACATACGTTTCGAAATTAACACGGTGTGGCAATGCCAAATACGTCGATTATATTACAGAAACGGCTAGTCTTACTCATACATTTGAAGTTTTTGACATGTCACTGACAGTTAAATTGTTGATGTGCAGAAATGCAATTTCAGTAAGTAGCAACAGCAATAAGTTGTGATTGTGGGTTTTCTGTGATTGCGGGTATTTGTGAAATGCAGATTTAAATAAGGAAAAGTAAGTAAAAAGAAACCTCATTTCTGCAGTATGTGAGTGTTATTTTAATAGTAAATACAATTAATTTTTCAGGTATATTATAAGATCAATAAAAAATACTGCTGATTCATCTGTACCAGCCCCAGAAATTTCTGCAATTCAATCAGAAAATGAAGAAAGAGCGCCAAACAGACATGCATCAAATTCCTAGAATGAAGATGTTTTAATATCATCAGACGAAAATGATGGTATTGAGCCACAAACGAGTGCTAAAAAAAAGCATGCAAAGATTTCGATTAGCGTGGTTAGATAGTTTCAATTGGATAGAAAAAAAGGAAATTCGAGCAATATAATGAAACCATTCTGTAAACATTGCCAAATATTTTTGCCCAATAATAAAACGCTGCTGGTTAGACACGAGAATTCGATAGCACATAAAAAAATGATGCACACATTAAAAAATCAGCCGGCAATTGATAAGAAAATTTGCACCGAAACACAGATGAACAAATTCAAGAAGATTAATATCGCTGAACTCCAAATAATTATGTTTTTAATTCAGCATAATCTTCCATTTGCAATTATATTATCATTGATATGTTTAATTAAATCAGTTGCATCAGATTCGGAAATATGCAAAAAACTTCAGTGTGCTCGGACAAAAGCTTCAGAAACAGTGAATTCGATAATTTTGGAAGATGGCTTAGAACAAATAGCTAAAATATTGCGATCCCAAAAATTTTCGTTAATAATCGACGAATCTACAGACGTCAGCACTAAAAAATGCCTAGTTTTGGTGGTGCGCTATTTTGATTTCGTAAAAGGTGTAGTAAAGGATAGATTTTTGGCATTAATTCGTTTGGACTGCTGCGATAGCAAATCTATATATACTTCTATCACAAACTTTTTTCGAGAAGCGAATATTCCCTTACAGAATCTGGTTGGATTCGCTTCGGATAACGCATCTGTAATGATGGGTAAAAAATCAGGTGTCAGGGCACTAATTGAAAAAGACATACCTAATGTATATGTGATGGGTTGCATATGTCACTCGCTTCATTTGTGCGCTTCTGCCGCTTCAAAAAAAATTCCAAGTCATTTGGAGTCACTCGCCAGGAACATTTATACATTTTTTGCACATAGCTCGAAGAGACAAATACTTTTAAAGGAATTTCAAGAATACTTTAATGTGAAAAATCATAAAATTGTGAAGGTAATGTACAATTCAATAATATATGCAATAGTTTTACTTAATACATATAAATAAAATAGGTCGCAAATACGAGATGGCTATCGTTAGAAAATGTTGTTGTAAGAATTCTTGAGCAGTGGACTGCCCTACAACATTTTTTTCTGTCATATCAGCTGGAAACGAACGCAGATCTAGGACAGATGATTTCAGCCGGAATGAACAATACCAATAAGATATACTTCTCATTTCTAGCATATATACTAAAAATCACCAACAAAATCAATATTGAATTTCAAGCGGAAGCGCCAAAAATACACAAATTGTTGCCTACATTCAGAGCTTATTTCAAAACAATTTTGAAAAATTTCGTACACCCTGAATTTTGTGAGGATATTTTAAATAACAAAATTGGTTTTGAACCAGAAGTATTTTTAGCAGCTAAAAATATATATATTGGAGCCAATGCAGAAATTGATTTTACTAAATATGCAATGGATGAAAACATCATAGATGAAATTAAATTAACTTGCCGGCAGTATTATATTGAATTGTGTCAACAAATATTATATCGAATAAATTTTGGCGGTAAGATCTTAATACAGATGGAGTCAATCAACCCAAAAAATTTAGCTGGAAGCATTGTTCCACTCATGACGCTATTTCCTAATTTGGTAAAGGAGAATACGGCTGAAGATTTGGACGGAGAATGGCGAGCGCTTCTGCAGCAAGAAATAGTATCCAATGATCTACCATTCGAGGAATTTTGGCAAGATGTTTTTAATATAAACAAGTAAGAGTGTTAAATTCGGCTGTGCCGAATCTTTGATACCCTCCACCTCGGTTTGAGTCTTGATAATAAATGTAAATGAAAAAGTAAACAATTTGTTAAACTTAATACCAAATTATTTCAGCAAATTCTTTGGGTTGGTTTTCTTCTTTTCTATTATTTCGGATATATTTCGGTGTTTCCTTTTTGGTCATCGTGGTTGCTGATCGGCATGCATTTTGGTTATATACCTATATGCATGCGTTTCCGGTTATATGACATAACTTCTCGTTTAATTTAGTTTTTGCTAATTAAATAGCTCGCCCTAACCTCCATTGCAAAGGTAATGGTTGTGTAGAGTGGCTATATGCATTAAATCGTGCTAATTCGAGATGGCTGTATAGTTTCTTTTAACTGGCCAAATATTTCTTCATTGTGGCCATATAGGTCGGATGGAGTAACAAAATAATAACCAAAAAAAAAAGCTCTCTCAACTTTTTTTTTAAATATTGCCATATTTTGAAAACATAGAGAATAAATTTATAATAATAAATAATCAAATTAGGGATGAAAAACGCAAAAAACGAAAAGTCCCAAACATTTTAAATAAAATAATTTAATGTTATCTTTATTTTCTGAAAAACTTCAAATTTTCATCCAAAAAAAATTGTGAAAATTTATATATAAAAAATAACATTCTCATAAAATTACGTTTACTTATGTAACAATTTTTATGTTAGCAATTCTTAAATATCATTTGAGGTTTTCTTAAATTCATTGAATTTAAATTAATATCGACAAATCTGTTTTTCTATTTATTTAAATTGTAAAGGAGTGGCATCTCTGTCAAAATAAGCGAAAAACACAAAGAATAGAAAAAAACAAATTACTTCGTGTTTGACAGGATGATTTTATGTTTATGTTTAATATCTTTATTTTTTTTACTAATATTTCTGTTTATTTATTTGAAAATGAAATAATGAATTGAATATGCTATTTAATTTTTTTATTTATATAAAAAAGTTTTTTAATTAAAGCAAAATATTTTCACTATTTCATGATTTTTATTTATGTATGACGACATTTCAACCTAAAAATTTAAGTTTTTATCGATTGGATAAACAACACAAAAATGGTTGTCGTTTAGATAACAACAACAGCTGACTTTAACAATAGCGAATATCGTTTCAAAATTTTACTGATAATTTTGCAATTTTCTTTTTTTTTACAATTCGACTATCGTTAAAAGAAGTTACTGAATCGCGGTACTGAAAAGTTATTAATATCTCCTGAATGGCAATATTTTTTTTAAATGTAAACATTTTTAATTGTAAAGATATTTCTAAATTTAAAATTATTATTTACGACGTTTTGATATGATTTTCTGAAACTCAATTAATATTTTCTAATTTATAATTGGAAATTATATTTTCAGTTTTTATTATAATTGATATTTTCTTAAATTTGAATGGAAAATTTAAAAAGTGAAATTTTGTATTTATGTGAATAATAATGCTTTATTAATTATAAACAATTTTTAAAAATTAGATGTAATCGCAATCAGATATTTTATAGGTAAAGCAGAATAATAAATCTATATAACTGTGTAGAACTGTTTTGTAAGCAAAAAACTCATTGACGAACTCGGTAACTCTATTTTGTAAAGACAACAAAAAGTTAACCCCCCAATCTCACATCACACTGAAATTGTAAAATCGTTGTGTACGTATTATCAACGAAAAATTGTTCGAATTAGTCGAATCCATCGCCATTAAATTTTATGCTCAAACATCTGACTGCAATCTCATTTTTAAAATGTTGTCGAAGTGTAAACTTGAAAAAATTTGTATACTTCTCTCTCTTATTTTATTTTAAGTAGAGTTACCAAGTTTATTATACAGGCACATGTTTGAGGGAAAATGTTTACATTTATTATTATTAGTATTATTTTAATAATAGTTAATAATATTTATGCTCTATAATTAACAAACTTTCGTTTTTGTATGCGCATTTCAAAAAATAAATCATTATAATAGATTTAACAAGTTAAAACTTTAATTACAATTTTACAGAATCCAGTAAATTTGCATTAAATATATAACAGGGTAACATTAATCATCGTTAGTGTCTGCCACTATTCGCACGAAAATTTGGTGCCATTAGTGTGACCACTTCGGAAAATGTGTGTGTATTAGTAAAAAAAATGTGAGTGTATTGAGTTTTTCGAACTTGCAGTGTGATGTGAGATTGGTGGGTAATATGCCAAACTTATGTTCATATTTGTAAAAGAATAATGAAAAAACGTATGAAATAAAAGACCAACCCGTGTATACTCTTAACATTGTTCTGTATGATATCTAGTTGAAAATATTAACATTCATGTTAAAGTAGAAATAACTATTGCAAAGCTAATTAGAACAAACAAAAATTATGGCGGCATCTACTGTGGCATAGTCACGCTGAGCAAAATGAAGTGACACTCTGTTATACAAAAGAAATGTATTTTTCCCACAACAAAATACTGCAGAATTTTATGTAAATAAAATAACCGATTTATTTCTAACATGCAGTTACTATGAATATACATACATACATATATATAATATATGTACATTATTTGTATTATTTAATATGTGTATGTATGTATATTTAAATATTACACACAAAAAATACAACATCAAACGTTATTTTTGTGTTTTTCTCTTTAAATAAATTAATACATAAATTTTTTTGCTAAATTTACATTTGGGCAATTCACAACAGGTGTTGTATATTGTATGTTGTATTGAAATACACAATACAATCATTTGTTGTGAACACTCAGTTGTATTTTCATATTGTAAAACGCTTTCTTTAGTAATTTTCGATCCAACGAGGAAAGATCGCTTCGTCGCTTCTGCTATTTTGTATAAGAGAAAACACTTGTCAGTGTTTGCTTTTTGGTCGTGAGATATACCCTGGAGTTTTAGTTACGTACCTCTTGCATTTTAATTTATAATGAAAAAAAAAATGTTAAATGTTTTGGTTGGTACTGAAAGAGAAAATACATACTAAAAATATAAACATTAATTTTTATATAAATAAACTTATCGATGTATTTGCGTTATTTGCCATATTTTATTTTATAATTATTTATGCTGATAATATTCTATGTATTTGTTTTTTCTTTTTCATAAAAACTGGCATTCACTTGGAACTGATATGTTATGATACAATATACAACATTTACTAAACATAGCAAATGAAGTTGGATCGTGTATCAGATTTTTCAGTGAAAATTACCAACAACAATTTTACACTATTGTAAAGTGATACACGATACAAGAGATACAACGATACATTACCCATTGTGAATTGCCCAATTTTTTTTTTATTAACAACTAGGTATTTTAGCATTATTTGCTTTAGATGTTGGTGAATTTTTACTCCCTTTATATTAACTCCTAGTGTCTGCTTGTCGAAAAAATTTTGGATCGATTTTAACCACTTTCCCGTGACCCAATCGATCTGAAATTTTGCAGGCAGGCTTGTGGCAATGACAGAAATGATTCCAAAACAATGGAAACTTTTAAATTTTTCTACCAGAGTTGATAAAAAAATGTACAAAGGGTTTGTTTTTCTTATATTATTACCATAACGACCACAAAAACAACAAGTCCAGCTATGAAAACAATGCAACATTTAGAATAACAACAAGAACAATATAGAAATATCATGTTTTTCATTTTTTTTTTATTTTTCAGAGATTTCCCTGGACCTGTTCCACCGATTTTAATGATTTTTGAAGTAGAAATCTTTCCATGAATTTGGTGAATCATTCTCACTAAAAATGATCACTGTAGCTGCACTATTGAGGGCGTGATCGTGACAAGAACAACATAGAAAATTATTTTTTTTTTCAAGACTTTTTAGTTCTTCATTCAAATCTCGGGCCCTAATCGACCGATTTGGACGATTTTAAATAGCAAACTTCTCAGGATGTTAGTGAATCATTTTTATGTCAACGAGTACCCTAGCTGCCGGATTGATGCCGTCATCGTGATTTCAACAGACGGACAGACGGACAGACGGACATCGCTATATCAACTCCGGTTGTTATAAGGATCACAAATATATAAATTTTATGGGGTCCAAAATTTTTTTTCTAATTATACCCTCTGCACACTGGAGTGGAGGGTATAACAACTCTACAACAGCAACAATGACAGTCATATGTTTTTCAAATAGGAAAAAACTGTTTATGTGTTAGTTTCGGTCATTCCCCAGTATGCATTGAAATATTATTTCTCCAATGTTGGAGAAAAGTTAAGTTCTTAAATTGATGTCAAATGTAATTCTCAACTTGGGTTGAACAATTTTTCTCCTTGTTTGCTTTCAACTTGACATCAAGTTGAGATTTAACATTTTTTTCAATCTTTGAGAAACATTTTTACTCTCAATTGGATATCCAACACTTTTCTCCACTTGAGACCAAACATTTTTTCAACTTGAATACGATTTGTGTTAAGTCTGAGATATTATTTAAATATGTCATAAATAATAAATTAAATTAAAAAATGCCAAAAAAGTACAAATAAATCATTGATATATTTTTAATTATTTTTGCTTTTTGTCGAATTTTTCAAAAAATGTGCAACTAATTAATTCATTTATTTTTAATTCTAGATTTTAAAAAATGTACATAATATGTACATTTAATGTTAAATATGTACATAGTAATGTTAAATATATAATGAAATTAAATTGAAACATTAAAAAAAGTACATTGTTTTCATTTCTAAAATTAGTATAATATTTTTTAATATGGCAATTCCGTACCTTCGATTTGATACCGATTGGAAATATTTCTTTGCTATCAAGTTGAGAATCACAAATTTCTCAATTTGATAACTATGAAAATCGCCATATAAAAAATGTGCCTTTTAAGTTGAGAAGACTATATTCGAACTATTGAGGGCATTTGAGAATTAACGTTGGAGATTTGAGAAATGTATTTGATCTCAAATGCACCTCAAGTTGATAGGAAACAAAAATGTTTATTGGGACATTTATTGTAGGGTCGTTTGCACACACACAAAAAATAGAAAATAAATTGTCAATAAGCAAAGCAAGTGGCTTCGAAATTCGATGATGCCAGTTAATCATTTTTTGTTCACGCGGAATTTTTAATTGGAGGAATTTTTTTCTCGAGAAATGTATTTTCCGTGAGAAAGAAATTCCTTGAGAATATTCATAATTGGGATGAATAACTTTTAATTGGAACTTTTTAGTCGGAATAAATCATAATTCTAGTTAGATATTGGTTAATATTTAATTAGAAAAAATATTGTGGTGGCATCTACGCAATTATTGAGGCAGTCACGGAAAAATTAAATGCAAGTCTGTTTTTTTTAAATATAACAAAAATGGATTTTCCCTTTAACAAAATATGGCAGAATTCTTTATAAATGAAATGGAAAATGGAAAATCAATTTTGTGCTAATTCTTAACAAAATTAATAAAATATATATATGTATTATTATATTTATTAATATTTGTAATTTTATTTGACACAATTTCACACACAGTTTTACAGATCAACTGTTTTAATTAGAAAAAATATTGTGGTGGCATCTACGCAATTATTGAGGCAGTCACGGAAAAATTAAATGCAAGTCTGTTTTTTTTAATATAACAAAAATGGATTTTCCCTTTAACAATATATGGCAGAATTCTTTATAAATGAAATGCAAAATGGAAAATCAATTTTGTGCTAATTCTTAACAAAATTAATAATATATATATATATATATATATATATATGTATTATTATATTTATTAATATTTGTAATTTTATTTGACACAATTTCACACACAGTTTTACAGATCAACTGTTTTCAACTGATTTAGAAGTTTTCTGTTTTTGAAACAGTAGTGCCAATTTGTAACATTTTGTGATGTAATGAAAATCGCAGAATAATAAGTTAATACACAATAAAAAATATTAAATTTTTAAGTTTTATATACATATTGCAATAAAAAAAACTTTGGTAAATTTACATTGAAGATGGTCAGATATGAATGAGAAAAAATATATAGACATTTTAGAAAAGCACATTTAATGTTAAACTTTATGCACAAAATATATGGGTTTTTGTTGTTTCGAATTTAACTGTGGCTCTAAGTGAAAAGTTTTAGACCGATCGTATATTACATCTTGAGGATCCTCACCTAATATTTTCAAATATTTTAATTCTTTTTAACTCATTTAACCTCATTACGAAAATAGTAAAACAGTAAATATGGAAAATCCACGCACCTCAAAAAATTGTTTTCTATGAAATAAATTAAAGACATTTCATATTATACAATTTTCTTTCAAAAATGTATCAATTATTGCAAATTTGAAATTTGACATATAGTATTTGTACATATATTTGTATAGATTTCGCAGTATGAAAAGAACTATTATTTCTTTATTTAGAATATATGTAAGTACTGCTCGCAAAAAAATGCAACATCATGAATGAAACACATAGACGACTGCTGGCAGCAGCATTTGTAGTCGCATAGTCAGCTACTTGATTTTTCTGAATACGACAGCAACATATAATACAAATGAATTTTTATTTAAATATACAATTACTTTTACTTATTTAAAATGCATTAGTACAACGTAAAAATAAATAAATTAGTTTAACGCCTTTTGATTATTAATGGAATTATAGCCTTTCATTTTGCGATTTTTTTTTAAACAAAATAAAATATTTCATAGCACTAACTTCTTTTACATATTTTGTTATATTGTCAACACTATTTTTGTTTTGTAGCCAACAAAACACACTTGCAGTTTTTTTTCTATTTGAAGAACATATGACTGCCATTGTTGATGTTGTAGAGTTGTTTTTTTTTTTGATTTTGTTTCGTTAACTCTTTTGTATTAAAGCACCTCCAATATATATATCCATTTTAGTTTGCAAATTCAGTATATTTATAATTTATTACTTACAGCAAAAAATAATAGAAACAATTTTATCAGTCATGCTTACGAAACTATATAAATAGACTTGAAGTTGGGCAAAAGCAGTAGCCTGTGTAAAGAACAAGTTAGCGACATGTAACTGTTACGTAACGTGTCAGCCTTTTTTTCACATGAAATGTATTGGGACGTTCCGGTTACGTTCGGGAACTGTTTTAAATGATTTTCATGTAAAAAAAAACAACTGACTCGTTACGGTTACGGTTAGAAAACATTGACCTTTTATATGTATTATAATGCTATGAATGCATTTATCTTTATTTTATTTTATTTATATATTCTTTTTTTTTTGTATTGTATATTATTTTTTTTATTATTATTACTATCTCATTTAATTATTTTTTTCTTTAAATAAATTAATACATAAAAATTTGTTTTTTAAATTATTGGTGAACTTTTACTCCCTTTATTTACTGCCTTTATATTAACTGGTAGTGTCTGCTTGTCGACAAAATTTTGGATCGATTTTTAGCCCCTTTCCCGTGAGCCAATCGATCTGAAATTTTGCATGCAGGCTCGTGGCAATGACAGAAATGATCTAACAAATTTTTTTAGTGATGCCAAAACAATGGAAACTTTTAAAATTTTCTACCAGAGTTCACAAAAAAATGTACAAAGGGTTCGTTTTTATTATATTATTATCAAACGACCACAAAAACAACAAGTCCAGCTATGACAACAATGGAACATTTAGAATAACAACAGGAACAATATGGAAACATCATGTTTTTAATTTTTTTTTTTAATTTTTCATAGATTTACCTGGACCTGTTCCACCGATTTTAATGATTTTTGAAGTAGAAATCTTCCCATGAATTTGGTGAATCATTCTCACTAAAAATTATCACCCTAGCTATCCTATTGAGGGCGTGATCGTGACAAGAACAACATAGAAAATTATATTTTTTCAAGACTTTTTTTAGTTCTTCATTCAAATCTCGGGCCCTAATTGACCAATTTGGACGATTTTAAATAGCAAACTTTTCAGGATGTTAGTGAATCATTTTTTATGCCAACGAGCACCCTAGCTGCCCGATTGATGCCGTCATCGTGATTTCCACAGACGGACAGACGGACAGACGGACAGACGGACATCGCTATATCAACTCCGGTTGTTATAAGGATCACAAATATATATATTTTATGGGGTCCAAATTTTTTTTTTTAATTATTACAAACGGAATGACAAACTTATATATACCCTCTGCACACTGGAGTGGAGGGTATAAAAACGCGTTAAATGAATATATGTTTCCAATGTTGCGCAAATTCATTTCGACACTCTTAAGTTTTCCGCATAGCAGTGCAACAGCCGAGCGTGTTTTTTCACAAGTATACTTAATAAAAAACGATAACCGAAATGCACTTCTTACGGAGACGGTAAACGCTATTTTGATGGCAAAAGAAATGCTGGGCAAGAATACCTGCGATAAATTGACGCCATCGGATAATTTATTATCTAAATACAAAAAGGCAGAATTTATTAATTAACTTTTTATAATCGTCCATTTATATATATATATATATATATGTATATAAATGTTATTATTTTTACCTATGAATAGTATTTGTTATGTTTATGTTATTTTCCTAATTTGAACTTTGACTAGTCTTTTTATTTTTTTTAATTGATTTGTTAATTATTATTAGATTTATAATACATGCATAATATATAAAATATCACTTCCAGATGTTTTTTTTATTTAAACGAAATGGATTTTAAAAATAACATTTGCCTTATCGGTGACTAATTCACATAATAGGTAAACGCCTCTGGTAATGGATAGCATTGAAAATAACTATATTTATACTAGAGCCTGAAGCCAACGCATTTTTACCGGTGGCGACTAAGCAGAAATATAGTTGGCGGCGGCTAAAAACATCGGCTGAGTAGAACGGCTTCGGTCTCTGAAATATACTACCTTCATTCGTAAAATACTACCCTAAAATAAGAAATTTACTACTGAGAATTTTTTTGAAACGGCAGCACTGCCTAAACATATTAAAGCCCTAAACACATTCACTGCGAGTCGCGAGTGCGAGAAAAAACGAGAATGAGACAGTATGATTTTTTTAATGTGGAAGCGAGATTGAGAGTAAAGCTTTTTTGTGTGGCGTTGCCAACTTAGGTTGTAAAAACACTCGCAAGTCCCGGTTTACACATGAAATTTTTTTTTCTGAAACTGTTTGAAATTCTCTTTTGAACTTTCATCCGTGTCTACACACTGAAATTTTTGTATTGAAATTCAAGATTTGTTCATGTTTACTTTATCATTTTATCTGTTTATTTTATCATTTTAATTCATTAAAATTAACTTTATTTCAATTTATTATCTTTCTTAGCACAAACAAAACATAAAAATGAAAGAAAAGGTAAAATAACTGCACTTTGGCAATTGCGAAGCAATAAACAGAAGAGAATTTCAGAGTACATGAAAGTATATACCCCCTGCCATTCTTCTCTTCCGTCTCACCTATAAACGCAAGACTTTCAGCAAGAAAACTTTCATGTGTGAACACAGACCAAGGGAATAGAATTGATTCTATTTTCTGTGCGAGAAAAATCAGATGTCAGGAGAATTAGCTGTATTTATGAGCATATGACAGGAGAATCAGTGTGTATTTATTGTATTGTGCATTGTTGTTTTGATTGTAGATTTGTAGAATTGTAAAATTTGTAAAAAGCATTTTGATTATTTTGTAAAAGCAAGTTAAGGCACGTCGCCCCCAACATTTCAACATAATTAAATTTACACCAATAATTCCGTATTCGTTCCTTAACAACTTAAATTTTCTGCATTAGTTGCAAAATAGTTTACCTTTTGTCTGAGTTATATTTTTTTGGGTCAAATAAATTTTGCAGCATTTTCATAAATGCAAAAATCGTATGGTCAAAGCAGCGGTGTCAGGTAGTTTGGCAATTTCATTAATTTTGGCACATTCTAAAAGTCAGCAAATTCTAATTGTTGGTTGCCTTTAAAAATAATAATATAGAAATAAAAGCAGTTCTTTTTGTCTTTTTGGAACGAAGCAATAAAAATCAAATTCATTTTTAGTATTAAGAAACAAAAAGCATATAGTGCTGATGATAATAAACTTTCAATTAAAAAAACAACCAAGTGTTTTACTAGCACAATAGCAAAATTCTCGCATGCAAAAAGCTTATTTTTACTCGCACTCGCAAGGCGCAGTGTATGTGTTTAGGGCTTATTACGCTAACAAGCTTGAACATTAGGCATATAACTTTTTAAAATATTTGCAATTAGGATATATGGCATACCACAGTCGAATAGAGCATAAAAAGTATGAAGACCTATTAAACTTTTTTTTTTTGCGTAATTGCAAAAAAGTTTCCGCACCAAACGTTTTACACGATATTTAAAGAACTATTAATCGTCCTAATGGTTCATAACCCTTTTAATGGCGCTAAGGGAGGTACCCCACTCACCCCATAAACAAATTTTCTTCAGAAAATGTAGCTTCAATATTTAAAAAAAGAAATAGCAAGTTATTGGAAAACTCTTACAGTGAAATAATATCTTAAGATTGTACCATTTGTTTTATCATTCAATTTAGAAATTGAAAGAAAAAAATTGTAATACGTGGGAAAAAAATTTAGCTAACAATATACAATGTATAAAAAATGTGGACACTCCATTGTTCAGCCATTAAGAAAGTTGAGCGGAGCAACATCTGCGCAGAGCGTGCAATTAAAATTGTGCAAGACATTTTGCCATTGTGTAAATCATCACATACTTTAAATTTAAATTTTCGAAAAATCTGACTTTTCAGAAATCTCGATTGGTGCGGAACATTTTTGAACCGAAGTTACATAAAAAAGTGATATTTATTACATGTGCAATATTTGCCACCATGTGGTGGTATGCTAAATTTTTCATACAAATTATTTATATGCCTATTGAACATGTTCAATATAATGTCATATCCACCTCCAAAAACCTTCTCATGGTAGGCATTTGTATATCGTTTCTTTGGCGGTTATCAATAGAGCCTATATTTTTTGGAAACCATGATAAAATAACCCAAAGTTTATTTTGGGGGGAGGGGTGCATCTAACACTTTTTGATTATGTTAAATTATATACATAAAACGAAACGTTGAAATTTGTATGAACAAATTTACACGTTTAAAATATTTTTTATATTACTTATATAAATTTAAAACATTTCGTTACACTTCGTTTTATAGAATTAACATAAAAGATGTTTGGAATTCATACCAAATAGAATTCAATCCTTGAAGTTATAAAATGTACTCGTCTACCAGAGCAACAATATTTGCCACCACTGTTTAGAAATGTAAAAACGGCTAGAACAGTATTTATGAGAGTTTATGTAAAACAGCTGATTGACTTATTTTTTGACATTTCGAAATTCTCATGACGTTACGTGATAAATTCAGTCTTGTTTTTTTTGTTATTAACATTTAGTTGGACGCGCTGGGAAAAACAAAAAGTAATTAAAAATAATGTTTTGATATAAAAATTTAATAAGAGAATTTGCTGCGTAAAGGGTCTTCGTAGTTGTGGGCGATATAACTTAAGTAATATAAGTAAAAAACCGGGCGAGTTCTTCGGTTAATAAAAAATGTTGCGTTTGCTTTTAAATAACTGCGGACGCTGCGCTAACAGGTGAGAGGTGAAAAGGTGTGGATGAATTGATTGTAAAACAAAGTTACAAAGTTAAATGTAGCCGTGTTATGTCACCAGTAGTGAAACAATTGATTGTTTTTTTTTTAAGTTAATTGATCTCTCTCTTGGTTTAGTCGCCATTTATTACAACAAATCCCTAAATTTCATATCAATGCATGGCTAACAAAGACAACGCCTAAAGATGCTGCCCAATGGAAGAATTTCCACAGTTCAATACGAAATACTGAGGTGAAAGTTGGTAGAAAAACGTCATTACAATCCTCTAATAATGCTGCAAAAACAAGAGCTTTGTTATTGGGTGGTGGTGGAGTTTCAATTGGATTGGCCGCGCGTATTTTCTTGCAGCAGACTCGTAACGAAGTTCTATGTGAGGGCAATCGTTTGGATGGTGTTATTCAAAAAACTTTACAACAAGAAGATGGAAAGTTTGATTGGAACTGTTTCTGGTCTTATCTAGAACCACATTTATGGCAATTTTTAGGTGCTATAGCAGTAAGTAATCAATTACGATAAAAATATAAATATATTTTGTTAATGTACACATCAAATACAATGCGGACAGTGGTCCGAGTAGTAATTATATTTCCAAACATCTATTAGAATCAATTTAGGAAAAAACTTATACATAGGACGAATGTTGTTGAAATTGGTGAAAATCGGTGCATGTTCAGAGTTCTTAAGATCCAGATTACCGTATAGACATCGTTGATATTTAGCTTATGTATGTTTATTATACGCATTATTCTGTAGTCAAAAATAAACCATGTGGGACCATTTAAATCACCCCATCAAATTATATATGTTGCCTTCGTTTCATTAGTTTTTAAAATTTCTCCATTACAAGATTAATCAGCAAGTAGAGTTCGGTTACCTTTAATTTTCCAAAATATGTTTGAAGCAGGAAGTTTAAGTTATTTAATTGCTTATTTACGAGTATTGATGAAAGTTAAGTTTATTGTTAACATTACATCTTTGAAGTTTACGTCTAAATTTATTTCTTTGTCTGATTCAGTTTTATTACCTTTTGGTATTTTATTAAATGAATTTTTAACAATATTGGTAACTGTCTCTAAGACTAAGTCGACGTTATTCATTATTAATTTCTGCAAATGTCTGAAGTGTAGACAGATGTAAAGATGAGTTTTAGAGTAAGATATCTACTGTGGGTGGTTGAGTTTGATTTAAGTTTTGTTCAAATCGGATATGTTTATATGGAATATAATTATTATAGTTCGATTATAATTGGTTATTATACAAGACATTGCCTGCAGAATTATTAACATGACAATTCCAGCTCGCATGTTGGGCATTTAGGATTCCATGTCATCTTTAAATTTAATAGAAAAGTGGGGATTGTATGCAGACGTAAAAATTGTTGAACGACCGTTAATTTCGGAAGTACATCAATGGCATCAAAGCTGATTTCAAACAGTGTTTCATTTGAAATATATTCCGCTTTTTTGTTTTTATTACAATATTTTGTTTTTATTACATCAGAAAATATCTCGTGAGAATTGATTAAGTGTTGGCAGTAAATTGTCGATAGTGGGCAATTGTGGGAAAATGTCCGGTACTAAGTCTGGAACAAAATTTCTTGGTCTTTGGCGTGGCTTTTTGTCGAATTTCTATGTACTATTTTCTGCAAGGGCATCAAGCTTTGTGATTAATGTTCTTAAATATTTTTCTTTACGGTCCTTCTCTATCAGATTTATTTAATATGCAAACGGCATAATCATGATTTCCTGAACATGAAGGGCATAAAACATTCATATTATAATGTTTAGCGTCATGACTGTAAATTGAAAATTTTGAGCACTGTTTTGACCCTTTATTACCCTTTAGCGGATTCCTCCGTTTAATATAGATACCACAGAAGTATGTTATTTTCATAATTTCACATTTTGTTAATTGTTCACGATTAAACTCAATAATATAAAGCGCATCGTCGTCACACATACTTCTTAGTATTATGTTATGTGTGTCTTTAAATTTCTCAAAAATAGTTTTGTTTCTAGATATGGACCAAACAACACTAATTTTAACGTTTTCTTATCTCTTTTTTCATGTGTATAAAATTTAAGCTTTGATTGTTTATGTAGTTTACTGGCATCTTCATATAATGAAATTGATTGATATACTTTTATATTTGTTTCTTTACCAGTTAAACCCATAACCAGTACGAAACTATGAACAATGTCTACAATTATTGGTGGAACCTTAGCTTTAGAAGTTACAATTTCACCTTTCTCAATACTTGTTGAATCTTCCAAGATTTCTGGGTTCATGACAAGTTTTATAAATTAATATATGTAATATAAATTAACAATGAAAATCGCGAAAGCGTGCAAAAGTAAACACATACGGATCAGGTGATACCGTAATGCTGATACTTTCCGAAATTAAATTGATGTTTTGTGAAATACAATTGATACTTTCTGAAAATCAATTGATATTTTTGAAATACAATTGGAAAAGGTGTAGTCAAAGTATAACATATACTGTGCAAAACCTGTTATATTGAAGAGTCGGAGTCGGTATAATACAGTTCGTTAATCAATGTTCTATAAAATTTGAACTATGCATGCAATAATCATCGTATCTTTCTGGAATTTATATTAATATGTTTTCTTTCCAAAAATAAACATATTAAACAAAACTTCGATTAATTAGAAATACCGTTATTAAAAACTCTTACATCGCAATACCTAGCACACTAAAGCGTTCAATTTGTATAGCACCTATGAAAAAAGGTCTTTGAGAAAAATAAACAATCAATTCTTTTATTTTTTAAACGGAAATAACAAAAAAAATAAAAAATAGCAACTTAATAATTTGCAATACCATCTTTTGCTTCAGTGCAATAAAATATTAAATTTTTCATAGAACTTATTAATTTTCTCATAACACCTTGATCAAGTGCTTCCCACTCTTTGAAAATTTAAATTTTTAGCTCATTCACATTCATTAATTAAAGATTGCCAGCATAAATTCTCCTGACGAGAATTCCCGATATGTTTTCTATTCGAGCTTAACCATTCTTTTGTGAATTTTCTGGCATGACAAGCTGCATTGTGTTGCTGGAAAATGTACCTTAATTCTGTATTCAGAACATTTATCACTGTTCATTTTGGTTGACACGATTTGGAACTCCAGACAACACTCTTCAGTAAA
Source organism: Cordilura impudica (assembly GCA_963682025.1). Classification (NCBI taxonomy): domain Eukaryota; kingdom Metazoa; phylum Arthropoda; class Insecta; order Diptera; family Scathophagidae; genus Cordilura; species Cordilura impudica. The sequence continues at coordinate 109,139,119 of OY821521.1, forward strand.
CGCACCCCAAATCATAACAGAACCGACACGAACGTTTCATCGAGAGAAACTATGGCATAGTTTTCGTAGGTCACGCCAGTAACTACAATTCTTGTCAGGACCATCAAATTTAAATTTTTTTCATCTGACAAAATAATAAAGTAATCGTTCTCCAACACAACATTAAGCAATTTACATTTGACCAATTTTATACTCATATTATTTTTGAAAAATTCCAACTGTCCATTAATATGTCGTTTCAAACGACAAGGTATTTTCTTGATTGTTTGTCTTTGAGTATGTTTGGAAGAGTTAAGAACATTCAAATTTGTAATTTTACACACTTTGTTGGAAATGCATCCATCAAGTTGGGTACAGCTTTGTTGTCTATATTCAAAATAAGTCGGCGCTCGCGTTCTATCGCTGGTTTAATTGTTGCGATAATTTGCAATATTTTTCAAATAATTATAAACAACCTTTCGACTTCTGCTGATTTGAAATGCAATTTCCACTTTTGATGCATAATTTTCTGACAATGTGCAAAATTTTACGTTTTTCGAGTTCACTTAGTACATTTCCCAGTGGTATTTTGTTTATCACTAATGTTTTTAATAAAATTAAATAGAACATGTTATATTAAAACGGTCAAACAAGGACTTTTTTGCATTTGTGTATACAATTTGAACGCTTTAATATGCTAGGTTTTGCGATGTAAGAGATTTTAATAACGGTATTTCTAATTAATCGAAGTTTTGTTTAATATACATACGTCTATTTTTTGAAGCAAAGTATATTTATATAAATTCCAGAAAGATAAGATAATTATTGCATGCATAGTTCAAATTTTATGAACATTGATTCACAGATTACCAAATGTGCTATCATTTATGAACGCACTGTATATTGCAGACCACAAAATGAAAAATAATGTAATTTTTCATCTCGAGCCTGATCAATTTCTTAGTATAGTATTATTATTAACCATTCATGGCCCGATGTGTTCGATTATATATTACCTCGTATAAAAGAAAGAATGAATTTAATCGAAAACTCTTAACTCCTGTAATAACTGATTTAATTAACTCAAGCGTAAACTATGCTTTCATACCAGATCTTTTAAAAATATCACTTATAAGACCAATTTATAAAAATGTTACAAAAAACGATTACAACAATTATAGACCAATCTCCACATTGTCCGCTGTAAGGTGTTAGAAAAGGTGTTAGAAGAGGTAATAGTTAGAAGACTTACCAATTTTTTAGAAAAGCATAAAGTAATAAACCCAAACCAATTCGGCTTCCAAAAGGGCAAAAATATTAATAAGCTTCTCGGTAACTTCTCAAACTTTGTAAATGGTTGCTTGAATAAGAATATGCATTGCCTAGCTTTATTCATCGACTTCAGCGAAGCGTTTGACACACTGTCGCATGAAAAGTTATTAAATATTATGGAAAAAAGTGGAGTACGAGGCATCTGCCTAGAATGGTTCAAAAATTATTTAGATTGTAGAACTTTTCGCGTCAAAATTAACAATATAACTAGTGAAGAGTTTCCTTCGAAATATGGAGTACCTCAAGGATCGAAGCTAGGACCAATACTATATATAATGTATGCAAATAAAATGATGAGCACACTAAAACAAAGCACCACTTTTGCCTATGCGGATGACACTGCGATTATTGTGGCACATGAAAATATTATAACCGCCAATGAAATCATGCAAAATCAACTTAACGTCGTTAACAAATGCAATCAAAACCAAAGTCATGCATATTAAACCAACACACTTACAACATACAAACATTGTGTTAACATTTCACGATACCCATTGTCTTCACAACTCAACTCACACCAATCTACCAATAAATGATACCTGTAAAACCCTAATAGAGATGGTAAACAATTATAAATACCTTGGAGTTTACGTGGATCAAAACTTCAAATGGACAACGCAAATACAACACCTTCGTAAAAAACTACGCAAAACTGCTTACAGTCTGTATCATTTAAGTAACTGTTCCACCTTCGATGTACTTAAGCAAGCATACTTCTCTCTGGCAGAGTCCTATTTAAGGCATGGAATAACTGCTTGGGGAAGTGCAGCTTATTGCAAAGCACTTCAGCAAACACAAAACCAAATTCTTAAAATATTGTTAAAAAACAAGCAAAGAAACAACTTACTTAACTATGATTTGATATACAACAACACACCTAATAATGACACACCCAACAACAAAACAAACAACACCAATCTTACGACCAGCTGCAACTCACCCCACAACATCAGCACTTCAAATCACATTAATAGTGCAGATTACATTAATACTGCATACAACAACAACAACAACACATCTTCTAGAAACAACACAAACAACAACAACAACACTACCGCCAACAACTACAACTATAGAATGAACAATACGTCAAACAACACAGAAAACAACAAGATAACCAACATCGCCAGCAAACTCAATATAATGAACGTCAACAGTATTTATTGCACAACGCTAATTAACGAATTCAACGATGACTCCCGGTTCCTACAAGCCATTGACCACACCTACAACACCAGGCGCCGAGCAGAAGGCAGATTCAAGGTCAAGCGGCACCATAACAACTATGGCAAAAATACACTAGATGTCGTCTTGCCAAATATTCTTAATGCCTTACCGTTAGATATAATTAGCATAAGAAAAAAAAGTATCAAAAAACATTTTATATCATCGCAATGAAATGAAATAATATATGAACTATAGAAACTTTTTTTCATATCCTACAGATAAGCCCATGGCTTCGTGGGATTAGAATTAAGAAATATCTATGTATATTATATAAAATTTCCAAATTTCAAAATTTCCAAATAAAAAAATAATAGAGATGAAAAAAAAAATCACAATACATGTTTAAAGACTTGTAGACAATAACAGTAAATGTTGATTATAATTGAATTTATTGTTTATATATAAATAAATACCTAAATACCACTGTGTGGTCTGGGTATAATGACTTTGTGCTGATGTAACTACCAAAAATATTTGACCTAGACCCATCTTTTATTCTACCGATCGACTTTCTGAGTCGATGTAGCGATGTCCGTCCGTCCGTCTGTGTGTCCATGTAAACCTTGTAATCAAACTACAGGTCGCAAATACGAATATATTTTGATGAAATTTGGTTTGGTATATAAGTTTATATCGGCCATAGCGTGAACCAGGGTTCGCCAAAATGCGTGAACTATACGTGAACACGTATTGAAAATCTATTTCACCCCCTCAGAATTACCATCATGCGTGAATTTTCACGTATAGGCACATCATGGTTAAATTTAAAAAAGTAAAGAAGAATCAATGAGTTTTTGCTAACAAAAGAGTTCAACATAGTTTTATAAAATTTTTATTCTGCTTTACCTACAAAATATTTGATTGCGATGACATATAATTTTTAAAAATCGTTTATAATTACTAAATCATTACTATTCATAAAAATACAAAATTGCTCCTTTTGCAAATATAACTAAATTAAAGTTAAAAATTTCCATTTGGAATTAAGGAAATATCAGTTCTAAAAATTGGAATTATGTGTAATGAAGGTTTTCTACTAAAACTTCATCTGCTATGTAAATTTTATGTGATATAAAAATTTTTAAAAAGTGAATAATTGGATTCTTTCAAAATATTAAAAGAGAAGAGTAAATAGTTCTTCTTTCATTTTAAAATTAGAAATAACAAAATGTTATTTTAAATTTTCGGCATATTGGTTTTTCCGTTTGGCATCCCTAATATGAACTAATATTCATAATGACTTTACAGTTTGACTTGATAGCATAAACAGTAATGTATGCATTAAATGTATATAAATGTTTTTCTTCGCTTCGACGTATTTGAAAAAAAATCAAACCGAAAAGTCTGAAAATAAATTCCCAGAATTTAGTTTATATATAAATATTTTTTTAACATAATATACATAGCTTAAAATTACTATGCCACTTGTGATTTTGTTCTTTCAAAAGTTGGCATCATTAATATTGCATGTTCTTCAAAAGGTTTTACATATATGTACGTATGATTTTTGGTGTTACTACAAATTCTAATAGTGGGAAATCCCTTTTAACATGTAAAAAGCTTTAATTCTACATATTTCTCAAATATGACAATATTTTAGCAGAAAATTGAGAGCGCTTTAAGAACATCTTTTGATATAACAACAATTAGTTGATAAGCGGACAAAACCAAAAAATGTCTTCGAAACAACGAAGTTTGAAAAGTTACTTTTCCAAAAAACATAAATGTGCAAGTAGCCCTTTAAATGTTGGCATACATCGAAAAAAATGCCAGAATGGAGTTGGAAGTTCTGGATAATGATTTTAACTCTGTCACTTCGGTCAGTACTCCGATTTTTGCACCCAGTACAAGCTCTCCGGCATCTTCCAGCAGTACTACGACTCAAGCAACTTCCAGCAGTACTACGACTCTGGCGTCTTCCAGCAGTACTTCAACTCTGTCATCCAATACAATAGCGAAACATTCTAAGATCTTGGCCAAATGGTTAAGGGATTTCCCGTGGATAATTTATAATGAACAAGTTGGTAAAGCTTTCTGTAAAACTTATGGCTACCAGAGGTACCGCCAACTTCCAGCGCTCGAATTTTGTTAGACACGAAAGATCAGATGAACATAAAGCTGAAAGGAGTGCTCCTCGTCAAGATGCTCAGTTAACAAACACTATAGAAAAAATGACTAATCAAGTTTCAGAATCAGATATGATTTTATTTAGAACTGTCTACATGATAAGCAAGGAAGAAACCGCTCAACACAAGTTTAAACCATTGATGATGTTACAAATTGCTAATGGGGTGAAATTAAATCCTGAATATGTGAATATGCATCTTAGGAAAGTTACTCAAGTTGAATCAGCTCTATCGGACACGCTCTATGGCCAGCTATCGGAGGATCTACAGAAAAGCCCAGTAATGTCCATTTTGATTGATGAAAGTACTGATATTACTGTGACAAAGAAATTAATTATTTATGTCAAATATATAAAGGACTGCCAGCAACAAGTACGATTTTGGGCCAACTTGTCAATGGAAGGGATTCCCTGCGATGCTGATAATATTACGAAAACTTTACTGAAGTTTTTGGAGAAAAACCGTGTTCCTATAACTAAAGTTATGGAGTTGGTGTTCAGCTGAAAAATGAAATGCCATTATTGATACACGTCCACTGCATTGCACACAAGCTGGTTCTTGCAGTGAGTCAAGCTGCCGAAGAAGTGCCCAAGATAGGCAAGGTGCAATCAACAATCAACAGCCTTCATACATTCTTCAATTCATCTTGCAAGCATCATGATAAGCTGAAGGAAATGCAGGCCATTCTCCTACAGAAGCAGCTGACACTGTAGTACCAGCATAGTGTACGTTGGCTGTCGTTGGGCAAAGCTGTTGAAGCAATTCATGAAAGTTATGACAGCCTAGTTTTAGTGCTCGCAGAAGAAGCTGCTACTTCAGACCCTAAAGCTTCTGGATTGCTAAAAGCAATTCAAGCTTATGACTTTATAAGCACAATATGTTTATTGAGGGACATCTTACAGGTTATTGATCGACTTTCCATGTGTTTTCAAGCAAATAACCTAAGTTTCAGCCTTTTGGTTGATAGATTACAGGTGACAAAAAGTCGTTTAGAGAAAATGGGCAAAGAGCCTGGAAAATATTTAACAGCATTTTTGAATGAGATGAAAGAAAAAAATGGTTACTATAGAGACATAAAAATTTCTTCCAATAACCTATCACAAAATAGTTTCCAGAAAGGAAAAGACGTTTTTTTATGCACACTGGTAAATAACCTCCATAAACGGTTTGACGATGAGGAAACATTTTTAAATTTCGACTTGGTGTTAAAGCCATCTGCTCCTCCATCAAATAAATCTGTTGATGAAGCCATGGATAGTTTGATGAAAATATATTGCAATAAAGAACTATACCCTATATATAGTAGCATTCTTCCAAAACAGGATACGTTGCAGGATGAATGGTATGAAGTAAAATTTATGTTAGAAAAATACAAGGCCAAAATGGACATGCAAAAATTTTGCAAGTTGATTTGCATGTCAAATGAGCTAGGATATGCTGAGGATGAGGAGTGTATGTATCCAGAGTACATGAAATTGTTAATCATTGCCTTAACTTTACCAGTCTCTACTGCAGCTTGCGAAAGAAGATTTTCATGCCAAAACCGCATAAAGAGTGATAAGCGAGCCAGACTTTGTGATAAACATGTGGAAATCCTTTCAAGGATTTCTTGCGAAGGCCCCGATTTTTATTTGAGTAAAGAAAATGGTGTTCTTCAATGTGACATGGATTTCGCTACTGCTGTAAAAAAGTGGAAACAAAAAGTAAATGTATCACTGTCTTATTAACGCATATCTCTGTTAAATGTATATACATACAAATATAAATATCACTTTGTCATGTTTAAACATAAATACGAGTAATAATTAATTTAGTCAAAAAATTTATTTTGCTGTAGTTTTAAGAAATACCCTTTAGTTTATGAAAATATTCCTTAAAATTTTAGGAGGGGGTGAAAATACCTTTTGATAATTCTGAACTGGCGAACACTGGCGGTAACGCTATTCAAATTGGTGAAAACGACCCTATGAATACTTAAATTGAGATCTCGGTTAAATTGTGTTTGTGTATGTTCATTACATCCATTTATCAGTAGTACAAAAATAAACCCTATAGGACAATTCTTAGTCATAGCCCCCATATAAAGCTGTTCCCGATCTTCAACTTAAATCTATCAAAAAAAAAAAAAAAATATTGCACGGACTTTTTTCAAATTTGGTTTGTACATACATATATGTTTTTGCAAAATATGACTACCAAATATGATCAGGATCGGCCCATTTTTCAACCAGTCCCCATACAAATATAGCATCCGATATGAACTTTTTCATATCTGCAGTCAAAAAATTAATAATGTATATATCCAAATAGTTGGACCTAAGAGATAGGGTCTTTAAACGCATGGGGTATCGTATAGTCGGTCTATAATTTTATTGTCGACTATAATTTTCTTGTTTAATTTGAAGTCATTTCTACCACCGTGCATGCAACTTCTTATTATCTATTCCAATGTTTGCTTTAACTATTTAGATTAAAAAGTTTTATCAAATAATTATTTATACAACTTATTTGCAGGCAGCTCTGGTTGTGGCCTATATCAATATACGTATACCGAATTTATTGGGTGAATTAATCAATATATTAGCACGTTACGCCAATACGTACGTTAAAGATCCTTTAAGTAATTCCTTCTTTAAGGATGTCAGTAAACCAGCCTCCAATTTATTAAGTTTATATATTATGCAATCAACTTTCACGTTCCTCTACATCTACCTCTTGAGTCGTATTGGCGAACAAATGGCAGCTAAACTGCGGCAAGATCTCTTCCATCAGATTATCATACAAGACATTGAATTCTTCGATAAAAATCGAACGGGCGAGCTGGTTAATCGGCTAACAGCCGATGTGCAAGATTTTAAAGCATCTTTTAAACAGTTTGTATCGCAGGGTTTGCGTAGCGTCGCCCAATTGATTGGTGGAGGTATATCTCTTTTCCTCATATCACCGCACATGGCTGCCATTGCTTTGGCATCGGTGCCTTGCGTTGTAATGCTAATGACGTATTTGGGCAAGAAATTGAGATATTTAAGTCAAAATGCTCAAGCCCAATCGGAGCGAGCCACATCTGTGTGTGAAGAGGCTTTATCGAATGTGCGGACAGTACGTTCAAGTGCTTGTGAATATAGTGAAATAGAATTGTTTGAACATGAAACAAATGAGTCTGCTCGATTAGCCCAGGAATTGGGCTATGGTATAGCTGTATTCCAGGGGCTTACAAATTTCTTCCTAAATGGTCTTGTACTATCTACCCTCTTTATGGGTGGTCATTTGATGTCTACCGAAAGCTTGTCACCGGGCGCGTTAATGGCATTTCTAGTCGCTTCTCAAGGTGTACAACGTTCTCTAGCTCAGGGGTCTGTATTATTAGGTACCATGATTCGTGGTATGACGGCCGGAACAAGGGTATTTGAGGTAAGTTCAACAAAATTAACCGGTAGCAGTAAACACAATCAAAAGCCTCTGACTTTGGAATTTCATAAATCCTAATATTAATTATTGCATTCTTTCAGTACTTGCAACTAGAACCGAAAGTTGAACTCGTAAGAGGCTATGAAATACCAACTGAACGTTTAAATGGTGAAATAAGGTTTGAAAATGTTTCATTTGCATATCCCACAAGACCAGATCATGTAAATATATACAAATTCTTAAATAAAGCCAAATTTATAACATATTTTTCAACATATTGCAGATTGTCCTGAAAGATTTTAATCTGACTTTAAGACCTGGCGAAACGGTGGCTTTAGTTGGTGCTAGTGGTTCAGGTAAATCCACTATTGCATCATTAGTGGAGCGTTTCTATGAACCCTCTTCGGGTGCCATTAAAATTGATGGCTACAAATTGCAAGATATTTCACCTCACTGGTTGAGAGGTAATGTTTTAGGTTTCATTGAACAACAGCCGGTGCTATTTGCTACTACTATACTGGAAAATATTCGTTACGGAAGGCCAGGAGCCAAAGAAGACGATATTTTCGCAGCAGCCAAATTGTCACAATCGCATGATTTTGTTACGGCACTACCAGACGGATACAGTACTAATGTTGGAGAACGTGGTACCCAACTGAGTGGTGGTCAGCGACAACGTATTGCTATCGCACGAGCGCTCTTAAAAAATCCTAAAGTTTTAATACTCGATGAAGCCACCAGTGCTTTGGATGCTACAAGTGAAGCTGAAGTACAAAAAGCATTAGATACTGTAGTTTTAAATCGTACTACATTAGTAATAGCTCACCGGCTGTCCACCATACGCAATGCTGATCTTATAGTTGTCTTAGACAAGGGACGCGTAGTAGAGGTAAAATTCATTTGGTATTTTTTTTATTTTTTATTTATTTTTTTCATCGCTAATCAAAATATTCCTTGCCTTTCAGTCGGGTAAACATGATGAACTTATGGCCAAACGTGGTCTATACTATGATTTAGTGCGGCAACAAGAAAATCGTGACAATAATGATGATAGTTTACCTGACAATCCACCAAGCACTGCCGAAAGTCAATATGACAGTACACCATTAAATGCCAGTAGTAATGATAGCATCAGCAATAATAGTAATTTGAATAACCAACAACGCCCTCATATGGCACAGGGCTAATGACATTCTACACTTAAGCAATATTCAAAAATAGTATAATATTTTCTATCCTGTTTTCTCCAATTTAGATTTTTTCTACTTAATCGACATAAAAATCTATTGATTTTATAAACATGTTCTGTTGTAATTATATTATAAGTTTAAATATTTGAATAATAATGATTTAGTTAAAAAAAAAATAACTAATTAAAAATGTTAACATAAAAAGTAATTTTAATAAATTTCTGAAATCAATATAAAAATCTATTGAAATATTGAGATATATTTATATACCTACAAAGAAAGTGTTCCAGTGTAGAGACTGGGGTGAAAATTCATTATATTTAAGCGAATACCTTTTTGCAAAAATCGCAGTTACAGCTGCGATTTTCATCTCAATATTAATATCGCGAGTTGTAATTGCATCAAATTCTGGAATACGAGATAACGAATCTTCGTTGCAGATTTTGTTGTTTTGTTTTCCAGACAAATTGAATATTGTTAGTAAATTGAGCTATATAGTGCAGTTGTCTCGTTTGTCTAATAGAATTTGATATAAATATAAATTAAAGATTTATGATCTGCTTTATATTGCTAATATTGCCAAAAGTTGAATATTTCTGCTTTGCTATACTGAGCTTCTTTTAAAATATGCTAATGGTTCACTAATGTCATTGTTATCAACTTGTTGCAACAATGCAAAAAGACGTTTAATATTATTGAAAGCTTTAATTGATTCATCGCTCCAGATAATATTTTTTCTCAGGTCTTTCAAAATCTAAAATTGTTCTAACTCCATCTTCAGAAGAGATTTGTTAACTGCAAAAATCTAGAGATGAAACACCGAAAATGCATTTAATACTCAAAGAATTTTATTCTAATTCTAATATGTTGAGCATCATTTTCACTGGCAATAAAAATATCGTCTATTTATTTATGACAAAATTCGAATAACTCGAATGGAGTAGTGAATGTCGTCTTTGAAACATCTTCAGGTATATGAATTTGATGACAACCTCGCACAAAATCTTGGTTTGAGAAATTTTTCATATATTTATTAATATAATATATTCATATAATTATATAATAATTATAATATAATTATAATACCATTTAAATTTAAAGTAAATAGCGTTTTTTGATCAGTATTTATTCTAATTTCTTATTTATTGTGTTTTTATAAAAAGAATTACATTTTTTTTAAGAAAGAATTAATTTCTACCTGAATTTCTACAAAGTCCTAAGTCAATTTTAAAAAGTTTTGTACCAAAAATACGAATAACAGATCCATTGGCAGCTGAAAATGCTATGTTGTAGCGGGTGTTGTGGCTAATTGAAGATCGCTAATGTTCGCTGGGTTATGATCAGCTGTTATTGTTATGATTTAAAATAATATAATGAGAAAGTGTAAAATAAATAACAATAGAACGACGAAGTAAGTCCGCGTTCACACAAGGCAACTTTTGTTGCGCAATTCTTGAGTTTGTAGATGTTTGCGGTGAGGGGAATAAAAAGGGAAAAATAATTGCCGGTTCTCGGCTATTTCAAGCAATTCTCTTATTCGCTTTTTTTTTGTTGAATATTTGACATTTCTTTTCATTCGGTGTTTCGCTTCTTGGTGTGAATAATTCGTAATTATTGTTTACTTTATTAAAATGGCCTTTAAATGGAATCGGGACTTAATTTTTTTCTTTTGAATTCATTTTTCAACAAAACCAATTAAATTAATTTATGTATGTATGTATTTAATTTTATTATTGTTCGTTACGACTAGAGCACAAATGTCAAATTATAAGAAAATGAAAACAAAACAGTAAAATTGCCGAAGAAATTGTCGTGTGTGGACATAAAAGCAATTTCAAAAGAGAATTGCCAAAAAGTTGCGCAATAAAAATTGCCTTGTGTGACCCCCGAATAAACAATAATGATAGCAGAGCATTTTTGAAGTAACGGTTACTTGCAAAAATGTATGATAGCCTGGTTATATAGCCAAATGATGTGTTTTTGTGGGCTAATAAAAATGGCCTAATGATTTGATATAATTCCAAGTGTTTAGGGTTTATTGATCTTATGTCTAGGAAGTGGTTGGCCTTGGACTATATTAGACGTGAAGTTTGTTGACCCCAAAGAAAACCGGTTCTTATTGTTAGATACTTGTATTTGGTGTAAGGAGGATAAATGGTTTAAAAGAATAGAAGAAGAGAGAAAGATAGTGTAAAAAATTCAGCAGCTTAATGGGCGGGGCTTGGTTTAATTTAAGTTGCATCTCAGCTTAGCGACGTAAATGGTGCGTTCGTAAATGCAGTGAATTTGTGCATCACTACGGCAGTTATGCCAAGTTTCGTTGCTGATCACTTGTCGCAGATGCTTTGTAAAGGTGCTATTACACGAAGTGTTTTTTTACATATTTACTGTCACTTTTTTTATCCATATGAAATTCCTCATGTCTGTTAAAATTGTCTTTTACATACGATTCATAATTTTTGCTATCACACGTGCATATGTATTTCCGTATGACATAACCTCTAAATGTAAACAACAGCTGATTTAATTTGTGAATTTACAAAAATTTATTGTTAAAAAAAAAGTTATATATTTTTTAATTGTTAATTAATACTACACAATTTATTTTTCTTTCAATATTAATCTTTAAAATTTAATCTGTTTTTCTTTCGCCACAAGCAGTGTTGTATTTTCATACGTTTGTCATGCAAAAATAGAACCTGTTCTAATTGAAAAATATACTTGTGACTTTCCTCATGTAGTGTACATAAACAATGTTTCATATGTATCACACGATGTGTACAACTTTTGTTGTGGGAAAATTTGACAGTACATATGTAAAAACACATCATGTAATAGCACCTTAAAGGTGCTGCAGTCATGCATAACTATTGCATTTACTAACGTACCCAAAGTCAATGTTGGTAAGAGTTATTGCTACGTTGGCTTCAGTAAAACGCACTAAGTACGGCAAAAGCTAGGATAAAAATATAAAGTGTTGTGGTCCCAGAGTTTTTGGTGTGAAATAACATCCTACCAGGATATTGTTTAAGAATTGTCCCTATTTTATGTTGTATTCTAAGGGTAAGTTAGAAACCTGTTTGGGAACAAGTCTCGTTTAGGTGCACCACCCCGATTTTTTTTTTTTTTTTTTGGAAATAGGGGTATTTGAGGTGATTTAGGAAAAAAAATTTTTTTTTGTCGGAAACCCATATTTTCCGAGTTATGGACCTCCAAAGTTTTGACATTGATTTCGATATAACTTGAACAATTCTTATCGGATTTGAGGAATGTATGTATCATATGAAAGCTTATTAAATTGCCTTTATTTCAAAATAAAAAAATTTCGAAATCCTTTAACCCATTGTGAACCTATTCAAGATTGTGCATTTTTGATAGAGTTTTTGTGAAAAGCTGTAATTATCAGACGAAATTACGTATATAAGGTATGTATTTGCACATTTACAATAAAAGTAGGGGTCACAAGCTATTTTTTGGTGTATATTATGACTTTTTGACTCTTAAAGTGCTGGATATATTAGGAGTTAAAGTTGGATATTTTTTTTTCGCGATTTACTCGTTTCAGTGTAGCTTAGCTAATTGCAGTAAAACTGTATAGCAACATCGTGTAGTTATTTTCTTATAACCGCGATTTACTCTGTAAATAATTTGAGTACAGCGAATTTCCCAACAAAATTTTCATAATAGGACGGAGAAGAAATGAGGGGATGCTTTAATACCATGTGAGATAAGGCCATGATGGCTTTATCTTGTCTTTGTCTTCCCGGAGACACTAAAGTTAAGTATTGAAATCTGGCTTCGCATACTAAAGTTTTTCTGCGTGGCGGCCTGCGGCCGCGCTTAAGGGTTTTCTCCTCCAGTAGGACACGGCAGGTGGCTTCGCTGAATAAAGTTTTCCTGCGTACGTCACAAGCGAATTTCCCAACAAAATTTTCATAATAGGGCGGAGAAGAAATGAAGGGATGCTTTAATACCATGTGAGATAAGGTCATGATGGCTTTATCTTGTCTTTGTCTTCCCGGAGACACTAAAGTTAAGTATTGAAATCTGGTTTCGCATACTAAAGTTTTTCTGCGTGGCGGCCTGCGGCCGCGCTTAAGGGTTTTCTCCTCCAGTAGGACACGGCAGGTGGCTTCGCTGAATAAAGTTTTCCTGCGTACGTCACAAGCGAATTTCCCAACAAAATTTTCATAATAGTCTCATTAAAAGTCAATAATATCTCCGGTCCTGGAAGGGTTAAGAGGACAAAATATATATGTAGCTAGTGGGCCCAGCTTTCATTCAGTTGCTGTAAATACAAAAATTTTATAGATCATTTTATGAGATAATGCCACGTTTGCGAAAAAAAACTTTCCCAAATATACAAGAAATTTTTTTAAAAAAATTTCCATTTCTAGTTAGAATTGTTAAGTCGAATTTTTTAAGAAAGTGTTGTTTTTAGTGTAATGGGTTTTTGTTATTTGTGCAATAAAAAAAAACAAAGTTGTACCCCTAATCTCTCCGGATTACAAAGGGTTAAAAGGTCAAACTATATCTTAAATAAAAGCTGTTAATCCTATGAATGTACTAATTAACATATATTTTTTTGTGTAATAGCGTTTTATTGAAATAAAATGAATTATTTATTTTTATATCAAATTAAAGGTACTTTAATAAGCTTTCAGATGATATATATATTGCTAAAGTCCGATTAGAATTGTTCAAGTTATATCGAAATCAATGTCAAAACTTTGATATGGGCTTCCGACAAAAAAAAAAATATTTTGCTGTAATCGCATTAAAAAGTGGAACGAGTGGTGAAAATTTGGAACGGATCGGAGAGGTGCACCTAAACGAGACTTAAGCCCCTGTTTGTAGGCTTTATTGGGGGTTTCTATGTATGTATATGTATTTATGTGAATATTTTATTCTAAGGGGAAGGACTCACCAGGTTTGTTGGAGACCTGCGATATTGCTGAAGAACAACAACTTGGAAAGAGCCGAAATACCAGGAACGCAAAGTCCACCTGTGATCGGCTGGTTGTGGTCCAACCGTTTGGGGATAGCCAAGAGCAGACTTGGAAGCAGCAAAGGGAATACCAGCCTTTATCCCAAGCTTAATAGACGGATTACATCAACTTTAATTTTCTGCTAATTTTTTTTTTTTTGAACAGCAGAAGTGAGCCGTATAAGGATAATCAAAAGGCTGTATAATATTTGTGAGTCCTTTCCAGTTACCATTATAAAAAAGAAAAGAGTTTGAAACGTGAAATACAGCGATATATAATAAAAATATAATTTTTGGGTGAATTAAGGAAAGAAAAGTGTAGAAAGGTTATATGCGTAGCAAAGTCAAATGATAAGTGCGCTTAAACAACAACACGTCGAATAATAAAGTTAAATTTTTTCTATTTAGTTAAGTTTGTGCATTAAAATCGGACTAATTCAATTGAATAATTTTTTTATGTGAAATAAGTTGTGTAGTTTTAAATTTTGTATTTGATTTGGAATTACAATCTATTGTTTTTTTTTTATTTGTAAAAAAAAAAACGAAGGAAAAAATTTAGTTAAAAGTGGTTTTGAAAGTATATATAAAATTATTTTAAAAGAAAAGATAAAAAAAGAAAGAAATTGAAAGCATTAAACAAATATGAATTGTGAATAGAAGAAAATGTAGTTGAAGAATAATGTTTGTGAGGTTTTTTTTTGTATTAGTATTAGTGCTATTTTAGTGAATATGTTTTTTTTTGTGAGCCCAAAACTCACTGAAGGAAATTTGCCCATGTTTTATTTGTTGTGTTTTTAAACGGGTGTATTGGAACCCGTTCCCGCGTACCAATTTTAGAGAGTTCTCTCATTTAGGTGCAGAAATACTACTAAATTCTCAAGGCCAAATTTAAGGATCAGCGGATTTCTTTAGTTGCTTTTGGGAGTGTAGTTAAGAGTTTTTAGCTTGTTAGTTTATTTTTTTTATTATTAGTATATTTATTATCTATATTCTTAGTGGTAGTCACATAAAATTTTATTATTATATTTTTGTTCACACAATTTTATTATTATAACTGATATTTTAGATCAACCAACCGCCGTTAAATAAAATTTTTGTAAAATTTAATATAAATTTTTACAGCCCAATTCTAAATATTCCCAGGGAAATGAGTTCCCGGGGAATTCATTTTTCCCGAGAATAAATCCTCCTATTCTAAACAGGCGGAGAGAAGAATAATATGGGAGAGAGAATTTCAGTTGTTTTGTTTACAAATTTAAAAATTTTTGTGGAAATTAATAGTAAAACTTTTTTTAAATCTTTAAAAAATTAAAATAAATACAAAAAATGTTCAGTGTAGCGTTTCTGATGGTAGCTGAAGCAAAGGAGCAGCAGCAGGACAAGACGGAGCAAAGCATGGCAAGAAGAAAGCTACGTGATGCCAGCAACCCACTTGAATTGCCTGCTGCGTTTAATTTCCACTCCAAATTGCGCCATACCCGGCTTAGCTCCTCCTTGCTTCCTTTGAACATCCCGCATGCAACATCAGGGTTGGCTTGCATTGTGTTCAAAAGAACATGATTTTTTTTTTGTTGCTTTTGACCTGAAAGCAACAGTAATGCCATAGTAATATTATTATACAAAATTTTAAATGATATATATTACTATTTTTCATAAAAATATTAAATACATTTTTCGCAGCACTCCCTCTCAATTTTTTGGCGGAATTATTCCCAAATTATTCTCCCATTCAGAATAGCTACTTTTTTTCCCGGGGAAGAGATTCCCATTTTCGAAGTTCTTTTAGAATAAGGGTAAAGGGAAAAGAGAAAAAATTCACGGGGAGATTTTATTAAGAATAGGGGAACAATGAATAGGGAAAAAATTCCCAGGAAATTGTTATTGAGAATTGGGCTTTAATGTCGTCTTTTGGCTGAACATTAATAAGATAATGTCTGGCTAGAGTTTGTCATAAGGTGTGTTAATGTGGGTATACGTAGGTGACCAGTGAATTGTGTTATTTGTGGGGTAATCTTCCGAACTTTTTAAATTGATTACCACGGTTGGGTGGGCAGCTAGGGGGACTAACACCAGCTGTTGTCCTCATAGTCGTTCCGTTTGTAGTGAGTTTTTTTTTTTTAATTTAAGGATGCGAGTTTTTTTTTTCTTTTTTGATTATTAGTATGTGGATATTTCTTTTGTATTTAGTTTTTTTGTTTTATAAATTTTATTGTTCGGCCTTTGCCGGTAATGACTGAGTTAGAAAGGGGAACAAGGATCAAGGAATTGAAACAAATATAAATGTCAAAGAGATGCCACTAAAACAAAGATTTGCTTGACGTCAAATTCATGAATTTTTCATTTGTGAAGTGTTTAAAGCGGGATATACACGGTCAAAATGATTGAACTGCATTTTGGTGGTATTAGTGAAAATGTTTTGGTATGTGTAACACCGACGATGATTGAGCAAAATCAAAAATTTAAGATTTTCTTCATGCATGACGTACGAATTTTCTGTGTATATCGTTGATTGATCGGTATAATAAAATATTTTTTATAGTTAAAAACAGCAGCACTCACTGTACCCAAACCACATAGTGGTGTAAATATAACAAGAAAATAAAAACATTTATTATTCGGTGGGATTGTTGGGTGAATGATTGTACATTGTTAGGTATTTTTTTTACAAACATTTCTTGTCCGGTAAGATTGTTAGTCAATGGTGAATGGTTGATATTGTTAGGTGTTTTTTTCTCAAACATTTCTTGCCCGGTGGGATTGTTTCGTAAATGGTTGTATATGTTAGGTGTTTTTTTTTCAAACATTTCTTGGCCGGTGGGATTGTTTGGTGAATGGTTGTATATGTTAGGTGTTTTTTTTTCAAACATTGGCCGGTGGGATTGTTTGGAGAATGGTTGTATATGTTAGGTGTTTTTTTTTCAAACATTTCTTGGCCGGTGGGATTGTTTGGAGAATGGTTGTATATGTTAGGTGTTTTTTTTCAAACATTTTTTTTCAAACATGTTGGGTGGGATTGGCCGAGGCATGTTGTATACATTTATACGGACCACCGAGTTGCATTGAAATTTATATGTCACAGATGGGTAAAAAAAATCAACAAGGCCTGGCGTGAATTAGAAACTAAGTTATATCTTGAACAAGTCTAGTTTAGGGGCAATGCCTCGATATTTTTTTTTGGGGGTGGGTGAGTGATCCAGGATGATAATTTTTTTTTGTCGGTCGAGCCGACAATTTTGTTATTTAGTATCGGATTTCGAGTTATATATTCGTTTGAAAGCTTAGTTGAGCGTCTTCTATATGGTATTTTAAAATTTTAAATCCATTAACCCATTATGAATCTATTGAAAATTTTGCATTTTTGTGAGAGACTTTGTTTCAATGTGGGATTATCTCGTAAATAGACGTATTAAATGTATGGTTTTATATTAAGTGAATAAAAGGTGGGTCCATAAGCTTTATTTTTATATATGTCATGATCCTTCACCCCCCTTTCAAGAAGCGTAAGACGGAATGAAAAGAAATATCATATATAAAAAAAAAAAAAAGGAATGAGAGAATTGCTTGGAATAGCCGAGAACCGGCAAATATTTTTCCCTTCTTATTCCCCTAATCGCAAACATCAACAAACTCAAGAATTGCGCAACAAAAATTGCCTTGTGTTAACTCTTCGAAAATTTCCTTAAGGTGCTATTACACGAAGTGTTTTTTACATATGTACTGTCACTTTTTTTATCCATATGAAATTCTTCATGTCTGTGAAAATTGTCTTTTACATACGATTCATAATTTTTGCTACCACACGTGCATATGTATTTCCGTATGACATAACCTCTAAATGTAAACAACAGCTGATTTAATTTGTGAATTTACAAAAATTTGTTGTTAAAAAAAGGTTATGTATTTTTTAATCGTTAATTAACACTAAACAATTTATTTATCTTTCAATATTAATCTTTAAAACGTACTCTGTTTTTCTTTCGCCACAAACAGTTTTGTATTTTCATTTGTTTGTCATGCAAAAATATAACCTGTTCAATTGAAAAATGTACATGTGACTTTCCTCATGTATTGTACATAAACAATGTTTCATATGTATCACACGATGTGTACAACTTTTCTTGTTGGAAAATTTGACAGTACATATGTAAAAAACACATCATGTAATAGCCCTTTAGCACGATTATGTGATGCCCCATCGTGAGCTAGCCGGCCAAATCACTTCCGGCGGATAGACCAAGGTCATGCAACAATGTTCACACGGACAGCAAGATTCACGGTTCGCGCCCGAATCATGACTGAATCTACATGATTCGCCATACAAAATTTTGAGAATCTTTGTTAAAAATGAACCTAGTTGTAAACCTAGAAACATTGTCACCTCAAAGTTTGATAAGAAATTATCGCTAGTTTATCTGAACTAGCTGTCAAAAATATATATATAAACAAAGAAAAAAAAACAATTTATTTGTACAATAAAATAAATAGAAACACCTAACAAATAAAAAGTATACATATATTTACATATATAAATTAAATTCCTCCAAGGATTTTACTTTAAAAAAATTAATTGTGCGCTGATGGCGACACAACAACGTTGTTTAATCCGTACGGAAACCGAGCCTCATGGTTGGGGCCACTTATGCCGGAATTGATCTCAATAATTTCTGTAAGCGGGTTGTGGGTGCCAATCCAATAAAACAAAACGCTCGTTGTTGAAATATTTTTTTTGTATCCAAATTTATTTAATTTATCACTTTAATTTTACATAAGAAAAACCTTTGTTTTAATTAGAGGAGAATGCTATATTACTTGCTGTTGAAAAAAGGTCACAACATCAAGCGTCCAAAAAAGTGTTACAAAAACCAAGTTAATGCATATATACGCCGGCGACAAAAACATCAACTTCATTGGCGGCCAAGAAAAAACATCCAACTTGTTGCTCTGGCACATCATTTGCATAATTCGTCGTATACGACACCAAAGCGCCGATTAGACGGTACGTAAACAACCGTCTTTATTTGTAATTCAAAATCAAAAGCAATAATATTCTTAAACGACCCTAATTTATAACAACAGGTTTGCTGATCACGCCATTCAGGTATTTTGTTGTCATTCGCGCGTGAAATTGTATTATTGTAAAATTACCTGTTTTATTCATCGGCTCGTGCAATGCCGTTCAATGTTGTTGGTCGGAAAATACTACCTTGCAGAATTTCTGTATTTTGGTAATCGCAACGTCAGCTTGGGAACAAATTTTGGTATTTTTTATGTGTGTTGTTATTGTCAGCGAAATATTTATTATAAATCTATTTCAATGAATTTTGTGTTAACTCCTCCCTCCTTAATTCAATTTTCAATTATATATTCTTCCTTTATTTACATATTTTAACAAATTTGATATTTACATATGAGATCTTATCTTTACATAGTTATTTCAACAAATAATATATAGGATCTAAAGACATTAAATAGTTTTTATTTTATTTTTAATGATTTTTAAAGGAAAATGGGAGGGAAAAAACCTTTATATGATTTAATAAATTCAAATACTATCTGAAAATATTTATATGCTTATAGAAGGTTTATTAGAAATAATAGACCTCTATAAGCATATAATTTTCAATTTGGTGATTTCTTTTTAATTTTACGTTACTTCTCTACATTCTCTTATCAGTGGGTAAGAGGAATTTTCAATTTTGGCAAAATAATTGTAAGTAAGCAATTTTCATATATTTCGGGACTTTGAAATCGGATGTATATATCGAGTAAAGCAATGGCGACAAGACTGATCCTTGAGGTAACCCTGTGGTAATGGTTTTTGGAGATGATGTTTCATTATTAATCGCAACTTTAAAGCTTCTGCCGTGAATGAAATCTGAAATAAGTTTGCATAAATATTTTGGTACATTTGCATCAAGAAGTTTAAATACTAGGCCATTATGCCAAACGGTGTCAAACGCTTTTTCGATATCCAACAATATTAGACCCGTTGAACGTTTATTGTTTTTATTGCTGATTATTTGATTTTTAATTCTGTTTATTTGGTGAGTGGTGCTATGCCCTTTTTTAAATCCAAATTGTTCTTTAGCAACAATAGAATTGGTCGTTACAAATTCACTAAGACGAGAATGTAGAATTTTTTCAAATATTTTACCAAAGTTACTTAATAGACTAATAGGTCTATAGCTATTTGGGTTATTTTTGGGCTTGCTAGGTTTGTTGACAGCTATAACCTTAGCATTTTTGAAATGGTTTGGGAAATAGTTGAGTTTGATGCAGCTGTTAAATATTATAACCAGTAATTTTAGAGCTTTGAGTGGTAGTTTCTTTAAGAGCAGGTTGGGAACATTCTCAAAACCAGGAGATTTTGAGGGTTTTAATGATGAGACAATATTCATTACTTCTTCTAGAGATGTATAAATTGCTGACTCAGAACTGGGATTTTCCTTCTTAAAATTATTTACTGTTGTATTTATTACTATATCCGCTGAGTGGTTGTAATTCGAAGTGAGGTTATTTGCTTTGACAAATGTATTTGCCAGGACTTCAGCCTTGTCCTTATCAGATGTTATCCTTGTATTTCCAACCTCAAGGTGAGAGATTTGATTTTTTCCTTTTCCTCGCAAGTTCCTGCTTATTCTCCAAAATGATTTATCACCTGGTTTTAAATTGGATAATAATTGAGACCATTTCTTATTGCGTTCCGAATTAATACTTTTATCAATCATGTTACTTAGAAACTTAGTACATTGACTATAAAAAGTTTGCTCGGCTATATTTGAAGATCGTTGGCTTTTTCTTTTAAAGCTTCGTCTTAGTTTAATAAATTTCACAGTACTTTCTGGTAATGTGAAATTATTTTGTTGAGTTATTTTAGGTGTAGACGTATCCCTTGCTTCAAAAACTACATTTATAAATTTTTGTATTTCCTGATCAATTATTACCTTGGTATTGTATATATCCGAATTTAACGTTATTTTATTTTCTAAAAAATTCATATAAATGTTCCAGTTGGTTGCACTATAATCATAATAGTTGAGGTCAACCTGCGAGGCCACTGATCTTTTAAGTGTACACATAATGGGGCGATGGTCTGATGGTATTTCGTAATCCATTGTCTTTACGTCTATATTCAAAGCGGTATTGCTTAAAATAATATCGACTGTAGATGCTTCGCGATTGTGTTGATGGGGGAATAGGGTTGGACTATTAGGATAGTGTATAAAAAAATTGCTTGATTGCTGTAGATTGTTCAGTGCGATTCCTGCAGTATTATTTGAACGGCAATTCCAAGAGCAATGTTTGGCATTTAGGTCACCAAAAACTATGTATTCTTTGGTGGAAGGTGTTAGGTTCAAGATATCAGCACAGAAGTTATGGGTATACCTTGGTGAATATAACGAAGATACAACAATAGGTCTATTATTTATAATAACTTCAATTGAGATGTTTTCGATTGATGAAGTGTGTGATATAAAGAGGTTTTTATGAGCGACAGATTTATGAATTAACAGAGCTACTCCTCCTCCTCTAGCATCTGTTCTGTCACTTCTATATAAATAATAATTTTTAAAAAAGGGTCTATGATTTTCTGAAAAAAATGTTTCATTCAAAGACGCAATTTTAATATTTTCTCTTTCAATTAGTATTTCAAATTGTTTTAATTTAGAAAAGTTTGAAATGCCATTAGCATTCAAGTGAATCATTTTGAATTCGTTTAAATTATTAGTATAATCCATGGGCGTATTTTACCATTGACATTACAACTTTGATTTGTTGTACTTTTGAAGTGCACCTATGCAAATCATCCATAGCTGTAGTAAAAATATCAAAAAGCTCATCAATGCTAAATAAATCGTTGTTTGTTTTCAGCTGGTTAGCATATGTAGCTTTGCTGTTATTATTGATGTTATTGTTAAAATTTGTGTTGTTGTTTCTTAAATTAGGGAAATCTCCCACATTAAATTGAAATGAGTTATTTTGTTGTTGTCTGCTTTTATTCGGACTTTTAGAAGTAACTCTTGTTCTAGTTTCCAAATAGAGAGAACTTAACGGACAGTTGATATCGTTTGCAGAGTGATCAGTTCTCTCTTTTCCTTGTTTTTTGCAATTAAAGCAAGTAAAAACAGCTGGCCTTTTTTCATTTGTGTTAAACGGACACACACTTGTATGATGTTGTTCTGCACATATCATACATGCAGCACTTCGATGGCAATGTTCACCGCCATGGCCATACATCAAGCAGTTCCAGCATTGAGTTGGTCTGTTCTTGGATTTCGTTTTGTATTTTTTCCAAGAAATTATAATGTTAGAAATTGTTCGTACATTTTTTAAAGCAGTTGGATTAAAATTTTTACGAACAAATTGAACTTTATAAACTGCATTATTGTTTGAACTGAATTTGGTGACTATTTCAGTTACGGAAGAGGGGGATAGGTTGTAGTTTTTTAGCTCCTTGGAGATTTCCTCAGAGCTTATGCGGGGTAAACCGTGTAAAAAGGTGGTGTATAACCTATTTTCTTTGGAGCCATAAGAGTGAAACTCCATCTTATTCTCTTTAAGTATTTGTTTGTAGCATTCGTACATTTTATTACTAGGAGCAAAAATTTTGGTACCAATTGAAGTACGTTTGAAAATGCAATCCTTACCAAGCAGCTTTTGTATATCTGTAAATGAAGCATTAGCTTCTACAACAATCGGTGGAGGTTTGTGTTCCTTCACATCGTTAATATTTGATACGGGAGTTACGTCCATATCATTGAGGCCAGCAAGCAGGCTAAATCTGTTGCTTGAAGTTGACGCCATGTTCGGGTTAACAAAACCCGGAGGAAGTTTTGTCATCTTCTTATTCACAAGCTTTCTTTTTGATGAAGACTTGGCCCCTCGGGCCATCGCAAAATTTATATTCCTGTTTTAAGCTGGATTGTCTACCACGTGAGTTCAAATGAGATCAAGAATAGGCAATTGCAAAAACAAAAATATACACTTGTTTTTAATTTTAAATAGTTGTACTCTAAGCGCTTTGATTTTTTACACAACCGTTCGTAAAGAGAGTTAGATTCGAACTGGCCTCCCTCCTTAAACGCAATCGTCCCTGTTGCTTAAAATGTGTGGATGTCGAAAATGGTGGAATTCTTCTGCCTAATTTTTTCCTCTGTAGATTTTACAATAATTGGATGTTCTGGTTGGGCTTCTTTTGTTTCTATTAATTTATCTCCTGTGTTGTTTTCTTCTTCTTAAAAATCCAAGCGATAATAACACAAACGGATACAATGATGATGACGCTTGATGTTAGTAGAAAGTTATTTTTGTTTTCCAATGTTTCCAATCTTTTGATGTTTCCCATATTCAATTTTTGGAGCCTTTGCAGTGAGAGGATTTCTTCGGTTTTGCTATTCTTGGTTGTAGTGAAGCTGGAAGAGGTTTGTTGCCACTTATTTCTTTTGAATAGTATTCTCGACCATCAATGCTGATTGTTGTATTGAAATATTTGACCAAATATGTTCCATTCTATGCTATTTCTTCTTCGTTCACTTTAATTTTCCCAATGAATTGATTCAGCAGTAGTAAGTCGCTTCCAATTTCTTCTATTGCTGGGACGTGCTCGTTGTTAACCTGTGTGCAGTTACCTATTTTGTTTCTGAATAAACTAGTTATACAAAATTTATCATTTAATTCTACAAGCTTATCTCTATTACATATTGTTAAATCATTGTAGCTTTTGCAGCTTTCTTTAATGGCGACTAATTTATATTACAATCTAAAATTTTGCATTTTCAATTTTATCAATATTTCCAATTTTTACTGGCTTTGCTAAGAAAATTTTACAAATATCATTTTGGGCAATGGGAATACTTTAAATATATAAAATTTCTTTGTTATTTGTCACAATTTTTACGCTTCCAAATGATAACAATTCATCTACATTAAAAATTGGGAATATTATAATTTCTTAAAACATAATTTAAGTTTTCAATTTCGGTTTTTGACAAGATAAATGAGTTTATAGTGTTTACTTTAGCCCATTGGATTGCATATTCAATATTTTGCAATTATTTTTCAGTTATGTTAATTTGTGTTCTAATGTATTTGCCAGTTCATTATCCAATCTTCCCGCTTTACTTTTAATATTTGATTTGTAATGTTAGAAATATCTTGTAATCTGCTTGTTTAAGTTCGTTTATAATCTTTTGTCTGTTGTTATTTTCTAATACATTTTTAATTTTCTGATTTAAAATTTCAAAATCGTGGCTGTCTGGAGTCCCAGCAACCCATTTCCATGCGCTACCAATAAAATCGATAGATCTTCTCTTTACGTGTGGACTTAACCGATCGAGGAGTCCATTAATATCGGAGACCTGTTGTTTTAAAAACGGACGGAGCGGATGACTATATGTAATATTAGTGTTCAATGTAGATTCAATGTCCTGTGATAAAATTCTATATTGTTCTAAGTCGATGGAATGTATAACTTTGAAGGTGCCGTTCTGTTTTTTTGCGATCCCATTCTGAATTGTTATTAATCTCGCATTAGAGTAGTCAAGTATATTAAAATCCGCAAGGACGTTACCAATTAGTAATCTGCAAATAAAAAAAAAAATTGTCAATTTCTAATGTGACTCTTGTGTATAACGCGGCCACTTTCCATAACTATAGTTGTATTACGGTTTTCTTTCACTATCTCTTCCTTAAACCGATTAGAAAGTTTTGTCCCTTATCTTTTATTTGTCCTAACGTAGACTAGCTGACCAGGTACGTATTCCTTAATTGGTTTTTTATTATTATTATGATAAGTCAAGTCATTTTCCTGTTTGCGTTTTAGTCGGTCAACGTTGGAACGTTGGACCAAAATAAAGCTCATTCTAATAGTTCTTCGAAATTTCTAGATGTCCCGTCACTTTTAAGACATCTCATTATCTCTGCTAAAGTTGAATGGAAGCGTTCTATTTGTCCGTTCGCTTCGCTTCTATAGGATGGAATGGTGAAAACGTTTATTTTCAAATCGTCTTTCATCATGAATAGGATTGAAGCTAAATTTAGAGAAGGTTCGTTGTCCATGACAATATTTTTCGGTAACCCGTAATAAAATAATATTTCCCTAAGAGGTCTCCTAACTTCTTCTGTCGATCGTGCTAAAGTTGAATGGAAGCGTTCTATTTGTCCGTTCGCTTCGCTTCTATAGGATGGAATGGTGAAAACGTTTATTTTCAAATCGTCTTTCATCATGAATAGGATTGAAGCTGAATTTAGAGAAGGTTCGTTGTCCATGACAATATTTTTCGGTACCCCGTAATAAAATAATATTTCCCTAAGAGGTCTCCTAACTTCTTCTGTCGATCGCCCCTTTAGTAATTTTGTCTGGACATACTTTGAAAATTTTTCAATCGATTTTAGTACTAATTTTTTGTCTGTGGAAAAAATGTCAAGGTGGACTGTGTGGCCAGGATGAGTTGGTATAGGTGTCTCTTTTAACTCAGGCATATTTAGGTGTCTTTCATACTTATTTTTCTTACAAGTCGAACATAGTTTTACGACCCTTTTAATTTCGTTTGCCATTCCTGGAAAATAATATTTTTAGATAATTTGCAATCTGTTTTCTTTCTCGTCTATTATGTGTTTCCACAATTATATTTTCTTGATCGTTTTCTGACGTTATGTCATCAACTACCAATTGTGTAAATCAACATTTATAACTTGAAAAGTGGTCTGGATAAATTGTTTGAATTTTTCCCATTATTGGTTCAGGAGTTTTTATACCATTAATTACGGACGGATTAGATGCTTTTTTAGAATTTCTGCAAGTTTTTGTTCATCATAGTTAGGTTCGCTTATAAGGTGTCGATGATACCCTGTGAATATGATTTTAAATTGGAAAGTGGGTGTTTCGCCTATGGAAATAAAAAATTGGTTCTTAAATACGTTTATTGGGGTTTCCATGCTCGGAATAAGATCTTGTGGAGAGCTGTCACTGCTGTGCACCGTGCCTGATAAAGAATTTATTCCAGTGGCTGGAGGTCTAGAAAGCGCGTCTGCTACTACATTACTTCTACCAGGTTTATATTTCATTTCATAATTGTATTCTTCTAATGTAGCTTTCCATCTTTTCATTTTACTATTATTATTTTTTGTGCGAAGTGCATATGTCAGCGGTTGATGATCTGTAAAGATGATAACTTTAGCTGACCCATACAAGTAATTCCTAAGGTTTCCTAATGCCCATATTGTAGCAAGCATTTCCTTTTCATTGGCTGCGTAATTTTCTTCTGCTTCTGACAGAGTTTTAGATATGAATGCTATTGGCTGATCATTCTGACTTAAGACGGCTCCTAGTGCTAAATTAGAAGCGTCAGTTGTCAACTGAAATTCTTTTTTAAAATCAGGATATGCGAAATTACTTCTCTAGAAAGTAAGGCATTTTTGTAATGAATCGATGGCGTTCTTGGCTTCATTATCCATTTGAATTTTTCTACGGTTTGATTCAGATTTGGAAATAGTACCTGCATCTATTCGCAATAGTTTGGTTAGAGGTTTTGCTAAGTCCGCGTAACCCCTTATAGACCTACTCTAATATCCCGAAAGGCCTAGAAAAGACCGGAGCTCTTTAAGTGTGGTGGGATAGGCAAAATTTACTATTGTTTCGACCTTTTTTGGGTTTGCTTTTACTCCATTGTAAGAAACAATGAATCCCAAGAATTCTACCTCCTCTTTAAAGAATTCACACTTGTCAAACTGGACTTTCGTATTAGCAGCATTAAGTGTTTCAAAAATGTCGTTCAAGTGTTTAAAATGTGCTTTCTCGTCTTTACTAAAGATAATTATATCGTCAATATAAACGTAGCAAGTTTTGCCAATGTGTTCCCTGAGAATATCGTCCAGCGTCTTCTGAAATATGGACGGGGCATTTTTCAACCCAAATGGGAGTCTTGTAAATTCATATTTACCATTATTAACTGAAAAAGCTGTTTTCTCAATATCCTCTTCTCTAAGAAGTATTTGACGAAATCCACTCTTTAAGTCTATTACGGTGAAATATTTATTACCTCCTAAATGTGAGAGAACTTGTTTTATCTCAGGAATGGGATATCTATTTGATATTGTAATCGAATTTAATTTCCTGAAATCTATAACTAGTCTGTATTTTTGTCTACCTGAAGCGTCTTGTTTCTTCGATACAATCCATATAGGCGAGTTATAAGGCGAACGTGATGGCCTTATTATCCCATCTTTTAATAATTTATTAATTGGGTAAGGGTAATTTCTGGTATAAGATGGTATGTCCGTGGAAGTACGTATATCACCAACAACTCTTGTTGTATAGGTGAGTCTTTCGTCAGGATCTGCAAATAAACTCTTATGGTGGCTTACAATGTTTTCGAGAGACCTTTTTTGGTTCCGAGAAAGGTGCTCCATCCTACTTTCTATATTGTTGGCATCTTGAGAAATGTATTGGAATATTGGAATATTTATTCCCCCCTTTTTCCGTAAAATAATTCTTCGAAGTATAAATCACGGCTGATAATTCTTTTAAACTATCGTTGCCTAATATCCCATCGCAGGTTCTTAATCCTGGTAAGATAAAAAACTTTATGGGGACATCATTGATGCCAAACATATTTAAAAGGACATGATGTGTAATTTCTACATTTCCTGCAATAGATTTTGCGCTAAATTTTTCCTGATTAGGTCTATGGTTTGTGACTAAATTAGGTTTTATATAATTCTTATTACTACCGGTATCTAAAAGGAATCTGAGAATTTGTCCGTTCCTCGTTCTAACTTGAACTTAACCAAAAAAATTAAGATCGTTCAGTAAGTCTTCTTGTGCGTAATCTGTTATGGAATTATTTTTCTCGGTTTCGAGATCTTCAGATGAATGCTCGAACATCTCAAGTCCGCTGTTGGTAAATTCCCTATAATATTCGTCCATTTCTGTTATCCCCCCAACTACGCCTTCTACTTGGGCATATTCATAATCTAGTGGAACCGGGTCCAATTGGCTTTGAGTTGCCTCATTGTCGGTTACCACATGAAAATTCCTTTGGAGTTTGTTGATTGGACCTTGAATTGAGCCCCCAGCAGGTCTCTTAGAAACATGGTTAACTGGTGGTCTGTTCACATAATTAATGTGTCTCGATTGGATAGATCTATCCACGTCCATAGGTTCTACTCTAGGAGTTGGTTTTTGATAATTCGGTGTTGAATATTGGGGTTTATTATATTGGTTCGGAAAACCGATTTGGTTTCCTTGATTAAACTGTGGTCTTGGGCTAAAATCTTGAAAACCGGTTAGCCTAAAAATTGTGTTACGAGTATAATTTGGGTTATAATTTGATATAGGACCATTACGGGGTGGCAATGGTGGTCTGATATTTGTCATACCACCAGCGTAAGCGAGCTCAGGAAAGAATTTCTGTCGATGTCCAAAAAATGGATTGGTTACTCCAAATCTATCTTTCTGGATATTACCTCTAGATATTTGTCCATGAGCGTAATTCATATGAAATGTCATGTTATCCAATTTTAAGCAAATATGTAATGCTTCGGGCAAAGAAGTTGGATCGCGCACGGTAAGCAACCGTGGAAGATCACCATTTAAACCTCTAACAAATGTATCCAGGGCTTTATCCCTGTAAGTATTTGTCATTGAGCGAAGGCTTCCTTCGTTTAGATTTAAACATGATACTTTATCAAGTATCAGCGAAAGATGTTGATAGACTGCTTGATAAAATTCGGTTATACTCCAAGTGTTCTGATACAGAACTGTCATTTGATATTCTAAAGTACCGATATCTCCCTTATCGGAATAGTGCATCACCAGACATCTCTTTATTCTAAGGGTGTTCTATACGATTCTAATGCAGTATCTGCATCCCCCGTAATTTTCGTCCTTATAGTGTGTAAAATTGCATAATATCGTCTGGTTCCCTTAAGGCTGGAGTATAGGTCCAACACTCTGTCGACGGTTGGTCAAAACCCTCGTCTGAGAGGTAATCTGAAGGCGTTTTCAAAGCTTCGTTAATTATTTCAATAATCTGGTTCCTCTGAATTTCGTCCAGTTACGTTTTTGGCTGTTGTCCCAATTGTAGACACTGACAGTGTCCTACTCAGTCTTTCCGAGAGTTGTTCAATTGTTTCGTCCGGCATTTTGTTTCAAGGAGAAAATTGGATTGTTAAATTTAAAAATCTGGTCTTATTATTATTTTTTGTTATTATTTAAATACAATGAAGAATTTTTACGCAAATTTTTTAAAGGATTAAAACAAAAAATACAATGAAGAATTCAAGGAGAAATTTGTATTGTTAATGTAAATTTAAATATCAGGTCTTATTATTTTTAACAAAAATACAATGAGAACTTTATACGAAAATTTTTAAAAGGTTATGTTTTCAAAAAATACAATGGAAAAAAAATTTTTATTTTTTTTTTTTCTTCGAGGACTATAATTTAATTTGGTTTTGTTACTATCTTCCTTTTTCTTTCTTTTCTTTAACAATAATATTTTATATAAAGTTATTCTTACATTAATAACAGCATCTCGTACTTCGATGATAACGGGAACTTAATCTGGTAGAGTTCAGCTTTATCGTACTTCGATGATTACAGGAACTTAATTAGTTGATGAATTTTGCGTAGTAATTTTACTAGTTTTTTCTAGTGTAACTTTTGAAAAAAAATTTGTTTTAATTTATTGTTCACTTATATAAAAATTTATTTTAGTGCTTAGTTAATATAGGGTGATTTTTTAGCTATTATCTTTTTGGCAACACTGGTTTAAACAGCTGACGCACGTTTCGTGTTTTGTTTCATTGTCAAACATCTTCAGTTTGGTCTATAATTTAACCATGAATCGTCTTACAAACGAACAACGCTTGCAAGTTATTGAATTTTATTATCAAAATGCGTGCTCTGTTAAGAAAGTTCATCGCGCGCTGCTTCCATTTTATGGTCAGTTTAATCGACCCACTGATGCGGCTATTCGGGCTATTGTGACTAAATTTCGCACCAAATTTACATTGTTGGACATTAAACCACCAACACGCTTACGTATAGTGCGAACTGATGAAAATATCGCAGCTGTATCGGCCAGTGTTAATGATCACCATCAATTATCGATTCGTCGCCGTTCGCAGCAATTGGGCCTCTGTTACTCAACAACGTGGAAAATTTTGCGGAAGGATTTAGGTGTGAAGCCTTTCAAAATACAGCTGGTGCAAGAATTGAAGCCGAACGACCTACCGCAACGTAGAATTTTTGTTGACCGAAGATCCACTTTTTACCGAAAAATTGTGTTCAGCGACGAAGCTCATTTTTGGCTCAATGGGTACGTAAATAAGCAGCATTGTCGATTTTGGAGTGAATATCAGCCAGAAGCATTGGAGGAGCTACCAATGCATCCAGAAAAAGTCACAGTTTGGTGCGGTTTATGGACTGGTGGCATCATTGAACCGTACTTCTTCAAAGATGATGCGAATCGTAACGTAACTGTGAATGGTGAGCGCTACCGATAGATGATATCCAACTTCTTTTTGCCCAAAATGCAAGAACTTGACTTGCATGACATGTGGATTCAACAAGACGGTGCCACATGCTACACAGCACGCGCAACAATGGACTTATTGAGAGGCGAGTTCGGTGAACATTTTATTTCACGTTCGGGACCGGTCAATTGGTCGCCTAGATCGTGCGATTTAACGCCTTTAGACTATTTTTTGTGGGGCTAAGTTAAAGCTCATGTCTATACAGACAATCCCGCTTCAATTGACGCATTGGAAGACAACATTGAAGCATTTATTCGTGAGATACCGGCCGAAATGTTGGAAGGAGTATGCCAAAATTGGACTAAGCGGATGGACCATTTGAGGCGCAGTCACGGTCAACATTTGCATGAAATAATCTTCAAACATTAAATTATATGGACCGTACTATCGATTCAAATAAAGATTTCATGCATTTTTCTGAATTTTATGTGTTTTTTTTTTTTTTTTGAAAACTTTCCCATAGCTCTTAAAAAATCACCCTTTAGTATTTTTTTATTTTAGTTTTAATTTGGTGTTCACTTTTTTATTCTTTTTCTTTAGTTGTTATTAATTATCAAATTTTTTATTATAGTTAGTTTACTCTTTTTCCACCTTTTCTATAATTTAGTGTGATTTTGTTTTTATTTATTAAATGTTTTAAAAAAAATTTTTTTTACTTTATTTTTGAAGTTTTCTTTTTAAACTCTTATCTATTTTATTTTTCTATTTACTACAGTCACCGTTTTCAATTAAGTTTTTATATATTTTTTCTTGTCCTTTTTATTTTTTTTAAGTATTTGTTTAATTTCCACTTTACAAATTTATTTTCTTTAATTAAAAATACATACATACTGTCACTATTATTTTTAAATTTCTTATTTGAAAATATTTATTTCACTGTTAGAATTTTATTTTCTTTAGTTGTTTTTTATATTTTTACTGTTCATTTAATAATTTTTATTATTGATTTTGTTTCTTATTTTGGTAAACTTATTATTACTCAATTATTTATCACTACGCGAATTTCACAACGCGTGCTTACCGAGCCGCGACAATACGTACGCTGCCTTTTGTCCTTTTGTACTAGTGCACTTGGTAAGGCTTGACTTGTATTTCGAATGTACCGGAGGACCTTTTCCCCGCAGGTCCCTGCTCGTGCGCCAATTAAATTCCTCGAAGGATTTTACTTTAAAAAAATTAATTGTTGTGCGCTGATGGCGCAAAATCAAAAGCAATATTTTTATAACTACCCTAATTTATAACAACAGGTTTGCTGATCACGCCATTCAGGTGTTTTGTTGTCATTCGCGCATGCAATGGTATTATTGTAAAATGACCTGTTTTATTCATCGGCTCGTGCAAATCCGTTCAATGTTGTTGGTGGGAAAATACTACCTTGCAGAATTTCTGTATTTTGGTAATCGCGCCGGATAGCGCGTGCAACGGGTTTGTTGTGAAATAAGACGCAACGTCAGCTTGGGAACTAATTTTGGTATTTTTTTATGTGTGTGTTGTTGTCAGCGATATATATTTTCAGAAAGTATCAATTTAATTTTAGAAAACATCAATTGAATTTCTGAAAGTATCAATTGTGTTTCAGAAAGTATCAATTGTATTTCAGAAAACATCAATTGACTTTCAGAAAGTATCAATTAAATTTCAGAAAACATCAATTGATTTTCAGTAATAATCAATTGTGTTTCAGAAAGCATCAATTGATTTTCAGAAATTATCATTTGTATATCAGAAAATATCAATTGAATTTCAGAAAATATCAATTGAATTTCAGAAATTATCAAATGTATTTCCGAAATTATCAAATGTATTTCAGCAATTATCAAATGTATTTCAGAAAATATCAACTGTATTTCAGAAAACATCAAATGCGTTTTTCAGAAATTATCAAATGTATTTCAAAAACCATCAAATGTATTTCAGAAAATTTTAAATTTATTTCAGAAAACATCAAATGTATTTCAGCAATTATCTAATGTATTTTAGAAAACATCAAATGTGTTTTAGAAAGCATAAAATGTATTTCTGAAATTATCAAATGTATTTCAGAAAATATCAAATATATTTCAGAAAACATCAAATGTACTTCAGAAATTATTAAATTTACTTCAGAAAATATGAATTGAATTTCAGAAAATATCATTTGAGTCTATATAAAAACATATTTTTTTAAGTATTACATTGGGTTTGTAATATCTCTTGAAAACTACATATCGTCAGTTTTTTACAGGAGAAGCAAAAAACATTATAAAACAAAAACTACTTTAAACTTAATATCCAAAATTTGGAATCAAGCTGAAAAATAATGATGGATTTTCTTTTTATGAAAACAAATTTATGGTAAAATAGTAGTTTTTGAGTAAAAGGCCGTAACTACAATACAAAAAGTCAATTTTGAACATTTTGTTGGTTACGGCCTTTTGCATTTTAGGTGACGATATAAACGTGTTTTTTTCAAAATGATGACTTCAAAATCGGTCAAAATTCTATCCTGGTGTTTATATTGTAGCTGATTAACAAATGAAGCCCTCATCTTCTTTCGATTAAAAGGCCGCCCTTGATAGTTTATTTTCCAGTGCATAACAAATAAGTCCAAATATTGCTAAACATTTTCTGCGACTCCAAATCACTAATAGAAACAATAATAACTTTTCGGTATTGTAAGGTAAACTACTTTTTAATTCTGAATTTCAATAGATATTTTCTGAAATTCAATTGATATTTTCTGGAATACATTTGATAATTTTTGAAATACATTTGCTGTTTTCTGAAATATATTTAATATTTTCTGAAATACATTTGTTTTCTGAAATACATTTGATACTTTCTGAAATACAATTGGAAAAGGTGATGTTTACACATCTCCCCCGTGATCGGACTCACATTGATTTTTTTTTTTTTTTTTGCTTTTTTAACAAGGTATACGCCAAAGAAAATGTGCCGAAATGAATAAACTAAATTGTAAAAAAAAAAACTAAATCGGTTTTCAAAATTTCAACTACAACGCATACAATCCTAAGCCTACAAAGTTAACGACTCCATTTTGAGCCTCGCAACATATAAAACAAAATGGCCTACCTAAAGAGCTAGCTAAGTACGGGACAGACTAAAGGCCTAGTTAGCCACCAGTAACCGTAACCAAACGTGTCAGCTGCTTTCTTCTGTTACATGAAAAGCAATTAGAGCAGTCCCAATCTGTTGATAATAGATTTTTGTTACATTTGTACGTGACATTTGTGAACAGCTGATAAAGTTTGGTTCATTTTATACAGCAACATGCTTCGTTTTTTACGTTCTATAACTGCACTAAATGCCAACGTTACATTTACAGTACAGATACATTTTAACAACGGGTGGCTAACTAGGCCTTAAAACTTGACCAATAGATCAGACACACAAAAAACTCTCTAAACGACATATTGTAAACTTCGTAACACTCGAAAACAAAAATGCCAAAAAAAAAACAAAATCAGAAATTTGTCTCTAAAAATTACGGCACTAACAAAATTAACGAATTTTAAACTTTAACCTACATATGTATATTACAAAAAAAAACTGAAACTTATACTAATTAATGACTACCCTAACTATATCATGAATTATATTTATTTAACACTAACTTAAATACTAAAAAAATCCCTCATTATGCTTTTTTCTTCTTCAAATTTCAATATTTAAATTTTCCTTTAACTTCAAGTTTAAATTTCTAACAATTTTCAAATCTACCAAAATGTATCGCTATATATATTGTTTTTACACTCTCGCTTGATAACCACTATTAGCCCCGAGTGGCGCTTCCGCGGTGGACTTTGGTCACTTTCGCATACACTTGACACAACACAATAAAGTGGCCAATATAGAGGTCACCTTCTTTTTCTCCCTACTGTGGTATTTACCGCATACACCTTCTGTTTCTTTTCTTATCTCTTCACGACCAGGATAACTTTCAGTGCAGATGGCTTCCCCACAAGCGCTACGTCTCGGCTCCTATTCCTGCCACCAACACCACAATCACCTTCACAAACCTAACACGTAAGAATTTCATTACTTTACCTTCACAAAAAAAAAGCTTTAACTCCATCTTGCTCTTACGGCGATTTCTTACTTGGATTCTTTTTTTTTTACACAGCCCACCGAAACCGGCCACTTGGAACAGTTGTGGATGCTGTCTTCCGTTTTTCCAAAACTTAAATTCTCCTTTTCACTCATCCACTTTCAAATTTCAATTAATATCTCCAAACACAAAACAAAATTGTTACACAAAACAAAATTGTTACACATAAATTTATACACTTCCTACACACGAAAAAAAATATGGAGGATCCAAAAAAAAAACCCCGACACAAGATTTGGTAGATATCCCAACAGTTAAACTTTGACAATGCCGTCTTTCTTGCCTATCTACCCCTACATATACCCTCTGTTTACTTCCAAATCAAACGATCACAACACTGACATTTTCCAACTATTTTCCATAAAATCTAACGGACAACCCTTACGAGTAAACAATAAATTTTTAACGTCTGCTTATAAGTTTATCTTTTTATATAAAAAAAAAACTAGTTTAATCTTTGTTTACAAACACAATTTGTTAATAACATAATAAAGTAAAGTGCAAAGAATAAGTGGAATCTGGCAAAAATCGTCGCAACTTTAAAAAAACTATTATTAGTTGTGGTCAATGTAGAATGGATGTGAAAGAAAATCAAGAAAGTATTGAGTGTGATAAGTGCGCCAAAAACTTTCATGTTTCATGCACCAGCCTAGATAAACAGCAGTTTGCACATTTGGTAAACAATGAGAGTGAAGAATTTTTTTGCAAAAAATGTAATGAAAGTTGTGGGAGTGTCAAAGAAGAATTGAGTGACATAAAAAAACAATTGAGCAAGCTGTCTGAAATGAGAGATGCAATAACTTTTATGTCAAAGCAATATGACGACATTCTACGAGGGGTGGTTGAAAATAAAAAGAAACTTGATGCAGTTCAAAAGGAGAATCTTTTGTTAAAAGCTGAAATTAAAGTATTAAAGGAATCTGTAAAGTTATTGAATGATGAGCGAGTGAAGAAAAATTGCATAATGCTACGTTGCTTGAAATTTCGGAAGAGGGTAGAGCAAATTTAAAAGAAGAAGATGTTGAGGATGCTTACATAATTAAAAATAAAGATAAATTGAAGAATAAACACACCCTTATTGTGAAGTTTGATTCTAAAAAATCAAAGGATATACTAATGGCAGCAAAAGCTAAATTGAAAGAGAAAGATGATACTAAAGATATTTTTATAAATGACTACTTGAGTAGGGAAACTCTTGGTTTATTCAATTATGCCAAATCTTTAAAAAAATGTCGGATACACCTCGGTTTATACACAGAATAGCAAAGTATATGCAAAAAGAAGCACATTATCCAAGCCAAAGTTGATAAGAAGTGAGGAGGAGATTGATGATATGCTGCTAGAAGCCACCACATATCAAAAAAAACGTAGATCCCATCAACCAACTGGTGCAAGGGAAGATACAGATGATGATGATGGTAGCCGTTCTGCATTTATGTCACCTGTTCAGTAAATAAGTATAAACCCTTGCTTTTTGTATTGAATTACTTTTTAAGATATATATATATATACATTTTTTTTCTTTTTTCCATTTATGAGTAATAAACATTTTATAAATTTTTATTCTTTTAAAGATTATTGCGAGATATTTTTTAACTTCCCTTTGTTTAATATTATATCTGTAAACATGCGAAGCATTTCATCAATTGAGAAATTTAACAAATTTAAGCTTATGGTTTCAAAATTTCCAAAACTACCCAGCATCATTGCGGTTCAAGAGACCTGGTTTTCTTCAGATGTAACCCAAATTTACAATATTTTTGGATATAATGCAATACATTGCTGTAGATCAGATGGTTATGGGGGAACATCGCTATATATAAACAGAAGTTTAAAATACAAAGTAGACAGATGTGAAAGCAAAGATTTTATTGAAACTATTACAATTTCGTTGGAAAGCCTCAAGATTAATGGTAAACCTTTAAAGTTTACGTCGTTTTATAGATCACAAAAATGCTGTTTTAATACTTTGTCAAATTTTTTGGAGATTTTATTTACCCGTTGTGGTCGACACCCCAGCATGGTTGTTCGCGATTCGAATATTGATTTTTTACAAAATCCGTTATCTCTATAGTTGATAAATATACTGTCGAGCTTTAATTATAAGAATTGCCATAAATTAATAACGCGTCCTGAATCTGGTACATGCATTGATAATGTGTATAGTAACATCACAGAGGGTATTTCTGTAGATACCATTGCTTGCAGTTTGACTGATCATAATGTAATATCATGTAAATTTAAAACTTTGTTTAGTAGTTCTGAGTATGTTGAAACAACTAGACGAGTTTGCGATTACAAACGTGCAAGAGATAGTCTTAGCAAATTTTTGCTTTTGCATCATGAAACCGGAAATCCATCGGAAGATACGTCAAAAAAATACAGTATATGTCAAACGCAGCTTTAAATTCTACCATCGAAAAGCGTGAACGAAAGTTTATAAAAAACGAATTGACCCCTTGGATGAATAAGAATTTATTGGAACTAATAGATTATAAAAAGAAGTTACTTAAAATGAGAAAACAAGGAAAAAGTGATGTTCAATATAGACCGAAGAGAGTTAGTGGTGTTATTAGAAAAGCTTGTAGAGAATGTATGAATAACTACTACTATAATAATTTAAATCATATTCAACAAGATCCAAAAAAAAGTTGGAAATTTTTGAACGAAAATCTTGGGCGGAAACTTAAAGGTGAATTAAAAATTTGTGATGATAATGGAAACATAATTGCTGATGATAAAAAGAGTCATGTGTTTAACAACTATTTCTTAAAATTCCAAAAACTTTGAAGCTACAAATTGAATGCTTATCTGGAGATTCATGTAATAGTCTAAGAACTCTAAACCGATGTCAAAGTGTATTTAACTTTTTCCCTACAAACAATTTTGAAATTATTAATATTATTTCGAAACTTGATTTAAATAATAGCTGTGGCTATGATGGTATTTCACCAAAAAATTTATTTCAGTGCAAAGATATTATTTCGCCTTATCTTTCAAGAATTTTTAATAATATCATTCGTACTTCTGTGTATCCTGATGATTTAAAAATAGTTAAAATTATACCTATACCTAAGGAAAATAAAGCTACGCAAGTACAGAAATTTAGACCCATAGCTTTACTTCTTATAATTGACAAAATCTTTGAAAAAATCCTCCACGAACAATTATCGACATACTTTGATGAAAACAATTTATTATATGAACGTCAATATGGGTTCAAAAAAGGAAGTGGCACGGAAGAAGCTGTAGTTAATGTGGTTAATACCATATGTCAAGGATTAGATAATGGATTTACTGGCGTGGCTGGAATTTTTTACGATTTCTCGAAAGCGTTTGACCTTGTAGATCATAATATTATTATTGAAAAACTTTCTTATTACGGTGTCGATAGACGAGCATTAGCTTTGATAAAAAATTACTTAGCAAACAGAAAGCAATATGTTGAAGTGAATAATCATAAGAGTCACATGGGTGCTGTTGATTATGGAGTGCCACAAGGAAGTGTTTTGGGCCCATTGCTTTTTAGTATTTATCTTAATGATATAAAAAATCTAAAGCTTTTTGGAAAATTGATTATGTTTGCTGATGACATCAGTATTTTTTTTACCAATACAAATATGAAACTGTTCTAAAAGCTCATATGGAATATGATGCAGCAATGATTGCGGAGTATGCAAGGATAAATAAATTGTGTTTAAATGCTGAAAAAACAAAACTGCTAAGATTTAGGCCATATCTTGTTCATAATCAAAACTTTAGTATTTTTGTAGACGGTAAGGAAGTACATGAATCTAATTCGACAAAATATTTAGGAGTATACCTGCAAAGAAATCTCTAATGGGATATACATATTCAAAATTTGAAATCTAAGATTGTATCAGCTACTGGTTTGATTTATAAATTTAAAAATAAGTTTAACATAAAAACAAAACTAATAATTTACAAATCTCTAATTCAGAGTCACTTAAATTATTTAGCTATTATTTACGGTTGTACGAAAAGTAATGAATTGAAATCACTTCAAAGATCTCAAAATAAAGCGCTGAAAACCGTTTTTAATCTTCCACTAACTTTTTCAACATTAACTCTATATAGAGATGTATCCGCAACAATTCTTCCTATGTATGGATTATATAAAATGCAACTTCTACTTTATGTTTTCAAATCTATTAACAAAATTGGTCATCATACTATTTCATTCAGGAGGAATCAAACTGTATTTAATACAAGGAATGCGATTAATTTAAGGATTGCGAGAAGTCGTTTGGAAACATCGAAGCAGAGGGTGGACCACGTAGGAAGTTTGGAATATAGTAATCTCCCAGAAACTATAAGAAACATTCAGAGAATTTCGATTTTTAAAAAAAATATTAAAGATTATTTATTGGAAAATCTAGAAATGCTTCTATTGTAAATTATCTCACTGTTCTATGATTTTTTTTTTCTTCAAACTGTTGTTTTTAAGTATATTTTTTTTTCTTTTCATCTTTTTTAATATAATTATTATTATTTTTTTGAGCTTCAAATATTGTAAATTGTAATTTTTTTTTTTTTTGCCAACTGGCCTCAATAATGTCCAATGGACGCTGAGGCACTACTACTGTAATGAATATTTTTATATATAAATTTAAAAAATTGTTATGATTAAAAAAAAAAGAAAAAAAAAAGAAGGCATAAAACATAACACCTTAACAACAGTAATTTTTATCCACTTGCCGAGTTTCTATGAGTGGGAATGAGATAAAAATACACCCCTGTTATCCCATTCATAAAAACTCGCAACTGGGCACCACTCTCTTTTTTTTACCTATTGTGAATGACAATTTACTAGTTATTTTACGCTTTTCCTCAAACATTTAACCATGCTAAGGAATTTGTCAATATATATAAAAGAAAAACCCAACATTTGACAAATTAACTCAGACCTAACCTCATCAAACTAAATAACCTTCAACAGCCTCCATCCATATCAACAAACACGCAACCACAAATCATATAACCCCAACTATATCTGTCGGGTCAGATCACCAATCATGGTGACTGTTGATGATGTCGTCACTGTTATTGCTTTGTCATTGGTCTATCCCTTCCCCTACTTGTTTACGTGTTGTATATTGCAGTTAGCTAACCAACAATAAACACTGTTGGTATTCTAACACAATATACATACGTCTCTCATATTATTGAGTGAGAGTTAACTGTCCTTTTCGTTAAGTGGTTTGTTATTTAATTTGTCTTGTTTTGAGGTCTACATATGTATATATATATTGTAAATTAGTTTTAAGATCAGCAGTCGTAGTTGAATCTTGAAATAACACAGTCTACAACAAAAAAAAAAAAAAATAGTGCGTTTGATATTTTCTTAATTAGTTTAATTAACTTTAATTTTTTAGCAATTTATTTTTTTGTTTGGATAAAAAACTAATTGGTCCATAGGGCCACTACAAAATAAAAAAGACATTTTTGATATATGCAACAATTGTGCCATTTTCGTCGTTCCCATTTTCGTCGTTGGATAACTTTGGTGTTACAGTTGCTGATATATGTACATACATATTAGTTTCGAAGTTTTTAATAGTGCGTTTACATCTGAGGAAAATCTAGTAGATTTTTGTTGAAATCTATTTCAAAATCTATACCGTTTACATCTAACTTTTTTGACATTTAGTTAGATTTTGTTTCCACAACAATAAACAGCTGATTAAAATAAAACATAAAACTAGAAGTACCAAAAATATTGAAAACAATAGGAAAAATGGAAAATTCTAAAAAGGAACAGATTTTATTGTTATATCACGCATTCAGAATGAAAAAAGCACAAGCTAAAATGCAAATTTTGCGAAAAAAACAACATCAGTATTTGTTAAATGCATTGTTTGAACAGCAAAAACAAATGCATTTTTCAAAATTATTATATAGCAGATTGGAGTGGGCACACGTAAGTATAAAAAGTTATAACTTTTCAATTACTAAATATTTGTTTATTATAGATTCGTCACGGTTCGTTTTGGGAGCGAGACGTTCCTCTGATGACGGAAAAAGATTTCATCGAAAACTTTAGGATGAGCCGCCAAACATTTCAGTTGCTTTGTTCAAAATTGACTGAAATGAAAAAACTCGATACAAAGTTTAGGAAACGCATCCCGCTTCAAAAACGAG
Organism: Cordilura impudica; assembly: GCA_963682025.1. Lineage (NCBI taxonomy): Eukaryota > Metazoa > Arthropoda > Insecta > Diptera > Scathophagidae > Cordilura > Cordilura impudica. The sequence continues at coordinate 109,180,180 of OY821521.1, forward strand.
TTGCCATTGCCCTTTACTGCCTGAAGTCATCTTCCGAATATGCGTCCATAGCCCACATGTTTGGAGTATCCAAAGCAAGTGTATGCCTCATTTTGCAAAAATTTTGTATTGAGGCCTGGAGTGCCCTTTCTGAGGAATATTTGCCCCCAAATTTTATCAATGATGCAAAAATAAAGGAATGTGTTGACGGGTTTAAGAAACTTGGATTTCCTCAGTGTTTTGGTGCAATAGGTGTATTATCGAAACTTTGATAACCGACATTAATCTAAAGATTTTGTGTTAAATTTTTGCCTTCTTTTCTTGTTTTACTTCTGTAGATGGATGTCAGTTTGAAGTTCATCCCCCTTTTTCTGAGACTTGTGACTATTACAATTATAAGGGTTGGTACTCAACTATTTTGCTTGCTGTGGTTGACTACAGCTATAGATTTTTATATATCAACGTCGGATGTCCAGGTCGATGTAATGATTCCACTATATTTGAGAGGTCTTTATTTAGAAAAAAGTTGGAGGACCCTATATTTCAGCAGCAAGCTGCAATTTACAACAGTGTAAAAGTTCCGGTTTTGTTAATAGGCGATTCTGCATTTCGGTTATCTAAATGCATGATGAAACCTTATCCTTTTCATGCAAATGCATCCGAAAAACAAAAAAAGTTTAATTACACTTTATCAAAATGTCGCAGGGTGGTCGAAAATGCTTTTGGACATTTAAAAGCTAGATTTCGCCGTCTTGGAAAGGGCATAGATAACAAAATTGATAATGTAAATAATTTAATAAAATGTTGCTGTGTTCTACACAACTTTTTAAACAACCATAATGAGGTTATTAATGATACCTGGCAAAGTAATACCCTTGATATTGGTACCACTACAGATCAACCAAATAGCGAAGAGTATACTTATGACTATAACCCTAAAGGAGAAGAAATAAGAAACGCTATTGCAAACCTTTTAATGGAATAGTTTTATTTAAACAAAATAAACAAAATTAAATACATTTTAAAATTAAATAAAATTTTTTAATTATAAAGAGAACATTTTTTATTTTACTTATTTAAAAACGCTTTTAAAATTTCGTTCCTCTCCTTCTCAATAGCTAGCATTTCCTCCTGAATTTTTAGGATTTTTGCTTCGGACTCCTCATGCTTTTCCAACTGTTTCTGAATGATTTCAGTTGACTTGTCCATTCTTTTTAATACTTCATTTTGAAAATTTAATTTAGTTTTCTTTTTGGGGGTTTCTGTTGGAGTACCTACAGATTCCTGTGTTGTTGAGTCCATTGAATACTCCTCTAAGACCTCTACTTCGAACTCTTCTACAGAGTACGAAGTATTTAATGATTGTGGCGTTTCTGCTTAAAAACAAAAAATTAATCGTTAGTCAACTGAAAAAGTGAATATACATTGAGTTTTATAAATTACAAAAAAATTGTTTACCTATACTTCCGTCCATTATCATTTCGATTGAATTGGATTTAAATCCACCCAGAATTGAGTGAACTCTCTCGAAAAAACCCCAACTCGATGGGGAGCCACCAGAAGGACCTATTTTTCGCTTTTCGTCTCTGAAAAAATTAATTTTTTTAATGAAACAATATTGTTAAGTAAACTTGAATACTATATTTACCTATATTTATTGGTTAGATTATGTATTTTGATCCTTATTTCGTCGGATGTGAAAGAAAAGCCACTACTTGACATAGCAAGCGTAATTTCTTCGAAGATGTGGCTATTTCTTCTACATCCTCGGAACTCATCTATGTGGTCTCCCCAAAGAGTTATCAGGAGAGCCTCCTCATCAGAGTGCCATGCTGTTTTTTTCTTGTATACACGTTTTCTGAAAAATAAGTATTATGTTAATGAATTATCATCTTCCTATTAATATTAGTTAACACTTACCGCTTATTTAAATTTTTATTTGTTTCCGCGCTATTCATTTTATTAATTTCTATATTTTATATTACTATTTAATATGTGATTCCCTTTTTTATTCAACTTGTTTGCTTTTGTTTTTGTATTTAAATGTCAAATTTTCAGTCACTGCGTTGTAATTTTCTACTACAATATTAAAAAAACACAGTAGTATCATTTGGTAGTGCCCTAGATTGACAAGAATCTACTAGATTTTCCACAAATCTAGTAACGAGCTAGATTGTGTTTTGTATGGGAAATCTAGTAAAAATGAACTAGATTGTGCTCGAAATCTCGTATGTACTAGATTTTCCTCTGATGTAAACGCACTATAAGCCGACATTAACCACTGCCGTCAATAGCAATTTTTAAACAGAATTAAAATATAAAATTTTAATTTTGTAAATGAAACAATTTATCTTCGTTTGTTCATCGAAATGATTAGGGTGATATTCAACAATTTTGTAGCCGTTTTTGTTGAATTTTTATATATATTAAAATTTGGAAATTTTAAACAGTGCCGTTATTATAACTACATAAGTGGTACATATGTATATAAAAATAAAATCGAGCTTTTTCATTTACATAGAAAATAAATAAGTGTTTCAATTCCGAAATGGTTCTTTGTAATTTTTTTTTGTAAAATTTTCGATTTTTCAAAATGGCTAACAATGATGATGAACGTATTAATCCTAGTAGCTCAGACTTAACTTCGTTGAAACAACAAAGATCAACTATGAAACGAAACATAACTAAACTACAAAAGAAATATGAAAAAGATGGCGACAAAGTTGATGCAACCATTTTGCAATGTCGTATGCAAATTTTAGAAGCTTATTTTAAGGAAATCTGTCACATACAATTACAAATTTAAAAGTTTATCCCCAACGATAATTCTCGGAGTGATTTAGAAGAAGTTTTCATCGCGGCCAAAACAAAATTGTTTTCCCACATAAATAAAAGTCGTTGCTCAACTTCAGCGGAACATAGTTTTTTCAACGCTTCAATGTCGGGAGTGTTACATCAAAGCCTATTGCCATCGTTGAAGTTGCCACGATTTGATGGGAATTATGGCGACTACAAAAGATTTATAACAACATTCAATAATATGGTCCATGAGCCCTGCTTTAGCTGTTGTGGAACCATTCCAGGTAACGGATGAGAATTACCCCAAAGCTCTGGAGCGGTTACAGCAACGATAGGTATTAATTTTTCTTGAATATATTACTGCTCTTTTTAATGATTGTTTGATTTGTTGGGTTTATTGGTCAGTTTTTATTTTCAGCGCAATTGAAAAACCATCAATTCTCTTTTTCTCCAAAGCTTTTCGGATGATATCCATCCATCTTCAAGGAGCCTTTATATTTAAAAACACATTATAAACAAATTACAATTTTTTTTTTTTTTTTTTTTGTTTTTTTTTTTTTTTTTTTTTTGGATAGATATAATTAACCCCAATGTATTTTTTTATAAAAACACATAAATATTAACATGTTTATATATTCATATACATACATATTTATGTTTAAATATATATATATTATAATTCATTCTAAAAAATATTATAAAATCAACGATTTGTTAATTCAAATATTTTTTTTCAAAAACAGTTATTTAAATAATACATATTACATTAATGTAGAATAAAAAAAGAAGAAAATGTTCGTTAATCTTATTTAAACTAAAATTAAAAAATAAAGGAAAAATATAAATTATGAGTGGAAACAATATAATGACAATTTTACTTAATAATTTCAACTTGTTGACAAAAATGTGGGAAATTATTGGTCTTAATCAGTGAAATAAAGGCTCTCTATGTACTCGTATAAATATATATATATATAGTTATTTACAAATTCAATCATGTGTATCTTGTTTCAATTTTTCACCTTTAAAACATTTAAAAACGAATTTAAAGATATATTTTATAACTAAAGGGATGATTATGTACTATAAATAAAAAAATAGGTATTTCTTTACTTATTCTCGTCCTTGTCTATCTTTTATCATATTCAATAGAACTTGATTTCCAGCTCCTCTGGCTCTTTTCCTGTCTATGCCTGATGTTTCAATTTTACGTTTACCTTTACTAGTAATTGCATTTATTTTCTCAAGGCCCTTGCCTTTGTATGCCCTTGTATGAAACAATTTTATAAGTGTTACGTCGTTTTTTTTAAACTATTGTCGGTGTCGTTTTCCTTTTGCATGTTTTTTGTTAATATCAAGCTGTAAGTGCTGTTCGTTCCATCTTTGTCTTCTTTAAAGTTGACAGCTCTCTCAACATTTTCCTGCATTCTTAAAGTTTCTAACATCATCTATCCACTTGTTCCATTTTCTCTCAATGTATAAAATACGCGCATTGTCAAAATCAGCTGATTGTCCAGTAGTTGTGAGATGATGTGATAAGGCTGTTGAAATTTTTTGTTTCTTGCGTCTGCTTTGTCTTCGGCTACTTGTCCTCCAAGCACTCTCTTAGTCGTACCAATGTAAATGTGATCACAGTAGCTGTTTGTGCTTTTGTTGCCCAAGCATTTTATTTCGTATGCTAAATCGTGTTGTTGTTCTTGTTTTATTTTGTCTTTTGTTTTCGGAAATATTTTTTTAAGTGTTTGATTAGGTTTATGTGCGTATATGACATTTTCATGCTGTATCGTTTTTCTTATGCTTTTGGTGTCCGTAAGTCCAGGAATATATACGACTCCGACATATTGAGTGTTATTTATTGCTGTTGTTTGGTGTGATGTTTTTATCTTTGTTGTGTATTTTGATTTTTGTTTCATAAATCATATTTATGATATTCGTAGGGAATGGATTTTTAGCTAATAAACTTTTATTTTGTTAGAGTAAATATTTTTCTAATTAAATTTTTCGCTGTGTTTATTTTTTGTTTCATTGAGTGGTTCGAATGGTAGTTAATAATTCTACCAGAAGCTATTTATTTACAATGTCAATTGATGTTTAGTTTTTTGTTATGTCTATGTATTTTTGAGTCCAAAAATGCGATGCTTTTTTGTCTTCTAATTCTATTGTAATGTGTATTTTATTGTGTTTGGAGTTAAATTTTGTGAGAATTTCATCTAGTTATGTTTTGTTTTTTGACTAAATGTCATGTACATATTTTTTGATGTATTTGATATGTATGTTGTCTATTTGCAGTTCCGTAATGCTTTCATTTAGCAATTTATCAATAACTATGTCCGCAATGGTTGGTGATAAGGGGTTCCCCATTGGCATACCAAATATCTGATTATAAATTGTTTGATTAAATGAGAAATAATTGTTTTAAGAAGACAGCAACTAAGCATTTGTTGAAAATGCTTTTTTGGGATCGTGGTGTTTTTAAAGTGTGGGCCATTCTTGCACGATTGTTTTTATGGCTAAATTCGTTGAAATATTAGTCAAAAGTGATATGACATCAAAAGAAACAAGTATTTCGTCCTCCTCTAGCTCTAACCTTTATATGGTCTTTTAATTGTTTAAGTCCTGTGAAATTATGCTTTTTAAAATTCCTCCGATATGCTTGGACATATTGTAACACGGGACATTCGTTGATGATGCAATTGGTTGTAGCGGCATACCCGGTTTATGTGTTTTTAGGAGACCATATAGACGTGTAACTACTGCTGTTGAGCACATTAATTGGTTTTAGAACACAGATCAGAACGCGATTCACATTTAAAATCAATGTATGTCGATTTAGTGAACGAACATATGGCTTTGGGTCATATATCAACCTGCAATTTGTCTTTAAAACTTACTCAATTATACTTCATCACTATGTCATAAAGCCACAAAGTACCACAACAAAACTTCGTGTAGTTTTTGATGCGTCGGCCCGTACTTCATCGAATCATTCATTGAATGAAACACTCATGGTTGGGCCTACAATACAACAAGATTTGATCACAACATTATTTTCGTTTCGTCTAAATAGATTTGCTCTCACAGCTGACATATCTAAAATGTACCGTCGGTTTCTAGTCGATGAACCCGATCGTAAATTCAAATTGGTTCTATGGAGAGCTAATAGAGAAGACAAACTAAAAGTATTTCAACTTGATACCGTTACATATGGGCTTTCAGCAGCTCCTTTCTTAGCATTTCGGAGTTTGTTTTTTATAGCTGATATTACGTGAGGATAATAATTTCGAAGACTTAAATTTGAAGAAAGCTGAAATTATGAAAATTTTACAACTACATGGCCTTCACCTGGCCAAATGGAATAGTAATTGTATCGACTTTATTTCAAATGCAGATGAAGAAGTCACAATAAAAACAAGTGAAAATGAAATCACTAAAACTCTCGGCATGTCCTGGAATCCAAGGCAAGATAATTTTTTGTTTGGTTTCGAATTTCCTGACGTAAGTTGCCCCACTAAACGGTCAATTCTGTCCATAGTAGCAAAGATATTTGATTTGCTTGGTCTCTTAAGCTCTATCGTTATTCGCTGCAAGATGTTGCTCCAAGAAATGTGGGTACAAAACATTGGTTGGGATGAACCCATCAACTCTAACCTCATAAAACTTTGGCTCTAAATAAAGGAGGATTTATCGAATGTACACAACATTAAAGAACCTCGTTATGTTTTGACATCAGAAAATACACTCGGCGAAATACATAGATTTGCAGACGCATCCCAACGTGAATTCGGGTGCTGTATATATTATCGTGTTTGCATAAATGGCTCTTACGAAACGACTCTGTTAATCGCCAAATCAAAAGTAGCTCCCATAAAAGCTCAATCGTTACCTCGTCTCGAATTATGTGCTGCAGTTTTGCTAAATAAAACATGGTCCAAAATTAAAACCAAAATATCTAAATTTGTATCTCTTCTTTTCTTTTGGACAGATTCGAAAATTGTTCTACAGTGGCTGAAACTACATTCATCAACATTGAATTGTTTTGTGGCAAACCGAATTTCAGAACTGCAGGAACTAACTCGAAAAGTCCAATGGCGCTATGTTCCATCGAAAAGTAATCGTGCAGACATTGTATCTCGTGGCTGCAGCGCAGCAGAATTACATACTAATTTTGAAGAAAAGGAAGGCTGTTGCATTTACTTGCATAAAAGATGAACCACCTGTTTCTATTTTTGACAATATTATCGATAAGCATTCTTCTGCATTATTCGAATATTTACTTATATTTTTGGTACCAGTTAACTTTGTATTGATTACGCGTATTAGTTTTGTATCCAGATATGGTAGCTCGTTGTTTTGTTCTTCTTTCGTGAATTTTATGTTTTTGTGGAAATTATTCTATAATTCCAGTGTTATATTTGGTCCTTTTTCACTATTGCGAAGATGTTAGAAGTTTAGGTTTTATTGTTTGTTTTTCCAAAAATTGGTCAAGAAGGTCCTCCATAACGATGTCTGCAATAATCGGAGATAGTGATGATCCCATTGGTAGCTCTTTTAACTGCGTGTAAATTTAGTCTTTGTATAACGAGTGTCTTTTATGCAAAATCCTATTGTTTTCAAGAAAAATTATTTCCGCATTTCGTTGATGTTTCTATCTGTTGCCATTTGTTGTCGATGAGTTTTAATTTAATGCATGGTCCACTGGAACATTGGGAAAAAGTGAAACTACGTCAAAGGATGTTATGACTCCTCGTCGCTCTCAATTTTTGTGTTGTTAAATTTATTCTTGAACTCTTTGGCGTCTTTTAAGTTGTAAACAGATCCCTCTGTAGGCGTTTTGAGTGAAGTTTTTAGGTATTTCCATAATTCGTGGGTTGATGCGTCGATATTTGAACAAATTGGTCGTAGTGGTGTTCCTTCTTTGTGAATTTTCGGCATTCCATATCGTCACCTAAAATGCAAAATAAAGTATCATCAAAAAAATTAAAATCGAGTTTTTGATTGATTATTATTTATTGGATGTCTACATGTCTGTGCAAAATTTTACACTTCTGCGTCATAAAACAAAGATTTTATAACCAAAATTCAAAAAAACGTATCATCAAGTGCATGCTTTTCATAAAGCAAAATAACGTATCATCACACTTGTTTAAGAAATGAAAACTCAATAGTATTAAGTAAGCACTGATTTTTTTCTCGTTATTTATGAGTGTTCATCACGTTTACCGTTAACAAACTCATTTTAGTGTGAATTTTGTTTTAATGTAAAATTACAAATTGTAGTATTTAGAGTGAATAAATAAATAAAACAAGTAAGAGTATTAAATTCGGCTGTGCCGAATCTTTGATACCCTCCACCGAGGTATTGAGTATTGATAATAAATGTAAACAAAATCTTGGAAAAAGTAAACAATTTGTTAAACTTAATATCAAATTAATTCAGCAAATTCTTTGGGTTGGCTCTCGTCTTTTCTATTATTTCGGACTTATTTCGGTGTTTGCTTTTTGGTCATCGTGGTTGCTGATCGGCATGCATTTAGGTTATATACCTATATGCATGCGTTTCCGGTTATATGACATAACTTCTCGTTTAATTTAGTTTTTGCTAATTAAATAGCTCGCCCTAACCTCCATTGCAAAGGTAATGGTTGTGTTTGGTGGCTATAGGCATTAAATCGTGCTAATTGGAGATGGCTGTATAGTTTCTTTTAACTGGCCAAATATTTCTTCATTGCGGCCATATGGGTCGGATGGAGTAACAAAATAATAACCAAAAAAAAAGCTCTCTCAACTTTTTTATTAAAATATTGCCATATTTGGAAAACATAGAGAATAAATTTATAATAATAAATAAATTCGGGATGCCAAACGAAAAACCTGAATTGTCCCAAACATTTTAAATAAAATAATTTGTTATCTTTATTTTCTGAAAAACTTCAAATTTTCATCCAAAAAAAATTATGAAAATTTATATATAAATAACATTCTCATCAAATTGCGTTTATTTATGTAACAATTTTTATGTTCGCAATTCTTAAGTATCATTTGAGGTTTTCTAAAATTCATTGAATTTAAATGAATGTTTTCTGTAGTCCGATTCTGTAAATTTCAACGATCCGACAATCGCAAAATATATGTACAGCTATTGTTGTTTGCACTAAGGATTAAGTGATTCACTAAGTACATACATTTTAACGACAGTCGACCAATCTATTTTTCTATTTATTTAAATTGTAAATGAATGGCATCTCTGTCAAAATAAGCGAAAAACACAAAGAAGAATAGGAAAAAATAAACAAATTACTTCGTGTTTGACGGGATGATTTTATGTTTATGTTTAATATCTCTATTTTTTTTTGATAAATATTTTTTTTACTAATATTTCTGTTTATTTATTTGATAATGAAATAATGAATTCAATATGCTATTTAATTTTTTTATTTATATAAAAAAGTTTTTTAGTAAAAGCAGAATATTTTCACTATTTTATGATTTTTATTTATGTATGACGTCATTTCAACCTAAAAATTTAAGTTTTTATCGATTGAATAAACAACACAAAAATGGTTGTCGTTTAGATAACAACAACAGCTGACTTTAACAATAGCGAATATCGTTTAAAAATTTTACTGATAATTTTGCTATTTCCTTTTTTTTAACGATTCGACTATCGTTAAAAGAAGTTACTGAAAAGCTATTATGCCAATGCCAATATTTTTTTAAATGTAAACATTTTTTAAATGTAAACATATTTGGCGTTTTTTGGAATTTCAATTTGTGTTTAACGAATAAAATTTATATAATAAAGATGCAATTGATGTCTTCTAAATTTAAAATTATTATTTCCGACGTTTTGATATGAATTTCTGAAATTCGATTAATATTTCCTAATTTATAATTTGAAATTTTAATTCCAGTTTTAAGAATTGATATTTTCTAAAATTTGAATGGAAAATTTAAAAAGTGCAATTTTGTATTTATGTGAATAATAGTGCTTTAGTAATTATAAACAATTTTTAAAAATTAGATGTAATCGCAATCAGATATTTTGTAGGTAAAACAGAATAATAGTTCTATATAACTATGTAGAACTGTTTTGAAACAAAAAACTCATTGATGAACTCGGTAACTCTATTTGGTGAAGACAACAAAAAGTTAATATGCCAAACTTATGTTCATATTTGTAAAAGAATAATGAAAATAAAAGACCAGCCCGTGTATACTCTTAACATTGTTCTGTATGATATCTAGTCGAAAATATTGACATTCATGTTTAAATAGAAAAAACTATTGCACAGCTAATTAGAACAAAAATTGTGGCGCCATCTACTGTGGCATAGTCACACTGAGCAAAATGAAGTGACACTCTGTTAATGCAAAAGAAATGTATTTTCCCTACAACAAAATATTGCAGAATTTTATGTAAATAAAATAATATACCGATTAATATTATATTATTACCACAACGACCACAAAAACAACAAGTCCAGCTATGACAACAATACAACATTTTGAATAACAACAAGAATAATATCGAAACATATTTCTAATTTTTTTTTTAACTTTTTCAGAGATTTCCCTGGACCTGTTCCACCGATTTTAATGATTTTTGAAATTGAAATCTTCCAATGAATTTGGTGAATCATTCTCACCTTAGCTATCCTATTGAGGGCGTAATCGTGACAAGAACAACATAGAAAACTATATTTTTTAGTTCTTCATTCAAATCTCGGGCCCTAATTGACCGATTTGGACGATTTTAAATAGCAAACTTCTCAGGATGTTAATGAATCATTTTTTATGTCAACGAGCACCCTAGCTGCCCGATTGATGCCGTCATCGTGATTTCCACAGACGGACAGACGGACATCGCTATATCAACTCTGGTTGTTATAAGGATCACAAATATATATATTTTATGGGGTCCAAAATTTTTTTTCTAATTATTACAAACGGAATGACAAACTTAGATATACCCTCTGCACACTGGAGTGGAGGGTATAAAAATCATGTGAGTCCGATCACAGGGGAGATGTGTAAACATCTGGTAATAAATAAAATGCAGAAAACAGCGACAAAAAGGTTATTACATATCATAATTTTTTCACCAAACAATCATGTCACACCGATTTGTCTTAATGCTCTTACGCGTAAGATCTTACGCTCACATATTACGCTACTTTTGTGATTGTATTGTGAATTAGAAATTTACCCTCCTGTGCGTATGGATGTTTACACATCAAAAAACTGTGGTAAAAATAATTAAAATGTGTTCTAATATAGAAAATAGTTATAACGAAAATGTAAATAGTTGCAAAAAAATGAATAAAAGAGAAGAAAATAAAAAAAAAATCGTATGAATGGAAAGAAATATGAAGGCGTTTTAAAGGGAAATGTTTGTGAAATAATGCCAAGCTGGTTGCACATCAAAATATTGCGAAAAAAGTTGAAGCGACATTGCTCCCATTTTTCTGAACAGGTGCAAAAGGAAATATTTGATCGTTTCTGGCAGATGTCATGTTTTTAGTTTTGATTGTGTAAATGAGATTGCTATTTTGAAAAGTTGTATGTCTATTAAATCAAATGCTGTTGGAGCGGACGAAATTCATCCTTAATTTCTCAAAATTCTTTTCCCTCAATTTTTGCCATTCGTAACACATATATTTAATAGCATTATAACTACTAGCTGCTATCCTACTAAATGGAAAAATTCAAAAATTATCCCAATACCCAAAACGAAATCCGATTATAGACCAATTGCAATATTACCATTTTTATCTAAAGCTTTTAAAAGAATCATTCACGAACAAATATCACTTTATCTAAATACATACAATCTATTAACAGATCGTCAGTCCGGTTTTCGTAGAAAACATAGCTGTATTACTGCTTTGGTAGATGTAGCGGAGGATATAAGGAAAGAGATTGATGCAAGGAAGACAAATTTTTTTAATACTGTTAGATCACTCGAAAGCTTTTGATACTGATCACAATATTTTATGCTATAAGCTTTAAAACATGTTCAATTTCTCAACTACTGCCACACGTTTAATATCGACCTATCTTGATAATAGATATCAGTTTGTTCAAAGTATTTCAACCCGATGTAAATTACTGCCAGTTAGAAGAGGTGTTCCGCAAGGATCAATTGTAGGCCCTCTTCTGTTTTCTCTTTATGCGAATGATCTTCCGAACCAACTTCAGTATTGTAAAGTAAGAATGTACGCCGACGATGTACAACTTTACATCAGCTGTAACGTTTCTATGATTCAACAATGTATCACAATTTTGAATGAGGAACTTCAGAGGGTTAATACCTGGGCTACAGCAAATGGACTTAGCATAAATCCAAGAAGGTCTAAATGCCTTGTTATTCAAACACGATTTAATAGAACTGTTTATATACCTGACCTAAATCTTAATAATGAACGTATAGAAACTGTATATTCAGCAAAAAATCTAGGAATCTTCTTCAACAATACTCTTACATGCTCCGACCACATTAACTATGCATGTGGTAGAAGTTTTTCGATGCTAAGAACACTTTGGTCAACGCAGCATTGCACACCCATCAATATTAGATCACTTATTGCAAAAAACCTATTTAATGCCAATTCTGATGTATGGATGTGAATTGTTTGCTGAATGTGATGCTGCTAGCAGAGATAAACTCAACTCTGCATTTAAAAATACAACACGTTACGTGTACGGCAAGAGAAGGTATGATTCCATTTCACCAATTACAACAGCTAAGCTCTATGGTTTTCTGTTTGATGAATTACTCAAAACCAGAGTTTTAATATTTTTACATAAGGTAATCTACACTAAGGAGCCGGAACATCTATACAAATGTTTAACTTTTTCCAATTCTAATAGAGGAAACAGAATTATACCTCTCAAACGTCGTTATTTAATTTCCAGCTGGCAGTTCTTCATTAGTGCTGTCCGTCTTTGGAATTCAATCCCATATGTTGTGATGGCGAAATAAAAAGCGGATAGTTTTACTCTTAGAAATAGAAAAAGGTGAACTTTATTGTATGAGGGTTATGACGAGACAGAGATAATAAGTATAAAAAAAGGAAGTTATTACAAAAAAGAAGAAACGTCAAAAGTAGAGTTGTATAAGATGAGTGTCAGGTTGACAGTATTGCCAGATTTTCTTCCAACACCTCCACTAAAGCTGGCTATACCAAATGGAGTCCTAACATCCTGGCGCATTTCATATGCTTCTCCTTTACTAGGGGCTTTGTTAAAAAATCAGCAACCATATTTTCCGATGTTTCGTAGTCCAATGTTATTTGCCCATCATTTACTTTTTCACGCACAAAATGATGGCGCACATCAATGTGTTTCGAACGTCCATGGTAGGCCTCGGTCTTCGCTAAATTGATAGCACTTTTGTTGTCGCATCGCAAATGGATCGTGTCATCGCAAATATGGGCAAAGAATTCTTTCTGAAATTGTCGAAGCCATTCCGCTTCTTGTACGGCTGCAGACATGGCCATGTACTCGGCCTCTGTTGTTGAGAGCGCCACTGTTGACTGTCTTTTGCTGTTCCAACTAATGGCTCCTTGCTGCATGAAAACATAGCCAGTACATGAGCGTCTATCTGAAACGTCACCAGCATAGTTGGCATCACAAAAACCGCTGATCAAAAGATTGTCATTTTTTCTGAAGACTAGGGTAGCATTCATTGTCCCTTTCAAGTATCTGAAAACACTCTTCACTGCTGACCAATGTGTATTGTCGAATTCTCCATTAAACTTGCTCAAGAAGTTAACCGCATAAGATATATCAGGTCGCGTTCCTTGGGCCAAGTACAACAAACTGCCAATGGCCTCCTGATATGGAACATTTTCAGGAGCTTTCGATCCAGGTTTAGGCTTTTCAAGTTTAACGTTTATATCAAAGGGCGTAGAAATCGGCTTGCATTCTGAGATATTGAATCGACGCAGAAATTCTTTTGTGTGCATAGTCTGATCAACATATATTTTCCCCTTTTCACGATTTCTGGTGATATGCAGACCCACACAATTATTTACTGCACCTAAATCCTTCATGGAAAATAGTCTTTGCAGTTCTGATTTTATCTTATTTTTCAATTCGGTATTATTTGTGAAAATCAGAATGTCGTCGACATAAACTGATAGAAAAAATATTTTGGTACCACTTATTCTGTAGTAAATACATGGGTCCATTTTAGATTGTTGCAATTTTAAACTTTTCAAGGCCGCATCTAATTTTTTATTCCATTGCCGACTCGCCTGTTTCAAGCCATAAAGTGCCTTGTTGAGTTTACACACCTTGCCTTCTGGTGGTTCCATAAATATTTGTTCATCAAGGTCTCCTTGCAAAAAAGCTGTAACAGCATCCATCTGTTCAATATCCAAATCAAATTGAGCAGCAATTGATAACAAATATCGAATTGAAGTATAGCGCACCACAGGCGAATACGTTTCTTGAAAATCAATGCCTGGTTTCTGTGAACAGCCCTTAATAACCAATCGAGCTTTGTATTTGACGATGTTGCCATTTTCGTCCCGTTTTCTTTTGAAAACCCACTTATTCTTTATTGATTTCACGCCTTGGGGTATGTCCACTAATGCCCAAGTTTCATTTTTCATTAATGACTGGTACTCACTGTTCATCGCTTGCCTCCACTGTTTGGCATCAACATCTCTGAGAGCCTTATCTACTGTGAGTGGATCATCAACGCCACTTGCCACTAAATACAGATGGTAATCTTTCATATTTATCGGCTTCGGAGTGCGTTCTGAACGTCTAACAGCGCCATCACTGTTTGATGGTTGAACATCACTGGCTTCATTTGAAATTGTCTCGTCAGGTTCATAAAATTCAAGAGATTCATCACTTTCATTCTCAATCGTAGATTCATTGCTTTCAGCAATTGTATCATCTCGTGTGTCACCGCCTTCACTCTCTAGGTCTCTCGTATCAACGCTGTCATCATCTGTTGCGCAATTACCATCAAAACGTACTGTGCCATCACTATATGACTCAAAATAATGTTTATAAAAACAAACATCGTCGTCGGCAGCAGTCTTAAATTTGTTGGGGTGAAATTCATTTTCAAAAAATACAACGTCACGGCTTTTAATCAGGCAGAGAGTGTTAGGATCAAGAAGACGGTAGCCTTTTGTGTCTTCACAATAGCCGGTGAAAGTGCATTCTTTCGATTTATCGTCCCATTTTCGTCTTTTCTCTTTTGGCACATAACTAACAGCACGGCATCCAAAGACACGTAGATGTGACAAATCAATTTTAACGCCGGTCCAGAGTTCTTGTGGAATATTTTTTGCAATAGCGACAGAAACGGAGCGATTGATAACATGAACGGCATTTGCAACAGCTTCGGCCCAAAACCTTTTCGGCAGACCAGCATGTAGCAACATACAGCGCGCCTTCTCGACTATGGTGCGATTTATACGTTCGGCGACGCCGTTCTGTTGGGGGCTGTATGGTACTGTGGTTTGGTGTTGTATGCCACTTGTCTTCAGCATTGCCGAAAGCTGTTTGTTGCAATATTCTGTGCCGTTATCTGTACGCAAGCATTTTATACGCTTACCAGTTTCGTTCTCTACTCTGGCCTTGAACTGTTGGAAAAATGCTGGTACCTCCGTTTTTGCCTGCAAAAAATATATATAAACTTTACGTGTATGGTCATCAGTAAATGTCAGAAAATACTTAGCTCCATTGAAAGACGATTCCTCCATTGGTCCACAAAGGTCCGAATGTATGAGCTCAAGCATGTCGGTTCTTCGATTTTCTGATGTTTTAAACGGCTTCCTGGACATTTTCCCCTTTAGGCACGATGTGCAATTTTCTTGCGATGACATCCCTAACTTCATGCCGTCAACCAGCTGTTGTGTTCTTTTTAAGTCCGCAATATTTAAATGCCCCATACGTGAGTGCCAAATACCAACGTCGTCTGTGTTAGCTGCCATGCACATATGATGTGTGCTACCTGTGCTACCCTCCAATTTAAACATATTATTTTGAAGTTTGGCTCTGGCTATCACTTTACCGTCTCTTGTGATCTGACATTTATCATTCAGAAATTGAACTGCATAGCCTCGGCTGATGATTTGACTTACGGATAACAAATTTACGGTTAAGTTCGGCACATAAAGAACATCGTAAATTGTTATATCCAGCTTATCCCCATTCACATCAAGCTTGCAATTTATGTTACCGATACCTTCAACAGTCAATTTCTCTTTGTTGGCAACAAAAATTTCTTTGACAGTTGATTCTCGAATGCTGACGAACCACTCTTTGCGCATGGACATATGTAAGCTGGCTCCGGAGTCAATGAACCAATCCTTTTCGTTTATAGCACCGGCCATATACACTGTACAGAAACCATGCTCCTTCTTGTTGTCCTGCTTCTTCTTAAAACAATTGGCAGCGATGTGACCAGTGCGATTACAATTGTAACAACGTATTCCTCTCTTGTGATTCTTCTTCTTTGCCGCAGAAAAGGCTGCGCCGCTGCTGTCATTTGACTTTTTGATGTCTTGAAGAAGTTTGGTCTTAATGGAATCACAAGAAATTTTTACGCCTGAGCTCTCTATGCCCATAATCATTGGCGCATATTCCTCCGGGAGTCCGGCCAAAAGAAGAGTGGCAATCCATTCGTCACTCACAGGCATGTCGACTTCTTTTAGCTTGTGCGCCGTAGACACGATTTGACTTACATATTCCTTTATGCTTGCACATGCTGAAAAATTCGTCGATATGAGCTGACGCAATAGCCCCACTCGACGTGTAAGTCCAGAATCCTGGAAGGCAGACTTTAGCTTGTCCCATACCTCCTTTGATGTCTCGGCATCTTCTATGTGGACGTAATTTATTTTGTCCACCAACAAAATAATTTTGGTTTTCGCCTTCATATCCACTTTTGGATTTTTGCCACTTGTTGGGTATTTTCCCTGGACGGTGTCCCACAATTCTTCATGCTGTAACAAATTCTTTACAGCAAACGCCCACGTTGTGTAGTTCTCACGGCCAATTAACTTTTCAACTACAAAACCTGTTGAAGCCGACATCGCTCTTTCTCCAAAAATATATATAACCCTTCGTACTTCTAAAACAAAACTATTGAGCACAACCTGGGCCCATAACCTGTTGTGATGGCGAAATAAAAAGCGGATAGTTTTACTCTTAGAAATAGAAAAAGGTGAACTTTATTGTATGAGGGTTATGACGAGACAGAGATAATAAGTATAAAAAAAGGAAGTTATTACAAAAAAGAAGAAACGTCAAAAGTAGAGTTGTATAAGATGAGTGTCAGGTTGACAGTATTGCCAGATTTTCTTCCAACACCATACCATATACAAACCATAAGTAACGCACAAATTTTCAAAAAAAGCATTGTTAGTCTGTTCTCGATTTAACTATTTTGAACTTTATTGTTTGATTGGATAAAAATTCTTTTTTCTCTTTTGTCATTTGATCATTTTGAAAACTTTGATTTGTAAAACTTTAAAACTTTATTATTACTAAGTATTTTAGTACCTGTTTTTTTAAATCTTTTTTTGAGTCAAAATTAAACTTACGCTAATATATTTACATTTAAAGGTGCTATTACACGAAGTGTTTTTTACATATGTACTGTCACTTTTTTTATCCATATGAAATTCCTCATGTCTGTCAAAATTGTCTTTTACATACGATTCATAATTTTTGCTATCACACGTGCATATGCATTTCCGTATGACATAACCTCTAAATGTAAACAACAGCTGATTTCATTTGTGAATTTAAAAAAATTTATTGTTAAAAAAAAGGTTATATATTTTTTAATTGTTAAATAATACTAAACAATTTATTTTTCTTTCAATATTAATCTTTAAAATTTACTCTGTTTTTCTTTCGCCACAAGCAGTGTTGTATTTTCATATGTTTGTCATGCAAAAATAGAACCTGTTCTAATTGAAAAATGTACATGTGACTTTCCTCATGTATTGTACATAAACAATGTTTCATATGTATCACACGATGTTTACAACTTTTGCTGTGGGAAAATTTGACAGTACATATGTAAAAAACACTTCGTGTAATAGCACCTTAAGTTAATATTGTAACTATTTGTAATTTGTTTTTTCTTTCTTTTTATAAATTATTTGTAATGTATAACTTTTTTTTTCAACAAAATAATAATTCTATACTGTAATAAGAGACATTAGTCTTGTGTATAGAATTCCAAATTAATAAATAAATAAATAAAAGCGGATTTAAGTAGAAGATTCTCGGTGTGCAATTACAAAATCATATTTTTTGAACAATAAAACAGTACGTCTGCAAGTATGTATGTGGTAAAATGTTTATGTCAGTCAATAAACAATGGAAATTTAAATAAAAAATCTCTTATTTTTTATTGAACCTGAGATTTTACTAATATTTCACAATTGTTTCATATTTTTAACTTTTGTTTCATTGAATGCTAAACATTAGCATTGATGATACGCCATTTTGTTTCGGAAAACCGAAATGCATAATAACGTAAGACACATAATTTGAAAAATACTTAAAAAAAATCATTTTGTTCTCTATGAAATACATCTGTTTTTGTGTTTTACAACAATATAGAAAAAATTGTTTTTATATCTGAAATATTCTGAATTTTACAACGTTTTTTGCTTCTCCTGTAAATCAATGAAAAGTGATGTTACGTTATTTTGCATTTTAAGTGTCGATATATTCTTGGTACCCTTGGTGTAGTCACTTTTAATTTGCTTTTCTCTCTGTCGTTGATAATACCCTGTGTTGGTATCTTTTCAATGATTTCACTGTTTTTTTGTGCACGGATGTTGTGGGATCTTTTTGAATTCGTCTATATGTCATCATGTCATATATAATGTTGTGCATTTTTTGATCGTAAGCATCTTCTTCCATTGCCACCGTGACGTTTCCTTTGTCTGCTTCTATAACTTAAATATTTTCCCACCTTTATTATAAATAAATTAATACAAAACAATACAAAAAACAAAAATAAAGAAAAAATGGAAAAAAATAACGAAGAAAAAATTTTTTACAGTGTACCATACATACAACAAACTTACAGAGAGCAGATCATTAGAGGGCATGATTAACGAAGAACGAACAAAAATAACACACAAATCAAATGCTACACTAAGATCACTTTTTACGTGCAATAAGACAAAGTTAGACAAGATGAAAATTGATAATGTAGTTTATGAAATAAAATGCGAAGGTAACGATAGGGAGAGATGTGAAGGAGTATATGTTGGAACAACGAAAAGAATGTTAGGGACACGAATAGCTGAACATGCTGCCTGCCGATATAAGCAAGGGAAAGGAAAGCACGGCTTTAGCCCAACATGTTAAGGAGAGTGGTCACATCGTGAATTTTGAAAAGGGACAAAGAGAAAAGAGAAAATAAACGTTACACATTAAGGTGCTATTACATGATGTGTTTTTTCCATATGTACTGTCAAATTTTCCCACAACAAAAGTTGTAAACATCGTGTGATACATATGAAACATTGTTTATGTACAATACATGAGGAAAGTCACAAGTACATTTTTCAATTAGAACAGGTACTATTTTTGCATGACAAACATATGAAAATACAACACTGCTTGTGGCGAAAGAAAAACAGAGTAAATTTTAAAGACTAATATTGAAAGAAAAATAAATTGTGTAGTATTAATTAACAATTAAAAAATATATAACTTTTTTTTTAACAATAAATTTTTTTTAATTCACAAATTAAATCAGCTGTTGTTTACATTTAGAGGTTATGTCATACGGAAGTACATATGCACGTGTGATAGCAAAAATTATGAATCGTATGTAAGAGACAATTTTGACAGACATGAGGAATTTCATATGGATAAAAAAAGTGACAGTACATATGTAAAAAACATTTCGTGTAATAGCACCTTAAGAGAGGCTACGCATACAACAACGAATAAACAGAGCTATGAATACTAAAGAGGATAAAGACAATACGAAGTTGCAATATTCGATTGCAATAATTTAAATTAGTTTAGTTCTGCGATAGTACTATTAAGGTTTAGACTGATATTTTTTCTGTGTCGTGGTTATTTATTTTTTTATTTATTATTAAATTCGTGATGTCCCGTTTATTATTTATAATTTATAATAATCCTGACAATGTAAAACACATCGTAAGTTTAAACTGAAGTAGTAATATTAAATTTTCTTGTTATATTAAATTATAAATATTGTATGTTACCAGATTTTTACAACAATAAAAACAAAAATTCTCCTGAAGGAGTTGGAATAAAGCCAACGAAACGTAGAGAAAAACAATGAAATAAAAAACTTGGTTTTATTTATTGAAAATATCAAACTGACCAAAACAGCCCGAGGTAAACCCTTATAAACTCAGAATATACACAATTTGGTCACAAACGAAAACTCATAAGTAAATATTTTTTTTTCTTTAAAAATTCCGCGTTTGCTCCACTGTGCGTATCATGAATTTATCAACTTTGTCCCACTGTTGTCTGTTCGTTTCATTATCAAATATGTTAGTGACTCTTGTCCGCGCGACTTCTTGTCTTCTTTTATTGATTGTATACACTCTTCGCTGTCTGCAATTTATTTAAATATACGAAGCTACTTTTGGGTGTATGGTAATGCGTGTTTGGGGCCAAGAGAGTATAAAGGCCTAGTTAGCCGCATGTTGTTAAAATGTAAAAAACGAACCAGCATGTTGCTGTGTAAAATTAACCAAACTTTATCAGCTGTTCACAAATGTCACGTACAAACGTAGCAAAAAAATATTTTGAACAGATTGGGACGTTCCGGATACGTGACAGTTGAATTCAGTAACTGCTCTAAATGATTTTCATGTAACAGAAAAAAACAGCTGACAAGATTACGCCATCCGAATGTTTTCCCGTTATACGATGCCACATTACCACAACCAAGGGTTACCAAGTCTGTTTCTTGTGTGAGAATTATAAAATCTAGCGAAAAATTTATGTTTTATGTGATAGTTGAGAACCCTTCCATTAAAATCATTTTGACTGTTTTTAAAAAAATATTAAATAAGTTCTTGTTATAAATTACAAATTTAGCCTTATATTTGATGAAAAACAATATTAAAATAATTAAAATTAATAAAAACATAGTAAAGTGTGTTAAAAAGTTGCAGCATAAAGAAAAACTAAACAAGTAAGAAAATTATAGTCGGTCTAGCCCGACTATACGATACCCTATACCATGGTTTAGAGACCCTATCTCTTCGGTCCAACTAATTGGATATAGCAAATAAGCATAAACCAAATTTGAGTGGCATTTTTATACCCTATACCACTATGTGGTTTGGGTATAATGACTTTGTGCTGCTGTTTGTAACAACCAAAAATATTTGACCTAGACCCATCTTTAATTATACCGATCGAATCAGAATCACTTTCTGAGTTGATTTAACAATGTCCGTCCGTCCGTCCGTCCGTCCGTCCGTCCGTCCGTCCGTCCGTCCGTCCGTCCGTCCGTCCGTCCGTCTGTGTGTCCATGTAAAGCTTGTAATCAAACTGCAGGTCGCAAATATGAATATATTTTGATGAAATTTGGTATATAAGCTTTTATCGGCCATGGGATGAACGCTATTGAAATTGGTGAGAATCGGTCCATGTTCAGACCTAGCCCCCATACAAATTACACATATGAAATCGACATAAATTGCCATAAGATCCAAATTGTCATATAGATCTTACTCAAATTGGGTTTATATGCATTCATTACATCCACTAATGAGTAGTCCAAAAATGATCCCTTTGACCCCATATAGAACTGCTTCCCGATCTTCACTTAAATCTATTAAAAAACAAAAATATTGCACTGATTCTTCTCAAATTTTGTTTGTACATATTTTTACAAAATACAAGAGACTTTACCAAACATGATCAGGATCGGTCCATTTTTAGACCTAGTCCCTTTATAGATATAGCATCCGATATGAACTTTTTCATATCTGCAGCCAAAAAAATTAATAAAAATCCCACTCAAATTTGGTTTTTGCTTATTTTCAATGTCCAGTTAGTTGGGCCTAAGAGATAGGGTTTCTAAACGCATGGTATAGGGTATCGTATAGTCGGTCTAGACCGACTATAATTCTCTTACTTGTTATTAATTTTTTTTGGCTGCAGATATGAAAAAGTTCATATCGGATGATATGTCTATATGGGGACTAGGTCCAAAAAAAGGACCGATCCTGACCATATTTGGTAAAGTCACTTACACTTTGAAAAAATATATACAAACCAAATTTGAGAAAAATCTGTGCAATATTTTTGTTTTTGATAGATTTAAGTGAAGATCGGGAAGCAGCTCTATATGGGGCCTATGACTAAGAATTTCCTATAGGTATAATTTTTGAATTACGCACTAATGGATGTAATGGACACATACAAACCCAATTTGAATGAGATCTATATGATAATTTGGAACTTAAGGCAATTTATGTCGATTTCATAGGGGTCATTTGTATGGGGACTAGGTCTGAACATGGACCGATTCTCACCACTTTCAATAGCGTTCATCCCATGGCCGATAGAAGATTAAATACCAAATTTCATCAAAATATATTCATATTTGCGACCTGCAGTTTGATTACAAGCTTTACATGGACACACAGACGGACGGACGGACGGACGGACATCGTTAAATGGAATCAGATAGTGATTCTGAGTCGATCGGTATAATTAAAGATGGGTGTAGGTCAAATATTTTTGGTTGTTACAAACAGCAGCACAAAGTCATTATACCCAAACCACATAGTGGTATAGGGTATAAAAACAACAAGTAGGAAAATTATAGTCGGTCTAGACCGACTAAACGATACCCTATACCATGGTTTAGGGACCCTATCGCTTCGGTCCAACTAATTGGATATA
Organism: Cordilura impudica; assembly: GCA_963682025.1. Classification (NCBI taxonomy): domain Eukaryota; kingdom Metazoa; phylum Arthropoda; class Insecta; order Diptera; family Scathophagidae; genus Cordilura; species Cordilura impudica. Next base: position 109,202,869 of record OY821521.1, read on the forward strand.
GAAAATAAGCATAAACCAAATTTGAGTGGCATTGTTATTAATTTTTTTGGCTGCAGATATGAAAAAGTTCATATCGGGTGCTTTATCTATATGGGGACTAGGTCGAAAAATGAACCGATCCTGACCATATTTGGTAAAGTCACTTATACTTTGAAAAAATGTATACAAACCAAATTTGCGAAAAATCTGTGCAATATTTTTGTTTTTGATAGATTTAAGTGAAGATCGGGAAACCGCTCTATATGGGGCCTATGACTAAGAATTGTCCTATAGGGAACATTTTTGTACTACTGATTAGTGGATATAATAAACACATACAAACCCAATTTGACTGAGATCTATATGATAATTTGGATCTAATGACAATTTAAGTCGATTTCATAGGGGTCATTTGTATGGGGACTAGGTCTGAACATGGACCGAATTTCACCAATTTCAATAGCGTTCATCCTATGGCCGGTAAAAGCTTATATACAGAATTTCATCAAAATATATTCATATTTGCGACCTGTAGTTTGATTACAAGGTTTACATGGTCACACAGACGGACGGACGGACATCGCTAAATCGACTCAGAAAGTGATTCTGAAAGTGATTCTGAGTCGATCGGTACAATAAAAGATGGATCTAGGTCAAATATTTTTGGTAGTTACAAACAGCACCACAAAGTCATTATACCCAAACCACATAGTGGTAAAGGGTATAAAAAGGCATGTGAGAAATTGTGCAAAAAACAAACATTTTAGGTGTTTTTAATGAAATGATTCAAGATGTATCCTTTTACCTTTTCGTGTGATGCAACATTTTTAAAATATTTTAAAAAAGAAGCATATGTTGGAAGCAAAGGACATTAGCAAACGAAGAAGTGAAAAAACTTGTTTAGATGTACTTTAGAATAAGGTTACTAAATTCCGAAATTGCTTAAAATATCAATAGACGAAAGAGGAAATTTAATAAAATAACGTAGTATAAAAACATTTAGTAACCTTATTCTAAAGTACAGAAAATTTGTTCAAATATTGTTTAGTGTTTTAGTGAATATAAAATAAATAAATTAACAAATTTATAAAAATAAAATTTTTTCACCGACAAATAATCTGAGGAGAAAAATAATATATTATGCCAATGTTACAGTTTATATATGAACATACACATAAACATAACAGTTTGACAGTTGAAAATTATTAGCCAATAGGAACACAGTTTGCGTGACATCACATTACCACCAGGCGCTAAAAATTTTAATAGTGTAAGTGAGCTGCAAACTCTCTCTTACTCAATGCACTTAGAGAGACTTATAGTTAAAATAAGAAAACGTACGCAAATAAAAAAAAATAACCTATTTTAAGGTTCATGTTGTTAACACAATCAATATCAATAAGGGTGTTCACTCTTGGTAGTAAAGTACCCTTGTAACCCTTGTAAATGTTGTAGATATAGTAAAATTACTACTATTTACAACACCACAACAACAAAATGTATGAAATTGAAATTTACTACGCTGTGTTAAAAGTACAAGGGTAAAAGGTATAGTACATCTACAAGACTAAACATTTAATTTTAATTTTGTGATAAATGGATCAAAATATTGAAGAAATATATAAAAATAATGAAAAACCCAACCTGAAACGAAAGCGGGAAAAAATAAATAAAAGATGGACCGATAGTGAAGTTCAGCAGCTATTGGAATATTTGCAGGAACATCAAGAGTTTGAGGTGAGTTAAATTATTTTTATTGGCAATAATATTTATTATGTATATTTATATTATTATTATATTTAATATGTCCTTTTTAGAAACCCACTGCCCAAATTTTCTACAGAAAGTTTCTGGATGCAACAGTAATCGATGCTTCTTGGGATATTGTACGGTGGAAAGTAAAGAATCTAAAAATAACCTACAACAAAGCAGAGACATGGAGAAAATTCACCGGTGCAGGCTGGCTTGAAACTGACAAAGGCGTTTTATCCGTACAAGGTTTGCACTATTTTTGTAATTAAGGTTAATCCAACATTTTTAAGTATGTATTACTGTTTCAGATAATAAAGATTTGTAGGTTTTACGGTGAACTTCATGCTATTTTTGGGCAAAAAACACCGAATTCCCATTCGAAGGTTTTGAAAGTGCCGCTACAAGCAACATAGGACTTAATAGCATGCCTATTTCGAATAGTACTGTGGATGAGCAAATAGAGTTTTGCGGCTTCGAAAGTCTCGATGAATACTGCTTGACACCAGTCATCCAATATGCAGGATCAGAAGCTCTAGCAGTAGAAGACTGCGTAACAATTTTTGTTCTTTCCTCTGTATTTGGCCAGGATATGTACTTTGACTGTAAGTTTAAAAAGGCTTTAAAAATACGCCGTGTTATTTTGTCGATCGTACCACCATCACCTACACCAAAAAAAGCAGCAATTTTAGTAATACTCGCCCCTTCTTCATATGACCCGAGTCTGTATAGGACAATTGCTAGCTGGTACTCAACTGGAAATTGTTCACATGAATTGGGTTGGTTAAATTCTGTATCTCCAGAAATCATAGACACCAGTATATGAAACTCAATTAGACTAACCCTCAGCATTTGAAAAAATCTGTGGTCATCTAATTGGGTTAAGACATTTAGTGACCACTTCATTGATTTTGGAACCGAATTCCAAGCTCCGCGGCGGTATACTTAAACTAAAATAATGTCATCAACTAATTCTTCTAAAATGTGGTCAATGGCATCATGTTCATATGTATCTACAAAAGGAGAGTAATTACATTTTTGTGTTGTTTTTATTACTGCAAGTAATACCGTACCTTCAACATCCAGAATCTCTGCAAATTGTATTTCGTCAACTGCATTTTGGACTAAAAAATTTATAATTTTTTCTTTTTCCGTATTTTTGGGCATTTTTCTTATCTGCAAAAACTTGTTGATATTTTAAGTTTTCAAATTGATGAAAAACAAAACAAAAAACAGCTGATTCATTAGTTTACAATACATAACACAAAAGACGTTCACGCTTTGTAGTATAAAATCGTTGTAAATATAACAGGGTTGTAAATTTAACACCAAGAGTGAATACCGCTAATATCATTTTTATGCGAACAAGATACTGTGCATCTGTTAGGCGATTTCTATTTTTATTTCTTATCAATTTTAACAAGGAAAATGAAGAGTCAGGATTATTTTTCCAAAACTCATTACCAGTTGCAAGCGGTAGATTCAAGTCATTTCTCATTTTTAAAAGTTCTTTTTTGATATAAGCACTTTACTTTTAAATATTACATAACAAAAGATTATGTAATTCAATAAAGTTTCCAATATATTAACATATTCATTTAATTTGCTCGAAATATATGGAAAAATACCTATTAAAAACTTTTAAAGTTCTTGTTGAATTAATCAATTTTTTCCCTTAAGATGCATTACTAATAGTTCAATTTTTTGTATAAATTGATGAACTGCGAAAACTAGTTTAATAATGATTTTATTTTTACCTTGTAACTTAAATTTGGATCTTTTAAGTACGCAATAAATTGGAAATTCTGGTTTCCCGAGAAAATTCTCGCTAAACAATTAAAATTTTCATTCATTCTCGCAGTGCATATCAGACACAAAGCGTTAAACCAACCTCTACGTTCGAATGCTAATGAGAGAGTGATTGATTTTTGCCATTTTTGTTTAATGTTTGAGCGCATGTAGGTGTGAGAGCAAAAACGCCGCTCTAATGCTGTGGTCGGCAAAACAACTACGCGGCGTTTTTGCTCTCTATTTCCATATAATTTGAGAATATAAAATGAATATATTAATATATTGAAAACTTTGCTAGTAAAGTACAATATGCGTTTTAAAGTTTTTGATCAAATAGAAAACATAATTGAATTATGTAATAATCCTTTGTTATCTAATATTGAAAAGAAAAGTGTTGATATTAAAGAAGAAATTTTAAAAGTGAAAAATGACTTGAATCTACCGCTTATGACTGGTATTGAGTTTAGGTAAAATGTTAATTAAGCTTCATATCCGAAATCAAAGAATGATTGGGAGTCTTCATTTTCCTCGTTAAAATTTATTAAAAATAAAAATCGTCTAACAGATGCCCATGCTGATGATCTTGTTAGCATAAAATGTTGGTCTAACTCCTAACATTGCACTTCTAACAGTGCATAGTGCACTTCTAACGTGCAACAGCTGACACGATTGTTTAAGGTGACGTGAGGGTAACTAGGCCTTAAGTCAATAGTTTTTTGTAGTACTTATTTGTGATATATTTTGAAGGTGTTTTTATACCCTATACCACTATGTGGTTTGGGTATAATGACTTTGTGCTGCTGTTTGTAACAACCAAAAATATTTAACCTAGACCCATCTTTAATTATACCGATCGAATCAGAATCACTTTTTGAGTTGATTCAACAATGTCCGTCCGTCCGTCCTTCTGTGTATCCATGTAAACCTTGTAATCAAACTGCAGGTCGCAAATATGAATATGTTTTGATGAAATTTGGTATATAAGCTTTTATCGGCCATGGGATGAATGGTATTGAAATTGGTGAGAATCGGTCCATGTTCAGACCTAGCCCCCATACAAATTACCCCTATGAAATCGACATAAATTGTCATATGATCCAAATAGTCGTATAGATTCTACTAAAATTGGGTTTGTATGTGTTTATTACATCCATTAATGAGTAGTCCAAAAATGATCCCTTTGGCCCCATATAGACTGCTTCCCGATCTTCACTTAAATCTATTAAAAACAAAAATAATGCACTGATTCTTCTCAAATTTTGTTTGTATATATTTTTGCAAAATACAAGAGACTTTACCAAACATGATCAGGATTGGTCCATTTTTCGACCTAGTCCCCATATAGATATAGCATCCGATATGAACTTTTTCATATCTGCAGCCAAAAAAAATTAATAAAAATCCCACTCAAATTTGGTTTTTGCTTATTTTCTATGTCCAGTTAGTTGGGCCTAAGAGATAGGGTTTCTAAACGCATGGTATAGGGTATCGTATAGTCGGTCTAGACCGACTATAATTTTCTTACTTGTTGTATATAGAAATTTCTGATGAAATTTCAAACGAAAAAAACAAACAAATAAAATATTAATATTTATGTTACGTTATGTTTAAGTTATGTACATACGTAAAAGCTTAGGTACCTCGAAAAAATCAATTTCAAAATTGGAGGGTAGTTGAGAATTTCTAAAAAACTTGCTTACGCCAAAAAAAATGCCGATAAAACCAGTTGCATTCAAAACAATTTTGTGAAGTGCAGTGCCGGGAACATGTTTAAACGATTTTATATGTTGTCAATCCCATTTCAGAATTTCCTCTTTCTATCGTGTTAATATACTTATGCCATTATAATAAGCTTAACAACAATCAAGTAAAACAGTAGTATTATCCGATTACCAGCAAAATAAAAACAAGAGTGATAAATTCGTCTGTGCCGAATATTTGATATCCTACACCCGTGTTCTAAATACAATATTATAACCAAGGTTGTCAACACTAATGGCCTGTTTCCATATCACAAGCAAGTTCTCATGCAGACGACTGCCACACAGACAAGTACGTAAGCGAATGAGTTTTTATATTACAATTGTCTGACTTACGTTTTGTTACGTTGCTTTTTTGTAGTATCAAATTACATTATTGCCATAGTTTATAATTTTCTATTATGTTTACTTTTTTCATGATAAAATACCATTTTTTCATTATTAAATGGTAACCGTAGTACGAATAAAGGAGAATAAAAATCTGTTGTTTTTTATTTACAAATTGATTTGAAAAATTTTTTGTGACTAAAATTTTTAATAACTTAAATTTATAAAAGAAAAATATGTTTCCAACTACATTTTGATAGTGACTCAAGTGGGAGCGATAGTGTGGACATTCGTTTAATACGCACAAATATCCGAGATTTTGATTTGTTTTCTTGACGCTATAATTTAAAATTGTTATTTTTTTTTATTTTATTAATAATTTCATTATATATGTACATATATACTTACAATTTTTTATCGTTTATATCCATAATTATATATATTTATTTATAAAACAATTACTTTTTTTCGATTGTCTGCTTTTGACAGTATTGACAGTCCAAATTGTAATGTAAAAACCACAAAAAATAGAACTGTTACGTTTTCGCTCAACAAAACTTGACACTTGTTTTATAACAACCCAATACAAATTTCCATACTCAATTGAACAAGCAATTTGAGTCACTTGTGATGTAGAAACAGGCCATAAGAGACAAAAAAGGATAGATTTCAAGGTATTTTAGGTATTTTCGAGCATAAATTAGAGATGCATACAGATTTTTTATACCCTCCACACCACTGTGCAGTGGGTATATCAGTTTGTCGTCCCGTTTGTAAGGCCGAGGCCACGTAATGAGCGGCAAAGCGGTGAGCGGCAGAGCGGCGAGTTTGAGCGGCAAGTGGCTTATTACTGAGCGTCATTTCTGAACGGTTAGTTGTCAAAATGCCATTGTCAATGTTATTATATATTATCTTATATATTAAAAGAATTTATGAATAAACTTTGCATTCAAGATTTTTTTCAATATTTTTCTTCTCTCAAACCTCTATAACTAGATTTCTAATTAACGTAGACTGTTGACATAGGTCTAAGAACACTCAGTGGATCAAGCTCCTTCTATTGAGCTATTAACTGCTTAAATTCGTTGGGTTTGAGGAAAGTTATGCGTGGAGAATCAACTTTACTTTTACTGTACGTTAACTTATCTTGGCATATTTTGGCATTACTGTACGTTAACTTCTCTTGGCAAATTCGTTTGGTTTGAGGAAAGTTATGTGTGGACAATCAACTTTACTTTTACTGTACGTTAACTTCTCTTGGCATATTTTGGCATTACTGTAGTTAACTTCTCTTGGAAAATTTTGGTATTATATTATAAAAATTAATATAATATAATATAATGCTGCGGAGCAGCAGGGGTCCTCTAGTTTATATAAAAATTTTTTATAATAAAAGCAAAATATTTTCACTATTTCATGATTTTTATTTATGTATGACTACATTTCCACCTTTTTAACTTTTTATCGATTGAAAAACAACACAAAAATGGTTGTCGTTAAGATAACAGCAACAGCTGACTTTAACAATAGTGAATATCGTTTAAAAATTTTACTGAATACCAAAATCAATAATTTTATTGTTTTCTTCTTTAACGATTCGATAATCTTTGCCGCTTCGCTGCTCATTGCGTGGCCTCCTGATCCTTATAACAACTCGAGTAGATATAGAGATGTTCGACTGTCCTTCTGTCTGTCTGTTGAAATCACACTCATTCACAAAATAAACCAGTTGCTAGGGTAAAATTAGGATAATATTGTTGGAATCAAAAATGGGGTAAATCGAACATCATTGCGCCAAGTGTTTGTGAGCCAAGTTTTTCAGTGTGTTTGTTGTAATAATTTGGTATTATTACGTTTTTAATTGTTTAATTTTTCAAATATTTTGTTTATTTCTATTAAATAGTACAATAAGACCAGCTCCAAGTGGAGAGCATCAAAGATTTAACACTTATTTGTTTTTGTTCACATGTGCAAAAAACTAAAACATACACATTTTTTGTTTGCATCGCTGATACATATCCACAGTGGGTGAATGAATTTGCCAATTTTGTTTTTTAATAATCTCGATGCTAAATCAATGGAAACTTTTAAACTTCTGTGCCAGAGTTAACAAAATTAATAAAAATAGAAAATGGTATGTAAAAATGAGTATAAAATCTTAACCGTTATTTAAATATTTATAGTTTCTGACGTTTTCTTTCAATTGTTTTTTAAACACAATTTCATTTTTCAATGTTTTCATCTTATTATTAATTATTCTCAAATAATGGCATGAATAAAGTTTTTGGAAGAGTTAAAAACCAAAATAATAGATGATTTCATTGATGGTCTTCAGTAAAAGCAAATTTGCGAGCAGTATTCTATGAACAGATCCAAAATTTTAAAAATTGTCAAGAAATATCGTGAAAGAGGTACGGTGACGACTCAACATTCAGGCAGCAGGTCCCGTAAAACGGGTCAGAGACAGGATATTTTCATAGCAATAGAGTTTAAAAAATGTTCAAAAAATATATGCTCGAACAGTTTCCTGACGAGCAACTGAGGTTGATCTTTGTTGTTATCTTCCTGTGAAGAACCCATTGATATCACTGGTATGAGATTGCTTTTCGGGCCAAGGAATGGGCCCAATTCAGGTAGGGAAAGATACTCTAACTGGAAATGGATGCAGGCATGTTCTAAATGACGTAATGTATCCATATGCAGAGGAAGAAAATATGTCCCTGGTCAGAAAGTTTCAACATGACAATGACCCAAAACACATAGTTGTAACCGAATGCAGTTTGTGTTTTGGAATGGCCAGCCCAATAACCGGATTTCAATCCCATTAAAAATCTATGAGAAATTGTAGATCGAAAAATACGGTGATGAAATTCAGAGTGCCAAAACATTTGAATGCCTATCATCAACAATTTAATTGACTCCATGCCTCGGCGTTGTGAAGCAGTACTTAAAAATAATGGGTAGATATACAACAAAGTAATGAAACTAAAAATAGATGAAAAGTTTTCATTTATTATAGGTATTATTGTAATGAATAATTTTATATATTATTTTTTTCTAAAGTAAGCTATTTTATGTTAATATTTCTTTTTTAAATAAATAAAATATACAAAATCTTAAATTAATGAAAGAGTTTCTAATTTTATGATCGAATTAAAAAATTTTATGATCGAAAAAAATTAATAGTGATAGTTGAAATAAAAGGATCAAGATGTTTTTTATTAAGAATAAAATAATTCATCATATATTTTATAATATATTTTCATAGAAATGGGTCGTTGAAAGCGCTGAACACCTGAAAAACGTAACATTACAAAAAAAAAAAAGGTTTCTGAGTATAAATCATATTCTGAAATAAGAAAATTGGTTGGGTGCTCTAACAAAATGATTGTAAATGCAATAAAATTTACTAAAAAATCTGAAACACGTGATCGCAAGTGAGTTTCGTCCCATTAGTGGTTAAGCGTTTGGTCAGACAATGCAAGAAGACCCTATTTATGCCAGCTACAGAGCTAAAAAAGGAGCTAAGTGTGGCCGCAAGTGTTGAAACTATTCGTCGGAGATTGAGAGGCAACAACTGTAGTCTCCGAAAATTGCCCCTGCTCTCACGCAAGCATGTCATTTGAAGTTTGCTAGAATTCATTTGGAATGGCCAGCTGAAAAGTTGAGAAATGTTCTTTGAGCAGATGAATCCTAAGTTGTTTTATTTGGAGGCAACGGATCGTATTCTTACGTCAGAAGAGTCTTAACGCAAAAAAAACATTACACATGGCGGTTTTAGCATTACGATATGGGGCTTGGTTTTCCTACTATGGAGTAGGACCCATATATTGGATCAGAACAATCATGGATAAGACAGTTTACGTTAATATCCTCCAGGAAGTAATGCTACCATATGTATCTGAGGAAATGCCGCTGGTTTGGGTATTGCAGCAAGACAATGACCCGAAACATACCAGCAAACTTGCAAAAAAGTGGATTCAGGACATTAAAATAAACTTGATGGAATGTCCGGCTCAGTCCCCAGATCTAAATCCAATCGAGAATTTATGGACAGATATAAAGAAAGGAGTATACCAAATACAGCCAACCAGTAATGAAGCCCATTTGATTGCTTTTCAGCAAATCTGGAACTCAATTTCGATGGAGCGGTGCCTAAATCTGGTGAAATCGGTGCAATAACGCAATGGTGCAGTGGGCACGCAACAAAATATTTATTTCAATATGAGAAGATATCATTAAAATACTGAATTCAAAATCGTTCATTTATTTTTATTTATTAGTTTAAGTATTTATTTTTAATACAATAAGAACTGTAGTGTATTCCTTGACTGGGTGTTTTTCAAGTTGTTTTAAAAAAGTTGAAAATTTTTAATAAAATAAAAACTAAATTAACAGTTTGTTATTTAATTTTAAATTTTTTTTTTTTTCAATTATATATTCTTCCTTTATTTACATATTTTAACAAATTTGATATTTACATATGCTATCTTATCTTTACATAGATATTGCAACAAATAATATATAGGATCTAAAGACATTAAATAGCTTTTATTTTATTTTTTAATGATTTTTAAAGGAAAATGGGAGGGAAAAAACCTTTATATGATTTAATAAATTCAAATACTATCTGAAAATATTTATATGCTTATTTATACAAGGTTTATTAGAAATAATAGACCTCTATAAGTATATAATTTTCAATTTGGTGATTTCTTTTTAATTTTACGTTACTTCTATACATTCTCTTATCAGTGGGTAAGAGGAATTTTCAATTTTGGCAAAATAATTGTTGTTAATCCTTGTTATGAAATCGTTAATTTTTTCATAACCTGTTTCTTCATGAAGAAGATTTGTAGGATACCTCGAGGGCTTTTTATTTATCATTTTAAGACATTTGTTTTGTATAATTTGTAAGCGTTTTAGGTGGCAGTTGGCAGCGTCACTCCAAATAGGACACGCGTATGTTAATATTGGCCTTATAACACTTTTGAATAGGAGATTTTTAGAAGTGGCCATAATGCTTTAAATGATTTTATAGCTTTTTGGCACGTAGCCATAATATGTTGTTTGAAAGTAAGCTTTTTGTCCAAGACAACTCCGAGATATTTGACATGATTAACTACATTTATGGTATTATTTCCAATATGAAGATGACGTCTTGGCAATCTTTTGGGAGATTTGTTGAACGGAAAAATAATTGCTTGGGTCTTGTTTGGATTAATTTTGATTTTCCATTTGTGAAAATATTTACTGCAATTTACAAGTCCCTTTTCCATTTTCTTCAGGAGTGCACTTGTAAGTTTGTTTGAAGAAATTAACGCAGTATCATCTGCGTAGTAAGCAATTTTCATATATTTCGGGACTTTGAAATCGGATGTATATATCGAGTAAAGCAATGGCGACAAGACTGATCCTTGAGGTAACCCTGTGGTAATGGTTTTTGGAGATGATGTTTCATTATTAATCGCAACTTTAAAGTTTCTGCCGTGAATGAAATCTGAAATAAGTTTGCATAAATATTTTGGTATATTTGCATCAAGAAGTTTAAATACTAGGCCATTATGCCAAACGGTGTCAAACGCTTTTTCAATATCTAACAATATTAGACCCGTCGAACGTTTGTTTTTATTTGTGATTATTTGATTTTTGATTCTGTTTATTTGGTGCGTAGTGCTATGCCCTTTTTTAAATCCAAATTGTTCTTTGGCAACAATAGAATTGGTCGTTACAAATTCACTAAGACGAGAATGTAGTATTTTTTAAAATATTTTACCTAAGTTACTTAATAGACTAATAGGTCTGTAGCTGTTTGGGTTATTTTTTGGCTTACTAGATTTGTTTATGGCTATAACCTTAGCATTTTTGAAATGGTTTGGGAAATAGTTGACTTTGATGCAGCTGTTAAATATTATAACCAGTAATTTTAGAGCTTTGAGTGGTAGTTCCTTTAAGAGCAGGTTCGGAACATTGTCAAAACCAGGGGATTTTGAGGGTTTTATTGATGAGACAATATTCATTACTTCTTCAAGAGATGTATAAATAGCTGATTCAGAACTAGGATTTTCCTTTTTAAAATTATTTACTGTTGTATTTATTAATGTATCCGCTGAGTGGTTATAGTTCGAAGTGAGGTTATTTGCTTGGACAAATGTATTTGCTAGGATTTCAGCCTTGCGCTTATCAGATGTTATTTTTGTATTTCCAATTTTAAAGTGAGAGATTTGATTTTTTCCCTTTCCTCGCAAGTTCCTGCTTATTTTCCAGAATGATTTATCACCTGGTTTTAAATTGGATAATAATTGACACCATTTCTTATTGCGCTCCGAATTAATACTTTTACCAATCATGTTACTTAGAAACTTAGTACATTGATTATAAAAAGTTTGCTCGGCTATATTTGAAGATCGTTGGCTTTTTCTTTTAAAGCTTCTTAGTTTAATATATTTCACAGTACTTTCTGGTAATGTGTAATTATTTTGTTGAGTTATTTTAGGTGTGGACACATCCCTTGCTTCGAAAACTACATTTATAAATTTTTGGATTTCCTGATCAATAACTACCTTAGTATTGTATACAATCCGAATATAACGTGATTTTATTGTCTAAAAAATTCATAAAAATGTTCCAGTTGGTTGCACTATAATGATAATAATTGAGGTCAACCTGCAAGGCCATTGATCTTTTAAGTGCACATATAATGGGGCGCTGGTCTGATGGTATTTCGTAATCCATTGTTTTTACGTCTATATTTAAAGCGGTATTGCTTAAAATAATATCGACTGTGAATGCTTCGCGATTGTGTTGATGGGGGAATAGGGTTGGACTATTAGGATAGTGTATGAAAAAATTGCTTGATTGCTGTAGATTGTTGAGTGCGATTCCTGCAGTATTATTTGAACGGCAATTCCAAGAACAATGTTTGGCATTTAGGTCACCAAAAACTATATATTCTTTGGTGGAAGGTGTTAGGTTCAAGATATCAGCACAAAAGCTTTGGGTATATCTTGGTGAATATAACGAAGATACAACAATAGGTCTATTATTTATAATAACTTCTATTGAGATGTTTTCGATTGATGAAGTGTTTGATATAAAAAGGTTTTTATGAGCGACAGATTTATGAATTAACAGAGCTACTCCTCCTCCTCTTGCATCTGTTCTGTCACTTCTATATAAATAATAATTTTTAAAGTAGGGTCTATGATTTTCTGAAAAAAATATTTCATTCAAAGACGCTATTTTAATATTTTCTCGTTCAATTAGTATCTCAAATTGTTTTAATTTAGAAAAGTTTGAAATGCCATTAGCATTTAAGTGAAGCATTTTGAATTCGTTTAAATTATTAGTATAATCCATGGGCGTATTTTACCATTGACATTACAACTTTGATTTGTTGTACTTTTGAAGTGCACCTATGCAAATCATCCATAGCTGTAGTGAAAATATCAAAAAGCTCATCAATGCTAAATAAATCGTTGTTTGTTTTCAGCTGGTTAGCATATGTAGCTTTGCTGTTATTATTGATGTTATTGTTACAATTTGTGTTGTTGTTACTTCTTAAATTTGGGAAATCAACCTTTGATTGAAATGAAATATTTTGTTGTTGCCTGCTTTTGGAAGTTACTCTTGTTCTAGTTTCCAAATAGAGAGAACGTAACGGACAGTTGATGTTGTTTGCAGAGTGAGTGATCAGTTCTCTCTTTTCCATGTTTTTTGCAATTAAAGCATGTAAAAACAGCTGGTCTTTTTTCATTTGTGTTAAACGGACACACACTTGTATGATGTTGTTCTGCACATATCATACACGCAGCACTTCGATGGCAATGTTCACCGCCATGGCCATACATTAAGCAGTTCCAGCATTGAGTTGGTTTATTTCTGGATCTAGATTTGTATTTTTTCCAAGAAATTATGATATTGGAAATTGTCCTTACATTTTTTTAAGGCAGTTGGGTTAAAATTTTTACGAACAAATTGAACTTTGTAAACAGCATTGTTGTTCGAACTGAATTTGGTGACTATTTCAGCCACGGAAGGAGGGGATAGGTTGTAGTTTTTTAACTCTTCGGTGATGTCCTCAGAGTTTATGCGGGGTAAACCGTGTAAAAAGGTGGTGTATAACCTATTTTCTTTGGAGCCATAAGAATGAAACTCCATCTTATTCTCTTTAAGTATTTGTTTGTAGCATTCGTACATTTTATTACTTGGAGCAAAAATTTTGGTACCAATTGAAGTACGTTTGAAAATACAATCCTTACCAAGCAGCTTTTGTATTTCTGTAAATGAAGCGTTAGCTTCTACAACAATGGGTGGAAGTTTCTGTTCCTTAACATCGTTAATATTTGATACGGGAGTTACGTCCATACCATTGAGGCCAGCAAGTAGGCTAAATCTGTTGCTTGAAGTTGACGCAATGTTCGGGTTAACACAACCCGGAGGAAGTTTTGTCATCTTCTTGTTCACAAGCTTTCTTTTTGATGAAGATTTGGCCCCTCGGGCCATCGCTAAATTTTTATTCTTGTTTTTATTCTTGTTTTAGGCAATTGCAAAAACAAAAATATACACTTGTTTTTAATTTTAAATAGTTGTACTCTAAGCGCTTTGATTTTTTACACGACCGTTCGTAAAGAGAGTTAGATTCGAACTGTTTGTTATTTAATATTATTTCACAGTCTTGTAAGTATCTTATGACAAATATTCAATGAAATTAGGTTTACCTATTTATAAATATCTAACGAAGAACTTTTTTTATCCTGGTCCTATTTTTTTGACCGCAGCTGCATATATATTTCAACATCGTTTTAGCGGTTATAGTAGCCAATTTGAAAGGGTTTTCAATCGGTTTCAATATTGTGGGTAACGGTACCAAACCCTGGAAATAAATCACTCTCTTTTTGTTCAAGTATACAAATATCAGGTCGGTTAATATTTATCATATATACATTAGGGTGACAGCGGTTTGTATGAAAAAATTTGTTGGTCCAATTTTGAGGTGTGCGGATTGGATTATAGTGACACTGGATCTAAACCTTTAGTGCGCAAAATTTGAGCCAAATCGGATAATGCTTTCTGGACGCGCATTGAGTTCAAAGTTCAAATATGCATTTATATGTAAAAAATTATCAAAAAAAATTATTTTTCAAAAAAATTTTGATATTAATAATTACATTTTAATTAGATTAATAAGTGAACCATAGAGTAAATTCTAATAAAACAAAAAAAACTATTATCGGTTATATATATCAAGTTATATCAAGTTCCCCAGACAATAAATGCGCCGCAGACCACTTGTTTAAGAAAATCGAGCTCACATATTGAAGGCCATTGATATAATTTACAACAACAACATTTTTGCATTCTCCTGATCCTAAAATGATCTTATGTAAAGTATTTTATATCTAGTCTATTGTTATGCCGTTCCGAATTAATGTCAAAACGGTACATATTTTTTACCACTATTTCAAAATCTCCAATTTTACTTTTTCAAAAATTTTCCGAAATCAACGATTGGACTTTAAGGTCTTATTAACAAAATATATCTGATTAAAAATGCCAAATATTGTAGGTATCGTGTTCTCAATTTGGCGAGGGCAGCGTTTTTATTTCAGCGGATTTGGAGAAAAATGTGATTTTTCATACCTTATCAACTGTTAGGCTACATTTTTCTGGTGTTATCATATTTCATTTGTCAAAATATTATACTACTTAATATAAGTTCTCAATCCTGTAAATTTAGGTTAAATTGGAACACTATAAAATGTCCCCCTTTAAGGTCAAAAATCTAATGTAAGGATATTAACATTTATTTAAAACAAAATACCGATAATAATATATATTCGTGGAAGGATTTCGATAAAACTTGTTGATAATATTTTAATAATTCCAAAAAATACTATTCTGGACTTATTTTCTGAAATTTACCCGTCGGGTAGTCAAAGTGTGTCCTAGTTTTAATTTTTTTTTCGGAATTATTATATTCACATATATTTAATACAGTACAAACAAATTTGTATATCGAGGGCTTATATTCAAAAAGTGCTATTTACATTTGACAGCAATATTAATTTTTTATTTCAAACTGTTCTCTGATATAACTGTCAAGTATGATATTAATTTTGATATCATACATGATTAGTACGACTATTTCTTAATAGATATTTATTGTAGCAAATCAAACAAATACTTTCAGATCTATTAATTATTTGGTTTTACACTCTCTCTTTAAAATAATTATTGATGCAGATAGCACTTTTTGAACATAAGCCCTCGATATACAAATTTGTTTGTACTGTATTAAATATAAAAACTAATTAATCTACATATTTTCATGAAATAACTAATAAATTTGAGGAATTTTATGATTTGGCTCAAATTTTTCGCACTAAAGTTCTAGTGTCACAATAATCAGACCCGCGCGTCTTGAAATTCCAAAAAAATGGCTGTCACCCTAATATACATATGTATGTAGTTTGTGGCCTAATATTTCATTAGTCGGGGGTCACACAAGGCAATTTTTATTGCGCAACTTTTTGGCAATTCTCTTTTGAAATTGCTTTTATGTCCACACACGACAATTTCTTCGGCAATTTTACTGTTTTGTTTTGTTTTTATTTTCTTATAATTTGACATTTGTGCTCTAGTCGTAAAGAACAATAATAAAATTAAATACATACATACATAAATTAATTTAATTTGTTTTGTTGAAAAATGAATTCAAAAGAAAAAAATTAAGTCCCGATTCCATTTAAAGGCCATTTTAATAAAGTAAACAATAATTACGAATTATTCACAACAAGAAGCGAAACACCGAATGAAAAGAAATGTCAAATATTCAACAAAAAAAAAAGCGAATGAGAGAATTGCTCGAAATAGCCGAGAACCGGCAATTATTTTTCCCTTTTTATTCCCCTCACCGCAAACATCTACAAACTCAAGAGTTGCGCAACAAAAATTGCCTTGTGTGAACTCGGACTTATCAATATATGTATGTATAGTCCATGTTCACACAAGGCAACTTTTGTTGCGCAATTCTTGAGTTTGTAGATGTTTGCGGTGAGGGGAATAAAAAGGGAAAAATAATTGCCGGTTCTCGGCTATTTCCAGCAATTCTCTCATTCGCTTTTTTTTTTGTTGAATATTTGACATTTCTTTTCATTCGGTGTTTCGCTTCTTGGTGTGAATAATTCGTAATTATTGTTTACTTTATTAAAATGGCCTTTAAATGGAATCGGGACTTAATTTTTTCCTTTTGAATTCGTTTTTCAACAAAACCAATTAAATTAATTTATGTATGTATGTATTTAATTTTATTATTGTTCTTTACGACTAGAGCACAAATGTCAAATTATAAGAAAATAAAAAAACAAAACAGTAAAATTGCCGAAGAAATTGTCGTGTGTGGTCATAAAAGCAATTTCAAAAGAGAATTGCCAAAAAGTTGCGCAATAAAAATTGCCTTGTGTGACCCCCGACATAATATGTTGCGCTTAAAGTTTAATTGCCAACACTGTTTTAGTGTGGTTGACTATTACAAAAAAACAATACATATCAAATACAGACTTGTATTTAAAAGTACTTATACTGAAGTTTTCGAATTTCGAACACACGAACACACCTCACAATCTCACCATAATATAAAACAAATCATTTGTAAATTTGTTGTTGGTGTCGTTGTGTCTCGTTTATGAATTTCTACATAGAAATGGCAAAGTTTTTTTTTTATTAAATTAATCGGGAAATAAAAAGTATTTTATTAAAAAATTAATTTTAGTTTATTTAGCGTTCGCGTTGTGAAGTAATTTTCAATAATTTAGTGTGAGTTTAAAATTACTAAATGTGTTATTTTTTTGTGAGGTGTGAGGTGGAGCAACGTATCTAGATGGTACAATAAGAAGAAGTACATAAAGAGGAAATAGATTAAAGAAAAAATAACAAAAGAAATACGATAAAATAATGAAACTGGTCAATGTGTGTGAAGAAAGTGAAATACAAATTTGTGTGTGTATAAAAGTTTATTCAATTATTTGAAAAGAAGAAATTTCAACAATTGTTAAAAACAACATAAAAAAAATTTATTACCAGAAAAAGTTAAACAAACTTATAAAATAGTGAAAAATATGCATAGATTTATAAAATAAAGCATGTGTGTATTTCACTATATTTTCTTAAGTTTCTCCAACAAACAACCACAACCAACCAGTCAATCCAATTGATGCATCATCAAATTTATTAAGAATTATTAAAACAAAAATAATGATAAAAGATGATAATATTTATTACTACACTATCATAAATACTGCTTTATTGCTTTATTGTGCGTACTTCGAAAGACGAAATAATTTTAATGCAAAAGAATTCCTTATTTTTTCTCTATTGTGAATGAATTATGCTGCTTTTATTTTTTGTATTTG
Organism: Cordilura impudica; assembly: GCA_963682025.1. Lineage (NCBI taxonomy): Eukaryota > Metazoa > Arthropoda > Insecta > Diptera > Scathophagidae > Cordilura > Cordilura impudica. Next base: position 109,220,888 of record OY821521.1, read on the forward strand.
TTTTTGAAGTTTTTCTACCTCAAAGGTAGAGTCGAATAATAATAGTAAAAGCAACAACTAGTTTTATATGTACATATGTACATATGTATGAATACAATACAAATAACAACAAAAATCAATTAAATTTATAAATTTGATCTTATATTTTGTTTCTTGAATGCTCAGATGCCGTTAAACTTGTAATGTTCTTTAATATGTTGTGAAACAATTGTGTGTGTCTACAAATCGGCTTTAATATTTAAATTATTTCTCCTTTTCCACTTGTAGGTAGGTATTAAAAATTCCGTATTCAGTTAAACTAATTTCTAAAACTGTAAGTGCTTTCCACATAATTCGAATTAAAATAAAAGGAAAACACTTTCCACATCACATATATACCAAACGGGCATAAAAAAGTCAATAAGTCAATTATAATTGCAACAAAAGTAGTTAACACTCTAGTTTAAGTGCTTCAAAAATTTGATATTAAGAACAAAAAAACAATTTTAAGTAAATTAAAAAAAAAAAAAAAAAAAATAATAAAATCAAAATTGCCGATGATCTATTATGATATACATACATTGAATTTTTCTGAGCACATATACAAGTTTTTTATCTTTTTCTGTTGATTTTCTAAAACGACCCCGCATTTTTCCTCTTAGTGTAGAGAATAGAAGTATTAATAACTTAAGCTTAAAGTTGAAAACCTCAAAAATTAAAAATTCAAGTGTTTATATTAAAAATATAACCATATTAAATGGAAACTAAAATTAAACATCCGGAATTAAAACAACGAGATCAAAAACAACAACATCATCATTTATTACAACAAAACAAACATAACAAAGTGCCAACAATCTTCTAGTATTCCTGCTATTATAAAAAAAAAAAAACCCAATCATATATTAAACGTCATCGACAACTACAATATCATCACAAAAAAAAAAAAATAATAAAAATAGTAAAAACACCAAAAACGTCTTCAAGTGTTTTATTTTATCTTGTTTCCCTGAAAATTGTAAACAATTTAAATTTGACTTAATTTTAAATTGTGCCGAATTTGTATGGTTTTATTATAAACATCCTTCCTTCAAATTGTTCTTTATTGTTCTGAACATAATCACTGTCATCTCCGGTATTCAATCATCATGGGCAATTGTTTACGCACAGAAAAATCCGACGTCGATAAAACGCATGTCGATCAACGGAATCCACTCGATGATGCTGGCACTGTTGGCTTAACGGGTGTTCCACAAATAACTTTGCCAATCGGGCAGCCACAGGAACAAATTCGCCCTGTCCCTCAGATACCAGACAGTGAAACTTCAAATGCAAATGCTAAAATATTTGTAGCTTTGTATGATTATGACGCCCGTACCGATGAGGATTTAAGTTTTCGAAAGGGAGAGCATTTGGAAATATTGAATGATACACAGGTGAGTGATTCGAAAAATTAGAAACAAAAATTTATTTCTTCAATACCTGGTGTATTTGTGTATTCTACTTTCAATTTATTAATTAAAAAAAATTTTTTTTAAAACATATTTTATTAAAAATACAGTAAAAACTCTGCTCCCGAACACCTCCCATAAAAAGACATCTCATATATTTCCTAGATACACTTTTTAGTTACATTTGTATCATTGCTTAAGGGGCGTGGAGATAAATATCAAAATAAATACCAGTTAAGATTTTAAGAGAGAAGGTTAAGGTTAACATTTTCTGTTCAGTACTGAAGATAAGCAAACAAATATTTTTATTTAAGAAAAAAAAAAGAAAATCTAAATTTTTTATTAAATTTGGACTATAAGCATATATCTGATGAATAATGAATTTGTTTTATTTTTTAATTTAAAATAAAAAATACTGTATATTCACATATGTAGGTATAACAGCATGTAATGTTTAAGTGATCCAAGCGGTCATTTTGGACAGACCTGAATGAGGTTGTGATATGTCGGCTAAAAGCTACAAGGAAATAGATTCTAATGGTTATGGATAAATCTTATAATTTTAAATGTGTAAAAATAAAAAGGAACTTCTAAGGATATACAATGGTTTTACGCGAAAGTATTATTTTTTATTATATTACAAGGTTCAATACTGGGAGCACTATTATTTATTATTTACATAAATGATATGCCAAACATTATAAACAAATGTGAAGTAGTACTATTTGCAGATGATACTTGAATTTTTACAGAAGCAAGTACAAATGAACAATGTTACATGAACTTAGCAGAAGACATGAAAACTATAAATAACTGGTTAAAAATGAATAAACTAAAACTAAATGAGAATAAAACAAAACTAATGGAAATTAATATGAAAAGCGAATCAGTATTTAAAATAAATAACGAAATAATAGAAAAGTATTATAAAATATCTTGGGTTTATAAAGATAAAAAATTAGAACTAAAAAAACATATAGAATTTATATGTAAAAAAATCGGCAAGAAAATTGGATTTTTTAAAAGAAGGAACAATGTTTCATTAATAACAGCTATAAATATATATAACACAGTGATAAAACCACATTTTGAGTTTGGATCAACAATTTTATATACACATGCTGCAATAAAACACAAATGGATAGATTACAAAAGTTACAAAATAAAGCAATGCGTACGATATTAAATTGCAACAAATATACACCAATACAACACATGCTAGATACATTAAAATGGCTCAACATTCGTCAGACTGGAATTAAACACGATAAACTTTATATAAAAAATGAAATTGGAAAATGCACCGGAATATATAATAGAGCAGTTAACATACGTTGAGGAAATACAACCACCATATGGCCTTAGAAATACGGGTAATTTCAGATTAGAGAGTAACAACAAGTGCGATGCAAAAATCCCTATTTTTTAAAGGACTTCAAATATATAATAGCCTACCAATTTATATTAAAAATGAAAGAAATTTTAATGTTTTTAAAAGAAATATTGTTAGATATGTAAGAAATAATATGCAATAGATCCTTAGGATATTTATATTTATTTGTAAAACATCTTCAGAGAAATGAAAAGTATTTTACCTAACTATGTCAAATTAGAAAGAAATGTTAATGTTTTTAAAAGAAATGTCACACAATTTTTAAGATATAACACAAATCAAGAAGTTGTATAAAAATTGTTAAATATTAATTATTAGTTTTAAATTAAAGTATAATAAATACTACCACTACTACCACAAGCATTGTTGTATTTTCATATGTTTGTCATGCCAAAAAAGAGTTCTAATTGAAAAATGTACATGCGACTTTCCTCATGTGTTGTACATAAACAATGTTTGAAAGGGCACTATGTGTACAAATTGCACGTGCTAAAAAAATAAGAAAAACACAAGCAAAACACATAGTGTTAAAGCAGCTTTAGTGTGTGTTTAAACATGAAAGTTTTCTTGCTGAAAGTCTTGAGTTTATATGTGAGACGGGAGAGAAGAATGGCATGGGGTACATACTTTCATGTACTCTGAAATTCTCTTGTTTCTTGCTTCGTAATTTTCAAAGTGAAGATATTTTACGTTTTCTTTTATTTTTATGTTTATTTGTGTTAAGAAAGACAATAATTTCAAATAAAGTTAATTTTAATGAAATAAAATGATAAAATAGATAAAATAAACATGAAAAAATCTTGAATTTCAATACAAAAATTTCAGTGTGTAGACACGCATGAAAGTTTAAAAGAGAATTTCAAACAATTTCAGAAAGAAAAATTTCATGTATAAACCGGGACTTTGTCAGTCTTTGAAAGGTTGTTGAGCTGAGTTTAGCAAGCGCAGCAGAAAGTGCATTATAAATAATACTCATGCTAGATACTGCATAACTTTTCATTATAAATACGGCCGATAGTTTTTAAATAAAATCAACACCTTATAAAATTAAAGATGTCAATGTTATGGCTTTAATGACAACCATAGTTTAAAAAAAGTAGCAAATGACAACTATAGTTGTCACAAAATAAATTGCCTCTAAATATTTAAATGTTGCCCATTCTCACTATATTGATACTTTTTTGTGTAATTACACTTAAACCGAATTAAAATACCTGTCAGCATTGGCCAAATATAAGTGTAAAGGTGCTGTTACACGAAGTGTTTTTTTACATATGTACTGTCACTTTTTTTATCCATATGAAATTCCTCATGTCTGTCAAAATTGTCTTTTACATACGATTCATAATTTTTGCTATCACACGTGCATATGTATTTCCGTATGACATAACCTCTAAGTGTAAACAACAGCTGATTTAATTTGTGAATTTACAAAAATTTATTGTTAAAAAAAAGTTATATATTTTTTAATTGTTAATTAATATTAAACAATTTATTTTTCTTTCAATATTAATCTTTAAAATTTACTCTGTTTTTCTTTCGCCACAAGCAGTGTTGTATTTTCATATGTTTGTCATGCAAAAATAGAACCTGTTCTAATTGAAAAATGTACTTGTGACTTTCCTCATGTATTGTACATAAACAATGTTTCATATGTATCACACGATGTGTACAACTTTTGTTGTGGGAAAATTTGACAATACATATGTAAAAAACACATCATGTAATAGCACCTTAACGAGTTAGTTAATTTTTGTTTCTTAAATAATAGTTGTCAAAGAACCGAATTCGAATATATTCTGATTGTTTTTTCGATTCCAAGACTTTTGGTGTTTACGGCATCAATTTATCTTAAAGAACAACGAAGTTACATGTATGTAGCTTATTTTTGAGTGGGCGAACGTATTTTTTAGTAAGCGTCAACGTGTTTAGTACTGATTTCAACTAAACTGGCGTACGAATAAAACACTTGCAACCAACTTCAATAAAAATGATTTACTAAACTGAATTTTATATTTTTACAATTTAATATTTTATGAACAAAATAAAAAAAATAGTTTTTTTCGCTGAACATTTTTTATATCAGAAATAGATCCCATTATAGATTTTGTTGTACCTTTAGCTACTTTATAGCTATAAATAAGCCGCTTCCATAAAAAAATATAAGAATAACTGGTAACTTGTTTTGTGTTCTTCATAAATCTTTTCGCAATAGCCCAAAATCTTTTCATTGGCCAAATAGTCGGTACTACCTCATGCTGCCGTATGAATGCTAAAAGTCTCTTCTCTATCAGTATTCTCTATAAATCAGTATTTATCATACCTGTTGTTATGTACGAATTACACCTTATGCAACAAGTACAGATTGCTTGCCAAACTAAACATAAAAAAATTCTTATTTTCATTGAGTTTTAAATTTTTCCTCAACGTTTCTTCTTGTATCCGCTACGTTAAATTCCTCTCATGGAAGCGGATAAGACGTACGTCATTTATGATGCAACAATCATATTTTGTTTTGAATTGGGATAAAAATTTTTATGCCGTTATATTGCTTTCTCATTCTTCTTGAAGTTTCATTCCGGTACCTTTTGTAATTTATATGTTATCGATCCTGCACTTTTTTTAACTTTTCTAACCAAAACTTCTGAACAGTGTGATTTTACCGTTACTTTTCTGTTCGACAGGTTGTCGATTATCCATTTTTGAGCAAACTATCCAATTGATATATCAAAAACTAACTTGATAAAAAAATTTTTAAATTTCTGCATGTTTAATGCTTTACCATACGCGCAAAATACGTGCACTTGTTTGACTGTTCTCAGTCTTTACTAAGTGTATATTTAGTAACTGTATAGCTTTTTTCTAATTTTTATTGAACAAAAAATTTTTTGTTATCTTATCAAAAAATTTCGTACGTAGTTGCTGTAGTATTTTTGCACAGCCATAAAATTAATTCTGATAAATATCAAACTTTATACACAGAATATAGATTTATTGTAACTACTTATTTAATTGCCGAGACAATTGCAATGAATTTCGAGTTGATGACTATTAATATTTTGTTGTGTTAAGAAAAACTATTTTACCACAATAGAAAATGATTTGCTACTTTGCATTTGGTGTTAATACAATCGGAAATAAAATTGTTAAACTTTAAAACAATTCGTTTGGCGAAATTTTCAATGTACATGGAAACTAGGTTGTCAGTTAGGGCTTATTATTATTATAAATTTATTTTTCTTCTTCTGAAAATGGGGTAACATTTTATGGTTTGGGTATTTTGAATTTAATTAAATTTAAAAATTTTTGAGAATTTTAGAGAAAATATTTCCTTTACTTACGAATTTTGTATATACATTTTTTGAGATATCGCACCAGTACCTCTTAAGTGAGTCAACTCAAAATTTTTCAATTTTCACTTTTTGCAAGACAACGATACACATTGGTCATATTTATCCAGTGTAAAAATCTTACATCGGTTTTTCTAGTCATTGGCAAAAAAAAAAAAAATACAGTTGTAACCCTCTTTGTGTTATAAGAGTAGCTTCTTTAGAATCCACTGAAAAGGCATATTTTGGGTTGCACCCAAAAACTTTTTATTTTTGATGATCACTGAAAAAATCGCAAAAAAACTACTGCTGTATACTTATTATTCGCAATTCTTTACAATGAAACAACTGTTTTTACAGAATATTGATTTTAGACCAACTTATTTGTTTTATGTATTATAGAGTGTACGTAGGGCTTTTTTGGTCAATTTTATTAAATGTAAAATAAAAATTCTTTATTTCATTATTTCCCGACGTTTCGTTGAGTTTTTGTCAACATCTTCAGGGGCATTTTATTTTGAATCTAACACAAAGAAGAAAAAACAATCAATATAAAGACATAAAACATTAAAAATAATTTTCCTTTACATGAATTACATTTTATAGTAAGTATTCAGTTCGAATCTAACTCTCTTTACGAACGGTTGTGTAAAAAATCAAAGCGCTTAGAGTACAACTATTTAAAATTAAAAACAAGTGTTTATTTTTGTTTTTGCAATTGCCTATTCTTGATCTCATTTGAACTCACGTGGTAGACAATCCAGCTTTAAAACAGGAATAAAAATTTTGCGATGGCCCGAGGGGCCAAATCTTCATCAAAAAGAAAGCTTGTGAATAAGATGACAAAACTTCCTCCGGGTTTTGTTAACCCGAACATGGCGTCAACTTCAAGCAACAGATTTAGCCTGCTTGCTGGCCTCAATGATATGGATGTAACTCCCGTATCAAATATTAACGATGTTAAGGAACGCAAACCTCCACCCATTGTTGTAGAAGCTAACGCTTCATTTACAGAAATACAAAAGCTGCTTGGTAAGGATTGCATTTTCAAACGTACTTCAATTGGTACCAAAATTTTTGCTCCTAGTAATAAAATGTACGAATGCTACAAGCAAATACTTAAAGAGAATAAGATGGAGTTTCATTCTTATGGCTCCAAAGAAAATAGGTTATACACCACCTTTTTACACGGTTTACCCCGCATAAGCTCTGAGGAAATCTCCAAGGAGCTAAAAAACTACAACCTATCCCCCTCTTCCGTAACTGAAATAACCACCAAATTCAGTTCAAACAATAATGCAGTTTATAAAGTTCAATTTGTTCGTAAAAATTTTAATCCAACTGCTTTAAAAAATGTACGAACAATTTCTAATATTATAATTTCTTGGAAAAAATATAAATCGAAATCCAAGAACAAACCAACTCAATGCTGGAACTGCTTGATGTATGGCCATGGCGGTGAACATTGCCATCGAAGTGCTGCATGTATGATATGTGCAGAACAACATCATACAAGTGTGTGTCCGTTTAACACAAATGAAAAAAGACCAGCTGTTTTTACATGCTTTAATTGCAAAAAACAAGGAAAAGAGAGAACTGATCACTCTGCAAACGATATCAACTGTCCGTTACGTTCTCTCTATTTGGAAACTAGAACAAGAGTTACTTCTAAAAGTCCGAATAAAAGCAGACAACAACAAAATAACTCTTTTCAATTTAATGTGGGAGATTTTCCTAACTTAAGAAACAACAACACAAATTGTAACAATAACATCAATAATAACAGCAAAGCTACATATGCTAACCAGCTGAAAACAAACAACGATTTATTTAGCATTGATGAGCTTTTTGATATTTTCACTACAGCTATGGATGATTTGCATAGGTGCACTTCAAAAGTATAACAAATTAAAGTTGTTATGTCAATGGTAAAATACGCCCATGGATTATACTAATAATTTAAACGAATTCAAAATGCTTCACTTGAATGCTAATGGCATTTCAAACTTTTCTAAATTAAAACAATTTGAAATACTAATTGAAAGAGAAAATATTAAAATTGCGTCTTTGAATGAAACATTTTTTTCAGAAAATCATAGACCCTTTTTTAAAAATTATTATTTATATAGAAGTGACAGAACAGATGCTAGAGGAGGAGGAGTAGCTCTGTTAATTCATAAATCTGTCGCTCATAAAAACCTCTTTATATCACACACTTCATCAATCGAAAACATCTCAATTGAAGTTATTATAAATAATAGACCTATTGTTGTATCTTCGTTATATTCACCAAGGTATACCCATAACTTCTGTGCTGATATCTTGAACCTAACACCTTCCACCAAAGAATACATAGTTTTTGGTGACCTAAATGCCAAACATTGCTCTTGGAATTGCCGTTCAAATAATACTGCAGGAATCGCACTGAACAATCTACAGCAATCAAGCAATTTTTTTATACACTATCCTAATAGTCCAACCCTATTCCCCCATCAACACAATCGCGAAGCATCTACAGTCGATATTATTTTAAGCAATACCGCTTTGAATATAGACGTAAAGACAATGGATTACGAAATACCATCAGACCATCGCCCCATTATGTGTACACTTAAAAGATCAGTGGCCTCGCAGGTTGACCTCAACTATTATGATTATAGTGCAACCAACTGGAACATTTATATGAATTTTTTAGAAAATAAAATAACGTTAAATTCGGATATATACAATACCAAGGTAATAATTGATCAGGAAATACAAAAATTTATAAATGTAGTTTTTGAAGCAAGGGATACGTCTACACCTAAAATAACTCAACAAAATAATTTCACATTACCAGAAAGTACTGTGAAATTTATTAAACTAAGACGAAGCTTTAAAAGAAAAAGCCAACGATCTTCAAATATAGCCGAGCAAACTTTTTATAGTCAATGTACTAAGTTTCTAAGTAACATGATTGATAAAAGTATTAATTCGGAACGCAATAAGAAATGGTCTCAATTATTATCCAATTTAAAACCAGGTGATAAATCATTTTGGAGAATAAGCAGGAACTTGCGAGGAAAAGGAAAAAATCAAATCTCTCACCTTGAGGTTGGAAATACAAGGATAACATCTGATAAGGACAAGGCTGAAGTCCTGGCAAATACATTTGTCAAAGCAAATAACCTCACTTCGAATTACAACCACTCAGCGGATATAGTAATAAATACAACAGTAAATAATTTTAAGAAGGAAAATCCCAGTTCTGAGTCAGCAATTTATACATCTCTAGAAGAAGTAATGAATATTGTCTCATCATTAAAACCCTCAAAATCTCCTGGTTTTGACAATGTTCCCAACCTGCTCTTAAAGAAACTACCACTCAAAGCTCTAAAATTACTGGTTATAATATTTAACAGCTGCATCAAACTCAACTATTTCCCAAACCATTTCAAAAACGCTAAGGTTATAGCTATCAACAAACCTAGTAAGCCAAAAAATAACCCAAATAGCTATAGACCTATTAGTTTATTAAGTAACTTAGGTAAAATATTTGAAAAAATACTACATTCTCGTCTTAGTGAATTTGTAACGACCAATTCTATTGTTGCTAAAGAACAATTTGGATTTAAAAAAGGGCATAGCACTACTCACCAAATAAACAGAATTAAAAATCAAATAATCACAAATAAAAGCAATAAACGTTCAACGGGTCTAATATTGTTAGATATTGAAAAAGCGTTTTACACCGTTTGGCATAATGGCCTAGTATTTAAACTTCTTGATGCAAATATACCAAAATATTTATGCAAACTTATTTCAGATTTCATTCACGGCAGAAGCTTTAAAGTTGCGATTAATAATGAAACATCATCTCCCAAAACCATTACCACAGGGTTACCTCAAGGATCAGTCTTGTCGCCATTGCTTTACTCGATATATACATCCGATTTCAAAGTTCCGAAATATATGAAAGTTGCTTACTACGCAGATGATACTGCGTTAATTTCTTCAAACAAACTTACAAGTGCACTCCTGAAGAAAATGGAAAAGGGACTTGTTAATTGCAGTAAATATTTTCACAAATGGAAAATCAAAATTAATCCAAACAAGACCCAAGCAATTATTTTTCCGTTCAACAAATCTCCCAAAAGACTGCCAAGACGTCATCTTCATATGGGAAATAATACCATAAATGTACTTAATCATGTCAAATATCTCGGAGTTGTCTTGGACAAAAAGCTTACTTTTAAACAACATATTATGGCTACGTGTCAAAAAGCTATAAAATCATTTAAAGCATTATGGCCACTACTAAATAGAAGGTCATTTCTAAACCCCAAAAACAAAAATCTACTCTTCAAAAGTGTTATAAGGCCGATATTAACATACGCGTGTCCTATTTGGAGTGACGCTGCCAACTGCCACCTAAAACGCTTACAAATTATACAAAACAAATGTCTTAAAATGATAAATAAAAAGCCCTGGAGGTATCCTACAAATCTTCTTCATGAAGAAACAGGTTATGAAAAAATTATCGATTTCATAACAAGGATTAACAACAATTATTTTGCCAAAATTGAAAATTCCTCTTACCCACTGATAAGAGAATGTAGAGAAATAACGTAAAATTAAAAAGAAATCACCAAATTGAAAATTATATGCTTATAGAGGTCTATTATTTCTAATAAACCTTCTATAACCATATAAATATTTTCAGACAGTATTTGAATTTATTAAATCATATAAAGGTTTTTTTCCTCCCATTTTCCTTTAAAAATCATTAAAAAATAAAATAAAAACTATTTAATGTCTTTAGATCCTATATATTATTTGTTGCGATATCTATATAAAGATAAGATCTCATATGTAAATATCAAATTTGTTAAAATATGTAAATAAAGGAAGAATGTATAATTGAAAAAAAAATTGAATTTATAGTAAGTATTAAAAAAACCGTTTTTTGTCTCTACTGAAAATTTGTAAATTTTGAGTTGACTCACTTTAGAGGTACAGGTGCGATATACATATGGACATTAGGGTGGCCTTTAATTATATGGAGGGAAAAAAAGTGTTCAAACTCTCGGTGTCATCCCCTAGAAATATGCGAATAGCAACAAACTGAGAAATACAAAGTTTTAGGCCAATCAAAAAACATTTAGTCGTGCCTCAACGCGATTGAAAATTTCAAGTGTGTTTATATGGGGAAAGTATGAAATTTTTTCAGATTTTACGAAAATTTCGTTCTATATATTTTACTTTTTCCGACAAGTTGTTATATAATTCGGGATCAGTATTAAATTATCCTTTCAAAAAGCTATAAAACTTTCAAACCGAATAAAACCTCGCCAAGAAATAGCAAATGCCCCAGACCACTTTTGTGGTAAAAAAAAACTAGCCCATGAAATTTGATGCCATTTTTTTTCAACTTTGAGAAATTGATTAAAGTCATAATTTCTTTTTGATCTCTATACTTATAAGTACTCAGATATGAAGTATTTTTTTTATTACCGCGTTGTTAACCCATTGCATGTTGAGACCGAAAATGGGAATTTTTTTTGTGTACAATTAATATTTTTGTGTACAATTAATATTTAATATCCTATGAGACATAAAAGTCGTACTTAATGTGAAAATATGCCTTTTGTTAAACTTTGGTGGGCGTGAGGCACGCCTCAATCTTCACCGATGGACCCTAAATTTTTTTTTTTTTTTGTCGTTTTTAACAATATCCAAATTGGTGGGTGAGACCGCAAGAAATTCAACTATTACTTTATTACATAAAATAATTTTACAACAAAATTGGCAATAAGCAGATAATTGCACCAACGATATATCAGAATGGATTATTTTGATCCCAGGAGCACTGAAGGGTTAAATAAATAAAAATTAACCGAATTATTTTTCTTAAATTCTAAACAGTGGTTTCATCGAGTTTAACAGAAAAACTCGTTAAAAATATCTTAAAATCCAAAGCCAGCCTTGGCAAATAATGGGTTAACGTTCTCGAATTTATCCCAAATTTTAGGAGCGGAAGTTCTACACATTTGGCTATTATATTTTGAGCATCGCAGCTAAAAATTCAACAGCACTTACAAAATATTTGAATTTTTTGAATAAATTGTCTTTTATTAGCTTGGGGTCATATGTGACTCCAATTACAAAAGGGTTATATATATATATATATATTATGTCCCGTGGTTCCTATTGGGAACAAAGGGCCACAACGAATTTATTCCATTCGGTCCGGTTGGATGATATTCTCTTCACTTCTCCCCAGCTTTGATCAGTAGATATGACTTCTATATTCAGTTGACGGCGCCATGTGTGAGACAGTCTGCCTACTCTTCTCGTCCTACCATGTGGGTTCCACTCAATGGCGATTTTAGCAACGTCGCCTGGAGGCCTGCGCAGCGTGTGACCAATCCAACGCCATTTGCGATTCATTATTTCAATATGGATTGCCCGCTAGTTTGTTTGTCTCCAAAGTTCTGCATTGGATATGGTGTTAGGCCAAAAAACTTTTAGTATTCTTCGGAGACATCGATTAACAAACACTTGTAGGGAGTTTATATCGTGTTCTGTTGTGTTCCACGTCTCGCACGCATAAAGGAGCACAGATTTGACACAAGAGTTAAAGATGCTTACCTTAGTGTGCCTGGATATAGCGGAAGATTTCCATATCGACCGGAGGGTACCGAATGCTTGATTAGCTTTAGATATTCGGTACGCAACATCGTTGCTGGAACCACCTGTATTTGTTAAAATGCTACCCAGGTAGCAGAATGACGTGATTTCTTCCAATTCAGTATTTCGTATGCGGAATTTGTTTTTATTCACGGTGTTGCAGCGCATTACTTTACTCTTGCCAATGTTTATTTTCAGGCCAGCTTTTGCTGCCTCTGTTTCCAGGCACTTTAGCTTCGACTTCATGCTTTCATAGCTGTGGGAAAGTACGCAGATATCGTCTGCGTACTCTAGACTCTCAAGTTGTTGGTTGAGACTCCAGCTGATACCTCTATTTACTCTGGTGGCATTGCGAACTATAACATCTAGAACGATGTTAAAGAGCAAGGGTGATAACACACAACCCTGGCGGACGCCAGTCACGACGTCAAAATTGCTGCTTATTGTGGAAAACACGACATTTTACATTACAGTATAAAGACTGGGTAAGGCTAATGATTTTGGGGGGAACCCCTTTGCAAGCAAGAGCGCCCCATATAGCGTTTTGATCTAGTGTATCGAAAGCTTTCTCAAAGTCGATAAATACCAGGTAAAGCGGTGAGCGAAGTTCTGTGGATTGTTCTAAAATTATCCGTAGACTATTGATGTGGTCTACACAAGACTTTTGGGGCCGGAAGCCAGCTTGTACGGGTCTAAGGTCCCCAAGAACAGTGTCGGATATTCTCTTGTTTATTATCAGAGCTATTAGTTTATTAACTGAACTAAGGATGGTGATGCCCCTCCAGTTTCTACATTCCGACAGGTCACCTTTTTTGGGGATGTTGACTATAAGACCTTCTTTTAAATGCGGGTCAAGTTCGTGCGTACGCCAGAAATTTTGTATAAGGGGAAGCAATATGTTGGCTGTGATATGAGAGTCGGCTTTAAGCATTTCGGGCGATATATTGTCGGTTCCAGGAGCCTTATTTGATTTCAAGGAATTTATTGCAGCGATAACTTCTGCTACGGCTGGGTATTCTACGGAGTTATCTTGCCTTACTACATGAGAATCGCAGGCACATATATTTTGGTAGTTGGAAGTTGTCGAGGAAAGCATATTGGAGTAATGCTGTTTCCAAATTTCCATCTGATCTTTCGCCGATGTTGCTAGATCTCCTTCGGCGTTTTTGAGAGGTCTTTGGTTTGTGAAATTTTTACCGGTGAGCCTCTTGGTAATGCTATACAGATCCTTAGTTCTATGCTCTGTTGAAACTTTTTGTGCATCAGAAGCAAGTTGGATATACCACCTTCTTTTGTCGTTTCTGGCACTACGTTTGACCAGTTTGTCTAGTTGAGTATACGTCACTCTTAGCGAGGACTTCTCACCGCGTGTTCTGGCTGCATTTATTTCTTCTTTAAGTCCTTCCTTTCGAGAATGAGGTTCCAGGTGGCTTCTGATATCCAGTGGGATCTCTTAGGAATTTTAATACCAATGTGTTCTCTTGCGGCGTCGGCAAAATGACTTTATTGACATCCAGTCAGGGGTAGGGTGTGATTGCTGCACAGCTAGTCCAGATCTCAATTCTAATATGTAGTTGTTGATTGTTTGCTCATTTTTGAGCTTAGCTACATCGAATTTTCGCGCCGTAGTTTCAGGCTTACGGATGGCAGCAACCTTTATTCTTAAGCTTCCCACAACTAGATGGTGATCTGAGTTGCAATCAGCACCGCGTTTTGAACGCACATCTAGAATGCTTCTGCGCCAGGTCCTGCTTATAGCTATGTGGTTGTGTTGATTCTACGTTGCATTATCTGGAGAAACCCGCGTGATTTTGTGTACTCTTCTGTGAGGAAATAGGGTGCCCCCTATCACCAGATTAGCGTTGCCGCATGCCTCAGTGAAGAGACTACCGTTTTCAGTAAGCCTTCCAATTGCGTGTTTGCCCATTACATGTTCCCGACCTGTGTTATCGGAACCTACTTGTGCATTAAGGTCACCCATGAGGACAACGATGTCTCCGCGGGGGATTGCGGATAGGACACTATTTAAATGGCTGTTTCATTTGGTGCATAGCACTGAACACAGGTGAGATTTCGAGCTCTTGTACGTAATCTAGCTGTTATTATTCTGTCTCCGTATGGCTTCCAATTGATCATAGCATCGTAAGCTTCTTTCGACAGTAAAAACCCGATACCGCTTGATCTAGGTTGGTTATCCGGCTTGCTGGAGTATATAAATTTAAGATTTTCGGAGGTGTTGATTTCTCCTGTATCTGGCCATCTAGTCTCGCACACTCCTAAAAGTAGCAGGTTATAGTTTGCGAATTCACTGCATACTTGGGCCAGTTTAGATGGATCTAGGAGTGTACGCACATCCCATGTTTCAATTCGCGAAATTTTTTTTAAGCTGAAGGTCGTCATCCTGGGGATCCGCTGGTTATTATTATTTGTTGTGGTTTCGGTAATAATCTTAATTTAGGTCGAAGCGACTGATTGGGCCACCTTGACCGATCCTTGTGTTGGGGCTGCCAACAACCTCTAGGCAGGTTAGCCAAAAGATGGCTACAGAGATAGCTAAGTTTCAGTGTATCACACCTACTTACACGAGACGCATGGTGTTAGTATGCCATTCGGGGTACTCAGCTGCACGCCTTCTCACTCTAGCTGCCGCCAGACGGATGTCTGGATAGCATTACCAGGGGATACTTGGTCTAAGACCGGAAGTAGTGAGCTGCTTGGGAAATTCAATGCAGAGGAATCGCTTCTTGCCACCCCCAAGTGGATGGCAGACAGAGAGCTTTCCGCACAAGTGCACCTCTGTGAAAGACCCCATCCCCCAAAGGGTTAATGGGGTCATATTATTTTTTTCGCAACCCTAGGCTATTAAGATAAAATATATCATTTAAAAGTAGAAAAGTGATGAATTTTTGATACAAAGTATTTAGAAAGAGTACATTTACAGAATATTTTACTAAAATCCCATTTTTCTCGAAATCCGCAAAAATAAAATCCTTGTCAAAATAATCCTGGCATAGGGATTTACTTTAAAATTCACACAGTTAGTCTGTAACATATACTTAATAAAACTATAAAGTTTTAGATCCAGTTTTTTAAATTTTGTTTAAGAAAATTTTTTAAAACTTGAAAAAGGAGTTTTCAAAATTTTATCAAAAAATTTCCCATTTTCGGTCTCAATGCGCAATAGGTTAACAACGTGGTAATAAAACAATACTTCATATCTGAGTATTTATAAGTATATAGACCAGAAATAAATTATGGCTTTAATCAATTTCTCAAAGTTGATAAAAATGGCATTAAATTTCATGAGCTAGTTTTTTTTTTAGCACAAAAGTGGTCTGGGGCATTTGCTATTTCTTGGCGAGGTTTTATTCGATTTTGAAGTTTTATACCTCTTTATACCTTTTAATACTGATCCCGAATTATATAACAACTTGTAGGAAAAAGTAAACTATAGAACGAAATTTTCGTAAAATCTGAAAAAAAAGTCATATTTTCCCCATAGAAACACACTTGAAATTTTCAATCGCGTTGAGGCACGACTAAATGTTCCTTCATTGGCCCAAAACTTTGTATTCTCAGTTTTTTGGCTATTCGCATATATCTAGCGGGTGAGACCGAGAGCTTGCACACTTTTTTTTATTAAGGGCCACCCTAATGTACATAGTGAATGTGGTGCATTCGTTTTTATGCTATTCCTTAAACCATTAAAATTTTAGGTATGGGGTGGTGTGATAAGTTTGATGCGAATGCCTCTTTTGTCTTTTTTATATATTTCAGCTAGTTTGGGCTTTATCCGAGATTTAATAACCCAACCTCTATTGCACGATAGTGACACCTCTGCGTAGGTTACATATCCAATATGAATATTGGTTTTATAATAATAATAAATCAGTTTTTTCCGTAAAATTTGTTTTCTTGCTAAAAAAATATCTCATTCTTCCAATCATGATAAGACTTTTTCTGAATTACAATAACTATCATATCTTTTTTTAAACTTTATTGAAAACAATGACATTTTGGTATGAAAGCGTGTTGAAGTTAATACATTTATTTAGATTTCGATAATATACTCTATGTGGCCAAAAAACATATTTGAAAACAAGAGTGTTAAATTCGGCTGTGCCGAATCTTCGATACCCTCCACCTTTGTCTTAAACTCAATATTAGAACCAACGTTGGGTACGGCTACCACTTTAAAACCGATACTGAAACTTTAAGTTCGAATACCAATTAAATTTAAAGTTAATTGCTTTTATTGTTGGCCAGTTTCTATTATAATTTCTTTTTATAAAAAACAATGATCGTTTCCCCTATAGTAAGAATTAAATTCATTATTTAACGCAGTAGGCGTTATAACACGCAAAGTTTGATCCCTCTAAGAATGTTTTGAGACCTTCGAATTCATGCGATAATTAAAAAAATTTCAAATGATTCCTCGCTAAAAATGTCCAAATATTAGTATTAAAAAATCAAATTTTAGAATATTTTTATCTCAATTATCTAGTAATATGTTAATTTAAGGATACATTTAATACCCAAAAAAAAAAAAAAAAAAACAATAAAAACAGGTAAGAAATTAAAGTCGCTCTATGTAGACAAAAAACATACCCGATAAAAGCGTATGTATATACCAAATTTTGATCGAAATATATATTTGCATAATTGCGACCTTTAGTTTGCGTACTAGGTTTACGTGTAGTGACACACGGACTATGTTAATTTTTAGTTTTTAATTTTAAATTTTTAATTTAAAGTTTTATTTTTATTTTTAATTTTTAATTAAAACTTTTAATTTTAAAGGGTACTTTTTTAAAAAAAGTTTACTTTATTCAAAAGATGATAATTTTTAATGTTTTGTTTGACTTTTAGTTGACTAATATTTTTATTATATTTAATACTAGCTGGGCCCGGTCCCTGTTGCTGGTCCTAATAAAACATCTGGTTTTTATATTGCATCTAAATTTGAATACACAATGTCGGATAAAAGTAAAGCACGAATACCTCCGAAAGTTTTAGCAGATATCTAGGTGAAATATTAAAATTTGATTTTGCAACGACCCAGACCAAAAATCAAAAATCAGACTGCACAGGCTATTCTGAAGATTCCCTGAAAATTTAATTAAAATTCATCCATCCGTTTTTATACAATATTAAAATTTAACTTTGCCACACCGTCCGCCTTCAGACTAAAAATTAGAAATCAGACTTCACAGTTTTACCAGCCAGGCTATTCTGAAGATTCTGAAGAATTTCATCAAGATCGGTCCAGTCATTATGGAGCCCATACTGAACATATACACATACAGTGTTGGTCAGAACAAAAGCACCCAAAATCACTATTGACATTTATTGTATTTTAAGCATGTTATTGTTTTTTCCAAAATCTTCTTTATCATTTCTTACTCTTTTTAACATTACAACTAAAAAGACAAAACTAAAATTGTAAACTAAAAGAACCGTTATATTTTTTTGGCAAAACAAAAGCAACATTTAATATTATTCAATATTTAGTGAATAATCTGTTGTTTTTTTTTGTAACTTCGTGGCATCTACGTGGCATGGATTCAATAAGGTAGTTGATAATATTGACTGATTAACCCCATTTTAAATATCAACCTGCTGGGAATAATGGCAAATAACACTATCGTAACTTTACATCGCTATATTGACTCGAGCTGTTGTAAGGATCAATAATATATATACTTTATGGGGTCGGAAATTAATTTTTCTATGCGTTACAAACGGAATGACAAACCTATATAATACCCTCTGCACAGTGGTGTAGAGGGTATAAAAAGTTCAATATTTTATTCAGCGTTTTAAGGTAATTGGTTAACTAATTTCTGTTTTTAATCAAATACAAAAAGGTATTTTATTTTTATTTATTTATTTATTTGACGACCAAGCACAACAAGACAAAAATCTTATAAATTATAGTGCTAGGGAGTAATTAGAACATAAATCATATTTAACAATAACGTAAGAATATAAAAATGAAATTTGTAGGTAACAAATGTATAAAGAATTTAATCAAAAACAAAAGAAATTAGTCCATAAATTGAATTTAACAAAGGAATTTAAGCAGCTAATTTTTAAACTTATTAGGTTGCTTATGATTTGAATTTGATTAGGAAGAAGGTTCCAAAGACTAGTGGAGTAAATGAAAAACTGACGTTGTGATAAAAGGCTTTTAAATCTTTTTTGGATTATATTTTTGCCACGAATAGATCTAGCAAATTGTATCCTTCTATAAAGGTAGATAGGTAACGTTGATGTAATAATTTTGTGTAAAAAATAAGACTTTTAAATTTGAGGAGATCTTCAAAACGCATTTGATTTATCTGATATGAATAAATGGATATATATTCACCGCGTCCTTTGTTGTAGATATATCTAGCAATATTGTTGTAAGCAACTTTGAGGTTTTTAAAGTCATTACTATTACAATTTGCATAAATTTCGCAGCCATATAATAAAACGGGGATGAAATACGTTTTAGCTAACAACATACGTATATTAAAAGGTGTGGAGGAATTTACGACCAAAGATTTCGAAGCATTCCATACATGCGTCCTACGACGGAATTGATATGGTTAGACCATAGTTAATTTATTATTGAATATCACTCCCAGATTTTTCGAAGAATCTACGAATAGTTTCGTTCTTTATATAAAGTTGCATACCATCATTTAAAGATATTTAACTTTTTGGGAGAAAAATAGATTTGGACTTTAAAGGATTTATGCACAATCCATTGGCTGAAGCCCAGTTGTATATGTTGGCTAAATCGTAATTTATATTATTCACATACGAATGAATGTTGTTCAAAGCTGCACTGTTATAAATTTGAACGTCATCAGCATACATTTGAACCTTGCTGTGAGTTATTATATCTGGTAATTCATTAATATACAAACAGAATAAAAGAGGTCCTCATACGGATCCTTGTGGAACTCCCTTGTTTACATTAAGGCCATATGAATATTTACCATTCAAATTACAACTTGTAATCTCCCAGGGAGATATGAATTGACAAGCTTGCACGCTGATTGAGAAAAGTAACACCATTTTTCAAGTTTTTTCGTTAATATCGAAAGGTCTACTGTGTCGAAAGCTTTACTATGATCCAGTAGTATTAAGAATGAAACCATATTGTTATCAAGTTCAGCTCTTAAATCTTCAATCACGTCTGTTAGAGCTTTAATACAGCTTCTTCCCTTCACAAATCCAAGATAATCATTCATTTTACTTTAGATAAAAAGGGGAGAATTGCAATAGGCCGGAAATCATTGTTTAGTTTAGAAATAGGGATAATATTTGAGAGTTTCCATCCTCCAGGAAATACGGATTTTGTAAAGATAGTGTTGAATAGATGAATAAGAAAAGGCAAGGGCTTTGTGATTAGGGCCTTCAAAAATAAAGGATTCATTTCATCTAAACCAACAGAATTCGATTTTATTGCTAAGATATTTTCTAGAACTTCACCTTAGAAACTAAAACGATTTTCAATGGGAACAATGCATAAATCATTTAGATAGTTTACATCAATATCAGCGTTACAAGGTGAGGTGTTTTTATGTCCTATACCAATCTTGCGAATTTCTTTCCATTTGGATCGACTGTCAACAGCTGGTGATGATAAAATAAGGATTTCGCCAACTGAATTCTTTTTACATCTTTCCTAGCAGATTTGAATATATGTAAGTTGAAGTTCTGGTGTTTTGTATTTTTTCCATCTGCCATGTGCAACATTACGTTTATCTATTAATAGTTTTATTTCCTGATTAAACTATGGATGTTGATTTGCCTTCCTAAATTTAGTTTGTATAGGAACACATAAATCAAAAAAACTTTTAACATTATCCTGAATGAAAAACAACTGGTCATTAACATCATCAAAACTGTAAATCTGCTGCCAACAGATGTTATCTACATGTTGATGTAACGTAGTGTAATTAATATTACGGAAGTCACGATAAGTTATAGAGGTGTCATCTTTGATTACACAGAAATCATATATAAAGTATAAAATATCATGGCTTGAAAATGCGGATGCGGAGAGCTGTTGATATAGTAATTTTTTTGAGAGATGATTAACAAATACAATAGATCACTTCGGTCGCAGTACTTCAAACACCTCTCTACACAATACAATACAACAAATACTAAGTCTATCACGCTATTGGAAGATCTGTGAAAGTGTGTTGATGTTAACGAATTTACCGGTCTGAGATTTAGCAAAAGCATTGGTTCTATTAACGGGTTGTTGACTAGTAGGTTATTATTGAAATCACCAACAATGATTATGTCCTGGTACTGTACCGAACTATTTTCGAGAAGTTTAATAAATACGTCAATTTCTATGTCTCTATGTGGCCTATACACACTTCCAATCAACAGTTTCCTCCTTTCCTTCGTAGTCACCTCAAGAAACAAGTACTCAATTTCACTTCCAATACTTGTTCTGAGTTTTACTATACAGTTTACACCATGCCTAACATATATGGCGACTCCGCCACCAATTGCGTTAGTTTCGACTCGTTAACTAATTTCCTCCTATCAGATCGATAGAGTTTAAAGCTTTGTAGATTATAAATTGCGTCGTTTATATCCAGAGGAAACCAACTTTCGGAGATACAGATTATATCAAAGCCAGCTGAGGCAAACATGTATCTGAACTCATCCATTTTATTTTTTAAACTCTGTGCATTTAAGTGCAAATGTTTAGACCTACCCGTTGCTTGGACAAAATCCGAAGCATATTGTACACACTGAACCATAACTACTATTCTCTAACATATATCAATATATAAGCAACGCAAGAAGTTTTAAATTCACAAAGGGCATTGATATTGAAAAAACTTTGAGAGCTGTTAACACATAAAGGAAGTTTTAATAAAAATAAAAAGCAATATATAAATATTGAGACTAAAAGTATATAATTAAGATAAACAGGATCAAAATGTATATTAAAAAATTTAAACATTTGAAATAGCAACACGGTTTGCAACAAGTGAATCATCGGGGGCCTCAGAATCGGGAAATAACTGATTTAAACACCCGATCTCATCTATTAATATTATGTTAGCATTGGCCCCTTTTTTATGTATACAAAACCACGTAAAGTAAAGGCACTGTTGATAAGTTGTTCCTTTTTAGCGAATTGTGGCCCAAGATGTTGAAATTAGATTGTGTTAAATTTTCGTTGACATAAAATTTAGTATCTGAGTTAATTCCAATATCTCTTAAGCAGAAGTAAAATCCTTTGTTGTGTTTTCTATAGTTGGCCAACGATTTTAAGAAAAAATTTTTATCGTAAGCGGACCACATCTTGACAATAATTACGGCATCTTTCGAATTATTTTTGTTTTGTGTATCTTGGAAATGTAAAATATATTAAAAAAATCGTATATTTGTAACTATATAAAACTATCAACAATTTTTTGTTAAAAAAAGTAAATCCTAAGGTATTTACATTTATTAAATCGGATAAACAGTTCCTGAGGCAACTTTAATATTTTTCCAAACTATGACTTTATGACTTTATGAAAAAAATTATATACTATTTTTTGCCTTAACAAACACCTTTGGTGTTAGTGTTAGCGATTGCATAAAATTAAGAAATTCTATTTTATTTGTTATGGATTAAAGGTGTCTGAAATGGGTAGTACTTCAGATCTGATTTCCTATTGAATGAAAATAAATACCTTAAATTTTGGTGCACTCTTCGTATTTATTTAAGAATCAAATTCTAAATAAATCTAGCGAAAAAATAGGAACGGCAAAGTGCTGGTAAAGCATGTTTCAGAGTGTCATAAGTGTTGGCAGAACGGTTAATTTTTAATTTTTGAGTACTCTGTCAAATCCAAGAGTATATGTACATCTATAATATTAAGAGGCTAGGCAATTTCTTGTGACTGATTTTTTGTTCTACTGTTTTATCCCGATTTTGACCAAACGTATATTATATGAAAGGTATTTCTTTTTAGCCGTTTTGCAGACTTACAGATTTTTAAATTTTTTCCTTTTGAGTAAATTGCATTTAAAGTTGCTACTAACACATACATAAAATTGTACAATGATATATGTGTGTTTATTAAATTTTTTAATGTGTTTGTAATAAAAATGAGTCTATTTTTTGTGTTGATTTGTGAATTGGCTATAATTGATTACCATACTTTTAGAGTCTTTATTTAATGAAAAAATAAAATTTCCTAGAATTTGGGCTCCAACTTCGAGGGCTGGAATCTGCTAGTGTGAAAAAATGGGCTATATAATCGGAGAAAAACTATTTTTTTTTAGTTTGGTTTCTGTCGCATTTGGCAGAGTTGATCGACTACATTGCAATACTCATACACCAGGACTAAGTGAACATCTTAGTGTGTATATATCGCACCTGTACCTCTAAAGTGAGTCAACTCAAAATTTTTCAATTTTTACTTTTTGCAAGAAAACGATACACAGTGGTCATATCTATCCACTGTAAAAATCTTACATCGGTTTTTCTAGTCTTTCGCAAAAAAATACAGTTGTAACTCTGTTTGTGTTATAAGAGTAGCGTCTTTAGAATCCACTAAAAAGACATATTTTGAGTTGCACCCAAAAAACTTGCTATTTTTGATGATCACTGAAAAAATCGCAAAAACAACTACTGTTGTATACTTATTATTCGCAATTCTTTACAATGGAAGAACTGTTTTTAAATTTTATAGAACTGTTATTAAAAAAAAACGTTTTTGCCTCTACTGAAAATTTGTAAATTTTGAGTTGACTCACTTTAGAGGTACAGGTGCGATATGTACATTAGGGTGGCCCTTCATTATATGGAGGGAAGAAAAAGTGTTCAAACTCTCGGTCAAACCCCCTAGAAATATGCGAATAGCAAAAAACTGAGAAATACAAAGTTTTGGCAATCAAAAAATATTTAGTCGTGCCTCAACGCGATTGAAAATTTCAAGTGTGTTTATATGGGGAAAATATGACTTTTTTTTTTGCAGATTTTGCGCAAATTTCGTTCTATAGTTTACTTTTTCCGACAAGTTGTTATATAATTCGGGATCAGTATTAAATTATCCTTTCAAAGACGTATAAAACTTCAAAATCGAATAAAACCTCGCCAAGAAATAGCAAATGCCCAGACCACTTTTGTGCTAAAAATAACTTGCTCATGAAATTTAATGCCATTTTTATCAACTTTGAGAAATTGATTGAAGCCATAATTTCTTTCTGGTCTATACACTTATAAGTACTCAGATATGAAGTATTGTTTTATTACCACGTTGTTAACCTATTGCGCATTGAGGCCGAAAATGGGAAATTTTTTGATAAAATTTTGAAAACTCCTTTTTCAAGTTTTAAAAAATTTTCTTAAACAAAATTTAAAAAACTTGATCTAAAACTTTATAGTTTTATTAAGTGCATATTACAGATTAACTGTGTGAATTTTTAAGTAAATCCCTACGTGAGGATTTTTTTGACAAGTATTTTATTTTTGCGGATTTCGAGAAAAATGGGATTTTAGTAAAATATTCTGAAAATGTACTCTTTCTAAATACTTTTTATCAAAAATTCATAATTTTTCTACTTTTAAATGCTATATTTGATCTTAATAGCCTAGGGTTTCGGAAAAAAATAATATGACCCCATTAACCCTCCGATGAGTGACAGTTCTGAACTTCACGGCCGTGTGAAAAGGTCCCTACGGACCTTTTTTGTAAATCAGGTTTTTTTTTCATATAAAAAATTTTTTTTTGATTTTTTTTCGTTTTTATTGTTTATAACTAAATTCTACATACAAAAATAATTTTTTAAATTTTTTATTATTTTTTTTGCTTGAATTTTCTTAAAACTATTATAAAAAAGTTTAAAAATTATTGTTGTTGAGCGTGTACTTCTTGTCCCCCGCCTTGTGCGCAAGTGTTGCAGCGATGTAAAAGTGTGCTATGTTCTCCGCAAACAGCGTTGCCGCAGCCGAAGCAGTATGCCCGCGTTTTTCGCTGCCGCCCGTACTCAGAACGGCAAAGGCGACATGACGGTCTACTTGACCTAGCCGCAAACGACGGTGCATTGCCTTCCATCGCTCTTGGTAATACCTAAAATGAAAAGAAAAATAAAAAACAAATAAATATATATTCTATTCTTGAATTTGAAGATGTTTTTCTTACCCTGACATCGAATGCTTCCATCGCATTGCGTATCCTTGGATATGAGGTTATATGGTTGTTCAGGGCACGTTCTTCGATATTTGGTGTGGCTAATTGTTTCGTTAGCAGTAACAAGAACGACCGCAGTCTGTCACTCCTTTTTATAGGCTTCATTTCGTTGTAAATCGTAAAAGCAGCCAATGCAGCGACGTCCAGCATATTATAAAACATGGCCAACGGCCATCGTTGTGTTGCTCTTTTGCAGCTGTAAGTGCCTAGCATTTGATCCATGGTATCAACGCCGCATTTGTTGGCGTTGTAATCTAATATGGCATAGGGCTTCCGCTTCTCGGTTTGCTCGTCAACGAGGCACGTGTAGTGCATTGTGGAGAGCACGTTCACCACTTTATTTTTTTTTCGGCACGTATGAGCATAACGCCAAAATAAATAGAATTTATTTTTTATTACCTTTGGGTTATTTGTGGGTACTCTTATTGTATTTAGAAAAATATAGATATTTTTATACATAAAATAATTTTATAACAAAGTTGGTTAAAAGTTGTTTTAATTTATATTCGCGAGCAATAAGCAGATAATTGCACCAAAGATATACCACAATGGATTATTTTGATGCCAGGTGCAGTGAAGGGTTAAATAAATAAAAATTAACCGAATTATTTTTCTTAAATTCTAAATAGTGGTTTCATCGAGTTTAATAGAAAAACTGGTTTTCGGTAATTTTTATTGAAAAATATCCTAAAATCCAAAGCTGGCCTTGGCAAATAATGGGTTAACGTTCTCGGATTTATCTCAAATTTTAGGAGCGGAAGTTCGTCACATTTGGATTTTATATTTTAAGCATCGAATCTAAAAATTCAACAGCACTTACAAAATATTTGAATTTTTGGAATAAATTGTCTTTTATTATCTTGGGGTCATATGTGACCCCAATTACAAAAGGGTTAATGGGGTCATATTATTTTTTTCCGCAACCCTAGGCTATTAAGATAAAATATAAAATATAGCATTTAAAAGTAGATAAATTATGAATTTTTGATACAAAGTATTTAGAAAGAGTACATTTTCAGAATATTTTACTAAAATCCCATTTTTCTCGAAATCCGCAAAAATAAAATCCTTGTCAAAAAAATTCCGGCACCGGGATTTACTTAAAAATTCACACAGTTAATCTGTGATATGTGTTTAACAAAACCCTAAAGTTTTAGATCCAGTTTCTTAAATTTTGTTTAAGAAAATTTTTAAAACTTAAAAAAGGAGATTTCAAAATTTTATCAAAAAAATTTCCCATTTTCGGTCTCAATGCGCAATAGGTTACCAACATGGTAATATAACAATACTTCACATCTGAGTCCTTATAAGTATAGAGACCAAAAATAAATTATGGCTTTAATCAATTTCTCAAAGTTGAAAAAAATGCCATCAAATTTCATGAGCTAGTTTTTTTAGCACAAAAGTGATCTGGGGCATTTGCTATTTCTTGGTGATGTTTTATTCGATTTTGAAGTTTTGTAGCTTTTTGGGAGGATAATTTAATACTGATCCCGAATTATATAACAACTTGTCGGAAAAATTAAACTATAGAACGAAATTTGCGCAAAATCTGAAAAAAGTCATATTTTCCCCATATAAACACACTTGAAATTTTCAATCGCGTTGAGGCACGACTAAACGTTTTTTCATTGGCCCAAAACTTTGTATTTCTCAGTTTTTTTGCTATTCGCATATTTCTAGGGGGTTTGACCGAGAATTTGAACACTTTTTTTATGAAGGGCCACCCTAATGTACATCCTTAAAACTAGTATAATATAGGTTATGTAATATAACCAGAAAACATGAGATTAACCTAAATGCATGCAGAGCAGCAACCACGATGTTATTTCTTATCCTTAAATACTAGAAGCGATGAACCGACTCTTATTCGATGGATCGTAAATTACTAGTGGAAAAACTATTATACACATTATAGTGATCTGGGATCTGGCAACACCGTACCTAAGAGGACGATATGACAGATATAAAATACAGCCGTGTGGGATTGCATATCCCGCAAACGATATTAGAGATTGTATTTTTTCTTTTTTGTGAGACTAAGCAATTATATAATTAAATAAAATAAGCATAAAATAAAAAAAAATAATAAGAAGCGACCATTACAAATCAGGTGTGAGGTGCAACCTAAACGCTACTAAAAAAAATATATATAATGTATTTGCGACCTAGCCGCCATGCGCTCATGGAAACCCTTACTTTTGCCGGTATTGATTTTCCAGAATCGGCTACGTTATGCCAACTTCGCATTCTCTACCAGGCGGTAGCGAAACAGGAGAAGAGTGGAACCAAAATTGTATGGACAAGCATCGATATTTGCACGCCATGGTTAGGGATGACGGATTTGCAAATGATGAAGAATATGTACCCAATTTACCGGTTGACAATAAATCAACAGAAGACGTGAGTGTACCTAATGCCAATATATCTGAGGTAAATGTGTCTGCAGTCAACGTGCCTGCTGCCAACCCGGAGCCAATAGCAGTCCCGCTGAAAAAGTTTCCGTTGACAACGTGCCCGCTGTCAATCCGTTAGCCATCAACAGGCCTGCCGTAAACGGGTCCACCTTCAATGTGCAAGATGCCCAAGTGTCCACCGAATAGAATGCCACTGATAATAAATCTGCAATTGAGATGCCTGCTGAAATCGAAGAAGAGATCAAAACTCAGACAAAAAGAAGTGTGCGGGTGTTCGACGACGTTTGGAAGGCACGCAAAAAAAACCAAAACGACCACATAATTCCTGTTGTTTATGTGCTGAAGTGGGTAATTTTAATCATAGCTGTCCTAAGAAGAAGGCGACCGCAGTAATAAGCAAGGCCAGCCAAGATGAAACAATGGATGCATTCCAAATGGTAAATGCTGCTTTTTTGAAGCAAGATCAGTGCACTGAGTTATACAAATTTTTATCGTAGTTTGACACGGGTAACCCTATTAGCTGCACACAGAAAAAATATTCGCCAAACGAATTGCTCTAAAGTGGAAATTTAATAGCATCTGCAAATTTTTTATTATGAAAAAATATTTACTGTTAAGGTAATAGAACTGTAGTCATAGTGAACCCGAAATTCGGTTATTAGCAACGCAATTCGGTTGGCAATAAATTCGGTAGCCACAACGAATCTGTTTTCTGTGTGTGTGTGCCGCAACCCATAGTGCTTTTTCTAACGCATGAGAGAAGAAAGGTGACCCCATGTGTCGGTATTGCGAACAAGAAAATAAGTATTTTGTGTCATGTTAAATAAGAAATTTTTTCGGCAACCATAAAGTTAATCATAATTTTTTATTTTATTACCAGATGAAGAGGCTGTTCTACCATTGTACATTACAAAAAGTAGGAAAGCAAATAGAAAAACAATAAGTGCGCTTATGTCGTTTAATTTTTACAGAGATCCTCAGGAATTAATAAGCGTACCAACCTTAGGAAATAATTGTAGTTTAGTTGATATATTGTCCTAAAATGTAAATGATTATAAGAATGACAAAGTTAAACACAATTGTTCTTGAATTGAAAGAGTCAGTTTGTCATGTCATGGGTGATCGGGAAATGGTCGACGGTAAGATAGAGTGTGGTGAGTTCATACAAACGAGTTGTGCGATTGAGACTAGAATAGATACGGACAGTAACTTGAATTCAGCCGATTTATTTAGACAAGTTAGTTAAAGTTTCGAATTCGAGGGATTGTCGTATGAAGATAAGAATGGTCAACGATGTACCTTTATATTGCGGTCCTATGCAGCTTTCATATCGTAAGAAATGCGAGGTGAATGCGAAAGTCGTGGAACTATTAGCAAGGGGCATAATTAGCCCGAGCGAAGAGGAGAAACGGAGATTTGAGAATGTGTGTTGATTACCGTTCTTTGAATAGAAAGGAGAATTACCCTTCGCTATTGATTGAGGATTGTTTAGATTATTTGGAATAAGGCACTTTCCACCAAGTGCCAATGCATGAGGATTCGATAAAATATACTGCATTTGTGACCCCAATGGGTCAATTCGAATATTGTTATATGCCCATCGGTCTAAAGAATGCTGGAACTGAATTCCAACGTTTTATTAATAAGGTACTTAAGGAAATTATTGATGCAGGAAGGATCGTTGTTTATCTGGACGTTATCAGTATAGCAACTGAGACATTCGAGGAACATTTGAAAATTTTGCCTGCAGTATTAAAGGTGTTGGGAGAGGCTGGGTTGAGGTTAAACTTGGGAAAATGGAAATTTGCATATCGTAAATTGGACTACTTACGCTATCGAAACTTTTCTGACATTAAAGGATAAGTTGATAAATGACTCAGTGTTAGCGGTTTATACCCGCTTCCGGAGGCAGATCTGTTTACGGACGCCAGCTCTAGGGGCTTCGGGTTAGTACTGCTACAGAAACAGAAGGATAATAGGTTTCAGCCGATGGCATATTCAAAATGTACTGCAGAGGCAGAATCAAGATATCACAGCTTCGAATTGGAAACGTTGGCGACTTTTTATGATTTGAGGCGATTTCGCATGTATTTAGAGGGGATTTCCTTTTCAATAATGATTGATTATAATTTGCTGGCACTCATACTGAGTAAAAAGTTAATAAACACGAGAATAGCCAGATGGGCTTTAGAGTTAGAGAGTTCTACAATATTCGACACCGCAGAGGCGAGCCAATAGCTCAAGTTGACGCACTTAGCCGTGCACCTATCATGCCGATTATTACAGGGGAGGATCTCGACGTGAATATACAAATTACACAAACTAGGGACAAGAGAATCAGGGCCATTCGAGACAAATTGGAGATAGCAAAACTGGAAGGATATACATTGGACAATGGTTTAGTATTTCCATTATATCCTCATGGACAGACACAGTTGTATGCACCCATCGAAATTGAGTAAAACATAATGCGATTAACCCATGAGAAATATAATCATGTAGGGATTGAAAAGGGTTTGAAGTAAAAAAAAGATACATTGATTTCTGAATAGGAGGGATAAATTGGGCGGCTTTAAAAGGAACTGTTTCAAGTGTATTTATTATTCCGACCCTCATAGGAAGAATGAGAGAAATTTGCACAGCATTACTAAAAGCACAGTTCCTTTTGACACGTTAAATATTGATTATTTCGGACCTTTGCTCTTTAAGATCAAAGCGGAAACATATCTTGCTAGAAGTAGATACTTTCACAAAATTTACGAAATTCTACGCGGTGAATGCTCCAGGGACAAAGGAAGCATGTTGTACATTACGAAAATTTTTTGTTGACTATAGCCGGCCAAGACGTCTAATTTGCGGCCGGGAACATGTTTCACGTCCAATGAATTTCAGAAATTTTAGACCGAATGCAACATTGTGCATGCGAAAATTTCAGTAGCTTCGCCACACATATGCCACACAATGGTATAATTGATGCTAGAATTTTTTTCGTTGCTATGAGAATTGCGCGAATATCGGCCTGAAAGCAGGGATTCTCCGAGATACCTGTATGCTAAGTTGCTCAGAGTAGACCCCTGACAAGCTTCCATCTTCGTTGTACACTGAAATCGCCAGCCCTATCTATGACAGAATCTGCGACCCAGTCTTCACTAGTTGGTATATGGATGGTAAAACTACACACAAGGTTCATCACCGGTGACATATAATCGGTTTCCCGATCAATTTGTGTCCCGCCCACTTTCCGTAGGATTGTACCATGTCCCCAAGAGATTTGTTCCAGCTTATATGACCCTTAAACGGAGAGCTACTTTCACTGCCATGTTCTTGATGAAAATATCAATAGGCATGAAGTACAGCATTACCTTCAGTCCCGCCTGTGGTGTCGATCTAATGGTTCCGGTGGTGCCCAGACAGGGCAATCTCTGTGCGTTCACGGGTCTAGTGTAATGATTGAAGTCAATATGTCAGGCAGAATCTTCATATAATGATTGAGGTCGGTAGAATGGGCATATAAAGATTGAAGTCGGTAGGATCACCATATAATGATTGAAGACAGGAAGTCAAGCAGACTCTTCTGATAATGATTGAAATTCCTTATATATTGATTTAACTATTCTATATTTGAGAGTCATTTACTCAATATTTAAGAATACTCATGTATGTTTATGCTGCACTAGCATTTATTGAGTATTTTTGTTTGTCAAATCATCAGTATGTCAAAACGTATGTATCGATCATTCATACACAATTTGGTGTAACATTACGTAAATTGGTGATACACTTAAAATAAGTCATTAAACTTTTGTGTGTAATATATTTCTTTATATTCTACATTAGTATCAAACATACACACTGTAAACCTTACTCAATCGTCACCATAAACATAAATGTGAATCATTGATTTAGGTTTACATCTGACCTAGAAAGTCTGACCCCTACATTCACAGCCTTCTACTACACCAGATTACCATATGTCAAAATAGGTCTAATTATCGCAGATTACACCCAGTGGATGATTTGCGGTTTAAAACGACTCCTACAGGTGTAGAAGGCACATAGCGCCTTAGTAGTCTTTTCCTCTACGTTACTCAACCAAGTGAGTTTAGAGTCCAGAATAACACCCAAATACTTCGCAGCCTTGAGAGTACCAGAGCCTTCCCGTCCAATCTTGGAGGCTTGAACTCAGGTATCTTTGTCTTTCTAGTAAAGAGAACCAATTCGGCTTTAGAGGGGTTGGCTCCAGACCGTTTTCCCTAGCCCATTTCACGAGTTTACCTCCATCATCGTTGATAGAAATCTACCTCTGACCAGAAGCACAACGTCATCAATATAGGCGACCAATTTGGTGCCCGTTCTGTCGAAAGATTGGAGCATTTTATTGATCACAAGGTTCCACAAAAGAGGAGATATAACTCCTCCTTGTGGAGTTCCCTTCGTCACCACCTTCCTTGCTTCCCATCACCTATTTTCGAGTTTATCACCCTGCTCTTCAGCATTTTATCTAAGCGTATTATCTAAGTCTTCTAGGATCGATGATATTTTGACATTACTAAGGCCCTTTTACGTCCAAAACAGAAGCCAAAACTTATTCCTTATTGTGAAGGGCATCCTCAATCGTCCCAACTACTTCATGTAAAGCCGTATCGACCGAACTTCACTTGAGGTATGCATGTTGAGCTTTATAGAAGTTGTTCTGTGTGAGTTTACCTCTAACATAGACATGTACCAATCATGACATGCTCGAGTCCTTGGAAAGAACTTTAGGAAACTAGCCCATTATTCCCTCTTAACCCTGCGTGATGCCTGTTTAAAAGTATTGAAATGAGACGGTAGTTTTCCCAATTCTCAGTTTTCTTGTAGCTTAAGCTCTCGGGTCCACCATGATTGGTTGATTTGTCTATAGGGCAAGCGCTCAGGGCAAGAATTTAGATGTGCTTCTTTAAGTGTTTTCGTCACTGGACGTGCTGAATTCGATGGAGAGACACAGAAGCCGGAGAGACTCTGAGCTGATACTTAGCCAGAGATCTTTTTCTTCTTCCTTGTCTCTCGCCCGTCCCCTGATAATTCTCCAATCATCCGAACCAAGCCCCTCTTCTCACACTTAATCAGTGTCACGCCCGTTTGATAGGGGATTTGATCAATTTGAACTATCTCGATCTTTATATTCGTCAAGGTTTCTCATTTCCATACCCTACAATTTTTTGCCATTTTCCGCCGTCAAACGCAGTGAAGGAGTTACCCTCACAGTGTGTTTATGCGTCAGGATCCTTTCCTCCTGCAATAACCAGCTGTCCGTTGCCATCTGATGAAGTTAAGATAGTGGAAGGTTTCATCCGCTTGCCGTTATTCACCTACGTATCACCGGATCTTTGCCGCCTTCCACAGATTTGGATACAGTGACCTTAGGGCCAATAGTGCCTCTTTGAGAAGAGGATGGTGCTACCAGCCCTTTAGGAAAACTGCCTTCGATCATGGATTTTACGCCTCAATCCCCACCATTCTTAGGACAAACTGCACGTGTGCCACTTGGGGTGGAAGAACATACAGCAGAAATTCGTAGTAATTTAGTAATTTCGATTGAGTGGTTGTGGTCGTTGCGGAGCCGCTATGAGTTGCGGGTTCCGTTATAACCGCGTCGGACCTCCCCACGGTTTTAATAGCTTCGATTAATACCCCCGTACATGGAACTCATGTTTTCGGCGCATACGTTTGTCCTTGGCGCTTGAAGTGGCTGGATATCTCTGATTCAGCTGTCTTAAGAACCTTAGCGAGCGCTTGTAGCCTGCCTCCCTCTTTTTGTCAGCACTCTTCAGGTGGACCTCTATTGACTTGCCCTCCTCTGAGCCACCTGCGACCCTCTGTTCGGATACGGCACTCATCTTACCGACCGAGTCAGATGATACCATACGGACGTCATCCTCATCGGTTTCATATAAGAAGAGTTCTTCTATACCATACAATTGATCACAAGCCGTAGCCGCATCCATGTTCGTCTGCCTGGAGAGTGGTGACCTGTATATTAGTACCAGTAATAACATGACCGCTAACCAAGCCTGTGCTAATCACCTGGTTAGTCGCGTTTAATTTGGATGATGTCGGTATGGGTGGATTTGCGTACTGTACTCATCATGCTATAAAAAAGCTTTCACTGAGGATCGAACCCTTCCTTTGCTTAAAACACTCGCCAATTTGTCCGGGCAAGTGACCGGTTGATTTCAGACATTGTTTCGACCAAGTTTCAATTCAGGCGACCATTACAAAATTTTAAATTTATAAAATAGATAAGATAGTGAAACAGAAAAATTAAAATTGAATTAAAGAAAATTTGTAAATGGTGCGCAGTTAAAGCAGAAACTGTTAATAACACACGGATATTTAAAGAAACTAAAAAAAGGAAGTACTTGAAAAACACTTCTTGTGCTTTAAATATATGTTATTTCAAAAACATTTTAAAATTTTGCAAATCAATTACTGGAAAAGCTGCCCTTCTATGGGCGTTTTCAGAGTTTTCGAACTAAGTAATTTGCCTTAATTACTTTCACTTAATTCCACTAATTAAAAAAAAGTGCATTGCCAGAGTTTTTTTTGTACTATCGACAATTTCTGCCTGCGAAGTTAAAATAATGTACATTTCCTGATAAATCGATGGCAATAAATCTTTCCAAAATGAATAAAAAAAATTTTGTAATTATTTTCCCCCCTTTAACCTATGTACAAAATATAAACCAGAGTCTAAATTTTATTTTGTTTAACTTTTTTAAATACAATTTTAATTAAAATCTATATTTTTATTGTGATCTTTCGACCTTTGTTTGAAATAGGTTAATAGAAACTACTACGATATATATTTCATATTTGATTAGTTTTCATTTTACAGAATAAATATATTGGAAAAAGTAAAGTTTATCAAAACTTGTAATTTTGGCAATATATCATTCTAATTTAGGTCCTTTTGACCACAATGTACGATTTTATTACCTCACCTTGACACCGGTTAACATCAGTCAATTTTTTAGAAAAATCGGTTCCTCCATTTTATCTCATTCCCAATTTTCAAATTTTATGTGAGGTACTTTTGGATGAGCAGTTAACTAATTAAGACCATTTTAAAACAAACTTTTCACAATTCCAATACAATAATTAATTGTTATTTCACAATTCCAATACAATAATTTATTGTGTATTTTTGGGGTTGTCAATCCATCATTTGGGGATACAATTAAAAACAAGTAAGAGTAATATGCCGAATCTTTGATATGCATACACATTTCTTTTTGCTTGTTGTTGTTCACGTGTACAACAAAAAACATCTAAAGCCACAAGCAATCACTTATCGCTTATACACATCGATATGTGCATGTTCTGTTACGTATAAACATTTTTCACTATTTTTAGTTTTATATATGAAACTATATCGGAGTATCTTTACATATTCGTACGTCATTCCTACGGATATTGGTCCTTAAGGCTCCAAATGCAATACCAAACTGCTGCTGATTACGACGAACATTTCAATCCTAAATAGTACGATCTACACGACCTATAGCGGACAGGAGAATGTTTTCAACAGACAGACAGAATATATAAAGTTTATGGGATCTCCGGAATTTATTTCGATGATATACAAACGGATTGACAAACAAACACATACCATCTTCACAGTTGTGTGGAGGGTATAAAAGCTGGCAACGCTGATACAAAACACAAATGTATGTGAGTTATTGTGTAGCATGTTTGACAATGTATGTTTGAATGCAGTGGCTGATGCTATTTATTTCTATTTGATCAATCATATGAAAAGATGCATATGATTGTTTGAGTTCAAATCTTCATTCGTACATATCGTAGATAATAAAATTATACGAGCGCCTTTATTATTATTGGGATAAGTTCTTTTTGTTTAATAAATTAATAAAATTAAACTTTCGTATTTACTCAAATTTATCTGTAATAATAACATTCACTTTCACAGGTTGTTTTTCTAGTAATGTTCATTGCATTTTTTTTTAACTATATTAGTCAGTACTTTATTTAATATTTTTTTAGTTAATATTTTCTAAAATTTTTCACGTAATGCTGTCATTAAACTTGCTCGCGATGTAATATTATGTTGTATAATTCAAGTAAATAGAAAATACCATAATTAGATTCAAGTCTGACGATATTC
The DNA here is from genome assembly GCA_963682025.1 of Cordilura impudica. Classification (NCBI taxonomy): domain Eukaryota; kingdom Metazoa; phylum Arthropoda; class Insecta; order Diptera; family Scathophagidae; genus Cordilura; species Cordilura impudica. The sequence continues at coordinate 109,256,505 of OY821521.1, forward strand.
TGGGTCATATACTTCTCAAACCCTACGTTCCTAAAATTCAGATTATCATAAATATCTTGTCCAAACTTGGTTTATAATTGTCTGTTAATTCTACACATTTTCAGTCAAAAATAAACACTGTTATACCATTTTATAGTTATAGTACCCACATTATACTTCCTTTGTATATGGCTTTGAGAAATATGAGTGACTTTATAAATTTGGTCCTGATCGGTCCATTTTTCGATCTAGGCGCTATATAAATATTCGATGCGATATGATTTTTTTCATATCTGCAGGCAAGAAGTTAATAATAATGTCACTTAAATTGGTTTATGTTTGTTTGTCATATATATCCATTTATGACTTCAATATTGTTGGACTTTAGACCGTTTCTCAAGACTCGTGATATAGGATATCGGAGCTTCGGTCTAGACCGACTATAACTTTCTTCGTATTTGAATTAGAACTGAAAATTATTTGCACATATAAAAAATATGTAAATTGAATTATCGGTTAATTGACACAAATTAATCGTTTAATTGATTAACAGTTATTCGAGTGAATTCTCTTCTAAATGTATCATAAGTAATTAAATGTTGATGAATGTTTGTCCATTTAAGTCTATTTTTTTGTTAAGTTTTTGGACCTACAGAAAAAAACAAAGACTTTCGCACAGTTATCACTTCAAAATCTATCTGTAGAAAATAATATGGTGTTACATTAACGATTATTTTCATGTTTTCATTTGTTGTGTCTTATTCAAAATTTATTACTCAATAACTCCAGTTAACATCCATTTTGTATCTGGGATGTGATAGATACCAAATCTAAAGAATTGTTTATCGCGTCAGGTTTCTAAGATATTCAAATATATTAATGTGCTTTTTAGAGATTAACAGATTCGACTACAAGATTTTCTTTTTGGAAAAACAGGTATATTAGTGCATCCAATACTGGGCCAAAATTTGAATACGGTATTTCGGTATTATATTTTCTTAAAACCGGTTTTTTGGTATTTACATACAATGAAAAAAAATCAATCATATATAAAGCAACAAATAAACTGTTAAAAATTTAGAAAATTAGCATTTCTCTGACGCAAAGCCTATATAGATCTTTCACTGAAAACAACATAGTAACTGTCGATAATACAGGATGGGCCAAATAAGCCCTACCAAAGTCGTTATTGGTGGTTTTGTGGCACCAGTGAGACAGACGAATCATTTGCAACACTCTGCCGCACAGTTTCCATGTTGTCTTTGGGGCAGATATTTCGATGATGACCTCATCCAGGACGGTTGGACGACCGAACTCCTAATTATGAGGGCTTTGATCTTGAATTAATAAATGATTTCGATAATTTCGCTGCGGCATAAGAAATGATCGTTGATACTGTATATATCCGTTAGAAATTACCAAGAATTTAATTTTAACTTGAAAAAAGAAAAAAACATTATTTTATCTATTATATTAATAGGCTAGGCGATTCCTTGTGACTGATGTTTTGTTCTACCATTTTATCCCGATTTTGACCAAACTTATATTATTTGAAAGGTATTTCTTTTTAGCCGATTTGCAGATTTACAAATTTTTTAATTTTTTCCTTTATTTTGATTAAATTGCATTTAAAGTTGCTACTAACACATACATAAAATTATACAATGCTATGTGTGTGTTTATTAAATTTGTTAATGTGTTTGTAAGAAAAATGAGTTTGTTTTTTGCGTTGATTTGTGAATTGACTATAATTGATTAGCATACTTTTAGGGTCTTTATTTAATAAAAAATAAAATTTCCTAGAATTTGCGCTCGAATTTCGAGGGCTGGAATCTGCTAGTATTAATAGTTATTCTTATTCGTGTTTCGCCAGTGGTTGGTCTTATCTGGCACATCCTTTACTAATTCTATTTCAGATTCTGTAAAGTTAATAGCTGAATTTAAATTTGTCAGGGCATTTTGAATTTTTTTTTTAAATTTATAAAAATGTTCCTGTAGTAAGTTCTATATGATCTTAATATCTAAGAGTAATGAAAATTCTTTTCCATGTTCAGTTTTTACATAAACTTAAAGAATAAAATTTTTCGTCGGTGATCGTGTGAATAGCTTTTTACAACTTTTCTAACTTTGGAGCCAAATTATTTGCAAGTTCCTTTGAATTTGGCGAACCTCTGCGAAATCCTTAATCCTTAATTATAATATTCATCGGCAATCTTATCAGCACTTCATCAGATTCAAAATGATCATCTATCCGCTCCACGACTTTTGTTTTATGCAAGCCTCAAACACATCCAAATGGATTCCATAGTTTGATGAGGAAAATAACCGAAATACCGGTGTATAATGGTATTGATTGTTCGGTATCGGCTTGTAAACTCGTCCGGTATACAGTTTTTCGGTATAACGGTATTAGATACCCTAATGTATATTGATTTCTGATATATTTAGAACTGCGTGAATTTATATATCAAGAAATTCCTAAAATATTTCTAATATATACTAGTTTTTAATATATCTCATAAGGTATCAGAAATGTATATGCATTTCCGCAGAAAATATCATGAGAAATCTGAAAAAGGAAATTTTTGCAATTTTAGGTTATAATCCTGACGTGATAGAGAAAAATTGATTTTATCACTTGGTTCAGCACCCTAAATTTAGTAAAGTCCACCCATTCGAAATTAGATACTTGAAAAAAGTTTGAATTTGTTAACTAGTGTACTTAAGTTTATTTAAGTTAGTTTTTTTTTGTTAAGTTTCCATTCAATGAACACAGTTTTAATATTGAAATATTTTTTTGTTATAAATAAAAACATTCATTGCGCACTTTTTTCACTTAAAACATTTAAAAATTTATGAGATTTCTAAGAGTACATACGCTCATTTTAGCGATACATTATATTTATAATTGCAACTACAAATTTCATTTTGTATTAATCGTAATTATTATTACTTTAAATTGTCCAGCTTTCAATGTTTGATGTTGTTTAGGAATAATGTTGTTAGGAATAAAATGAAAGAAAATTTTCATTGTGAAATGTGAAATATATTAGTTGAGAAGTTCTAAAAACTGGCTCGGCAATAAAAGACCGAAAACACCATCTGCATTCAAAAATCATTTTGTAAAATGTAGTTCTGGGAACATGAAACGATTTTTCTGTCAGTTAAAACCACATTTAAAAATGTTTAATAAATTTTGTATTTTGTCGCATATTTTCTTAATCCCATTTCAGAATTTCACTTCTTTATTGTGCTAATATACAGTGCCGCTCAACTGAATAGGTTTGAAAAATTTTGCTTACATTTTTTCGTCCCTCTTCATTTCTATTGCATTTTTTCATGTTCATTGCTTGTTTTGAACCTTCATTTGTTTACTCATGACATACTAGAAAAAAATAACGGGATATATGCAAAGGTAAATCAGAATTCCGCTTTAGTCGTGAAATCCGTCACATTTGTGTTTTTTTTTTTAGCTCGCTTGAATAGGTTTGAGAACATTAACTTTAGTTTGTGATCGACTGCGTAATTGTAAACAGCTCAACTGTTTGGTATTCTAAAATTTAAAGCAATTATTGATATTTTTTTGTAAAATGGGTCGCGGAAAGCCTTTGATCGATTTTGAAAAAGGCCAAATAAAAGGCTATATTGCATCTGGCCTAAAACACCAACAAATTGCTGAAAATATTGGTCGCAGTCAAAATGTTGTAAGCAATTTTCTCCGTAATGAAGAAAATTACGGAAAAAATATGAAAGGAGGAACAAAATATGCCACAACGGCATCAGAACAGCGACTTATTCTTCGAACTGCCTCAAATTCTCACCTCTCGGCCAGTAATATCAGGGAAAAATGCGGCGTTAATGCAAGTTTGCCAACTGTAAAGCGTATTATTCGGGGTGCCAAACATTTAAAGAGATTAAAACTAAAAAAAAAACCTCCTCTTAATGATGCACGGAAGGCCGCAAGACTTCGATTTGCCCGAGAGCATATGACGTGGAATAAGGAGTGGAACACTGTGGTCTTTTCCGATGAAAAAAAATTCAATCTCGATGGTCCGGATGGCTACAACTATTACTTATACGACATACGAAAGGAGGAATGCTTTTTTAAGCCGCCATCACAGCTGTGCAGGTGGCGTAATGGTGTGGGGAGCAGTAACGTTTTATGGAACTTGTGAGCTGCAGTTTGTCTCATCAAAGATGAATGCAAATGTGTACAAAGCAGTACTCTAAAAGGCTTTTCCACAATTTTCGGGAGTTTTTGGTCCTATAGCGTGGACGTTCCAGCATGACAACGCTCCCGTTTATACTGCCAGGGTTGTGAAACAGTGGATTAACGAGCAAAATGTTAAGTTGCTGGATTGGCCGCCATACTCACCGGATATAAATATTATTGAAAACATTTGGGGACTTTTGTCCAGGAGAGTATATGCAGATGGAACACAATTTAACGATTCTGAGACATTAGTTGAAGCAGTTAAGAAAGCCTGGTCAACAATTTCACTCAGTGAAATTGAAAAATATTACAGTTCTTTACCAAGTCGTTTATTTGAAATTATTAAGAATAAGGGAGGACGTACCAAGTACTAAATAATTAAATAATAGTGTCCTTTACTGTTTAAATTACTCAGTGTCTTGAAATTTCGCCTTATTTTCCTTTTTTAAATATTTGTAGTGGCCAAACCTATTCAGATGAGCCAATATTAATAGGCATTTTTTGTTATGTTTTTGAAAAAAATAATAAAAATCATAGAAAAATGAAACTTACAAACCAGAAACTTTTTTATTTCATAAATTATTGATTGTTTTAAATACGAAAATTTATTTCATACAAATCTAAGTTTTTGTTGAAGAGATATACATTTTTAAACTTTAAAAAAAAAGTCAAACCTATTCAGTTGAGCGGCACTGTATATCATTATAATAAACTTAACAAAAAACAAGTGAAAGTCATATTTGCTCTAGGTCGACTATATGACACTCTACAGCAAAATTTAAAAGATAACTATTAATTCATTTATTTTTGAAAAACATTTTCAAAATAATTATACATATGTGTAATATTAATGCACAAAATCGCTGTTCGAAACACTCAATGCAAAATTGCTTCTGAAGTAACTGACAACTAACGACTACGCTTATTTTCACAACTACAAATACAATCTCAATATTATTCGTATATATAAACCTAAATTTTCTATTCACATTCCCCGCATATTCCACAATACCCGAACTTATTATATATTATGTAATTTATTATGTAATTCGTTTGTAGCAACCGAATTGATGATGGTATTTGTTTATGACAACCGAAGCGATTATTTAATTCGGTTGATGTAACCGATTCGTTTATGAAACGAGGATGTCCCAACCAAATTTTATGATATTTCTTCCATTAAAAAAAAAATATTTTGTTTAATTAAAACGCATAATCACACCTGTTCTTGAAACCACTATCACAAAAAAAAAAAAACTCGTAAATGAAAAAATTCTTAAATTTACGAGTTTTTTGCTGTTCTATGATTTCAATAAAAATATTTTTTCTTGTTTTAATTCACATAGAAAAGGTTTTGTGAAATCAAAACAAATGCCATTTTTTCTACTACATAGGTCTTAAGAGATAAAAAAATAACAATAGATATTTAAATTCTAGCATGTTTTTTATTGAACCTTGTCATTATTTTAAAAAATTCGACGTTGATTTTATGAAAAAAAAACAATTTTCTAAAAAAACGTCTACATTTTGCGTTGATTAAAAAAAAAAATTCGTAATCAGTAGTCAATGTTAATAAAACACACTTTTGGAGATGATGTTGTTCTATAACTATAATAAAAACTTTTTATTTGCACAATCTATTTTCCATTATAATTTTTTCAATTACAACATAGATTCTTTATGTACCAATTATTATCAATAAAGGAATTTAAAATAATATTTCACTCAAATCACATATTTTTATTTTTTTGCATATGACTGCCACAACTTTGTTTATGTTCGAAACAGTAGTGATCCCAGTCAAATCCAATTTATTTGAATTTCGAATTTTCTTTGGTGATGCCTAAGTTATTTCAAAAAGAGAAGTCATTTTTAATTGAATGAAATTGAAGAACAAAAATAATTAAATGAACAAATTGTTATTTTAAAAGAAAATATTTTTTTTTTACTTTCTTTATAATCTTAAGGAAAAACATGCAAAAATTACTTAAGGTTTTTTGTGAAAGTGACTAAAGAACCATATGGCACCTCGGTTTCTAGATAACATATGGTTCTGAAGCTAAACCATATGTTTCATGTCATTTGACAATAAAAAATATGATTTCGAAAAATAATTCGAAAATATAAAATTTGTGTTTTCAAGAAACCCAAAATTTAAATTTCATGTTATCTCAAATTCATTCTTATTCAAATAACAACGTTTCAAGAACAGGGCTGAATATGTATGTATCTATTTATTTGCTTTTTATTTAGTTATTTAACATCAACATTTTGATTAAAATGAATAATGTACATTTAAATTATAATTGTGACATTACAACAATAATGAACTATTATTTGACGTTTCCACGTAATATACACGCTAAATTTCAGATCCTATTAATAACAGCGAAAAAAGATATTAACATAATCTAAAAATGCTCAGGTACACCGTTTGTATCAATTCTAAGAAGAATGTCTTAAAAAGGTACCAATAACGTACACAAAGAAAACAGATTCATTGTACCTACCGAAATTCGATTTGATTATGATCACAATTCTGTTGTCTGAACAGTAAATATTTTTTTAACAATAGAAAAAGGTTAACTGTTATAAAATTTCTGTTGATATGATCGAAAATACAATTGCTAAACTTTAGAATAATTCGGTTTGCGCACTTATTTCCGTGTGTACGTGTTTGAGTCTATTTGACAATAGGGTGACAAATATATTACGCAAATTTATGGTACATGTACGGTAAAAGTGTACAAATGTTTTTTCCCTTCAATTATTGTTGTTTGCATTTTCTTGAAATACAGATTCATTTATAAAATCGTTACCTGGCCGTTAAGAAGGTAATTCAATTGGGTATATTATACATTTTACTTCTATTTTTTTTCCATTCTAAAGAGTGTGTCAAAAACGAAACTCATACAAGCTTAAAGTTAAATAAAACGTAAACCGTTCATTTTAAAAATTCTTAAAAATATGTGAATTTATTAAAATATTATACAAATTCATTACCATTAAAATATTGGAATATTAACGATTTTATAGTTGTTTCCGTTACCTTTTTGGAGGAGCCGGTCCATTTACGCTTGAAATCTGACATATCTCGGATAACTTTCCTGTGTTCTTTAATTCTCTTTTCAAGAGAGCCCAATATCTCTCCACTTGCCGGAGTTCTCGGCAGTTGGGTGGGTTTGCCTCCCGTGGTACAAAATCTACATTATTGTTTTCATACCACTCAATGGCATTTTTTCCATAGTGGCATGATGCCAAATCGGGCCAGTAATATGTACGCACTCTGTGCGGTTTTACCAAAGGCAAGAGCCGTTTTCGTAGCCACTCCTTAATATATATTTCTGTATTTATCGTGCCTGATGTCACAAATAATTGGCTTCTTTTGCCACAACTGCAAATGACTTGCCACACAAGAAACTTCTTATGCAATTTTGTTAGCTTTTTCTATCCAGTATTGTCCCTGAACGTTACCTCGTCCATCTGCGACATACAAATCTTGACCCGAAAGTTGTGAAAGTCTGCCAGAAAATTGGTTTCATCATCCATCACACAGCAAGTGTATTTTTTTTTTAAATTAGATCTCAAATTTTTTTGTTCGTTATTTTTTCGCATTGCGATCTCGAACTTTCTTCACTTTATACGACTTCAGCCCAGCATTAGCTTTGGCTCTACACTCAAAATAACCAGAGCATTTAACTACACGAACTGCTTTTCTGAGAAGTGTTCGGCGCTCTTCGATAGAGTTGTTCGACTTTTTTTGCCTTACCAATATCTGTTAAACCTTTTATTATGTGAGTGTATCTATGTTGGTTGGTTATTTAGTTCGGATGTTCCAACTTTAATCTGTGTTTCTGAAAACCTAAAATTTTATTGTCTCAAGTCGAGGGTCGATTTTATTGTACCTGACTTTTTGAAACTTAGACAGTCGTGTGCATTTCAAGTATTATTTTCACTGGTAGAGAATGCAATAGTGATAGTGCGCCTAATTAAGGTTACTACACCCGAAACAATATATGTATGTTATACGGGGGGTCCCTTGTACATATTTCTATGTCTTTATAACACAATTATATATATACAAATTATATTATCTTTTAATATAATTTGTAAACCAAAATAGAAAACAATTATAAATTTTCAATGTATGCCGTACCCAAATTGTGTTTTTGTCGGTGTGACGTTATAATATGTTTATTATTGCTATTGTTTTTGTGGCAGATTATAGATGGAAAGAATAGTAACCTTCCGCAACATTTAATCAATTTTTATTATTTAGTTTGTTGTTTGGCTAGTTGCCGGGTATGCCTGGCGATATCTTATGATTTCTTCCCGATTAACACTCACAATGATGACGTGCACTCTAATGTCGCTGTTGAAATGTTTTGTTGACATTGACATCTGATTCGTTCGTACACTACATAGTATTTTGGACGATAGACAGTAGTAGTTGGGTTGAGTCAGGGAATGTAAACAAAAAACAAAACAATAAAAATTATTAAATATAAATCAACACCAAAGAGAGAACTAGTATAACATTTCTGACGTTTTTTAACAGATGGCGCTACAACCATGACGATGATTCAAGTTGCTGGCATTAGTCCAAAATAAAACAAAAACAAGTAAGAAAATTATAGTCGGTCTACACCGACTATAAGATACCCTATACCATGCGTTTAGAAACCCTATCTCTTAGGCCCAACTAACTGGACATTGAAAATAAGCAAAAACCAAATTTGAGTGGGATTTTTATTAATTTGTTTGGCTGCAGATATGAAAAAGTTCATATCGGATGCTATATCTATAAAGGGACTAGGTCCAAAAATGGACCGATCCTGATCATGTTTTGTAAAGTCTCTTGTATTTTGCAAAAATATGTAGAAACAAAATTTAAGAAGAATCAGTGCAATATTTTTGTTTTTTAATAGATTTAAGTGATGATCGGGAAGCAGCTCCATATGGGGTCAAAGGGATCATTTTTGGACTACTCATTAGTGGATGTAATGAACGCATACAAACCCAATTTGAGTAAGATCTATATGACAATTTGGATCTTATGGCAATTTATGTCGATTTCATATGGGTAATTTGTATGGGGGCTAGGTCTGAACATGGACCGATTCTCACCAATTTCAATAGCGTTCATCCCATGGCCGATAAAAGCTTATATACCAAATTTCATCAAAATATATTCATATTTGCGACCTGCAGTTTGATTACAAGCTTTACATGGACACACAGACGGACGGACGGACGGACGGACGGACGGACATTGTTAAATCAACTCAGAAAGTGATTCTGATTCGATCGGTATAATTAAAGATGGGTCTAGGTCAAATATTTTTGGTTGTTACAAACAGCAGCACAAAGTCATTATACCCAAACCACATAGTGGTATAGGGTATAAAAATGATTCTGATTCGATCGGTATAATTAAAGATGGGTCTAGGTCAAATATTTTTGGTTGTTACAAACAGCAGCACAAAGTCATTATACCCAAACCACATAGTGGTATAGGGTATAAAAATGATTCTGATTCGATCGGTATAATTAAAGATGGGTCTAGGTCAAATATTTTTGGTTGTTACAAACAGCAGCACAAAGTCATTATACCCAAACCACATAGTGGTATAGGGTATAAAAATAATGAAAGCAAAATCTAAATAAACACATTTTTTTTATTTATTAGCAATCTCAAATACAAACCAATGTGCTACAACCACCTCAATGAACAATCATTCATATTTACACGCATATGTGCACATATGTGTATTTGGATGTTTGATGTTGTAGGAATGTTTTCTCATTCACTTGCGGGCATTAAAATAAAAACTCAAAAAAAAAAAAAAAAAAAAACAAAATACTATGTAAAGGAAGGTGATTGTTGTGGAATGCCATTTCGGTACTTTTTGCAATTTTAAACAGGTATTGTTTTAGAAACATACATACATACATTATAAGTCCGTTCCCGTACTTTTCGGGATGATGTGATTTACGCATGATGTTTTCTAGTTTCTATGATCTAGATAGTACCTTTCATCTAGAGCAGGCATGTCAAACTCATTTTAGTGTACGGGCCAAATTCTTCGAAAATTGTAGTTCAAATCCTCTTGTGGGCCGCATCTACTTTCTTTTATTGAAAATTCAAATTTTGAGTGGAATTGAATATAAATAAACCATAAACAAAACAAACAAAAAATTTATAGAAATATATTTATCAATAAAAAGAATATAAATTATTTTTTGCTGGATATAATGCACCGCTTGTCATTTTTCAAATCATCAAAGCCTGGTGTTAAACTTTGGCTTGATGTAATTTTTAATATCGATGCTAAATGTGCTTCAGTTAATCTGGTTCGCTGCGCAGTTTTACTCATCTTCAAACATGGATAATATGCTATCAAACATGGATAATATGCGTATTAAAAAATATCGAATTTGTGGAAAAAGATCTGCAGGTAGGTACCCGTAAAATTCTGGAACACTAATTTCCTTATATTTCTGTTTCAATAAGGTATTGCATCGTAGTTCTATAAACTCTATTTCCAAATTTTCATCAATATTTTCAATGTCGACCGACATCGGAAAGTAAAAAATATTTAATTGTGATTCGATACCTTTAAAATCCGAAAACCTCTTTTCGAAATCTTCCAACATTTTCAGTTGTTTCTCATATTTGTCAAATTTTAGTTTTCGATATTTAAGCAAAAGATTCTTACAACTATAAAAATTTGAAAAATTTTCTCTTTTTATTTGTATTTTCCACAAAGATATATTGAATGATATATGTAATGAAGTTATGAGCATGTTTCTGCCCTGCAGATTAATATTGAGTTGACTGAGATGCCCAGTTATGTCAACTGAGAAAGCCAAATCTTGTATCTAATTAACATCTTTCAGTTCAGAGCACTCATAATCTTTAATTTCTAAAAACAGTACGATTTCGTCCAGCAGTTGTAAACATCTTCTTAAAACTTTATGACTTTGAAGCCAGCGAATTTCAGTATAATATGGCAAATCTTCGTAATCAGATTCCACATCTTTCAGCAATGACGTAAATTCCCGATGGTTTAATCTGCGTGTTCGAATTAAATTAACAATTTTACCAACTTTTTTAAAGCCATTATCAATTTTAATTACTTTTGAACATAAGACTTGCTGGTGAATAATGCAATGGATGTGTTGAACAGATTTGTTATGTTGAATTTTAACATAAGCTTTTAGTCTACCAATGACACCATTGGCCCCATCAGTCGCCAAAGATAACAAGTTATTCATTGGAAGATCATATTTTTTAAAAGCAATCATAAGTAGATCGAAAATATCTTCTCCTGTTGTTGTACCATGCATTGGAATTACTTCTAATAGCTTTTCAGTTATTTTCATATTCCCATCACATCCTCGAATAAAACCGGCTAACCTGGTTGTAATGTTAAATCAGTACTTTCATCGATTGCAATTGAAAACGCTTCAAAATTGAATGCGACTGAGCGAAGTTGGCCTCTTAAATTTGTAGCAATGTCAGTTACTCTATTCTGTATTTACTGTATTTCGGGATAAACTTATGCTTTTAAATTTATTTATCATATCGGGCCATAACTCCTCAGCTGCTATTATTAAACATTCACTAATAAATTCGCCTTACATAAATGGCTTTAATTTTTTTGCAATTAAATGCGATATCCGAAAACAAGCTTTTACAGCGGCCACATCTTCGGCAAATGGTTTAGTGAAAATGATTTGTTGTTTATGAAGAACTGCCTTTAATTCGATCAAATTTTCCTCACGCATTCTTCCAATAATATTTTCATATTCTTCTTTATGGAAATTATTGTAATGTCCTTTGATATTGTATTCCTTGCACACCGAAATAGTTTGTCGGCATATTAAGCAAAATATTTTCCCTTTTTCTTGAATGAAAAAATATTTTATCTCCCAATTTTCTTGAAAACAACGATGCTTACTTTCAATCGTTCGTTTTTTACTAGTACTTTACTTCATCATAAATTGAACGGTTTTAATACTGAAATAAATGAATATTCTTTCATAAGAAACAAAATGCAGATTAAACTTACCCGATACGAATTACAGTGTGGCCTCAATGAAGTAGTTGCAATAATCAAATCTATATTTTATAAGGCGCTATTTATTTTTTATTTATATATAAGCTTTCCACAAATTCGTACTTACCCTCTCACTATCACTTAACGAATAATAAAAAAACACATGTACATTCTACTTAAGAGCTACTGGACAGCCGGGCTGCCAGATTGCTTATATCTGTACTAAAATCTAGTGCTGCCAACTGTACTCTATTATAGTAAATACACTACGACATGATATTTTCATACATTCTTCCAAGTTTTACTTAATTGTTTGCGTATAGTTGTATAGTTGTGGAAAAGTGTTGCGGGCCGCAAATATTCATGCCGCGAGTTTGACACGAGTTTGACATGCCTGATCTAGAGCATAATCGATCGCCGTTTATAAATATAAATAAGAAAAAAAAAAAAACAGCCTATGGAAAAAAGTAGTTTCAGTGTTTATATATAATGAAATATTTTGTGGTTAAACAAATTATTCAAAATTAACAATATAAATTTAATTGCATAGAACACACAGAGCGTTATGTGTAGAGTTGAATGAAGAATTACTTTTTTGTAATGACGACTCTGACTCAAGACCTGGTCACGGAAGATCGCCGATTGAGGATTGGCGAAATTGCTAAAATAGTAAACATCTCAATTAACCAAGTACACAGCATTTAGAATGAAAATTTGCATAGGAAAAATGTTTCCGCAAGATGGGTACTGCATTTCACTATAATGCACCGGCTCATTCCTCATCCATTGCAACAAAATAATTGATTGAATTGAGGTATAAATTGCCGCCCCATCCACCATATTCTCCCGATTTGGCTCCCTCCGGCTAGGTGGAAAATGATTTTTGTATGATAATGAAGTTATCTCAAACAATGGATGCGTATTTAAGTGTTTAAAGAAAAAATTGTATTATAAACTAAAGTCCTATATATATATTAACGGGGTATTATCAGAATATCTTACCACACCAGTGTGCAGAGGGTATATATTAGTTTGTCATTTATATATATATTCGAGTTCCTTATAATAAGCGGAGTTGATATAGCGATGTCCGTCTGTCCGTCTGTGGAAATCACAATCACGCTCTCAATAGGTCAGCTAGGGTGCTCGTTTGTAATCAAAATTATTCACTAACATACTGAGAAGTTTAATATTTAAAATCATTATAATCGGTTGAATTGGTCCCGAGATTTCATTGAAAAAGTATAAAAGTCTTGAAAATATATGATATTTCTGTGTTATTATTTTTATTATTCTAGTTTGTAGTTTTTGTGGTCGTTGTCACCAACATCGAAAGTAGCCAGTTATTAATAAAAAATTACCAATGTAAATTTACCAAAGTAATATGTATTATGTGTATATAACTTAAAAGTTTTTATATTATTTCTTATGAATTAACTTATTACTAAAAAACACTTGTGGACATACAATTAAGTCATTTATACAGTAATACTTATCTTTTAAAAAACAAAACAGTTCTAATAAAAATTAGGACAAAAACAACTTCTATTCATTTAGTTTAAATACCTAACAGTTAATTAATTACAAAAACTTAAAAAATTATTCATTGCAAAAATTTTTTTTGTACAAAGCAATTGTCAGTCTTATAATTTGTGTGGACATATAAATAGGTTACCTGAAAAGAAATTATTAAAATTTATTTAAATAGTTTTATTTTTAATTCAAACTATTATGAACCTTTAGTATTTTGGTGGGTACCCTTTTTGGAGGATTACTTCGGCACATCGTAAGAGCTAAAGCGTTCCATTCTGCCTTGTAGCGTAGCACGACTTTTGTAGTGTGGTGTATAATACCCACACAATATACAGTACAATATTTGCAAATGAGGGAATATCAAATATCAATATTGTTAACCACTGCATTGACGAAACATTGCATGAATGTTTCGTTAGCCATTGTATGTTGTTACGCTGTGGTTTGGGTATAATGACTTTGTGCTGCTGTTTGTAACTACCAAAAATATTTGACCTAGACCCATCTTTTATTATACCGATCGAATAAGAATCACTATCTGATTCGATTTAGCGATGTCCGTCCGTCCGTCCGTCCGTCCGTCTGTATGTCCATGTAAACCTTGTAATCAAACTGCAGGTCGCAAATATGAATATATTTTGATGAAATTTGGTATTTAAGCCTTTATCGGTCATAGGATGAACGCTATTGAAATTGGTGAAATTCGGTCCATGTTCAGACCTAGTCCCCATACAAATGACCCCTATGAAATCGACATAAATTGCCATAAGATCCAAATTATCATATATATCTCAGTCAAATTGGGTTTGTATGTGTTTATTATATCCATTAATCAGTAGTCCAAATAAAATCCCTATAGGACAATTCTTAGTCATAGGCCCCATACAGAACTGCTTCCCGATCTTCACTTAAATCTATCAAAAAACAAAAATATTGCACAGATTTTTCCCAAATTTGGTTTGTATATATTTTTTCAAAATATAAGTGAGTTTACCTAATATGGTCAGGATTGGTCTTTTTTCGACCTAGTCCCCATATAAATATAGCACCCAATATGGACTTTTTCATATCTGCAGCCAAAAAAAATTAATAACAATGCCACTCAAATTTGGTTTATGCTTATTTTTTATATCTAATTTAGTTGGACCTAAACGCATGGTATAGGGTATCGTATGGTCGGTCTAGACCGACTATAATTTTCTTACTTGTGTTTATGCTGACTCAAGTGCACGTATCACATTGTTGATAATATAGGTAGAATTGTATATTAAAAGAAGAACATAAGTAATTGCAAAATCAACCCAAAATATAATATATCAGAAAGAACATTTATGAAAATAAGTCAGAATAATTTTAGCAGTCAAAGACCCAGCTTCAAGATTGAGCTGAAGAATTATTCATAAATAAAAACAATAAAATAAATAAAATATAAATAAATAAATAAATGCTTATATGCGATCCTGTTTACTGTACATCGTTGGAGCTAAATCTCTTTCCACCGAGCCATTTCTTTACGTTTGGAAATAGGAAATAGTCACTGGGGGCTAAATCCGGAGAATATGGTGGATGAGGTACTAATTCGTAGCCCAATTCATGGAATTTTGCTATTGAGACTGCACACGTGTGCACCCGTGCATTATCTTGATGAAAAATAACTTTTATCTTGGCCTTTGGGGTCGTTTTTTCTTAAATCCTCGTTAAATCGGTCCAATAAGTTGGCATAATATTCGTCGTTTATTGTTTTTCCCTTTTGAAGGTAATCGATGTGGATTATCCCGCGTGCATCCCAAAGAACTGTTGCCATCACCTTATTACCGACAAACTTACCTTGGCCTTATTCGGAGCCGGTTCACCCGGATAAACCCATTGGTTAGACTGCTGCTTGGTCTCCGGAGTGTTGCAATGGATCCATGTTTCTTCCACAGTTACAAAACGCCGCAAAAACTCATTCGAACTGCGGTTAAACAACACCAAACAACCCTTTGAAGTTGTCACATGATTACATTTATGGTCAATTGAGAGCAAACGCGGCACCCATCTTGCAGACAGCTTTCTTAAACCCAACTGATCATTTAAAATCAAAACCACAATGCCATATGAAATGCCTATGGCATCAACAATCTCACGCACTTTTTCTCTTCGATCGGCCAACATCATATCATGGATTTTTTCGACATTTTCAGGTGTATTGACATCAATTTTCCGTCCAGAACGTTCAGCGTCATTTGTACTAGTGCGACCACAACGAAAGTCAGTAAACCACTTTTTTACCATTGAAATCGATGGTGCAGAATCCCCATAGTATTTATTAAGCTTTTCCTTGGTTTGATTGACGGTTTTTTTTTCGCAAAAATAATGTTTAATGATCACTCGAAATTCACTTTTTTCCATTAAAAAAAACCACGAGGTTGTTTGTTTTGAACAGCTGTTAAACGCAAAGTAAATGACGGAACTTGCTCAAAATTTTACAGTAGTCTATTAACAGGTGGTTCTTGATGTATTGCATTTCATATAACTACGAGGGAAGTTCGAAAAGTCACGGACTTATTGATTCGCCCTCGTAATTGTCGAATTCTGCTCCCTAAATAAAAAGATAGAACTGCTGAGCAAAATTTATCGTCATAGAGTTGATGCAAACATAATAAATAAACAAGTAAGAGCGTTAAATTCGGCTTTGCCGAATCTTTGATACCCTCCACCTAGGTTTTACGTTTATCTGGATTTCTTGCACTATTTGTAACAAATGTTAATAAAATATTTGAATATGTAAACAATTTGATAAAGCTATTACTGAATTATTACAACAAATGCTCTGAATTTTCAGCATTTTATAGAGGTGTTCCAGATAATTACAATATTAAGTTTAACCAGGTAAATGGTTTATTTTGTAATTTTCTTTTTAATTTAAATTTTTTAATATAAAAAAGCATTTTATTTTTTACAATCCTTTTCAATTTTCCAAAACTATTAGTATAGGGCACATTTGTGAGTCCGCATAGATCAACTTTCAACTCTTGTTTTAATTGTATTAAATCTATATTTGTGTCTTTAAATTAATTAAGATAATTAAGATGAAAATATTTAACAAATT
The DNA here is from genome assembly GCA_963682025.1 of Cordilura impudica. Classification (NCBI taxonomy): domain Eukaryota; kingdom Metazoa; phylum Arthropoda; class Insecta; order Diptera; family Scathophagidae; genus Cordilura; species Cordilura impudica. The sequence goes on from OY821521.1 coordinate 109,273,384, forward strand.
GTTTTTTTTTTTAGTTAATATCTGAACATTTTACTGATACAAGGCAAAACTAAAACTGCCAAAAATTTCAGTCAAAACTATTTTGAATGTATTTGTTAAATATCGCATAATTTTTTTCAATTTTAAACTTTAAAGTTTTTTTAAGTCTGGTAATAACTCTATAATATGACAAATATAAAACACTTTTTTATGCATTACATTAAAATATTATAAATTTGAACATAATTAATTTTAGAAACATAATTAATTTTAGAAAAATGTCCGATTCGTTTTTCGATGATGCTGAAAACACATCAAAGAAATACAGAAAACAAAGATTTTGCTTCATTTAGTTGAGAGACGAGAAGCTAATGGATGGCTGGAACAGGTCAAAGATGACGACTATAAATGCAGATGCAAGGCTTGTGAAAAAACATTGAAATGCGATAAATCAGATCTAAGTATACATGCTAATATAACCACTGTTAAAAAAAATCTTTTAAAACCAAGAACAAATATTCTGTTTGAGTTATAACATCTCATTTGCAAGCCATTTTAATTAATTGTGTAAATTTTAAATGCACATCTAGCCATATCAAAAAGATGAATTATACAGAATTGTAAAAATAATTTTTTTATAATATCTGTTAGTTTTTTATATTCTTATGTAATTCTCATGATATTCTTATCGTATTTTTTATATTTTTTTCTTCGTTTTTATATTATTTTTACATTATTGAAATTGAAAATGTACAAATTAAAAATAAATTTTAAAAATGTAGTGTAGGGGAAAATGTGGGTGTAGGGAAAAAGGGAATTTTTTTCATAAGCGTAGAGATTTCTAAAAAAATCTCCTGGCATCACTAGTACCTATTAAAAAACAATGTAAAAATTTCACAAGACAACGCGACATATACTTCCTTTGTTCGAAAGCTTCCATAAGACTGAATGAAATTGTTGCTTACTTTACTCTTTGGTGAGTATTTTCGTTTTTGTTCGGCTGTATACATATAAGAAGCCGATTAGAGTTCGATTTACTGGTGCCGCTATGCATATGTGTGTGTGTTAACAAAAATATACGATATCCCAGTCATCATTTCGAAGATTGTTTTAACAAAAATCACCTAACTGTGTCTTGTTCGAGCACCTTTGATGATTAAAAACTGATTATGACATGCGCTATTAGAAAAAGACTAGAAAATGATTTTTGCTTACGCTTAAAAAGTGCTTTATAGAAAAATGACTTTAAATACAACTCAAAAATGAGTCGAAACTGATCAGAAAAGCGGATAAAAAGGACTCTCAAGAAGATTCGCGGGTAAGGTAATATTTTCTCCCGACAAAAGTATATTTTGTGATCAGCAAAAGAGCGCATTTATGACTGTTTTAATAGCACAGATGAGTCAAAAAAGACTACATGATCATTTATTGCATAAAATGCTTACTGGGATTTTATTCACTATCTGTAGAAACAGGTTTTTTAAGTAAAACAAATCTGCACACAATTTCAATTCTATTTCTTTCACAATGAACGATCACTTTGTTTACTAGCTACCAGTAAAATAAGAAAATAGTATTATAATACAGCGTAATGCTGAATTGTACTTCTCAATTAGTTTATTTTTAATGTGCTATAAGAAGTTCGGTTTGTGCTAACAAAAGCATGAATATATGTTTCCCAGGGCGAAGCTTGATCATTGCACTTTGATTGAGTTGAGCTCCGCGACTATTCATAATGTGAATAGCTCGAGGCTAAAATTTTTGGTAGTTGGGAATGGCGTTTGCGTTAGTGGCTCGCCAGACCATAACCCAGCCAACTCTGCTGTGTAGACGCTCCAATTGATGGGTCTCCTTTCTTAAATCATGGAAAATAGTTATACCCGTCAGAGCCCTCGAAATTAACTTTTTTCTCATCAGAGAATACATGTAGTTCTACAGAAACTAAGCCGAGCTTTACGTAGAGGGGTAAGTGGTGGTTTTTTCTTCAATTTTAGGTGCTTCAGATGTTTAGCTTTAGAAATCACCTGCCACACAGTAGTTTTACTTGCGTTAACTCCAGCTTTTGCTGTTATTTGGTCAACAGAGTCATGCGAATTGGAAACCTCGCGCAGTATAGATCGCTTATCTGCATTGGAAAGTACACTATTTACACGACCTTTCATATTTTTTCCATAATTTGAGCTGTTCTGAATAAAATTATATACGACTTTTCTACTTCTATTTTTTTTTTTTTTTTTTTTTTTTTTGCTATTTCAGACACAATGAGGTCACATTCCTGAAAAGTTTTTATTTTAATTTGTTCCTCGTTCGTTAAGGCTGGACCACGACCCATTATTATTGAATCTTATTAAAATGTATTTTATATATATGGGGGATTTCATGTCAAGTGCACCAACTTTTGAAACCGATGTCTTCCGATCGGGATTTGCAGCAAGGTTAGTCCTATTGGATAGTAGTTTAGACACAATTTTTCAACAAGATTGGTCCAGATCTCTCTGAGTTAGAGGGGATCAAAATTTGACATTTTGGCCAAACAGGTGTTTTTTCCCATCCTTGTAACGTATTACCTATTGTTCTTAGAAAATTTTCTCCCAAATAGTTTAGATAGCTATTTCTTCAGTATTTCGGAAAAAATACTTTAAAAAAAAAAAAAAAAAATTTTTTGTACTTTTTTTTGCTAAATTAAAGCATTTTTTGCCTTTTTTTCCAAAAAGGACATTTTTTTTTTTATTTTTTCATAAGAAAGCTTAGGATTTTTCCTTTAAGAGCTTTTTGGTCGCTTAGTGGGATGGGAGTGGGATATCTATCAAAATAAATATTTTGTAACTCAAGACAACGGTTTTTCAATTTTTCACAAATGCACTATTTTGAATTTTTTCCTATTTGTGTCTAAAACCTTACAAATAAAACTTATACTGAGAAACTAGACAAACTAAACTTTCCGAAGGTATATAACATACCTAACTAAAATTTTATACCCTCGATACTGTAATACTCAGAAAATATGTTAACCTCAGGAAAAAATCGCTTTTTTTCTATAGAAATGTTGAAAAATTATTACTTTTTTATTTATTTTTAATAATAATTAAATTAATGTATAATAATAATAATAATATTAAAAATAAAAAGATAAATAATTTATTAAAATTTAATCTTAATTTCATTAGATCCGTTTATATCATAACTATTTTTATACTCAATTTATTGTAGCTGATGAAGTATTTAAGTCTTGTAAGTTTTTAAATACCCAGTCTTTCCTCCAGCTTTTTTGTCGCCTTTATTTACTGCGTTTTTTTGTCAATCTTTTCTTGGCGTTACTAGGTTCAGCTGTTGATTTCGCTGTTGGTTTATTTGTTGGCTTTGGAAAGAAATCGCATTGAATAGAGGCAGAAAACTTTTTCAACTTGGGTCTTCCATCGACAAGCGGTAAAAAGCATGGTATTGAGCGGTGCCATCGATTGTTACCGTAGCATCGAATCTGCTCTTCAGTGTTTTGAATGTTTCCTGATGATCCTCTTTGCTACTAAAAACTATTTTAGTTTTTTTACAATAACTCTTTGCCCAATGGAATAGAGCAGTCGCATCTAAGATGCGATCTTGATGAGAGCACTGGAGGCTATACTTCGCTGCATTTCTTTTAAGGTTTGCTCCAATACCATCACATGCTCCTTTACCATGAGCAGTAGGATGAAAATGCCACTCAGCTGGCATTCCAAAATCTTTTTCGTGGGCCATAAGATTTGCCAAGTTACTTTTGTTTTTAACATGTTTACGAGCTCCGTCCGAAACGTAGTATACCTTCTTTACTGTAAATTTAGATTTTAGATATTTTAGTATTATCTTCTGGTACTCATAAACTGCAACGGTATCATGTTTTAAATCGTCGGATATGATTGCCATACTTTTGTGTGCCTGAAGAACATATTTATAGTTTTCTGCGAAATCATATGAAATATCGAATTCACCAGACTTCAAATGTATCTTCAAATCCTTGAAGAATGACCATTGCTCTTTGACTAAAAAGTCATGGGTTCTCAAGTTTAGCAATCCTGTACACATTTCTTCCACAAAATCATCCACATTTAAAATGATTGTTTTCAATGTGCATCTGTCAGTCTGAATCCAAGAATCAAATTTGACCTCCTCTATATATTTTCGATCTAAAGAGTTGATTAAATTTTCTTTGATGAATGTGGTTTTCAGGCAATTGGTACATTCACCTAAGTGGCAAGAAGTTGTTGCATTAGGACACATAGTCAATTTAAGGCAATCGCGGTAATCGTGTAAATCTTCTGCCGAATCATCTGTTAAATACTTTAAGTTGATTTCCTTCAACATCAGTTTAACATTTTCATAGTAAATGCAAACGAATACTGTGTGAGTTCCGTTGCTTTCCGCCAAAACGCAATGTTTTGGCCTCATTTGGGTTAATTTCGTGAAGCCAATTCTAACATCCTCGTGTTCAGATTGAAATGTTGCAAATAACTCTTTCAGGATACAGATAACCATTCTATTCTGTTATGTTATGAAGGTTCATATGTTACATACCTTCGGAAAGTTTAGTTTGTCTAGTTTCTCAGTATAAGTTTTATTTGTAAGGTTTTAGACACAAATCGGAAAAAATTCAAAATAGTGCATTTGTGAAAAATTGAAAAACCGTTGTCTTGAGTTACAAAATATTTATTTTGATAGATATCCCACTCCCATCCCACTAAGCGACCAAAAAGCTCTTAAAGGAAAAATCCTAAGCTTTCTTATAAAAAAAAAAAAAAAAAAATAAAAAATGCCCTTTTTGAAAAAAAGGCAAAAAATGCTTTAATTTAGCAAAAAAAAAAGTCTGCAATATTTTTTTTTTTTAAGTATTTTTTTCCGAAATATTAAAGAAATAGCTATCTAAACTCTTTGGGAGAAAATTTTCTAGGAACAATAGGTAATAAGTGACATGGATGAGAAAAAACACCTGTTTGGCCAAAATGTCAAATTTTGATCCCCTCTAACTCAGAGAGATCTGGACCGATCTTGTTGAAAAATTGTGTCTAAACTACTATCCAATAGGACAAACGGAAGACATCGGTTTCAAAAGTTGGTGCACTTGACATGAAATCCCCCATATTCAAAATAATGGTTTTACTTTATCTTGAACTGCACGACGTAAATCAAACTTAAACGCAAATGTGATATTCAAGTGAAACAGAAAATGCATCAGAATTTGAAGCAAACGAAAATGAAATGAACAGAAAAATGTAACGGTAAATTCTCAGAGCTTCAATTTTGTCGCAGAGAATGTGGATAGGAAGACGAACAAAATAGTACAAAACAAGTACAGTTCAGTCAATGATTACACAAGGGAACAATGGTTCTGTTGATTAAGAACTGAATATTATTTTTAAGGTTATTTGGGACGCTGAATCCAAATCTGCCCTTGGTTTTTTTCTATCAGCTCGACTTTTCGAGATATACCGTTATGTTCAAAATTAAGGCACTTCCACTACATATATTGGAATAACTTGAAAACGGTTCACCATATTAAATTAAAAAAAAAATTCGAAACTCGCAAACAATATTCTCTTAAAGCCGTGCTTACTTTGTTTTTAAATTTTCCAAGTAGTTTTAGAGATATCGTTCAAGTTTTGAAAAAAAAATTAAAATTTTTAAAAAAAAAACATTTTTTTTGTTCTTTAAAAATTCCTAAAAAATAAAAATGGAACAAAAATCACAGTTTTGGTCTACAAACAGTTAGCTAAATATATTTCGAATAAAATGAGCTTTATTTCATTGCAATCGGTGCACAACTTTTGATTTTGTTCACGATTTACTGAATTGATATAAATCGCGATTTCCATACAAAAATAACATTTTCTAATGTGTAAGTGTTTGTACGTAATAATTTAGTTTTTTATGATTCTAAGAATTAAAAAAATTAAGTAATAAAAAAAGATTATTTCATTTTTATGGTCAGCTATACTTTTTAATTTAACACAAAAAGAGAATTTTAAAGAAAAATAAAAAATTTTAATACACAAATATTACAATGTAATTACAACTCATCGAAAAATTTTCTTTTATAAGATTTTCTTAAATAACCTTGTTTAGAGGGATTTGTTTTAATGCTCCAGCAATAGTCCGCCATCATATGCTTATCCCAGTGACCCTGGTACTGCTCCTCTATAGTGCGGATATCTTGATGGAAACGTTCACCTTGTTCTTCACTGAAGTCTCCAAGATTTTCAGGGAAACAATCCAAATGACTGTGTAGGTAGTGCACCTTAATGCTCATATTACAACCAAGCTGCTTGAAATGTGACAACATGTTATCCACGTGGTCCGAATAGTGCTCACCCTTTTTGTTTCCCAGGAAATTGCGCACTATCCAAACAAATTCATTCCAAGCATTTCTTTCAATATCTGTCATGGAATTACTAAAATTTTCATCATTGATTAATTTTTTGATTTGAGGGCCATCAAAAATGCCAGCTTTCAGTTTCTCCGAACTCAAATTGTTGAACTTTTTACTGATATATCTAAAACAATCACCGTCCTTGTTGAGAGCTTTGACAAATTGTTTCATAAGTCCTAGCTTGATATGGAGAGGTGGCAGTATTATGCGATCCCTGGGCACAAGTGGTTGATTAACTATATTGTGGTTTCCTGGAACCATAGCTTCCCTCGAAGGCCAGTCTTTCTTACTCCAGTGTTCAGATCTGGCTCTGCTATCCCATAAACAAATGAAACACGGATATTTTGTGTAGCCACCTTGTTGGCCTAGAAGAAAATTCGCCATTTTTAGATCCACACAAATTAGCCAGCGGTGTTCGTTGTACTTTATTTTATTTATAACTGAGGTAATTGTAGAATATTCTTCTTTAGCTTTAGTTGAATGTGCAATGGGCAACGAACCCAATTTATTACCGTTATGCAGAAGTACACATTTTAGGCTGCGTTTAGAAGAATCCATATGTTACAAAAATAGTTGGGATTGATTTTACAGGTGTTTCTTGACGTAGCCATTGCACAATTTTGAAGTATATATCAAAGTAACACAATTTTCAATAAATAACACACGGGAACAAAATTGAACTTTTTTGTGTTGACTGATTAAATGTTCAATGTAAAATGATTTATATTTTTTGTCGTTATACTTTTCGCTTTCGTAAACACTTGTTGAATGAGATAAATTGGTTGAATGAACCCATATAAATACTTAGTAGTTTTTTACTGAAGTACCAAAAAAAATTATATCCACAATTTTATTGACAGTCACTTATGAATGAACACATGTGTTCAGGGGAATTCCTTTAAAAAATCATCCGTTACCAACGGTAAACCACACATCAATAAAAACAAGTGGACTTTTCTTTTTTCTCTTTAATTGACTGTGAACTGACTAGGTGTCATAAAGGGACAATAAAATTTATAGGCGTTATGAGTTTGCTACCGCAACCATAAAAATGAAATAATCTTTTTTTATTACTTAATTTTTTTAATTCTTAGAATCATAAAAAACTAACTTATTACATACAAACACTTACACATTAGAAAATGTTATTTTTGTATGGAAATCGCGATTTATATCAATTCAGTAAATCGTGAACAAAATCAAAAGTTGTGCACCGATTGCAATGAAATAAAGCTCATTTTATTCGAAATATATTTAACTAACTGTTTGTAGACCAAAACTATGATTTTTGTCCCATTTTTATTTTTTAGGAATTTTTAAAGAACAAAAAAAATGTTTTTTTTTAAAAAATTTTAATTTTTTTTTCAAAACTTGAACGATATCTCTAAAACTACTAGGAAAATTTAAAAACAAAGTAAGCACGGCTTTAAGAGAATATTGTTTGCGAGTTTCGGATTTTTTTTTTAATTTAATATGGTGAACCGTTTTCAAGTTATTCCAATATATGTAGCGGAAGTGCCTTAATTTTGAACATAACGGTATATCTCGAAAAGTCGAGCTGATAGAAAAAAACCAAGTGCAGATTTGAAATCAGCGACCTCAAATTAGTAAAAATTTGCTATAAATTTCAAATCAACACAAAAAAAGTTCAATTTTGTTCCCTTGTGTTATTAGTGGATAATCACATAGAAACAGAAAATTGGTGGGTGCTATTCAAGTGAAACGGAGTGTATATACATATATAAAAGAAAATGAATCAAATCCAAAATCAATCGTTTTATAACTTTAATGAAATCGATAACAAATTTTTAAGATATCCCACAAATATTATATTCACGAATATTAGAAACAAAATAAATCTTATTGTTCTAAATGAAACCAACATAACAGACGACGAAAATCATTTGTTCAATACTAATGGTTTTAATGCTGTTTTTCTAAACCGAACAGGCAGGGGAGGAGGAATTGCTGTATATATAAAAGAGAATATATACTTCGTGTCGAAATGGGGGGTGGTTTTTTTTTTCCAAATGATGTGGAAGCTAGCGATCAAAGAAGTATCCAAAAAAAAAAAAAGAACACACAAAAGGATTAAGTTTTTGTTACAAACTTATCCGAAGTAAATTTAATTTTACTTTCCTTTATTTTTTTTTCACGCTCAAAGATGGCGGGTTTACAAATCAAAAATTACAATAAATTTAGTGGGTGCTTCGCAAGCGATCTTCAGTCGCTGACGATAATTTAACGAGTGACAAATTCGCGGTTCAAAAGAAAAAAAAAAATTCAAATAAATTCAAATAAATGTCAATCAAAAGAAAGGCTTAAAAACTAAAGCGCCCTCTGGATTTCAAATTCCATACCAATTCGACCATTTCTAACAGGGGGACCTCTTTAATGCTCACGTAAACAGAGAATATTATTCAGAATGTCTCTTACAAACAGCTTCTTTTGAAGCTGTACAACCCGATCTACACATAGAAAACAAAACAATAACTCTTCTTTCAATATACTCACCCCCATCATTAAATATCAACAAATTTATAATAGAAATTGACAAAATAATAAACGAGTAAGTTGTTATTGGCGATATGAATATTCACATACTAACAGAAAACCTCACAACAACAAAATATATAGAAATAATTTCATCTAATGGGTTATAATGCATCGTCAAGGGAAGTACAATAGGAGATTTGAAGAGAAGCGCAAGCACATGTATAGATCATATACATGTTAGAAGCAATAAAACAACACAGTCATATGCTGCAATTGTGAAAACTATTATCTCTGAGCACTACTCATTATTTTGTTGTTTATATCAAGAAGAAGAAAGAGAAGTAAACCAGAGTTGTCAAAATAAAGCTCTATGTGGTGCCCAAATAAACAAATATAAAGTGAATCAGCAAATTAATGATAAGAACTGGAATGATTTAATTAATAAATCTTGCTGCTAATGAATTTTTTAATTAAATTTATGAAACTTTTTGTAATATTTACGAAAAATCTAAAACAGTGAAAATATCAAATAAAACAAGAATTTCAAATCCATGGATGAGTGAATACCTAATTAAGTGTTGAATACCTAATTAAACTTTACAGCAAATGAATATAAAAAATTCCGAAATAAATTAAATAAAAAACTAAATTTAATCAAAAACAATTATTATAAAAATAAATTTCAAGAAAACAAAAACAATATAAGAGTTACGTGGCAACTTGTAAATAAAGTTTTGGGTAAAAAAAAACTAATAGGATTGATGATACAATTATTAGAAGCTTTGAAAAAGAAAATATTCTTAATATAACAAAAAACTTTGCAAAAAATTTTAAAAATAATGTCGAAAAAATAATTCATATCTGTGTTATCAACACATTAAGTTATAGAAATTTTGTAATTGAAAACTCAATCTATATTTCACCAATAAACGAAAGGGAAGTATATAACATTCTATATAATTTAAATACAAAAAAGGTGCTAGTATAGATGGAATAAGATCAAGAGACTTAAAATTTAATGCAGGTGTTATGACACCAGTAATAACCGCATTCATTAACTCAAGTATTTATACTGCTATTACGCCCAATTTATTGAAAACTTAAATTTTAAGACCAATATTCAAAAGTGGTACAAAAAACGAATATAATAACTACAGACCAATATCCAAATATTACCTATTATTGAAAAAATTTTAGAAGAAATAATAGCCAGAAGACTCACGAACTTCTTGCAAAAATATAATATTATAAATCCAAACCACTTTCCAAAAAGGAGAAAGCATAAATGAACTTCTAGGAAACTTTACTAATTATATAAATGGATGCTTGACTTTAGTAAAGCCTTCGACACTTTGTCCCACAGCAACTTACTGAAAAAAATATATAGAAACGTAATTAGAGGTAACTCCTTAAATTGGTTTAAAAACTATCTGGAATTGAGGTCATATCGAGTTAAAGTCAGCTAAATATTTTGAACAATAGCACTGCATTTCCATATGTAGACGATACTGCTATTATTGTGGCCCACAAAAACATAGAGGCTGCTAGCTCTATGATGCAAGATGTGCTCAACAAAATTGCAAAACGGTGTCATGACAACGGTCTGATAATCAACGCAAGCAAAACCAAATTAATGCATATTAAAGCCCCCCATATAAGATTTACTAATATTAAACTGAAATTTCATGACACCAAATGTCTCCACAAAGCAACTTCAAATAACAATTTCCCAAACGATGATACATATACCACCAACATCGAAATCGTAAGCAACTACAAATATCTAGGAGTATATTTTGATGATAATTTTAAATGGCTAACCCACATTAAACACCTCCGTAAAAAATTACGGAAAGCATCATATATACTATCTAAGCAGCTGCGTCAGTTTTAGCGTGCTTAAACAAGCATACTTTTCATTAGCCGAATCCTACATCAGGCATGGAATAACAGCATGGGGAAGTTCTACATATTGTAGATCTCTGCAACAAACACAAAACCAAATATTAAAAATATTAGTAAAAATAATTTTATTTAAGATTTACATATTAATTTAATAGTGTTGATTTGGTTGTATGAGGATATTTTTTTCTATAATCTGCAACAATTTGCATTATTAGTTGCTTCTCTTCTTCGTCTCGTGACAAGACTTGGTTAAAATCTTCCATCAGTTTGACTGCACGTTCTGCAGTGTCATTAACAACTTTTAGTTTGCTTACTATACCCAAACCAATATTGTAACAGGTGTCATTCTTCCATTCTTCTGGTTCTTTCTTAAGAAAATCCGTTGGAATAGAAAACTTTTTAAAAAAATTTAAACTTTGTTGCGAGATAAAATCTTCAACATTTTTATGGATGCACTGGCTTGTGTGATGGGAAAGAATTGTAAATTTTTTGTTGTCACTTTCATTAGGTTGATTTAAAGCAACTACCATAAGTTTTTTTCTTTTATAAGAAATTTGATCATCGAAAAAAGCCAGCGCTGCAGATTCTGGTGATAAATACCATAAATGATTGCAGAATTTCCGCAGTAATTCTCGACTTAGATTTTCATCAATTAAACTATAATCATTTAAGCTTTTTAATGAAGTCAAATCTTGATTAGGAGCTTCAGCGGCAACTAGGGCTTTTATCCAAGCTTTTAAATATATTTTTACTATAAAAATACATATGTCTCTAATACCACTCTTCTCAGAGTCAGTCAAAATAAACTCTTCCCGAAATAAAAATATTTTTAAACTATACACTGCCTTGGACATCAACCGGGAATGGTGAAAGGCTCCTGGCATTTTAAAACTAAACTTTGGAACTACCCCTCCAAGAAAAACTATAGCCAATTGAAGAAGTTCCTTGTAATCATCTCGTGGTTGCTTTTCTTTTAGATTATTTAATGCAAACTCAATTAAAATTATTTTTATTTAATTTAATCCAGCCATTTCTAAATCTATGAAATAGTGTGACACTTGGGCCAGAAGCCTTTTGCATTTTTTTCATCAAAAACGCTCCGTAAAAGTATTTCGAATATGTGATGACGGCATGGAAAATATATGAGATCTTTATCTAATCTTTGCTCTAAAAGTACGCATGCGCCTTTTATTCGTCCTAAGTTGGATGCTGTGGTATCGCAGCAAAGAGCTTCTACCTTTTCTTCTAGATCCCATTCTTTCAGTAAATTACAGACGGCAATGGCCTGTTCCTCTCCCGTGCCTGCACTAATTGCTGGAATCCCAAGTTTATCACAAAATCGTTTACGTCGTGTTTTAAAGCTTGAGCAGTTGCTATAGGGATTCGGACTGCATCGTGATCACTTATTTTACATTTATCTAATACTGATACAAGTTTTGGTGTAATAAAATTATGACGACCTCGCTTTTTTGTTAAACTGCTTGGTCCTGGTTCATCTTTGGGATTTTCAATTCTATCTAGATCAAGATGTTCAAAGACTTTCCTCATCACTTGATTCGGAGTCCAAATTTTCGAACTCTTCTGAAATTTTTTTTAGAAAATATCTCAATTGAACAATTTTCTGTATAATCATATTATTATTTTACATCAAATTTTAAGATAAATATCTGTTAAAATCTTTGTAATATCCCAGCGAAACTTTATAATATATTGTAACGATATAGAAATTTAAAGTTGTAACTACTTATTTTTAAATTTGTACTTAACTAATTACTTTAAGACGTGGAGGCGATTATTGGTAATGATATATCATTACTAGAAATGATATAAGTTATGGCTTGTTTTCCAAAGTTATGCTGGGATACTCATAACCCATTATAATTCTTTTACATATCTTTCAAACCGGATTCATATTTCTCACGAAAATGCTGTTTTTTTCTTGTCGAAGGGCTCTTCCAGTCACTACTTATCATTGAACCAGGTCTTCCTTTTTTTCTTTGATTTATCAAAAATAACTTGTCTTCTATATTCATCATATCTAGGGCATTGGCATGAGCGATATCAAACAAATCATCAAATTTTTCTGAGAAATCTCTCTCACGTTTTACCTGCAATAATGTTCGACGCTTGCAATTTTTCTGTAACTTCTTCCATTCAAGGTATATACTCTCAACTTTTAAAACGCATTTGTGAACAGCTCTAGTTGGAATTCGTGCTTTATTCCATAACACATCTATTTCTTTTACGACAAGGGAAGCACTTGGTCGCAGTTCTAGTTCTACTTTGCGCATATTGTAAAATAATACACGCAAAACTTGCGCATTGGATGGTAATTTAGCACCGATAATTTGGCTTACATCATAATCAAGAAGAAAGAACTTTTCTTGTCCTCTTGTATTCATATTTTCTTTTAACTTTTTTATATTCACTATATTATTACAAATTTAAAATTTATTCTGATATTTGTTTCAATTTTTCACTTTAATATTCACTGACTAGACTAGACACATCCGCAAGTGTAATAACTAACCTGTGTAATAACTAATAATTAATGTTATATAATCAAAAAGATTTCATTCTTATTTAGGGATTTCCCGTTTTATGTAGTAAAGAGTTTGTGTTGTTTAAAAAAAATGGTTTTAATTGTAACTTTTTCGAAAAATTTGTTCACGTAATAGAGTTGCCAGACTTTGATTGTTAACGTTTTAGTTTTAAATACACTTTTTTTTTAAACTTATTGATAATTTATTTTCCATAAAAAATGGTTTATGTTGTTTTTAATAAAAAAAAATGGTTTGAGTAGTTACTTTTTCAAAAGTAATTTTATTTCTATTAAATATCATCAAAAATGCATTTTTGCATGAAAAAATGGCATAATTAAAAAAGCTGATGTGTTAAGATAATTTAATTTACATATTCGGATTCAGAACACTAGTTTCACCTTAAAATAGTTCAGCTTGTTGCATAGGCTTACACCATAATTAACATTTGTGCAAATTTTATATGAATTTGTTGGATTTTAAAAACTTTAGGGTGGATGAGCCACGCCTTCCCGATATTCGATCGAACTTATTGTTTGCACACTGTATTTTTTCACTAACGAGAACATTTCCAGGGGGAGTTACGGTAGAATTTCGCAAGTTGAAAAATAAGGCGCACCCTCAGAGTTCAGAAAAAAACACACACTGAATAAAAAACTCGTACATATATGTAAACAAACATAACTTAGACCAACACACACATATTTTTATTTTCATATCAATTATGTTTGTTTTTAAATTTTCTTCGGTGCCCAACACAACCATGACTGTGTTCGTTTTAATATTTCGTTATTTACACGAACATTTTTGTATCACGTACTTTTTGTTTCAATCACACATAAAGCACACATTTTTGAGTGTTGCTTTATTTGAAGTTCATGTTCTGGTACGTGTACTGAAAAAACAAACAGAACATGTACAATAAACAGGTTCGAGTTCAGTTATATTTTAAGTCGTGTTGTGGCTCGTGTAGTAAGAAAAAACAGAACATGTACAATAAACAGGTTCGAGTTCAGTTATATTTTAAGTCGTGTTTAAAATATAACTGCTTTTGAACAGAACGTTGTGTGTTTCATGTGTGTATTTTCTGAACCTTGCGCACCCTAATAAAACATATATGAACATAAACTTAAATTTGAAAACACATATTAACATGTCACAGATCAATTAATGGCAACTCTGTAGTTTGCATTTATATTGTTGGTGTCCTCTTTCAATGTCATGGTTCGTTTACTATTCTGCTGAATGTATAAGCATTCTTTACTGTACCTTTTCCTTTCATTGTGTTCCTTGTCTAGTATCTTGATTTTTTCGAAATCGACTGTGTCCGGGATTAATACGTGCTGTGCTAATGCCGTTGTCTCTTCTTTTGGCAATATCTACTCGATGTTCTCCCATTCGTGTAGCTAGAGCTCTCTTTGTTGTTCATATATAAATTAGATAACATCTATTTTTTTAATTTCCCTTACATCCTATTTCATACACGACGTTGTTTTTTTTTTGTTGTTTCTATATTGCACTTATGGTGTTTCTGGAAAAAATACACTTTATAATGTTGAATTTTTATAATGTTCACCTCACCCATGTTGCGGTTTTAATGGTCAGAATAGAACATAAAATCCATTCTTGGACACCAAAAAAGAAAAAATAATAACGGGTGATTTTTTTGAGGTTAGGATTTTCATGCATTAGTATTTGACAGATCACGTGGGATTTCAGACATGGTGTCAAAGAGAAAGATGCTCAGTATGCTTTGACATTTCATCATGAATAGACTTACTAACGAGCAACGCTTGCAAATCATTGAATTTTATTACCAAAATCAGTGTTCGGTTCGAAGTGTGTTTCGCGCTTTACGTCCGATTTATGGTCTACATAATCGACCAAGTGAGCAAACAATTAATGCGATTGTGACCAAGTTTCGCACTCAGTTTACTTTATTGGACATTAAACCAACCACACGAATGCGTACAGTGCGTACAGAAGAGAATATTGCGTCTGTTTCTGAGAATGTTACTGAAGACCGTGAAATGTCGATTCGTCGCCGTTCGCAGCAATTGGGTTTGTGTTATTCGACCACATGGAAGATTTTACGCAAAGATCTTGGTGTAAAACCGTATAAAATACAGCTCGTGCAAGAACTGAAGCCGAACGATCTGCCACAACGTCTAATTTTCAGTGAATGGGCCCTAGAAAAGTTGGCAGAAAATCCGCTTTTTTATCGACAAATTTTGTTCAGCGATGAGGCTCATTTCTGGTTGAATGGCTTCGTAAATAAGCAAAATTGCCGTATTTGGAGTGAAGAGCAACCAGAAGCCGTTCAAGAACTGCCCATGCATCCCGAAAAATGCACTGTTTGGTGTGGTTTGTACGCTGGTGGAATCATTGGACCGTATTTTTTCAAAGATGCTGTTGGACGCAACGTTACGGTGAATGGCGATCGCTATCGTTCGATGCTAACAAACTTTTTGTTGCCAAAAATGGAAGAACTGAACTTGGTTGACATGTGGTTTCAACAAGATGGCGCTACATGCCACACAGCTCGCGATTCTATGGCCATTTTGAGGGAAAACTTCGGAGAACAATTCATCTCAAGAAATGGACCGGTAAGTTGGCCACCAAGATCATGCGATTTGACGCCTTTAGACTATTTTTGTGGGGCTACGTCAAGTCTAAAGTCTACAGAAATAAGCCAGCAACTATTCCAGCTTTGGAAGACAACATTTCCGAAGAAATTCGGGCTATTCCGGCCGAAATGCTCGAAAAAGTTGCCCAAAATTGGACTTTCCGAATGGACCACCTAAGACGCAGCCGCGGTCAACATTTAAATGAAATTATCTTCAAAAAGTAAATGTCATGGACCAATCTAACGTTTCAAATAAAGAACCGATGAGATTTTGCAAATTTTATGCGTTTTTTTTTTTAAAAAAGTTATCAAGCTCTTAAAAAATCACCCGTTATAAATCAGAAATTTAAAAGGGTATTTTCACCCCTTCCTAAAATTTTAAGGGATGTTTTCATAAACTAAGGGGTATTTTTTAAAACTACAGCAAAATAAATGTTTAGACTAAATTAATTTCTACTGTTTACATTTAAACATGACAAGTGATACTTAACAGTGATATGCATCAATAAAACTGTGATACTTTTTGTTTCATCTTTTTTACAGCATAGCAAAATCCATGTCACATTGAACATCATTTTCTTTACTCAAAAAAAAAAAAAAAAAATCGGGGCCTTCGCATGAAGTCCTTGAAAGGATTTACACATGTTTATCAGCAAGTCTGGCTCGCTTATCACACTTTATGCGGTTTTGGCATGAAAATCCTCTTTCGCAAGCTATTTCATGTACTCTGCATACATGCACTCCTCTTCCTTAGCATATCCTAGCTCATTTGACATGCAAATCAACTTGCAAAATTTTTGCATGTCCATTTTGGTCTTGTATTTCTCTAACATATATTTCACTTCATATAATTCATCATGCAACTTATCCTGTTTAGGAAGAATGCTACTATATATAGGGTATAGTTCTTTATTGCAATACATTTTTATCAAACTATCCATGGCTTCATCGACAGATTTATTTGATGGAGGAGCAGACGGGTTTAATACCAAGTCGAAATTTAAAAATGTTTCAATGGTGTCAGCGTCAAACCTTTTATAAAGTTATTTACCAGTGTGTATAAGAAAATGTCTTTTCCTTTCTGGAAACTATTTTGTGATAGGTTATTGGAAGAAATTTTTATGTCCGTGTAGTAACCATTTTTTCTTTCATCTCATCAAAAATGCTGTTAAATATTTTCCAGGCTCTTTGCCCATTTTGTTTAATATCTGCACAAAAGAGCACGCGGAGAACCAGTCTTGGTGGCTCTAGAGACGATAATCGCGCATGCGTACTAGCTAGGAATAAGACCGCGGTGAATCATTACTAGACGGCTTTGGGTAAAAGTCACGCATGCGCAGTGGGACACTGAGAATCGAAGTATCGACGATTAATCGGAGTTGGAATTGATTTTTAAAAATTTAATCATGATGTGCCGATGCAGGAAAATTCATGCATGAGGGTAATTCTGAGGGGTGAGATAAATTTTCAATGCGTGTTCACGCATATTTCACGCATTTTGGCGAACCCTGGGCGGAATAGTTTTTGCAAAATTTGTAAATAAAACATTTGTACTGAACTTTAACGGTAAGTTGAAAATAATCTTCAAAGCTTTATTTTGTGCCGATTGTAGCGATTTGAATACAGAGCTTGTTTTAAAACCATAAATCATAGGGAGATAGGTTAAGTGTGAATGGATGAGGGATTTATATAGTAACATTTTTGTTTCCGTGTCAATTTGTTCTTAAATTTGCATAAAACACCAATTCCAGATGACACTTTCGATTTCAACTGGTTGATGTGATTTTCCCACGAAAGATTATTATTTATATTTATTCCCAAATACTTAACACTGAGATTCAGTTATCAAATTTCCTTCCATATGTACGCTCTGAATAGTCGCATTTCTTAAAATTTGTGGCTTAAATCTGATAAATTTTGTTTTCTTTGCAGTAAAAATTAGTTTATTTATTCCAGAGTTGGACCGCTTTTATTTTCATTATTTATAAATGATTTGTCTCAAGTTATTCAGTTTTCAAATATCCTGATGTATGCTGACGATGTAAAAGTCTTTATGAGTTATAACCATTATTCCGACCATACTTATCTTGAAAATGATTTGGATTCCTTTCACTCATGGTGTATTTTAAATTTAATGGAACTGAATCTTAAAAAGTGCAAATATATGCGTTTTGTTCGAAAAAGACCAATATCAGTAAATTATGTGCTGGGCGGCTTGTAACTGGAACAAGTTGATAACTTCTTAGATCTTGGTGTTTTATCAGATTCAAAGCTAGTTTCGTTCCTCATATTACAATTACGGTAAACAAAGCCAAAGGAGTACTTGGTTTTATAAAACGTTGGTATAAAGAGTTTAATGATCCGGATGTATCAAAAACACTATACACCTCACTTGTGAGACCGATTTTGGAATATGCCTCTATTATATGGGACCCTATCTATCAAACTCATGTTGATAGCATTGAATCGGTGCAAAAACAATTCCTATTATTTTGTCTACGCAGTTTCAATTTTAACCCTTTAAATCTTCCGTCGTATAACAGCAGACTCACTCTTATTAAGCTGTCAACATTGGAAAGCCGCAGATCTATGCTAAATGTTTCGTTTCTTTTGAACATAATTCTGGTTTCCTGATCAACAGTATTTCATATAACATCCCTCAGCGGCCCACACGTTTCTTCACCTTTATCTGTCCAGTTTTATAGTTCAAATTATGCGAACGGTGATCCATTTAGACGAATGTGTATTGAAGTTAATAAGCTTTATAGATTTATTGATTTTTCTTCAAATACAAATGTCATATAAAGTAAAATAATAATTTATATGAACACGTAATTACAATTAAATTTTTTAATGTTTTCATTCATGTTCGCCTATTTTTTAAATGAAAGGTATTTAGCCGATTTGCAGATTTACAGATTTTTAATTTTGTTTCCCTTTATTCTGAGTAAATTGCATTTATAGTTGCTACTAACACACACATAAAATTATACAATGCTATATGTGTGTTTATTAAATTTGTTAATGTGTTTGTAATAGAAATGAGTCTGTTTTTTGTGTTGATTTGTGAATTGGCTATAATTGATTAGCATAATTTTAGGGTCTTTATTTAATGAAAAAAATAAAATTTCCTAGAATTTGCGGTCGAATTTCGAGGGCTGGAATAAATAAATCTATAATATCTCGGCTTATAAAAAAAAATAAAGCAACAAAACCTGTAAAAACATTGCATTTGGGCGGAGCACCACGGAAGACAGATTAAAGGACAAACCGTCACATTGTACAAATATCTATTTAAATCATCAAAAACTATTTTAAATGAGTTAGATTTAAATACAGATTCAAGGACTGTACGTCGCCGAACATTAGAAGTAGGTTTCCGAAGCTTCAGACCAGAAAAAGACCACTGCTCACTAAGAAGCATTTGGCAAAAAGGTAGAACTTATTTAGTTCAATTCTTTTTCGCTAAAATGCTTAGCATATCAATATTTTTAGGCTTAATTTTGCACAAAAAAAATGAAAAATGGAAAATTGTTTTATTTAGCGGCGAGTCAAAATTTAATGTTTAACTCTGGCGGAATGTGGACTTTTCGCCGCAAGAAATGAGATCGTTTAAACCCACACTACTGCAAGCCAAGTGCGAAGCATGGCGGCGGATCAATTATGATTTGGGCATGCTTCTCTGGTTTTGGATTTGGACCCTTCCACGAAATCGACGGATTAATGGACAGATTTAAATATAGAGACATTCTTGCTGATATTATGATGCCACACTCTGAGTGGGAGATGCCACTTCGTTGCATATTTCCAAGCTGGTAAAAGAGTGGCTCGCTGAAAATGGGGTTCAAACACTTGATTGGCCGGCCCAATCACCTGATTTGAAACCTGCTGAGAACTTATTTGGCATTTTAAAGCGGCGAGTAGCTGGTCAGGCTTTCACTTCTAAACAACCTTTACAAGAAGCGCTGGAAACTGAGTGGAAAAGCATTCCAGTCAATATTATCAACCACCTAATTGAATCCATGGCACGTAGATGCCGCGAAGTTATAAAAAACAACGGATTCTTCACTAAATATTGCCTTCGTTTTGTCCAACTGAAATAGTGCCACTTAGAGTTTTTTTTTGAAAAAAAAAAAAAAAATATAACGTTTCTTTTCGTTTCCAATTTTAGTTTTGTCTTTTTATTTGTTATGTTATAAAGAGTAAGAAATGATAAAGAAGTTTTTGGAAAAACAACATAACATGCTTAAAATTACAATAAAGGTGATTTTGGTTGTTTTTGTTCTGACCAATACTGTATAATCAACAACATTAACTACAGCTCCTTCAGTTTCAGTACCCTTTTTAAAGCCATATTGTCGATCAAACAAAATATTATTCGTTTCAAGATAATTTGTTATTTGTTCAAACAAAATTTTCTCAAATATTTTATCAATGATGGAAAAAATTGAAATCGGTCGATAACTTTATTTAAATCATTTCCTTTAGGTATGGGTATAATTTTGTGGATCTTTAAACTATTCGGATATTTAGCTTCATCAATCATATTATTAAATATTGTTTTATTAATTTCAGAAACAGAAGCCTTACATACAAGCAACATTTTAGAAGTAATCATGTCATCATAACCAGGACTCTTATTTGATACCAAATTATCCAATATATTTACGATTTTAGTTTTGTTAGTTAGCTTCCAAATAGAACCTTGTAGCACAAGGTAAAAACGTTTGAAACATGTTGATGTTATCGGTAGAATCTTGAGGTATACTATCACGCATACTTTGAACTGAATCATTGAAAAACGAGTTAAATATTGTAGCTTTTTTTACATCTTTTGTAATAACAGAACCAATATCTGTTACTCATTCTTCAGACGAGTTTTGTTTTCCTCCAATTTGCTTGTTTAAAAAAATTCCAGGTTTTCTAGGATCACCTTTACACATTTCTATATTGTAAGTGTAATAATCATTCATTAACTTTTTGTTACAATACTTCATAACTCTACTTATTCGTTTAATATAGTAGGGTATACTTTCTTCCCTTTTTCTTCTTCTTGCCTTTAGCAGTCATTTTTTATAAGATATTAATGAAATTAAATATAGAGACATCCACGGCACATTTTATATATATTTTTAATTTTTTAGGTTTTCAAGGATGTGCGCTGAAGCGCAGTATTCGATAGAATGTTTATAAGATTTGTGCATTGTTGTTCCGAATTCCGATATTTGAAGAGCTTAAATTGTCATCTAAGTACGATCCAATTTTTTCAAAATCTGTGTTATATTTTTTAAGAACAGATGTCTCACGGTGTATAAAATTCATTTCAATACGAACAAATATGAAATTGTGATCTGAAAGGGAATTCTCGATTGAGTTTACTGATGGAGAAATTAAACTGTTACAAAACATGCAGTCAATACAAGATTCGCTTTTAGGCCTTGTTATTAACTTATGGCATGGATTAAAGCTAAATTCGTTAAAACTATCCAAAAGACAACGACTTGATCTATCCGAAGCCATCAAATTAATTTTGAAATCGCCTAATGAATGGTGAATTACCAATATTTTAAAGTGAGGCTTCCAACATTGTAGTAAACGATGGTAGCAAGTATTTTTGCGACCTATACAGTGAAGTAATTACCAAGGCTTTGTTATTAATTTGAATATGATTTAGTGATATATATAATCGAAAAAATCATTACTGCTCGGAGCCAGTATATTGTATTTAATTTGTTCATTTACATAACCCGTTATTCCACCATATTTATCTCCTCTGCAACAATGAACCGCATCATAACCATCAATCGAGTATAGACCAATACAATTTCTATCAAACCACGCCTACCGAACTGTTATAACCACAGGGATAGTCGAAATTTTATTTATTTCGGATATAAATTTATTGAATTTACTTTTTGCTTTATTAAAAGTAAAAACATTTGATTTTGATATTGATTAATTTCTAACTCAAAAAGAAATTTTTTTTTTTTAAATGATCTTTCTCTCCATAAAATTCGAAAATAATATCCGGTCAAAACTTAAAGTAGACAAATTAAAAATCGGTACAGCCAAATATAAAAAAATGTTTCTTGTTGTGTTTTCCAATTTAGTTTACTACGTGGTGTATTATTTTGTGTGAGTGTGTGTTGTTGTTTCGTAGCTTAACTCCATTTAGATTTAGTTATTCTCTACCTACCATAACATACTTTCTATAAAAAACCAAGAAAATCAAAATAAAGACTGTACAAAGACACAACTAACAGTATATTTCAGTATACAAACTAGGTTCGTTGTATTTCATGACGAAACAATAAAACGTGCAAAAGCCAATAAGCTACAGAAAATAATATTAGTTTTAGCGTAAATGACTTACGGATGAAGTAACACATGACTATATTACGCAAATAATGCTATTAATAAGAAGATCAATTCAATAATTATGATTAAGTATAAAATATAGCTACAGTTACTCAAATTTAAAGTCGGGCAGACGCCTGAAAGCATTTCTGGTTGCAATATCAATGTTTTGATGAAAGCAAATACAGTTTTTTCTATTTTATAACAAACTCGTTTATTTAAAAAAAAAAAAATTATATATATTCTAAGTTACGTTATAAAATGTACTCGAAGGCTTAAGTGAGATAAGAATACTTTTCAGTCACACATTGAAAATCGGGTATTACATAAAAAATCAATAATATTTAAGAAACACGCAAAATTAGTATTTTGATGTGCCACCTTTTTTATTCTCAACAGCTTGTAGCCGGCTTGGCATAGATAATTTTTTGTTTTTGCAAATATCAGGTCTAATCTTATGCCAATCTTCCTGTAGAGCAGTTTTCAAGAGCTGTTTTGGTGTACACAACCTGCACTGCATCCTGCATCCTAACTCGTCCCATAGATGTTCAAAGACATTGAGGTCGGGACTTTGTGCGGTTATACAGCAACTAATTCTTTACATCAAGTGCTGAATGCTTCGAGTCGTTATCCTCATAGAATTGGAAGTTACCTTTAATGCCGTGATTCTTGACGCTTTCTTTTAAATTGGTCTTCAAAATCGTTAAATAAACATGCTTATTCATTATTCCCCGAAACCATCGTCGCCTCCACCGTGTATGACTGCTTTTTTTTTTGCCTTCTAGCTCTTTGTTTGGTTTACGCCATACTTTATTCCTTCCATCACATCCAAATAGATTAAATTTTCTTTCATCAGTAAATAGTGCTTAAAAGTTGATTTTTAAAACCATGAAATTATAATTTTTGTCTCTACTTACAGTGCTCCAAAAATCAAAATCCTTAGCCATATATTGACGAGCAAAACCAAGTTGGTAGGTAATATTGGTTACTCTTGCTAATGAGGGGCTTCTTTCGTGCATCTCGGCCATGGAAGTCTTTTTTCGAAGAAGTCTTTTTATTGTTTCTGGGTTAATATCGGTCCCAGAAGCTTCTTTGAACATTGCAGTCAATTTTGGTAAATTTTCTTTAAAAAGTACCTCTTCCTAAAAAAGTATCTTCTTTTTTTAATGGTAGTATAAGTTTTTCAAATGTTAGAAGAAAGAAAGATAAAACCGATAAACAGCTGCAATTCCGATGGTGTGATATGAACAAAGTGTATGAGGCGATTATTATTTTACTTACCCACATTCATACCTTATGTTAATTTTTTGTTGTATTTAAAGTTTAAGCATCAGCTAGCATAGTTTTTTGCTAAATTGGAATGCCTTCACCGTTTATATGTGACTTATGTGTGTCCCATTTTTATTATACCCTATACCACTATGTGGTTTGGGTGTAATGACTTTGTGCTGCTGTTTGTAACTACCAAAAATATTTGGCCTAGACCCATCGTTTATTATACCGATCGACTCAGAATCACTTACTGAGTCGTTTTAGCGATGTCCGTCCGTCCGTCTGTGTGTCCATGTAAAGCTTGTAATCAAATTACAGGTCGCAAATATGAATATATTTTGATGAAATTTGGTATATAAGCTTCTATCGGCGATAGGATGAACGCTATTGAAATTGGTGAAATTCGGTCTATGTTGAGACCTAGTCCCCATACAAATGACCCCTATGTAATCGACATCAATTGCCATAAGATACAAATTATCATATAGATCTCAGTCAAATTGGGTTTGTATGTGTTTAGTATATACATTTATCAGTAGTCCAAAAAAATCCCTATAGGACAATTCTAAATCATAGGCCCCATATAGAGCTGCTTCCCGATCTTCAGTTAAATCTATCAAAAAACAAAAATATTGAACAGATTTTTCTCCAATTTGGTTTGTATATATTTTTTCAAAATATAAGTGATTTTACCAAATATGGTCATTATCGGTCCATTTTTCGACCTAGTCCCCATATAAATATAGCACCAGATATGAACTTTTTCATATCTGCAGCCAAAAAAATTAATAACAATGTCAATCAAATTTGGTTTCTGCTCATTCTCTATATCTAATTAGTTGGACCGAAGAGATAGGGTCTCTAGAGCATGGTATAGGGTATCGTATAGTCGGTCTAGACCGACTATAATTTCCTACTTGTTTTTTGTTATAATTGATAAATTCTCCAACCGATTTCCAAACTGACTTGTATCGATAGAGGAGAGTTGTAGCTTTTGACTTACATTATCAAATAATAGGTCTCAGAGGCCGAAAGTCAAAAAATATGTTTTTCATAATTTTTGAAAGACGTTTTCCTGGATGCTATTGGACCTACGACATCAAAATTTTGGTACGTTATAGACCAATCCATCTTGTCTTCAGAAACATAAAGTACGATATATAGTAAAACAAAACGGTTTGTGCGACTGTATTTGCCATTTTTATTACACACAACACATCGTTTTAAAATACATTACCCAATATAGTGAATAGTGTCCAGTTAAAGGACCATTAACTGATAATATTGCACATTTGAGTCCTTTTAATGTTCAACTGCTTATTTGTTTAAGGAGATTAAGAGCATGGCCGTCTTATTAAGTAAGAGCATAACACTCTTTTTATGCTTTCGATAAACCATTCGTTCACATGAACAAAAAAAAAAAAAAAAACAGAAACAACAAGAAAACAAAAATGTGTGCGTATACATCGCCGATACATATATATGCACATGTTCATTTACTTATAACCATTTTTCACTATTTGTATACTTTTCGCGTCTTTTAATTATCAATAAAATCACCCATACCCGGACATTCATGCGTAGTTGAGTAAAGGACACTAATTGTGTGAATTAAAGTAATTCATAAAAATTAAATACAGTAAATACAAACAACTTTAACATATTACAAATCTATATACAGGTAAGAAAAAAAAGTATATGGTACAAAGTAATAATGGTACTGCATTAAATAGTAAGATTCCATATCCAATTGAGTACTAATTTTTTACAACGCTTCATCTATCCTCCATTAAAAAACATTAATTACTCTTATGTTTATCTCACAGATTAACCGTTATTTAAATTTATTCTTTGTTATACCATCGTTTTCGTATGAAATAAGTAAATAGTACAAAAGAAGAAAGTGATTGATTTTTTAAATTTAATTATAACAAAAGTGAATTTTAATATCAAAAAATCATGTGATTCCGATCACAGGGGAGATGTGTAAATACCTACGATCGTAATGAAAACTTATGCAGTATCTAGCATGAGCATTATTTATAATGCACTTGCTGCTGCGTTTGCTAAACTCAGATCAACAACCTTTCAAACACTGACTAAGTATGTTAAAACAGCTGATGTGTGTCAAATTAAGCAAAACAAAATATAAAATTTTTTTTAAGTGCAAACAAATATTTTTTACTTTGCGGATCTTTTAAACATTTCTTTTTACATAATTTTCAAATTAAAATAATTTTGTCTTAAACTTAACAATTTTAAATATAAATTAAATAAAATTTAAATGTTAACAGCGCTGATTTTCAGTATATCAGGTTGCATTAATGCAAAAAATATGGTGGCATTACAAATTTCAGAGTTGTTTTTAAAGCTATCAGATGACAACAAAAAATTGATTATAAATAAACTATGTGGTAACTAAAAACTAAGGCTAATCGGTTGACTAGTAAGAAGCTCGTTGAGCGCGACATGTAAACAGCAGCTAACTTTTCATTATGAATTCGGGGGCTAGTAATTAAAGATTTTTTATGGCACTTTTTTAAAATCAAACAGAAAATGTCATCTTTGTATCACTGCAGGTCCTCAGCTTATATAAAAATATTATTATTTATTATTTCAAATGGTTAATTTTTAATTTTTCTTTGTTCATTTTTCATTTTTAATGTTTCATTTTTCATTTATCATTTTTCACTTTTCATTTCTAAATTTTTAATTTTTCATTCATTCATATATAATGTTTTATTTTGTATTTTTAATTTTTAATTTTTCATTTTTCAAAACGTTTTTATAACGCTATTCGCTCCCTCATTTTGTCTCCAAACACTTCCTAATGAAATCGTGCCTTGGGGCTCTGCTTTTAAAATATTTATTATTATTTATTATTTCAACTGGTTAATTTTTCGTTTTTCATTTTTTATTTTTCATTTTTTATTTTTCATTTTTAATTTTTCATATATCAAAACGTTTTTATAACGCTATTCGCTCCCTCATTTTATCTCCAAACACTTCCTAATGAAATCGTACCACGGGGCTCAGCTATAAAAATATTTATTATTTATCATTTCAACTGGTTAATTTTTCATTTTTTATTTTTCATTTTTCATATTTCATATTTCATTTTTAATGTTTTTTTTTTTCATTTTTCTCATTTCAAAACGTTTTTATAACGCTATTCGCTCCCTCATTTTATCTCCAAACACTTCCTAATGAAATCGTGCCTTCATTTTATCTCCAAACACTTCCTAATCTTTTCATCAATACAATCGTACCTCACACCAATACAATCGTACCTCTGTTTTTGTGATTGTATTGTGAAATAGATTTTTACTCACCTGAGCGTATAGATGTTTACACATCGAAAAGCTAATATACTGTAAGTATAATTCTTAATCATAACATTTATTAGTGTTTCATAGATTGATTATTTGTTTTTTATGAAATAAAACTAATGACAGATCAAACTGTCCAGAGGAAGCCATTTGTCTCTTGTGGAGCGTACGAAAATAGATTTATATCGCGAAACAAGAGATATTGCACTTACGCTTAATAGATCGAAATAACAATTCAAAATTATGTAAACAATCCAACATCATACGGCACTTTAAAAAGATGTGGAAGACATCCAAATGTAAGCAATCGTGATAAAAAGCCTGGCAGTCACAAACAATTTCAGTTGTGGTCAAACTAAACTAACTAAGCAAAACTAAGTTTAAATATTGCTCCACGACGAATAAACCAAATTTTAAATAGTGATTTACACATTACCAAACAGAAAACTTTGCAAAACCAAAACTTACACCAAGACACAAGGGAGCAAGATTGGCATTTGCCGAAAAATATAAATCCTTGGAAGAGGAGTGGAAAAATGTTGTTCTTCTGTGATGAAAAAAAAAGTGAACCTTGACGGCCTTTATGATTATCAAGGTTATTGGAGAGGTAAAGGTCAACCACAACAAATATGGGCAGACAGAAATTTTAATGGAGGATCCCTTATGACTTGGGTAACATTTGGTTACAAAGAACGTTTTCCGATTTGCTTTATATCTCATAAAATGTAGAATTGCTAGATAATGTCCTTATAGACTTTGCTGAAGAAAATTATGGAAATAATTTTTCTTTCCAGCAGAACAACGCTTCTATACACTCGGCAAGAACACACAAAACTTTTTTTTTTAAGAAAAAAAATATCAATGTTTTGGATTGGCTCCCTTTAAGCCCTGACCTAAATCCAGTGGAAAATCTTTGGGAAAGAATGCTTAGCAAAGCAGTTTATAAAAATGGACATTGTTATAATTCATTAAACGAGTGAAGAGCAGCTGTAACGTATGAATGGTCTAAAATTCCGCAAAATGAACTTAATCATCTCGTCTCCGTTTAAACGAAGTTATTGTTAACGGTGGAGGGAGGTCATGCACATTATTAGAAATAGAAAGCGTCAGTTAGTTTGTATGAATTTTGTTAAGTTTTCATTATCTTCTCTTTTAATTTAGTTTGTACCATATATTATATTTCACACTGAAGTTTCTTATTTTTTTATAAGTAAATAAAGCAAAATAATCATTGCTTAAAATTTATCGGTCATTTTATTTTACCAGGTCTATAGAATCTATAAAAAATATTAACTCAAAATTTAAAATAATTCTAAAGAAGTTATTTCAATTATTCACTTGTACCATATACTTTTTTCCTTACCTGTATATCGTCACCTAAAATAGAAAATAACGTAACACCACTTTTCATAAGTTTACAGGATAAGCAAAAAACGATATAAAATTGAAACTACTTGAGATATTGAACAAACATTTTCCCAATCTGGATTAAAATGAAACTGGAGATGCATTTTAGAAAAAAAATCAGTTTTTTATGCTATGTTATTTTGAATTGTTATTTTCTGAAAAAATAAAAACTTAAATAAAAATATATTTTTTATTTTAAATAAAAACAGACATATGTAGGCTTTTTTCTATTTTGTGTTTTTAATTTATTTTTAAACTCTTTCTTTTAACTCAATCTCTCTGTATGTCGTGGGGCAACCCCATTCCCCCTTATCCAATTGATATGAAACTTGGCCTATAGTCTTGTTGTGACTACATATTAATTTTGGGGTAGTCACGCACAGCCACGCGTGGTCACGCACAGTCACGGAGTGATCTAAATGTCATTTCCCCTCATCCGATCGATCTGAAACTTTGTCCATAGACTTGTTGTGGCCAAATATTAATTTCAAGATAGTCACACACAGTCACGGAGATATTCAAAACTCATATGCATAAGGAGAGAAAGAGTTTTAATAAAAACTTTGTTTATATGGGTTAGATTATTTAATTACTAATAACTACTTATGGATATTACCAAAAATAAGGTAAAAACAAGTAAGAGTGTTAAATTCGGCTGTGCCATCTTTGATACCCTCCACCTCGGTTTGAGTCTTGATAATAAATGTAAATAAATGAATAATAAATGTAAATGTAAACAATTCGTCTTTTCTATTATTTCGGATTTATTTCGGTGTTTGCTTTTTGGTCATCGTGGTTGCTGATCGGCATGTATTTTGGTTATATACCTATATGCATACGTTTCCGGTTATATGACATAACTTCTCTTTAATTTAGTTTTTGCTAATTAAATAGCTCGCCCTAACCTCCATTGCAAAGGTAATGGTTGTGTAGGGTGGCTATATGCATTAAATCGTGCTAATTGGAGATGGCTGTATAGTTTCTTTTACCTGGCTAAATATTTTTCATTGCGGTCATGTAGGTCGGATGGAGTAACAAATAATAACCAAAAAAAGCTCTCTCAACTTTTTTATTAAAACATTGCCATATTTGGAAAACATAGAGAATAAATTTATAATAATAAATATTCAAATTAGGGATGCCAAACGCAAAAAACCAAATGTCCCAAACATTTTAAATAAAATAATTTGTTCTCTTTATTTTCTGAAAAACTGTAAATTTTTATCCAAAAAAAAAAAAAAATTGTGAAAATTTCTATATAAATAACATTCTCATCAAATTGCGTTTATTTATGTAACAGTTTTTATGTTCGCAATTCTTAAATATCATTTGACGTTTTCTAAAATTCATTGAATTTAAATTAATGTTTTCTATAGTGTGATTCTGTAAATTTCAACGATCCGACAATCGCAAAATATATCGACAGCTATTGTTATTTGCACTAAGGATTAAGTGATTCACTAAGTACATACATCTTAACGACAGTCGACAAATCTATTTTTCTATTTATTTAAATTGTAAACGAGTGGCATCTCTGTCAAAATAAGCGAAAAACACAAAGAAGAATAGAAAAATACAAATTACTTCGTGTTTGACAGGATGATTTTATGTTTGTGTTTAATATCTTTATTTTTTTACTAATATTTCTGTTTATTTATTTGAAAATGAAATAATAAATTGAATATGCTATATAATTTTTTTATTTATATAAAAAAGTTTTTTAATAAAAGCAAAATATTTTCATTATTTTATGATTTTTATTTATGTATGACGACATTTCAACCTAAAAATTTAAGTTTTTATCGATTGAATAAACAACAAAAAAATGGTTGTCGTTTAGATAACAACAACAGCTGACTTTAACAATAGCGAATATCGTTTAAAAATTTTACTGATAATTTTGCAATTTTCTTTTTTTAACGATTCGACTATCGTTAAAAGAAGTTACTGAATCGCGGTACTGAAAAGCTATTAATTTCTCCTGAATGTCAATATTTTTTTTAAATGTAAAAATTTTTTAAATGTAAACACAGGTATTTGGTGTTTATTTTTTTGGAATTTCAATTTGTGTTTAACGAATAAAATTGATGTATTAAAGATGCAATTGATGTCTTCTAAATTTAAAATTATAATTTCCGACGTTTTGATATGATTTTCTGAAATTCAATTAATTGTAATTTATAATTGGAAATTTTTAATTCTAGTTTTTAGAATTGATATGTTCTTAAATTTGAATGGAAAATTTGAAAAGTGCAATTTTTTATTTATGTGAATAATAATGCTTTAGTAATTATAAACAATTTTTAAAAATTAGATGTAATCGCAATCAGATATTTTGTAGGTAAAGCAGAATAATAATTCTATATAACTATGTAACTTATGTTCATATTTGTAAAAGAATAATGAAAATACGTATGAAATGAAAGACCAGCCCGTGTATACTCTTAACATTGTTCTGTATGATATCTAGTCGAAAATATTGACATTCATGTTAAAATAGAATTAACTATTGCAAAGCTAATTAGAACAAAAATTGTGGCGCCATCTACTGTGGCATAGTCAAGCTGAGCAAAATGAAGTGCCACTCTGTTAATGCAAAAGAAATGTATTTTCCCCACAACAAAACATTGCAGAATTTTATGTAAATAAAATAATATACCGATTTATTTCTAACATGCAGTTGTTATGGATATACATATATAGAATATATTTATATTATTTGTGTTATTTAATATGTTCATGTATGTATATGTAAATATTACACACAAAAAATACAACATCAAACGTTATTTTTGTGTTTTTCTTTTTAAATAAATTTATACATAAAATTTTTTTTGCTAAATTTACATTGTTTTTTTTTTTTATTAACAACTAGATATTTTAGCATTATTTGCTTTAGATGCTGGTGAATTTTTACTCCTTTTATATTAACTCGTAGTGTCTGCTTGTCGAAAAAATTTTGGATCGATTTTAACCCCTTTCCCGTGACCCATTCGATCTGCAGGCAGGCTCGAGGCAATGACAGAAATGATGTAATAAATTTTTTTAATAATGCCAAAACAATGGAAACTTTTAAATTTTTCTACCAGAGTTGATAAAAAAAATGTACAAAGGGTTAGTTTAAATTATTTTATTACCACAACGACCACAAAAACAACAAGTCCAACTATGACAACAACACAACATTTAGAATAACACCAAGAACAATATAGAAACATCATATTTTTCATTTTTTTTTTTACTTTTTCAGAGATTTCCCTGGACCTGTTCCACCGATTTTAATGATTTTTGAAACAGAAATCTTCCCATGAATTTGTTGAATCATTCTCACTAAAAATGATCACCTTAGCTATCCTATTGAGGGCGTGATCGTGACAAGAATAACATAGAAAATTATATTTTTTCAAGACTTTTTTTAGTTCTTTATTCAAATCTCGGGCCCTAATTGACCGATTTGAACGATTTCAAATAGCAAACTTCTCAGGATGTTAGTGAATCATTTTTTATGTCAACGAGCACCCTAGCTGCCCGATTGATGCCGTCATCGTGATTTCCACAGACGGACAGACGGACATCACTATATCAACTCCGGTTGTTATAAGGATCACAAATATATATATTTTATGGGGTCCAAAATTTTTTTCTAATTATTACAAACGGAATGACAAACTTATATATACCCTCTGCACACTGGAGTGGAGGGTATAAAAACTATATGTATTCATTAATTATTCAAAACTTATACGTAAAAGTAATGGCAGTCTGTAGCACTGCAGATGTTGCCATTTCTTCTTGGAAATTCTTAGCCTTTAAGAGTGCAATAGGTTAGGCTGCCGAATTTCAAAATTTCTAGCAGTCCTTCGTTGAAGGCGCTGATAATAATACGATTATAATCGTTCCTAATAGAGGTTTTGTAATATATGGATCCTGTTTCATCATACGTTAATGCACGAATCATATTTACTGAAGGGTCTTCAACTTCGACTGCGGAATAAACTTTACCGCTTGCATTTTCAAGCACTTTCAATATCATTATTTTTCCTTCTCTCATGTACTCTATTTCTTTTCTGTTGCTATCATATTGTTCCTGCGATATATTTTTTGATTGTCACTCATATCATTTCGAGTTTTGCAAATTTAATAATTATTTTTCTCTAAGACTTCCATAAAATTTAGAAAACATATTGGGGAGATACCATTTACTTTATACGATTCACAGTATTGAGAATAAACTTCATACACATTTCCATACGATTTAAAATCCGATTGAAAATAAATATTATTTGTATACTGACGTCGGTAATGAAATTCTAGTTTCGGGACGTCTTCCAGCCATTTATTTTAATAATCTAATCTAGTTTAGTACTCTTTTCCCCGATTTGTATTTTTTGAATTTTCAGCTTGCAAGATTTGTGTATTTTCCGGTCCCAATTGAGTGCTATGTAGTTCACTGGAATTCACCCAATTTCTTGCTATAGTCTTCGAAATGACAAGAACATTTTACTGCACACTTAATGGCGCACTGTTTTATAGTACAAAAAATATGCTTTTGAAATTAAACGCCGGGAATTTTCTACGTAAGTCCGCTTTTTAATGGAAACTTCAACTCTGTTGGTTACATAAAGTTTCTTTAGGTCCCATGACATCTGCCAAAAACGTTCAAATATTTCCTTTCGCAAATTTTCGGAAAAAAGAAAACAATGCCGAGTTGAACCTTTACCACAATACTTTGACGTGCACCCAGCTTTTATTTCTCTTGACTTTCTGTAGCAAATAATTTCTTTTGATAAGCCTTCATAGCTTTTACCATTCATTCTTCTTTTATTTATTTTATTTATTTATTTATTTTATTTATTAGGTCAATGGAATAAATCCTTACAGACCTGTATAAATGATATAATTACATATGTACATATATTGAAACAATTAAATAGATTTACAAATAAAAACAAATAGGACTTTAAGAAAATAATGATATTGTGCTTAATTACATCAGTGTTCAACGAAAAATCAATTAATTGATAAAGATTATTATAATCGCAACAAATTTTCTTCTCTTTTGTTAACTTTTGTTAGCACCTTCCATGCTTTCATTATAACTATCTTCAATTATAGAACACGTATTATATTTACAAAACTTTTCTGTTTTTCTTTTCACTTCTGCAATAACTTCAGTTTATTCACAAATTCCACTAAAACTGAGATAACAGTAAATAAAACATAAACAGTAATAAAAATTTTGTTTAAGAAAATCATGCACTTGATGATACTTTATTTTGAATTTTGATTATAAAATCCCCATTTTTGGACGCAGAACTAAATTTTGTAAAGAAAATAATTCATAATCAATCAAAAAATCGATTTTGACTTTTTTTTTTTTTTTTTTGATGATACGTTATTTTACATTTTAGCTGAGGATATGTATAATAATATAGTGATCTATGTTTGTGTGTAATTCTTTCCAGACCTTTCCAAAGCTCCGTGCTGGGAAACTGAAATTTAGGAAGTATAAGAACAGGCCTCAAGACAGATCGTAACGAAATCCTATTTGGCGTAGAATCGAGCGTGCGTGTTAAATTATTTTTTGTAATATTATTTCTGTTTTTAAGCCCCCTGATATTACCTTTGAAGCTGAAATTTGGCATGCGTACAGTACAGGCCAATATCTACATCATACAGTGACCTATAGTGACAGACCATTTTTAAATTTTAAACTTGTTTGTTAATTTCATTGTTTGTATTTCGTTTTATTTAGAAGCAAATTCGTTGATGTCTTTAATAGATAAAGTTTAAAAAAATCATTTAATTTTCTGATGTATATCTTGGCATGGTTATGTTTTACAAGTTATGATTATTTTACAAGTTCACGTATACAAATTTTAAAAAAATACATACATTTATTGAAAAACTAGCTGAAAAGCCTGACCATGTCAGGCATATGATAAATGTTTTCAAAATTTAAACAGTTTTTAATAAAAAAAAATTGTTAAATGCATATGTATTGTAAAGAACAAAAACTTTATTGAGGGAAGAAGAAGTTTTAAATTAAGTGAAATATTAACAATGTACTATTAAATAAACAATGTCCTTTGCGACAAATTCAGGCAAGATATTTATAGACTTAACTATATTAGTTAACACAACCTTTGACGAAAGCTCTTTATAGCCGGTGTTCGCTATAAACTTACTATTATGTATTCATATTACCTCTTTTAAAAATATCACTCAACCATTTTAGCTTTTTTGTTTTTTTTTTTTTTATATTTGCAAATTTAAAAACACTTTTTTCATTTGTTCTCTATTAAATCACATCAACAGTTCCAATAGATATGGAATATCACAAAGTATCACAACTATCACAATTTTTTTAAATTTATTATTAATTACAGAAAATCTAAGTTGATAATATTTACATCAAATTAAAATGTTACTAGTTTGATGTTCACGTAAAAGAACCGTTACTTTTATTGTGTACAAAAAAAATTTAATAAGAATGCTAAGACAACGATCACTGCAAACAAAAATTATAGGTTGAGCAAAAATTGTTTTTGCATTATGAACGTTGTCAAAATTTAAGATGTAAAAAACCGCAAAATTAAGAATTAGAATCTGCTGGCTAATGTCTAAAATAAAGATTTTTCATTTATGGTCTAACTTATGCAATTATTTTTTAAACAAAATTGCTGCCTTACCACTGCCGTTTTGTTATAACTAATTATTTTTTAGCCTATTGTCAAATATTTAACATATTAAGATTTATTACTTAGTTTAATAACGATACGTATTGACATTGACATTTTTTTTAGCATTCTTCAGCTTTAAAGTGCAATAATAAAAATAAAAAAATATGCCCACATATGTAACATTTTTATCCTCCTCAACTGCTTTCTATGAGGCTTCAGAAAATTTTAAAAACTACAAAAACTAAAATATATATATAAATATATATAAATGCAAAAAATATTCAAAAATTCAAAAATAACGATTGTTTGTTTGGACAGAGTTGTATCTTCTGAAATTAATACAAAGTAAAGCTGTATGGTACGAAAAGTGAAAACTAACCACACTGCTCGTAGGCCTGACTTTAGGTGAGTGTGTTAAAGCGCTGACCAAAAAGTGCAAGTACGAGTGTATGTGAGAAGGTTCATGGTTCGAAACCTCACGGCCGCCCTAAGTAGAAAAAATTTTCATATAGAAACAATCTATTCAATTAAAACATAACAATTATCACAATGTTCAATAAATCGCTGATGAAGGCTGAAATGCCAGAAACCGGTCCGATTAAGAATACAGTGCAGTTATGAATTTTTGAAATATATGCTTTCTTCTTCTTTACCACGCACCATTTAAATAAAATATAGGAAATTATGAGGCGAAATATCAAAAAGAAATAACAGCATTTCTCAAGCCTACAGAACTTCTACGCCCACAGACCGAAAATCCAAAATCGAATGCCGAATTTTAGCCTTAATGTATTCAGATATCTTGGAAAAGGTCTAGAAAGAATAACACACACACAATGATAATAGTAACAATGGAATATTTGCAACCCCTCTTCACTTCTACGCCCACAGACCAAAAATCCAAAATCGGGCTTCGTTAGGATCTGGCGCTTGACCACTACTTCACGCGAGCCAAATTTCAGATTTCTATGTCAGCATGGAGATTCAGAATCGTCTGTAAAGAATAACAAAAACCCAAAACCTGCACACAGAAAAAATATTTGCCAACCGAATTGGTCTTAAGTGGAACAACTGTATTTTCGATTGTATCAATAGAAATTTCATAACATCTGCAAATTTTCTATTATGATAAAATATTTACTGTTAAGGCAATAGAATTGTCATCATCGTGAACCCGAAAATCGGTTATTAGCATTATCGCAATTCGGTTGGTAATAAATTCGGTAGCCACAATGAATCTGTTTTCTGTGTGTGGACAAAATTGTATATATGGATCTTTACCACCAGGCCCACAGACCCAAAATCCAACATCGGGTTTCGGTAGGATCTGGAACGTGACCAGTACTTCATGCGTGTCAAATTTCATCATTCTATGTCATCAGGGCGCTTCAGAAAGGTCTGGAAAGAATAACAAAAACCAAAAAACTGCACAAAATTATATATATTTGTGTTTATTTTGTTTTTGTATTTCAGACACAACGTGGATAATGAAACATGGTTTAATCGTTAAATCGATCTACAACAGCTTTGGAGTTTGGTAGCCTTTACTGTATTTTGATAAAAAAATTTGTAAGCCTTGGACGAACTAAGAATAGAAACAGAGTATTACTCGTGTTGTCCTTATTAATAAATTTAACAATTAAGAAACAGTGGTTTATAGCAATGCATCTTTAAATTCTATCGAAAATCAGTCAGTCAATTCTTTATTTTTCTACTCACAAAATTTTATATTGTCCAAGAATTATATTATTTGGTTATTGTGCTGTAACAATAATAAAACATTTGACAAACATAATTTTATTTTTGCTGATCAGTTACACTAGAAACTTTGTAAAAATATATATTTTTTTTGCTGAGAAGTATTGCTCTTATTTCATATACGAATGCAGTTTCACAACTACTATCTGTTACTAAACAACTGTAAAATTTAAAGCAAGCTGCGCCATTTAGTTAGTGTTTGACAGCCATTGAAAGCAGACACCTGAGAATTTTTGCAAAAATAAAAAAAAGTGAATTGCGAAGACACCATCACACAAACCAAAGAAATGAATTTCGTTGTTGTTGTACCAGCACTAGTATCGCCTAAACGTTTATGTCGATAAATCCATCGAATGATATTGGATGATTGGAGAAAGAAAAAATTAACTGGCTGAGGCTAAAGGCATCTCAACTGAGTTGGTACATAACATTATAGATGTATATTTGGATGAAAAAGTTATCCGGTTGCTTATACTCGACCATAAGCGCAACAGTGTGACCACATCAAAGGATTGTTTGGCGATGTTCAACTACAATCCGAAAGAGTTTTTGTGCGGTTTTGTAACCGTGATATAAACATGGATCATTAACAACACCCCAGAGACCAAGAAGCAGTCAAAGCAGTGAACTTCTCCGGATGAACGTTTCCCAACTCAGGGCAAGGTGGGTCTGTCGGCCAACAAAATCATGGCGCCACTTTTTTGAAATGCATGCGGTCTCATTGACCGCGTTTATTATTCACAGCTGTTGGGCAGATTCGGTATTGTTTTGAAACAAAATCGGCCGCATTTGGTGAAGAAAAAGTGCTCTTCGTCCATGAGAATGCACCGGCTCACACGTGTGTAGTCAAAAATTCACACAATTGGGCTACGAACTGCTACCCCATCCAGCATATTCCCCATATCGTCCTGTTTCCTAATCTGAAAAAATGGCTCGTCTGTAAGAAAGAATTAAAAATTGGAAAAGCGCTGGACTACATGTATCGAGCTTAAAGTAGACTAGATCCTAACGCGAAAAACACTAAGTTGGCATATCTGGTTAAAATAACGACTATTTTCGATACAAATGTATAGGATCTTTATGATTTGAGGAACAAGTGTATCGAGTTTCCCTTTAAATATTTTCGAATCTAATTTCATAGAATGTAATTTTAAAATTGTAAACACTTTATATTGTCCCATTGTGTTTATGTTAAACAAGTTTTTCTTTTATCTTTGCGGATAGTTTTACTTGTTTGTATGTGCAACCATTTACAACGAACAACATATTATATATGTTAATTTTCCAGCACATATTATAATATAGGTATAATGGCCAGTTATTTGCCTCCGACGAACAATCTACGGCCCATAGAACATTTAATTTAATAATAGAGTACACAATTTTAATTTGAAACTTTGTACATAAATTCAAGTAATGTCACAAATTCTGATCGAAATTGATTTGTTTTCGTAATTATCATTTTGATTGGAAATTTTTTTCCTTTTAAAGACATCGGTCGATATCATTAATAAATAAAAGTTGAGAAAATAAGTGTACTCTTAGATTTTATTAAAGAATATATTTTTATTTTTAGAAGCGTAAAAGTATACTGAACTTTTATAATGCTTAGATTTAAACTAGTTATTTAAAAAATTTAATTTAGAACGTTGTAAATGTTTTTATTCTGAAAAAATTATTTATTTTTCGAACGAAATTTGGCTCTGAGACTGACGTGCCTGGATAACTATAGAATATTTGAATTTATAAAATCAACGGAAATATATATCGATACCGTCTTAAAATTATTATTTACAATTTATAACAAAACTGAAAATCAAATTTTAGACTTAAATATTATAGATTTAATATCATAAAGTTGAGCAACGCTGACAAAAGCAGGCAAATATTTAGTACGTTTTTGTTGTCAATAATTCTCTAATTGTTATTTCTATGTTTACTACAAGTTTAGTTATTCTTTAATTTAATTTCCTGTTGAATTTCTCTAAATTTATACACATGTAAATGCACACGTTCAAAATGTTTATTAACAAATGTTTTATTATAAAATATTTAGAATGAAAAACAAAATCTATTAAATTCTATTGAATCGTAAATAAATGCAATAATTTGAACTTTTTATACAATATTCAAATACTTTCCTCTTGAATGCACATTAAAACAGAAACAACGATTAGATTCAAACACTTGAGAGTTAAATCGATACAAATACTCGTACACACACAAAAATTTTTAACTTTTGGTTACGCTTTCAACTTTTGAGGTATTGAGGTGAGACTATTTTTATTTTATTTTAAGCCCGTTCTTGGGCTCTATATATATTTTTTGACCACTCTTTGACAATACTTTAAAAAATTTTTTCAAGGTCATTTGCATAATAAGTTCAAGGTGTTTTAAAGTATAAAATAGAACGCTCTAATGCAAATAATTACAGCAATAGTTTAAATTTTATTGTTAAACTTTTTTTAACTTTTAAAAATTTTTGATATTACATTTTGGTGGAATCTTCTCAACAAATACGTCATATTAAATGTAAAGAGTTTAAACAAAAATCATATATTACCATTTTTATAACTTATACATCTACTACAGGTGGAAATAGTACATATGTGACCTTCTCCGAGAAAAGGGACCTACTGTGTCAAAAAACAGGTTGTGCCAAAAACGGTGGATTCTGGTACCTAAAGGGTGTAGAAACTTTAAATGCGTTTTTTTCTCAAAACTTAATTTTCACACACTAGGTCACTTTTCTCGGAGAAGGTCACATATGCCTAATGTAATTACATATTCTTTGATTGGTTCAGTGAAATTTGAAATTTGTTTCATAATTTCAGAATTAATTTTATTTATAAATCATAGGTCGAAAAATATACAATGTAATATAATTGAACCCGTCATTTCGAAAAGGGCATGAGTCCATACATTAAAGCTTTTCAGGATTAACAAAAAACGTATTTGTTCGGAAAAAGTCTATGGTGGTTAAGAAACTGAATATAGAAGTTAATAACTAAAAACATATAATTTTTGTGCCATCTATTTATTTTTAAAAAAAGCATGAATCATACAGATTTTGGTGGTTGAAATTTTTGGACTTATGCCCTTTTCGAAATGACATCTTAGAAATAATCGCAAATCCAAAGATTTTCGGAAGAAGTGAATTTAATCATCATTATTTTCTTCATATTGTTTATTAGCTGAAGTTGTTGGCCATGCAAAAATCTCTGCATAGAAATTTTGGTACTGTTCTGGAATGTATTTTTCTAGTTTTTTTCAAATCTGGTATTTTCTTTTCATTGATTGGCACTTTGCCAGCATACGCAGGAGTATCATTTGATGGTAAAGGCGGGCTGGTGCCCATTCTCTGTAAGAGCTGGAATTCATAACTGGTTAAACAATCTATAGATTCACGTGTTGTAACAAGGCCTGGTGTAGACTTGGAAAATGTGAAATGTGACACTTGGGAAATAGCAAAAGTTTTTTTTTTTTGTCCTTGGGTACTCTTTTGCCATAGGAATCCACAGAAAGCACCAGTTTCTTGTAATGATTCGGCCACCATTTTTTTATGTCAATAATTTCATCAATTTTAGGCCTTCTAATTTCAAAATTTTCACTAGCCTCAACTATAAGATTTTCATACTCGGCTGGTGTGTATATCCTGTCATTTTTTCGAATATGTCTCTTTGCTGTCCCAAACATTCTATCGTTTGAATGGCCTCGTTTGGGTATGTAATATCGTATCTCAGTTATATTGCTATTTTGTTCCCCTACCAAAGATAAAAGAAGACGGACCATGGCATGATTCCGATTTTGGCCGGCACAACCATCTGAAAATAGGTGCAGTTCTTCGGCATCATGACCAATATTTTTTTTAATATAATCCACGACAAAGGTACCCACTTCGTTGGGTCAGTGCACAGATATCAATTTGTTTTCTACCAAATGATAAGCTAAAGTTTTCTTGAAAATATTTTAAGTAAAACTTATATTTTACTGGATAATCTGGATATTTTTGTTGGTATATTGTGTGCATAATTTTCAAGTTGAGTTTTTCATCTAAATAATAGGATGATGTATCTTTGTTATAGTAGTGTACACATTTAACAGGAAATGACTCAATATGCTCCCTTATTTTAGTTAATGTATCACCAGCTACTGCATTGGTCCGTGAGCCCTCTGACTTACCTCTGTGATCAATGGGTTGCTTATTTGTTTTTAATAAATCACATAAACGTCTAACTTGTTTCTCGGAAATTCCATGTATGCCGCAAAATGCTTTTTTGCACACTTTGTTTTTTACACCTTTAATCTGGGCCGTTTTCTCTGTATTTCTGTTTTTTCAATCAGTGTCTGCAAGTATGTGTCTTGGGCATTTTTACTATCACAATTGTTAACGAAATGGATGATACTTTGCCTAACATCTTCAGATATATCTTGCATACATTTTAAATTACATCTGTAAATAAATCCAACAATCAACAATATCATGTGCTCGTAACATATGCGGTAAAACATCATGAGGAATCAAATATGTTGAGAACGAATTTGGAACAAACAACTAACCTGCAGTCAGCTCCTGTTTGTCTTGGTGCCACATCTTTCCCTTTATGGTTCTTATGAGATTCCCCAACAATTTTGGATTTTTTTATTTTGTTATGTTTATAGTTTTCAATGTTCTTTACACCACGCACTCTTTTTCTAGATTTGTAAGCATTTTCGGCAAGCTCGCGATTTTCCATTTTCGTGAAAGTCCACAGATGTGACGGAAAACGTTTTCGAACGAAATTATATATATATTGATAATTCTTTTCAAATGAAGAATAACTTCAAGCTGATGCAAAATCTGAACTGTTTTTTTTAACGTAGAATACGTTATACATGTTTTATGTGAACATTACAGAACCAGTGTTGCCACATGCAGTATTTTCACTTGTTTTCAAAAGTGCATCGAATTGATATAAAGTGTAGCCAAATTTTGTTAAAAACTATCCTAAATTTTTAACATAAAAATTAAAGATAAATCGTAACTTAACATGCATGGCAATCACAAACGAATATTAGATAGATTTAAATCATTTATCAAAAATTATATTTAATTCATATATTTCAATTGCAAAATGACTAACGTATTCTACGTCTGACCTATGCGCCCGTGTTATCTAACATAGGCCTGTGTATTTTTTTTTTATTTAAATTCCACATAGTTGATTTATGAAACCGAAACCGAAACCGTAATATGAAACCGATTCGTTTTTTATCACACCTAAAATTAATTCGTTTGGTTTGAGCATTTGATTCGATTTAAAAATTAGTCTATATACATCAGCATTTTGTTTCCCTTGAAAGGACTCGTGCCCTTTTCATACAGACTTTAGATTTCGAGGGCCATATAAGGTGGTTTGTTGCACTTGAAGATCTACCGTATTCAGAGAGAATACGTAAAACCCTTAAATGAATTAAATGGCGTCAAAAGGTGATATTTGAAAAAAAGTGTGACTCGTGCCCTTTTCGAAATGACAGGTTCAATTTTTATTCATAGTAGTCATATTAAGCTATCTTCTGATATTCACTAAA
Source organism: Cordilura impudica (assembly GCA_963682025.1). Lineage (NCBI taxonomy): Eukaryota > Metazoa > Arthropoda > Insecta > Diptera > Scathophagidae > Cordilura > Cordilura impudica. The sequence continues at coordinate 109,315,704 of OY821521.1, forward strand.
TCTATCTGAATGGGGCCAAGTCCGCATACAACAATAAAACCGCAGCTGACATTAAATTTAACATATTTGTAGGCAACAATTCACATAAACATTTTACTTAAATTTATAGTTTACTAATGAGTTCAAATAAAAAAGTGACATCTATATATATAAAATTGAATGTGTGTTTGTTTATTTGTTTGTTTGTTTGTTTGTGTGTACCTTATAGGAGACCAAACCTCTGGACCGATCTTCCTGAAATTTTCACAGCATTTAACTGGGACTCTGGCATGATTAATAGGGTACTTTTTTTTGACCACGCCCACTTTTACGCCCACTTTTTCAAAATTATGTAATTGCTCCCACATAGTTTTTAACAGATTTACTTCAAATTGTATATACATTATACTCCAGGCGAGGTAGAAATAAACATTTCTTACGCCACGCCCCCTTTCACGCCCCTTTTCACGCCAAATTTTGTTTGAAAGTTTTAAACTTTTTTTTCTCTGTACAAATTTGTTCCTTCCAACGGATTTTTTTTTTATTTGGTAGTATATTGCTCTTAATACTGTTAACGTCGCCATATAACTATGAACCACGCCCATTTCACCGCCCCCTTTTTTTTACATATACCACTAACAATGTTTGCTATACAAAATAATTTTTTTGTAATATGTATTTATCTAAAGTTTTATACACTTTTTATCTACAGGTAAGGTAGCCATACATTTTTTTATTACCAAGTCCCCCTTTTTCGCCCCATTTTACCTTAAATCATAATTATTCTGCTTTCAATCTATCTATATATATATAAATGAATGTGTGTTTGTTTGTGCTTTATAGGAGGCCAAACCAAAGAACCGATCTTCCTGAAATTTTCAGAGCGTGTTACTGTGACTCTGGAAGGAATAATATGCTATATAAATTTTTGATTGGACAAAGGGGCGGTGCCACGCCCATATAACCCAAAATTTGAAAAAGTCATATCACGGGAATTTTTTTTACCTACAGCAGTCATATTTGGTACATATGGTATTAGCATGAATAGAAATACATACAAGAAGAAAAGTGGGCGGGACCACGCCCCTTTTTAGAAAAATAAAAAATCGTAATATCTTCTAAACTACTGGAAGGATCGTCATGAAATTTTCACAAAAGGATATTTTTGCGAAATAATAAGACCCTAGCTATATAAAGTTGTTAGTGGGCAAAGGGGCGTGGCGTATATATAAAAACGTTGATGCATTTGATTGTAACGAATGATCTCCGGAACCATAAGAGCTGTCGAGGTAGGATTTCCAGCATAGGTTCGGTTCGAGCTCTTCTGTGTTTTTTTTTTTTAGTTTTAACCCTCTAGCTGGCGTTGGGGTCAAGTTAAAAACAAAAATTTTTACTTTCAGCGCGATTTGACTGCAATTCAGAATGAACGTATGTTTCGTCATAAGAAATTTTTGTATGTATAAATGGACCCGATAGGTGGCGCTGGGTAAAGTTATTTCGAATATTCTTATTTATGGTGTGATTTTAATGAAACTAAGAATGTACATATATGTATGTTAGAAACATTTTTTTATTGGACCCGGTAGATGGCGCTGTTATTTATTTATTTATTCTTCCAAATTATTATCCAATTCAACTTTTTTATCCAACTCAACTATTTAAAACAATTTTTTTAGCAAACTATAGGTCGCAAATATGAAAATCGATTTTCACACCTAGCTCCCATATGGGAGTCCGCTAGTAATTCAGATTTTCACACCTAGCTCCCATATGGGAGTCCGCTAGTAATTCGATTATTATATATATATTGTGTTCAAATTTGGATTGTGAGTGTTTATAATATCCATAAATGATCACTCCAAAAATAAAGAGTAGAAGTTCAGACCTTTTTTAATTTTTTGTTGTCTAATGCCGTTTTCTTTTCTGACAAAAAATGTCGCATTTTATTTGCACTTTTTTCGAAAAGTGTATTTTTTTATATATTCTAAATTAAAAGTAACCTAATTTTATAAATCAATCGAAAGGTCTCAAAGTCGAGCGCTCGTAAATGTTTAATGAACAACTTTGTGGTATTTACACCCAAAGCTTGCAAGCGAATTCCGAAGAAAATTAAGAAAAATTCTTGAAAATAATGAAACTATAATGATGTTTGATTAATTAGAGGCATTAAAGTCGTATTCACAACGATTTCACAACTAGAATTTTCTTAAGTCGTATGCACTGGATGCTCGTGAGTCTATTCATACGACTCTTTATTTTCTGACTAACTAAAATTTTAAAATCGCTGTTTAAGTTAAAAACAACTTTGATTTGCTTTGATTTTTTGTTATCAAACGTTTTTTATTTTCGTTTTTTTAATCACCTCTTATTTTGTTAGTTTTTCATTTATTTTGGTACTATGAAAAGATGGTGACAAAATTATGAAAATGACAGCAATTAAGTAGTATTTGTATATAAATTCCGAATACGGCGGTAACTATATCTTTGTACCCACCATAGTTGTGTAAATCATGACGATGCTCTCAATAGGTCAGCTGGGTTGCTAATTTTTATTGAAAATAATTCATTGATATCTTGACCAGTTTGGTATTTAAAATCATCAAAATCGGCTCAATAAGTAATGAGATATCAATGAAAACGTAAAAAATAAAATTTTTCTGTTATTCTCGTTATTGTTGCTTATCTAAATTTTAGTTCCCGTGTGTGATAGGTGCAATTGTTCTTTTTGTTGTAACCGTCGAGCTTGTAGCATTTCCTTCATTAAAGTGTATGTTTGGTTATGAGGAGTGAAATCGAAAATATATTAGCATACCTAAAATGTAACAATAAGCAGACCATTGAGTTTCGATATTTGTTTAATTGAAATTATATTAAAGCTTAAAAAAATATATTGTTCTAATCAATACGTATGAACTTATGGACTTTTTCTGGAAACCCTTCCATTGGGCTTCTGTCACTTTTTTGGAACAGGTAGTCCATCTGCGTTTAAAATCTTCCACATTTGGGGATTCCTTTTTACAAGAGCCCAATTTCTCTCCACTGGCCTTGGCTCCGGAGAGTTTGGAGGCATTGCCTCCTTTGGTATAAACACCACGTTATTTTTCTTGTACCACTCAAGAACCTTCTTACCGTAGCGACAGGATGCTAAATGGGGCCAAAAATGTGTGAACACATTGTGGTTACTTATAAAAGTTGTCTTCTTTACAAACACTCCATAATATAAATTTCGATATTTATAGTGTCCGTTGTAACAGAAGATTTGCTTGCTTTGTCGCAACTGCATATTGCTTGCCATATCAGGAAATTTTTTTTATAAATTTCGTCTGCTTTGGGCCTTGAACTTATCTTCGACATTAGCAACATAAAAATGTTGACCCGGAAGCTGCGAAAAATCTGCTAGTATATATGTTCGTCGTTCATTATGCAGCAGGATTATATTTTTATGAAATATAATTTCAAATTCCGTGCTCTGTTTTTGACCTCCACATTTTTTGAAGCGCTCCTGTGTGGAACTTTTTGCACTTTGTATGTTTGCACCTGTATGTTTTCAAAACTATTTTCTTAAAAACATCATGTGAACCTTTCTTTCTTTCCGAACCAAGTTTCCTATCAATGGACAAATTCTCCTAATAGTTTCTAATAAGATTGGAAACAGTTTGACGGCATATCTTTGATGCTTTGGTCAACTTTTCGTTGGACCAAGTTAGATTTTGTAGAAAATATTTAATAATTTTCGCACATACTGTTATTTTGTCACTCATTTTAATAAAACTAACAACAAATGAACAGGGTTGTCATTAAGAATAATAATGCTGACATATTTTTTAAAAATAATTTGATAAAAAAATAATGCTTGCGGCCTAAAGCCGGCTTTGCGCCGCCTCCTTCGACAGGAGAAAATGTATTTAAATTAAAGCATTGAAATTAAAAAGGATTAAGTCTAGTTTAGCGGCTAATCACCAATTTCTTTAATTTTTTTGGAAGTGATAGTTTTTTTTTTCGGTCGGACCTATTTTCGGAGTTATGGACCGACAAAGGTTTGACCTTGATTTGCACATAACTTTGTTAATTATTATCGGATTTCAGCAATATATATACCGTTGGAAAGCTTACTTGAGTGCCTTTCATTTGGTAAAAAAAAATTAAAAAGTGTAGGTAAAATCCCTAATATCTCCGGTACTAAGAGGGCTAAGAGGTTAATACATCGAAATGAAGCTAGTGGACCCACCTATCACACAGTTGGTGTAAATACCAACATTATGTAGATCATTTTATGAGATAATGGGACGTTTCCGAAAAAAAAAATTGTAAAAAAATACAAAAAAATCAATAAGTTCATAATGGGTTAATGGATTTAAAATTTTTAAATACCAAATGAGTAAGCTTTCCAATGATATATATATTGCTGAAATCCGATAATAATTAACAAAGTTATCTACAAATCAAGGTCAAAGTTTGTCGTTCCATAACTCCGAAAATAGGTCCGACCGAAAAAAAAACTATTTCTCATAAATCACACCAAAAGCCCCTATCCCCTCCAAAAAAATTAAAAAAATCGGGGTATAGCCACTAAACTAGACTTGTTCCATTAAAAATACTGATAATTTCGGAATTCATAAGGTGTACTAAAGTTGTATGTTGTAAAGAAATACAAGACGTGAAATAGTACATATGTGAACAAACTTTCGTATATTCATATGTATATGTAATACAACCTGAAAAAAATAAAGGCAAAATAATTGTTCTTTTACACAAAAACTTACCTGAATATAATTATTTCCTTACATATTTTATTTATTTCTACCATTTTTGCCACAATATTTACATGAAACGTACAAAAAATATTTGGAGTAAACAATAAAAGCTGATTAAATAGTAAACAAGGAACAGCTGATCACATAATACACTGCATAAACATACCAGCTAACGTTGTATTGTCGTATAATTTTTTTGTATAGAAAATATCAACAACAATTATACAACTGTTGTATAATTTTAGCACATACGACACATACAACAGTTAGGACACCCTTGTGAATACCCTAAATAAAAAACATAAAAAAAATAAATGGTAACCAACTGTACCCATCATTGGTTATATTATGTGTTTATGACACAGGTTATCGATCTAGAGTTGACATATATTTAAGAAATCTTTTGCTAGAAAAAAGTGTTCTGCACTTCCCATCATGTGTACAAATAATTGGTTCTTATGCTAAATACAATCAAATCTTAACAGGATCTACGGAATCAAAGAGTCTAAGTATATTTCTGATGCTAATTCGTTTATAACTTCTTATACCAATTTAAAAAAAAGTGCAGAACAGAACTTCAAAATGCGCTAAATTAGAATGAAACGAAAAGCGCTAATATTTTATGTTACTAGTTGTATATATCAATAAAAAAAATATATAAATTGCGTGAACAATTTGTATTACAACTCTTCATTTTCAAATAAATACGTACAATTTTCTCATGTTCAGGTCATAGTATTGTTTTTATATAAAATTTTGATTTTTTTATATGTTTGAAGTGAATTAATTTTATTAGAAACATTTTCTGAAATTTTATAATTAGCACAAAGTTAATGTTACATTTTTAGTCCCTATTCAACATGTATTAAAGAATTAGCAGAATAATTAAAGAATTTTAAAAACTTCATTGCAGTTAACACTCTTTGAACTACAGCCTTTCAGCATGGAAATGGCAAAATATCTAAACTTTTTTTTGTCATAGTAATATGCATCAATCAATCTCGATTTTTTTTTACAATTTTAAAATTCTTTTATAAAATTAATAATATCCTCAGAATTATTTTAAAAAAATGATTGATGAGATTTTTTTAATTTATTAAATTTAAAATTAGCTCTTATCTCATACATATATTAGATATTCTATAAACGCAATTAACTCTTATTTGATTCTTTAATATCATTGTCAAAACAGACCATTACAAATCTATGACCTCCTAAATAGTAAATGTCATTAAGTGCAGGATCGATCTCATCCCCTAAATAAGCAAATTTTTCCGTAAACAATCTATTCACAACTTGTATATCTGATAAAATTAAGGTCAACCCAAGTACAATATATAAATATAGCTCAAATATATAAAATTTTGTTTTACACTAAATTTGTTTCGGCGCTAAAAGCACTTAAAAAAGAAAACGGAAAGCGCCGACTTAGCCAACTTTTTTATAAAAACCGCTATATGGAAAAAATGCTATTGAAGTACTACAATTTTTAAGTCATTCTGAAGAGTATGTCGATGATATTCATGGAAAATAATATTATTATTATTTATTCTTAATATGTATATGGTATTCCAAATATTGCTCTATCTAATAAATTTATTTTGAGATATAATATATAGGTACATATGAAATAAATCAATTTTCTTGTATTACATGTACATATAATATGTATATTTTATTTGTAAACATATGAAAAATTGCCTTTCAGACAATTGACTTCTAAATCTAGGTTGTATCAATTTCTTTCCTCTTCTAGATCTAGCAAACTTTATTTTACTAGATAAGTATACTGGTTCCCTAGTATAAATAATTTTATGCATCATTAAAAGGCTTTTGTAGTTCATTAAATCCTCTAGCTTCATGTTGTACATCTGATAAGAAAACGACGAAATACTACTATTTTGGTGACGATTAAAAACATATCTTGCTATGTTGTTATAGACAACTTTTAATTTCAGTCTATCAGAACTGTCACAGTTTGCAAATATTTCACAACCATATGTTAGAACTGGTATTAGGTATGTTTTTCCAAGGAGCATTCTTATCCCAAGGGGTGTTGACGATTGCACAGCCCACAAATTGCGTAACATGCCATATACTTTTCCTGCCGCTATGTTGATATGAGTTTTCCAGGATAGTTGCGAGTTGAAGGTTATAGCAAGGTTTGTTGACGATTGAACGAAAGCAATTTTAGAGTTGTTAATTTTTAAAATAATATCACTATCTAAAGTTGTTTTACTTTTAGAAATGAAAATGCATTTGGATTTCGATGGATTTCGGCAAAGTATATGTAATCTTTCTAAATTCTTTATATCAAAAATTAATTTTCTACTTGTAAATACTATATTTTATCTTAATAGCCTAAGGTTTCGGGAAAAAAATAATGTGACCCCATTAACCCTTTTGAAATTGGGGTCACATATGACCCCAAGCTAATAAAAGACAATTTATTCAAAAAATTCACATATTTTGAATTTTTAAAAGCGTTCCTTAAAATATTATAACCAAATGTGTTTATCTTCGGTTTCTAAAATTTGGGATAAATCCGAGAACGTTAACTCATTATTTGCCAAGGCCAGCTATCATTTCAAAATTCTATCTCTAAAAACAAAAAAGTTACAGATTTTTTATATGAAAATAGCCATAATTTTCCACTGCGCGTTGGAAAGAATTCATAATGCACTACACCACGATTATCGAAAAAAAAAACCGTTAACATAACCTTGATTTTTGAACTGCTTTGACGTGATCTTTTGGGTCATGCTTCACCTTTTACAAGATATTCGCTTGATTGGTTGGTGGCCCCCAATCGAAATTTGACGCGTTTGAGATCCAAAATATCTTTTGACAAGTATCAGCAAGATCTCTATTTGTCAATCGTCGATTTCTCAGTACCAAATCTTTGATGGATGTCCTTGACGTGTTGTTCATCAGTTGATGTTTTTCTCGTCCTAGGCGCTCATTGTCTTCAACGCTTTCTTTCCTTCTAAGAACTGTGTGCGTCACTTCTAAACATTTTTTGGACATAGCCCTGTCATCAAAGTCTTACTACATCATCCTTAACGTTTTTACAGCAGATATTTCATTCCGCAAACGAAATTTAACCCTTTTGAAATTGGGGTCACATATGACCCCAAGCTAATAAAAGACAATTTATTAAAAAACTTCACATATCACATTGTTAAAAACGCCAAATTCGCTTTTAGTTTAATTAAGTTCGGTTAAAGAATTAAGTTCGTTTATATAATAGTGCAACAAAATAAGTATAATTATTTTTGGTGCAAATATTTGTAATATTTTTTCTGATTATTTACGTAAGTTCTTTTGAATAATCTCAATATTCGAAATGTTTAAAAAATCGATTTTATTAAAAACATTTCTACAGAAACTCAAAATGATCAAATGATTTAAGAGATATGTTGGTAAAATATCGTGAAAATGGGATGATATTCAAAGATTTATCTATTACCTGAAGCAAGAAAAATATTTGAACTGTATTTGGGAAAAAGATAAAGTGTGTCCATTATCCGAAATATGCTATGAAAATAAAATTTGAGATAAAGAAGATGCAGAATAAAACAATTTATAAGTAGGGCTAACAAGAAACAAATTTTGTTGTTCGCCAAAGACCACAGACGGCGCTATTTTCCGTTCTGTCAAAGGTTGTATTCACTGACGAGAGCAACTTTAACCTCTTCGGGTCGGATTGAAGACCCTACATATGGAGACAGCCCCATTAAGAGCTGTTGCCTAAAAATCTAAAACAAATTATTAAACATGGAGGAGGCTCAGTGATGGTATGGGGCTCGTTTTCAGAAGCAGCACCCTTGTTCTCTATTTTATTGATGAACTTATGGATCAAGAAGTATATCTAACTATTAAAAAAATATTGACTAGATCGGACAATGCTACATTTGGCCAATGTAGTACAAAAAAAGTTGTCCGATTGATATTATTTATTTATATGTATTACAAAACATTCCCGATAGCGCGGAAACAATCCTATAAGATCGGCAATTCTGCTTATTATTAAGATGTAGGTTTTCAAAGTTGCAAGTTGTGAAATCCTGTAATAAGTATACATTTTTTCTCATAATTATGTCGAAACTGTTATAACATTTGAAAAAAAAAAAAATAATTTTTTATTTATTTTAAAGAATATTTAAATAACTTAAAACATACATATGTGGTTTTTATTTTTTTATTATTATTATTATTTTTTTTTGTTGTTTTTATTAAAATTTTGAAAATAATAAAAAAAATTTTCTCAAAAATGTACATATATAGTTTTTTTAATGGAATAAATACACTTTTTGATTTTGGTCCGCATTGTTCGGCTGACTTTCTCAGAAATATTTCCAATGTCCGTAGAACTTATTTCTAAAGCTAACTTTTGCAACTCACTGTTTTCATTGCAAAAATCATAACTTTTAAACTATTTAATGTAGGAAAGATGACTTCCTTACCTTTAAAATGAGGCGGAGGGTGGTAGGTCGACGGGGGGCTTCAGTATATCCTATCAAAGTTTAATATTATTTTGGTGCTAATATTACATGTTGCAAATATAAAGATAATGTGCTGAAATTTGGAACTTAAAGTGTTTTTGATCCAAAGACGAACCCTACTTAAATTTTTTTGGAATCGGCCCATGTTTGGACCTAGTCCCCATAGAAATTTTCCTTCAAAATTGGTTTTAATGCCACTGAATGTAGCAAATGTTATTCTATTGCGATGAAATTTGAATCCTAAGGGTGTATTAGGTCAGTGACGAGATCTATAAAAGAGCTTTGAAATCGGTCCACGTTTGGACATAGTCCCCGTACAAATTTTCTTCAAAATTTGGTTAAAATGCCACAAAAGATGACAAATTAGCTAATTTCTGTATTATATTTAAAAAATTCACAAAAATAGTGCAAAAAAACACTGTAAAGTTTTAATGAAATCGGACCACTTTTGAACCTATTTCCCGTCTTTATACCCTATACCACTATGTGGTTTGGGTATAACGACTTTGTGCTGCTGTTTGTAACTACCAAAAATATTTGACCTAGACCCATCTTTTATTATACCGATCGAATCAGAATCACTAACTGATTCGATTTAACGATGTCCGTCCGTCCGTCTGTGTGTCCATGTAAAGCTTGTAATCAAACTGCAGGTCGCAAATATGAATATATTTTGACGAAATTTGGTATGTAAGCTTTTATCGGCATAGGATGAACGCTATTGAAATTGGTGAGAATCGGTCCATGTTCAGACCTAGCCCCCATACAAATGACCCCTATGAAATCAACATAAATTGCCAGAAGATCCAAAGTATCATATAAATATTTGTCAAATTAGATTTGTATGTGTTTATTACATCCATTAATCAGTAGTACAAAAATGATCCCTGTGGGACAACTCTTAGTCATAGGCCCCATATAGAGCTGCTTCCCGATCTTCACTTAAATCCATCAAAAAACAAAAATATTGCAGTGATTCTTGTCAAATTTTGTTTGTATATATTTTTGCAAAATACAAGAGACTTTACCAAATATGGTCAGGATCGGTCCATTTTTGGGCCTAGTCCCCATATAGCTATAGCATTCGATATGAACTTTTTCATATCTGCAGCCAAAAAAATTAATAAAAAAACCACTCAAATTTGGTTTAAGCTTATTTTCTATATCCAGTTAGTTGGGCCTGAGAGAAAGGGTCTCTAAACGCATGGTATAGGGTATCGTATAGTCGCTCTAGACCGACTATAATTTTCTTATTTGTTTTTTTTTTTTTTTTTTTTTTTTTTTTTTTTTTAAGAAAAATTTTGAAATTTTGTTAATTAACTACTCAAAAGACTTATAATTTCACAATAAATATTGTTTAAATCCGAAACTCTAGAAAAAAAATACCACTCTAATATAACATGTTAAACTAATATTAAATTTTTTATTAATATTACAGATACATATCTTTGAAATATTTTTAATATTAATATATTAATGATATAGATATTAAGTTATTTAGTATATTTTTTGTAAATTAGTATAATTTTTTTTATTATATCTTATTATATCTAATAATAACATATCGGAGCTATAATTATGTTCTTCCAAATCCTTTCGAGATCTTACATGTTTTCGTGATGAAATTAGTGGGTCTGAAAAGGATGCCAACATATGGAAAAGGTCCTCATTATTCGTTGTTTTAAATTTCGCTCTTTTAAATTTTTAAGTGCAAATTTTTTATTATGTTAAATTCATTTTTTGAGCTGTCATCAGGTCAAAAGTTTTTAATTGTTGCAAAATACACACATTGTAAATTTTCGACCTTTAAAAAATAATCTAGTTAGCGCAAACAGATTTTATTTTATTTTTATACCCTATACCACTATGTGGTTTGGGTATAATGACTTTGTGCTGCTGTTTGTAACAACCAAAAATATTTGACCTAGACCCATCTTTAATTATACCGATCGAATCAGAATCACTTTCTGAGTTGATTTAACAGTGTCCGTCCGTCCGTCCGTCCGTCCGTCCGTTCGTCCGTCCGTCCGTCTGTGTGTCCATGTAAAGCTTGTAATCAAACTGCAGGTCGCAAATATGAATATATTTTGACGAAATTTGGTATGTAAGCTTTTATCGGCCATGGGATGAACGCTATTGAAATTGGTGAGAATCGGTCCATGTTCAGTCCTAGCCCCCATACAAATTACCCATATGAAATCGACATAAATTGCCATAAGATCCAAATTGTCATATAGATCTTACTCAAATTCGGTTTGTATGCGTTCATTACATCCATTAATGAGTAGTCCAAAAATGATACCTTTGACCCCATACAGAGCTGCTTCCCGATCTTCACTTAAATCTATTAAAAAACAAAAATATTGCACTGATTCTTCTCAAATTTTGTTTGTATATATTTTTGCAAAATACAAGAGACTTTACCACACATGATCGGGATCGGTCCATTTTTGGACCAAGTCCCTATATAGATATAGCATCCGATATGAACTTTTTCATATCTGCAGCCAAAAAAATAAATAAAAATCCCACTCAAATTTGGTTTTTGCTTATTTTCTATGTCCAGTTAGTTGGGCCTAAGAGATAGGGTCTCTAAACGCATGGCATAGGGTATCGTATAGTCGGTCTAGACCGACTATAATTTTCTTACTTGTTTTTTTTTATTTTTGAGTGTAAATTTCTTATTATATTGAATTCATTAATAAAATTTGAACACTGAAAATTTTGGGCCGCTTAAAAATAATTCAGGTAGCACAAGCACAAAAATAATTCAGGTAGCACAAGCGAATTTTACAATCTTCTAAAAACACTTCGCCATCCTATCAAAATCAAAATAAAATATGAAAAAATAAAAATTTCTGTTTTCAAGCACCAAAAAAAAAATCGTGAAAAATAAGATAAAAATCTGAAAAAATTTGATATTGTTTGGTATTTTATAGTCTTTAAAATAAGCCATAAACTTTAAAATCGATTGATTTTTCACTGAGGCAAAACACGTCTACCCAGTCCAGTCCAGTGTATGTCAAGATGTTTTTACAACTTTATGGTTGTTGCGTGCAGATAGGCAAGTATATGCAGCCAAGTTCACTTTAACTAGTTAGAGTATTGTATTAGTAAACCATTCCAGGTAATATCTAAGCAAACATATTTAAACATTTTTAGTTCTATTCTATCAAAATAGAAATAGAAACTACCAAAATATAGTATATTTGAAAAACTGAGACTGTAGAAAAAGTAAACGACCAAATAACATCATTTTTATTTTGTTTTATAGATACTAAGAAACCCATATGGAATAGTAGCTTAAGTCGACTTAAGCGAGAATTGAGGTATTGCGTTGGGAGCTATATAGAAGTAAAGACGCTTAAATGTGTTTAATCCGTTTTGAAAAATTCTGATTTTTAACAATATTGTGTGCGTTTACTCTTTAGCTTAAGTCTTTTGAATCAACAATGCATTCATCAAAACAACTTATGTGCACATAGTTTTGTTTACATATTTTCGATCTTCCATTTATCATTATAACTGTATCACTTAACTTCACTTAAGCTGTATAAATGTTCACCTTAAAAACAAACAAAAAAATTTTTCTAACAGCTTATGTTTACATGAGTTTTTTTAATGAAATATTATTTTTGTATACAGTTATCTTAAGTGAATGTAAGTTCTTACGACGAAATGTCATTCGTCGAAATAAACAAAAAACAAATATTTCAGAGCAGCTTATGTAGACATAAGCTATTCTAATGAAGCGACACTAAAAACTAGCGGTACTGTATGTTTACTTAAGTGTTGTTTGTTCTGCGAATTATTGCGTCAGCTTGCACATAAGCGGCATTCGTAAAATAATTGTTGAGCACGTAGCATCCTACGAAGATAAAATGGAATTTTCTGAAGAGGAATTATACGGATTTGACAGCGATAATTCTGTTTTAGATCCGAATATTAATTTTAATGAATTAGATGCAAGCAATACAGATTCTGCAGATGAAAATTAAGTAAAATTAAGTAAGTAATAAGTTATGGTGCAAAAAGTGATAATACAATACAAAATTTTGTGATTTACGAAAGCAAGTTAGAAGCAGAAGCAAATACAGATCGGTCAACATCCAAAAATGTGCAGAAGAAACCACGCAACGAAGGTAAATCTTACATTTCAAGCAGTGGCAAAATTGTGCCTTGCCGCGCGATTTAAGTGTTACAGCCTTGCCGAAATAAATGCAAAGATAAAATTACACCACAACAGCAACAACAAGTTCATGAACTATACTGGCAGCTGGGATCGTACCAATTGCGACAAGCGTTTGCAGCAGGCTTAATTGAAATACATACATCTAAAACTATGCGCAAAGATAAAAGTGAAACTTACCCAAGGAACCGGATGATTACATATAAATACTTTTTGGTCTTTATGCGAAAGCGATCATTTTTTTAAAACAAGTAAAAAAAAATTGAGGGACATGGTGCTTTTACACATGGTGATCTACGTGGAAAACACCCAAAACCAAAAAAACTGCCACCTGCAAAGGAAAGAGAAGTGATTGACTTTATAAATTCTTTCCCTTCGTATGAAGCGCACTATACGCGACGTGACACATCCAGGAGATATTTGCCCGGTGATTTGTCTGTTGCTGAGCTTTACAGGCTTTATTGCGAAAATCATGATCGCTCTATATCAGTTACAAAATTTTGTCAGATTTTTCATATGTACATTAAATTTAAAATTCAAAAAACCGAAACTAGACACTTGTCACAAATGTGACAAATTCTAGTCCAAAATAGCAGTTACAGAAGCAGAATTGCTTGATGCCTTTAAATCCGAGCAAGCAGCTCACCACCACCAAGCGGAACAATCTTATGAATCAAAACGAAATGATAAGCAAAAGGCAAGTGCTGATGAAAATTTAAAAGTATTTTGCTTTGATTTGCAACAATGTCTTCCTACTTCATTTTTACGCTCGTCAGTATCGTTTTATAAAAGGCCATTGTGGACTTTCAAACTAACTGTGCATGATTGGTCAACAAATGAACCATTCTGCTATATGTGGCACGAAGCTTTGGCTAAACGTGGTGGCAACGAGGTAGCGTCATGTTTATTCCAACACTTACAAAGCCTACAACCCTCTGTCAAACATGTAATTTTTTATAGTGATTGCTGTCTTGGCCAGAATAAAAATTCTTTTGTTGCAACAATGTTTGCCTTATTCATGCAATTTACCGACACAACAGGATCAATAAGTATAATTGATCATAACTTTTTGGTTCCTGACCACACACATATGGAATGTGATAGTGATCATGCTTTGATTGAAAGAAGAAAAAAACATCAGTACAAATTCACCACCCTCGAGACTGGTATCAATTTATTAAGACTGTTGGAGTGAAAAATTCAGTACAAATTCACCACCCTCGAGACTGGTATCAATTTATTAGGACTGTTGGAGTGAAAAATAAGTTTCGCGTAAGTGAAATGAATAGAAACCAATTTATTGATTTTGCGAGTGCTACTAAGGAATTATTTCTATGGAGAAAAGTGGATGGCGATGGGCAGAAATACTGTTGGGTTGATATAAAGTGGTTACGATTTACCAAAGAATTTGGAACCGTTTTCTTTAAAACTTCCTTAGATGAAAATGAGCCTTTCAGAAAAATTAATTTAAAGAAACGAGGCATAACCTCTATTAACAAAAATAATTTAAAACAATGCTATTTTTCACCAATTGAAATTAATCAAAAGAAGAGAAAAGATTTAATTGACATGTTGCCACTTATTGACGAAAGGTATAAAGATTTTTATTTTAACTTAAATACTGCAGACATGTTGGACTTCCAACCGGATTTAATTGAAGCTGATGAGATTTTTGAATGAGTATAAAATTTCATATTCAACAATATCATATTATTATTAATTTAGATTTTATTTATAATTTTTCGTTAAGAACATTGTCATGTAAGCAATAACCTTATTTACTTTAATTTCTTTAAATAAATTTGAATAAAACGTCTTATGTTTACTTAAAACTACACAATACATACTTTTTATTTCAATAGAAGCGCTCAAGTTACTTAAGGTCCAGTAAAACGCAAATTTCAGTATCGAAAAAGCCCTTAAGTAGAAAAGTTGTCAAATCTTATTTATTCGCCAATAGTTTTTTAAAATTTTTACTTTTCCTTTCTAATAAACGTGTTACCAATATGTTAGTTTATAGATTATTCGCAAAAATCAATTAAAATAAAAATTACACAAAATTGGTGATATCTCAAAACTTCAATTTTCGACTTAAGCTACTCTTCCATGTGACCACAGATATAATCAGTTACTAGTTACATTATAATCGGTTCACTACAATCTGATTTGAAAGAGAATATTTTTCAATAAATTTTGCTCCTTTTTCTAAAAGTTAAAAAATTCCAACTTTGCGGAGCTCTATCATCCATAATTTTTATCCGATTTTAAAACCGTTTATTGATTCTTAATCTGTGAGAAATCCTCTATCCTATACACTAATTGATTTTACTGAATGCTCCTATCAAATTTTTTATTTTTGCAATGCTATTTGGGGAAAGGCGCCACTGTGCGACGCCAAAAACAGTGGGGTGGTTAGTAAACCGCATTTTATATTCACGAGTTGAAAAACAAGCTAAACACGATTTGAAAAGCAATGGTAAGCAAAAAAAGTTTACAATCAAAATAAAATTTCAAAATAAAAATAATAAATTTTAAAATATACTACAAAGACGCAAATTTCCACGTTTTTTATTTAAGACTAGATTTCCAAGGGCATTTTTGAGATTCGTATAAATTGCCGTAAATTGTTATATACTAAAAATTGTTCAACTAAAGTTTCTCTTTTGTAACAAAAACTTATTTTGAGCAAAAAAGATGAATTGGTAAATCTGGTATTAAAAAAAATGTATAAAAAATTATAAAATAAGTGTAAATTTTGAAGTTGAAAAAACTGTCTTTTGATAGTAAATCAACAAGTATTTTTTTTTTTTTGAAAAATTTCGTATGAAAAAATCGTCTATAGGCTGCTAATAACTTCTGACCCATACATAAAAAACCAAAAACAAAGCGAGGAATACTATCCTCAGAAGTTCTAAAATTATTACGAAGTCCTGAAGAATATGAAAGCTTTTCCGAATTAGTCTATGTTGACGATTATGATGTGGAATACGAAAGTGATTTCGATTTGAACTAATTTTTAAGTTCGAATAGTGTTAATTACAAAAAAATTGTACTTAAATCATGATTATCATGAAAAATTAAGATTTTTTAAAAGTGGGCGTCGTCCTAGCTTACAAAGCACAAAGCTTACAATATAAGGTGCTGGATTTTGTACAATTGTCCGCACTTTATGGAAACGCCTCCAAAGCCCTGATATCAACCCAATTGAGAATTTTTGGGTTTATTTGGGACAACGGCTTAAAAATCACAGTATATCCAAAAAAGCAGATCTACAATAGGTTTTACTTGAAGAATGTCAGATTTTCGGTCTTGAATATTAAAAAAAAAAAAAAAACGAGTACCAGCAGTGCAAATACGACTTAAGATGGTGATCTTAAATAAGGGAATGCACAAAAGTACTAAAGTTAGCTGGAAATGTGTTACTCTATATGTTAAAATATGTTGTCCATTTTGATTGATAATGTTTTCAATAATATTATTCTTAATTATTTTTCTTATACCTTATTTTCTTAGTTGAAATAATACTTATGCCTTGTCAAAGTTTGGACTACACCTATACTAAATACAACCTTTAAGAAGAGAAGTTGCTTATTGACATAATTGTCATATAAAATTATATTTTTAAACTGAATTTTTTTTGAATTTTTTGAGTCTGATAAATAAAATCTCTAAATGGCCCCAAAAAGAATATGTGTGTGAAAAATATTTTAAAAATCAAAGACCCAAGGCCAATATTCATGATATGGTTGAAAAAATGCTTAACAAACTTGTTTAAATATAAAAATGTTAAATTAATTTTATTTTTTTTTTATTTAAGGGTGATTGGTGGCTGGCACGCAGTAAGAAGACCCGGCAAGAAGGTTATATACCATCCAATTATGTTGCCAAACTAAAATCGATAGAAGCTGAACCGTAAGTTTGTTCATTATTTAATTTTGTTGTTATTGGTTGCAGTAAACGTGACCAACAGTTTTGATAAAAAATCGGAATTCTAATAAGAAAGCGTAAAAAACTTAACGGGATATTCTTCTTTAATGAATTTTGAAAGAAAGGTAGAAAGAGTAATCATTGATTTTTGTGGAAAATCACGCATTTCCAAAATTTCTTTCACATTTTTGTACTTATAAAAGCCAATATTTTAGAAGTATATATCAGTTGGCGTGAATTATTTATAGTGATATCTGTCAAAATTATGGAGGTTAAAAGTTATATCCTAAATTTCCATTTAAAGCGTTTACATAGGTATATGCAGTAGGGTGGGTCGATTTGTATGGAGGCAAAGAAATCGCTCAAGTGACAAGGAAAATCATATTCTAGGGATCAAAATGAGAATCTTTGCCCGAGGAACCATACCTCTAAAACGAATTCTGATGTCCCGACTTTTGACCTGTCTGTCTGTCTGTCTGTCACGGGGCAACCCCATTTCCCCTCATGCAATTGATCTGAAACTTGGCCCATAGTCTTGTTGTGACTACAGATTAATTTTGGGGTAGTCACGCATTATCACGCATAGTCACGGAGTGATCTAAAAGTTATTTACCCTCATTCGATCGATCTTTTTGAATAACAGAGTGTTAATTTAAATATTAAATCAAACATAGTCAGCCCACCTCGAAACAAAAAATGCTGATTGTTTGAAATGTTTGTATGTAGAACCCCCAAGGGGGTTCCAGGGGGTGTGCCACTGGCATGGGTGGGTCGGCCCTCCAAAGTTAGTGGGGGTGGATCATACATTTGGACTCGATTTCGGCACTCTAAATGGGTCAAAGTGAGACAGACAGACAGACAGGTCAAAAGTCGGGACATCAGAATTCGTTTTAGAGGTATGGTTCCTCGGGCAAAGTTTCTTATTTTGATCCTTAGAATACGATTTTGCTTGTCACTTGAGCGATTTTTTAATCGACCCGCCCTAATATGCACTAACCTATAATGAGAGCTCTACAAATAAAAAAAAAATATTTGTTTTATATCTTTTACTTGTATAAATTTATTTGCAATCAAAGTGGTTTTGCCACTATCAGTCCCAAAAATTTCAGAAAAACTTAAGTATGCATTCATTATATTGTTTAAAAAAAATTTTTTTTTATTAAATTCTTTAATAAATTTACAATGCTGTACAAAAGAAAAATGCAAATACCTTTAGAGGTATTATTATATTCATTAATCAGACAAAAAATATACATATTGACATTCGTTTTTGTAGTTTATTCCGAATTTTTAATATGGAATATATTTGTACTTAACATACGGCCGGCCCTCTGTTGGGTGTCATAAAGGTACTGATTGATAAGTACCTATTATGACACCCAATCCCATTTTGACTTATTTCAAAATGCGCCTTGAGGGTGGATCGACGATTTATGATTTATTTATTATTTCATAAATCGTTTTGATTCACATTTTTGTACCCCATCCACTAAATACTCTATGGCAATTCTTTCCACTTGCTTATAATACAAATTTAGTTGTAATGCAAAATTAAAATAGGTAAATCTTGCAATTTCTAAAAAATGGTAATAACATTTTAGTAAATTATTATTTCAAGACGGCCCTCCGATTTTAATATGCAAAATTAAAAATTATTTCCATCACGCGATACTATAGCTCTATAGAAGTTATATTATGAGTGTGATGCCTCCCGAAAAAATAATTTTTGTACCATATACCACTTACATAGTGGTCAGGGTATAATGAGTTGGGGCTGATGTTAGTTACTAACAAAAATATTTCACCTAGACCCTAGATCGACTCGGAAACACTTTCTGAGTTGATTTAGCGATGTCCGTCCATCCGTCCGTCCATCTGTGTGTCCATGTAAACCTTGTAATCAAACTACAGGTCGCAAATATAAATATATTATGGTGAAAATTAGTAACTCTATTAAAAAACAAAAATATTCCATCGATTATTTTCCAATTTGGTTTACACATGTCTTTGAGAAAAGTAAGTGACTGTACTAAATATGGTCATAATAGATCCATTTTCAGAACTATATAAAATATAACAAAATAATTTATTTTTTATTACTACAAATGCGTGTGGGAACCACGATTGATAATTATTTCTTGAAGTCGTTGAGGCATTGCATTTGTTAATCTAATTTTAGTATTTTGGTTTATTTTATGCCATTGTAAGCTTTTAATATATTCATAGTAAAAAAAACTTGATGGGATAATGATGCCTAAAAATTTTCGATTGGATTTAAATCGAGGCCAGAGGAGGCCGGCCATTGTCGCCAATACGCCAGCCGTATCATCACCAAAACTGATAAGTACGTCACCCGGAAGCTCGATATATTTTTTAGAGTCAATTTTTTAGGAAATAAAACATATTTGGAGTCCTTCCCGTGATAGATATGCAGCTCATATCATTAATGATTCCCCACCAAAATTTCTTGACATTCTCTGATCTCTATAAACACTTTTATTACGCCAATATTTCTGAAATACGTCGATGCCCATTTCTCTTCTCAAAACTAATACTTTTCGGCGAATGGGCATTTATAAGCTATGGTTTGGGAGTACGTTTGCTGTATTTTCTGCATGAAAATTCGTCTAGCACGTCTCTTGGTGAAATTCAGGATATTAACCAGAGATGGCAGCTGTTTCTAAACAAAAAGCGCAAAACAGTACCTTAAAAAACTCTAAAAGGCGCTAAATTAGAATATATGTAAGTGAAAGCGCTAAAAAGTTCTAGTTGTATGTTTGTAAAATATAAAATTATTTTTATAAATTTTCAATTTGATGAAACATTTAGTAGTTAATGAAATAAAGTATAAATATAATATAAATAATAAATATAAATAATAAAAAAATACCGACTGACGACAATATGTCATAGTCGTACGTTCTTTTTATTTTCAATTTAATATATACTACTTATTGTATTAAAAATGTATTAAGTCTTATGATTTATATATCTTAAATATTATAAATACATATTTTGAAAATAAAGAATAATAACTAACTAACTAACTATTATAAAAATATAATACGTTAACAACATTTCTGTTAATTTTCAAATAAAAACGTGTAACTTTCATCCTCATCTTCAGGCCATAGCATTGTTTTAATATAAAATTTAGTTTTTTTTTTTTATAAGTTTGAAGATGATTAATTTTAAAAGAAGCATTTAATAGAATTTTATAATTAATACAACAGACATTTTTAATCTGTAGTCCATATTTAATATGTGTTAAAGAATTTACAGTGATTAAAGATAATCTATTCGTTAGTTTATTTAAAAGAAACTCATTCGGAAAAATTATATATCTTAATTCACTGAGTTTTTAAGTGTAGTAGTTCTTTGATTTCTTTTTTATGTTTTCCAAATTCTTTTATAAAATTTATAAAAATATTGTCCAGACAGAGTAAGGAATTTTTTAATTTTGTAAAATTAGATGGAAATTTAGCTCTTAGCAGTGACAGATTTTGTGAACCGAAATAACTTTTGTTTGATTAATTGTTTGTCCAATTCTTCAAAATTATTGTCAAAGCAGGCCTTTCAGAACTACAACCTAAATAACAAATTTCATTAAGTATATGATCGATATCATCCTCCAAATAATCAAATTTACGCGTTGGTGGAATTATCCTATATGTTAAATTTTTTTATATAAGTCATCAACTAGTTTTATATGGCCCGCATTCTAGGCTCCAAATGCCGTATTAACTTTTTGTACTTCTGATAAAACAGAGCCAAGTACCTTATATAAATACAGTTTTTGGAATCATTGTACATATTCTTTAACAGCGTCGTCTAAAACGATTTTTCATTAACATCGTTAAATTAAGTTTTCAACTTAAGTTTTCCATAATTGCTCCTATGGCGCTTTCAATAGAAAGCCATCTGGTTGGTGCTATCATCGAAATTTTTCTTGGCATATCGGAATCTTTGTTAATCAACTTATATGTATATATTATTATGTAATTTTGCCTTACTGACGAATAAGAGAATCAATTATGAGTCTCTTTGACCAAAAAGTTTAAATATGGATGGAAGATGTTCAAATATGTACAATTTTGTTTAATATGAACTGTTGTTTTTAAAAGGCGCTAAAGCATTAAAAAAATGAAAAGCACCAATTTCGTGTTTTTTTTTAAAGGAACTAAATTGAAAAAAAAAAAAAAAATCTAGCGCGAAATTGCTGACATTGACAATAATGCCTTGATGCATAATTACTAAAGCTATCAGCTCCTATTGTCGAAATTAATCTACATAAATAGCCGCACAAAAAACCACGAAATTTTAAAAATGGACACATGACGTAAGCCGCAATCGGAATAGACAAATATTATTTGGTTTCAACCCATTTTTGTCATTCCATTTGTAAATCATCGAAATATATTCTGGAGACAATCTATATTAGGCAATTGCCGAGAGAACATTTATTTTCTTTTCACGGTTTGATTGTATTTGCTTATAGATTAAACTTAATTATCTCGAGTTTACTTTTCTTTAATTTTTTTTCGCAAAAAGTTAATTTTATATTACCGGAGACTTTTAATCTTTATCGGAGTTTTTACGAAAAAAAAAAGAAAAAGGGAACTCTCAATTTCACGCAATGAAAAACAGAGCAAACAAATCGAAGCGGCCACGAATTGAAGATTTCATACCTTTGCCGGATACTGAAGCAAATCAACAAAACCTCCCTCGTTTTCTAGTAGCATCAGCTATTCCCCAAAAAGAAGGAGCACAAGTCCCACCTTTAACTTCATACAACATTTTCCAGATGGAAAGAGGGCTTGACCACATTTCTTGGGTTTCGTTTGGAAGTAAAGGAAATGAAAAGCGGTGATTTACTAATTAAGGTGCCAAACAACAAAACAGCCGAAAAATTTCTAAAAGCTAAGTACATTGATATTATTCCTCTCAAGATTACCCAACACAAAACATTGAATACAATTCAAGGTCGTATATTCTCTAGGAAAATTGTGGATATTACACAAGAAAAACTGGTGGAGTCTTTAAGAAATCAAATGGTTGTAGATGTAAGAAAGGTCACCAAAAAGGGAGGAGAAAAAACAGTAGCAACAGGTGCGGCAATAATTACATTTAACATATTCTACCGCCCAGAGAAATTGAAACTGGAATGGGAAAGAGTCGCCGTCGATGAATGTATACCAAATCCAATGAGATGTTTAACCTGCCAAAGACTAGGTGACACGAAAAAATGGTGCAAAAGCGTTGAACAATGTAAAGAATGTGGTTATACTGAAAAGCATGAGGTTTGTCATCGTAAGTACTGTGTTAATTGCCAAACAGAATCCCATATATCCTATGACTCTGAATGGCCAACTTTCTGGAAGTATAAATTTGTCAACTACTTGAGAATTTCTAGAAGATGTATAACGCGTGAGGCATTGAAAATATTCAACGATAATCCCACATTAAGCACTCTTCAGCCTGCCCAAAGAAATAAAAAACCAACAACATACGCACAAATTGCAAATGGCGAAACAACTAAAAATCATATATCAAAAATCAACAGAAACTGTCATGCAAATAAAGGCAAACCTCGCAGTCAATCAAACCAACGTCAATCAAAAAACGTCACAGAAATTACTCAAAACATTATCTCAACAACAAAAAACTCATTTACAAATCTTAATAACAACAAAATAAACTCACCAAACTCATTTCAACATACTACCACTACCAACAAACAAAATTTAATTTCTACTTCAAACATGCTACATACAGTTCCAAATACTCTCACACCAATAAAAAATTCTTCACTAAATACAAAAAAATCAACAAACTCAAATTCAACTGAGAGTCTAGAATATGACGTTTCAATTAGTGATGTCAACTCAGACACCGTAGAAGCGACTTCTGACGATTGTTTCAAAATAATTCATTCAATACATCAAACATGGATGTAAGAATTCATATTACAAGGAAAACGAAGTAAACTTTACTTCAATGATAAACAGTATCTCACTTAACTTTTGGGAGACTCGCAGAATGTCTAATGGGGTTCTGTTTCAATGTCTTCAAATGGTAGAGTTTTGGAAGATTTTGCTGACGATCAAGATTTTGTGATTTTAAACGATGGGTCTCCTACCCTACTAAATACTAAGAATCCCAGCAAAACTTTCGTAATAGCAGCTCATTGATTTTTGCATTACCAATAATGACCTACCATTGCCCACTGCATTATTTCTAAAGTGAAAATAAGGCGTTACTAACAATGTGTTATACACTACTTATATTTCGTGCCAGCGCCTTGCATACTGCATTATTTTCAAAGTGAAAATAATGAGTTCCTAGGCAACTAGTTACCTCCAATGACATCCCCGTGTTAAAATAATGAGCCTTTCAGGCAAACTTCAACCAGTTACATCTCATTCTAAAACCCATTATTTGGTAATGTTTGTTTTTCCTGGGATACTCTTACTGCTGTTGATATTTCCATTGGTACTGTTGATTTGGCACATAGTCTAATCTGAAATTGTTTACCCATGCCGGAAGTTGGAGACCACTTCCCTATCAAAATTACAAATAATATTGAAATAGTGGAAAGAAAATTCCAACTACGATTTCATGAAGGAAAATCTGACTGACTCTCGCGACAAAGGACCGCATATTGACACGGCTATTAATATCTGCCGATCATTAACCATGGGGGCAATTTTGCATGGCATTACCATTTATGATGGACCTCAAAAAGGAACATCAATAAGATTAACACTTCCATCAATAATTGTTTTAGAACCGTCACAAGCTTGTTACGGCCAACTCCGCTAGGGTTGCTTAGAGTAGAAGCAGGATTCACTGATTTTCAAACCATACTGGAGAAAACGCCGTTAAAATGGCAGCCACATCAATAACCATATCAACCGACGGTCTACACACAACATTTTGGAGACATATGTATTCACCTTGAAATGATCCACCATCTGCCATCAATAATATATTTTCACTTTTTCGTAAATCTAATATATCTATGCCACCTAAGCTAAATAACCCTGCGTATTCTAACACAATTGTTAATTTGGATGACGGCCTAAGTGTATACAACAAGAATACTACCAACCCGATATGTTTTAAAAAGATAAACAAATAATTTGTGATTTCTCACCAAAATGATGTAACATCATTTTCTGTCGTTGAACAAATATCGGAAACACAGTTCGACAAAATGAACGAAGCTCGTTTTTCAGACCATACTGAAATTTTTACGGCTGATATTGCAGCCATTACAACAGCCATTACCTATTCCACCGTACATTGTGAGAAAACGTTGATTTGCACTGATAGTTTAGGTACCACTAATACTTTAATTAGAAATCAAAACGGTGCCTATGATGATATGATGCAGTTATAAACAATAGCCATCATGTTCGGGTTCTTTGGATCCCGTCTCACATTGGAATTCTAGGCAATGAGACTGCTGATAATGGGGCAAAAGAAGCCCTGAAGTTATCTCAGATAACTGAAATACCATGTTTTCCTATGACCTTGACAATTCCCTTTTTTAAAATACTGGCACAGCGGAACGTAACTTCTAAAAGGCCCTAGTACAACAGAAATTTAACAAGATCCCAATGTATTATGCTTGCCCGGCTTAGAGTGGGTAAAGCCCTTTTTAATTCAAGGCATTACTATGAGAAAACAGAACCCCCAAAAATGTAGCTCCTGTGATCTCGTACTTACTATCCCTCATATTCTAACGGACTGCCCTGAATCTAAAAAATGCCGAAAATCCTTAGATGTCTACAAAAACGTAATATACGTGATGTTTAAGCAAATTTTCATTTCCTTTTTATTTTTTATCTCTACTTTTAAATTTTTGTAAAATTTTTGATTTAAATTTCTCATTCACTCAAAGAAATTTCTTTGCGTACTTATTTCACATTCAGTTTGTATTTTTATACCGTCCACTCCAGTGTGTAGAGGGTATATATAAGTTTGTCATTGCGTTTGTAATAATTAGAAAAAAAATTTTGGACCCCATAAAATATAACAACCGGAGTTGATATAGCGATGTCCGTCTGTCCGTCTGTGGAAATCACGATGACGGCATCAATCGGGCAGCTAGGGTGGTCGTTGATATAAAAAATGATTCATTAACATCCTGAAAAGTTTGCTATTTAAAATCGTCCAAATCGGTCGATTAGGGCCCGAGATTTGAATGAAGAACTAAAAAAAGTCTTGGAAAAATATAATTTTCTATGTTGTTCTTGTCACGATCACGCCCTCAATAGGATAGCTAGGGTCATCATGTGAGAGAATGATTCACCAAACTCGTGGGAAGATTTTTATTTCAAAAATAATTAAAATCGGTGGAACAGGTCCAGGGAAATCTCTGAAAATTTAAAAAAAAATGAAAAATATGATATTTCTATATTGTTCTTGTTGTTATTCTAAATGTTGTATTGTTGTCATAGCTGGACTTGTTGTTTTTGTGGTCGTTGTGGTAATAATATAATTTAAACTAACCCTTTGTACATTTTTTTTTATCAACTCTGGTAGAAAAATTTAAAAGTTTCCATTGTTTTAACATCATTAAAAAAATTTATTACATAATTTCTGTCATTGCCACGAGCCTGCCTGCAAAGTTTCAGATCGATTGGGTCACGGGAAAGGGGTTAAAATCGACCCAAAATTTTTTCGACAAGCAGACACTACGAGTTAATATAAGGGGAGTAAAAATTCACCAGCATCTAAAGCAAATAATGCTAAAATACGTAGTTGTTATTAAAAAAAAAACAATATAAATTTAGCAAAAAAAAAATTTTATGTATTAATTTATTTAAAGAGAAAAACACAAAAATAACGTTTGATGTTGTATTTTTTGTGTGTAATATTTACATATACATACATAACATATTAAATATTACAAATAATATAAATATATTCTATATATGTATATCCATAACAACTGCATGTTAGAAATAAATCGGTATATTATTTTATTAACATAAAATTCTGCAATGTTTTGTTGTGGGGAAAATACATTTCTTTTGCATTAACAGAGTGTCATTCATTTTGCTCAGCGTGACTATGCCACAGTAGATGGCGCCACAATTTTTGTTCTAATTAGCTTTGCAATAACTAATTCTATTTTAACATGAATGTCAATATTTTCGACTAGATATCATACAGAACAATGTTAAGAGTACTCACGGGCTGGTCTTTTATTTCATACGTATTTTCGTTATTCTTTTACAAATATGAACATAAGTTTGGCATATTAACTTTTTGTTGTCTTCACAAAATAGAGTTACCGAGTTCATCAATGAGTTTTTTGCTTTCAAAACAGTTCTACATAGTTATATAGAATTGTTATTCTGCTTTACAAAATATCTGATTGCGATTACATCTAATTTTTAAAAATTGTTTATAATTACTAAAGCACTAATGTTCACATAAATACAAAATTGCATTTTTTAAATTTTCCATTCAAATTTAAGAAAATATCGATTCTAAAAACTGGAATTAAAATTTCAAATTATAAATTAGAAAATATTAATTGAATTTCAGAAATTCATATCAAAACGTCGGAAATAATATCTTTAATATATAAATTTTATTCGTTAAACGCAAATTGAAATTCCAAAAAAAAAAATCACCAAATATGTTTACATTTAAAAAAATGTTTACATTTAAAAAAAAAATATTTGCATTGGCATAATAGCTTTTCAGTAACTTCTTTTAACGATAGTCGAATCGTTAAAAAAAGGAAATAGCAAAATTATCAGTAAAATTTTTAAACGATATTCGCTATTGTTAAAGTCAGCTGTTGTTGTTATCTAAACGACAACCATTTTTCTGTTGAAATGTCGTCATACATAAATAAAAATCATAAAATAGTGAAAATATTTTGCTTTTATTAAAAAACTTTTTTAGATATTAAACATAAACATAAAATCATCCTGTCAAACACGAAGTAATTTGTTTTTATCTATTCTTCTTTGTGTTTTTCGCTTATTTTGACAGAGATGCCAATGATTTACAATTTAAATAAATGGAAAAATAGATTGGTCGACTGTCGTTAAGATGTATGTACTTAGTGGTGAATCACTTAATCCTTAGTGCAAACAACAATAGCTGTCGATGTATTTTGCGATTGTCGGATCATTGGAATTTACAGAATCGGACTACAGAAAACATTAATTTAAATTCAATGAATTTTAGAAAACCTCAAATGATACTTAAGAATTGCGAACATAAAAATTGTTACATAAATAAACACAATTTGATGAGAATGTTATTTATATATAAATTTTCATAATTTTTTTGGATGAAGATTTGAAGTTTTTCAGAAAATAAAGATAACAAATTATTTTATTTAAAATGTTTGGGACATTTGGTGTTTTGCGTTTGGCATCCCTAATTCAATTATTTATTATTATAAATTTATTCTCTATGTTTTCCAAATAATATTTTAATAAAAAGTTGAGAGAGCTTTTTTTTTTGGTTATTATTTTGTTACTCCATCCGACCTATATGGCCGCAATGAAGAAATATTTGGCCATTTAAAAGAAACTATACAGCCATCTCCAATTAGCACGATTTAATGCATATAGGCACCCTACACAACCATTACCTTTGCAATGGAGGTTAGGGCGAGCTATTTAATTAGCAAAAACTAAATTAAACGAGAAGTTATGTCATATAACCGGAAACGCATGCATATAGGTATATAACCAAAATGCATGCCGATCAGCAACCACGATGACCAAAAAGCAAACACCGAAATAAATCCGATATAATAGAAAAGACGAAAACCAACCCAAAGAATTTGCTGAAATAATTTAGTATTAAGTTTAACAAATTGTTTACTTTTTCAATTAGATTTATTATCAAGACTCAAACCGAGGTGGAGGGTATCAAAGATTCGGCACAGCCGAATTTAACACTCCTACTTGTTTTGTTAAAAAGTGAGCACATATGGTCCAGTTACCCGGCGCTTTTTCACTTACAGTAGCCCAATAAAGTATACATACATTGAAAAATATTATGATTTTTGTTCCATTTAAACTGCATTTATTATATTTTTTTTAATAAAAATATATCTATCAAAAAAAAAAAAAAAACCTTAAATTAAATCACAATTCACGATTTCTCTAGGTTTCAGATAAAGTTATACACAAAAAATCAACTTCAGTTAAAAAAACATAACAAAAAAAAAATGTACATACAGGTAGCTGCAGACTTTGTTTTATCAGATTTGTGTTATTATAGTTTTTTTATAATACTTTGGACAGTAGCACGGCAAATTCCAAGAGTTTTTGATATTCCCCCATATGATTTCTTCTCATTTCTTAATTTTATGATCACTTTTCTAATCTCTTGAGAAATTTTTTTCTTTTTTTTCCATGTTTTGCGGATATTTAAACACAAGACAAAATAAGTTAAAAATTAAATACCGTTAACCTTAGATGTGTTTTTATGGATGTTTTATGAGATGTTTTTCGCCAAAAATTTTCCTTCTTGTATTGTGGCTGTGGTGTATTTTATGTAATAGCCTGGAATCGTTGTTAAATTCTAAATTCTATTGTTGTGAAAAATAGGTTTTTTTTTATGTTCAATACGTGTTCGTCTTTCGCATTGTTGATTATTCGGTTGTTGTTGTTGTTGTTGGGATTTGATGTAGTATGTGTATTATTAGTTTGCAGGTTGGTTGTGTTTACGTTGGTGCTGCTAGCGTTGTTTCTTCAATGTTTTTTTTTTTTAGAATTTGAAGCAGTTGTTTTTGGGTTTGTTGTAAGATTCGACAATGTTTGGAGTTTCCTCACGCTGTTATTCCATGACGTCTATGGGATTCTACTAGAGAGAAATATGATTGTCTCAAATTAATATAACTGGAACAGTTGCTCAGGTGATTGAGAATGTATGCAGCTTTTCTAAGCTTTTTACGAACTTCATCTATGTAAACTTTTCATTTGAAATTTTGATAGACATATACACCATGATATTTATATGAGTTTACAATTTCAATGAGCATTTGTCGTTACTGTAGTTGATTTCATCCATTTTATTATGATGAAGACATTCTGTGCTATGAAATGTCAATTTAATGTTCGTAAAACGAAACATTTTTGTTTTGTCGCATTTATCACCAAGCCGTGGTCGAGACACCATTTTGACGCCTTGTTCAGTTGCTGTTGCATAATTTTGGTGACAAATTCCACGTCCTTATGTGCAACAATAATGGCCGTGTAGTCTGCATATGTAAAATTTTTACTCATTAGGTTGTTCGAATATAAGATACCTATAAAGAATAGGACCCAATTTGGATCCTTGTGGAACTCCGTATTCCGTCTGCGTTTTATCATTCAGGTTGGTTGAGACCTTAACGTGGTATGTACGAAAAGCGAGATAGTTTTTAAACCAACTTAGACAGGTGCCCCTTATTCCATTTCTCTCTAGCATTTGTAATAGCTTGTCATGTTTCAATGTGTCAAAGGCTTTACTAAAATCTATGAACAAGGTTATGCAGTGGATATTTTTGCTTAACTGGTCACTGATGAAGTTTGAAAAATGACCAAGAAGTTGATTTATATTTTTACCTTTTTGAAAGCCATATTGACTAGAGTTTACTATGTTATATTTACGTATAAAATCAGTGAGTCTCGTACACACAACTTCTTCCAGGATTTTCTCGATGATTGGCAAGATAGCAATTGGGCGGTAGTTATTCACATCCGATTTTGTACCGCTCTTATAAATTGGTCGAATTAAGGATGTTTTAAATGTGTTTGGGATGGTCGAGCTGTTAATAATTATATTTATTAATTTAGTTATAACCAGGGTCTTTACACGTGCATTATTTTTAATATCTTTTGGTCTAATACCATCAATTCCGGGGCCTTTATTTATGTTGATTGACTTTAAGATATTGTATATTTCTTCTTCGTAAGTATTAGTGAAATATAGCGAATTTTGAAGAACGTTTGGGTAGTTGTTCGCGGTTTTAATATCACAGCAATGTAGGATTTTTTAACGTTCGCATTGAGGTTAGATGCAAAATTGTTGCAAATGTCCGTTACACTTAAATTTTTAAAATTATCTGTTATTGTTCCATCAATACTATTTTGTTTTTTTTACCAATGGCTTCGTTTATCAATTGCCATGTATTTCGTATATTATTCCTATTTTCATAAAACTTGTTTTTATAGTAATTGTTTTTTGCATTATTAAGTTTCTTATTCAACATATTTCATATTTTTTATTATTTCGGCACAAAAGCGATTTTTTGCAAAGTTTATCTCTTATTTCGCAACATTTAATTAAGTTATTGTTTATCCATGGGTTAGGTGTTCTGTTCTTTTTATTATTATTTTTAATTAAAGAGTTTTCGTAGAGTTAATCCACAATAGATCGAGTGGTCGTCTAAGACTTAAAATATTTGTCATAATCTGGAGCAGTTTGACTAAAATGTAAACACACCTCTAAAATATTTTAAAAATTCAGTGTGTTTGTTGTTCAGGAAATATTACAAGCATTTGTATTGTTGTAAGACATATGCACCTGCTAGAAAAAATATCCGTACGCCTAAAATTAAAACTGTCGCAAAAAATAAGAAAGTATGAATTAAGCTAAAAATTTTTTTACTAATGAATTAATTTATTTAAGGTTTTTAAATTTATTTAAGTTTTATTGCCTTTAACAAATTTTATGTAGGAAAAAACGTAAAAAAGAAAAAATTCACAAGAAAAAATATTCTTACATTTGAATTATTAATTCAAAAACACTGAATCTGCATGCATTAACTCGTAGGGTATCCTTTGCGCTTTAGGACCTCTGTGAGCCCATTTAACCAATTTTAAAGTACTCTCTTTACTTAGTTTAACCCACTCATCCAAAATGAAATATTTAAACATTTCATTTTGGGTTTTTTTATGGTAAAACCACAAATACTCTATACAGTTAAGATCGGTGATTGAAGTGGTGTTTGCAATTCATTTATATCATTGTGGAGTAACAACAGCTTGACATTGTTCGCCGTATGTTGTGAATCATAATCCTGTTGGAACCAACTCAAAACCCAGTTGTGGGCTATGTCTTAAATTTTGTTTTAAAATGTTTAAAATATTTGATCTTTTAATGCCGAAAATTCAAAACTTGCTTTCATCTGAAAATAAAAAAAGTTCCCACACGGTTTTTTCTATTGACATCGGAACGTGCTAGACGACCGTGATAGTCAGATCTATTTTAAATTTTGCACTAATTGATTTTAGAACGAATTTGGGAACAGTAATTCTGGGATTCTGTTTAACTGCCGCCAAAATAATTCGCTTTTCGCACTCAGAACGACAAAATTGTATTGGTGGATTTGTAGTTTTCAACGACGTACTGCACAGAGGACTGGCTTCTGCCTATGATCCGAGCTATTTCATGAAAAGATTTAGTCTCACTTATATGTTTTAGGATAATTTTTCTCTCGTCGGAACACATTTCTTTGATTTTGGGGCTCATTTCAAAATATAGTTTCCAAAAGAAATATAATTATTCAAATCAATTTTATAGAAATAAGCTTATCTTCTACTAAAATATAATCGATGTAACAGATCTGTACGTCGTTGCACAATTCATGGGATTCCCCTAATTATAAATGCACGAATACTTTTTATAGCACTAATAGTTGCCATACTGCGACTTATGCGTTGTAAATATAAACATTTAAGTAGAAACGTTCCGTACATTTTTCGAAAAACAAACAAAATTTCCAATGTACCAATGGTAAAAAGTTCGTAATTCAAAATATTTTATTAAAATCTTTATTAATACATTTAACATTTTCATCCTGAAGTGTACGGACACTTTTTCTAGCAAGTGTACATTAATTAGTATGTTGGGTAAAAACATATGAAATCAACCAATGAGTTGACCGCACCGATTTCGAATTGGATGAATTTTGGTACGAAGGGAAAGTTAAACATAATAATAGCGTTTGCCAACTTTCAGTGTCGTAGCTCTCGTATTTTCAGAATTATGGCCATTCCAAGTTGGCAAAAATCAATAAAAATGCACTCAGATGCCTTAACACAATTTTTAATATCTCGAAAAGTATTCATTGTACGTTAATAATCAAGGGCTCATTTTACAGACTAAAACATGCGCCATTCCAAAAAAATTTTTTTTTCAAATTTTCGATCAAGGATAATGTAAATAAAAAAGGACTAAAATTTCCAAAGGATATTTCTCGAAAATCAATATTTTTAAAAATTTCAAAAAAATATATGTTAATTCTTATTATGTTTTATACAAGTCTGTCAAATTTCAATGTGGAGTCTTTATTACATCATGAGTTATTAAGAAAAAAGCAGGCGAAGGTTTATGTATTTCATGAAATGTACCAAAATACAAAAAGGTGACAAATTACAAAAAGAAGGACATATCAAATGTAACGGAACTTTTTCGACTTTACAACCTAGACGAAATATTTATTGCCTGTTCACACAAAAAATTTACAAATATTTTATGACCTGTGGTCGGCTTATTGGCAGTAGCAAATTCAGTCCCTATTTAAAAAACATTTTATGACCCGTAGTTCACGCAAATTTTCCAATTCAAGAAAAGCAAGGCGTGTATTTTTTTACCTGTAATCTATTTTTTGTACCAAAAAAAACAGTATAAATCGTTCAGAGACTCTAAGTCAAACTTCAGTTGAATACTAGATTTCATAAGTGCTAAACGTCAAAGTGTTATAGTGTTAAAGTGACTTGATCGTTTGAAAAAACAAAAAAAAGAGACTAAATATTTAAATAAATTATAATTATTGTCAATACAAAAAAGTCGTGCACAATTCATTCGGTTGTGGTATTTAAAAAAAAAAATATGCCATTCCATTCAACATTTTGCTGTAATCCTTTTAAAAAATCCGGTCACACTGGGTGCAATAAAAGTTTAAGACAAGTCCAAGAATGGATGCTACAGTATACTAAGGATAAAAACATTACGATCTCAAATAAAATTTGTGGGACATGTAGAATAAAATTTTCGCATCTGAAGAAATCTAATAAATCTAATTTGGAAGAAGGTTCAGACATAAACGAAAATGTAGATACTTTCTATGACATTGTGTCAGGCACGGAAGAAGATGACATTGCGTCAGGCACGGAAGAAGTTGCTATTTCAAAATTAAACCAATCTTTACCGTATCTGGAACAATCTCCGATAAAAAAGAAGAAGTTACATCAAAAATGGTACAGAGATGGAAAATTCAGGAAAATAAGTGATTCGATTCAAGACAAAATTTTCCACGGTTCAGCACAATCAACTTCGCATATGTGCCCACAATCCGAAATAATAGAACAATTAAAAGAAAAGTTTAAAACATTAACAAAAAATAGCGAGAAAATCCAACTGCTAACAATTTTACCAAAAAGCTGGGCAATACATAAAATTGAGGAAGAATTCCTGGTTACAAACTATATCGCGCGAAAAGTTAAGCATTTGGTTGAAACAAAGGGTGTGATGAGTACGCCTAACCCAAAACTGGGAAGTCCAATTTCACCAGTGACAAGCAATTTAGTAAAATCCTTTTATGAATCCGATGACGTCAGCAGGTGTATGCCCGGACAGAAAGATTTCGTGTCTTTTTTTGAAAATGGTACAAAAGTCAGGAAAAATAAAAGACTTTTGCTTGGAAACTTAAGAGAAATGTACGCCTTATTCAAGGAACGACATGATGGAATAAAAATAGGTATTTCCAAGTTTTGCCAACTTCGTCCGAGGAATATAATTCTAGCAAATGCGAGTGGATCTCATAACGTGTGTGTTTGTACAAAGCATCAAAATGTGAAGCTGATGATTGATGCCATAAATTTAAAAAAATTAACTGCTGGTGTTCCGAATTATCAGCTTGAATGTTACAAAGATTGTTTGAAACAAATGACATGCATTCCATCTTCTTCAAAGTGTCACCTACGTAAATGTAACAAGTGTCCAGGAATTGAAAATTTAAAAGCAAAACTAAATCAATTACTAGAGCAAAATGATATTGATGAAATAACATATAAACAATGGGTAAGTGTAGATAGGGATAATTTGGAGACCATGATTGGCCAAGCCGACGTTTTTGTGGATTCCCTATGTGAAAAACTTGAAATTCTATTACCTCATTCATTTATTTTGGATGTAATGCTGAGTGGCATTTTTTTGCAACAAGCCATGGAAAAGGCCCAAGTGACGGTCTTGGAGGTACCGTAAAGAGAGAGGCACGTCGAGCTAGTTTACAGCGTCCATTACAAGGTCAAATAACTACTCCAAAACAATTCTATGAATGGTGCCTGCAAAATCTTTTGAACTGTAATTTCGAGTTTTTAACTCTAGAAGACCACGAAGAAGAAGCACGGTTCCTTCAAATTCGTTTTAAAGATTTGCGTACTATTCCTGGAACTCAAAAGCTGCATTCTATTGAACCTGTAGATAAAAAAAAAATTAAAGTCAAGCGATACGCGGCAGATGCAGATTTTTTAATTGAAATCCTTCAGAAATAAATAAATATGCTGTAATAAAGTGTTTAATAATGATAATACATTATGTTGTACTTTTTATTAAAGGTTTAGCAATGGAGAAAAAGAGTTTAAGCAAAGAAAAGTCGAAAAAGTTCCGTTACATTTGATTTGTCCTTCTTTTTGTAATTTGTCACCTTTTTGTTTTTTGGTACATTTCATGAAATACATAAACCTTCGCCTGCTTTTTTCTTAATAACTCATGTTGTAATAAAGACTCCACATTGAAATTTGACAGACATGTACAAAACATAATAAGAATTAACATATATTTTTTTGAAATTTTTAAAAATATTGATTTTCGAGAAATATCCTTTGGAAATTTTAGTCCTTTTTTATTTACATTATCCTTGATCGAAAATTTGAAAAATTTTTTGGAATGGCGCATGTTTTAGTCTGTAAAATGAGCCCTTGATTATTAACGTGCAATGAATACTTTTCGAGATATTAAAAATTGTGTTAAGGCATCTGAGTGCATTTTTATTGATTTTTGCCAACTTGGAATGGCCATAATTCTGAAAGTTCGAAGGCTATATGTCTGAAAGTTGGCAAATATTATTGTGCCGATCCACAGATCATGTGTACAAAATCTTATCAAATTTGGAGGTGATGAGGTCACAAATGTTAATATTTTCGGTTGATTTCAATTTTTTTTTTATTTTTAATGGTACGCCAGCATTTTTGGAAAGCTTATAGGGTAAAGTAGTTTTTTGATTTTTTTTCAGAATTTTCGGAAGAGGTTTAGAGGTCGCTTAAGTCAAATTTTACCCAAGGTTTTCCGGTCATTTTTTGAATTATGCTCATTACTCGGCCCATTAGCACGATTTTCTTTGTTACTAAGTCAATTTTTTAAAAGAAAACTGTTCGAGCTTTACTTTTCTGTGCAGAAATCATAAGTTTCGGTTTTTTTTTTTTGCTCATTAGGGTACCCTTTATGACATTTTATCGTAAATTTAGCATAAATTTTAAAAATAATGCTTTGTAACTTTAAAATTTCTACTAAAATAAAAAACTAATGACGCAAAAGATAATGAAAACGATAATTTTAAGGTACAAAGTGGTCTTTATGAGCTATATAGGGTGAGTAAACACGTTCAGATTGTATTGATGTTTTCACAAAAGTTATTCAGCTTTACCGTGGCTACAATTTTAGTCAAAAATTAGGAGTCCCTTTAATTTATGCTGAAAAAGCGGTATCACCAAGTCTGTATTAGCTGTTGAACTAAAACTGATGACACGTTTTTTTGAGCGGCCCACTGATTTTCTTTCAGAATCTTTTGAAACCCATAAAAAAATTGGTCACCAATCTCGCCAAGCTGACCCTATAGACAGTATGGTAGCAGAATCGTACCTATACTGTGTAATAGATGAAGGGATTAAAACAAAAATAACCAATTTCTTTTTCAAGCTTAGCCTTTTTAGGAGCCGTAGACATTGTGAAGATTAATTATGTAAGAAATTATGTAAATAACACACGTCTAAACTTCAACGCTGTTTCTAAAAAAAATGATTTCCGAATGTCTTCAGAATGACAATAAATAGTTTTTTAAGATCATATAGGTAGTACATTTTTATGAATGAGTCAAAAATCTTTTATTATGGGAAAGAAGAGCTTAGTGTGGGTTAACCGCATGTTCCATAATAAAAATAATAATAAAGTACATATTTTAACCAAATGTTACCAATGATAATAAAAATTAACACCTTTTAATTTTTTACCTTTTCAACATATTATTAAAATAAACTACCTGTTAACTTCTACCTCTCCACCCACTTTTTAAAGTCAAGTGTCATAAAATAATAAATAAACTGGTATTTTGGAGAACGGCCATAAAATATTTCCACCTAATACAAACACTTGTCTCTGGAGTACCTGATATTTTGACAATAAAAATCAATAAAAAATAAATAAAAAAATAATTGTTCAACAATTCTATAGAAAAAAAGTGAATTTTTTCCTGAGGTTAAAATATTGTGGGTATTGAGGGTATGAAATTTTAGTTAGGTATGTTACATACCGTCGGAAAGGTTAATTTGTCTAGTTTCTCAGTATATCCTTTATTTTTAAGGTTTTAGAAACACTTACACACTAATAGAAAAAAATTCAAATAGTTCATATGGTAAAAATTTAAAAACCGTTGTCTTGAGTTACAAAACATTTTTTTTGACAGATATCCCACTCGCATCCCACTAAGCGCCCAAAAAGCTCTTAAAGGAAAAGTCTAAGCTTTCTTTTGAGCAAAAAAAACTTTCCTTTTTTGAAAAAAAGTCAAAAAAATTTTTTGATTTTGCAAAAAAAGTCAAAAAAAATTTTTTTTTTTAAAAATTTTTTTTTTCTGAAAGACTGAGGAAATAGCTATCTAAACTATTTGGGACAAATTTAGCTAAGAACAATAGGTAAAAAGTTACATGAATGAGAAAAAACACCTGTTTGGTCAAAATGTCAAATTTTGACCCCCTCTAACTCAGAGAGTTCTGGACCGAAAAATTGTGTCTAAACTACTATCCAATAGGAATAACCTTGGTGTAAATTTCATCCCGATCGGAAGACATCTGTTTCAAAAGTTGGATAACTTGACATGAAACGGCCCATATATAACAATTTAAGATTTAAAAAAGGGATTATGTAAGATAATACACTATCTATATATGTACTTTTTACTGTCCTTATAGTCTATGTGATTACAAAACAACATTATTGAATTTGTTAGAAATAAGTAGTAATATAAGTCCAAATGTTAATGTAAACATAAAAACCCAGGTGGAGGGTATCAAAGATTTTTATAAACTAGTTTAGCCCAGCACTCGAAATTCAAGTGCAAATTCTAGGAAATATTATTTATTCATTTAATTTTTATCTCCCAATGTTTTTTTAATCTATATATATCAGTGGTGGCCATCGAGAGAATTGAGTTAGTAATAGTGTTTATGAGCATGTGTTGGTTGTACTACACTGATCGAAATCCATGGACGTAACACAACGCCGATATTAAATGGGTTTGTGTAGATTTTGTATGAATGTTTATATGAAAGCATAAAAGGGCAAATTGTTGAGTTCACGTAGAATATGGTAAAATTTTATATATATTTTGTTGTTTTAAAATTTTAAATCTTAAAAAATGTAAAACAAAATGTGAAGAACATTTAATCTCTTTTATCCATAAGTTTGAAGTTTATTAAATCAAATAAGTAATAATAAGTAATTCATTTCTTTAAAAAACAAAAAAAAAAAAAATTAACACAAAATAGCAAAACTTAAAATAGCAAAACTTAAAAAGATAAGAAATTTCAAAGGTTATTAAGTGGTATGTTACCAGAAACTAAAAAATTACCAGTAACTGGATATTTTTTAAAATTAAAAAAAAAATGCATAAAAGACAGCTATAATGTTGTCAAATGGAGGCGATGTATGTTATATATAGAAAATGTTTAATTTATAGTTTATCAAGTCTTCGAAATTTTCTCAACATTTTTGGTTTCTTTTAAACAAATATTCTCTGTGTACCTATTAAAAAAATATATATATGAATTTCAAAAGGCAATGCGACATAGACCTGCTTTGTTCAAAAGCTTTCACAAGACTGAATGAAATTGTTGTTTACTTTTACTCTTTGGTGAGTATTTTTGTTTTCGTTCGGCTGTGTACATATAAGAAGCCGAGCACCAGTGTGTTTGGCACGACCTTCACTGATATATATATATATATAAAAAATTTATGAATACTTAAACCAGCCTAAAGGTATGTTAATCAATTTTAGCCATTCACAATTCGACAAAGAGCGTCTGATATATAATTTAAATCATTCGGATTAACAGGGTGTAACGAATTATTTTATTTTATTTTATTTTATTTTATTTTATTTTATTTAATATATTTTTAAGACAGACTAAACATAAATTTTATCATTCTCAGCTTCTCCATATGAACTATAAGTACGCCAATTTTCACACTCCTCCGTGCCCGCATATTGATTAAAAAAGGAACTAAAAATTTACCTTCACGTATTAATATATAGATTTTTGCAGGCTAACTGAAATAAGGATTGTTAACATAAATCCATCAGAATTTAACATGCTATGATAAAATTTTTAAAAGTATTTGAGTAATTAGGTCGGTTTCATAAATGTGAACGAAGTTTTGAAATTGCGCCTACACTGTCGGTCACATACATATTAGGGCGGGTCGCCCAAGTGACAACGAAAATCGTATTCTAGGGATCAAAATAAGAAACTTTGCCCGAGGAACCATACCTCTAAAACGAATTCTGATGTCCCGACTTTTGACCTGTCTGTCTCTCTCACTTTGACCCATTTAGAGTGCCCCAATCTAGTCCAAATGTATGATCGACCCCCACTAACTTTGGAGGGCCGACCCACCCATGCCAGTGGCACAACTTTGGAACCCCCCTGGAGGTTCCCCATACAAACATTTCAAAAAATCACCATTTTTGGCACTTTACATGAAAAAATCAGCGAAATGCCTATGTTTTTTTCTTTTTGCAGTTTATTTTTATCTTTAGAAATTTATTTAGTCAGAACATATGTAAATGAAAAAATGAATTTAACTTAGTAATAGAAAAGAAACTAAAAAAAAAATTGTTGTTTGAAGTCTTTTTTTCTTTCAAATCTGGGCAATTTCGCACGGCTCTCTAGCTAGCAATTGGACGTGTCGTTCCGTTCCTTGTATGTATGATGGAATTTTTGGATCATTAAACGGTGGATCATCTTGATTTAAATATTCTTTCAATGTATCGTACGGAATACTTCGCATGAATGGTGGTTCAAATACGTTATTTATATCATTCAAATTGATCATTTCCGTGTAACTTGTGTAATTAAAGTTTATATCTGGTTTTTATAAACATCGGTTTATCAACATCGATTCTATAGCGTAGAATTTTCTTTATAGCACAGCCGCGCCCTTCTTTGCTATCATCAAACAAACAACATTGATAACAAGATATTCTCCGAATGCGCATAATATGAATTATCTGTAATTACTTGATTGACAATTCTGCGTAAGCGAGGTCCTAGAAATCTTGACCAACTAATGAACTTGAAAAATAATGCACTACCGTACACGACAGAGCTGTAATACTTGATATTGAAGTACATTCGCACATAACATTTAATTATAAATTCAACCAGAATTCTTAAATTCTCATCTAGATTTTCCGTTGTCACATATAATCGTAATAATCTAGCGGCCTCGGTGAGCCACCGAGAATGTACAATTTTCCCTGGTTTGATGTTAGCCAGATCTACCGAAACCACGCCGCTAGAAATTGCATGGGCCATGTCGTATAAGTACTTCGAATCGGTGGAAAATTAAATTTTTTCTGGAGCAGGGGGCATATTTTTCAACTCAATTTTCTGAATGCCGTCCACCACCTGAAAATATATACATAATAATAAAATAATTAAAAACGGTTGACAATTATAAAAAATGAGTGATAGCAATAACTTACCGGAAGAGTTTCACAAGTTTCGATTTGACGGCTCAGTTTTCCGGTTGCCGATCTTGGTCCAGTGATGGTTGATTTATCCAAAGCTTCAAACAAATACCGAAACGGAAGTTCGTTGAAGTGTAGAAGGCAAACAAACCAATGCAATGGTCTTTTTAACAGCAATTCGAATCGTCGTGTAATTTCACCGTGTGGGCCAGTGTTTGTTGGCTCACCGTCAGTGCATATGCCAATTAATTCATCCCGTGATATATTTTTATCGTTGAAAAAATCATTTAATTTTGTTGTTTTGTATTCAGCGGTTTCATGTTCCAGTCTTACGTAACCAATCAATTCAGATTCGTTTCTCTCAAAATAACAAGATGAGGTTCTTTTACCACCCTAGTATGATACTTCTCATCAATTTTATCTCTCATTAGAGTATCATCTTTTCTGCCATCGAATGAAAACTTTCGATTTATCCATGATGACAGGTTTGCTATGCTTATCTTTCATTTTAAAATCTTGGAAAAGAGCGGTTCCCAATGCTGATGCTAGTCTACCAGGCACACCAAATCTGTCACATATCAAGGCAAAGTTAAAACAATCGTATCTTTCTGTGTATTTTGAACTTGTGCTTCTATCTATACCTTCTTGAACCGATGGCGGTGCGTATGTTGAATCATCGGGATCTTGGTATGTTGGCATTGATGACGTAGACGTTGCTCCTTGCTCTTCAGTTTCCATCACAAATGCATCCACTGTTAGTCTTCTCGGATTATGTTGATCGTGCATAAACTCTTTGAGGCGTTCTGGAACCAAGCCGCATGTACATGGAGCTGCCTTCAAATCGCATTTACATGTTTCAATGTAAAAAATTGTTTCCAGAGATATTTTACTAACTCTTCTCTCTTTTGGGTTCTTCTTTTTGCTCTTGATTTGGTCTTGATATTTGTCAAGCAATCTATTCAATCTAATGAATACACTATTTTTCGGCATTATTTCCATACCAAGTTTTTCCCAAATTCCAATCAACCTGTACTTGAATAGTGAATGAATTATAGGAGAACTTTTTTTGTTCTGTTATACCACGTCCGCTCAAGTAAAAATAATATCTCAAGATATCCAGATGGGTTGGTAAATTAAGATCAGTCAAATCAGTAGACACACCAAAGACAGTAACATCATGCTTGGGTATATTGATGTTGTTGTTGCTTCATCTTGCGGTGTAGAGGATGGTGGATTCATTGTAAACTAAAGAAAATATAAACAAGAAAGAAAATTATAGTCGGTCTAGACCGACTATATGATACCCTATACCATGCGTTTAGAGATCCTATCTCATAGGCCCAACTAACTGGACATAGAAAAGAAGCATAAACCAAATTTGAGTGGGATTTTTATTAATTTTTTTGGGAACTAGGCCCAAAAATGGACCGATCCTGACTATGTTTGGTAAAGTCTCTTGTATTTTGCAAAAATACATACAAACAAAATTTGAGAAGAATAAGTGCAATATTTTTGTTTTTTGATAGCTTTAAGTGAAGATCGGGAAGCAGCTCTATATGGGGCCTATGACTAATAGTTGTCCCATAGGGATCATTTTTGGACTTCTCATTAATGGATGTAATAAATGCATACAAACCCAATTTGAGTAAGATTTATATGACAATTTGGATGTTATGGCAATTTATGTCGATTTCATAGGGGTCATTTGTATGGGGGCTAGATCTGAACATGGACCGACTCTTAATAGCGTTCATCCTATGGCCGGTAAAAGCTTACATACCAAATTTCACCAAAATATATTCATATTTGCGACCTGCAGTTACAAGCTTTACATGGACACACAGACGGACGGACGGATATCGTTAAATCGAATCAGTTAGTGATTCTGATTCGATCTGTATAATTAAAGATGGGTCTAGGTCAAATATTTTTGGTAGTTACAAACAGCAGCACAAAGTCATTATACCCAAACCACATAATGGTATACGGTATAAAAACGGGGAAATCCATATTTCAAACTCTGCTAATAATAACATAACAATCCAAGAAAACAGTAGAAACAAAATTAAGCACACACACACAAAAATAATCTAACCCATAAAAACAACATATTCTTCAAGGAAATTGGCTTTTCATCTCTCTGTGACTGTGCGTGACTATGTCAGAGTTAATCTTTTTTTCACAGCAAGTGTATGGACCAAGTTTCAGATCGATCGGATGAGGGTAAATAACTTTTAGATCACTCCGTGACTATGCGGGTCACAACAAGACTATGGGCCAAGTTTCAGATCAATTGCATGAGGGGGAATGGAGTTGCCCCATTCGTTTTAGAGGTATGGTTCCTTGGGCAAAGTTTCTTATTTTGATCCCTAGAATATGATTGTCCTTGTCACTTGAGCGATTATTTTGCCTCCCTACAAATCGACCCGCCCTAATACATATATATAAGGAATTTTATTGGTAAAATATCAGACACAGGTTTACCTTATATCAAAGAACATACGAATATAAAATTTAGAGCAATGTAGCGTAAAACCTTAGTTTTAATGAAACAAGAAGAAAAAATGAAATATTTTTATATTTTTCTTTTATTGATATTTTTTAGATAAAATTTTTTATGTACCACTTCTTGAAAAAGGAATTTTTAATTATTAATACAGTATGTAATTGACGGAATTTTTAATAACAAATAAAATTAAGCAGTTTGTTTTAAAATTTTTTAAAAAAATGCAACGAGCAAAAGTTTTAAGCACCTAAAAAATGTTTTTTAAATCCAAATGTCTAAATGTGTTGCAATTAACAATTTAAATAGCATTGAAAAGTATGGGGAAAAAATATTAAAGAAATATTAAGCTAGCACAACAATTTAAAACTAAAAAAGATAAAAAAAATTCAATTTGTAGCAAAAGAAATCAACCCTCAAATGAAACTTAATGGGCCAATTTGAAAGGTTAAGAAAATGTCAAGCAAAAACTGTTAACTGCTTAATTCGAAAGATAAAAATCTTCGAAATTCAAAGGTCCATAGCTGAAGTTCAGAAAAAAGTTTGTAAAGTAACATACGGAAGATAAATAAATGTATAATCCAAAATGCATCTTCTTCATTACTTTTTTGCGGTTTTCATTTTTCCATATATTGACTGACCCATTCGTTATACATATTCATATATTTTAAAATTTATTATATGTCCAGTATTTATGACCACATCACACTAACTAAAAGAGTT
Organism: Cordilura impudica; assembly: GCA_963682025.1. Lineage (NCBI taxonomy): Eukaryota > Metazoa > Arthropoda > Insecta > Diptera > Scathophagidae > Cordilura > Cordilura impudica. The sequence continues at coordinate 109,359,280 of OY821521.1, forward strand.
AAAACACAGAGTTTCTAAATAAATATATAATACCTTTATAGCAAGAAGGTATTACATACATAAAATTAAAATTAAAATTAAAAAATAAATATATGTAATACGTTTTGCAAAATAAAAAAAAAACCACTAATACTGGGTTTTTTAGTTTATGCTTTAATAATACTTGGTTCTTGTATTTGTTAAATACCAACCAGCCGCAAGGTATGCAATATATTTTGTGTTGTGTTGTGCACTGGTTTCTAAAATTTAATTGTTTTATTTGTTACATGTCGAAAAATCACTTTTATTGTGCTCTCATAACAATTTTGTGCTTACTGGTTTTGTATTTGAAATTAAAAAAAAAAATATGTAATAAATTCTACAATTCCTACAACGTCAGATACCGATGGTTTACTAACGCAACCTCGTATCTCAAAAACTACTACTTTTCAGGAGAGACCATAAACGTTTTATAATAAGCTTTTGCCATTTTTTAAACAATTCTTTTTGTTAAATCTACAAAGTAATGGAAATGTCAATAGATATTCAAAACAACTGTAATATTTTTAATATTCCATTTTTATTTTTTCGCCCGTTTTTTGAGATACGTGTTTTCTGCACAGAAAAATTGCTATAGAGCGTAACATACGCGATTGCGTTATTCTGAAATAAGAGCACATAAATTAGCTTTTCGAATTACATTAATTATTTTTAATCAAATAAGAATAATACTGACATTTTTTTTTTTAATTATAACAAAACAGTACTTTTCATAACTTTTTTTCTGAGATAAACAATTAGTCTTATTAATAGTATATTAAGATTACATAGTTTCAGTAATACTTTTAATCACAACAAATAACTTAAAATATTAAAAAAAATTTTTAATGTTTTATTTCAATACTGTTAAGAAATAATATTTAGGGCCATTATTACAACTTGCCGTTAGTTAAAGGCAGGATTTTGTCGGACCGATAAATGGCTTTACATTATAAAACCTTTATTTATTACTTTTTTATCCATTAAGTATTATTATTATTAATAGTAATAACAATAAAAAATTAAAGTTGTAATAATACAAAGCTATTTATCGGGCAGACAAAATCCTGCCTTTAACTAACGGCAAGTTGTAATAATGGCCCTTAGTGTTGTAGAAGAAAATGTGTTTATTTTTCACGGATGTATTTTAAATTATCATAAAAAGTATGGTAATCCTTTAGTATCAATGATTTTAAAGAATGCAAGTCTTTGTATTTTTGATTAGTCAATGGAATTTCTTCAAAATATAACTCCTTAATTTCGGTGTCAATAGGATATTTACTGTTTAAACGCTGAGATGAATTTCCCATACACTTACAAAAGATAATTTAAGCATTAATTTATCTTTGCAGTATTTTAATCCTCTCAGTATTTTAATCCTCAGCATTTTAATTCTTCCAGGCCGAATTGATTTAAAATATTTCAAATCAGAATAGTTTTTGAAAAAACTATAATCCAGATACTTAACTTTGTACGGGTTTTTCTGTCGTGATTCTTCAAAGATTTTTACAAAGTCACAAGGTGCATACATTTCTCGGCCTTTCTTACGTCTTTCGATAACAGAATGAATAGAATCACATTCCATTTGGGTGTGACCCTTAACCAAATATTTTTGGAAGATCTCGATATTGTTTTTTGAAGCGAATTGAAATAAAGAATTAGCTATGTTGTATACCGTAAACTGATGACATTTTAGTTTTTGTTTAAAATAAGGAGCACCAGCAGGTAAATGTGGTATCCTCTGCACAGTTTGACCATCTACCGTGAAAGCTTTTATTTCTCCAGAAATTGCTTTGATTTTATCATTATCTTTCCTAGCAGGGTTCTTTTCTATTACATGATTATTATACTCTTCTGCAGATATATTTTTATTTTTAAAAGCAAAACAAATATCACAAAAATCTTTTCGAGGTTTAAAAATGTCTATATTCATCAATTGCATTTTTTTTAACTAAAAACCCATAGCAAGCTCTTTCAATAACTAGAATTTTACGCTCTTCCATATATTTTAAAAAATCACGGTAAACTTCTTGAATATAATTCTTGTACATACATAAATTACCTAAATACAACTTTGTTATATCTTTACGACAGTAGTGTGACTTCATTTTGGGCAAATTATTTAAGAAGTCTTCTACATGTGACTGTTTTTCTTTAATTTTTTTTAGTCTTTTCTTGTGTTCTTTGATTTGTTTATTTTTTTAGGAAACCATTGTCACTACTTTTTTTAACCCAGTCTAAAACTTGAGATTCACCAAAACCTAAAGTATTCAAGAACATTTTTTACATACTAATAATCTTTTATTATTAACGACAAGATACTATTGAAAAGTAAAATTTCTTCGCGATATAAGGGTGTTCACTTTTCGAGGAATTATCTCTTTGGTAACAAGAGAAATGACGTAAGGTGGTTTTTTATCCCAGTTTAAATCATTCCACAATGATTTAAAAAGTAGTTTTCTTGTCTTTTCTTGAATCTCATTGCACTTTTTGATTTGACTAGCTGTACATATTGTTGACGCACATCTTGGTTTTATTTTTCGTTAATTTCTCAGAATAAGTGAACGGTTATCTCCGTTTTTCCGATTTAAGCTAAAATAAGCCTTGCCTCACGACATTTCTTTGCTTTATTTCGTTGCTAATCACTGTTGTCCTCTTGATTCTTACGAGGTATTTTTTTTTTTTAAACAATTTCTGAATGTTCACTTAAATTAATTTTCGATGGCCGAGATGGACTTAAATTGAGATGAACTTAAGACTAGCTAGCATAATATGCGTGATCATCAGACCATCAGTGATGCCAAATCTACCTATGTATTTACTTTAAGATACGAGGTTGTGCATGACAATTTTGTACTAGTTGAGATACGAGTTTGAATTTTTTTGATAAAAAAAAAACTAATTAATATTTTTATTTATAACTTTGCATAATTATGCGGCGGTAGTTACTAATTACTTTTCCGGTTAAAACCCAAAATCGTAAAAAATCGAGTTACGAGGTTGCGTTAGTAAACCCTCGATACGTTTGCCTACAATTTTTGATTTTTTTAGGTTCGTATAAGTTTTACGCCGCACATCATATTTATTAAATGAATAATTTATAAAAATTAATCCTTTCCGTGTCCTGTGAATAGCATATGATGCACTACAATTCTCTTTAATACGCTTGTACGTATTCACGTACGGTATAAAAAAATTTATATGGGGGCAGGTAAAGGGTTAAGGAAAAATAAGAAATGCCCTATACCATGGTTTCGAAATAGGGTCTCATGTTCTATACTATGACGTCGGTATGAATGGACATTAGGGTGGAGTAAAACTATGAGGCGAAATTTCATATTGGTTTTTTCAGTTGACCTGGATGCGGGATTGTTTGCTTTTTGATCACATAACGATAACTGTAAACACTTTTTCGCAAAAAATATTATCTTCAGGTTCCTTTTTTATTTAAAGATTTCTGGGAATAACCCAGAACCCTTCACGCGAAAATGATTGCATGTTGGATACAAAGCCCTACCATGTCACATTTTTTACTTTCTTCATTTTAAATATTTTTTTAGTTTTAATTAAATCTTTTTTTATTTTTATTTCAATATTTTTTTTTTTTAAATATATTTTAAATTTTTTTATACAAGAAACATAAATAAAATCTTTGTTTGTGTCCAATTTTTGTATTTTTTTCTGGAAGATATTTTAGCCCGAATTTGTTACCACATACGATGATACTTCAGTTACCATCTCTATGTGACGTTCTACTGCTTGAGGTGGCAAGGATAACTAAACAATTAAAATTTTTCGGAAATATTTATGAAAGTTTCTCTGAGTATAGCTTCGGTAATACTTTTAGTCAGTAGTGGTTCCCTTACTTTGACATATTGTTAATTTATTAGTTCGGTGTAATCGGTTGCTTTAAAATTTATTTTAGGAATATCATTTTCTTTAGTTCTGCAATTTAAAATTCTCTGTAACGCCAACTTTCGAATATGTTTCCTGGAATCACAGAGCATTCCGATCAAAATAATTTCGTGATAAATGAAATATGCATTTCTTTGAATAACTTCATTTTCGAAGCATTTTAGAACGTTTATAAAAATATTTGGAAACAAACCGCTCTGAATTAACATTCGATTAAGTGAACATAATCCTGCAGACTGCATTACATAGAATTACTCGCCTACTTTATATGTAACATATACACTGTGGTTCATCAGGATAGAACCAGCATATTTAAAAATAAAAAAATACATAAAAAATAAAAAAAATTTGCTTTGCAGAAAAATAACTGATTCTTCAAATGACAATTTAAACACAAAAAATCTTATGATAATACATTATAGCGGTTCGTTTCTCTCTTTGTTTGTAGTTAGGTATAAAATTCTTCATTAATTTTTTGGTTCAACAGAATAGAACCACATGCATTTTCAACTTAAATCAGTAGGCGAACTACAAGCATTTGTAACTTAAATCAGTAGGCGGTTGTATTAAAGTCTCGGAAATTGCGAAAATTGATGTTTACTATTGTGAAAAATATTCTTATCGCGAAATCGCTAGAAAAATCGAACGAAGTCATAATGTGGTAATGAATTACATAAAACATCGTGACACATAAATAAAAATTTTAAAGGAGATACTTACACAGCGCTAACACCACAGGACAAGCGAAAAATTCTTCGAATTGCCTCAAATTCAGCCCAATCTACATCTAAAATCAAGCATTTAGCAGGAGTAAATGCAAGTAAATCAACAGTTCGTCGCGCTATTTTATGTAGCTCCGAAAACTGAAGAAAAACCTCCATTAAATTCAACTCATCAACAACAACGCCTTCAATTTGCAAAAAATCATATGACATGGGATGTTCAAAGACAATTAAGTGATAATGATTGGCGAAAAGTAATTTTTCCGGATGAAAAAAATTTAATATGGATGGTCCCGATGGCTACAATTTTTATTTTCACGATATCCATAGAGGAAAAATTTCTGAGCCGCCATCACAGCAGATAGGGGGGCGTTATGGTATGGGCTGCAGTTTCATACTACGACGTTATTGACCTTGTTGTTCAAAGTATCCGAATGACCGGAAATAATTGAAAAAACCTATTGGAACAGGCTTTCCCTAAGATAAAAGATATTTTTGGACCACTGGAGTGGATTTATCAACATGATAACGCACCTATACACACGGCACGTGTAGTAAAATCGTGGATTGCCAGCCAAAATATTGAGACCTTAAATTAGCCGCCCTATTCGCCCGACCTTAACATTATAGAAAATGTTTGTGGTTGGCGAACCCGTAAGATATACGAAGGAGGAAAGCAGTACGAAATCAAAGATGAGCTAATTGATGGAATAAAAGATGCATGGGGTGAAATATCTCTCGACTATTTGAAATCCCTATACGAATCAATGAAAAATAGAATTTATAAAGTTATTGTAAATAACGGTAAATTTACGCATTATTAAATTAATATTTAAAGGAAATAATTACTATAAAATCAATTATCAAGTACAAAAAAGCAAGTCTGTTTGATTTATAGAACAAAGAAAAGGTGGTTCTATTCTATTGAACCAAAAAATTAATGAAGAATTTTATACTTTACTACAAACAAAGAGAGAAACGAACCGTTATAATGCATTAAACTCGAGTATTTCACACTTGTACATTTTGAATAACGAATGTATTAACTAATATCGATTGACAGTTTTAACCGAAATTTTTGACACACTGCAGTTTATTTTTTTTATGATAATTTTTAATAAAAAATAATATCTTTATATGAAAATATGCGCTATAATTATATTTAAAAAAAATAATAATAATTAAAAAAAAACATGGATAATTTTGTGTATTTGGATATAATGGAATGCAAATTTTTCTTAAAATGATTCTATCCATTTCAACAACATCTATTATTAAAACTCTTTCTTTCCTTATGAATATGAGTGTTGAATCTCTCCGTGACTGGGCGTGACTTTGCTTGACTATTTTAAAATTAATCTTTGGTCATAACAACACTATGGACCAAGTTTCAGATTGATCAGATGAGGGGAAATGGGGTTTAAATCACTCCGTGACTGTGCGTGACTATCTTTAAGTTAATATTTGGTGATTGTGCGTGACTATGTCAAAGTTAATCTTTTTTTCACAGCAAGTCTATCTACCAAATTTCAGATTGATCGGATAAGGGAAAATGGGTTTTAAATCACTCCGTGACTGTCACAACAAGACTATGGGCCAAGTTTCAGATTAATTGAATAAGGGGGAATGGGTTTGCCCCATGGCAGACAGACAGAGAGTATGAGTTAAAAGAAAGAGTGTAAAAAAGAGTTCATCGAATCTGATTCTCTGAAAAGTTATTTCATATTTCAAGGCGGACGTTAAAATGTTTTTTCATATTTCGTCACATTTACAATAACGATCATAAAATCTTAGAGATCGGATAATGATTTTTGTTTGTGTTAGGTGGAAATATAATATGTTCTAATTGTGACATGTTGCGTGTATTTTGTTTCAAAAGGATCACAAGACATGCAAGCATTTTGCAATCGGAAAAAGTGACATGTCAGCTGGCAACTACATGTCGTGACTCAACTTATTTGTAGATCAGTGAAAGTGAAAAACTACTCGCCTTCATAAAAAAATATGCCTCGCTGTCACTGTAAATAAGTTTATCACTAATATCAGTTAAGAAAGTTCTCATGTATGTTTAATACTTTTTTTAATCAGCTTTTAATCCTTTATAAATCTTTACAGATTGTACTTATTTGATTTTAATATGGTATATAAAATACATTTTCTGTTTGTTTGCTCGTTATGGACAAATGTCGTAGTCTTTTACGATATAGCATATCTATTTTACGATATATGTATATAAAGTTCAGAGTAACTCTACATTGTCGGTACATATGTTTTTATTTGTTTAACGAACTGAAATTTGGTTTATATAATGTTCGTGATCGGGAAAGCCCGTAGAATAGTTTTCTATTGGCGACGCCTAAATTCACTTTGATTTATATAATGATCGTGGTCGAGAAAGGCCGTAAAATAGTTTTCTATTAGACACGCCTAAATTCAAACACATATTCCGATATAATCTATTTACTCGTATATAAAATTAATTTTCAATCTAATTTTCAATCTCTTTAACGGATTTTGATAAAATTTAGTTTTTAAACTAGGATAGTTTTTCATTTTCTCCAGTAAAGGTTCTAGAGTTTTTATTGGCAACGCCCACTTCTTCGATGTTCATAATTTTCACAATAACTCTACTTCGAGCTCTACAGAAATTTTTTTTCACTGAAAAAAAAAAGAAAACATGATATCTGAAATGAAATGTCGTAAAATGCCTTTCAATATGATATATTTTGTTAGTATTTGAATATGAAAATTATAAGTCTGTATTAATAAAATATTTTGAGTTACGAACTTTTTACTATTAACACATTGTATTTGTATTTGTTTTTTTAAAAGCTTTAATATAATAGACATATGATTAAGGTAAAAAAATATGAAACTAATTAAAATCATACCTATATACTATATAAAAAAGTTAAAGAAAAGTAGACTATCAAAGCAAAAAAAGAAAAGAAAATTATCACAGACAACGCCAGTGAGCCGTTGAAAGTAACATCAAGATTTTTTGCAATTTGTACCATTTTTATTTTTTGATTATTCAGAAGTTGTATTGGCTGCTGGTGGAAGATCAATGTTCTTTTGGCTAATACTAAACATTTAGACTTGAAAAGATTGAGACACAGTCCGTTTGCATTTGTCCATTAACTCTCATGAGATTCAAGTTTTAATATTCAGTGCAGTTTTTTATATTATCGATGTGACTACTGACATAGAGTTGCTCATCGTCAGCATAGATGTGTATATTACAGTATTGCAGTTGTCGTGATAGATCATTAACATATATTGTAACAAGTAAGAAAATTATAGTCGGTCTAGACCGACTATACGATACCCTATACCATGTGCTTAGAGACCCTATCTCTTAGGCCAACTAACTGGACATAGAAAATAAGCATAAACCAAATTTGAGTGGGATTTTTATTAATTTTTTTGGGGACTATGCCCAAAAATGGACCTATCCTGACCATGTTTGGTAAAGTCTCTTGTATTTTGCAAAAATATATACAAACAAAATTTGAGAAGAATCAGTGCAATATTTTTTTGTTTTTTGATAGATTTAAGTGAAGATCGGGAAGCAGCTCCATATGGGGGCTATGACTAAGAGTTGTCCCATAGGGACCATTTTTGGACTACTTAATAATGGATGTAATAAACGCATACAAACCCAATTTGAGTAAGATCTATATCACAATTTGGATCCTATGGCAATTTATGTCGATTTCATAGGGGTCATTTGTATGGGGGCTAGGTCTGAACATGGACCGATTCTCACCAATTTCAATAGCGTTCATCCTATGGCCGATAAAACCAATAATAATACCAAATTTCATCAAAATATATTCATATTTGCGACCTGCAGTTTGATTACAAGGTTTACATGGACACACAGACGGACGGACGGACATCGTTAAATCGAATCAGATAGTCATTCTGATTCGATCGGTATAATAAAAGATGGGTCTAGGTCAAATATTTTTGGTAGTTACAAACAGCAGCACAAAGTCATTATACCCAAACCACATAGTGGTATAGGGTATAAAAAGTAGAGGTCCAAGTATCGAACCCTGCAGCACACTGGCAAAGAATAAAAAGTCTAATTAACTGGTCTAGACTAACTTTTATTCATACAAATTTTGAAATTTTCGTATGAAAAAAAGTTAGCCAACTGCTAGAATTTGATTATGAATACGGGCGTTATTGTTTACAGGGACAGACTGAGAGCGACCTGATAAATACGATGATAACAATCCAGTAGATAAACATTTTATGTAGCTTAATTTGGCAATATTGTTTGTTTTTCAAAAAATGTACGGAATGTTTTACTTTATTTTTTTTGTTTACAACGCATAAAACGCAGTATAACAACTATAAGTGCGAGAAAAAGTGTTCGTGCATTTACAATTAGGGGAATCCCACGAATTATGCAACGACGCACAGTGGTGCAATTTGAGTTTTTTCGTTGCAAAAATCATAACTTTTGAACCAATTGAGATAAACAATAATACGATAGACAATTGTCCACCCTTCTAGATGTTTACTTATGGGTTATCAAAGTTGAAATTTGTTAACGGCATGAAAAAATCATGTTTATGTTAACTTAAAAAAAAAAAATTATTTTTAACCATTTTATATTTTTTATGTTTCTTTTTCAAGGTTTTTATGTTTTAAAATATCATCCATAAATTAAAAAATAAAAAATTTTAAAAAATTAAGATTTTTCGCATTTATTTTTTCAAATTGTTTCAAAATAATTATCAACATTCATAACAGAAGGTACATCTAATGGACTAATCATTTCTGAACTATAATTATTGGATTCTGCCAACATGTTGAAGAGGTCCTCATTTTGCCCCACCCTTGATGCTTTGAACGTGTTCGAGCATCTATATTTATTATAAAATTTGTTGAGGGACTCCTGAGCTTCTTCAATTATATCTTTGACATGCATTAATATTTAATGAGCTGGCGGAGTCAATTTCTTCAGTGGATACATTTCCCCCAAAAGTAATGCAGTTTTCGAAGCATATTCTCCATTTTTTGTAGAATTAACCTTTTCTTTGCAGTTTAAAACATTCAATCTTTTAATGATTTGATTGTTAATTAGAGTGATTCGAGTTACTGCCTCAACATTTTCAAAAAATCTCTGCGAAGTGTTTCCATCGTTTGAGTTCCCGTATTCGTACCTGAGGTAGTCTACTTTTAGTCCAACTTCTTTGAAAAACGCATCCTGATTCGGGTTTCTGATATTTTGCTTATCCATATCTAATGTATTTGCATCAAAGTGTTCCTCCTATTATAGAAGGGTATATGCCAATTTTGGTCAAATCGTTGGTGGCATCGGCAAGTTTCCTCTTTCTTGTAAAATTCCTCTTGCACGTCCGGTTGATGTGGTGGGTTCATCTACTGCCAATGTATCCAGGAAGCTATCCTCATTAAGCCTGTCCTCGTATTTGGAGTTGAATTTCTCAATGCCTCGGCATGCTTTCATCCATTTCGCCTTATCGTATAAGCTATCAACGTTGAACAACTCAAACAATTATTGGTATTTTTCAATATATAGTCCGATCGATTACCTGATAGGTACCGTTTGAATTAAGGGTTTATAAAAGGGTTATGCTCCCATGTCTAAAAATATTCCTCTTGCCTGTATACACATAAGATTTAGATCGAATTACGCAATGTTGATATTATGCACGTGTTCAAATAAGATGTGTGCCTACCGGTGGCGACCCTAAGTCAATATTGTAACGATATTGGTTGACTATATTCCTATTTTAATTGTGTGCCTGCTAATCTGAAATAATAGTTTATTTGTGCATCCTGTATCTGTACCTGAATTTACCAGGGATGCACGCCATACAATTTTTTATTTATTTACTCCTTACAGACTATTTACAAAAATCATCAGTGAATGAAAAATTAAACATTTTAATTTAATGTGTTCAGATAAATTATTATTTTACTTTTTATGACATTTATATTTGAAAAAAATCAATAAGTCTATAAAGCTTAAATTCAATACACATTCGTATAAGCGGATCACCGTTCGCATAATTTGATCTATAAAACTGGACAGATAAAGGTGAGAAGAAACGTGTTGGCCGCTGAGGGATGTTAATTGAAGTATTGTTGATCAGGAAACCAGAAGAAACATCGCCATTAATTCTGTTCAAAAGAAACGAAACGTTTAGCATAGATCTGCGGCTTTTCAATGTTGGCGGCTTAATAAGAGCGAGTCTGCTGTTATACGACGGAAGATTTAATTGGTTAAAATTTAAGCTGCGAAGACAGAATTGTAGCATTTGTTTTTGCACCGATTCAATGCTATCAACATGAGTTTGATAGATAGGGTCCCATATAATAGAGGCATATTCCAAAATCGGTCACACAAGTGACGTGTATAGTGTTTTTGTTACATCCGGATCATTAAACTCTTTAGACCAATGTTTTATAAAACCAAGTACTCCTTTGTTTACCGTAATTTTAATATGAGGAGCGAAACTAGCTTTGAATCTGATAAAACACCAAGATCTAAGAAGTTACAAGCCGCCCAGCACATAATTTACTGATATTGGTCTTTTTCGAACCAAACGCATATATTTGCACTTTTTAAGATTCAGTTCCATTAAATTTCAAATACACCATGAGTGAAAGAAATCCAAATCATTTTCAAGATAAGTATGGTCAGAATAATGGTTATAACTCATAGACTTTTACATCGTCAGCATACATCAGGATATTTGAAAACTGAATAACCTGCGATAAGTCATTTATAAATTAAGAAAATAAAAACGGTCCAAGATGTAATTTCTTTATAAGAATATTATGGTTGACTTTATCAAACGCCTTACCTAAATCAGTGTAAATTGCGTCAGTTTGCTTTCTTTGAGGAAAACCACGATTGACTATTGTTGTAGGATGTAAAAGGTTCGTTGAAGTTGAGCACCGTTTTTGAAAGTCATGTTGGAATGGAGAAATTAATGTGTTGACTTGATAACATAGTTGATCAGTTATAATTTTTTCAAAGAATTTAGGTATAGTACTTAATTTTGCAATACCACGATAATTTTTAATGTCAGACTTGTTTTCGGATTTAAGTAACGGAATAATGAAAGAGTACTTCCACGTATTTGGAAAGTATCCGTATTTTATTGATGAGTTAAACATTATTGTCAATGGAATAGCTAAAGCATCTGCACATTTGATTAAGATACTGCTAGAAATTTTATCAGGTCTACTATTATAAGAAAATCTTAGTTATTTCAAACCATTAGAAACCACAGAGACATCAAAGAATGGAATACATAAGGTTCTATTAGTAGTCAGTATATATGGATAAGTGGTAGAATCATCAAAAGTTGAAGAGTTGTTGAAAAAAAATCAGCAAACAAATTACCTATAATAATAGTATTATCATAAGATTCAGTATGTTGAAATTTCATAATAGCAGGATGACCAGTTGATTTACTCTTAGTGTTGACAAATTTATAAAAAGACTTTGGAGTAATTCCCATAATCCACAAGAGAGCCGGATAGCTTGTATTTCTTGTAATATTTATTTTTTTTTATTATTTTTAAGTCTTGTCAGTTGCTTGGTATTCCAAGGAGGACCGGAAAGTTTATTACAAATTTGTTTCGGAATACATAAATCCATTGCAGAAGAAATCGTACTGTAAAATGTTTCAGTCATATGATCAATAGCAGCTGTGGATCCAATAGAAAAAGATAATAGTAATTTGATTGTGCGAAACAAAAATCCTTATCATCATTTTTAGAAGGTGTTTTTAAAAGTCCAGAGGGAATATATTAATTTACTTCAATGGTAGGGTTATATGTATCTTCAGCAGAAATCGGGATTGAACGCTTGATGGAACATTTCGAAGTATCGTTGACAAATATTAAATCCAATAATTTATAATGATTGGTGCATGTACCATTTATTTGAAAAATATCAGATCGAATAAAATATTGAAAAGCTCTTCACACTTGTTATTTGATTTGGATGGAACAAAATATTTTTCATCAGGTAAGAACTTCCAGGATATTGAAGGCAAATTAAAATCAACAAGAATAATAACAAAGTCGTCTTGATTAGCTGTACGAAAAATATATTTTATAGCTTCGCCATGTTTGTCATATATGGACTGTGGGGACGATGGAGGTATATATGTGCAGGTAATAAATAACTGTTATACCCTATACCACTATGTGGTTTGGGTATAATGACTTTGTGCTGCTGTTTGTAACTACCAAAAATATTTGGCCTAGACCCATCTTTTATTATACCGATCGACTCAGAATCACTTACTGAGTCGTTTTAGCGATGTCCGTCCGTCCGTCCGTCTGTGTGTCCATGTAAAGCTTGTAATCAAACTACAGGTCGCAATTATGAATATATTTTAATGAAATTTGGTATATAAGCTTTTATCGGCCATAGGATGAACGCTATTGAAATTGGTGAAATTCGGTCTATGTTGAGACCTAGTCCCCATACAAATGACCCCTATGAAATCGACATCAATTGCCATAAGATACAAATTATCATATAGATCTCAATGAAGTTGGGTTTGTATGTGTTTATTATATCCACTAATCAGTAGTCCAAAACAATGTCTTTTTTTTACCTTTTTTACCTTTTTTACCTCTAGCAGTCGAAAGAGCAGCTGCACTCTGTTCAATTAGGTAAAGGAATAATCAAAGAAATTATTGTGAAAATATGGCAGATATAAAAAAATATTAATTTTTTTATTTTCCATCAAAGTTGAAAAATAGTGAGAAAAAAAAGTTGGTAAATAGCGATTAACATGGAGAAACACAAAGCAAACAGTAAAATTGTTTTCTGTAATATACTAAATAAATACATAAATCAAGAGAAAAAAAATACCATTAGTTGCTCGGTTTTTTTTTTATATTCTACCTGAAACTGGACCAAATTACCTGAAAATTGTGTTTTTTCAAAAACTGAAAATCGGTCAACTTTGAAGGGTTATATCTTCTAAACTAAAAATCTGATTTTATTGAAGGTAGCAATTTGTAATCTTTGAACAATTTCCTATAAGATGAGTTTATTAAAAATATCGTAAGCGCACATGAAATTTTTGATCTTTGCAACCTCATTTATTCTAAGGGCGCCACTGTGCGACGTACAAGTCTGTTACATCGATTTTATTTTAGTAGAAGAAAAACTTATTTGTACGAAATTCATTTGAATTAATTATATTTGTTTTGGAAACTTTATTTTGTAATGAGTCCCAAAATCAAAAAAATCGGTACGGACGAGAGAAAAATTATCCTAAAGCTTAAAATAGCTCGGATCTTATCAGAAGCCACTCCTCAGTGCAGTACGTTATTCAAAATTACAAATCCATCAATACAAAACCTCGTTCAGGTCGCCTCTCCAAACTAACTGAGTGCGAAAGCGTACTCTTATGGCGTCAATAAAACATGATCCCAGAATTACCGCTTCCTATATTAGTTCTAAAATCAAAGAATCCTTGGGAACGTGTTTTATTTTTAGATTAAAGCAAGTTTTGCATTTTCGGCATTAAAGGAAAAATTTTAGTTTGGGGAAAAAGTGGAATTAAATAAAGAAAATCTTTTGCCAACGGTTAAACACAGTCGACTGGCATTATGGTTTGGAGTTATATGTATGATAGGCAACGGGGTTGCAACTCGTATATATCTATATATACGAGGCCAAACGCATAAAAGTACGTCCACCCATTAGTCTGTTGTACAAATAAATTTAAATGTGTCGGTACGATTGTTGTTGTATTAAAATTGAAAATATTTTTGCATGAAAAATAAATTTATTTTCTTTTAAAATAATATAAAAAACAATAACAAAAAAACAGCAGCCGGCAAATTAGAACGTCTGGTATTAAGTAACTAACTGTACAATGAACCGTTTTATTTTGGATTGCAAATTATTTTAAAAGAAGAGTTCTCTGAGTTTACATGAGATGTTACTTTGACATTTGTAATTAATATTCGGTCAGTATGGTACGTGGAAAGCTAATTGGCAGCGATATAATAAAATTAATAATCAAAGACAATTCTAATGGATTATCGGCCTACACTATTGCCAAAAAAAATTCAATTTATCACGTTCTACGGTACAAACAATTATTACAAATTATAAAAAAATACACTTCAAAATAAAAAAAAACCCCTGGTTTGAGCAGCGAGAAATTCCCATCATGAAATGGCCATCGAGTAGTTCCGATCTGTCCCCTATCGAATCCTTATGGGGTATCATGAAACGGAAATTAAGATCAAGTCCAGCAAGAACAAAAGAGTCCTTGCGTGAAAAACTTTATGAAATTTGGAACTCCATTACTCAGGAGGATTGTGAGAGACTTGTATCAACACTCCCTGATAGGATTGAGCAAGTTTTAAAAAAGAAAGGTGACGCTACAAATTGAAGTTTTTTTGTTATTGTTTTTTATAATATTATTTTAAAAGAAAATAAATTTATTTTTCATGCAAAAATATTTTCAATTTTAATACAACAACAATCGTACCGACACATTTAAATTTATTTGTGGAACGAACTAATGGGTGGACGTACATACTTTTATGCGTTTGGGTCATATATATAAAATTAATTTTCTGTTTGTTTGATTGTTTTTTGACCGCTATACAATTTTTTATTTTTCAATGGACTTCCCTAAAACTTTGTGTATAATCTCTTTACTTACTACTCTTGAGTTTACACCATTATGAAATACATATTGTAAATCAACCTATTATAAATATTCCCGTCTTGCCTTTTTTACTATATGAGATGCAACACCCCATTATGACTGCAGATTTATTTCATGGGTGAATAGATACAGGTTGACTACGATGAGGTGACATCGTGCAAATATTTCCATCTCGACTTTTTAACTACATTGGAAAAAAAAATATTACATTTATTTCCATCTCGCTTCTTTGCTACATTGGAAAGCGACGTATTTCAAATATTTCCATTTCATGTTTTTCACTATATAAATGAGTTGTAAAGGTGAAAAAAAGAATTGTTTGCAATTGTGACTTGCACATGAAAACATACAGCGCATACATCCACGAAACATTTTTGATAAATTTAGTTATTTTAATTGAACCATGCCTCCTAAAAAGCGTAGTTATGTAGGCCGTACTACCTCAAATGCAAAAAGGCTTACGCTAAACAGAACTCTAGAGACCCCCCCCCCTAAATTCGTATCCAGTCTCAACGAGTTAGACAATCTGAGTCGAGAAATGCAAACCCAATAACGTCTTGAAGCCCAAAGATCAAGACAAGCTTTGTTAAGAAGAACGGAAATGCCTGAATCTACTCAAGTGCGTCTAGAAATCCAGCGGCTAAGACAAGCTGAGTCGAGGGAATGTGAAACTCCTGAAACTCTAGAATAACTAAAATTCGTAACTTCTAAACTTCATACACTCCAAATAATCCATGCATAAACATAGTTAGTTCTAATGGTAATCAGGCGCTGAGTACTTAGTCCCCAATGAACAAATTACCCCATAAAAAAGATGAACTTATTCCCCAAAAAAATGAGGAATAACTTCACAATGAACAAAAAAGGAAACCAAAAGAAATGAACAAATTCCCCAATTTTTCTAAAAACGAAATAAAGAAATGAACTTACTCCCCAAATTCGTTTTTAAATTTTTACATATTTTTATTTCATGAATTTTGTTGAATATTTATTTAAGTGAAAATTTGCATACTGCTCTCAATATTTGTCCTACAATAAACGCATTTGAAATCTGTATTCTTTTCAATAGCATCATTTCGGTGCTTTATTTCACAACCATAACATATCTTGCAAGTTTGCATGGTAAAAAAAGAGATCGCACGATTGCATTAATAGCATTTTGCGTTTTCTTATTTATCAAAATGTTAAAATATCGGAATGATCTGAAAAATATATTTTGATATATTGTATATTTTGATATATTGTGGCTGCCAAACGCGCGGAAGCGGCGCACGGAAGCGGACGCGGACACAGCTCAGTGAAAAGCCTTATGATAAATTTTATCTACGTATGTTCAATAATTACCTGTTGATCCAAATAGTCCACACATATACTATAAGCAGTTGCTTAAAGAAACCTTGCTGCACAATTTTAAAGGTCGCACAGTGGCGCCATTTGAGTTTTTTCGTTGCAAAAATCATATCTTTTGAACCAAATAACATAATTGACCAGTTTAAACAGCATATGATAGATAACTGTTCAGCCTATGAAATGAGCGTTTGGAAAGGGTGCTACGCTTTGTAGGGGCCTACTTATGGGTTATCAAAGTTAAAATTTGTAGAAAAACCAATTTTATGGTAACTAAAAAAATTATTTTTACATTTTTAGATTGTTTTTATTTTTTTTCTTTAGGGTTTTTATATTTTAAATTATTACCCAACAAATTAAAAAAAAATTACTTCTTTTTTAAATTTATTTTTTAAATTTTCTGTAAAATATTCATCACAATTCGTAAGAGAAAGTATATCTATTCGGGACTTCACATGCCCCAGGGAAGAAATAAGTGGATCGGAAGATGCTGCCAACATGTTGAAGAGGTCCTCATTTTGCCTTACCCTTGATGCTTTGAATGTGTTCTGCAATCTATATTTTTTATAAAATTTGTTAAGAGACTCCTGTGCTTCTTCAGAAAGCTCTCCAATTGGCAAAGACTGGTACTCAATTATATCTTTGCCATGCGCCAATATTTTATGGACGGTCGGGGTCAACTTCTTCTGTGGATACATTTCTGCTAAAAGAGATGCAGTTTTCGATGCATATTCTCCATATTTTGTAGAATTGACATTTTCTTTGCAGTTTAAAACATTCAAGATCGTTCCCAATCTTTTCACGATTTGATTGTCAATTCCAGTGATTCTAGTTACTGCCTCAGCATTTTCAAAAAATCTCCTAGAAGTGTTTCCATCGTTTGAGTTACCGTATCCGTGCTTGGGACAGTCTACTTTTAGTCCAACTTGTTTAAAAAAAGCATCCTGTATTTGCTTCTTTCTGATCTTTTCCTTATCCTTTATTGATGTATTTTCATCGAAGTTTTCCTCCTCTTGTGGTAGGGTATACGCCAGTTTTAGCAAGAACTCCATACACCTTATCCTTGCGTGCAATGGTGACATTCCATATTCGTAATTCTCCTCGTTTGTAGAATCGTTTAAATTACCAAAGTTCTTCTGACTCTTTTTGCAAATCGGGCATGACAATGTTGAGGTTGTTCCTGTCAGTTCGTTTAGACTTTTCCGTCAACCATGGTCAGGTGGAACTCGTAATTGCATTCAATATATTTTCCTTCTCCAATTTGCAGCTTTTGTAGGCTTAATCTTGCTTATTTGTTCTTCAATGTCCTTCACCGTGGTCCTTATGAGTTCTGCCGATTCCCTTGCAAACTGAAACATTATTGGTCGGCAATAATGCACTGATGACGGACGTGGATTTTTCCAGTGTAGGGAAACATCAGATTTTAGCCGCAAAGGAACAACAGGTGCCATAAACATATTTCCGTATTGTATTGTCATCGGAAGATATCCTTTGCTTATAAACGCTTTGTCCGGATGATCCATCGCAGCCCCATTTGCTGATCAATGTCAGTTTCTCAGGAAGAATTTTCACCTCATTTTCAGGAAGACTCTCCAACAACCGTTTTGCTGTATGGCCCATGAGATCCTGCAGATTGGCTTTCACAGAGACTTCCGTAAACTCCGTATGCAGTGGTCGTGAATTTATTTTGGCTTGCGTAATATGCTTGTATCCTGGTAAAACGTCAGCCCCGTGTCGCATCAAGGATGCCCGTAGTATCTCATATTTTTCTTTGGAAAGTTGTAAGTCCATAAACAAGGCCAAGGCTTCTTCGGAACCATACTTTTTAATGTCTGCGTTTGTGGGCGTGGGAATGCTTTCCTTAATCCTTTTTAGTCGCAGTGGGCTTTCATCAGCAACAGATTTTGTAATCTGCGACCTAACTCTTTCACTATCCTTTGTATATTTAATAGACAGCGCGTCCGATAAATGCTTCGTGGTCAAGTCATTGGTGGCATCGGCAAGTTTCCTCTTTCTTGTGAAAATTGAACACTCCTCAATACTTTTTTTTGGCCTTCCTTTTGCTCCTCTGGTTGATGTGGTGGGTTTATCTACTGCCAATATATCCAGGATGGTGTATTCATTAAGCCAGTCCTCGTATTTGGAGTTGAAGTTCTGAATTATTTTTTATAATTTCGCTTCTTTCAATATTTCCGTATAAGCTATCAAGTTCTTCTAAAGCAGCTTCCGTGAAAAACTTTGGTGTGGTTGACCTTCTAAACAGTTCAAATAATTTTAAATTGTTTAACGCCATGGTTTCAGTACTTGTTGCGCCAACTTTCAGTCGTAGACTAATCCAGGCATTATGCTTATTTTGCAATATATAGGCTTATGCTACCATGCCTAAAAATTTACCTGTTCCCTGAATACATATGGATTTAGGCTGGATTATGCAATTTTGATATTATACTCGTGTCTAAATAAGATTTGTGCCTACCTGGAGGGACCATAAGTCAATATTGTTCTTGACCATTTGTACTCCAAAGTAATTTTTAAGTGAGGTGCGTACCTGCGAATTTCAATGAGTAGTTTTTTGTGCATCCTGTGTCTGTAACAGAATATTGGGAGTAGACTTTGGCAGAGGCTCACAGGTAGACAACCGACTTAAAATGCAATTTTCAAACTATTAGATCAAACTACTGTCAGTCAAAACATTTAAGGGATGCACGCCATACAATTTCTGCAACCATGTCTTTTTACCTTTTTTACCTCTAGAAGCCAAACGGGCACGTACGGGCAGATAAAACCTTTTGAATTATGTAAAGAAATAATCAAAGAACATGTTTTGCAAATATGGCAAATATAGAAAAATATAGATTTTTTTATTTTCCGTCAAAGTTCCGTCAAATAGTGAAAAAACGGATAGTTTTTAAATAGTGATTTACCAGGAGAAACACAAAGCAAACAGTTAATTTTTTTTTTATCATTATACATTTAATAAATACATCAATCAATACAAACAAAAAATAAGGCGATTCGTTACCTATTTTTCGTGATATTACACCTGAAATCGAAACAAATTGACTAAAAATTGTGTGTTTTTTTGAAAACCAAAAGTCGGTCAACTTTGAACGGTTATATCTTCTAAACTAAAAATGTGATATTATTAAGAGTAGCATATTTGAAATCGTTGAAAAGTTTCATATAACATGGGTTTATTCAAAACTTCGTCGGCGCACATGAACATTTTTATTTTTGCAACCTCGTTTGCTCTACGGGCGCCACTGTGCGTCGCATCCATTCCCATTTTTGAAAGTTCTATAAATTTGACGTCACTGCTCAAGAATGATAATTTATTAAATGGAGTAATTAAATTTTTAAAAGTTCTGATTCCTTTAATTTGCAAACGATTCCGTTATATTTGATGTTTACAAAATAAATAAACTTCGAAAAAAAGAAACTAAACCGGTTTCCGGTTAATCCGCAAACTTCTAAATTAAGAAATGAAAAATCTTAAATTGAAATAAAAAATGAATTTATTGCCCAAAAAAACGTAAAAATTGGGGAATTTTTCATCAGGAACAAATTACCCAATCCCATACAAAGTTTTGAGGAGAAATTAAATTTTTTGGGGGAATTTGTTCATTGGGGACTAAGTACTCAGCGCCTGGTAAGCAAGTCAAAGGCCTTTGGATCCCGGGCAAGACCGGGTAAAAACAGCTAGTTGTCTATAAAGGATCATATCGGATACATACACATAAACATTTTAAAACGCAGCGCACAACAACTGAGGCTTTTTTCAAACATGATAATATTTCAAAAAATACGAAGCACCATGTCAAGCTATGGTTGCTCGCTCTACAAATCAATCGAAATCACCACCCCAATTGCTGGATGTTAATCCTATAGAGGTTTAGTGTGCTTTTACGTGCAAAAAATTTTTCAAAGGCAGTAAAACGCTTAATAATTAATTAGAGAGAAAAATAATTTATTTATGTAGATTTTTCTTATTTTTTTAACTTTTTTTTTTGTAGTATGACAGTTTTAATTTTAGGTGTACGGATACTTTTTCTAGTTAATGTATTATTGAATTTATGTTGATATTAATAAAATTTCTGCTGCATATGTTTATTTAACTAACTAAAAAATGGCCAGTGTTGCCCGGGGTTATTTTATGATTTTAAATTTGTTTATATCGTGTACCCTATACGACGAGTATGCACTATCATATTCGACATTTACCGATATGATATCGAAATTTCACCGTAGTTTGTTTTAATAACAAACGAAACACCCGGCATCACAGGGTGTTTTAGCTGGTAGTACTTGTAAATAATGTGAACAGCAATTAAGTTTAATGTATTGTATTAAAATTCTAACAGTTCTAAGTAAATTATACAATTTGAAATTAATATTCGTACGATTGTTTATAAGTTTGTAGTTCCTATAATAGTTACTGAGATTTAAGTGTTATTCGAGTACTTGACGACTATATTACGAATATTAATACAAAATATTTCTTTTTTTACGTTTTGTTCATTATGTGAATGAAAGGTTTTTTTTATTATATTTTTGAATTTCTGAATTAAATGCAACCTTATCTTATACATCAATCGAGAGGTGTCTCTGTGTTCATAAACTGCAAAAAAAAAATTGATTATTATTCTCTTTGAAGTCATAGGGTGAAAATATTAAAAAAGGGAGACAATGGGGAAATATTCTCACACTATGACCTGAAAGAACTCAATGACAGCAATTTTTTGAGATTTACGAGGGCTCGACTTTGAGACCTTTCGATTGATGTATAAGATAAGGTTGCTCTTGATTCAGAATATACAAAAAAATACACTTTTTGAAAATAGGGCAAATAAAGTGCGACATTTTTTTTCAGAAAAGAAAACGGCATAAGGTTTTGAGGGGCCGCCTCAGCAATGCGAACTTTAAGTGTATCCCAAGCGTTCTCGATAGGAGAAACGGCCACTTTAAAATAGGAACATTTTTATAGGCAAGGTATTCCACCACTCTTTTCGTTATATGCATAGGCGCATTATCCAGCTGAAATATAAAATGTTCACCTATTACGTGATTCCCCTCAGGTATAGCTGTTTCTTCCAGGTTTCTAAACTATAGAGCAGCATTTACTTTTCGTTCTAGTACGATGATTTCACCCGTACCCCTGGCAGAAAAGCAACCCCACACCATCAAACATCTCTCTACCGCTTTTACAGTTGGAACGCTGCACTTATACGATAATTCGTCACCTGCCTTACGCCAAACATGTACCATACCATGTGAGTATTTCAGCCTTATCATTGATTCGTTGGTCCATAATGTGTTTTACAAAAAAATTTTGGGTTTTAAAACACGTTCCTCATGTCCTTTTTGGCCGTATTTACTTCGCTAACGTAGGGAATTTTACGACCTACGCGCCCATGTTTGCCACTTGTTCGTAGCCTGTTACGAATAGTGAATATTGGCGGTACAATTCTGCCTACGTTTAGGAACTGAGAACGAATTTTTTGTACAGATTTTAATGGGTTGGCCTTCCACATTTCAAGGATTCTTCTGTCAACTCCTTTGCAGGTTATTTCATGACGCCCTGGTATTTTTTTTAGCACAAAGTCTGTGTTCATTCTCATAGGCAGCAATCACTTTACGAACTTCTGTATGCGATTTGCTAAATTTTTGGCTAATATATCGCAAGTTGTGGCCATCTTTATAAAGACTGATACAGTAGACGCTAGCAAATTAGAACCACTTTGTTTTTAGGGTAATTCTAATTTCTGAAATATTCTAATTTCTGGACGCTATTTTTATTCGGAGTAAATTTACTTTAAAAAACTACAATAAAACTTTTTAATATAATTTTACATATTTAATAATAATAAGAAAACAAAAGGTTACAATCCAGTGTAATACATGTCTTTTTTTATAATAAAAAATATATGTATATATACATACCAGAGTTCAGAAAAAAACACACACTGAATAAAAAAACTCGTACATATATGTAAACAAACATAACTTAGACCAACACACACATATTTTTATTTTCATATCAATTATGTGCGTTTCTAAATTTTCTACGGTGCCCAACACAACCATGACTGTGTTCGTTTTAATATTTCGTTATTTACACGAACATTTTTGTATCACATACTTTTTGTTTCAATCACACATAAAGCACACATTTTTGAGTGTTGCTTTATTTGAAGTTCTTGTTCTGCTACGTGTAGTGAAAAAAAACACAGAACATGTACAATAAACAGGTTCGAGTTCAGTTATATTTTAAGTCGTGTTGTGGCTCGTGTAGTAAGAAAAAACACAACATGTACAATAAACAGGTTCGAGTTCAGTTATATTTCAAGTCGTGTTTAAAATATAACTGAACTCGAACCTGTTTATTGTACATGTTGTGTTTTTTCTTACTACACGAGCCACAACACGACTTAAAATATAACTGAACTCGAACCTGTTTATTGTACATGTTCTGTGTTTTTTTTCACTACACGTAGCAGAACATGAACTTCAAATAAAGCAACACTCAGAAATGTGTGCTTTATGTGTGTTTGAAACAAAAAGTATGTGATACAAAAATGTTCGTGTAAATAACGAAATATTAAAACGAACACAGTCATGGTTGTGTTGGGCACCGTAGAAAATTTAGAAACGCACATAATTGATATGAAAATAAAGATATGTGTTGGCTGCTTTTGAACAGAACATGGTGTGTTTCATGTGTGTATTTTCTGAACCTTGATACATACATTAAATTAAAAATAAATGCAACAAAACAAAACATAAAGATTCACTCCAATTACATCACCAGATGAATTTTTCCAATTAAAAATAGAAAATCGATATTTATGTATTAAAAAAAGAGTAAAAATAATTGCGATAATGTTCAAAGCTCAGAAAAAAAATTTAAAGTTACTGGAGGAATAGACAGCACAATCACCAAATTTAAATCTGAAACGACAATATCGTTACAGAGTGCCAAAATTCACTATTCTTAAATTATTTACTCTTTCAATGGCTGTATAATTAGAGACAACTGGTAAGACTTCAATAGCATCGCATTCGCAGTTGAACAATTTTGACCGAGTTTTTTATCGCTCTTTGTGGTATGTCATCCGAAGCATGTTTTAATTATATTATTGCATTGCGGATTGAATGGGATTTCAAATGATTCTTTAGTTCACCACCTTCAGCAATTAATTGAGAAAGAAACATACTTCTGTAGTTTAGCTTGGTTAACTAAATATGATTTTTATCCATTGGTTGAAAAGCTGCTATCACATTTGGAGGAAAGAATAATTCAACTGTATTTCCATCGTCACTTTGAAGTTTCTCAGTTAGTGCATGAGCGGATCAGTTATCAATAAGCGACATGGCCTTGGAGGCAAATTATTTTCTTGAGAAAAGCGCATCACCACCTGTGGATTAAAAATATGTAAAAATATGTACATGAGCGGGGTCATACGTTATATGGACATTTTTAAATGGCGATTTTGGGGAGTGTCTGGAGTGAGTTAGTTTCCTTTCTATATAAAATTAATAAATGTGAAGTTTGGGGACAAGTGGATAAAGAAAAGTCGCGCCGGAAATCGATTGAAATTTTCAAGTGTGTTTATATGTGGAAAATATGACCTTTTTCAGATTTTACGAAAATTTCGTTCTATAGTCTAATTTTTTCGACAAGTTTTTATACGAATCGATATCAGTACTAAATTATCTTTTCAAAAAGCTATATAACTTCAAAATCGAATAAAAACTCGCCAAGAAATAGCAAATCCACGAGACCACTTTTGTGCCAAAAAACACTAGGTCATGAAATTTGACGAAAATTTTTTCAATTATGTATAAGAAATTGATTAAAGCCATAATTTTTTTCGGTCTCTATACCTATAAGTACTCAGATATGAAGTATTGTTTGATTACCATTAAGATTAAATTTTATTAAATTATTTATCTATATATTTTTATTATTATTATATATTAATTTAATTATTATTACAAATAAATAAAAATAATAATTTTTCAACATTTCTATAGAAAAAAAGTAATTTTTTCCTGAGGTTAACATATTGTGGGTATTAAAGTATTGGGGGTATGAAATTCTAGTTAGATGTGTTACATACCGTCGGAAAGGTTAATTTGTCTACTTCCTCAGTATATCCTTTATTTTTATTATTAAGGTTTTACTTCAGTTACACACTACACACTAATAGAAAAAATTCAAATTGTTCATATGGTAAAAATTGAGAAACCGTTGTCTTGAGTTACAAAACATTTTTTTTGATAGATATCCCACTCGCATCGCACTAAGCGACAAAAAAGCTCTTAAAGGAAAAACCTAAGCTTTCTTTTGAGAAAAAAATAAATAAAATTTCCTTTTTTGAAAAAAAGTAAAAAAAACTTTTTTATTTTGCAAAAAAGTAAAAGAAATAGCTATCTAAACTATTTGGGACAAATTTTGCGAAGAACAATAGGTAAAAAGTTACATGGATGAGAAAATACACCTGCTTGGTCAAAATATCAAATTTTGACCCCCTCTAACTCCGAGAGTTCTGGACCGATCCTTTGAAAATTGTGTCCAAACAACTATACAACAGGACTAACCTTGGTGCAAATTTCATCCCGATCGGAAGACATCAGTTTCAAAAGTTGGATCACTTGACATGAAACGCCCCATATATTAAATATATGTATGTAGATCCATAGTAACCGCATGTTAGAAATAAATCGGTATATTATTTTATTTACATATATAAAATTTTGCAATATTTTGTTTTAGGGAAAATTCATTTCTTTTGCATTAACAAACAGTGTCACTTCATTTTGCTCAGTGTGACTATGCCACAGTAGATGGCACCATAATTTTTGTTCTAATTAGCTTTGCAATAGTTATTTCTACCATGAATTTCATTTTCAATTAGATGTCAAACACAACAATGTTAAAAGTATACACAGGGCTCAGTAAAGAAGAATCAATGTTTTTATACCCTATACCACTATGTGGTTTGGGTATAATGACTTTGTGCTGCTGTTTGTAACAACCAAAAATATTTGACCTAGACCCATCTTTAATTATGCCGATCGAATCAGAATCACTTTCTGAGTTGATGTGTCCATGTAAACCTTGTAATCAAACTGCAGGTCGCAAATATGAATATATTTTGATGGAATTTGGTATATAAGCTTTTATCGGCCATGGGATGAACGCTATTGAAATTGGTGAGAATCGGTCCATGTCTGTGTGTCCATGTAAACCTTGTAATCAAACTGCAGGTCGCAAATATGAATATATTTTGATGGAATTTGGTATATAAGCTTTTATCGGCCATGGGATGAACGCTATTGAAATTGGTGAGAATCGGTCCATGTTCAGACCTAGCCCCCATACAAATTACCCATATGAAATCGACATAAATTGCCATAAGATCCAAATTGTCATATAGATCTTACTCAAATTGGGTTTGTATGCGTTCATTACATACATTAATGAGTAGTCCAAAAATGATCCCTTTGACCCCATATAGAGCTGCTTCCCGATCTTCACTTAAATCTATTAAAAAACAAAAATATTGCACTGATTCTTCTCAAATTTTGTTTGTATATATTTTTGCAAAATACAAGAGACTTTACCAAACATGATCAGGATCCGTCCATTTTTGGACCAAGTCCCTATATAGATATAGCATCCGATATGAACTTTTCATATCTGCAGCCAAAAAAATTAATAAAAATCCCACTCAAATTTGGTTTTTGCTTATTTTCTATGTCCAGTTAGTTGGGCCTAAGAGATAGGGTCTCTAAACGCATGGTATAGGGTATCGTATAGTCGGTCTAGACCGACTATAATTTTCTTACTTGTTTTTTTTTTGCTTTCAGAACAGTTCTACATAGTTATATAATATTAGTATTCTACTTTACCTACCTGATTGCGATTATATTAATTTTTAAAAATTGTTTATATTTACTAAAGCATTACTATTCACATAAATACAAAATTGTACCTTTTAAATTTTCCATTCAAATTTAACAAAATATCAATTCTAAAAACTGGAATTCAGATTTCCAATTATAAATTAGAAAATATCAATTGATTTTCAGAAAATCATATTAAAACGTCGGAAATAATAACTTGAAATTTAGAAGACCAATTGAATTTTTAAAATATAAATTTTATTCTTTAAACGCAAATTGCAATTCAGAAAACACCAAATATGTTTACATATAAAAAATCAACTGAAATTTAAAAAAATATTGTGATTCAGGAGACAGTTATAGCATTTCAGGATAACATTAATTTAAATTCAATGAAGTTTAGATAACCTCAAATGATATTTAAGAATTGCGAACATAAAAATTGTTACATAAATAAAGCACAATAATTCTTAAACGAAAGAACAAATTTTAATAAAAAAGTACAACTATTTGATGAGAATGTCATTTATGTATATATTTAAAAAAAATTTTTTGAATGAAAATTTGAAGTTTTTCTGAAAATAAAGATAAATTATTTTATTTAAAATTTTTGGGACATTTGATTTTTTGCATTTGGCATCCCAAATTTGAACCAGTGTTCATGACTTCAAAATTTGACTTCATGGTATGCAAAATAAAACCCAAAAAAATTTAAGTTCGATAATAATTCCCAGGTAGTAGTATTTGGATCCATAAATGAAAATAAAATTATCACAGATTGGTATACAAAATCCATAGCCTCAGACCGTCTAATAAATTATCACTCTAAATCTTATTAAAAAAATCATCAAATTAAGTGATAATAAATTTAAATACAAAAATATTGAAAAAGTAAGAAATATATTGATAAAAAATAATTACCCAAATAACATTATAAAGAATCTGATAAAAAAAAACGCCACAAATGAGGGAGCACGGGAAAACACAATAGAAACATCTGGCAGCACCAAAAAATTTTGCAGCCTCTCTTACATACCGAAACTGAGAGAAGCCAATTGAAATTAATAATAAAAGATGACACAGTATCGTAAGCATATAAACCAAACAAAACAATTTGTAGCCTATTCACAACAACAACAAAAACTAAAATAGAAAAAACAGATCAGAGCAATGTTGTATATGAAATCCAATGTACTGGCAATGCAAATGAAACTTGCGGTAAAGTTTATGCCGGAACAACAAATCGAAATTTAGCAGCAAGAATAAGCGAACATGAAGCAGATATTATGAAAAATAAATACACAATCGCGCTAGCACAACACTGCATTGACACAATACATGTAGCGGATCTAAAGGCCTAGTTAGCCAAACGTTGTTAAAATGTATCTGTACCGTAAATGTAACGTTGGCATTTAGTGCAGTTATAGAACGTAAAAAACGAACCAGCATGTTGGTGTGTAAAATTAACCAAACTTTATCAGCTGTTCACAAACGTTACGTACAAACGTAGCAAAAATATATTTTCAACAGATTGGGACGTTCCGGTTACGTGATAGTTGAGTTCGGTAACTGCTCTAAATGCTTTTCATGTAACAAAAAAAAAAAAAAAACAGCTGACACGGTTGGTTACGGTTACGTGTGGCTTACGTGTGGATTTTTGCTACGTTTGTACGTGACATTTGTGAACAGCTGATAAAGTTTGGTTAATTTTACACAGCAACATGCTGGTTCGTTTTTTACGTTCTATAATTGCACTAAATGCCAACGTTACATTTACGGTACAGATACATTTTAACAACGTGTGGCTAACTAGGCCTTTAAGTAATGTAAAGATATTAGACAAGGAGAAGAGGAGAGAGTATGAGAATTCAACAAAGACAACTTCGTGCAATAAATACAAAAAGTGACAAAGATCAAACGAACGCAAATTACACTAAAGCAATAGTTTAATTTAGTTTAAGTTCAACTGTGATACTAACATTAAGATAAAGTTTAATCTGTGATATTTTATTTTATATTTATATATTTTTAATAATTGTGTGTTTAATGTCCTGCTGTTTACTCGTATTTTACCACATACTTAAAGGTTTTTAAATGTAAAACTGACAAAAGATGATAAGTTGAATTTTTCACTTGATGTTATGTTTTCCCTTGTTGTTATTAATTGTATTCTTATTGTTTATGATAATGTTGCCAGATTCAAGAAAACAAAATCCCTGAAGATGTTGGAATAATGCCAACGAAAAGTCGATTGGAAAAAATGGAATAATCTTTTATTTGCATTTGAAACCCTTGACCTTGAAAGCCTGATTAGAGTAATATCTAATAAAAAAATTTTAAATGAAAATATATTTTATTAACATAATTTAATTCAAAATCAAAAAATGGCTCACTGGGTTTGATTTTGTATTGTATTGTGTTATTTTGTGTTACCACAAAATCTAATAGTGAAAACTCCCTTTAGATATATAAAAAAAATTTAATTCTCTGTTTTCTAAATATGACAATACTTTAAAAAAAAAAATTGAGAGAGGTTTTTTTGGTTATTATTTTGTTACTCCATCGGACCTGTATGGCTGCAATGAAGAACTATTTGGCCAATTAAAATAAGCTGTACAGCCATCTCCAATTAGCACGATTTAACGCGTATAGCCACCCTACACAACCATTATTTAATTTGCAAAAACTTAAACTAAATTAAACGAGAAGTTATGTCATATAACCGGAAACGCATGTATATATGTAGGTATATAACCTAAATGCATGCCGATCAGCAACCACGATAACCAAAAAGCAAACACCGAAACGTGTTTTCTTTTATCCGAAATAATAGAAAAGACGAAAACGATCTTTCCTCGTTGGAGCTCGAATAACTAATGTCAGAGAGCTTTTTTTTTTTTTTTTTTTTTTTATTTATTTTAATTTATTAACAAAGAATTTTATATTACAAAAAATAAAAGTTTGCCTCAGCGTCATATGACATTGTTGAGGCGAGTTGGCATTACAATTAATCAAAATAATAAATTCTATGCTACTATTAATATTCATTTCATTTCAATTTCATTTAAAAGATTACATTTACTTATAAAAAATTTTTTATTTATTATTTTTTATTATATTAAATTAAAAGCATTTCTAAATTGTTTAACAAATGCTCCTTTAAAGAGGATTTAAAAGTTGAAATTCGTTCAATAGTTTTTAGACTTTGCGGTAAATTATTGAATTCCAAACACCCAATATATTCAATTCTCTGCTTAGTGGTTTCGAGCCTGCATCTTGTCACTCTTAAATTTGAGCTATTTCGTGTGTTGATGGCTGATTGATTAATTCCAAAAGATATTGTGTTGTGACCAATATTCCGCATTGCTTTAAATATAAATACTAGCAATTGCTTTTTATAAAGCCCATATATAGGTAAAACATTTTTTGCAACATCTTTGTATAAAGAAACCGTCGAATACGTTATCGGTAAATTATAAACCGTTTTTAATGCTTTATTTTGTACCCTCTGTAACGCTTTGAGTTCAGTATTATTTTTAGAACCATATACTAATACTAAATAATTTAGATGGCTTTGAATTAATGCTTGATATAGTAATAGTTTAGTTTTTTCATTAAATTTATTTTTAAATTTGTACAGCAATCCAATAACTGGAGATATTCTCGATTTCAAATTTTGAATGTGCATATTCCATGACAAATTACTTTGTAATTCCACTCCCAAATACCTTATCGATTGACTTTCGAACACTTCTTCCCCATCCACAAAAATACTGAAACTGTCAGCGTTGTTATAGGGCTTAAATCTTACAACTTTAGTTTTCTTTGTATTTATTACCAATTTATTTAGCCTTGCATATTCAAAAATCAATGCTGCATCTCTTTCCATATAAGCTTTTAATGCCGTTTCATGTTTATAGGGATAAAACAATGATATATCATCGACATACATGTAAATCTTTCCTGAAAGTCCAAGATTTATTATGTCATTCACATAAATTATAAACAAAAGTGGACCCAAAACACTGCCTTGCGGCACACCATGCTCAACATCACCAAGAAAACTATGACTGCTATTTATTTCCACGAACTGCTTTCTATTTGTTAAATAACTCTTAAAGAGATTCAATTCTTGACCCATGATTCCATAATATTCCAACTTTTGTAACATTATATTATGATCAACGAGGTCAAAAGCTTTAGAAAAGTCATAGAAAATACCTGCTACCGCTTTAAATCCTTGGTCCAACCCCTTACATATGTAGTTAACAACATTCGCCACTGCATTCTCAGTTCCACTTCCTTTTCGAAAACCATATTGACATTCATAGAGTAGTTTATTATTTTCAAAATACGTTAGTACTTGTTGGTGAATTATTTTCTCAAAAATTTTATCAATTATGGATAATAACGCAATAGGTCTACATTTCTCCACGACATTAGCATTTACTTCCTTAGGCAAAGGGACAATTTTTGAGATTTTTAAAATATTTGGATATTCTGAAGTTTCCATAATGCTCTGAAGAATATTAAATAAATGCGGTGCGATTTCTTGACTACACCTTAAAAAAATACTTGGGGACAAGTTATCATGGCCAGATTTCTTGTTTGCGGATAGATTTGAAATAATTTGTAGAATATCTTCGATCGTTATAACACTGAACTGGAATCTACTATTATGACGAATCATGGTTCTAAGACTATTAAAAGAGTCTAAAAGAGTTTATAGACCAACTCTTGAAATAAACAAAAATCATCTGTTAAGCGGAGCATCCCAAAAATAATCTAAAAAATTTCAGAAAAATATGGAAGCAAAAGAATGCAGTTTAAGCAGATCTTAAATTTACATCGTTGGCAAGCACCTAGCATGTATATATGAGATATAGTTTATCTAAATCATTAAATTGGAAGAAAACGTAATTATTAAGAAAAAAAATACACAAAAGATTGTCTTCAAAGAGAATATACTGATTGACTTATGAAGAAACTACCACGTGGGATATCTCTACATTTTAGCTAAGGTTTCGACCCTGAATAAATATGACCAAACAAAAGAAAGCTAAAGGCAAACATATTTATAAATTTAATATTTAAGTTAAAAACAAAATGAACCACTGTCATTACTAATGAAGACATCTCCGTAAATAAGAATAATAGCAACTTATTGAATACATCAAGGTATGTAGTGGTTGTGAGCACGGTTTGATTTGTGACATGAATTCCATTTTTTGGAATTGTAAATTGTATCGATCCCCTAGCAACAGTACTAGAAGACTACCCTGGAAAAAGTGTATAATGCACTTATATTAACCATTTCGACCTTTTTACCAATTAATAAGATTAACCCTTATCCTGTATTTAAAAAAAATGGCGCATACTGTATTTGTGGGTCAATTTTGCTCAATATAATTTTATTTGTATATTTGAATTTTATTAAGTAGTTTGACAGTTTTTACAAGTAATTATGGTATCAGAATGATTTTTACATACAAAATTTGCACACTTGGAACACTTATTTGAATATTACATACATAGCAACGGCCCCTATGAAGGTTTGTCTTTTTCAGTTTTCTTGTAGCATCAGATTGTAAACTGCGAACGATTACTTTGGCTGAATTGCTGTGGGTAATATGCTCTCGACGAGATATTTCCGGTTGAAATATTAATATTAACCGAAATGCGCCAGCGAATGTAAAAAAGCATTACCTTCTAAATTTGTCATATCTATTATAATCTTTAGTAGTTCACTTGGCATAAACAAATCGAATGACGATACAATGTCACTTGTTCTTGCGATTGCATAATGGGTCGGACCAGGAGCACTATCCATAACATTTTCGGCAGCACGTCTTCCTATTTCATTCTGCTTCGGTGGGTGCTCAAACCAAACATATTTTCCATCCTTGGAGAGAAAACTTGATGACACTGGAGTTTCGTTACTAATGCTGGATCCATTTAGACTAGAAGCACTTTCTCCATCTGATCTATTCAATTCATAAGTTGAACCAGTATCAGATATAACAAAATCTTCCTATTCGCTTGAAGAATCACTTGGAGTTGCATCATAATCAGATTGATCTATCAGATCGTCTATTTCTTTAGTATTCAAACGAGACATACCGCGAATATTCACTTCTAAAACACACACGTTGATTACTTTTTTGCGAATGAAATAGAATAGTGGAAACTATATTGATTCTCTTCAGTTTACTCGTTTCCATATATTTTCCCGTTACAATTCTTTTGCACACACTCATGGTACTATTACATGTAGGTGTTGTTGGAACTCTGAGCAACAAACAAAGTCATTTGGTTGTGTGGCTCCATAGAGCTCGCTCAATTCACACGTATTGCTACTCACGTATTGTTGTTACTCTTACTCTTATGGTTGAAAATGCGGTGGCGGTCTGTCTCTCTCTCTCACTTATACTATCATTTTATTCCCGTTACATCTCTACTGTTCTCTGTTGAAGAAATAACGGGTGATTTTTTAAGAGCTTGATAACTTTTTTTTAAAAAAAAACGCATAAAATTTGCAAAATCTCATCGGTTCTTTATTTGAAACGTTAGATTGGTCCATGACATTTACTTTTTGAAGATAATTTCATTTAAATGTTGACCGCGGCTGCGTCTTAGGTGGTCCATTCGGAAAGTCCAATTTTGGGCAACTTTTTCGAGCATTTCGGCCGGAATAGCCCGAATTTCTTCGGAAATGTTGTCTTCCAAAGCTGGAATAGTTGCTGGCTTATTTCTGCAGACTTTAGACTTGACGTAGCCCCACAAAAAATAGTCTAAAGGCGTCAAATCGCATGATCTTGGTGGCCAACTTACCGGTCCATTTCTTGAGATGAATTGTTCTCCGAAGTTTTCCCTCAAAATGGCCATAGAATCGCGAGCTGTGTGGCATGTAGCGCCATCTTGTTGAAACCACATGTCAACCAAGTTCAGTTCTTCCATTTTTGGCAACAAAAAGTTTGTTAGCATCGAACGATAGCGATCGCCATTCACCGTAACGTTGCGTCCAACAGCATCTTTGAAAAAATACGGTCCAATGATTCCACCAGCGTACAAACCACACCAAACAGTGCATTTTTCGGGATGCATGGGCAGTTCTTGAACGGCTTCTGGTTGCTCTTCACTCCAAATACGGCAATTTTGCTTATTTACGAAGCCATTCAACCAGAAATGAGCCTCATCGCTGAACAAAATTTGTCGATAAAAAAGCGGATTTTCTGCCAACTTTTCTAGGGCCCATTCACTGAAAATTAGACGTTGTGGCAGATCGTTCGGCTTCAGTTCTTGCACGAGCTGTATTTTATACGGTTTTACACCAAGATCTTTGCGTAAAATCTTCCATGTGGTCGAATAACACAAACCCAATTGCTGCGAACGGCGACGAATCGACATTTCACGGTCTTCAGCAACACTCTCAGAAACAGACGCAATATTCTCTTCTGTACGCACTGTACGCATTCGTGTGGTTGGTTTAATGTCCAATAAAGTAAACTGAGTGCGAAACTTGGTCACAATCGCATTAATTGTTTGCTCACTTGGTCGATTATGTAGACCATAAATCGGACGTAAAGCGCGAAACACATTTCGAACCGAACACTGATTTTGGTAATAAAATTCAATGATTTGCAAGCGTTGCTCGTTAGTAAGTCTATTCATGATGAAATGTCAAAGCATACTGAGCATCTTTCTCTTTGACACCATGTCTGAAATCCCACGTGATCTGTCAAATACTAATGCATGAAAATCCTAACCTCAAAAAAATCACCCGTTACAAAGCACAAATATTTTGATATAAACGTGTCAAATTCGTTATTATAGCAAAATATAATAAAAAACTTCGTATTATATTTGTATTGGGCAATATTGACCCATAAATACAGAATATGTAATTTTACTTGTAGGCCCTAACCAAAAAGGGACTTTAATTAAATAAGGCCTTACAGAACAAATTTAGGCCAAAAAAATAATTGTCAGAAAATTTCACGAATCAATGTTAAGAACTTCCAAAATTATTAGGAAACAAAAATGGTTTGGGCAATTTTGACCCATTAATACAGGATAAGGGTTAATACGTATTTTCGTGGATAACCCGAAATTTTTAAAATAAGCGCCAATATTAAAAAATAATGAAGTTGATTTCTCCAAATAGTTTAGATTATTACTCATTTATTAAGAATCTAAGAAAAATCTAAAATTCAATTATATTTTTTTTTTTTAATTAAATCAAAAATTTTCAATACAAATCAATTTTAAACCCTCAAAGTGCATATATGCAGAGGGTATATATCAGTTTTTCATTCCGTTTATAACGCATCGCAATAAATAAACCATATGCGTAATTCCATGTCAAATCAACCAATGGGTGTACACTACCTTCTCCAAATTGTATGATTTTTCGTAGGAAGACAGATTATTACAGAACTAAAATAAGTGCAAAGTTTGAGGGCGCTGGCACTTCTGTATCCGGAAATATGTGGTCTTGAAAATCGTAAAAAAAGGTCAAAATTTACAAAGTTGTACTTACTTAATTATCATTTTCTTGAAAAGTATTATAGTTACGCAACTCATCAAGGTTGCATTTGAAAGGTTAATTAATTACCTTTAATTTGATATACAACATGATTTTTTTTTTGGAAAGGGCCAAGGTCACATCTCTTGACCTATAATTCGGGAGGCTATAGCTGTAAAAAAGACAATTTTAAAAATCTGAAAAAAATATATGTTTAAGATTGGTTCCTTCCCTAAAGTTCCAAAAAATTTCAGACTGGGGGTATGCTTGGATCCAGAAATATTTATCATAGAGTAAAGGTAGATATTTAAAAAGTCGGTGCTGTTACTGTTACTGTTTATGAATGTGGTTGGTTGTGCTCGTGAGCGTCGGCGGGCTATGCACGCACGCCGCTATTTGTTTCTGGTTCTTTAGCTCTGTACTGTACTCAGTACAGACCTGTGTTAGGGTTGGTATAAATGTTGTCGGGTGTGGTTCGTAGTGTCAAATAACTTGGATATAGAGAAATTATTGAAAAACGAGAAGTCAAAGGAAGCACCACGAAAAAAAACCATTCTAAGCACGTTGCTTTAAAAAACCACATGTGTTGCTATAAAATCAATATTTTTAAATAAAACCAAAAGTGTTCAAAGTGATTGTTTTTTGCCTCTGTAAACAATGTGTCATTTAATACAATATATTGTTGTAATCCATTTAAAAAAGTTGCTCATGTCCGGAATGCAAGAGGACTTCGAAAAGTTCAGCAATGGATGACTGGAATTAGTAATAACATTTCAATATCAAATAAAATATGTGATATATGCAGAAGAGAACTTTATAAATTAAAAGGAAGTGTAAACAATAATATTCAATCTATGAGCGAGCCAGAAAACGAGACTTCAGACTCGGAAAGTGAAGCATCAGTTTCGGGAGATGTTCGAATTTCTAAGTTAAACGAAAGTTTAACATATTTACAAGAATCTCCAATATGTTCGAGAAAAATTCCATTAAAAGGGTATACAACTAGAAAGTTAGAAAAAATAACAACATCAGTTAAAACCAACATTTTCCCAAATTCAACACCTTCAACCTCTCACGTATGCCCAGAATCGGAAATAATCGAACAACTAAAAGAAAAGTTTAAATCAATAACTAAAAACAGTGATAAAATTCAACTTTTAACTATTTTACCTAAAAGCTGGACATTGATAAGAATGGAGGAGGAATTTCAAATAACAAATTTCATGGCACGAAAGGTATTGAGTACACCGAATCCAAAACTTGGAAAACGATTGCCATTAGAAATTGTTGATGTGGTGAAAATCTTTTATGAAACTGATGATGTCAGCAGATGTCTACCAGGATGTAAAGACTACGTGTCAATAACAGAAAATGGTGTAAAAGTAAAAAAAAATAAAAGACTTTTACTCGGAAATCTTCGAGAAGTTTATGCTTTATTTAAAGAAAAACATGAAGGGATAACTATTGGAATTTCTAAATTTTGTGAACTTCGGCCAAAAAATGTGGTTCTAGCAGATGCGTCAGGAAGCCATAATGTATGTGTTTGTAAAATACATCAAAATACAAAACTAATGCTCCACGCAATAAACCTGAAAAAATTGACAGAAAATGTGCAGGATTTTGTGCTGGAAACTTATAAAGATTGTTTAAAAAGACTTATATGCAATCCCCCATCACCAAATTGCTACCTTGGCAGATGTAGCATGTGTCCAGATATACAAAATTTTAAAGAGAAACTTGGTGAATTATTATTAGAAAATGAAATTGATGAAATCATGTATAAACAGTGGATAAGTGTAGATAGAGACTCTTTGGAAACTATTATTAAAGAAACTGATTCTTTTCTGGATTCTTTATGCGAAAAACTGCAAACTCTTCTACCCCATTCATTCGTATCTAAAGAGCAGGGTGCATAATTGGTGTCAGCAAACTCTTCAGAACTGCAACTTTGCATATTTAACGGAAAAAGATTATGAAGAAGAAGAGAAATTGCTAACTGATAGATTTATAGGATTACGTACAATTCCGGGAACTCAAAAGCAGCACAGCTTCATACCAATTTCAAAAACACAATTACAAGCTAAAATTTATTCCGCTGATAGCAAATTTGTAATTGAAAACATTTATAATAAAACTAAACAACAACAACAGCATTCATCATAATAATGTCAACAACAACAACAACAACAACAGCATTCATCATAATAATGTCAACAACAACAGCATTCATCATAATAATGTCAACAACGCCAACAACAACAACAGCAGCATTCATCATAATAATGTCAACAACGCCAACAACGCCAACAACAACAGCATTCATAATAATAATAATTCACTTGTTAAATATCTACCTTTACTCTATGATAAATATTTCTGGATCCAAGCATACCCCCAGTCTGAAATTTTTTGGAACTTTAGGGAAGGAACCAATCTTAAACATATATTTTTTTCAGATTTTTAAAATTGTCGTTTTTACAGCTATAGCCTCCCGAATTATAGGTCAAGAGATGTGACCTTTGACCTTTCCAAAAAAAAAAAATCATGTTGTATATCAAATTAAAGGTAATTAATTAACCTTTCAAATGCGACCTTGATAAGTTGCGTCACTACAATATTAATCAAGAAAATGATAATTCAGTAAGTACAACTTTGTACATTTTTATAGTTTTTCTCGATATTCAAGACCTCATATTTCCGGATCCAGATGCGTCAGTGAACTTAAATTTAGGATTTTTCTTATTTCTCGGATACACTTTAATCCTGCCAAAATTCAGCCAATTTGGAAACAGTGATGTAAAAAACAGCCATATTTTAAGTTGAGTTCAGATGGTTTAACCCATATATTTTCTTGATCCTTATAACAAGAGAAGTTGTTTTTTAAAAAAACGTTTTTTTTTTTTTTGAAGTACCATAATTCAAAAAGTATCTTTCTTAAAGTATCAATTTTTAAAATACCTTTTTAAAAAAGTACCTGTTTTTAAGTACCTTTTCTTAAAAAGTATAATTTTTTTTGTAAAAAAGTACCACATTTTAAAAAGCACCTATTCTCTAAAAAAAATTTTTTTTCTTAAAAAGTAACCATTAAAAAACATCTTTTTTTTAACAAGTACATTTTTTTAAAAATATACCCTTTCTTAAAATGAACATTTTCTTAAAAAGTATTTTTTTAAAGTACTCTTTTTTTAAAAAAGTACCTTTTTAAAAGAACAACTTTCTTCTTAGAAAGTTACCTTTTCTCAAACAAGGATCTTTTATATAAAATAACTTTTTTTAAATAAATTAAAAAAAGGAAAATTCTTTTAAAGTACTTTTTAGTAATAATCACATTTTCCGGGTAGAAACTTTTTTTTTGAAATACCGCATATTTTTTAGCTCTCAAAACATTTAAAAGTATTATTCTTTATTGTGACTATTGGTATTCTGTTGTAACGCATTGAACAAATAATTGGGACCTCATAAAGTATTTGTATTCTTAATCACTATAACAACTCGAGTCCATATAATGTCCGTACATGCGTCGCCATGTCTGTCTTTTGAAATTACGGTCATTCAACAAAACAAACCATATACCTGGGTAAAGTTAAAATAATATTGTTTGTCGTTACTACGAGTAGGTTGGTATTTGAAATGGGTTAAATCGGGCATCACTGTGTCAAGATATGGTCTAAAATATGGAGAACCTCCAAAAATGCTGAAATCATTTGGTAGTAAGTTTAACAAATTGTTTACTTTTTTCAAATATTTTGTTTATATTTATTATCAATACTCAAACCGAGGTGGAGGGTATCAAAGATTCGGCACAGCCGAATTTAACACTCTTACTTGGTTTTTATTTGCAATACTACTAACATAGCGCATGGTCGTTGTGTCTGTTGGTATGATTTCATAATTTTTTTTAAGGCTTTTTTGAACTGTGAATGTTGTTGTACAACTATATGTTCAACCATTAAAATATTACAACACACTGGTTTTTATGTTTTTTTTTAGAGGTATCTACATATTTTTGCTCGTATCTAAACACAATGATGCCCGATTTATCCCGTTTAAAATACCAATGTGGTGGGAATAATGGCAAATGACATTATCGTAACTTTACCCAGTTAAATGGTTTATTTTATGAATGAGTGTGATTTCAACAGACAGGCGGACACCGCTATAACGACTGGAGCTGTGATAAGGATCAAGTATATACTTTATGGGGTCGGAAATTAGTTTTTCGATGCGTTACAAACGGAATGATAAATCTATATATACCCTCTGCCACTGAGGTGTGGAGGGTATAAAAATATAAGCTATTTTTCAAATGACACGCAGAAACATATAGAAATTTTAAAGAGAATTACGTTTACATTATTTTTTTCAACAGATCTACTTTTGAAGTATAAACACAATTGCGATCGACCGAAATATAGTATTCATAATTTAAATTCATTTTATTATTTTATTTATAAAAAAAAATACAAAAAAGCATGCGTTCGATGTTCTGCATTGCATTCCATCTTATATTTTTTTTTTTTTTTTTGTAGTGTGGGATGTATGAGCACTCAAAGTTCTTCGGCAGGGGTCCAATTGTACATCCGTTAAGTTATTACGATATTTTTATTTGATTATTTTTAATTGTGAAAATGATGATTCACATAATAAATCCAAAAACATACATTAAAGATTTCAAAATATTTTCGGAAGAACGGAAACTATTCTGCCGATACATATTTCCGAATGTTTTCCTCAAATTCTCTTGATTTACTTAAAATAGAACCTGTTCTACTGGCCGTGTAGCACTATTTCGCGACAAATGCAAGTCATTAATAGCATTAATATCACCAGAGCGATATAGCCTTGCTTCGCCATGTGGAAGGCACAATTTGGTCGGGGTTTCGAATAAAAATCATTTTTCGTCACTCGTCACAATTCCGTGGCATTTCAGCAGCATTTCACAAGTGACTGCGATTTTATTTTTGACGTTCATTCAAATTGTGTGAGACTCATTTACCTAGTTTATTGATCTTCCCCATTGATCTTTAACTTATGCTGATTGTTATTAGTTATTAGTTTTATATAGAAAGGAAACATACTGGACCCCGACACTCCCCAAAATAGCTATTTGAAAAATGTCCATATAACGTATCACCACTCTGGTGTTCACCATATGTTTCTAATAGCAAACGTTGACAAAAGTCTTAACTGGAGTGTGTTTGTAGTCCAACGAACGAATATAATGGCGTATCTGTCAAATTATTCCGCTGTGTACTTTTCGCTGGCGCCATCTCTTAGATAAACCGAAAAAACGTATGCATTCACCCGGGATTTAAATCTCAACAGATTCCTTATATCGGAAAAAACTGTAGAAATTGGACCTACCATATTGCCGTGTTCGGTAACGCCGTTGTATTGGTGGCCCAAAAGTACACAAGTTTTGAGAAATTTCATACATAAATAATCTGACCTACTTTTTTATATTTAGTTTTCCAAATATTGATCATTTCAAAAAAAAAATAAAAAAATTATCAGGACTTTATTGTTATATCTTAGCATTTCCATTGCCGTCGATGTCGATGCCATTAATAAAACAACCAAATACTAAATATTCTTGATATACTCGTCTTTTGTATTTTAACCCACTTTTAATGAAAGTTATTTACTTCAACAGCTCCTTTTTAGTTGTGTTTTTTTTTGTATCTTACACTGCTCTTATAGAAATACAAATATATACATATATATATTATATGTCCCAAATGTTCAATATGGAAAATTTCCGAAAAATAAATGCACTCAACATAACTCAGAAGAAACGTTGGTTAAATTTCATTTCATTATTTCTTTGAAAGTCGAGAAAAATATTGTCATAAATTAAGATTATTGCATGTGTTATTGAGGTTATTTTACGAGGTACTTTTTTACTCTCTTGGCAATTTGTAAATAAAATTCATTGTTATTTGTACAGAAATTGTTGTTTTTTTATGTTTATGTTTTTCAACAGAAACATATCATAATATTGGAGTTAAGAAAATGAGTTTTTAAATACTTAAAAACAGACAGTCTTTCTCAACCCCGGTTTTCGTTTTTTAAACCGGGTTTAACAAGTTCGCTTTATGTGTTTTATCAAATTGCAAAATTTCAATAAATTTTTTTATACCCATCCTGTGGTCAGGTTATATGATGTTTGTAACTACCAAAAATATCTGACTTAGACTCACCTTTTATTATAGATAACGACTCAGAATCAGTTACTGAGTCGACTTAGTCCTCATAAAAAAAAAATTACATCCAATATGAACTTATTCATATGTGCAGACCATAAATTCATAACAAAGTCATTCAAATTTGGTTTTTACTAATTTCTATATCCAATTATGACCTTCGCAAAGTTGGACTTAACACCCTTTCTCGAAACTCATGATATCGTATAATCGGTCTGGGACGACTACAATTTCTTACTTTTTTTTATTATACGGTTAATTTGTTTCTTAATAAAAATAACCAAAAACATTTTACGAAGTATAAACAAACTGTGTGAATTATAAATATACTTTCTCGTAAGGGACAACATAAGTTCTTCAAATTTGTTTTTATGTAGCTTAAAACCAGCTTCATTGTAAGTTTTGATGTCGTAACTCAATTTTTTTAATTTTTCAGGACAAGAAAAATACGTAACTTTAAATTTTGGAAAATACTGTCAGTAACAGCATATATTTTTGTTAATTTTAAAAACATCTTTGAACCTTAAGTGAACCTGTAGGTAAACTACTCTGTAAGAAAGAAACGGCCGGCAAAGCACTCTAAAAGGTAAAATTGACATTGGCGTTTTAAAGTGCACGCTCGGGGCAGTTATCTTTAAAGCGTTGACAAAACAAAAAAAAAAAAGTAAAATATTTTCTAACATTATAAAAACAAGTTTGATGTTATATTTTTAAATGGCAATATTTTTCAGACAATACAAAAACCATTTTCCACTTATCCACTATCCACTTTCCATTATCCACTTTCATCAAACAGCATATAACTGGAAAATGTTAGAAATTGCAGTAAAAATTACATTAAAATAAATTTTAATATTGTAAAAGTTAAATGTATTCTGACAACATTTCATAACGATGGAATCGATATGACTCTTTAACACAATTAATGTTAATAACAGAGTTGTAAAATTGTAAAACAAATACTGAGTATTAGATTCCAGCTATTATATTAATGACACAACACTGGTAAAAGTTCACAATATTATTGATCTTGATATTTTGTTAGATCACAGGCTTAATTTTTGTGATCACATTGCGTCTGTCAACAAAGCTAATGGTGTTCTTGGTTTTATGAGACGCTGGTCCAAAGTTTTTTTTGATCTATATATAACAAAACAATTATATACCTCGTTAGTTCGCCCTATTTTTGAATATGGATAAATTATATGGGATCCTTGCTATACCATTCATATAAACAGTATTGAATCTTGGGACTTTGATGGAATTCATTTGAGCTACCGCCTTATGTTAAAAGACTTGGTCTTATTAAGTTACCAACTTTAAAAAATCATCGAGTGATGCTGAGTATCTCATTTCTACTTTGATTAATTTGTGGTGATGTTGATTCTGAGTTGTTGCTTGGTAAAATTAACTTTTGCGGTCCAACTAGACCAACTCGTAACTTCCAGCTGGTAA
The DNA here is from genome assembly GCA_963682025.1 of Cordilura impudica. NCBI lineage: Eukaryota > Metazoa > Arthropoda > Insecta > Diptera > Scathophagidae > Cordilura > Cordilura impudica. The sequence goes on from OY821521.1 coordinate 109,402,076, forward strand.
ATCTAAAATACAATAGATCTGTTTATGCCAACAATGACTTCTTTCGCCGTATTTGTGAAAATTTCAACAAATGTTACCATATTGTAAATATCTCTGAAACCAATGATGTTGTTAAAAGAAAAATTATTTTACATTTGAATACTTAATTTAATTTCTTTGTATTACATATTTAGTCTGTAAGGTTGTATAATCTGTAGACTTAAACAAATAAGTAAATAAAAAATTATACAAACGTAATGGAAATATCCTAATACATACTTTGCGAGTGCTTTGTTTTTTTTTTTTTAACCATCTGGAATTTCTGCCCGGATACGTTAAAAGATAAACGTAAATTACGTTGACCCACCTCTGTGAGTTAGTAATGATTTTCGAGAACTATAAAAGTCAAAGGCGAAAGTATCAAAATATTTCTTAGTTCATTAAAGTCCAATAACGCTTCGTTGATTTTAAATAAAATTCTCAATTGTTGAATTATTCGACACAACAACAAACACAATTTTAAATGCATTTTATATGAATTGAATGAAACAAGTTAATTTAAACATTTCAATACGTACACATCATTATTATTTAGTTAGTATTTCATTATTTTTATTGTTTATATATAAATATTAAAAAAAATAATAATAATTTATTTAAAGAAAAATAACATAAAACAAGTAAGAAAATTATAGTCGGTCTAGACCGACTATACGATACCCTATACCATGCGTTTAGAAACCCTATCTCTTAGGCCCAACTAACTGGACATTGAAAATAAGCAAAAACCAAATTTGAGTGGGATTTTTATTAATTTTTTTGGATGCAGATATGAAAAAATTCATATCGGATGCTATATCTATAAAGGGACTAGGTCCAAAAATGGACCGATCCTGATCATGTTTGGTAAAGTCTCTTGTATTTTGCAAAAATATGTACAAACAAAATTTGAGAAGAATCAGTTCAATATTTTTGTTTTTTAATAGATTTAAGTGAAGATCGGGAAGCAGCTCTATATGGGGTCAAAGGGATCATTTTTGGACTACTCATTAGTGGATGTAATGAACGCATACAAACCCAATTTGAGTAATATCTATATGACAATTTGGATCTTATGGCAATTTATGTCGATTTCATATGGGTAATTTGTATGGGGGCTAGGTCTGAACATGGACCGATTCTCACCAATTTCAATAGCGTTCATCCCATGGCCGATAAAAGCTTATATACCAAATTTCATCAAAATATATTCATATTTGCGACCTGCAGTTTGATTACAAGCTTTACATGAACACACAGACGGACGGACGGACGGACGGACGGACGGACGGACGGACGGACGGACATTGTTAAATCAACTCAGAAAGTGATTCTGATTCGATCGGTATAATTAAAGATGGGTCTAGGTCAAATATTTTTGGTTGTTACAAACAGCAGCACAAAGTCATTATACCCAAACCACATAGTGGTATAGGGTATAATTAACAAATAAACAAGGAAACAAATTAATTTCTGCATTTGTTGTAATCTACTGGTGCCTGTAATTGTTTATTATACCCTATACCACTATGTGGTTTGGGTATAATGACTTTGTGCTGCTGTTTGTAACAACCAAAAATATTTGACCTGGACCCATCTTTAATTATACCGATCGAATCACAATCACTTTCTGAGTTGATTTAACAATGTCCGTCCGTCTGTGTGTCCATGTAAAGCTTGTAATCAAACTGCAGGTCGCAAATATGAATATATTTTGATGAAATTTGGTATATAAGCTTTTATCGGCCATGGGATGAACGCTATTGAAATTGGTGAGAATCGGTCCATGTTCAGACCTAGCCCCCATACAAATTACCCATATGAAATCGACATAAATTGCCATAAGATCCAAATTGTCATATAGATCTTACTCAAATTGGGTTTGTATGCGTTCATTACATCTATTAATGAGTAGTCCAAAAATGATCCCTTTGACCCCATATAGAGCTACTTCCCGATCTTCACTTAAATCTATTAAAAAATAAAAATATTGCACTGATTCTTCTCAAATTTTGTTTGTATATATTTTTGCAAAATAAAAGAGACTTTACCAAACATGATCAGGATCGGTCCATTTTTGGACCTAGTCCCCATATAGATATAGCATCCGATATGAACTTTTTCATATCTGCAGCCAAAAAAATTAAAAATCCCACTCAAATTTGGTTGTTGCTTATTTTCAATGTCCAGTTAGTTGGGCCTAATAGATAGGGTTTCTAAATGCATGGTATAGGGTATCGTATAGTCGGTCTAGACCGACTATAATTTTCTTACTTGTTTAATTATGTGTGAATGTGTATTACCCAATTACAGGCAAAAGTTTTATATAAATTTAAAAAGAAAGAAGATCCTGTGGATGGATTTCATTGTGGATATTTAATGGTGAATGAAGTGTGACCATTCAAGGGCTTTCAATGTTTTGCAAAAAATCAATATTCATGACCAACGATTCGAACTTTTATCAAGCAAAAAACGCAAAACAGCGCTAAAATGCGCTAAATGAGAATGTAACGAAAAGCGCCAGTGTTTGACGTTACTTTTTAAAGTGCATATTTGTAACAATAAATACTACATATACGTTTCGGGAGAGAATATCTTAGATCCAGTTTTGCTGAGGCTATAACGATATAGAAAATACGATTAAAACGAATTTTAGTGATATTGTGATTATATTGTGTCGTTCATATCTGATGTTATTTTTATATAGCGATTAGCTCAAAAAATTTATCATATATAGGAAAATCACTTATTTTTCTAAAAAACACATACAAATCATAAAATATATCACTCTATAACTTTTGGAAATAGCGACAGCTGTCAGTTTCGTTTTGATATTTGATTGTATACACATACAGAACACACGTCAACTAGCCAATAGTGGAATACTCTCGACTATTTTATACGGAATAATTCGGAAGACTTTTCAACAGGACGGTACAGGTGCACACAACTCGCGTGACAATGGACATTTTGAATGAGATTTCACCTAATCTCTTATTTTGGCGATTTGTGCGAGAACTTATTGTCCAAAGTTCTTGCCTAAACGATTAAAAACCGTTAAAAAGAGCCCAAATGGTAATCAACAATGCCGGTGCATATTTAGGTTATAGAAAAACAACATCAGGTGAGTGTTTTTGGCTCACATTGTATAAAAACATAATATATTTTTCTTTTCATCTGAGAAAATAAAATTTTTAGTTAAATGGTTTTGCATTAAAACTGACGATATATTTCTATTTAACAAAAAACCTTTAAAATATATATCTTTTTAGAATTTCTTTTACAAGGGCGGATACGAAAGTCAGCAAAATTTAAAATTAATTAGATTAGATAATGGAATTAATTATTTTGTTGTATTTTGGCATCTACCATTAGAAATTGAGCACTCCCTTCTCAATATGGGTTTAGGATGACAGCAGTGGCAGCAATGGTAGTGTAAATATTTTAATGAAATCTGTAATGGCTTCTTTCATGCCATTCCACACACTAAACGCTTTACCATTAGTGATGACAAATTGCGTATTTTCGGATTTAGTTTTTAATATAATGGCATTTCGAATCATTTAATTTAAATTTCACGTATTTAGGAATAAGATTTTGATTCAGATAACATTTTCTTTGTAATAACACGTTTTACGATGTGCAATGAAGTCAAATTTCTAGTAGTAAAAATTGTAAATATTTTTTTATTGCAACAATTAAAGTATGTATTACTGTTTTTCAAAGTAATGAGCAAATTTTTTTATATTATTTTAAATATGGAAGTTAAGATGTTGCATTTTTTATGGTCAGAATAGAACTCGAAGTTACAACCAAATATATTTTTTAAAGTAGAAAAAAGACATCTTTTTGGTATTTTATTTATAGTGCGAACTTTTTAGAAAACATTTTTTTAAAATAAATAACATAAAAAGAGAAAAAGCCCGAAATGAAAAAAAGTTGATAGATTTGTTACCAAAAAAGAAAAAACCCTAATTTTATGAAATCACATGTATCACTATGTCATTTTCAACTTCCTGTAAGAATGATCTGGTAAGAGGTTTTCATACTACAACTTTTAGTATTGCAGTTGATATGGCTATGCTAATATAGAGAAAGCTAATTTGAAAAAATGCTGAGCTTGTTCGACTAACTATAAAATTGTACAATTCCCGTATTATTTTTTTATTTTTCTTAGAGTTAAAAAGTTAATTAAGCATGCGTGGAAATAATAGGCAGAAGGTAATTATTTCATCCAGCGATGTCTTTAATTTTTAAAAATGTATCTTGTCTATTATTAGAAATTATTAAAACCTAAAGAAAATTTAAAACTAATTTTTTGTAAATATATACAACATAGATCAAGCAAGAAATTTTGAAATTGATTACAGAATTTATGGGTGCTTTTTTTTATCTTTTAAGTTGATTCCCATAAATTTTACAGCAATATTAAAAAAAAAACTTTCTATCTTGTTGTTTTTTCTTTCTTTTTTTTTTTAAATTACAAAGGAGTCTACCGAATATCAATCATTTTTCTAACAACAAAAAATAAAAAACATCTTGGCTTATGCATTTCTGAGCTTGCTGACTGCACATAAAATGTATATTATGAATCTCATCAATTCATTAATTGGGTCACAAATATTTTTTTCCTTTCCTTTACATCTCTTTGTTTGTTGGTTCTGACGTCACATAACAACCTGTGTTTTTTCTCTCTATTTGAAGAAAATCCAGTTTTGAATGTAGATTTCATCGAAATTATATCTAAAAGTTTTTATAAAGAAAAAAAACTTAAAATCCGAGAATTTAAAATTTTTCTGCGAATAAATACGTAATGCATGGAAACTTATTATTAGTATATATTTTTTTTAAGTTGTGGACACTACATCATATTGCATTACAAATTTCCATGAGTATGTTCAACATTATTTACCTCACCTTTTTTCGTCCAATGTTCGAACAGCAGCTATAAATTGATGGCATTATTACTCGAATGAAAGAAAAACGAATGAAACAATAAATAGTTTATATTATTTTATTGAATGAGTAACTATTGTCATTTTATTTTTAATAGCTTGATGATTCCGTGTTCCAATTCTGTGAGTCGGTTAAAAATTTTATTATTTTCTATTTTGTTTTCAATTAATTGCCGATTTACAATTTGAATATACATAACTCTGTTTCTAATTATCCAACAGATATAAACATTTTACAGTCAGAGATGTCATATAAATATTTAATAAAACAGAAATAGGAAAAAAGTCGTTCTGATATAATTTACTTTATTTAAATTTAAACAATACTCATTACGATGTCAATGGTTGATATCTGTTGGAGAACGTTGCCTAGAAAATTAGAAAATAGATTTTGGTACATAAATGAAGTACTATTTTCAGTACTATTATTGAAGTACTATTTTCAGGTGTAAACTCGGAGATGAAATAAAAAAAAAATTTATAATTAATTGATAAACCAAAAAAAAAAAAAAAAATACACCAGAAGAGATATTCAATTTATGATTTTCATTCACACGAATAGGGTAACGATAGGTCGTTTGTTATCAATTACTATTATCTAAATTTTGTTGTTTGACTTTTGACCATGGCTAATACCACTTGTTGATTATTGATAATACTTCACTCAGTAATTCCAAGTAGTGGCATCACACTACAACTACATAGCACATTGATTTTGTAGTATCAGTAGGGGGAAATCCATTCAATATTTCGTTTGTAAGCTTTTTGATTTCTTTGTTATTTGAACATGTTTAATCAATATGCACATACAGACTCGCACATACCGATTTTATATGTTGTGATTCATATTATTAAAAGTTGTTTTCGGTAGCAAATGCTTGAAAACGTCATAATGAACGGTTCCTTTTAATTTACATAATTTTTATTTATGATTTTTGCTCAGTATATGAGTTTCACTCAATACAAAATACATGTTTTTAAATATCACAATTGTATGGTGAGTTTTAGAAAAATCTTATATCTACGTTAATTATATGATTAAATATTTAATATATCGGAATTATGTTTCAAACATCATATGGGCCACTGCGTTTATTATTTATTATTAAACAAATTTTAGTACATTTTAAAAGATGCCCGGTTTTAGAACCTGCAGAAAATCGATTTTATTTTTTATTCAAATCGGTATCGAAAGTCAACAAAAAAAAAACAACATGCCAAAATGTTCAGTCTGAAATGTTGAAAGATATTAAACTTACTTTGGTTGTATGAAGGATGAAGATTATATTTATATTTTTATTGAAAAACGCACATACATATTAATTTTGTTTAAATATTTATGTATTTATTGAACATTTAAAGAACACATCCATTGAAAAACTGAAAACTTAATATATTTTTACTACAATTTAGAAAAATGAAAATCACAAAAAAAAAAAAATACATTTTGGTTAAAATTATTTTTAAATTTATAATAAATTTAAAGTGTAAATATATAAATAAGTAATTGGATAAATAAGTAATGACAAATTCGTGTTAAACTTTTTAATAATATGGAGTTTATACGGCTTGGTAGATTTACTGTCAGACGGAAGATTTGGTTTAAATGTAAAAGAAGAAAAATTTATAAAACTAAACTTATTTATACCAATATACTGATTTCATTAATTCTGATTTAATAATTGTATTATATGATTAAAAACCGTCTATATATCAAAGAATTTCTAACATAATTGTATAAGGGATTCCAATCTTGAAATGTATCATCGTTTAGAATATCATAGATATCATAATCTGTTAATCTTGAGTATCGCATGTATATATATATATATGTAATAGCACGGGACTCCTTCCCAAGAAATGTTGAATTGTTTCCTCTTCTTTTAAGTTGCACATAAAACAAATTCTGGATTGTGTGCTAAGTTGTTCGATTCTATATTTAGTTGCGTTTAAATGCAAAAGATTACCACGTGTTTTCATTATCAACGAAATTTTTTGCTGGTTGTAGCTCTCATTACAATAAGTAATACTTTTAGAGTTGTCGAAAAATTTATAAATTCTTCGTTCACTTTATAATGCCCTTTCATAATTGTTACGATATGATTTTGTCTTCATTTGTTGGAGTTAAGCTCTACATGTATTGTTCCATAGGTCTTTGGATTGGTTTATGTTATCGGAATCTATGTTGAGGTTACTTAGACGATCAATGTAGTCTTTATACCAATAAATATTTTTGGAGATTATTACTTTTGATAGTTTTTAGAGTAATCTTTTGTGAACATAGTCAAACAGAATTCTGGAAACATATTTCAAATGTTATCCATAGGAATAAAAATGTGCGTCTTCCTGACCAGATTCTAAAACGTAATTTGGCGTAATGCGGCAATTTCAGAAAACGTTTTGTAAAAAATCTGCAACTTATCAACATCTTCAAACATAGGAATTCCCCATACGTGCGCTCCATAAGATTGAATTGACCTCAAACGGCCTGAAATAATTTCCATTTAGCTTTTAACGACACACCCCTTTTTCCCATAAAGTTTTTCCATGTTATATTCATGTAAACTATTCATGTCTTTTTTGCACTCACGTGGTTGGCGAAAAGCATTCTAGGAGTCAGAAAAATACCTAGATATTTATACCACGACACAATTTTAACTTCCATTCCCCATAAATATATATAAATTAAAAAAAAAAAAAAAAAAAAAAAAAAAAAAACTGGTTCATAATTTTTTATGTTTTTAAAGATATTAACAAAGCGCCGCTAGATTGGGTATTTCGGCCACTGTGCCATGGTTATCTTAAAGATTAAGGCTTCTTATAAAGCCAACTACTCTATTTGGCATGATATATGTCAAATGTCCCGGGGAATAACGGTGTATCCTCCAAGGGCAAGGGTTCCTTTGCCTCTTAGTGTTGGACATTCACAGAGAATGTGTTTTGCTGTTTCCACCCCCTTTTCGTAAAACCTACAAGTGTCTGTAACAGACAGACTTTGTATTCGTAGATGATATCTAAGATTACAGTGTCCAGTAAAGAATCCCGTCAAGGTCATTAAGTCCTTCATATCAAGGGAAAGTAATCTTTCCGACCGAACACTGGATGAAGTTATAAATCTCTTGCATATATTAAAAATATGTAAATAAGCTGATTCGCAAAGATATGTTAGATATATTAAACTATGGTTAACTACTACAATAGAGATTATCATATGGAGACTAGATACAAAGATGGTCCAAATATGATCATATTTTGTTCATATACATATACAATCAATATAATTTCTTTGTACATATGTCTTTTAACAGATTTAAGTGCATAGGGAGACAACTTTTTATGGAGATTACAACTAAAACTAATTTGATGATTGTATACAAAAGATCGCGAAAACCGCACCTATTTTTTTATATTTTGAATAGATAAATAGTTTATGTATCTTCTATGATTCTGCAATTCTGGATCAAAATATTATGAAACTCTGACTTTAGACTAAAGATAACGAGATTTTCATGCATTTTTTTTTTTTTTGTTTTTACTGTGATTTTCAGTTCCAAAACTTTACTAAAAGTATTAATTGAGGTCTGGAAACGAAAGAAGCAGTATATACTATATATGTCCACGGACGACTAAATAATAAAAATCAGTCAGAGAACGAAAAATTAATGACGGTTATATGAAATTTTATAATGGTCATTTTATGTCACTAAAACGTTTGTGACAAATACATAGGTAACAAAATACATATGTATAAGGGTTAACTAGTTACAAGAATTATCAGCAGTAATCAACACCTTTCCATCAATGCTATGGAAATGAAAAACGGTTGAAAATGACAAACTTATTGAAATCTTAATGAAAATCGTAATAAAAGACATCAACAAATAACAAATGAACTCGCCAGGTAGATTTTTAAAAAGTCTTGACGCAGAATCGATGAATTGTCCAATTAAATAATAAATTTTATACAAGGTACCTGAATAATTTTCTTAAGCTCTACATAAGGAAAAGCCATTTTTGGAGGCTATTTTAAAACGCGGGCAGTTATAGGTTATAAGTTAAAAAATCAATCTAATGTATATATATCCACTTATTTTCTTATGTAATGTTGCGGTATTTAATTCAACACAGAGGGGACATTTTTGCTATTTCAACTCAGACAGTGAGTAAAAGTAATACTATAGTTGAATGCAATAAAATCGATAGACACTTTGTTTAAGATACAAAAAATATTTTCCGAAAAGAATATCAAAACACACAAATGTCTAGTTTTTCTTATTAAAATTTCTTTGAATTTTTATTATTATACAAAGTTCTTATATAACAGTTTGACTTCGATTTGGAAAATATTTAATACAACAATTCCAATTCAAAGATCTAAAGTTCTTAAAGATTCATCGCCATCAGTTCTTTACCAACATTGAATTATTTTATATGTTATTTGACATGTTTCCACACACAAGATCATAAATAAATCTTATTATTGTTAGTCGTTGTAGTTTGTGTGACTATTATTTTAATAATAATAGTGGTTGTGTGTGTGTGTGTGTGTGTGTGCGTGTGTATGTATGTTGAATTTGCATTTCATAAATAAATAAAGTACTTTACCCGGTGACTACAAATTAGTTAATTGGAAGTGGTTTATAAAATCGGAAGTAAAACATTTTTTGTCGTCGTTTGCAATACATATCACATGATTATTTGCAAATTGTTGTTTTTTTTTAAATCGTTTAAACGAAATTAAGCCACTGAACTTATTGTTTTTTTTCTTCTAAACTTTTGCTAATCGAAAGAAAAAAAAAAAAAAACAAATATTTTGTACAAGTTTAGCATTTAGAATCGCTTCATTTAGTTTTGACTAAATTTTAAAATTCCGTCTGAGATTCAAATTATATTCAAAAAGTGTCAATTTAACGACTGATAATGGAAGCTCATAAATCATTAATATCGTTTGTTTAATTTATTGAATAAACCGAAATTTGCATACTTTTAATGCTCGATCCTACCAGTGTTAAATAGTGCTGGCGTATTCTCCAAGTATGGTGCAGAAACTGCTGCCCAGTGTGGAGGCTTTTGACAAAACATTTAAAATATATTAGACTACTGCAGTTGGTAGTTTAGCCAAAGTATTTCGTTGATCACCAGCTAAAGGAAAATGCTCTTCTAAATTCAACTTTAAGCTGATATCAACATTTCCAATCCGTTGCAAACTGCGATTTATAGACCAAAAACGTTGTTTTGTTTTATTATTTCAGTTTAAAAATACCATTTTTGTTCGTTAAGATAATAAAGACTTGCATTGTGGAATTTGAATCAGAAACTTTGTTAAACTTTCGTTAAAACTCTGTTGTTAAAATTGAACAAAAATCAAATTATATAAATTTAACTAGAAGAATGCAGCGTATAACATTCTGATTTGAGTATTTTGTTTTCATCTATTTTCTACATTTCTCTTAATATCAGTTGAGAATACATTTTCTTAACGGAAGACATTAAATACAGTACGTTAGTTGACAACAGTTTTAGTTTATTTATTTTGTTTTGATTTTCTTGATAAAAAAAAACGCATTAAATTTGCAATCTATATAAATATTATGAAATTTAGTAATTTCAATGTCACTTTAATTCTAGATCACATTTTGCATATTAAAATCGAATATTTTCATTTAGGTGTACATACATAGGTGATTGATACTCTCTATATTGCGATTGATTCCCTTGTTACTGCTGTGCACGTGTGGTTGTTTTGGTTGCTGTTGCTTCTAATTGATGTACATTATTTGGATTGAAACTTTTTTCTTCTTAATACTCATCATCTTAAGCTAATTGAATTGTTATTTATAAAAACTCCTGCAGACGTGTAAATATAAAAATTAATAAAAATTTACTAACCTATATCGGTTTGCATAAATCATCATAGTACTTTGAAAACAAATTTCATAAAAATTTATAAAAATTTAGTAACCTACATCGGTTTGCATAAATCATCATAGTACTTTGAAAACAAATTTCACGTACATTACAAGCTGCTACAGCAACATCATCATGAATTTAGATAAAAATCGTTCTTAACGACTTGTATGTTAAATGGGCTTAAAAATTTGTTTATATATTATTGTTGGTTTGTAGATATCAGTTATAAAGTTAGTTAGTGTAAAGAGGCAAGCTTACGTGGGACCTTGGAAAGACGTGGTCACATTGTTATACATGTTAAGAGAATTCTTAAGTAGTTGGCTGCATTGGGGTCCAATCTGAACCAATCGAAATAACCGATGAAAAAGTTTATCTATACCGGATAGATATGTCTGATTCACCAGAACCGTGCCAACAAAGTATTGCGACCACAGGTAGATATATGCTGGGTATCTGGCAGCTTTCGCAATAGCCGTAATGTGTACCGATCCAGGTTGCGTAGCTGTTCATGTTATTGCAAGTTCGTGCCGAGCAGTATACCACGTGTGTGGTAGATCTCGTCTGAATGAAGAGTTGTCCCCTATCTAGAAAATTCATCGGCAATACAATTGACTTCTCACTATCTCCTTTATAGACGTCCTACATTCTTGGACAATTTTTGATTATGTGGCCACATCCATGATGGATTTCATAGCCGATTGGTAACAGCCTGTTGTGTAGCCAAGTTGACACATAGTAACACATCACTCGATCATCCATTTTGTATCCATCACTAAAAATCTGTTGTGTCTCCGCAGGTATGTCGAGAGATTCAATAATCCAAACACAAATATTTAAATTTCCATCAACAGTTTGCGAGTAAAATGGAAAATTTCTTAAAAATTTGTCTCTGTCTCCTAACTATTTTAAAACCTTTTGCAGATCGTTTTAAATACTGTTACAATCAAAAATTTATTGTAAAGTATTCGGTTGAAATATGTTTGTTTTTCTCAAACGATTTGCGTGAGTTGGTTTTCCCTCAGCTTATTGTAAAACTAAGTTCAATATTGGGATGCACTTCAATAATGCATTCTTAATTAAGTAAAACAAATTTTGGATAATCTTAGATAGTACTCGAACAATAGGGTAACTGCACATTGCTGTTTTTTTTTTTTCAGAATTTACACAAGTGCTTTCTCCGACCGTAAATCCTTTTTTGCGTCACTGATCGTAAATCCTTTCTTGCGTCACTCCTTTATATAAATTAATTTTATACTGAATTTGAAGTTGTGGGTAAAAACTGGGAAAACTATTTTCTATTATTATAGATATAAGATTTAATAATAACATTTGTAGAGGATATTAAAACTTTTAATTCAATTTTAATTTATTTTAAAATATTTATTTTCTTTTTTTAATTTTTTCTTTCAGGTAAGTACAATGGATTTAAATTATCATTGGTTTCTAAAAACGAAGTAAGTTAACAATCTAAAAAAATTTATAAAAAAAAAAAATATGTATAAAGATAATTCTCCGATAACACGGTGCAACATTTGCGGTTCATGATCTTGGGGAGTTGATGATCCTTGCGATTGCTGGCAGCCCTGTCGGCAAACATTTATCTTATAAATCACGAATATTTCGTCTTCATGAAAAAGGAAACAATTGCTTTAAACCTTGAAATCCTTTCTAATAAAGACTTTACAATTCGTTTCAAATGTTGAGATTTTGTTGAAAATCTTCTACAAAATAAAGTACACTCGCAAAAACGAGATTTTACTTAACACAGCTGATACAAACAGCTGATTTATGTTCACAATAGATTTGTAAAAAGCATAAATTTAAAAATTTTTAAGAAATTTTTTTTTAAAAGATCTAGATCTAGAAGAAAAAGTATCATTATTTAGTTATAATTTATTTATTTATTAAAAAAATAATAAAAATTTTATTTACAAAAAGATAAGGAAACATTCACAGATCATTTCTAGTAAATAATATTATTAATAAGTTTTAATATGAATAAGTTTATTCCATTAAGCTTTGTTTTTTTCCGTTAATTTTTAACTATTCCTCTTTAACTTAACTTATCTTTATTAATAAATTTTTCCTAAAAATATGACTTAAAACGGTAAATTTATTCCAAATAAAAAAAAGGTCTAGACAGACTATTCGATAAACTTTACCATTCGTTTACCATAGGTCCTAGGACCAACTAATTGGATGTAGAAAATAAACATAAAACAAATTTGAATGAAATTGTTATTAATATTTTGGCCTGCAAATATGAAAAAGTTCATATCGGAAGCTATATACACATGGGAACCAGGTAAAAATGTGGACCGATCATGACCATATTATTATTATTTTATTTTAGAAAAATCTATGCAATATTTTTTTTATCGCTTTGAGTGAAGATCGGCACTATGACTAAACATGGTCCTGCTGGGTTTATTTTTTGAGGACTTAAGAGTATTAATGGGCATAATAAACACACACAAACCAAATTTGATGAAGATCTATTAGATAATTTGGATGTTAGCGCATTTTAAATCGATCTCATACGGGTCATTTCTATGGAGACTAGGTCTGAGCATACATAGATTTTCACCAATTTCACTACGGTTCAAAGAAAGAAAAGCTTATATACAAAATATGTATATTCATATTTTGAACTTGCAGTTTGATTAGTATGTTTGTATGAACACACAGACAGACAAACGGGCAGATGGACATTAGGGTAGTTCGCCAAAAAAAGTTGAGCTTGTCCTAACCTAGGATTAAAGATTAGTTAGAGACGATTCGGAAATTTTTTTTCTTTTTTGCCACGCCCCTGCATGTCGCCCTTTTAATTTTTTGTTCACTGCATCGCCATTTTTAGTCCTATCTTAACATATCGTTGTACATGGTTTCATTATGGCTACATTTCTTTCATATTATTTTTAAATGAATGTATTTATTTGGAAATGATAACAATAACGAATTTAAATAAACGTTCGTTTTATTTAAATACATATTTCAAAATGAAAAGAAAATATTTTTTCCATTTGATAACTGAACGACAAAATCGAATGTAAGAAGAAAAGAAAAAGAGAAGTTAATAATCATCCATAAAAATTGTAATTCGGAATGTTAACGCTTTCGTTTTTGCACTATTTTATGTTCCCTGTTTTGTAATTCTCTCTTTTTTCTCTTTTTTATTAAAATTGAATGTGAAAACATAAGAAAAACATAACAAAAACATAAACTGTAAACGCACTTCCAGTTGTGCTGCAATTCTGCTCACACTTTTGTTGACAAATAAGAGCATTATTATTTTTTTAAACCAATTTAACTTTTTTGTTTATTAATAAAACTGAATACTTTTAAAGCAAAAGTTTCATGAAATTAGAGCAGCTTTACTTTCTATTAAACATAATTGCCATTAGGGTGGGTAGGAACCGTGATACTGAAAGTCGGCAAAAATTTTAACGTCGGATTAAAAAATTATTAGAGAAAGCCATAATGAAGCCATGCACAACGATATACGACATGTTAAGATGACTAAAAATGGCGATGCAGTGAACAAAAAACCAAAAAGGGCGACATGCAGGGGCGTGGCAAAAAAGAAAAAAAAATTCCCGATCGTCTCTTACTAATCTTTAATCCTAGGGTTGGTAAAGCTCAACTATTTGTTTGTATGGAGACCGAACCACCCTAATGGACATACATCGCTAAAAGGTCTAGATCAGATATTTTTGGTAGTTACAAACATCAGCACAAAGTTACTCGAATTATACAGTGACGACAGAGTGGTATGGGTATAAAAATTTCGTGTTAATGCTCAATATTTTTGCTGGATTTCGTGTAAATTATTTTTTTTAATGTAAACGCATTTATTTTTAATCAATTGTGCAAAAAAAAATTATATTAATATTACACTAAATATTTTAAATGTACGATACGACTTCCTTCCTTACCTGAAACATTTTCATGAATGCTAAAATGTTCGTATAACTGACCTTTCAAGGTCTGTTGGTTTGTTCTCATATGAACACAATTAGTTTTGTAGGTTTTTAGATTCGAGTAAACGTTGTTTTTTTTTTGGTGTGTTTATGGGCCGCTTTTTATGTCATCACGTGTGTTTTGGGTCACGTACCAAATCGTAAATTTCTACAAAAAAGGAAATTGATATACTAACACACAAATATAATTATATGGTATACTAAACAAATAATTTAAAATATTAATTTCAATATATAAATATTAGGGTGGCTCAATTATTTTTACTCCATGGGTTCATCATGATTCTGGTACTATGGGCCATAACAAGTATATTTGCCGAAGGAACCACACATCTAAAATCATTTTCGACCCTGTCAAAATTTCGATGAAGATATTTTCATTATATTTTTCATAATACTCATTCAAATGTAAAAAAAAAATATTGAAATTGTGTCTACCGGAGGTTTTTGGGTCGGGAAATCCATTTTTCACATTTATTTTGATTTTTAACAGCCGCCAGGGGCGTTTTCGTGCATTTTTTGTAGATTTTTTTCACATTTTTAGGGAAAATTTACGAAATTATTGCACAAATCGACGAATCTTTGACTTTCCCATATTTAAGATAGCCCAAAATATCCAGCGCTGAAAATTATATTGGCTACCCATATACGACCTATGTATATCGATTTCATTCAATATAAGTCAAAAAATTCGTTTTTTTATTTACTCTTTGAATAAACAAATATAAAAAACGAAGTATTTTTTACGAAAATTTTCCTAATTTCGCACCACGCAATTTTTATTATGTTTACGAAGAAATTTGTATATGCTACAAAAGTATTTCTAAATTATTGAAATACAATTTAAAATAGTACTAAGGTTGAAAAAAATAAAAGCGCATTTTACGTTTAAAAAAAACACTACTGTCTTCTTGAATCATTAAAAAAAAGCACAAATAATATTATTAAAAACACCAAAGCGGCATCCCTGAACAGGCTAAACAAAACAATGTGAAAAATTTCATTGGCGTCTTTATCATAAAATTTAAAATAAAGATCGTTTTTTACAGGTGAGGAATTCCACGTCAATTGATCCAAAAAATTATATACCATGTCGGCGATATTGATGAAACTTCGTCTATGTGTTCTCTTGGCGGTGACAGAAAATCTGGGAAATGATTTTTGAAAATTAATAAGAAGCCAATCCAAGACATTTAAAAAATAAAATTTTTTTTTAAATTTAATACTGTAGGTGTATCCAAACTGGAACAAGCCATAATAACTTTTTCAACTAAGAAAATGAGGTATAAAAAAATGTAAAACCACCAGGTTTTTATGTGTATGTGGTAGATTATTTTAATACCTTTTTATTAATACAAAGAATCATTAAATCTATGCAATAGAAATATTAAACAATTAAACATTAAGAATAATATAAAAAGAAACAAAAGGAACCCAAACTGGGACAACATATTTGAAGATTTTAAGTGATTTTAGTACTTTTTGTGCATTACTTTATATAAAATGACCATCTTATGACGTAGTATTTTACAATATTCAGGACCGATATTGTGACATTCTTCAAGTAAAGCCTTTTTAGATTTGCTTTTTTGGAAATGCTGTGCTGAGCGTTTCCATAACGTGTGGATTATTATATAAAAGCCACGACCATACATGGTAAGCTTTGTGCTTGAGGTCGTTGTTTTGGTAAAAATACCAACCGTCACCAAGACTAAATCTTTCAACCGATCTATCTAATCTTTTATTTTTCAAATATATAGATATACCTATTGATCCATACTTTCATTAATAAAGTAGAGAATGCATTGTTCTGCTGTGGAAAATGAGCGTCATCCATATTTAATAGCTGGTTTTGGATTTTTAGCCATCAGCACTTCATTGGGCTTTCTTGATATGTAGGGCCTCCCATCCAACCCGAAGAGGTTTAACTTATTCTCGTAAGTAAATAAAACATTTGACAGACCTGTGATCTTTGGCGAACCACAAATATTTGTTCTTATTAGCCCCACTTATGAATGGTTTTTTTGTGAAATCTGTCTTTCTGACAAATTTGGAACACTTAGAAAGGCGTTATTATACCCTCCACACGTCAGTGGCAGAGGGTATATATAGGTTTGTCATTCCGTTTGTAACGCATCGAAAAACTAATTTCCGACCCCATAAAGTATATATATTCTTGATCCTTATCACAGCTCGAGTCGATATAGCGATGTCCGTATGTCCGTCTGTCTGTTGAAATCACGCTCATTCCCAAAAAAAGCCAACTAACTGGATAAGGCTGCAATAATATCATTTGCCATAATTCCCAGCAGGTTGGTATTGAAATGTAAAATGTAAAATGTAAAATGTAAAATGTAAAATGTAAAATGTAAAATGTAAAATGTAAAATGTAAAATGTAAAATGTAAAATGTAAAATGTAAAATGTAAAATGTAAAATGTAAAATGTAAAATGTAAAATGTAAAATGTAAAATGTAAAATGTAAAATGTAAAATGTAAAATGTAAAATGTAAAATGTAAAATGTAAAATGTAAAATGTAAAATGTAAAATGTAAAATGTAAAATGTAAAATGTAAAATGTAAAATGTAAAATGTAAAATGTAAAATGTAAAATGTAAAATGTAAAATGTAAAATGTAAAATGTAAAATGTAAAATGTAAAATGTAAAATGTAAAATGTAAAATGTAAAATGTAAAATGTAAAATGTAAAATGTAAAATGTAAAATGTAAAATGTAAAATGTAAAATGTAAAATGTAAAATGTAAAATGTAAAATGTAAAATGTAAAATGTAAAATGTAAAATGTAAAATGTAAAATGTAAAACGTAAAATGTAAAATGTAAAATGTAAAATGTAAAATGTAAAATGTAAAATGTAAAATGTAAAATGTAAAATGTAAAATGTAAAATGTAAAATGTAAAATGTAAAATGTAAAATGTAAAATGTAAAATGTAAAATGTAAAATGTAAAATGTAAAATGTAAAATGTATAATGTAAAATGTCAAATGTAAAATGTAAACTGTAAAATGTAACATGTAAAATGTAAAACGTAAAATGTAAAATGTAAAATGTTAAATGTAAAATGTGAATTGGAAAATGGAAAATGAAAAAAGAAAATTGAAAAATAAAAAAATTAAAAATGGAAAATGAAAAATGGAAAATAGAAAATGAAAAATGGAGAATGGAAAATGAAAAATGGAAAATGAAAATCGGAAAATGAAAATTGAAAATTGAAAAATGAAAACTGAAAAATGGAAAATGGTAAGTGGAAAATTGGAAAACGAGAACTGAAATATGAAAAATGGAAAATGGAAAATGAAAAATGGAAAATGAAAATTGCAAAATGAAAAATGGAAAATGGAAAAAGAAAAATTAAAAATGGAAAATGCAAAACGGAAAATGGAGAATGAAATTGAAAAATGAAAAATGAAAAATGAAAAATGAAAATTGAAAAATGAAAATTGAAAAATGAAAAATGACAAATGGAAAATGGAAATTGAAAATTGAAAAATTAAAAGTGAAAAATGCAAAATGAAAAATGGAAAATGAAAAATGGAAAATTGAAAATTGAAAAATTAAAAATAGAAAATGGAAAATGAAATATGAAAAATGTAAATTGTAAAATGAAAATTGAAAAATAGAAAATGGAAAATGAAAATTAAAACATGGAAAATGGAAAATGAGAATTGAAAAATGGAAAATGGAAAATTGAAAAATGAAGAATGGAAAATGGAAAATGAAAAATGGAAAAGGGAAAATGAAAAACGAAAAATGAAAATTGAAAAATTAAAAACGGAAAATGGAAAATGAAAAATGAAAAATAAAAAATGAAAAATGGAAAATGAAAACTGAAAATTTAAAAATGGAAAATGAAAAATGAAAATTGAAAAATTAAAAATGGAAATTGGAAAATGAAAAATGGAAAATGGAACATGAAAATTGAAAAATGAAAAATGAAAAATTAAAAATGGAAATCGCAAAATGGAAAATGAAAATTGAAAAATGGAAAATTGAAAATGAAAATTGAAAAATGGAAAATGAAAATTGAATATTGAAAATGGAAAATGAAAATTGAAAAATTAAAAATGGAAATTGGAAAATGAAAATTGAAAAATGAATAATGAAAAATGGAAAATGGAGAACACAAAAATTAAATATTAAAAATTAAAAATTAATAATTAAAAATTAAAAATTAAATATTAAAAATTAAAAACTATAAATTAAAAATTAAAAATTAAAAATTAAAAATTAAAAATTAAAAATTAAAAATTAAAAACTAAAAATTAAAAATTAAAGACTCAGGTGGAGGGGAGGGTATCAAAAAATTCGGCACAGCCGAATTTAACACTCTTGTTTTTTATTTTGCTTGCCAAATACCGCTCATAAGCTTCAGAATTTATTTCTTGACAATTTCTCTTATCGATTTTTTCGTGAAAGAGGCTCACAAAAAATATTTGTATGAATTTGAAGAATCTACTTTATCTAGAATTTAAAATGTCGTTTGGATTTTTGAGTGTATATACTCATATATGCCTAATAAATAAACTGAATCATTTTGTAGATACTCGTACTTACATAATTTACATATTACCTACCTACAACAGTGCATAACAATAAAATAAAATCATAAATCTCTTATTGAATTGTGATTTTCGTCA
This sequence comes from Cordilura impudica, assembly GCA_963682025.1. Lineage (NCBI taxonomy): Eukaryota > Metazoa > Arthropoda > Insecta > Diptera > Scathophagidae > Cordilura > Cordilura impudica. Next base: position 109,421,595 of record OY821521.1, read on the forward strand.
AATTCACTTGAACAATTTAATAAAACTGTACTCATGCTATACAATGAACAACAAGTTCAATGACGTTCATTATACATACATATGTACTTACATATATACACATCACCATACACATATACTATAAATAAACACGTACAGTGGGTTATTGTCAAGTAATTATTATTATTATTTTTTTAATTTAAAAAAATAATATTTTTATGGTTGTGACGCAATACTTCGCTCCAAACGAATTTTTATATTTTTTTCGTTGAAATTTAATAGAAATTAATAACAAACAAGTAAGAGTGTTAAATTCGGCTGTGCCGAATCTTTGATACCCTCCACCTCGGTTTGAGTCTTGATAATAAATCTAAATGAAAATGTAAACAATTTGTTAAACTTAATACCAAATTATTTCAACAAATTCTTTGGGTTGGTTTTCGTCTTTTCTATTATTTCGGATTTATTTCGGTGTTTGCTTTTTGGTCATCGTGGTTGCTGATCGGCATGCATTTAGGTTATATACCTATATGCATGCGTTTCCGGTTATATGACATAACTTCTCGTTTAATTTAGTTTTTGCTAATTAAATAGCTCGCCCTAACCTCCATTGCAAAGGTAATGGTTGTGAAGGGTGACTATATGCATTAAATCGTGCTAATTGGAGATGGCTGTATAGTTTCTTTTAACTGGCCAAATATTTCTTCATTGCGGCCATATAGGTCGGATGGAGTAACAAAATAATAACCAAAAAAAAAAACTCTCTCAATTTTTTTTATTAAAATATTGCCATATTTGGAAAACATAGAGAATAAACTTATAATAATAAATATTTAAATTAGGGATGCCAGACGCAAAAAACCAAATGTCCCAAACATTTTAAATAAAATAATTTGTTCACTTTATTTTCTGAAAAACTTCAAATTTTCATCCAAAAAAAATTGTGAAAATTTATATATAAAAAATAACATTCTCATCAAATTGCGTTTATTTATGTAACAGTTTTTATGTTCGCAATTCTTAAATATCATTTGACGTTTTCTAAAATTCATTGAATTTAAATTAATGTTTTCTGTAGTGTGATTCTGTAAATTTCAACGATCCGACAATCGCAAAATATATCGACAGCTATTGTTGTTTGCACTAAGGATTAAGTGATTCACTAAGTACATACATCTTAACGACAGTCGACAAATCTATTTTTCTATTTATTTAAATTGTAAACGAGTGGCATCTCTGTCAAAATAAGCCAAAACACAAAGAAGAATAGAAAAAAACAAATTACTTCGTGTTTGACAGGATGATTTTATGTTTGTGTTTAATATCTTTATTTTTTTACTAATATTTCTGTTTATTTGAAAATGAAATAATAAATTGAATATGCTATTTAATTTTTTTATTTATATAAAAAAGTTTTTTAATAAAAGCAAAATATTTTCACTATTTTATGATTTTTATTTATGTATGACGACATTTCAACCTAAAAATTTAAGTTTTTATCGATTGAATAAAAACACAAAAATGGTTGTCGTTTAGATAACAACAACAGCTGACTTTAACAATAGCGAATATCGTTTAAAAATTTTACTGATAATTTTGCAATTTTCTTTTTTTAACGATTCGACTATCGTTAAAAGAAGTTCCTGAATCGCGGTACTGAAATTTTTTCTGAAATTCAATTAATTGTAATTTATAATTGGAAATTTTTAATTCCAGTTTTTAGAATTGATATTTTCTTAAATTTGAATGGAAAATTTAAAAAGTGCAATTTTGTATTTATGTGAATAATAATGCTTTAGTAATTATAAACAATTTTTAAAAATAAGATGTAATCGCAATCAGATATTTTGTAGGTAAAGCAGAATAATAATTCTATATAACTATGTAGAACTGTTTTGAAAGCAAAAAACTCATTGATGAACTCGGTAACTCTATTTTGTAAAGACAACAAAAAGTTAATATGCCAAACTTATGTTTATATTTGTAAAAGAATAATGAAAATACGTATGAAATAAAAGACCAGCCCGTGTATACTCTTAACATTGTTCTGTATGATATCCAGTTGAAAATATTAACATTCATGTTAAAATAGAAATAACTATTGCAAAGCTAATTAGAACAAACAAAAATTGTGGCGCCATCTACTGTTTCATAGTCACGCTGAGCAAAATGAAGTGACACTCTGTTAATGCAAAAGAAATGTATTTTCCCCACAACAAAATATTGCAGAATTTTATGTAAATAAAATAATATACCGATTTATTTCTAACATGCAGTTGTTATGGATATACATATACATATATGGGGGATTTCATGTAAAGTGCACCAACTTTTGAAACCGATGTCTTCCGATCGGGATGTAATTTGCACCAAGGTTAGTCCTATTGGATAGTAGTTTAGACACAATTTTTCAACAAGATCGGTCCAGATCTCTCTGAGTTAGGGGGGGATCAAAATTTGACATTTTGGCCAAACAAGTGTTTTTTCTCATCCATGTAACTTATTACCTATTGTTCTTAGAAAATTTTCTCCCAAAGAGTTTAGATAGCTATTTCTTCAATATTTCGGAAAAAAAAAATACTTAAAAAAAAAAAAAAAATTTTTAGACTTTTTTTTTGCTAAATTAAAGCATTTTTTGCCATTTTTCAAAAAGGGCATTTTATTTTTTTTTTTTCATAAGAAAGCTTAGGATTTTTCCTTTAAGAGCTTTTTGGTCGCTTAGTGGGATGGGAGTGGGATATCTATCAAAATAAATGTTTTGTAACTCAAGACAAAGGTTTTTAAATTTTTCACAAATGCACTATTTTGAATTTTTTCCTATTTGTGTGTAAAACCTTACAAATAAAACTTATACTGAGAAACTAGACAAATTAACCTTTCCGAAGGTATGTAACATACCTTCATAACATAACAGAAGAGAATGGTTATCTGTAACCTGGAAGAGTTATTTGCAACATTTCAATCTGAACACGAGGATGTTAGAATTGGCTTCACGAAATTAACCCAAATGAGGCCAAAACATTGCGTTTTGGCAGAAAGCAGCGGAACTCACACAGTATGCGTTTGCATTTACCATGAAAATGTTAAACTGATGTTGAAGGAAATCAACTTAAAGTATTTAACAGATGATTCGCCAGAAGATTTACACGATTACCGCGATTGCCTTAAATTGACTATGTGTCTTAATGCAACAACTTCTTGCCACTTAGGTACCAATTGCCCGAAAACCACATTCATCAAAGAAAATTTAATCAACTCTTTAGATCGAGAATATATAGAGGAGGTCAAATTTGATTCTTGGATTCAGACTGACAGATGCACATTGAAAACAATCATTTTAAATGTGGATGATTTTGTGGAAGAAATGTGTACAGGATTGCCAAACTTGAGAAACCATGACTTTTTAGTCAGAGAGCAGTGGTCATTCTTCAAGGATTTGAAGATACATTTGAAGTCTGGTGAATTCGTTATTTCATATGATTTCGCAGAAAACTATAAATATGTTCTTCAGGATGCCATACAGGCATTCCACTTCAATAACGACCAAGCAACTATATTCACAGTAGTTATTTACTACATGAAAGATGAAAAACTGGAACACAAAAATATGGCAATCATATCCGATGATTTAAAACATGATACCGTTACAGTTTATGAGTACCAGAAGAGAATACTAAAATTTCTAAAATCTAAATTTACAGTAAAGAAGGTATACTACGTTTCGGACGGAGCTCGTCAACATTTTAAAAACAAAAGTAGCTTGGCAAATCTTATGGCCCATGAAAAAGATTTTGGAATGCCAGCTGAGTGGCATTTTCATCCTACTGCTCATGGTAAAGGAGCATGTGATGGTATTGGAGCAAACCTTAAAAGAAATGCAGCGAAGTATAGCCTCCAGTGCTCTCATCAAGATCGCATCTTAGATGCGACTGCTTTATTCCATTGGACAAAGAATTATTGTAAAGAAACTAAAATAGTTTTTAGAAGCAAATAGGATCATCAGGAAATATTGAAAACACTGAAGAGCAGATTCGATGCTGCGGTAACAATCGATGGCACCGCTCAATACCATGATTTTATACCGCTTGTCGATGGAAGACTCAAGTTGAAAAAGTTTTCTGCCTCTATTCAATGCGATTTCTTTCCAAAGACAACAAATAAACCAGCAGCGAAATCAACAGCTGAACCTAGTAACGCCAACAAAGGATTGACAAAAAAACGCAGTAAATAAAGGCGACAAAAAAGCTGGATGAAAGACTGGGTATTTAAAAATTTACAAGACTTAAATACTTCATCAGCTACAATAAATTAAGTATAAAAATAGTTATGATATAAATGGATCTAATGCAATTATGATTAAATTTTAATAAATTATTTATCTTTTTATTTTTAATATTATTATTATTATACATTAATTTAATTATTATTAAAAATATATAAAAAATAATAATTTTTCAACATTTCTATAGAAAAAAAGCGATTTTTTTCCTGAGGTTAACATATTCTGGGTATTACAGTATCGAGGGTATAAAATTTTAGTTAGGTATGTTATATACCTTCGGAAAGTTTAGTTTGTCTAGTTTCTCAGTATAAGTTTTATTTGTAAGGTTTTAAACACAAATAGGAAAAAATTCAAAATAGTGCATTTGTGAAAAATTGAAAAACCGTTGTCTTGAGTTACAAAACATTTATTTTGATAGATATTCCACTCGCATCCCACTAAGCGACCAAAAAGCTCTTAAAGGAAAAATCCTAAGCTTTCTTATGAGCAAAAAAAAAAAATGCCCTTTTTGAAATAAAGGCAAAAAATGCTTTGATTTAGCAAAAAAAGGTCTAAAAAATATTGTAGAAATAGCTATCTAAACTCTTTGGGAGAAAATTTTCTAAGAACAATAGGTAATAAGTTACATGGATTAGAAAAAACACCTGTTTGGCCAAAATGTCTAACTCAGAGAAATCTTGACCGATCTTGTTGAAAAATTGTGTCTAAACTACTATCCAATAGGACTAACCTTGGTGCAAATTTCATCCCGATCGGAAGACATCGGTTTCAAAAGTTGGTGCACTTGACATGAAATCCCCCATATGTATATTATTTGTATTACTTAATATGTTCATGTATGTATATGTAAATATTACACCCAAAAAATACAACATCAAACGTTATTTTTGTGTTTTTCTCTTTAAATAAATTTATACATAAATTTTTTTTTGCTATATTTACATTGTTTTTTTTTATTAACAACTAGGTATTTTAGCATTATTTGCTTTAGATGTTGGTGAATTTTTACTCCCTTTATATTAACTCGTAGTGTCTGCTTGTCGAAAAAATTTTGGATCGATTTTAACCAATTTCCCGTGAGCCATTCGATCTGAAATTTTGCAGGCAGGCTCGTGGTTATAACAGAAATGATCTAACAAATTTTTAGAGTGATGCCAAAACAATGGAAACTTTAAAATTTTTCTACCAGAGTTAATAAAAAAATGTACAAAGGGTTAGTTTTTATTATATTATTACCACAACGACCACAAAAACAACAAGTCCAGCTATGACAACAACACAACATTTAGAATAACAACAAGAACAATATAGAAACATCATATTTTTCTTTTTTTTTACTTTATCAGAGATTTCCCTGGACCTGTTCCACCGATTTTAATGATTTTTGAAATGGAAATCTTCCCATGAATTTGGTGAATCATTCTCACTAAAAATGATCACTGTAGCTGCACTATTCAGGGCGTGATCGTGACAAGAACAACATAGAAAATTATATTTTTTCAAGACTTTTTTTAGTTCTTCATTCAAATCTCGGGCCCTAATCGACCGATTTGGACGATTTTAAATAGCAAACTTTTCAGGATGTCAATGAATCATTTTTTATGTCAACGAGGACTCTAGCTGCCCGATTGATGCCGTCATCGTGATTTCCACAGACGGACAGACGGACATCGGACATATTTTATGGGGTCAAAAATTTTTTTTCTAATTATTACAAACGGAATGACAAACTTATATATACCCTCTGCACACTGGGTGGAGGGTATAAAAAACTCCTAATGTAGCAGGGTTCTGAAAAATGTAAAGCTTAATGTCATTAGTATTTAAAATAACATTTAAAAATTGATATGTGCTATTTTATGGATAATGTTTAATTGGGACATAATTTTTATCGATTGACGATGTTTGCTTTGTTCTTTCAGAATCTCAGGAGTTCTTAACCTTTCATAATTCTTACCTCACCTAAAATTGAATTTATTTTTCCCACCTCTCATATTAATATCCACAAAATAAGAAAAAATTTAAACATGTTACTGAATCTGATATTATTTTATTTCTGTTATTACATAAACTTGCAAGAAAAACTAGTTGTATCTCTGGCACTGCATTAAAGGGATGACTGTTGTTGTTTCCCGTCAGTAAGGTGATAAATGCATGGGACAGTTTTGGACAATGCTAAACGCAGTTTATGCCTAGCATCCAACCGAGTTCTATTTTTCGTTTTTATATTAACCAAAGTTTAAAATGCAGATTCACAGAGGTATGTTGCTGCAAATGGTATCAAGGCTTGAAAGCGCTTTGGTGGCCAAATCTGGATAGGAGTCTACTTGAGAGCACGATAATTCATCAAGATTTTGATTGGTAAATGTTTGTTTCAACATAGCTTTACTCTGAAAATCGATAAGATCCTCCTTTAGCATGTCAGAGTTATGCATGCAATCCAAATTAAATATGAAAGGGTTCCGAATCCATTGATCATTTTTCAAATTGTCGTAAAAAAAATATTTATCAAAACAGATTTTTAGATTTTCCAAATGTTCTAAAATGTCGGTTTTAACACTTAATAAGTCCTCATTTACGAAAATCATTACAAGAGTCGAGAAATTTGCGTAATTATCTCTTGATATGAATTTCTTCCGAAGCGCTAATTTTTGCTGGAGAACCGTAATCTTTTCATTTGCATCGAAAATATATACTTCAAATCATTCAAATGAGAAAATATATCTGCAAGATAAACCAATGATACCGCAAAATTGATTGTTTGTTTCAAATTCTCGGTATAGTTTATTTTCTCTCTCGAAGCAATATTATTATCTGCGTTTTAAATTCCGCTCGAGATCGAATGAATTCACAGCTTGAACCGTAATATTCATTACTAACTTTAGTCTTTGTGAAAGAGTTAGTGATGCCAATGCATGGCAATGTAAAAAGCGGTGCATAACCAAAACATGTAGAACTACCACTCGGACCAGATCTACAAAACCAGAGTTTTTATCGTAACATGGAATGTGCACCATCTGTGCAAATAAATCCCAACTTTGCCTTCCAATCGAGACCATTTTCTCTAAATAAGAAAACTCATCAATTAACTGGTAAACATCTGAAGCTCTTGTGGTAGCTACAAGCGGACAACAGAACAAAAATTCTTCTTTGTTTGTTTTGGTGTCAAATCTAAAAAAGATCACAAGTTGGCTGCATTAAACTACATCAGTACTTTCATCCAGTTTTAGGCTGAAATGCATAGGGGTTTTTTTTTTTGTTCTTCGATGAAGTGGTACAAAATATCCGATGACATTTCCACGACGCGATTTCTAATTATATCGTTTATGTTATTATTTTAGCGATATGGTCCTTCTGTTGCTTTCCGAGAGCAGCTTCCATCATTTCAAGGGCTTGATTAGTGTTTCAGCAATAGTATGAAACTTTTTATTCTTTGCAATAAGATATGCCACTTTATATCTTGCTTCAACAAGTGGCTTTTGAGTAAGTACAAAACCTAGCCTGGGTAGAGTTCCTAAAGCTTGAAACCGCGATTTTTTTTTTGTTTCAGCAACTCATCCACTATTATTTGGATGTACTTTTGCAAAATGTTCTTGGAGTTTTGCACAAAATTTTTGAGCACAAAAATCATTGAGGTTTTTCAGTTTTATCCCGACCTATCGAACACTTAAACCCATATTTAACATATTCTTCATTATATAGTTTTAAAAATACAATTTAACATGGAAATTCTTTGAATAAATAATTAACACATTTTACCTAATACAAATTTAAATTTACAACTTAATTATATTATCATATTATTTTTATTAATATGTTATACTCCCTGAAGACATCTTCACACCTCCCCTGGGTAGGTACACCTCACTGGTTAGGAACCCCTGCCTTATATTATATGAATTACGTAAATCGTTTTGGAAAAAAAAGCGCTATTTGTAAGTTCACTTTGGTATAAACTTTAAAGTTGAGCATACCATTATATAAATGCAAATTATTATACCATATACCGCTATGTGGTCAGGGTATTATGAGTTTGTGCTGATGTTTGTAACTATTTAAAATACTTGACCTGTCCTGAGTGACCGATTCACTCAGACCGTCCGTCGATTTGTCAGACTATTAGCTTTTATTGGGCATAGAACAAACGCTATTGAAAATGGTAAAAATCGGTGCATGTTCAGACCTAGCCTATATCGTATAGGACGAGCAGAATCGGGCATATGTAAAGATTGCGGAGAGGATGACGACGAGACCCTAGAATAATACCTTTGTTACTGTCCTGCATTTGCGAGAACAAGGGTTAGGCATCTATCCAACAAGTCGAATTTCTGGCTTAAGTGCATATCCGCGAACAACGGATGTATATGGCACCTATTCTCAAACTAACCTTAACTCACTTATTGCCTTAGCAAAAATTGGATCCAAGATCTTCTCTCAAAACGCATGGTATAGGGTGTGGTATACAAATTTCCTTACTTATTTTTCTTGAAACAGTTATTTTTTTATGTCCATTGTTAAATTTCTAAATAACAGGTGAAAAAATTTCGTAGACAGTTCTTTCGTAGAATATACGAGTTTCTTTTATTTTATGAAGCCTTTAAAAATTGCAGGAAGCTAACCAAATCGTTCACACTTACTGTCTGTCTTTCATAACATACTTATATAAACAAAATATTTAATTTTTCGATTAAATTTCGTATCGAAAATGTTTCATAGAATTCAATAATATTTCTTTAATTTACGAATTAAATTTTATAAAAGATTTTGATATTTTTCGAAACTGATTCATAAAATTAAAATTCTACGTATGAAGAGACATATACAATTTACCACTATCAAGGTATAAGTTCCAAAAAAAAAAAAATTAGTTCATGTTTGAGGTTGTATGAAGTTTATTAGTATTGGTTTACTTCAAAATTAATTTCGATCAAAACGTTAAAAAAGCTGAAATTTTAATGGTAAAAGTTTTATTTATTTTAAAGATAGTTAAGAAAACAGTAAAACTTTTAATTTTGGAGCTATAGGAATAAGTCAATGTTAGCAGATTTATAGAATCTCATACTTGATTCCAACAATATGCTAAATTTTAGTCAACGATTCCTATATCGTTAATTGAGTTATTGTAGCGCGACTCAACGCTAAAAATTAAACCACACAAATTATATATGATCCTTACGGTCACAAAAGTTATCACTAACATTTTTAAAACTTTGAAACGCAAAAACTTTTATAACTCATATCAACATAAGACCTTTATATTTTAATTAAGTCAAAATCATAATTACCCAGGATTCTGAAAAATTTCTCGATTTGAATGTGTATTTGAAGTTATATTATTGCAATGAATATTTAAATAAGAAACTTTTTTTGATTTTTTTAATAAAAAAAAATGCATCGTTCTTTGTGGTTTATTTCACACCATCCTTTCGTGGGGCGAAATAAAGAAGTTTTTTTTTACAAGGTGCATCGATCTTCGTACATATAAAGCATATACCAAAATGTTTAAAAGATTAATAATAAATATAAAATAACCTAACCCATAAAAACAAAGTTTTTATTAAAACTCTTTCTCTCCTTATGCATATGAGTTTTGAATCTCTCCGTGACTGTGCGTGACTTTGCGTGACTAAAATTAAAATTAAGCTTTGGTCACAAGTCTATGGACTAAGTTTCCATAGACTTGAGGGTAAATGGGGTTTAAATCACTCCGTGACTGCGTGACTGCGTCTAACTATCTGAAAATTAATCTTTAGCCACAACAAGTCTATGGACAAAGTTTCAGATCGATCGGATGAAGGGAAGTGAGGTATTAATCTCTCCGTGACTGTGCGTGACTATGCGTGACTATGTCAAAGTTAATCTATTTCCACAGCAAGTCTATCGACCAATTTTCAGATCGATCGGATGAGGGGAAATGACATTTAGATCACTACATGACTGTGCGTGACTATGCGTGGCTGTGCGTGACTATGTCAAAGTTAATCTTTTTTGCACAGCAAGTGTATAGACCAAGTTTCAGATCGAGCGGATGAGGGGAAATGCCATTTAGATCACTCCGTGACTGTGCGTGACTACTCCAAAATTAATCTGTAGTCACAACAAGACTATGAGCCAAGTTTAAGATCAATTGGATAAGGGGGAATAGGGGTTGAACAACGACAGACAGACAGACAGAGACTATGAGATAAAAGAAAGAGTTTAAAAATAAATATTTATCGAAGAAATGGCGTCCAATGTCTGTGCGAGATTTTCGTCTCTGAAAGCAATATTATAAGTTTACAAAGACTTGAAGATCCATAAACCTATAATCATATTAAAATAAAAGGGCTAATATAAATTTGTAAAAGTTCATGAATTCGACACAGTGGAAGATCAGAAAGAGTTCTTGCAGCTTAATGACACACAAAATTAATGTTGAGTTGGAACTGGAATAAAGATGAAATGAAATAAACTTCGCAACAGTATGTATATAATAAACCATTACAAAGTCCGGACTTAAAAACGATTGGAAATTTGGTTAAAAAAATAATCAAAAAGATAGAGAAGACTGTGAAAACACTCAAATGCATTTTTTAAAGAGATTAGGAATAATGTGCTCGAAATTCAGGGAGAAGTGAAAAAGTGTAGATGTCGATAGTATGAATATAATAAGCATAAATATTTATTTTATCATATTGTAAAAGGATGCCAAAGTCAATATCATAAATTTGATTTATAATTTATTTTTATACCCTATACCACTATGTGGTTTGGATGTAATGACTTTGTGCTGCTGTTTGTAACTACCAAAAATATTTGACATAGACCAATCTTTTATTATACCGATCGACTCAGAATCACTTTCTGAGTCGACTTAGTGATGTCCGTCCGTCTGTTCGTCTGTGTGTCCATGTAAACCTTGAAATCAAATTACAGGTCACAAATATGAAGATATTTTGATGAAATTTGGTATATAAGCTTTTATTGGCCATAGGATGTACACTATTGAAATTGGTGAAATTCGGTCCATGTTCAGACCTAGTCCCCATACAAATGACCCCTATGAAATCGACATAATTTGCCATAAGATCCAAATTATCATATAGACCTCAGTGAAATTGGGTTTGTATATGTTTATTATATTCATTAATCAGTAGTCCAAAAATAACCTCTATAGGACAATTCCTAGTCATAGGCCTCATATAGAGCTGCTTCCCGATCTTTACCTAAATCTATCAAAAAACAAAAATATTGCACAGATATTTCTCAAATTTGGTTTGTATGTATATATGTTTTCAAAATATAAGTGATTTTACCAAATATGGTCAGGATCGGTCCATTTTTCGACCTAGTCCCCATATAAATATAGCACCCGGTCTAGACCGACTATATTTTCTTACCTGTTATTAATTGCTTATCATTTACATATTTTACGTTGAAATAGTTTTAATTTATTTGAAACATTTAAAACATTGGTTCATTTTTCCCCAACCACTTTTCGTATATTATAGAAATCCTTACATTTGTTATTTTGTTCTACTTGTGGTCGACCCACAGTTTGTAATAACTTGACATTCATTGTTTGTTCGGTTCATATATGAATGCAATTAAATTTGTTTATCTGCTCTAATATAACTACTAAGTAATTCAATTGAAACATCATATTATCGTTCTGATATCGTTTGACATTTTATTTAGAAAATAACATTAATCAATTTGTCATTTTTTTTTACAAACATTCATATATTCACAAACAAACGTTAGCATATGTAACATTTACGTAAATTTTTGTATTTCGTATTTTACTTCTGGCATTTATTTATGTGTAATCGGAATCACCGTCATATTTAACTTGTTTTTTTTTTTTTTTTTGAACCTGTTGTAAAGTGGAGTGATGATCGCTTAATTTTATTCGATAGTAAAACGTTCTGACTTTTATTATACGTCATAAGATCAAGTTTGTGAGGAACAAGATGTACCTTAGCCTTATTCGCGAAAAATAATAATATTGTAATAGAAGTAGGCAAAAGGGCAAAGACAAGCTATGTTTTATGTAAGATACACAATTTAAAATTTTTGTTAGTCCGAAAATATGGTTTAGAGATGAAAACTGCATGAAAGTGTCATCCTAATCTCAAATTAAACCAATTGCTAAAACCCCCCATTAAAATTTATTAAACTAATATATAAATATTTTTTTTAATCTTTTTTTATTTTATTTAAAATATGCACATTACATACATATGTATTTGTAATAAACTTTAAATATGAATCGAAATATACTCACAAACTACTCTTTGTTCTGTGTAATGTGGATCATTAGTTGTTCGTTTAAACCTGCGCCAAATCATTTTGAAGTCTGAGTGAACAGATTTAGTACAAAATTAAAATATATGGTGAAATACTGACTGCACTTTGGGAGTTACTGACAATTTGTAGTTAGTCTCTAAACAAAGTTTGAGGTAATTTTCGTTTAATGTTTAACCAAAACATGAAGTTACCACAGTATTGAAACTGTTGAAACCTTAGCAGAATGGTAGATTTTCTTCAAGAAATTAAACATTTTTTTAGAATTTTCTTGAGGAATTTCCATTAAAAGTTTACACAATGCAGTACAAAACTTAGTCCAATCAAGAGGAATTTTTTGAAACATTTTTTTCAAACACTCGAAGACTTTATTTGGCACATCAAATAATAGGTGCTGCACAGATGGTGGAAATTTGTCCAAAACTAATGTTTCGTCTAGCTAAGATGGAAATGGATTGTTAACATAATTTTTAAAATATTTTACATCTTGATACTAACCACTTTCACACCAGTTTCTATATTTTTTGCAAATGCTTCCAAATGTCGTTAGTGTTACACACATTTGTTATTTCATTTGCAATTTTTTAATCAGAACTTTTATATAACCGATTTTTTTTTTTTTTGTGTATGTGAACAGTTATGTATCCAGCAGGAAATTTTTTTCATTACGTCGTACGATTTTTTTAAATACATTTTTTGGAAGGGAAATTAACGTACGTTAAAATCTCCTACGTATTTTTTGTAAAATATTTATTTTAGCAGTTGTTTTTTAAAGAGTTTCCAAACTGCGTCAAATTTTTTTTTTATCAAAAAACTTTAAATTGCCATAACTTTTAAATTCGTCTCCAGCTTTTTTAAATGTTTTTTTTTTTTTTTAATATATTGTTTTGACTCACTTTTTGTGGAGTATTTTTATACCCTCCACATTCCGTTTGTAATGCATCGAAATAAATTGCGGTGACCTGAAAACCATATATTTTCTTGATCCTTATAACAAGAGAAGTTGATTTAGCGATGACCGTCTGTCTGTGGAAATCACGATCACGTCGTCAATATCCAAGCTAGACCATTCGTTTTTATACAACATCGTTTTCATTAATATCCCAAAGGAGTTGCTATTTAGAATCGTCAAAATCGGTTAAAAGGGTCACGAGATATGAATGAAACTTTAAAAAAAAATTCTTGAAAAAATAAAAATTTTCAGTGTGTTTTTTGTTTTTCATCGTATTGTTGAAGCCATTGTAGTTGTGTGTATATTTATACTGCTCGCGTCACATTGACCTAAGCAAGTATTACCGCATATTTTTTCGTTAAAAATAAAAATTAAATATTAAAAATAAAATGAGGAATGAAAATTAAAAATTAAAAATCAAACATTAAAAGTTAATAGTTAATTACAAATTATAAATTACAAATTAAAAATTAAATTTTAAAAATTAATAATTAAAAAAACTAAAAATTAAATATTAAAAATTTCAATTTCAATTTCCATCTTATTATTAAATGTATCCTTAAATTAACATATTACTAGCTAATTCAGATAAAAATATTTTAAAATTTGCTTATTTTTAATATTAATAATTTTTAGCCAAGCATCATTTAAATATTGGGTGTAATATTGAGTTTAAGACGCAGGTGGAGGGTATTAAAAAATCCGGTATAGCCGAATTTAACACACTTGTTTTTTTTTTTTTTTTTTTTTTGTCAACACCTAATTCTAGACCAAATCATACTTTAAAGCTTATGTTCGAGTCTGCATTTGTGTTATTCGTAATTTCAAATATTGCAACCCGCCGCACTGTGGCTAAAATTTTGATTTCATTGGCCAAAAGTAAAATTTCTTTGTCACCGATTTTTTAAATTTTAACGCCATTTTGTAGCTAATATATCCAGATTAAAGTAGCCAAAAAATTAGGTTAAACTTATGCTAATTGTGGGCATGGCATGCTGTCAAACTCTACTGTTTTTTAATCTCAGAAAAAGGTGATTTTTTTGTTTTTATCAAAAATAAATGGTTACTACTCGCAAGTTATCATCGATAATGACCTGCGGTCATTTTTACAAAGTTCGTAGGATTGTAGTCTTTAGTTGGCAGAAGTGGTCACAGCTCTACCGTTTAATATTAGGGGCATTATGAAATATTTATTAAACTAGAACTTCTAGGGAACAAAAGAGAACATGAAACGTATACCACCCGGAGAAAGGTAAAAGTGTACTCTCTAACCCTATATATACTTTTGCACCCGTGGGTAGAACACTTTTTTTCATTTTAATGAAATTACTCAAAGAATTTTAAATTACGGTAATTTAAACAGCCCTCTAAGTATACAATGGTGTGTTAAATTTATGCTTTAGGTATTTTATAGCTTATAATAGTCTTTCAATGGTACGTGGTAGAGGAGAAGGTAGCATATATTTCAAAAATTCATAACTACACTTGTATTCTTAATCGGACCGGTTTCTGGCATTTCAGCCTTCATCAGCGATTTATTGAACATTGTGATAATTATTATGTTATAATTGAATAGATTGTTTTTATATGAAATTTTTCTACTTAGGGTGGCCGTGAGGTTTGAACCTGCGTCTAACTCACATAAACTCCTGCCTACACTTTTTGGTCAGCGCTTTAACACACTCACCTTAAGTCAGGCATACGAGCAGTGTGGTTAAGAATCAGTTTTCATAACATACAGCTTTTTACTTCGTATTAATTTCAGAAGATACAACTCTGTCCAAACAAACAATCGTTATTTTTTTGAATTTTTTAATATTTTTGCATTTATACTTCTAATTTCCACTATTCTCAGTTGCCATATGTGATGTATGGTTTGTACATTCTATATATTGCACTTTTTATACATATTAGAGATGATGCTCTGAAGCGAAAATATATTTTTTTTAATAGTTTGTTTGGATTTCGAGTCTTCAGGATCAATAAGAAACAACGAAAACAACAAAGAGTTAAGAAGTTCAAAAAAGAAACATGTTCAAGATGAATATCGCAAATTTGGATTGATTACAGATTAGCCAAAATAAGGGTCAAGCAATACAAATGATGGCAATACCGCAAGAAGATTCTTTTCAGATCCAGAAACAGGATCTAAAATTACAGGAGTGGATTTAAACCTTATTTTCAGATTTAAAATAATCCTAGAAGTACTTTCGTGCAATGACTCTAGAAAATTTGGAGATTATGCTAAGGAAATGGCAAAAATATATACAACCAAGTACCTATTGAGAAATATGTCTGCAACAGTTAACAAAATTCTTTATCATGCAGAAGATATTAAATATCATTTGGTGCCACTTGGAGATCTATCAGAGGAGGCTGAGGAAAAAAGGAATAAGGATTACAGATTTTATAGAGAACACAATACTAGAAAAATTTCACGAAATTCCACAAATGAAGATCTTTTTAATATATTATTGGCAACGTCAGATCCGTTCATCTCCAGTATTCAGTGTATGAAATGTTTTAATAAATAAGAAAGATTTAAAAAAATAAAAACCCATATATTCATATCAAAATCAGAATCATTGCGCTATTGTTCAGCAGATTTATTTTGCTGGAATTAACAAATTTGACAGCAAAAAATTATAAATTTTTCTGTAGTAATAGCAAGACTTTTAGATAATATTACTAACGTTTTTTAAGTGTAAATATTCTTTAAGTGTGAACAAATTTGAAAATTTGACATCAAAAATTTTTATTTTTTCAGTAGTAATAGCAAAGTTTCCAGTTGATTTGTTTTGTTTTCCAGTTTTTTGAGTGTAAACATTTAAAAAAATCCCATTATTACAAAAAATGCTTATAATTATTATTAAAATCCAAATATACATTTTTTAATAAATAAAAAAAATAAAAAAACCCATATTTCACATTTCATATTAAAAAAAGAAAATGATAAGTTCAACTTTCCTTCAAAAATACTCAATCAATTTTAATGAAATTAAAACTAACTCGAGTTCAACTAAATATCTATCCATTAAAAGAAATACTAAAATATTTTGATCGGTTCAAAAGTTACAGAATTTGGGCCAATGAAAAACGATTTTCAACCACTGTGCGCCGGTCTTGTCAAAGAAAACATTTCGGATAATTCTTTCACTGTTTTCCCGAGATTGTGGTGGTAGAAAATCAATTGAATCACATTAGGTTAGGGTAGGTTAGGTTGATAAGAGGAGCTATGTATACACATAGCTCATATCCGTTATGTCTGGATATACACCTAAGCCAGTAGGTCGGCTTGTTGTGCGCTCTACATCTCTACTTTCCGGTTATCTACCCCTCTTACTAACTTAGAAATTCGGTCTCATCAGCAAATTTCCTGAGTATTTTCCAGCTTATCCCCCTTAGACCCGTCAGGTCTGGTAAGATGTCGCTGGATAGATATCTGACCCTTGTTCTCGCAAATGCAGGACAGTAACAGAGGTAGTGTTCTAAGGTTTCGTCATCCTCTCCGCAAGCTCTACAAACGGCTGATTCCGCCCGTCCTATACGGTATAGGTGAGCCCTCAGCTCAGAGTGTCCAGTGAGGATGCCAATTACCCTACTAAGTTCTACCCTACTCAGATTCAGGATCTCCCTTGTTCTTGTTGCGTTGGGAGAACCCCATAATATTTTTGTAACCTTATCCACGTCATTCTCTTCCCAAATTGAAACATGTGAACTGGTCGCCCAGTCTGGCAATTCCAATTTGAGAGACTTGAAAGGTATTGGGTTTTCCAAATTTACTCTTTCTAGGAAAGATCCCTTCCTGGCCAGTTTGTCAGCAATCTCATTTCCCATTATACCACTGTGTCCTGGGATCCAAACGATTTCAAGTCTGCCTCTTCTGGAGAAGTTTGAAATCTCCTCCTTACACTCGAGGATAGTCCCTGATCTAGTTTTGTCTGCGGATATCGCTCTGATAGCCGCTAGACTGTCCGTAAATATTTTCACGTCTCCGGGAATTGGGGAATCCCGTGCATTAATATACCTAATACATTCCTTTATCGCCACCAATTCAGCCTGAAAGACGGAGTTGTGGTCCGGAACACGGAGGTATACCCCTCAACCTCAACAGAAAATGCGTTTTAAAAGAATGTTTTAATTGAAAGTGAAATTGTATAACCACTTTTTTGTTCTATTTTTCCACACTTTTTTAAATTCGTTCCATCTTTGCTACTGTAAATAAATTAAAAATAACAAGTAAGAAAATTATAGTCGGTCTAGACCGACTATACGATACCCTATACCATGCTTTAAAGACCCTATCTCTTCGCAGAAACCAAATTTGAGTGACATTGTTATTAATTTTTTTTTGGCTGCAGATATGAAAAAGTTCATATCGGGTGCTATATTTATATGGAGAATAGGTCGAAAAATGGACCGATCCTGACCATATTTGCTAAAGTCACTTATATTTTGGAATAAATATATATGCAAACCAAATTTGAGAAAAATCTGTGCAAAATTTCTGTTTTTTAATAGATTTAAGTGAAGATCGGGAAGCAGCTCTATATGGGGCCCATGACTAAGAATTGTCCTATAGGGATTATTTTTGGACTACTGATTAATGGATATAGTAAACACATACAAACCCAATTTGATTGAGATATATATGATAATTTAGATCTTATGGCAATTTATGTCGATTTCATAGGGGTCATTTATATGGGACTAGGCCTGAATATGGCCGAAATTCACCAATTTCAATAGCGATCATCCTATGGCCGATAAAAGCTTGTGTACTAAATTTCATCAAAATACATTCATATTTGCGACCTGTAGTTTGATTACAAGGTTAACATGGACACACAGACGGACGGACGGACTCAGAAAGTGATTCTGAGTCGATCGGTATAATAAAAGATGGGTCTAAATCAAATATTTTTTGGTAGTTACAAACAGCAGCACAAAGTCATTATACCCAAACCACATAGTGGTATAGGGTATAATAAAAAAAGTAAACTATATTTTTAAGCGTAAAAGTCAAAACGAAAAAATTTTTCCTTTTTTTCATGAAACGAAAATTATTGTTTTGAATATTTTTTTTTTTTTTAAATATTTTGGAATTTATTGATAGAACATTTTATTTGTTGTATAAAATTGTGTTAGAAATTATATTTTATGTTTCGTTGTAACTATCAAGTTTTAGTAAGTTTTTAAATTTCACATAGCCCGTTAATCGTTTTCGTAAAATACCTCGAATAGAGAAAATCCCAATTAATTTACTTCCGCTTTCTTATGATTTCCGTTTGAAATACGCAATAACATTAGATAATTTTCAAATCTGTAAAGTTAAGTACTACGGAAATAAAAATTTTATTTTTTATGCGTCAACTAATTTTTCATTTTCGGTTGTTCTTTGGAGTTCAGGCTGTAAAGAAATGTTCGTGCTCAGTGTGAATGATGTATTAATTTGAAACGAAAAAATATTATTGATGAAAGTGTCATCCAGAACATTGTTAACGGTTTCTTTATTCAATTCTTACGTCATTAAATTTATTTTATTGCATCAATGAAACCAATAATTGCGTTGTAAAATTCATTTGATCTAATTCGCTGTTTGTGTTTGTATGTAATCTCTCTAAATAAAATTAATTTTCTGTTTGCCCTCTGTTCAAATTTGTATTTAAAATATTTGGCTGTAATTTGGAACACATTTTTGGTAGTTG
Organism: Cordilura impudica; assembly: GCA_963682025.1. Taxonomy (NCBI): domain Eukaryota; kingdom Metazoa; phylum Arthropoda; class Insecta; order Diptera; family Scathophagidae; genus Cordilura; species Cordilura impudica. The sequence continues at coordinate 109,440,802 of OY821521.1, forward strand.
GTTAAATTTAGCCACATCAACGTGTATTTCCAATTTTTACGATATGCCAGTGTATTCATGTCGGGTTTATTATTATGTTTCTCTATAGCTTTGATAAATATTCCGATAAAATTTCACATCCAACTTTGTCAAAATATTATTAATCGGTACATAGAGATTTAAATAGATGGCCTTATGAATGAGCAATTTTTAAAGCTTAACACCGAAAAACGTGAGAGTAACAAACATAAATACCAAATATTTTAAATAGTCTACCAGGTCCAAATTGACACAGTTATGGATCCAGATCAAGCTGTTTTTATCGTACAGTTGTTTTAGACTCATTAAATCCATCACGAATTAACGTAAAAAGTTAGAGCGCTCATAATATTTCCCAGATTTCAGTTAAATTTATATTTCAATTTCCAAGCACAGACTTAGAACTGAGAACAAAACTGTCTCCATTTTGGATATTTGATTAGTCAGAAAACATTCTGCATCTGGGTTGTGTTATATCAAATAGTATATTTTTCATCGTCTTTCTACGTTTTTATACCCTCCACACCTCAGTGGCAGAGAGTATGTATAGGTTTGTCATTCCGTTTGTAATGCATCGAAAAACTAATTTCCGACCCCATAAAGTATAGATATTCCTGATCTTTATCATAGCTCGAGTCGATATAGCGATGTCCGTCTGTCTGTCTGTCTTTTGAAATCACGCTCATTCACAATAAAAAAATACATTTAACTGGGTAAATTACGATAATATCATTTGCCATTACTCCCACCAGGTTGGTATTTAAAATGCGGTAAATCGGGCATCATTGTGCTTAGTCGCGAGCAAAAATATGTAAACACCTCTAAAAAAAAACCCAGTGTGTTTGTTTTAATATTTTAGTGGTTGAATATCAAGAATGATAGAATACAAGATTACGCCATCCCGCGGACACTATTACAACTTTCTACGCCGGTCAGGCACGTGACGTCACGCAAACTGTGTTCCTATTGGCTAATAATTTTCAGCTGTCAAACTGTTATATTTATGTGTATGTTTATACATAAACAATAACATTGTAACAGTGGGACAATTTATTATTTTTCTCCTAAAATTATTTGTTAAAAAAAAAATCATGTGAGTCCGATCACAGGGGAGATGTGTAAACATCTGGTAATAAATAAAATGCAGAAAACAGCGACAAAGAGGTTATTACATATCATAATTTTTTCACCAAACAATCATGTCACACCGATTTGTCTTAATGCTTACATGTTACGCGTAAGATCTTACGCTCACATATTACGCTGTTTTGGTGATTGTATTGTGAATTAGAAATTTACTCCCCTGCGCGTATAGATGTTTAAACATCAAAAATTTTATTTTTATAAATATGTTAATTTATTTAAAATTCACTAAAACAATAAATATTTGAACAAAAATTTTATAGTTTTTGAATTAAAAATCTTTTATATAATTCATTAACATGAGAAATTTTAAATATATTAAATAAAAAGACTATATAAGAGGTTAAAAATATGTAAATGCGAAAATATCACATGAATAAAAGATTATAATATTCATCTTAAATGGTTAATTGAAGAATAAGCTATTAATTGTCGCAAAGAAGTCTTTTTTAATCCTCCTACAGAGAAATGGAAAATGCTTTTTCCTTAAAAATTGGTAAGCCTTAGCACTTGTGGAATACAAAGTGATTGATTGGGCAATATATGATTCTGTTAAGTTTTGCCTTTTATCGTCGGTTTTTAGTTTTTGTATTTGGCCTTTAGTAGACAGACGACTCAATGCTTTCTCAAGATTTGTGTTAGTAGAATTTAAGCTCCGAACTTGACGAACATTTTCAGCATACTATTCTCGTGGCGCAAAGCATCTCTAAAAACGATTTGAAATAAGTATTTGTGCAATTTTTAAAAACATACATACATTTTCATTTCCAAACTTTTTGTGCACAGTTGTAAGCTATCTTCCATAATGTCAGTCGTCATTGGAGTGTTTTTCTCATCGCATGTAAGTGTTTCAAATTGATTCGGAATTTCAACTTCATTTGGAATTTCAATTGGATTTGTAATTTTATTTGAAATTTCAATTTAATTGCAATAGCGATCGCCTCTATGATCGGAACTGCTCCCGTTTTCAATTTTCGTGTACGCTGATTGGTAAATCCGATTCGTAATTATTAATTAATGAACTGTTAAAATTAAATTTGTGATAACTTACCCATTTCAAATTTCAAAATCCACCTGTTTGAAATGTAAGGCACAAATTCTTTCTTTTTCAACATCTACGGAAATGCATCGATTGTAAAGCAATACCCAAAGCTTCCTTTATGCTGTATCTTTCGGGAACTAGTAAAAGGATACAGCTATAGTAAAAAAATATAATCTATTCATTAAAAACACCCAAAATGTTACTTTTTCGCACAATTTCTCACTTGTTTTTTATGATTATTTTGCTTGCATTTGCCCACTGCACACCGCATGTTTACGTGTTTTCTGCCATTTTGTTTTTAGTTTTTCTCTATGCTGCAACTTATTAACACACTTTACTGAACGTTTTAATTAATTTTAATTATTTTAATATTGTTTTAAATAAAATATAAATAAAATATAAATATGGGGGTTTGACGTCAAGTGCACCAACTTTTGAAACCGATGTCTTCCGATCGGGATGTAATTTGCACCAAGGTTATTCCTATTGGATAGTAGTTTAGACACAAGATCGGTCAAGATCTCTCTGAGTTAGAGGGGATCAAAATTTGACATTTTGGCCAAACAGGTGTTTTTTCTCATACATGTAACTTATTACCTATTGTTCTTAGAAAATTTTCTCGCAAATAGTTTAGATAGCTACTTCTTCAATATTTCGGAAAAAAATACTTTAAAAAAAAAATTGTTGACTTTTTTTTTTTTTTTGCTAAATCAAAGCATTTTTTGCCTTTTTTTCAAAAAGGGCATTTTTTCTGCTCATAAGAAAGCTTAGGACTTTTCCTTTAAGAGCTTTTTGGTCGCTTAGTGGGATGCGAGTGGGATATCTATCAAAATAAATGTTTTGTAACTCAAGACAACGGTTTTTAAATATTTCACAAATGCACTATTTTGAATTTTTTCCTATTTCTGTGTAAAACCTATGTAATATACCTAACTAAAATTTCATACCCTCGATACTGTAATACCCAGAATATGTTAAACCCACTTCAAATAATTTACCCAAATGAGGCCAAAACATTGTGTTTTGGCTATGTGTCCTAATGCAACAACTTATTGTCACTTAGGTGAATGTACCAATTGCCCGAAAACCACATTCATCAAAGAAAATTTAATCAACTCTTTAGATCGAGAATATATAGAGGAGGTCAAATTTGATTCTTGGATTCAGACTGACAGATGCACATTGAAAACAATCATTTTAAATGTGGATGATTTTGTGGAAGAAATGTGTACAGGATTGCTAAACTTGAGAACCCATGACTTTTTAGTCAAAGAGCAATGGTCATTCTTCAAGGATTTGAAGATACATTTGAAGTCTGGTGAATTCGTTATTTCATATGATTTCGCAGAAAATTATAAATATGTTCTTCAGGAACACAAAAGTATGGCAATCATATCCGACGATTTAAAACATGATACCGTTGCAGTTTATGAGTACCAGAAGATAATACTAAAATATCTAAAATCTAAATTTACAGTAAAGAAGGTATACTACGTTTCGGACGGAGGTCGTCAACATTTTAAAAACAAAAGTAGCTTCGCAAATCTTATGGCTCATGAAAAAGATTTTGGAATGCCAGCTAAGTGGCATTTTCATCCTACTGGTCATAGTAAAGGAGCATGTGATGGTATTGAAGCAAACCTTAAATGAAATGCAGCGAAGTATAGCATCCAGTGCTCTCATCAAGATCGCATCTTAGATGCGACTGCTTTATTCCATTGGGCAAAGAATTATTGTAAAGAAACTAAAATAGTTTTTAGTAGCAAAGAGGATCATCAGGAAACATTGAAAACACTGAAGAGCAGATTCGATGCTGCGGTAACAATCGATGGCACCGCTCAATACCATGCTTTTATACCGCTTGTCGATGGAAGACTCAAGTTGAAAAAGTTTTCTGCCTCTATTCAATGCGATTTCTTTCCAAAGCCAACAAATAAACCAACAGCGAAATCAACAGCTGAACCTAGTAACGCCAAGAAAGGATTGACAAAAAAACGCAGTAAATAAAGGCGACAAAAAAGCTGGATGAAAGACTGGTTATTTAAAAATTTAAAAGACTTAAATACTTCATCAGCTACAATAAATTAAGTATAAAAATAGTTATGATATAAATGGATCTAATGTAATTAAGATTAAATTTTATTAAATTATTTATCTTTTTATTTTTAATATTATTATTATATATTAATTTAATTATTATTACAAATAAATAAAAAATAATAATTTTTCAACATTTTTATAGAAAAAAAGTGATTTTTTTCCTGAGGTTAACATATTCTGGGTATTACAGTATCGAGGGTATGCAATTTTAGTTAGGTATGTTACATACCTTCGGAAAGGTTAATTTGTATAGTTTCTCAGTATAAATTTTATTTGTAAGGAATAGGAAAAATAGGAAAAAATTCAAAATAGTGCATTTGTGAAAAATTTAAAAACCGTTGTCTTGAGTTACAAAACATTTTTTCCTCTTAAAGGAAAAATCCTAAGCTTTCTTATGAGCAAAAAAAAATGCCCTTTTTGAAATAAAGGCAAAAAAATGCTTTGATTTAGCAAAAAAAAGTCTAAAATTTTTTTTTTTTTAAGTATTTTTTACCGAAATATTGAGGAAATAGCTATCTAAACTATGTGGGAGAAAATTTTCTAAGAACAATGGGTAATAAGTTACATGGATGAGAAAAAACACCTATTTGGCCAAAATGTCAAATTTTGATCCCCTCTAACTCAGAGAAATCTTGACCGATCTTGTTAAAAAATTGTGTCTAAACTACTATCCAATAGGACTAACCTTGGTGCAAATTTCATCCCGATCAAAAGACATCGGTTTCAAAAGTTGGTGCACTTGACATGAAACCCCCCATATATGTAATTTATAACAAGAACTGATTTAATATATTTTTTGAGAACTGTCAAAGTGATTTTAATTGCAGAGTGTCCAACTACAACATGAAACATACATTTTTCGCAAGATTTTTTAATTTTCACACATGAAACTGACTTGGTAACCCTTGCGACAGACACGTTACGTCATCTAACGGGAAAACATTCGGATGGCGTAATCTTTATTCTATCATTCTTGGTTGAATATAATCAGCCCAATTACGAATATTCTCAAGGAATTTCTTCCGCGTGAACAAAAAATTAATAAGGTGCATCATCGAATTTCGAAGCCAGTTGTTTTGCTTATTGACAATTAATTTTCTGTTTTTTTTTTTGTGTGTACAAACGAAAATAAATTTATTTGAAAGAAAAATTAAATAAAAAAGAATAGCATAGCTATGATGCGAGCAATCTTGGAGGAAATTGGTGTTGTAGAACAACAACAACGAAATAGCTAAAAAGGATTGATAGAAGTCAATTGCGGGTTGAATCTTTGGAAAACGCAATCAATGCCTGAATTGGCTCTCATTAAAGTTAAAAAAGTTGAAGTTTGGCTTTATTTGTGGTCTTCAGCCAACAAGATTAATAAAATATTATTTTTTTTTTTATTTAAATTTTGTTTTATCAAAATTCTTCTTACATTTTTAAGTAAACTCCCGTCTGTTTTGCAAGGGAAATTTTTTGAGGGAAAAAGCAAAATTCAAGTGCATTGAGAATAACTACTTTTTTCCCATCGAATTTTTTCCCGAATGAATTTTTATTCATAATAGGGGAAAAGGGAGAAGTGAGAAATTTCATGCGGAATTTTTGTTTAGAATTGGGCTGAATTAGTGTACAACACCATTCACAGTGCAAAAAAGCCACAAAAATAATGCTGTAATCATACCAACAAACACAACTACCATGAGCTATGTTAGTAGTATTGCCACATATTTTTTTTATTGTTATCACGATATAATGAAAAAAGCGCAAATTTAAAAAAAAAATGTAATCCCTAATGAAAAACGAAAAATGAATAATGAAAAATGAAAAGTAAAAGTGAAAAATTAAAAATGTAAAATGAAAAATTAATAACGAATAATGAAATATAAAAAATTGAAAATTAAAAATTAGAAACTAAAAATTAAAAATTCAAAAATAAAAATTAAAAATTAAAAATTAAAAATTAAAAATTAAAAATTAAAAATTAAAAATTAAAAATTAAAAATTAAAAATTAAAAATTAAAAATTAAAAATTAAAAATTAAAAATTAAAAATTAAAAATTAAAAATTAAAAATTAAAAATTTAAAATTAAAAATTAAAAATTAAAAATTAAAAATTAAAAATTAAAAATTAAAAATTAAAAATTAAAAATTAAAAATTAAAAATTAAAAATTAAAACTTAAAACTTAAAAATTAAAAATTTAAAATTTTTTAATTTAAAATTTCAAATTTAAACTTTAAAATTTAAAATTTAAAATTAAATTTAAAATTTAAAATTTAAAATTTAAAATTTAAAATTAAAAATGAAAAATTAAAAATTAATGCCGTTTTCTTTCCTGACAATTTATTTGCATTTTTTTCGAAAAGTTTTTTTTTACATATTCGGAATTAAGAGCAACCTTATCTTATACATCAATCGAAAGGTTTTAAAGTCGAGTCCTCGTAAATCCCAAAAAAAATGCAGGGATTGAATTCTTTCAGGTCATAGTGTGAGAATATTTCCCCTTTGTTCCCCGTTTTTGAATATTTTCACACTATGACTTTAAAGAGGATAATAATCAAATTTTGTTTGCATTTTATGAATACAACACTTTGAGACCTTTTGATTGGTGTATAATATAAGGTTGCTCTGAATTCAGAATATATTAAAAAATACACTTTCCGAAAAAAGTGCAAATAAATGCTACAATTTTTGTCATAAAAAAGAAAACGGCATAAAATTAAAAAATTAAAAAATTAAAAATTAAAAATGAAAATTAAAAAATTTAAAATTAAATATTAAATATTTAAAGTTTAAATTTCTATATTGTATTTTTTTTTTTTATTAAATTTATCCTTAAATTAACATATTACTAGCTAATTCAGATAAAAATATTAAAAAATTTGCTTATTTTTAATATTAATAATTTTTACCCAACAATCATTTGATTTTTTTTTAATTATCGTATAACTTCCAAGGTCTCAAAACATTCTAGTAGGGATCAAACTTTGGGAATTATAACGGCGGCTGCGTTAAATAATGAATTTCATTAGTGTTCTATGAAGTACTTAGGGAACTTATAGGATTTCTACTCTAGTAATCAAATAATAACTAATTCTTTCTATACAAGACATGATCATTATGTTTTATAAGAAGAAATTATAATAGAAACTGGCCGAAAAGAAAAACAATTAACTTTAAATTTAATTGGTATTCGAAATTAATGTTTCAGTATCGGCAACAGTTTTACAGTGGTAGCCGTACTCAACATAGGGTGTAATATTGAGTTCAAGACGCAGGTGGAGGGTATCAAAAAATTCGGCACAGCCGAATTTAATATTCTTGTTCAGTTTCAAAACACCGTTGGAAAGTATCAATATCTATCCAACGATGACTTAAAAATAAAAATCAGTCAAGCAGAATCGAAAAATTAATAAATTGCTTTAAAAAATAAAGATAAAAATTGACAGTAGATTCCTCCAATTATTTGTTTCCCCTCGCGACAGGTTGATTGCGCGATGGTTAACATGGATTGCCCCATTATACATACATACAAAATAAATACATATGTATTTCCAGTACTGTTTTTGATTCGGCTGCAAGTGATAGACAAAAACTGATTTTAGCAGTAAATTCAGCATCCAATATTAGGTAAATTAACAAACCAGATGTATAAACTAAATTTAAATTCGTTGCATATCATTTTAAGGAATAGAAAAACAGAAACGAAGATACATCAAAACCGATTTCAAAATAATATCTATTTTTATATCGATATTTTCACAGTGTATTATGCAAGTCTTTTTTTTTAGCCAAAACAAGAATTAGTATGGTAGAGAAAGAAAAACAACAACTTGAAAGGAACATAATTTTACATTAAAATAATACTGGCTTTCATCGTCGTTGGTGTTGACTTGTGCTATGCCATAGTCAAAGTTACTTACCAGCAATACAGAAATACAACATTTCATTGCAAATCTCTACTAATAATTCGAGAGAGATTTACTCAGTCGATTTATGTTGGTTAGCTCAAATGCTATAAGCCCGGCTCAAAACGAGAAAATAAAAATAAGTGATTATAAAAAACAAAACCATTATAGAGTATGAAAAAACAGCTCAAATGTTGCCAGAGCTAAAAACGATTTAAACCTTTCTATAAAGTTTAAAAAACAATTTAGTTGTCTGCGAAACGGTGAAGAAATCGGACGTTTACACACGGGAAACAGTTTAAAAGCTAAGAAGATAAAACTAGATTCTAAAACAACACAAAAAAACCTTTTTTATTGTAACAAAAAAAGCTAAATTTTTTCTTGTATAAGTTGGAATTATGAAAAAAGTAAAGAAATATTCTAAGAGTGCTTGCTATTCAACAATAATGAATCCAGTGTTGCAAAATATATATATTTTTTTTTTATTTTTAAATAATTTTATACGAGTATTTTCAAACAGAAAATGTTTTTAAAATAATAATGTTGGCACGGAAATTGTTTTTTTTTTTTTTGTGATAATTTTTTACGGTTACTAAACTATTTCCGTTGATTTAATACTTTGAAAAAAATATAACAATAAACTAAATGAAAAATAAAGTTAACACACTCACACATAAGAGTAGTACAATATTAAGAGTTAATGCGTTGTTGCTGGATTTTGCCACTTTTATTAAAAATTTGCATTATAGGTATATATGTATATGTATATATATATTTTTTTTTTTTTGTTAAATGCGATCACGAACGAATCTCTACAAATACGTTTGCTTGTTGTTGTTTTTATGATGATTGTATGCAGAGCTTTAACAATCGAATTCACTTTTATAATAATATTTTTTTTTGTCAATACAACGATTTTTTTTTTTTAGTCATCCAATTTTCAAATTGAAAATATATAAATTGTATTTCAGTAGAGTACAAAATATTACACTTGTTGTATTTAAAGTATCAAATCCTTGAAATTCCATGATTTAATGAAAAACAAAACGATTTCTTTCGAAATTGTATTTATAACCGTCAATTAGTTACTCAAGGACTAAATATTAAGTTTCAACCAGTGAAAGTGTTGCTATATGAAGGAAAAAATAAAAAGGTTTATGGAACAAATTCTTTCGCAGCTCTGGTTGGTATGCACAACTACTTTTTGTACCTCTACCACTGATTTGTAAAGATTAATGGTGGTAAGTGTATGGTTGTGTGTGTGTGTGTTTTTTTTCTGTTTATGTCTTTTGTTTTAGTTTTTGTATTTGTTTCTGTATTTTTGCATGGAACGAACAAGTTTTGGTATTCATACAATTTTCTGTGATAAAATTATCTGGTTAAAGATATTGTATTTTTTCTTTATTAAAATAAAAACTGGGCAAGCAAACAATAAGATTCATATATGTGGAATAAGAAAACAAGAAATCAAGAAAACAATCTTAATATCTTTTATAAACAAATACATAAAACTCATAGTATTTCTAGGTACTTATATTGACTCACAACAAAATCTACAAACGATAAATGTTAGTTGTTGCCAAGGGCTTTTACAAGTCGTTTATGTCATAGTCAAGAAAAAAAAAATATAGTTACATTCTCACTTTAAACATAATATATTTAGGTATAAATATAACAACATACACTAATAAATAACATAAAAGTATTTCTTCAATTAAAAAACTGCAAAATAGTCTAAAAATGGAACGAAAGTGAAAAAAAAATTAAATAAAAATATCGAATAAAATACTAACGATATACGGAAACTTAAATGATAAAAAGAAAACTTTAAACAATGAATCCATCTATTGGTTTTATTAAGTGCTCCACAATGTAGGTCACTTAATTTTTACATAAAATCGAAATAAAGGCTAAAATTAATTTTAATTTTCCTAATTTTTTTATTACAGTGAACAGAAAGTACATAAGACATTGAAAAACTCTGTGAATATAAACAAAATTTATTTATATTTAAGTGTTGCAGCAACTGCAAATGTTAAAAAAAATTAATTTTTCTTTCAAAAAAATCAAAATAAATCAAATAATTGTAAAATCTACAATTGTCTTAAAAACAAACAACAGAGAAACAAACAAACAAAAAATGTGCTAAAGCATGATGTTGCAATGTGTTGGTTCATTATTTTCAATTCACTGTTTTTAACAAATTGCAAAATAAAATAGCAGCAACATCGTGTAGAAGGAAAAATATCCAAAAATATAAAAAGTTTTTACTTTCAACATTTAGCTGCATTCAACACGTTATTTAATTATTCAAAAGGTACCAAGGTAAACTATTATTAAGTTTTTTTTTTGTTCATTTTCTTTTACACTTAATTGTATTTGTTTGTGGTTACATTAAAGGTCAAAATAATAAATTCACTGAAGTCTTTGCACTTTCAAAAAATAAAATATAAGAAGAAAAAAATGGGTGCGATCAAGTAAAGCTTTTAAGAATACATTTTATTTTTCATATTAATTACAAAAAATTGTGTTTGGCTGTTGATCCCAAAATTGCAATCTTCAAGGCTTATAAAAACTTATAAACATTCATAAACAGTGAACGTTTCACTCAATGCGTAATGTATAGAAATCCAGTAATACTCATTTTTTTATTATTTTCCTATGAATTGTTGTGTGTATTTATTATTTTGTCCACTAGTGTAAAACAAACATTAAAATAAACATCGAAAGTATGTTACCAATGTTTCTGTTTGTGTTACTTATGTTTTACCTATTTTACTATAAACAAAAACATATGTTTGTTCGAATGTGTGTGTGTGTGTATATTCATATGTAAAACTTCTGTTGAAAATGAAATGGTTTTGTTCAAAACTTCATCTATTTGCAATTTTATTTTGTCATAAGCAAAAAGATAAAAGTTTGTCTAGATGTAAAAATTCGCACATACATTAGTAAATATGAAAAAAAAAAATAATGTTTTAAAGCGCCTGAATTTATTACGTTGGCTGAACTGCAAAAGAAAACGACACGTTTTAGAAATAAGTTCGATCATTAGACCATTTTAAATTGTCTGCAGATTGCTTAAGGTGATAATGGATACGGAATTGAATATGAGGACTAGGTCCAAAAATGGTTACATGCTTATATCTGTCAAAACTGTTTTTTTAGATAATTTATATGGACAGACGAACGGACATCGCTTAATCGACTTGATCGCCAGTATTTTTTTGTTCGTCAAAAAAAAATTGCTTTTGGAAGGATCACTCATCCGCACTAAAAACTTTTGAGGAATGTTTTATTTTAAACAACATTCTACTCTATTCATAATCCGAGTGATGATTTTTGAGGACCCATTTAGGGGGACAAATTACTACACGTTTTAAAATTAGAAAAGGAACTAAGCTCAGTTGTGTAGGGAACATTTCTTGCAATATAACCAACGATATGTTTCTCAAAACTACTTTTAGAGTTTTCGTTATAATCTAACAATGATCAAAAAATTTAAATTTTACACAGAACTTCCTATTTTATTTTTCATTTACCTATTTATTGTATGTGGTTTTAGTTGTTTGTTTTGATATTTCTATATTAGATACATATATCAAATTTATAAAATTTGCACACTACATATGTCGTTAGAGTTTAAATAGTTTTAGATATCGCTAAAACAGTTTTTGTGCAAATTCTATGAAATATCAGATACACAACAACTAATTAAATTATTTTGTTGCATTAAAATCATTATCGTCTTGTAGATGTGTGAATATCTTGAATATCTGAGTAACGAATATCCACATCAGGTAATTTTAATAAAATTATGAGTATTTGATTTATATTTGTTAATAAAATAAATAGAAATTTTTTTTCAGTTCGTTAAAACGTACTTTCAAAAATATTTTTCAAGGACCTGACATAACTTAATACATAAAAAAAAGGAACGGAAAATTTATAAAACCAATTTTTGAAATATTTATTTTAATTTTTGTACTTTTTAACTTACAATTATCATGGAATTATCCTTGTATTGGTACCATACATTTGACATTGGATTTTTGTCCATGAAGCAAACTTAAATGAATTATACACGAAACTGCAGGAGACATACAAATTAAACATGATTACTTTCAATATAAACCCATCGAATTCAGGAATAGAAAATAACATCACTAACGTAAATTTTTTATAAGCGTGCTTAAAATTTTCATTAGAATGCGGTAATTATTTGTTTTTTTTTTTTTTTTTTTTTTTTTTTGGTAATTTTAAGGTCGACCGTTACGATGATTCTACACATGATTGTATTATATAATATTATTATATGCGAGGATAGAATGATTCTTTTTAATTCTTTTAATATTTAATTTTATTTATTTTTTGTTACTTGTTTAGTTTTGTAACAAACAATTTCGTATTCATATTAAAGCTAAACGAAACTGTTTGTTACGCAGTAATTAAACTTCCATCGAACTGTAAAGTGAAATTTTAAAAAGTTGAATTACCCATGAACAGTTAACTATATACATATGTATGCATATACATATATATATGTATATACACGCATACAGAACCCGAAAATATGAAATGATATCAGATCAGATATTTCTAATTATCCGAGTAAAGCTGTTTGGCATAATTGTGTCAATACCTAAATAAATTCGGATTAATCGATTGCAAAAATTATTTTAAAACTGTTTACAACTGTTAAAATTAATACTTAAAAGGCTATGGGTACTTTTTGAACACAATTTTAACAAACACTTGATAAATTCTAAATCGTATTTAATTGTCTATACTTTTTTATTAGACAGCATTTTATTGAAATAATACTTTTTTTTATTACGAGTATTAAATATGACAATGAATAAAAATTCTCCTACACTAAATATTTCAGACTAAGTTTAAACATTCACCGATTTTTACTATAGCGTTTGTCATTGAATCAATTATTGCCTTTATACAAAAAATTCATTTGAATGTCTTTCCAGTTGCGACCTTAAGTTTGATTTCAACAGACATATTTATATCGTTTCTATAAATCGGTATAATTACTAGTGGGTCTGGGTCAAATATTTTATATACTCTTAGCTTATTTCAACCAGAACCTTTTTAAAACTTTGGATGGGTAAAAGTTCTTGACAAAAAAAAAAAGACATCAACAACATTGCAATGCAGATTTGTAGATTAATATTAAAAATTTAACTTCATTTCTTTTTAGCCATGTTTTTTAATAACTTACCATAATTACTTACTTATTTAGTATGACCCCCTTCTGCATCAACAACCGTCTTAATGTTTTGGTTGTATCGGCTCAACCAACTTGTATGTGGTGTAATTTCTGTCCATTTCTGCTCATTAATGGCTTTTTTACTTATTTTGAATAAAATTCTACGGTGGCGGTTGTTTAGCTCCAAACGCAATATTTCAGCCAGAAGATTGAGCAGGCGGAATCATAAAGAGCGATCATTTCCAAATAAGCCATATCTGAACAATGTCCGACTTGTGGTTCGGGTCAATATCTCCGTAATATCGAAAATCATGATGTATACGCAGCTTATCAACAGTTTGCACGTGTAAGTACATTGTCTGCCAACTTTTTCCAACGCTAAATGGAGCTAAATTACAATGAAACGTAAATCGCTAAAAAAAAGCGCTAGTTTTAGGCTTGAATTATATATTATTAATTAAAACAAGTAAGAAAATTATAGTCGGTCTAGACCGACTATATGATACCCTATACCATGGTTTAGAGACCCTATCTTTCGGTCCAACTACTTCGATATAGAAAATAAGCATAAACCAAATTTGAGTGCGATTTTTATTAATTTTTTTGGCTGCAGATATGAAAAAGTTCATATCGGATGCTATATCTATAAAGGGACTAGGTCCAAAAATGGACCGATCCTGATCATGTTTGGTAAAGTCTCTTGTATTTTGCAAAAATATGTACAAACAAAATTTGAGAAGAATCAGTGCAATATTTTTGTTTTTTAATAGATTTAAGTGAAGATCGGGAAGCAGCTCTATATGGGGTCAAAGTGATCATTTTTGGACTACTCATTAGTGGATGTAATGAACGCATACAATGCCAATTTGAGTAAGATCTATATGACAATTTGGATCTTATGGCAATTTATGTCGATTTCATATGGGTAATTTGTATGGGGGCTAGGTCTGAACATGGACCGATTCTCACCAATTTCAATAGCGTTCATCCCATGGCCGGTAAAAGCTTATATACCAAATTTCATCAAAATGTATTCATATTTGCGACCTGCAGTTTGATTACAAGCTTTACATGGACACACAGACGGACGGACGGACGGACGGACGGACGGACGGACGGACATTGTTAAATCAACTCAGAAAGTGATTCTGATTCGATCGGTATAATTAAAGATGGGTCTAGGTCAAATATTTTTGGTTGTTACAAACAGCAGCACAAAGTCATTATACCCAAACCACATAGTGGTATAGGGTATAAAAACTGACATGTTATTTGTAGATTTGAGATAATTTAGTATTTCATTATATCTTTTCTAAATGTTCATTTTCAAATAAAAAGGTATCATACTAATATTTTATTTGTTTGTAGTGAATTAATTTTAGTATAAATATTTGATGGAATTTCATAATTAGTAAAACATGAAATATTTTCTGGGCAAAGGAGATAAATAAAATTGGAGAACAGTTTAATATCTGTTTTGATTCGCAACTTTCAGCGAATGAGTGGCGTACAAAATGCTCAGATATTATATCGAAAATTAAGATGAGTACACACAATAAAATGATACAACAGGCTTCCGCAAGTAGCACTCGGATATACAGGCATTTAACACCGGCTATGGGTTTTACATACCTGACTGAGGAAAACCTTACAATAAATGATATATCAGCTATATTGAAAGCTAAGAAAATGTGTATTTAATAATACTACTACAACCTGCAATCTCTGTAATCTTGGTGAAGATGAAAACTTATTACACTTCATGGGTAAATGCCCAATACTAAGAGAATTCAAGATTCGTTACATCGGGAAGAGTAATATTGATGAAAATACAATAATAAATATATTGAACGGAACATTTAATGGGTGCAACTGGAAAAACCTAGCAAAGTTTATAATTAATGGTCTAAAATATAGAAAATTTTTGCTTACAGAATTTAATTCATAAGTATGTAAAACTAAAATCAAATTGTAATATTACATATGTAATTATATAGGCGGACGACAACATGTAAATGCCTCTTAATACTTTATTTGTTTAATATACTCAATAAAGTTATTCTATTCTATTCTATATTCTAAAACATGAATAAACCTTTTTTTATAATTTTATATTTTTTTTTGTAGATGTGTAAACATCTAGTAATAAATAAAATGCAGAAAACAGCGACAAAAAGGTTATTACATATCATAATTTATTCATCAAACAATCATGTCACACCGATTTGTCTTAATGCTTACATGTTACACGTAAGATCTTACGCTCACATATTACGCTGTTTTTGTGATTGTATTGTGAATTAGAAATTTACCCCCCTGCGCGTATAGATGTTTACACATCAAAAAACTATTTACCTTTAAAAAACTTCGAATAAATTATAAAGAAAATATACATACATATGTATGTTTTTAATTTCATATTCATAAACTTCGAGTGAACAGTTGCAATAAGTAGTACGATCATCTGGTCAGATATGTACAATTTCGATTAACATAAACTGTTATATTTAACCTCTTAAGTGGAAATGACGAGTGTCGCCAAATTCGACATTGACAGGCTATGCCAGGCACAGATTTAAATATTTCAAAAGTAGTAGTAGCAAACTTATTAATTAACAAACAACCGTTATTTTTATAAATATATTAACACTGATAATGCCCGCACAGAGTTGCATTAAAATTAAATAGTCTCCACACTCATGTTTCTTTTAAATTAAATCATAAAGCAAGGGCTTAAAAGGCGCTAGAAGCGCTTAACGAAAAGGAGCTAAATAGAAAAAAAAATCACTTTTTGAGTCGTTAAGAAGAGCTAAATCTAACGCGAAAACCGCTAGATCCCTGACTGTCTATGTGCCGTCTATGAACTCTATATTTCCAAATCCAGCAGTCGACATATAAACCCAAACCATGACGCTGCCATATACATATTTGACTGTTGTTTTGGGATTTTTATTTTGAAGCTCTGTATTCGACCTAAGCTAGACATAGAACAACTACCCGTCGGAGCCGAAATTATTAAATTTCGATTCATCTGGCAATATAACTTTCTCCTTAAAGCTGAAATTCTTTAAAACATGACCTCTAGTGAAAGCAGGCTACTCTGCCATTAATATCATTCTTGCGATTCACAAAATGTCTTGACCAACTCATGATCGACTTCGTGGAGCCGATAGTTTAGGGTTTTCCTTCATTTTTTGCAATATACATATGTATAGCGCTCGTTAGTTGCATTGAAAAATTTGTTTGGTACGGTTCTTCCCTTGTCATCCACTCTCGAGTTAACTTTTTCATATAGTTTTTTAGCGTCAATCGTTATTTTTGCAATGTCTGAGGATCAACTTCCACTACTCCACTTACTGAATTTTTTTTCATCCGTCGCTAGTCGCTATGATTTTTGTGATTTTCTTTAAAACATTTTAATTGAAACTCTTTATGTATAAATTTTGCTTAAATATGGTTGAAATATGCCACTATTGTAGTGTAGTTTGATTTTGGGGTAATAAACGCAATTAAACCACATTTGAACAATTATAAATAAATGACTTTCTTGTTCTTACACCAAAAAAAAATGCATGTCGTATATACGAGTACATGAAAGTCGAAGTACATAAGAGGATGGTGTAAAATAAACGAAAAAAAAACAGAAGACTTTCTTACAATGTACGATATTTTTTATTACGTTTTACGAAAGAACTTTGCATATTCTACAAAACATAATATGAAATGTAATCAACAGTGATTTTATTAATATTTTTTTATTTTATATTTTTTGAAATTTATTATTCAAGTAAATAGAAACACTTAAGGATCGAAAAATACCTTATATAAACCTGAATCATTATTATTTATTTCGTTATAATTTAAATATTTAAAAATAAAAACTTCATAGTAATTGGAGAGATCAGCCGAAAAAAAACTCGATTTGTATAGTTGACATGGCGTTTTCAAGCTTCTTAAAACTATCTGTGCAAAATTAAAATACAAGATGGGTTGAATGAACTTTAAGGTTATGTTAAAAACTATATTGATAAACACAAACAACAGAAAGGGTGTAAACGAAATAAATTTTACAATTTATGATTGCACAAGTTTCGCATTAAAAAACTATAATTTATTATTCATTTAATTGCATTCCAATTTTTGTATTGCTTTAACTTCTTTATATGAATATGATATGATATTATTATTTGAATAAACATTTTTTTCTGTAGATAAGTTTTATAAATATGTTTAAGTTTGTTTTTTCATCCGTTTCGATGCCTAATCTGAACAGAATATACTTAGGTAGAATATCGTATATCTTTTACAAAGGCAGAAACCTTAATTTGGGTTCTAGTATGTTTGATAAAAGTGTCTCTAATGGCAAATGGGTTTGTAAATGGCCTGCAACTCTAAATTCCTTGTCAAAGTAAACTTTTTAAACAAATTTACATCTACTTATTTATATTTTTCAGTTTGGAACTTTTATAACCATATATATTGTGAAATAAATTTTTATCTAATATTGTTAATGCCACGTGGTACGTTAGAAATGTCGATATTCACCGTGACTTAAAAATAAGCACCACAAATGACGAAGTAAGGCGTAGTGCTGAGGCTCATAGACTAAGCCTACTAAGTCTAGAAAGAATGATTAATTGCTACAAACCGCATAGGCCGATTCAACCCGGTTAGTTTATTAAACCTGTGACCCTTATTAAATATTGTAATTAGAACTAAACTAAAAATTAATTATACACTAGTCGCAGCCAATAGCCTAAGTTGCAAGTGTTTTAACTTTAAGATTTATTATAATTTTAATAAAATAAAATAAAAATAAACTTAAATAAAGAGAAAAAAGTATGTTCTCAACTTTATGACCAACAAAAATTTGGATATTCCGAAATCGGATATAGACTTTTCTTGCGGTTGTAGCTAAAAAAAAAATTATCCATAATTTTAAAAAATTTTTTCTTTTGCAATTTTGATATTGTTTCTATGACCGATCACTTTAAACTTACAATTACAGAACTCGAAAAGTAGCGAGATTTGTTTACTAGTTTTGTACTACTTTCATTTAAAAATGTCAATTTTTTTCGTTTACACCCTTTATGTTTGTATGAAGGGATGTATAATAATAAAGTTACTATGAGAACGAAAAATTTGTCAATAAAATTTTTTTTCTTTTTTTTTTTTTGTTGTTACGCTTATATGTACATATGCTACATAAGTGCGAGTATATTGTATTTTTACGAGAAATCAATAAATCATACAAAGATTAAATAAAAAAAATCAGTATATAAGAACGAGTATAAAAAAAACTCACAAAGGAATATGACTTTTGCTGTTCGTGCTATTTAAATAAAGTAAGAGTTGTTGTTTTCGTGTAGTCAAATGTTTCAGATCCATTTTCTACGAAGTGCCAGACTACATATAAACAGTGTGTGATAAGTGTGACTCATAATAAGGATATTCTTTGTACACAAATAATTTTTTCAACTTTTTTTAACTACAAATTTGTAACAATTCTTGACACTTATGGCAAATTTTGGTCAGAGTTTCGAATAATTTCAATTTAGAAAATATTGTCAAAATTTAATTGATTTAAAGAAAATATATAAAAAGCAAGTAAGAGTGTTAAATTCGGCTATGCCGAATCTTTGATACCCTCCACCTAGGTTTTCTTGCACTATTTGTAACAAATTTAGATAAAATATTTGAAAATGTAAACAATTTGATCAATTTAGTAATTTATTACAACAAATACTCTGAATTTTCAGCATTTACGTTTAACAATTTTAAAGTCAATAGAAGATAGTAAACAAAATATATTTTTAAATTTCGGATCTTTTTCGGAATACTTGACCGTGTCTTATATTTTAAAAGCACTAGCGTTAATCAGTTTTATTTTTTCGATCTTATTACATCAGTTTGTCATTCCATTTGTAACGCATCGATAAATGGATTTGCGTCTATGTGTTTAATGCAAAAGATTTCTTACTTTTGTCGAATTGTAGGGATTTTTTGAAAATTTTTTTTTAACAACTTAATATTATATACATTTCAATTTTAAACTTTAAAATTAAAAATAGATATCTTTTTTAAATCTGGTAATAACTCTATAATATGGATATAGTAAATGCGTGGCTTCCTTAATAAGAATGACAAGTAAAAAACACTTTTGTGCAGTTTACTTGTTTTGTGCATTTTTTTTAATACATACATAAGTACGCCATCTTTGTAGATCTCTTCGATTATATTAAGTTTGTAAATAAAAAGAATATTAAAATATTATAAATGTAAACATAATTGATTTTAGAAAAATGTCCGATTCGTTTTTCGATTATGCTGAAAACACATCAAAGAAATACAGAAAACAAAGGTTTTACTCAGGTTAGTTGAGAGACGAGAAGCTAATGGGATGGAACAGGTCAAAGATGACGACTTTAAATACAGATGCAAGGCTTGTGAAAAAATATTAAATTGCGATAAATCAGATCTAAGTATACATGCTAATAACCAATGTCTTAAAAAAAATATCTTTTAAAACCAACAACCAAAATTCTGTTTACGTTATAAGATCCCATTTGCGAGCCATTTTAATTAATTGTGTAAATTTTAAATGCACATCTAGCCATATAAAAGATGAATTATACGGAATAGTAAAAATATTTTTTTTATAATATCTGTTGGTTTTTTATGTTGTTTTTATGTAATTCTAATGATATTCTTATCTTATTTTTTATAATATTTTTTTCGTTTTTATGTTATTTTTGCATTATTGAAATTGAAAATTAACAAATTAAAAATAATTTTTTTTTTTTTAAATTTAAAAAAGTAGTGTAGGGAAAAATGTAGAGAGAAAAAAGTCGGTGTAGGGAAAACAAGGGATTTTTTTTCATTAACTTAGAGATTTCTGTAAAAATCTCCTGGCACCACTGGTACCTATTAAAAAACAATGTAAGATTTAACAAAACAATGCGACGCATATCTGCTTTGTTCAAAAGCTTTCATAAGACTAAATGAAATTGTTACTTATGCTTGAAACACATAGACGACAGAGGCTACACAAACACAGGGATACAAATGCTGCTGGCTGCAATTGTAGTCGTGTAGTCAACTACTTAATTTTTTTGAAAACGACAGCAACATATAACAACAATATAAACAGCTGTTTTTATACAAAATCATTTTTATATCAGTAGTGCCAATTATATATTTTTTTTTACTTTATTAAAATAGAAAAACATGTATGATTCTATATAAAATTGTCTTAAATATATTACTTATTTATAATGCATTATTATAACGTAAAAATAAATAAATAAATTTACTTCTTAATGGAATTATTATAGCATTTCATTTTGCGATTAATTTTTTCAACAAAATAAAATATTTCATAGCACTAATATCTTTTACATATTTTGTTATATTGTCAACACTATTTTTATTTTGTAGACAACAAAAATAGAAATTAGCCTAAGTTGACTACAGCAGCAAAAGTGGTCATGTAGTAGTGTAGCTGTGTTGGTGTCAAAATAATCGTTTCCATATAAACGTGTGTATTTTATTTTTGACAGGCTGTAGTCGTGTAGCCGCTGTCGTCTATGTGTTTCATGAGAGAATTCGGCTTACTGGTGCCATTATGTATATGTGTGTGTAAACAAAAATATACGATATCCCAGTAATCATTTCGAAGATTGTTTTAACAAAAATCATCTTACTGTGTCTTCTTCGAGCACTTTTGATGATTAAAAACTGATTAATCACATGCGGTTTCAGAAAAAGACTAAGAAATGATTTTTTCTTACGCTTAAAAAGTGATTTATAGAAAAATGACATTAAATATGACTCAAAAATATGTCGAAATTAATCAGAAAATTGGATAAAAAAGGTTCTCAAGAAGAGTCGGGGGTAAGGTAATATTTCCTCCCAACAAAAGAATATTTTGTGATCAGCAAAAGACCGCATTTATGCCTGTTTTAATAGCACAGAGGAGTCAAAAAAGACTCTACATGATCACATATTGCATAAAATGTTTACTGGGATTTCATTCACTATTTGTAGAAACAGTTTTTAAGTGAAACAAATCTGCACACAATTTCAATTCTATTTCGTTTACAATGATACGATCACTTTGTTTACTAGCTAGTAGTAAAATAAGAAAATAGTATTATAATACAGCGTAATGATGAATTGTACTTCTCAATTAGTTTATTTTTAATGTGCCATAAGAAGTTCGGTTTGTGCTAAGAAATGAATGAATACATGTTTCCCAGGGCGAAGCTTAATTATTGCACTTTGATTGAGTTGAGCCCGCGACTATTCCTGATGTGGTTAGCTCGTGCCTACAATTTTTGGTAGTTGGAAATGGCGTTTGTGCAAAGGAAAGCATGAACCCATGTTTCCTAGGTCGAGGCTTAATCATTGCACTTTGATTGAGCTGAGCTCCGCGATTATTCCTAATGCGGAATAACTCGTGCATTAAATTCTCGGTAGTCCGGGAATGGCGTTTGTCTGCGCCAAACATTAAATAATAAATTTTAAAAATGTATTATAATTAAATATTATTGACATTTATATTATATTACTATCATCTGAGAAAAAAATTTTTTTTAAACACCAATTTTTTACAGGGTAGAATTTTATGGTTTCAATACTACTTTTGAATGCAAGTATGTACTAAAAGTAGAAACCTTAAAATCATACTATGTTTTGCAACCCTAAAAATTGCAGTATTTTGTATAAATAAAATAATTTATATTTATATTATTTTTAATATGCGCTTATTATCGATATACATATACAGAATATATGAATGTTATTTATAGTATTTTAATATTTGCAACAGTATGTATGTATCAATTTGTAATATTTTGTGATCTTACAAAAATCGCAGAATATTGATATTGATTTTATATAGTTTCTTTTATTATTAATTAACTAACTTAAATATTACACCATAAAATGTTGATATTGGTGAATTTTTATATTATTACCACAACGACCATAAAAACAACAAGTACAGCTGTGGCAAAATACAAAATTTAGAATAACAATATAGGAAAACATCATATTTTTTTAACTTTTCAGTGATTTCTCGGCACCTATGAAACCTATTGTCACGATTTAAAAAACAGAAACCTTCTCATGATGTTGGTGTATCATTCTCACTAACAACAAGCGCCCTAGCTGTCCTATTGAGAACGTTATCGTGACAAGAACAACATAGTCAAATCATATTTTTTCAAGACTTTTTTTACTCCATCGTTCAATTCTCGGGACCAGATAAACCGATTGGGATGATTTTAAATAGCAAACTTTTCAAGATATTAATGAATAATTTTTTTATACCAACGAGCAACCTAGTTGCCCGATTGAAGCCGTCATCGTGATTTCCACAGACGGACAGACGGACATCGCTATATCAACTCCGCTTGTTATAAGGATTACAAATATATATATTTTATGGGGTCAAGATTTTTTTTCTTATTATTGCAAACGGAATGACAAACTTATATATACCCTCTGCACACTGGAGTGGAGGGTATAAAAAACACTAAGCATCAGTACTCTAACGACATTTTAGAATTACGAAGTAATATATGTGTTAAGGGCACTAAACACTTGTCAAATTCACCATCAAGCATTATGATGGTATTAGTGATGCTTGATGGAAAATCAAAAATTTAGATTTTGTCGGTGTCACGCATACATATAAAAACCTAAATATATTAAAAATTTAATTTAGCGATATTCTTAATTGAATTAAATTTTTTTTTTAAATCTAGATCAATAGATATATATTAATTAGTTAAATATTTATATATTAATAAATATCTATTAATTCTACTAAAGGTACTACCACACGATGTGTTTTTTACATATGTACTGTCAAATTTCTCCACAACAAAAGTTATACACATCATGTGATCTATATGAAACATTGTTTATGTACAATACATGAGCAAAATCACATGTACATTTTTCAATTAGAACAGGTTCTATTTTGGCATGACAAACATATGAAAAGAAAAGCAGTAAATTATAAAGATTAATATTGAAAGAAAAATAAATTGTTTAATATTAATTAACAATTAAAAAATATATAAAATATATAACTTTATTTCTAACAATAAATTTTTGTAAATTCACAAATTAAATCAGCCGTTTTGTACATTTAAAAGTTATGTCATACGGAAATACACATGCACTAGGTTGGCCCTTGATAAAAAAAAGTGTTCAAACTATCGGTCTCACCCTTAGAAATATGTGAATAGCAATAAAACTGAGAAATTCAAAGTTTTGGGTTAAGTCAAAAAAAATTTAGAGGTACCTCAACGAGACTGAAAATTTCAAGTGTATTTATATGGAGAAAATATGACTTTTTTCAGATTTTACGAAAATTTCGTTCTATAGTTTAATTTTTTCGACAAGTTGTTATATAAATCGATATCAGTACTAACATCTGAATCAGTGGCCTAAAAACAATAACTTTAACACACTTATTGCAGAAATAGAACAGCAGCAAACACACACATATTAAAAATTTTATTTTTATCAACTGAGTTTTCTCAGTAAATTGTGAACAAAATCAAAAGTTGTGTATTTCATTCGAAATATGTTTAACTAAATGCTTTTGGGCCAAACCTGTGATCTGTATCTCATTTTTATTTTTTACGAATTTTTAAAGAACAAAAAAGAAATTTTTTTTTGAAAATTGTTTTTTTTTTTCTCATTTAAAACCAATGTAAGCACGGCTTAAAGATAACATTGTTGACGAGTTTTGGATTTTTTTAAACTGAATATGATGAACCGTTTTCAAGTTATTCCAATATATGTAGTGGAAGTGCCTTAATTTTGGACATAACGGTATATCGCGAAAAGTCGAACCGATAGAAAAAACCAATCTATCAAAAAACAAAAAATATTGCACAGATTTCTCTCAAATTTGGTTTGTGTATATTTTTTGTATATATATATAAGTAACTTTACCAAATATGGTCAGGATCGGTCCATTTTTCGACCTAGTCCCCATATAAATATAGCATCCGATATGAACTTTTTCATATCTGCAGCCAAAAAAAATTAATAACAATGCCACTAAAATTTGGTTTATGCTTATTTTCTATATCCAATTAGTTGGACCGAAAGGTAGGGTTTCTAAACCATGATATAGGGTATCGTATAGTCGGTCAAGACCGACTATAATTTTCTTACTTGTTTTAATATGAGGGTGTGAAAATGTCGACCACTTGAATCTTATTAGAATGGGCATATAGTTCCCCATGCGAAGGTAATTTTCTTAATTGTTTTTTTTTTAACTTTTTCGCGAAATTCTCCTTTAAGGTCACGTTTTTGAAATGGCAATTCAACTTTGTTTTATTAAACTCAATTTTTGATAACTTCCAAACTTATTGGTTAAAGAGTTAAAAAAATTGAGTTTAACTAAACTAAGTTTAAATTTATGCCAAAGTATGTTTTAACTTAAATAAATTAGAAAGTAGAACAATGGCTGCTGTGGGCATTGGTCAAATCCTGTCCTTTTTGGTACCTAAGACTTTTTTACGACTTTAGATATTTTAATATATAATAAACTTTTTTCAATTGTTGAGCATTGTGAAAGAAAACTACACTTTTTGTGTTCAATAAAACTGCGTATAATGAGGGAGTTATGTTGTACATTGCAAACATGTGCATGTTTTATAATAAATGGAACTTTTATTTGTTTACTTCTGAATAAATAATTTAAATTATTCCTATGAAAAATTCAAAACAGAAATGTTCTAAGCAAATTAAAAGTACGTTACTTTAATTTCTCAAAGTCACGTAATTATTGATAGTAAGTAATACTAAGAAAAACCGAAAGACTAAATTGAAATTATAAATGCAATGAAACGAAAAAGCCCTCCTTATTAGCTCTCTACCAAGTTTTATGATCCGACAAACTCTTACTCGGAGGAATTTTCCATTTTGATTAGAAAGTTTAGTAAAACGTGAAATAAGAAACATATTTTAAATTATAAATAAATTATAAATATTCTGAAAACAAAAAATATTCTACACTACATGATGGCATGTTCACACCTTGGAAACCAAACATAACTACATACGTGAATGTAACCCCTGATAATTGTTGTAGGATATCGTGCAGTTGCTCAAATCGACTGAAACTTTTTTTCCTTATTCAAAACTTTTTTCCTTAAAACGGTATATTTTTAATCACCCCTTTCCTTATATTATAATTATTTTATATTTGCTGCAATACTACTTAGTTATATCTCAAAAATATCTATATATAAATTTATTTATATATTTGTAAAGAAACTATATTTCTTTAAATAAGTGGCGCCTTAATTTAAAATATGCGGCGCACTCTGCCGGTAAAGGCTCGCACATATGACATATGACATATGTGGGATAATAACAACCATGTGTATTCTTATCACACACAATAATAAAAATTAATTAATTTAAAATATAAATTATATAAATTCAGATAAACCAACGGGATTAGTAAATTGAAGAATAGACTTTAATTGTCGTTTCTCTATTTACAGGTACGAGTAAATAGCAATAGTTGTAAATAGTTATTAAATGATTAAAAAAATAAATACTCTATTTACAGAGCAACACTTTGAAGTTTATTTTACTTGTCTAGTTCCAAAAGGAAAATCAAAGATTCCTCTTATAAAACGACAATCTTAGTCAACAAGGTGAGAAAATGGAAAAATTACATTTCAAGTTTACAGTGCAGGCATCAGATGATGGAAAAACAAATGTTATATGTATAACCTCAATCACAACGGAAGATGGTAAAATCTATAAAGTACCAAAAGAATTACAACCTGCAGCACTACATAAAAGTATTACAGGATCCTCAGTTTATGCGAACATCAAAAATACATTAAAAAAAAGACACCAAACAAGAAATCTTTGGATTAAGGTAACCGATGAGATGAGAAAAGCATACTGGGATACCGATGGCAATGTGGTACTTGGAGGTGAATACCCAGAAGAAATTACTTTGGATAACGAAAGTGAATGTAATGCAAGTATGTCAGAAAATACAATAGCAGACCAAATGGCAAAGGCTTTTGGAATGATATTGAACAATCAAAAAAGTAATGAACGACCAAATATAAGCAAACTGTCAGAAAAATTTGTGATTGAAAAATACAGTGGAAAAGGTAATGCTCATGAATGGTTGAAGGTTTTTGAAAAAGAATGTGAAAGGCTAGAGGTTACAAGGAATGAAGAAAAAATTGAAATTTTAAAAGTTTTTCTGGAAAAATCCTGCTTAGACTGGTACAGTGCTATGATGATAAAATATACACTAACCTCTGAATGGGACATGTGGAAAGAAAATTTTTGTACTACATTTGCTAACAAAGGATGGTCAAGTAGTAGATATGCGTTATCATTCAAGTACCAAACAGGTTCCCTATTGGAATATGCACTAAAAAAGGAAAAACTTATGCTCGAACTGAGAAGCTCAATAGATCAGGGAACATTGATAGACATAATTGCAGCGGGTTTACCGGATTATATTTCTAACAGAATAAACAGAGAAGAAATACTGGAAACCAAAGATTTGTTTAATGATATTGGAAGATTGGAGCACTTAGCGAGTAATAAAGGTTTTATTATTAAAAAACATTCAAGGTCTGACTATAAGGCAAGAATTGAAGATAAAAAACCGTGCGGAATTTGCGAAGGATTAAACAAAAAAAATCGCTATCATTCTGAATCAGTGTGTTGGTTTAGAACGAATGAAAACGATAGAGGAAAAAAAAATCTAATTAGAAATGTGAATAATTCAGTAATTGAAGCTGAATTAAATGACACACATCAAAAAAACTATTAATTACACCATTAATAAAAGTCAAACTATTATTAGAAAATAAACTAGAAGTATTTGGAATATATGACTCAGGATCCAATGTTTCCCTGATAAATTCAAAATTATTAAAATTAAAGAACAATAAAGTAAATATTTCAAATCAGAATAATCTAGTAACAATTAATGGTGTGAAAAAAACAAGTGGTTTGACAACTTTAAAAGCAAAAATCTTTGAAATCGAAAAAAGGGTTGATGTTTATATTATAGATGATAAAAATTTTCAATATGAATTTTTGATTGGATTAGATATGATAAAAATGTTTAGTTTGATTCAGGATGAAAACTTAAAAATTTCTCAGAAAGATATTTTATGTTTACAAAAGGAAAATAAAATTGAAAAACTTTCTGAAGGTAATACAAATAATGGAAAAAAAGAAGAAAATTCTAACAATAAAAAAACAAATGCTGTATTAACAGGCATAAAAGGTAAAAATCACACCTTAAATTTTAATGAACATGTCGAAGAAGAAAATTTTGAAATAAAAATAAATCATTTAGATCAAAATAAAAAATCAGAAATAAAAAAACTAATTGATAAATACAAATCAATTTTTGCAAAAGATAAGTATGATATTGGCACAGTTAAGGAATATGAAGCGAAAATTGACCTATTAGTGGACAAATATTGTAGTAAGAGGCCATACAGATGCACAATAGATGATAAGAAAGAGATAGAAGAGCAAATAGCGAAATTATTAGATAAAAACCTTATAGAAGAATCATACAGTCCATTTGCTGCACCAGTGACTTTAGCATTTAAAAAGGAGGACAATAAAAAATCAAGACTGTGTATAGATTTCAGAGATCTTAACAAAATTGTAGTACCTCAAGCTCAGCCGTTTCCACTGATTGAGGACTTAATGATAAAAACAAGAAATTGTAAATTTTATTCAACACTGGATATAAATTCGGCTTTTTGGTCTATCCCTCTACGAATTGAGGATAGGAAAAAAACTGGTTTCGTAACGCAGGAGGGACATTTTCAATGGACTGTCCTTCCTTTTGGACTAAAAACTTCGCCAGCAATATTTCAGCGAATACTAAGTAACATACTAAGGAAATATAAACTGACAGATTTTGCAGTGAATTATATAGATGACATTCTCATATTTTCCAAATCTTTTTCGGAACACATTGACCATTTAACAAGGTTGCTGGAAGCAATAAAAAAAGAAGGCTTCAGGTTAAAATTCAAGAAGTGCACGTTTGCATCAGACAGGGTAAAATACCTTGGTCATATAATTCAAAATAATTCAATCAGACCAGTAAAGGACAATTTGATTTCTATAAGAAATTTTCCTGCTCCAAAAACCCAGAAAAATATAAGACAATTTCTAGGAAAAATAAATTTTTATCATGAATACATACAAAAGAGGGCAATAATTCTAGACCCACTACACAATCTACTGAGGAAAAATCAAAAATTTATTTGGTCTACAGATTGTCAAAATTCATTTGAAAAGATAAAAAAACTACTATGTTCACAACCAGTACTGACAATTTTTGACCCAGATTTACCAATCAATATTTACACAGATGCATCGTTGGAGGGAGTGGGTGCAATTTTGAAGCAAACACAACATAACGGCAAAGAAAAGCCAGTGGCATACTTTTCAAAAAAAATTAATGAAGTACAAAAAAAGAAAAAAGCAATATACTTAGAATCCTTGGCCATCAAAGAAGCAATTAGATATTGGCAATATTGGCTCATAGGCAAATCATTTACGGTTTATTCAGACCACAAACCACTTGAAAACATGAACTTAAAGTCAAGAACGGATGAAGAGTTAGGTGATTTGTCATATTATCTGTCACAATATGATTTTAAAATAAAATATGCTCCAGGAAAAAATAATTTGGAAGCAGACTGCCTGAGCAGAAATCCAGTACTGAACACAGAAGAAAACAAAGAAGAAAAACTTAAAATTGTGAATTTAATAACGCTAAAAGAAATCTGTAAAGACCAAGAAAAAAATGAAGAAGTACAAAACAAAAAAGACAAGTTAATTCAAAAACATAAGGTATATTTTAAAAAAGTTAATAAAAAAGAAAAAATCATTCTATCAGAAGAATTTAGTATTAAACTCATAAAAAACATACACGAACACTTGTGCCACATTGGTATTAAACAATTACAGAAAAAGATTAGTCCACTATACACAGCGAACAATCTAACAAATAACATTAAAAAGATCTGTAAAAACTGTGATATCTGCATAAAAAATAAATCTAGAGGACACGACAAGGTTGGCCTTATGTCTCATTTAGGCCCAGCCACAAGGCCTTTTGAAATAATTTCTATAGATACCATTGGAGGTTTTGGAGGTTCAAGATCAACAAAGAAATATCTGCATCTGTTAGTAGACCATTTCACGAGATACGCATTTATTTTGACATCAAAAACCCAGAATTCGAATGATTTTATAAAATTAATCACTAATATATCGGAAACAGAGGATATTGGTATGTTACTCACTGACCAATACCCTGGAATAAACTCTAAAGAATTCAAAAGTTTTTTAAATCAGAAATTAATACAAATAGTTTTTACTGCGGTTAACGCACCGTTTTCAAATGGATTAAATGAAAGACTTAATCAAACTCTGGTGAACAAAATCCGATGTAAAATAAATGAGAAAAATAAAAAACTAGCGTGGACCACAATCGCAAAAGAATGTGTCAATAAGTACAACGACACAGAACACTCAGTAACGGGTTTTGCACCAAAATATCTATTGTATGGTACAGATGTAACAATTTTACCAAGCGAACTAAAACATAAAACAACAGAAGATAATTGGATAAAAGATAAAGAGATAGCATTAAAAAATACGATAAAATCTCATAATTACAACAAAAGACTATTTGATAAAAACAGAAAGCATGTTGAGTTCAACATTGGAGATAAAGTATATGTAGAAAATGGAAACAAATTAAACCGGAAAAAATTAGACGAACTAAAAATTGGACCTTATGAAATTGTGGAAAAGATATCGAAATCAATATACAAAATAAACACAGGCCACATAAAGTCAGAGTCTAACATTTTTCATATTACAAAACTTACCCCAGCTCTAACACTAGCAGAAGAAGATGAATAGACTTAAAAGCAAATGTTGTTATTTTCTTCCCCAGGGGGGGAGATGTAAAGAAACTATATTTCTTTAAATAAGTGGCGCCTTAATTTAAAATATGCGGCGCACTCTGCCGGTAAAGGCTCGCACATATGACATATGACATATGTGGGATAATAACAACCATGTGTATTCTTATCACACACAATAATAAAAATTAATTAATTTAAAATATAAATTATATAAATTCAGATAAACCAACGGGATTAGTAAATTGAAGAATAGACTTTAATTGTCGTTTCTCTATTTACAGGTACGAGTAAATAGCAATAGTTGTAAATAGTTATTAAATGATTAAAAAAATAAATACTCTATTTACAGAGCAACACTTTGAAGTTTATTTTACTTGTCTAGTTCCAAAAGGAAAATCAAAGATTCCTCTTATATATTTATAGCTGTCAAAGATGATAGTTTATATGGTATAAATAAAAAAAAAAAGTATATCATTTGGCTTGAACAAATCTGTGACGAATGTATGTTGTTTGAACTGATGGGTTGATGTAGAGAAATCTTTAATCTTAAACTAAATACATTCGTCACAGATTTTTTTCAAGCCAAATGATAACAGCACAAATATGGGTCAAAACAACAAGCAAAACTTCATTAGCAATCTTCGAGTGTTATTGTTATCAAGCTAATTTTTCAGAATGTTCTTTTTTTTTCGGAAATGGGAAAGTGCTTTGTCGCAACAACACATTTCACAACTGTAAAGTAAATAAATCGCTTTCCAATGATAACGGTGTTGTTAAGTCATATCCTATAAAAAAATTTCATATAAAAAAAACACCTTAACTCACTTGTATATACATATATGTAGTAGATGTAAGTAAGTCAAACTCAGTAATAAAATTATCAACTGCTTTATAAATAATCACTACAAAAGAATTTTTGATATGCAAAAACTACAAATAAATGTGTTTTTATTCCTATAAGAGATTTTATATTTCCTTAAATCTCTCACTGTATCAAATCAGTAACAAGTTATCAAAGTGAAAATGTGGTTTGTTATAGTAAGGAAATATCTCCAGAGGACAATTTTTCTAGTGTGATTCTTATTCTAATAAAGGAATTACTTAAAAATTACTAACCACTTATTATACTCGTATCCTTTTATATTTTGACTGGTTATGTTAAAAAAAGAAGAGAAAAAGAAACACATAGTGTTCGATATTATTCAGACAATTTATACTGACATGTAATATGAGTCCCACCCATTCCATTCGTTTAGTTAAATTCTTTCATATTAAAAAGAAAAATAATAAAAGAAAGGCAACAAAATCAGTAAAGATTATTTATGATGATAGTACATGAAAGCAAAAGATGAAGCTACAGAAGATGATTACGAAGCCAACAATCTTAGGTTTATTGACCTCTTACTACATCTAAGTATGTATATGGGTGCCTTGTGGAATGGTTGTCCTAACAAGTTAATAGGGGCACCATAGCACCATACCATCATGTGTATTTGAGCTGGTTTGAAATCTGAAAACAAACATATACATTATACTCGTAGTAAATATGTTAGGGTAACATTTGGGTTTTCTATTATACCCAGGTGGAATATTGTGCTTCTTGATATTAAACTGGTGTGGAGAAATTTTAAATTTTGGAAATCTAAATATTTTTGATACATTTGAACATTGTATTTATATTCTGAAATATTTTAAATATATTCCGCCTCGATATCATTAAAATTCTCCATACATTTCAGTGAGTCACAGTGGAAATGGCCCACTTAATATATTTTGATTTTTTTTTTAAGAAAAGGAAAATTAAACAGTAATTATAATGTTTAATTTTCTTTAAATTATTTTATTTTAAATTGTTCAATATTGAACTTGATCAATGATCCCTCTACAAAGTGAAGTTTTCTATTAACAGCATACGAACAAGCACCATATTCTTTATTCTTTAATTCCCATATTCTTTATTTCCTATATTCGCTCTTCCAACTGAGCTTTAAATATTATATTTGGACTCATGAGCAAAACGATTATGTTTTTAAAACAAAAATTCCTACAATTGTGGGTGTACACTAGACTGATCGCAGCTTGTATGGGACTTTTTTTTTATTTCTTAATATATGCGTTGTCTAAAATATGAGGTTTGCTGTCATAAAAGCGGTCTTAATTTTTTAGCTCGATCCGACGGTGCCTTCTGGTGCCTAGTGGGGCACAAAGTACACGAAGATTCTTTATATGGGGAATATAGAACTTTTTTTTTCAGATTTTACGAAAATATCATTCTACAGTTTAATTTTTTCGACAAGTTGTTATATGAATCGATATCAGTATTAAATTGTCTTTTCAAAAAGCTATATAACTACAAAATCGAATAAAATCTCGACAAGAAATAGCAGATCACTTTTGTGCCAAAAATACACTTTTTTCAACAAATTGACTAAAGCCGAAGTTTTGTTTTTTTTTTTTTTTTTTGGTCTCATACTTAAATATAAGCACTCAGATGTGAAGTACACCAAGTACACCAGTATACACCAATCTAAGTACTTTTCTGTTATCGCTTATAAAGTACAATCCTGGGTAATTCTTTCAAGTTAAACAGTTGTAACTGTTGGTATGATGTGTTTCAACAATATCTCGTAGTGAAGGTATACTTAGTCGCGTGCTTTAGAAAATATATTTTTTGGAACTAAATTAAATTGATCAATATTAATAAATTTATTAAAGATAATTTACACCGTTTGTTGCTGACTTTTTGCAACTTTAAAACATCAATTATGATATTGCAGACCGTATCTTAAAATTTTTTTTTAAGTGCGGTAAAATATGGTTTTAGTACCTTAAATGTGTAAACTGAACTAAGAAAGAATGAGCAAAACAAAACAGCAATTTTATTTCATAAAAACAAGCGTTATTTCACAATTTTTTTTAACTGTGTCATTTTCGCTATAAGATCAAAAATCTACGTATTCTCCTTAAACTTAAAATAATTGAGATATTCAGTTGAAATTTATTCCACGTTCAGTAGACATATTACTTTTAAGAATTCGACCTTGTTCATTAACCATCGCGAGCACGTTTGCTATGATTGATTCTTTGGAACCAATTTTCCACCACTCTTGCGAAACGTTGACAATTTCGCCCATAATATTGGTCCGAAGGTCCTTCACATAAACCAAAGAGTTACAGTAACACCATCAAAAAAAAATCCAATCCTGTTAAATCGCATGAGTTTCCTTATCTAACCAGCTGTGTGGCATGTGGCACCATCTGGCCATGCAATTCTGGCCAAAAATAGTCTTTGAAATGACACTACAGCGAACTCCTCCGGCATGAAATCCTCACCAAACGGTAATTTTTGTGGATGTAATGGAGTCTCTTGAATCACATGTACTTTTGTTTCAGTCCAGAAACGCATAGGTTGCTTGTTGACAAAGCTATCAGACCATAAATTAGATTGCAGTACTAATATTTAATAATTTCCAAACGTTTTACCACATAAAAATGTAAACTTTCGCTGACGTTTTGACATTAACAGATCATAAAATAAAACTAAGAGTGCGTTCGTAGTAAAATATAAAATAACATCAAATCAAATATTTTTGACAATTATAAAAAAAATATATATATTATTTTTAAATGTGGGCCATTTTATCTCTGAGTCACTGTATGTACACAATATGAATAACCTAAATTAAAACATAAAAACATACACAATGTGAAGATACTCGTACATTGGAAGAGCAATGTTTTTTCATTTAAATGGTCACATATGAGATTTGAGACCTGGAGGCCAATCGCCGCATTCGATATTGAGTAAAGTCAATCGAAATTTAATATTTTCTTAGTATTATTCTTAGTTTTTTATTTTGGAATGCGACGATTAGACCCGTGTTCGGGCTTCGCAATCAGAAGTTTTCAAGATTGAATATCGTTTCTGAGAAACGCTCTATTCTTAATAATGTTACTTTTTGACCAATTTGTTCGATAAATATACTCTGCAACAATAATCATAACTAACTGAATGCAAGGGGCCGTACATTTAACCCATTTAAAACCGGTTGGTTAATTTTGTTCCAATTGTTATTGTTTTATTTACAGTTAAATGGGAAAAACAAAAGACTGTTTTTGATTAATAAAAACAAAAAAAAAAACAATATTAAGAAATTTTATTAAGGGGAAATCTAATGCGTATATAGATTTCTAAATTTTTTTCTTTTAGTTTAAATGAATGATAAGATGGGTAATGATATTTGATTTTTTCGATTTCTAGAAAATACATTGCAGGGAGCGATATGTTCAACAAATTTCAAAATAATTATTTCGTTTTCAGTTTGTTGACATTATCGTTCGTAGTAGATAAACAAGCCCTGACTTCCAATTTCAGTTGCAAATTTCTTTCATATCTAAATATTAGATGGAAAACAGCTGATAGATTAAGATCGGTAATACACACATGTCCTATAAAATAATTTTTTATATTGTGTTATATTTGGCTTTTATGGTTCACTGAAGTTGGGAACTGAAACCCTTAATTTAATAAACTCTTGCAAAAAGCTGTGACCAATCCTTGTGTTGAATAAGGTACATCTTTATTTATCCAGAAGTAAATCTTTATGTATCTAATTTTCAATTCAAAATTATCCAAATTAATAGAAAACCCTTAAAACTTATATTGATATAGCAATCATTTGCCTCATGCTATACGAGTAAATGGTTGTAACTTTTAAGCCGTTAATTATATTTTACAAATAGAAAGATCTATTGAAAATTAAAACGGGATGAAAAACTTTAAAAATTGAAAATTAAAACGGGATGAAAAACTTTAAAAATTGAAAATTAAAACGGCATGAAAAATTTTAAAAATTGAAAATTAAAACGGGATGAAAATGTTATGAATAATACCAATAAAACCTATAATTTTATTGACAGCATAAAAATCTCGTTATCTCAAGACTTTTATTTTAATGCAGAATCGAAGAATTCTTTAAATAATTGACAAACGGTAGCTCAACATTATGGTTTAAAAGATTTTAAAGTTTTTTTTATTTATTTATTTATTTTATTTATTAAATGATATAATGTGCATATATTGAAACAATTAAATTGATTTACAAATAAAAACAAATAGTTAGGAATTTAAGAAAACAATGATATTATGTTTAATTACATCAGTGATCAACGAAAAATCAATTAATTGATAAAGATTATTATAATCACAACAAATTCTTCTGAAAGGATTAGCTAGAGCATAGTTGGTTTTGAAAGATTTAACAAAGAGTGGCTTGAATTGGCGTGATATTCCTTGAGGAACATTAAAAGTAATGTTGTTGACAAGAAAGTTAGAACAGATTTCACAATTATTTAGGTTGACCATAAATGCTACTTTTAACATAGTCCTACGGCTTTCCAAAGTAGGTAATTTTATTAATTTAAGTCTATCAACGTATGAAGGTGGATTAATTGCGGGATTCCAAGGTAAGCAAAGGAGTAGAAATGGTTTTTGTACAGACTCTTTTCGTTGAATATGAATGTTATAGTAGGGATACCAGATTATTGAGCCATATTCTAAAAAAAAAAGGTCTTACAAGAGATGTAAAAAGTTGTTTGGTTATGTAAGGATCAATAAATTCTTTTGCCCATCGTTTAATAAAGGCGAGTGCACTTGTAGCTTTAACTGTCATGGTGACGTGAGATACAAAGTATAATTTAGGATCAAGTAGAATCCCTAAATCCAGAAAACTATCAACAATTTCAAGTTGATATCCGCCCAAATAGTAGTTAGCAGGAAAAAGATTATTTCTTAAAAAACGCATACATTTACATTTTTTCAATGGTGTTAAACCATATAAATCCAATTTGATCAGTAGAAGGTTATGGTTTACTTTATCGAAATCCTTATTAAAATCGGTGTATACTGCATCCGTTTGTTTTTTCTTGTAACAATAGAGCATCCTTTTCGAAATCCGTGTTGAAATGGTGACAAAATTTGCCGGTGACTGATGGCACAAAAAATCTGCAATAAATTTCTCGAAAAGCTTTTGGATTGCACTAAGTTTAGCAATACCACGGTAATTAGAAACATCCGATATATTTCCAGATTTAAATAATGTATTGATGTAAGAAGCTCTCCAAAATTTAGGAAAATAACCGATTTTTATTCACGCATTAAACAAAAGAGTCAATGGTGTTGCCAAGGAAGTATCACAATAATTAAGTATAGAACTAGGTACTCCATCAGGTCCATGAGTAAATGAAATTTTAAGGTACTTTAGGCTATTAACAAGTTCTGCCTTATCAATTAGGGGAAAAAATATCGTTTGGTTTGTTTTTAATGGATATGAATAGCTGTTGGAATAGTATAGACCAACATATATGTACTAGCAAAAAAGTCGATTCGATATCGTTAAATTTCATTACAGATGGATAACCCGCTGTTTTTCTTTTTGAATTAACAAAGTTGTAAACTGATTTAGGATCACGATTGAAATCTTCCTTCATTTTGTTTCTATAGTTTTTGTATAAATAATTGTTAATAATATCATATTCGGCACAATGAACGGGTTTTAAATTTTCTCACATTGTTTTTAGTAGTACTATAAATAATTTAATCGAATTTACAAACAATTTAATATTACATCTCAAGAGTGGTTTCAAAGGGTGCACCCGCAGATCGCGATGAAACTTGGATACATTATACAACACGTAAAAATAAGTGATTTGTATTTTTTAGCAGTTAAAAAAGTAAAAAAAAAAAAAAGCAGCCGGACACTATATGCATTTTTGTTTATTTTTGGCGTTAAAAAATGGATTTTGCAAAAAAAAAACGTAAAAAGTAACTAGAAATATTTATAAAATCCTAAAAAATTTAACCAGGACTCGAACCGATGCCACCAAAAATTTAAAACACGTTACAATAGGAGAGTTTAAACATCTATGAACAATTTCATAATCCGAATGAAAAAGTTTATGTTTAAAGGGCCATGTTCAATTTTATAATATGTATGAACAATTTTATTCTCTTGATGAAAAAATTTTTGGAAAAAAGTCATACTCAGTTCATACAGTTTATGCAAAAATAAACTTCCTGCATGAATTTTCTTCTGTGTATTAATAGACTACCGATAAAGTTTGAGCAAGCTGGATCAATGTTGTGACAGTCATTGAAAGCATTCGATGGTTCTTAAAACATTATTGTCTACGAATAACACCATTTCCGAAACCAAGGAAAGGCTTGATAGATAATATAGGGGCTCTGCACCATTAACTTCAATGGCTAAAAAGTGGCGAGGCCGATCGTTCAAAGAGGGAGTCACGTCGATAAATCTATGGAATGAAATTGAAAGTTCTTAGAATGAAAGATCGCGAATAGTGTAAAACGATTACAGGCGAATAATTATAGATGTTGGAAAGACTCGAGATTGTTTCGAAGCAAAAACGGCCACATTGTCGAAGAAAAATGACAACGGACCACACATGCGTGTGTAGTCGACATGGTAAAATCCATAAATTATGCTACGAACTGCTATCACATCAAGCATATTCTCCACTCTGCAACTATTTAATATATCCAAACTAGAATACATGGCACTGAAACAAGCGCCTATTTTTAAAACTTTGAGAAAATCTGTTATTTCCAGGAAGTAAAAAAATCGAAAACACTGAACTATATGTATCGAACCTGAAGAAGACTATGTTGAGAAATAAAAAGTTTTCTTTTTTGCCGAAAAAAACATCTTTTTCTCCTCGTATCCCTAGAACACAACATCGTTGATGAATTTTTTTTGTGCATCTCACAATAGTTTGGGAAATGATACTTCCATAACTAGCGGTAGTCCCTCATGAAATGGCAAAATAAAATCCTTTAAGATATAGTTTCCAAGAATTCTGGAAATACATTGAAAGTTTCATACTCATTTTGTTAATTGTTTTATACTTATAAATATGTATTATTATTTTGCCTTCTATAAAACACAAGTAATAAAAATTAAAACAAAATACTGCATTCAATGATTTCTTTTCGTCATCGTCATAAAACGATTACGAGAAAAAAATATACCAGTTGAGCTGGTTCCAACAGCCATCAGAATCGGCAGCAGCAAACAGTAAATAAAGAGGTTTTCGTTGTGTTTGTAACAGTAAACAGTGAAACAGCTGTTGTCAATTCTTGGTAATTTTCTGTTGTTTTGTCTCCAATTCTCATTGTTGTATTTGTATAAATATTATTATTGTTGTTGTTGTTGTTGGTGTAGTAGGTACAAATATTTAAATGACAACGTGTTATCTGCAACACCATCTCCAATTGAATCCAACAATTGTAAACTGTGCCCATTTTTAAATTTTCTGAAATTTTAAAGATATTTTTTTTTAATACACTTAATTCTTTACAAAAACAATGAATAATAATAGGTACGTTTTTTTTTATTCAATTGCAAATGATGTAATAAGGTTTGCGCACTAAAAAACTATAGCTTACATTTTCACTTGTAAAAGTTTACTCAATTAAAAATTTGAATTTGTTTTATCATGTTGCCCTTGCAAATGATGAAATATTTTTTCCATAGATTACAAATATTTAACAATAATTAAAATGGATTCTGAAGAAAATGTAAGAGAAAGAATTGTAAGAATTTTTATTAAAAATACGAAGCAAGCTTTGAAGACAATCAGGTATGTGATAGAAAACGTTTTCGATCGAAAACCGATGCAAAATCGAATAAAGTTATGATGGACACTATTATTTCGATTTCATTTCGATTTTGCTTGAAATTCGATTTCATTTTCCATTTCGTTCCATGATGATATCGATAAAAAAAAAGAATGTGATAGAGAACGAAATTTTTGAAGTTTTTACCGTTTTCAAATCGTGTAGTCATTGCTACGCGTTTTAAGAAATTTCTAAGAAAAAAAGTTTGCTTAAATTTGATATCATGTAAGTACATACATACCTATACATAAATAAAAATATGTAATTAATATTTTTAAGGGGAAAGCAAATAAATATTCAACAACAGAATCTGATGATATATTTTATGGAAAAACATCCCCAATCAGCCAAATGATTTAACAAAAACGATAGAGTGGAAGTCGAAAAGCTTTGCCAAACTCTTGCGAAAGACCTTAATTGTATTGATCCGCTAAATAAGAAAGTAGATGCTTGGAAAAGGGTATATTCATATTAGTTTCATGATAGTTTTTGTATTTTATGATTTTTTATTTGATAGGCATGGAGTGATAAGAAATCGCAAATAGCTTCAATCACCTTACAATCACCTATATACATACATATGTATATCTGGCAAAGAAGAGGGTATTGGTAAACTGTGTGGCCTTTTATAAGTTGTGGACGGCATCGACGATAGTGTTTCTTATTGTGCACAGGAAAATATAGAACAAACAGATCTAATAGATTCAAGAAGCAGCTACATCAAGCCGTCCAAGAAGAAGAAAAATCTATACAAATTCTATTCAAGACAACTTTAAAAATTTCATGTCTGATGAGAATAAAAAAATATGCTGAAATATCAAAAACTGTAATTAAATTGCAGAATTCCATAGCAGAAAATGCTGAAATTCTAAGAAATGTAGAATCGAACACCAAACTTGTGTACACAGCATTGGACAAAATGTCTGACTGTTTTAGTTTTAACATTTTCATTTTTGTTTTCTTCATTAATTAACATTAAAGCCATTTTTTCTATATAAATAACATAAAACATATTGAGTTGAATAACATAAAACTTAATTATTTGAAGCCAAAAAAATTGTACTTGTAATTGTAAACAAACATGCAGGTTGATTTTTTTATAAGAAATACTGGAAAATTAAACAAATGTGGGAAAGAAAATCGATACGATTTCAATCACAATTTAAATCGATTTGTTCGATTTGAGCTTTCGATTTCATTTTAAAACAAATAGATTTGCATCACATACCTGAATATCTTATGAGATATAAGTTTCTCGAAAAACGGTTTCCAGAGTTATTAAAAATTATAACGAATGTCTAACTATTAAAAGAGTCCTGGGAAGTGGCAGAAAAAGGGCTATACTGACGCGGACAAGGTTGGAAAAACATTTGCACTTGTCATGAAAAATCCGAATATTTCGGAATATAACCACCGCAAGCAAATAAGAGAATTAAATTCGGTTGTGCTGAATCTTTGATACCCTCCACCTGTGTCATACAACTTTTAAATTGTAATACCATTTAAAGTTAATTACCTTTCTTTTTTGACCAGTATTTATTATCCAAATATGTTTTATATCATTTTATTGTTATTTCTATGCTGCATAAAGTGAATAAGTACATTATTTCTTGAAAATTTATATTATATTTAAAGCCATTGATAAAACCCGGTTCACAAGTTATCCGTCAAATAATGTGTTACTAACAATAACATCAGAGTTGGAGAATATATATGTATACTGTTTTAAAGCAAAAGTTGCTATCTGTAGCTACTTTTTTTTCAACGGGAAATAATTTTTTATTATCATGTCTTAATCTGTGTCAGATTTTCGGTAATTCTGCAGGAAAAATAAAGAATATGACAAATACTAAAGATCAACCTTTAAAGTTTAAACCAGGGGTACCTACAAGTTTCTTATGAAAGTGCAAGCACTAATACATATGTATAAAGAAAACAATTTTTTTTTATATTTTATCTAAAATGAAATGTCTTAAAAGCTTTTCAATATATTTTGTGTTACCTAGTCTGAATAATTTGAAAGCAAACATTCTGCTTCAGCCTTAAAGTTATAAGTGAAAAAAAAACACTTTCCCACTTCTCGTCTCGTCTGAATACATGAATACATAAATTTTAAACCTAATACTTACACTAATTTTTCTACATGCTTTTTAATTCATATCTACAAAATCTACATTAAATATCTCGGTCGCTATTGTGTACCAACAAAGCATACGAAAGTGTTCTTGCTTTGCTCTTTCGTATAAGCAAAAAAAAAACAACAAAAAACGAAAAAGACAAAATTATTTGTGTATCTTGTATTGCTTAGTGCTGAGTGGTGTGTGTGTGTGTATGTATTAGAAGACACTGCCTATGCCTAAGTGCTTTTACAAAAACAATTCTGCATTGAGTGCATAGGACGAGAGCGTATATGGTTTAAACCATAGTTGACCACACCGGCACCAGGGAGTCGAACTCTAATCGGCTTCTTATATGTTTACAGCCAAACATACCAAAGAGTAAAATTAAACAACAATTTCATTCAGTCTTATGAAAGCTTATCAATTGCCTTTCGAAATTTCGTAACCCTTAATAGCCTGACTTTTTTTTTGAGCTGAAGCGGTTTCCCTTCCTTGACATATTTGGGTAAATGACCAACGTTATGTCACGCGGCGGCATCGGAGCAGATGACGTTTCGCAACAATTTCAACTTCGAGATTACTTCGTCAACCTGTTGT
Source organism: Cordilura impudica (assembly GCA_963682025.1). NCBI lineage: Eukaryota > Metazoa > Arthropoda > Insecta > Diptera > Scathophagidae > Cordilura > Cordilura impudica. The sequence continues at coordinate 109,482,615 of OY821521.1, forward strand.
GACGTCGATTGCACGAAACGTTCCCACATATTCTTCGCAATGACCTCTATTGACGAATTTCTGTGGTAATTTGCATAATGTAAATCGTGGACGGCGAACAGTTCCTTGTGTTCGCAAATATACTATCAAGGGAATCAATGTATAGTAAAATATATGCCATGATTTCTGAATCCAGGAACAGAGCGAGCTAATCGTATCACAACATTCGCAGACGCACCCAAATTTGGTTAATTTTCCTGACGATGGTCGTCGTTGCCGGAATAAATTTCAAACGAATAGTAAAACCCGGAATCATCGCACATAAGAAACAATTTGTCACCCCACGGGTGCGAAAACCATAACAAAAATGTTGGTATATAATTTTATATATGGTAAATTTCGAACTCCCGGTTCCTGACGGTTCCGCAAGGGACCAACCAAAAATTTGAAAAAATCCACTAAAAGAAAAAAGAAAATATTATTTAAAACACTCACAACAGCTTCTAGGCACTATAACGATCACGGAAATATTTTTGTAAGCTTACAATTTAACGTATTTAACACAAAAATATTTCTTTGAAAGTACGCAATTTTGCAAAAAAAAAAAAAATTTTTTTTCGAGGTTGTGACACCTTACTGAACATACACGTGTCAAATAAAGTCGGTTTCAAGTGGCAATCGGCGCGAACGGTGGCGATTGTATCAAGAAATGTTTTTAAAGTGGCAGCGTTTAACAAAGTTTCGATTTTTTTTTGGTTGGTTCCTGGCGGTACCAGTGGGATATTAAGGGTTAATTGGTACACAGCGAATAATTACAGCAACGCATTTTTGATGGAGAATGAGAAAGTAGTTTTTTCTTTTGTTTAAAGGCGCTAAAGGAAGCGGAGTGCCTGGTGTGTCACCACTCATTAACCTTTGAAACTTCATATATTTTTAAGCTTTGATATTTTTAATTTTTGTTTTCTAAATAAAGTAATTACTTTTTTAATTTAATTAATTTTAAGCTTATTGATAAAAAAGATTAGACTTTCTTTACATTTTGTTTTACATTTTCAAAATGTAAGATTTAAAATTTTAAAACAACACATTCATCGTGATCTATTTTTCCTTTTAATCATTCATATTAACATTCATACAAAACCTATACAAACCAATTCAATATCTGCATTGTGTTACGTCCATAGATTTCGATCAGTGTAATACAACTAACACATGCTCATAAACACTACTACTAACTCATTTTTCTCGATGACTAGCACTGCTTTAAACGTATTCAATAGGAAATATATTTAAAAAGCTTAAAGTTTCTAATCTCAGAGTTTCTCTACAAAACAAATATCTTGAATTCATTATAAAGAGTACGCGTGTAATAAAATTAAAAAAAGTTAATTATTTTTTTTTATATTTTTTAATAACTAATGTTAAATTCAAGTTTTAAATTTAGAATGTTATAAAATCATTTATTTGTTTTTAATAAATTTTTTAACTTTTTCGGGAACGCCTTCCATAAGGGAAAAAATGGTGTCTTTAGACACTTTTTTAGAAGAAGCTGCCCACTTTTTTCCAAACTCTTAGTTCGAGCTGATCCTTTAGTCGCCATGAGATGTTTTTTAACTAAAGCCCAATATTGTTCAATCAGTCTGAGTTCTGAGCAAATTGAAGAATTAGCTTCCTTTGGTACACTATAATGGCAAGTGGCGAGGTCAGTTCAGAAGAATGAGGACACATTATGTGTTCTTAGAAATGGAAGAAATCGTTTCTGAAGGCACTCTTTTATGTACACATCTGTGTTTATCGAATCTGAGGTTATGAATGACCGACTTCTTTGACCACAAGCACAAATGGCTTACCAAACCAGAAACTTTTTTAGAAATTTTGATTTTTTTTAACTCTATAATCTTTTGGAACATTCCCTCTTGCATTTGCGACATAGAATTCTTGAGCAGGCAGTGGTAAAAAGTCAGCCAGCACGTAAATTTCGTCATCCATAATACAACACTCAAAACGGCGGATAAAATTCGTCTGCAAAACTTTTGCTCGCTTCTTGCCTCAATTGCACAGACGTCCAGAGCAACAACTCCGCTTGTTATAAGCGTCAAGAATATACCTTATATTTTATAGAGGTCCGATTTTTTTTCTAATTATTACAAACAATCGTCCAAATAATAAAGGTGCCAGATTGGAACTCCAAGAATTTCATCATCAATTATGAAAACCGCATTGTGCTTGGCGACTTCTCACAGCTACCAGGAGTAGTTTTTTAGGTAGACGAGTCTAGAGGGAATGTCCATGAACAATAGCTTGGTAGGCCATTTGTAGTTCTGGGAAAAGAAGCAATTCATATGTAGATGCCTCATCGATTAACTCCATTATTTAAATGAAAAACAAATGACCCCAATAGTAAAGCTGTGTTATTAAAATTTTCATATGTAAGAAAGTGGAGTTTATCGATTTGGCAAATGAGGCATCCATGTGACAACGGGTATGATTAATAAATATTTTTACATTCAAGAATTCTTGCAAAAGAGACTATTTCCATTCCAAAACGTGTCATAAAGTATCCATGCTTTTTGAGCTGGTCATGCATCATGTCATTATAGAAAATCGTCAATTTCGTACCAAGAGATGGAAATCCACCCAGCTGCCAAGAGCTAAATCCCATATAAAGATATCAGGCGTTTGCAAAGAGAGTGATGCAGAGCATAAAACTAATCGCTAACAACAGTACACATTTTGCTCGGAAATGGCCTATGTCCAGTAAAAGGAACATTGAATGTGCTATAAAAGCGCTTATGGGAGGTATTCCTGAAAAACTTTAAATATTCAGACAAAACAACAAAGTTGTAAAAAAATATATAAATGTTAATTTAAAAATATTCCCATCCATTAACTGTATTTTTTTTAAATCAGTTATTTCGTTAAAAAGCGCAATCCTTATGCCTTAGTATGAATATCGACGAAATTACAATTAAGTTTTTTGTTTTGGTTTTTAACAAGTTGTCTAATATTTTACGACATGGCCCTGTTTCTTGTGAAGTTCTTTTTTAGGTGAATTTCTAAATCTATTCAGGTTTTGCAATTAGCTTAATTAAAATAAATATTTGTTTTTTCACATTCAAAACAAAGTATACGACTATTACGAATTATTACTAATTTCGAAATTATGCACACACTCAAACAAAAACTCTGGTTTAACCAGTAACAACTTAGTTGTGTCTGTTTCAAAAGAGTTTATGAAAACGATCCCTATCTAAAATGGAAGGTACTAACTCGTATACGCGTATAATGCTTACATATTTAGCTTAATAAAATAACTTTTAAAAACGTTTTCAAAATTTTTGTTTGTTCAATAATGAGAGGGAAAGAGAAAGTCTTAATAATCTGAGAAATAAAATACAGAATTACAGAAATGCAGTTATTTAATTAACACAATTTTAAACAAAAAACTATTTTAATAAGTCAGAAAGTTATAGCCGGTATAGACCGACAATACGATACCCTCTACTATCAATTTCAATTATACTGATATGAATGAAATAAGAACATCAGTATTTGAGTGTCATTGTTTTGAATTTGATATGATATGTTATAAGAAGGCTAGGTGAAAAAATGCACCCATCATGTCCACATTTACTAAAATCTGTGACATTTTTGTTGTCTTTTAATAGATATAACTGAAGATTGGAAATCCACTTTGTATGGTAACTAAAGTAGTCCTAATGGATTTTTTTGTATTTTGTTCTGCAGAAATGTGTTTGTAATGAACAAATTAAGTCAAGATATCTATGGCAATATGGACTTAAGGAGGCTCAAATTTTCAATAGCGATCTTTCTATGGCTAGCAAAATCGTATGTACCAGATTTCACTAAAAATAATTTTGCAGTTTGGTTATAAGATCTACGCAGACGGACGGAAAAATATAGCTTAATGGCTCAGACAGTCACAGTGAGTCTATCGGTATAATAATAGATCCTGAGCACACACTTATAACCTCACCACAGAGTGGTGCTATAAAAAAAGTTCATGCTTGTTTCTATGAGTATAGTGCAACAGTATACATATTTAAATCCAATTAATGGTTTTTATATCGTTAAGAAATTTTTATTTGTACCCAGTAAACATTTTCATTTTGTTGTTTTGCTATTGTTTTACTTTAATATGTTTGGTTTTTTTTTCTCTCTTTATTATGCAAATATTTATATTTTTGACATTGACATTTACTTGACAATGTATTGAAACAAAGTCCATTTGTTTGGTTGCTGGTCGTTTCTTGATTCATTAAGCCATTCGTTTTTTTAATGAATTTTCTTTATGATGTACCTAACAGTGGCTACTATTAATCAAAAAATTCTTGAGAATGAAGCACAAAAATCAGTTTTTTAAAAATTCGCATACTTTTTTAACATTTTTTATTTAAACAAAAAACATAAATAACAAAAACATATTAACAATCAAACAAAATAATAATCTAAAAAAAATATTAATTAAAAAGGTTGTTAAACAATATTTTTCTATATTATATAATGTATATTCATATATTATAATAATTATTGTATGTTAATTATACAGATAATTTTTTTTAAAATTGGTTTCTATAATTTTTTAAATGCTCTTTACTTGGAATCCATTCTTTAGTGTCTGTATCTAGCAAATTTAGAGCTGATACATAGCAGGGCATCGCAAATACTTATTTTAACTTATTGGTTACTTTATTTTTCATAATTCCTAAGATTAATAATTAATACATTCGTGTAACGAATTTTTTAAACTGCCTAATATATGCCAAGAACTCTCAGAATTTGTATTACCTACAAATATTTTCTCGTATAATTTATCGTTAGCTTTATTTTTTAATAGTTTGTATTCGCAAATAAAAGCCGCAGGTTCACTTAAAACATAGTTAAATTCTGATATGAGATCAATGGTTGTAAAAATAGTAAAATACTCAGTTTCTTATCATCAATGTTTATCCTCGACAAAATTTCATCACAGAGTTTTTGGTAAAAATTTAATATATTTTCAGCTTTTATTGCAGTTTCAGCTTCAAAAGGATATTTCCTGGAAATCGTTTATTATTATTTTGTTTTTAAATTGGAACAATGTTTTGGTTTTTTTTAGAAGTTTGATTAATATATTCGTATTTTAAGAAATTTTCTATACATTTGATACTTTCTGAAATATATTTGATAATTTCTGAAATGGATTTTATATTTTCTGAAATATATTTCATACCTTCTGAAATATAATGGATACTTTCTGAATTACAAGCGATACTTTCTGGAATTCAATTGATGTTTTTGATGTGTAAACATCTATACGCGCAGGGGGTAAATTTCTATTTCACAATACAATCACAAAAACAGTTTAACGTAGTAGGTGAGAGCTGACACATAACGCTGTTTGACTTATGATTGTATTGGTGAAAAAATTATGATTAAATTATGCAAAGGGTTGTTGAATTAGCTGAAACAATTTTTGCTATAAGTGATACATAGATGACGCTTTCTGTTTGATTTTAAAAAATGACATAAAAATCTTTAATTACAAGATGTTTACACATCTTCCCTGTGATCGGACTCACATGATTTTTTTATCTGAATTTGCAAGCAGTATGTTAATTTAAGGATACATTTAATACAAAAAAACAGAAATAATAAAAACAGGTAAGAAACTTAAGAAAGAAATTAAAATTTTTAACTTTCAATTTCTACTATTTAATTTTTAATTTTAATTTTTTAATTTTTTATAATTAGCGATTTTATACAAAAACGAACGGTTTAGCTTAGATATTGAGGGCGTGATCGTGATTGCCACAGACCGACGAATAGACGGTCATCGCAAAATCAACTTCCCTTGTTATAAGGATCAACTAAATATATAGTTTTAGGGTCTCCGGAATTTATTTCGATGTGTTACAAACGGGGTTGAGGGTATAATAACAAAGATAAGCACTATATTTTAAGTCATGAAGTATTGTGGTCCTCTAACCACAAAAAAAGTCGAAATTTAAAATTCTATGGATAAGTTTTTTTTCTAAAATTTTTAATTTTTGAAGAAGATGCTCTACCGATTTTAATAACTTGAGAACAAATTGACCCAGTTTGTTATAAAAAACTTCAAGAAATTTTAATTTAATTTGCTAATATTATATTCTTATACACTCAACAGTTATGGTAAAAAAAAAAAAATTTTTCATTGGAAGTCATTTCATAATCCCCTGTGCCCTCCTCTTCAAGCATATGTAGCACTTCATACGCATCCAATTCAAAGTTTTTGACGCAGCATGAATTAAATTATCTTACGAGAGACCTCATTTCATCCTGAATAACTCCGAAACTGTTGAGTGTATAAAAAGATAATATTAGCATAGCTTCAAAAATCCAAAATTTTAGAAAAACTTAAAAAAAGCTTATCTATACCATTTTAAATTTCAACCGTTTTTGTTGTTAGAGGATCAGAAACCATAAAAAATATAATAAATCGAGTGTCATACAAAAAATTTAATTTTGTTGCATATTGTAAAATTTTCACATAAACTTCTCGCACAATAATGTAATGAACTAATGGCTTATTATGTATGCTGAATTCGGTAGTTCGTTTGTGACATGCCGAGCTTCGCATTAACTGAATTGATAATTAATTCATAAATTATTTAATTGACTTTCGAATCGTTTTAATCCAGACATTGTTCTAAAATTACATAATTCGTGTTCTGCGATCTACTCTTATAATATTCGAGAAGCCAAAAACTTAAATATATGTATATGATATTTATTATCTGTAAAGAAAAAAAAGTTTGATTTTTTACAAATCTATTTTAACCATTAATTTTGTTATAATTTCGGCTTGAAATTTGAAAACTTAATTTTTAATGAAATTGACTTACTATTTACCTTCACTAAGGTGTATCTGCAAAAGTACGAGAGAAAAGTTCTCGAAAATAATAGGAAAAATGTGAAAGTTAGAATCGCATAAGGATTGCCTTTAACTTAATTCACTCTCTAGCAGAAAAATCAAAATTGGTTTGTGGTTTTGAACCACAACAACTTAAATCAGCTGTTCAACTGTCATTCACAAATTAAAACTTTTCACTAAAATACGACTTAACGGCATTTTAAAATTCTGATATATATTATATTCAGATATATATGTTTCAAAGTTATTTTTATATTTTAGTTTGTTATATTGGAAAAAGTATAAATAGTTAGTGTAACTCATTGCTTGGATTCTCATTAGGTTACTTGCAGCAAAGGCATATGAATTAAACTTTTTACCAAACAAACTATTTACTGCTTTTGGTTACTGGTGAGGATTGTTGACTCGACCCGAAACAGCTGTATAACTTGTCTTGCAGAATATAAATGAACTTTTGAAACAAATGTGAAACAAATAAAGCAAACATATTTGATCTTGAGCATTAATTTCTAAGTCAATCATTAATATGATAATGATCGAAAATATATATAAAAATACAAAAAAGTATTAAGAACTATTATTTCAATCAGTAATTCTATAGATTTTCATAATTTATGTTTCCACAGGGTATTAAAAATTTCTACTTTACCGAACAAATTATTTTGTTGTAATATTCGTTTAGGGTGATCAAATCAAAAGAGTATTTAATGCAGTGCTGTTCATTTCATAGAACAATTGCTCACGAATGAGCACGTATAGCGGATGTATGCTTTTTTTTTTTAATGCACTGAAAAAAAATTAATAGCATTATACGAAAAATATTTTATGATTATGAATGTATTTGGTAATTTGTTATATAACATTTAAGGAAAATAATTTAAATGAAAAAGAAAAGCTGTTTGATTAAAAAAAAAAAACATTTTTTTGTTGAAAAATTAAAAGAATCATTGATCAAATTAGAAACCAAGATCGAGAGCATGAGAATACATGTGTGTTGAGCAGGGACAATTGTCCTATGAAACAGTGGACGGCAAACACATACCATCATATTTTGCTTTGTGTGAGTGAGCTGCAACCTCTCTCTTACTCAATGCACTTAGAGAAACTTATAGTTAAAATAAGAAAATGTACGTTAATAATAAATTTTAATTAACCAATTTCAAGGTTCATGTTGTATAACACAATCAATATCATATGGGCAATATTCTATGCTAACAAGATCCTCAACATGAGCATCTGTTAGACAATTTTTATTTTTTATAAGTTTTAACGAGGTAAATGAAGACTCACATATATGTATATGTTGACCGAAGCGTCGGATATGAATCCTCATTATTATTTTTGCAAAACTCAATACCAGTTATAAACGGTAGATTCAAGTCATTTCTCATTTTTAAAAGTTCTTCTTTGATAACAACACTTTTCTTTTCAATATTACATAACAAAGGATTATTACATAACAAAGGATTATTACATAACAAAGGATTATTATGTAAATCAAATTATTTTCTGTTAGATCCAAAACTTTAAAACGCATATTGTACTTTACTAGTAAAGTTTCCAATATATTAACATATTCATTTTATTTTCTCAAATTATATAGAAATATATTAAAAACTTTAGAAGTTCTTGTTAAATTAATCAATTTTTTTCCTTTAGATGCATTATTAATAGTTAAATTTTTCGTATAAATTGATGAATTGCGAAAACTAGTTCAATAATGGTTTTATTTTTACCTTGCAGCTGGGTTTACCGAAAAAATTCTCGGTAAACAAGAATTTACATTCAAAATTTGCATTCATTCTCTCAGTGCATCTCAAACACAGAGCGTCGAACCAACCTTTTCGTTCGAATGCTCATGCGAGACTGATTGCCTTTTATCAGTTTGTTTAATGTATGAGCGCATGTAGGTGTGAGAGCAAAACGCCGCGTAGTGGTTTTGCCGACCATTGCAATGAAATGAACACCACTGATTTAAACGATATCGCAATACATGTACAGCGTGTCCCGAAGTTGAAGTTAAGGTTATAAAAAAAAACTAAAAATTTTCTTTTTTTACCTTCAGATTACCACCGTCTTCACTCATTCGACAAATTGTTAAAAACAGAATAAATAAAAAACGCACTAATATTTTGAAATAAATCATTGTTTTTAAACAGTACACCATGTTCTTAAAATTAATTTGACGTGATTTTCTCAAACAGTATTAATATAAAGGGTCGCAATTCCGTAACGTTTTTCTAAAGCGCTAAACAATTTTACATTACTGAGAGTTTATTTATATTAATAATAGCCTTAATTTAAATCACAGATATGACATGAATATATTTTGCGCGACATGCTAGTGCACAAACATTTGTATGCTTATTATACCCTATACCACTATGTGGTTTGGGTATAATGACTTTGTGCTGCTGTGTGTAACAACCAAAAATATTTGACCTACACCCATCTTTAATTATACCGATCGAATGAGAATCACTATCTGATTCGATTTAACGATGTCCGTCCGTCCGTCTGTGTGTCCATGTAAAGCTTGTAATCAAACTGCAGGTCGCAAATATGAATATATTTTGATGAAATTTGGTATTTGATCTTCTATCGGCCATGGGATGAACGCTATTGAAATTGGTGAGAATCGGTCCATGTTTAGACCTAGCCCCCATACAAATGACCCCTATGAAATCGACATAAATTACCACAAGATCCAAATTATCATAAAATCTTAGTCAAATTGGGTTTGTATGTATATATTACATCCATTAATCAGTAGTTCAAAAATGATCCCTATTGGACAACTCTTAGACATAGGCCCCATATAGAGCTTCTTCCCGATCTTCACTTAAATCTATCAAAAAACAAAAATATTGTACTGATTCTTCTCAAATTTTGTTTGTATATATTTTTGAAAAATACAAGAGACTTTACCAAACATGGTCAGGTCATTTTTGGGCCTAGTCCCCATATAGATATAGCATCCGATATGGACTTCTTCATATCTGCAGCCGAAAAAATTAATAAAAATCCCACTCAAATTTGGTTTATGCTTATTTTCTATATCCAGTTAGTTGGGCCTGAGAGATAGGGTCTCTAAACGCATGGTATAGGGTATCGTATAGTCGGTCTAGACCGACTATAATTTTCTTACTTGTTTTTTTGTTTGTGTTGTAAATGACGCAAAATTTTGCAAAAATTCCAAATAAACATTAATGAAGACAATTGTGTGATATTTGTTAGTTTTTTACAAAGTCCCACACTTCATCAATTCAATTATGGTTCACCTTTATATTTTATTTATATCATTATTCTATTGTTTCTGGACGTTTTACAACAATTTTTATGATCATTTTATAGGTTTAAATTTAAATATTAATTTGTAGGTATAGCTGATATATATAATTTTTTTTAAATTGGTATTTCGCCCAATGATTAGAAAAAAGTAACACGTTAAATGGCAATTAAAATGATACCAACGCAATTCGAATTTTCGTTAAAATCAAGGTTGCATTTGGTTTTAAATTTGTAGTCTACGAAATTCGTATAGAGTTTTTGTCACTTCATATATCATACAAACAAGAAACGACTGCACTTATACAATTGTTACGGTAGTTGAATCAATAGTTTTCAGTACAGTTATTTTCAAATGAAAATTCAGTTGTTTGTCGAAGAAATATTTTATTTAACTTTTTCGACAGTTATTTAAAACAAATAACTGTAGTTAACGTACATATTTTAACGGTATCGTTTGTATATTTAAGTCATTTAAAATTGAACTAAATGAAACTTTTTGACACGTTGACAGCTAGGTAATTTTCAGAATTCCGGTCTAAAAAGCCAATAAAAATATTCTTTTAATTCTTGATTTTTTGTTCTCTCCCCAGAAGCCATCTATCCATATTAGCATTGATATACCTACTACGAGTTTAATCGTAGCTGCACGAATATGGCAAGATAACTTCTAGTCGGCGTTCTAGCAAAGAACGCAACCTACGAGTTACCTCGTAGTTGGCAGTTTACTGCATTTATTTTCTGTTTTGTATACCTAGGTATATTTTTTTTATTTCAAAAAATATTCGTAAATTTTTTTCTTTTTTTTTTAATATTTGTTTAAATAGAATTTTATTTCAAATTATGTTTGTATTTAAATTTGAATGATAACATGTACAATATGTTGCAGACAAAAGATGTTTATAAACATTGTTGTACTTTCGCTTTTTTATCTAAAAAAAAAATAATAATAGTAACAAAAAAAAACAAACGGCAAACTTTTATTTTTACTTAACATTTGGTCAGTCAATGAAATCGATTTGTTAGTTAACTTTACTACTTTGGCAGTTGTTTTTTTTGTTTTTCTCTTTTAAAATAATTAAAAAAAATCTTTTTAATTCAACTCCAAATGTCGTGGTTCAGTTTTAAATCGATATTCATTTGTTATAATATACATTTTCAGTAAATATTAACGACAAAATCTGTTGAACTTTTATAAAAGACTAACTCTTATGAGTTTACGATTTTCATTGGAGAAACATAAAATTCGTTTGTACTGGATAAGATCGCTTTTGTGCATTGTTGTTATTCCTGCATTCAAACAAACTTAAATGTCATTTCCTTGTACAATAAACTTGCACAGTTGGAAATCGCTATTTGCGATTTTACTACTTTCCTCAACGTATGCAGGGAAAGGTAAAAGTTTAAAAGAGACCAATTTTTTGAAACCCGATATTTTTTAAATTACTAATTAAAAATTGTAAACTTTCAGAACAGTTTTGAAAAGCACTTAATATTTTATTAATAATAAATTACGCGATTTTCATAATTGATAAATTAAAGAAATAGGTGCAAGATGTGATGGCTCAATTTCAAAATTACAAAATAAAGTCGAGATAATTTCTTAAGAGGAATTAAAACAACTCGCTTAAATCATGTGTAGACTTACATTCATGTATATTTGTACTTAATTTTCATTCGTTCTCGTAAGTTTTAAGACACTAATGCTGACATCTCTAATGTGAATAGTTATTTTTTTTATAATAAATAAAATCGTTATCCCTTCTATTGCCATTTAAACTAAAATCGGTCAAATTCTTAGAATCTCAAGACTTCTAAGAATTATATTAAATATAAGTAAGCCAAAATCGTGTGATATGAAGTAAACAAAATCTTAAAACGACAATGGCAAATACAGAAATAATATAAAGATATAACCCACAAAAACAAAGAAACAGAAACATTGGTAAAATGCGATAAAGTTTAAGTTTAGATACGCTAAAATGAAATAATGACTGAATTTCTTTTTTTCACATTTAATTTTTCAGTGAGCATACAACAACATTAGTAGAGTATATAAATCAACACTAATTACAAAAGACTGTTAAATGAACTTGCCCTTCCCATCACCCTTTCCCTTTATTATTAACTGGGATTTTAAGATAGAAAAATTTAACATATGAACATGGCAACCATGCCAGTCGTTTGGTGCACCGACCCGAATTCGGTCAATAATAAGCCTACAGCGTTTGCTCTACATGGCATCCAGTTACAAGGCAATGTCACCGAAAAACAAGTAATAGCCTTACGGGAATTGGTAAATGCTGCCGCAGAGGGACGTTTGATTCTGCCATCCGATGGTACATTTATGCTGCTAGACAGTGGTATAAGCATTGAATCGTCAATTGTTAATAATAACACAGTATCGAACAGCACAAGTACAACAACTACCGCAGCGTTGACAGCAGCGATGAGTACATCTAAAATAAGTGACAGCAATAAGGAAAACATTGATCTAAATATACAAAAATCAAAAACGGAGACAAATAGACATTTGAAAAACACTTACATTCTTATGCCGGTAACTACGACGGCTCAAAAGAATGCCAGCATTCCATTAACACCGCCTTCCTCAAAGACGACAACCCCCACGTCAGAGATGGAGGTACCAAATTCCGAATTGACAGCTAAATTTACACCACCTCCATCACATGCAGATGATGATGATGATGACGATGTTCTGTACGATTTCTTGTGTTGTGCCAAGTGCATGAATGATCCAAATGCATCACGTTGTTCCAAAAAGGCTTCATCTTCATCACGTCATCGCAAAACACAATCTCAATTGGTGTTACAGCGTTTGCTGAAATCATGCGAAAGATCCTCACTTGGTCAGGGTGAAGAACATAAGCAACATCTCAACTTACCTACATCCACATTCAATAGCAGCAAAAATTGTAAAGTCAACGAACCGCAACAGCTTTTTGATCCCACATATTATATTGCAAACAAGTACACGCGTCGCTATCAACGCAAACACTGTAATATATCTGCCGCCACTATTGCACGTAATCGTCACCAAAATCATCGTCACAAATTACCGATGCAAAGTGTTAAAATCTTTCACAATCGCAACCACGCGTGCAGTAATGGAGGTGGAGGTAATAGTACTGCTACTGCTAGTGGTAGTGGTAATTTAACTAAACCCAGCAACATTGGTAGTATTGGTGATTGTTGTAGTAACACAGCAGAAGCTATGGCAAAAATGCCATTAGTAGTCGATCAGCAATCGTCGTTGTCGCCTGCACTACAACTGCCTCTCTATGCAACGGTTAATAAAACAAACGGTAAAACTGATATGACGATGGATTTAATGGCGTCGATAGAAACCACCTCCGGTCAGGTGGTCACGGTTAACGCGATCGTACATGAGCCTCCGCATGCCAAAGACCAACAGGAACACGAACACGAAAACGTCACTCACAAAACTGTACGTCATCGCAAATTGGGTGCTGTGCACGGTGGTCTACAAGATACGGTTCAAATTGAAATGGAGAATTTCTCACCAAAAATCAAAAATTTCCAAAACCAGCAAAGAAACTGTGATATTACAATGGATATTCTTCCAGTAGTTAAGGATTTAATTAGTTTCGATGATGATGCCTGTGCACAACAGACAAATTCTTGTGATAATGATAGTGATCAAATTTTAGATTTACTCTCACAACCCAATGTGGATAGATCACCACCGCCTGCCCGTAGTAATGCCTCCAGTCGAAAAACCAGCTTTGATTCTACCTGTACCATAAGCTCAATGGATTCTGGTTTTATGGAGATGCAAAATAAACTAGAAAATCATTTACAAACACATCCTGCACATCCACCAATTTGCAGTATCTTTAACGATCAAGCTTCCTCGGCAGTCAACGCCTCAAATGTAGTGTCACGCGACGAGTCAAGAGCACAGTTACAGGGAGGTGAGAAAATTGCACGCCTCAACTATAAAGAATGCTTAACACAGTCACGTAATCGTCGCAAATCATATGAAGAATTTAAAGCCATGTTTAACAGTTCAGAAGCACCATCAACGAGAACATCTTTGGCAGACACTATACTCATGGTTGATAATAAAATACAAATAAGACGGAAAACATATCAAGATCTTCGCAAATTGAATGACAAAGAAATGCACTGCGACTCTGTTCACCACTCCCTGCTCACCAACAACACACATAACAGCCACCAGCAAACAGCACAAACGGAAATGACTATGCCAAATACTTTAGAATCGATATCAGAACAAGATTGTACGACAACAGCAACAAGTAACATGTTGACTGCGACGCCGGCGTTAGAAGCAGCTAAAGTTGAACAAACACTTTTAGATCTGAGCGGTGTTGACATTAGAAGTAATGTTGTTGGTGGTAGTGGTGGTGGTGGTTTTAGTGGTGTGGTTGATATTATTAGCAGCTACAAATCGGCTTTTTTAAACGAGTTTGTTGTTAATTCGGTACCAGGTACATATGAAATGGATACTGCTACACATGATGATAACAATGATGACAAAGCCACAACTGATTGTCTAGCAGTAAGCACAGCCAACAATAACAACGATGGCGATACCGATACCACCGACCACAATGCCATCGTTAGCTGCAATCAAACTACAGATATTTTACGTAAAAATTCAGATTTTCTATCGAAAATTCTCGACCGTCAATTAATGGCCAAAGAAAAGGAAAAAGCCCATATGCGCCGCAAATCGTATGAGGAGTTTAAACGATTAGTTCGTGAGTGTGAAATGAGCAACGAGAAGCAGCCGGTAACAGTAGTCGCCGACCATACAGTAGCAACAACGCCATTTAAACGGCAAAATTCCAAACATCGCAAAAGTTATGCTTCGTTTTTGTTAATGAGGCGAAGCTCGAATTCCAAAGATTTAGTTGAACGTAAAAAATCTGGATTATTGGCTAAATCTGATGATGCGAATAATATTAAATTGGAATTACAAACATCAATTCAACTTCCCGATGTCTCCAACATTAGCATCACCAGCAGCAGTAGTAACAGCAGCAATTGTAGGCACAATTTTAAAATCTACGATAAACTGGTATACGGCACCATTTACGATATTATACAACGCAAAAATGATATTTACAATTTGACCTGCCAGCGTTACGACAAATATATGACATACGGCACCATCTATGAGATACTACATCGAAAAACATCACAATCATCACTAACATCTTCCAATAACAACAGTAATGCAACCACTGAAAGCGCCGCCAACGACAAATTATTTCAACGTAAAAGCTTGACCGCCATTTTGGAGAAAGATTCTCTGAAAATCTCGTCGTCATCATTGTTGCCCAACGAGCAATGCAATGTAAAAGATTCACAGAAATTAAACAAATCTGGTATAATCTATGACATTATTAAGCAAAAACAGCAGCTGCAGACCACCTCTGTAAAGGAAGCAGTAAACAAAGAAGAAGCCAACATGAATAACCTTGTGCAGCAGAATCACACCACTACACAAGCAACACCAAACGTTGCTGTTGATAATGCAGAAAAAAAAGAAAACGCTTTGAAAAGTCCAACAAATATCGTATCATCTAATGTTTCTCATAAATATGGTACGATATATGACATCTTACAAGGAGAAAAAATGGATGCCAACATTGAAACAAACGTCGCTATAAATAGCGGCATTAAACAGGAAGTTGTTAGAAATCGCTTTGTTGTTAGTAAAATTGAGGAAACGCAACGATTGCCCGAAACAATAATTAAAACAAGCGATCAGCAACCTGAGCGTTTAGAAGTAAAAGGTGGCGGAGAATCCAAAAATCTACTGAAAAATACAAAACCAAATAAAATGAGAAGACTGTCCAATATGTTAACACATAAAGGAGCCGATGCAAAACCGGATAAACAACCGAATGACCTCAAGGAACACTTTAAAGAAGAGTCCAAAGAGTCATCGTGTCATGGAAGAGTGTTGCACTCTTATCTAATACCAGTCGACAGTGAAGAGTTATATTCCCGAATAATTGCCAAAAATAGAGAAAACGCTGGTGGTACGGTTGGTAACCAGATACAAAAATCCAACTCTTTGGATGCTATATCTACCTCGGTAACAATATCTCCATCGGCCTCACCGTCACTACCCCGACCAAGAAGGAGTTTAAAACAACACAATTGCTTGCAAGAGCCAATGAAAGCCACACAATTACAACTGGTTAAAAAATTATCTCTAGACAATTCATTGACGCCAGACGGTGCTAATTTCTCCACTTCAAATGGTAACGATAAAGAAATCAAACTTCGACGTTGGTCAAATCAAATTCCTGTTAAATGCAACTGTGATCTTTTAATCTCATCGAATAATAATAACGATGATAATTCATGGGAATTATCTTTTAAAATCAAATCGAACTGCAACTGTAATGAACAGTTCCATTCGAATACATCGAACACTCAAATACTGACAACTACAAACACTAACAATAATAGACCTAATAGTAATGTCATTGAAGCACTCAGTACTTCCACCACCATCTTCTCCCCCTCCTCCTTCAACACCCAACACCGAAATACGTGCTCAATTCATTTAGACGCACCGAATTGCCTGTGTTTGCCAAGTAAAAATACCACGAACTCGACATCAACGCCAGCTGTGTCGTCTAATGGCTGTAGTGTTAGTAAAACATCGGCCAAGAAAGGTAAATCACGACGACTATCGGAATTTACGCGGGGTGAATTTTTAAATGAAAAACCGTAAGTGATTTTTTTTTCTTCTTTTTTTTGACTGTCTCAAACAACTACACACTTTGATTTCATTCATTAAACTCTTTTTTTTTTTTTTTATTTATTAACCAAGACACAATAACAACGTAGGGCAAAGAAAGAGGTTAAATTACACACATACACACAGTGTTGGTGTAATTTTTAATTTAAAGAATTATCCCTACCTCCACCTTACCGCCATACCTCTGTCCCTCCATCATATTAATTATTAACAAATTTTATATAAATTGTATAAAATTTTAATAATCACCAAACAACTCTTACTCGTATTCGTTGTCGTATTCGTATTCATATTACCTAATAGGGATAGTTTAGGGAAATGGTTGTTTAAAAAACAATTTACTAATACGTACGAGTATTCTTTTTTTTATTTTGGTTTATTTGCTTTCTGACTCATACGAGTACATATTTGTGAGCATCAAAAGAAATCGAAAGTACGTACCGCGCATTCCATTTTTGCAAAGAAATTCTTATTACACGCGTACTTTAGATTTTTTCACCGCAAATAAACCAAAAAAAGAATTGGAAACTTAACAACAAAAATATTTTATCTGGTTTCATTTTATGAAGTTATTTGCTTGACAGCACTTTAAACAAGTTAATATATAATACGGTATAATACAGGCAAGAAAATCAAACTCAAATCAAACCGATCTCATTTCTGAAATTTAATATTTTTTGTAGTTTAAAACTTTCGAAGAACAAATTAATCATCAAGCCTGTGCTCGTAAATCTTAGAAATTATACAACTTAATACGCTCGAACATTAATTGCCAAAAGTGCATAAATGTCATTCGGAATTAAAACTGAAAATCAACATGCATTGTAGTTTGCTTAAATTGTTAAGTAGTTATAAAAAAAAAGTGATTTGTACAATGTGATAACAATTTACAATACAGTTAAGCTCTTTTATTCAACAGCTCTCTATCACTATATGGTGAACATTTAAATATCATATAGAATTTAGGTATTCAATTTTGATAAAGTTATTTAAATCGATGCTATGTTTTTATAATCTATTTTGTATGGTTTCTCAAAAATATGTCTTATCGGCCGTATTCTACATATCACCGTGATTTCAAATTGAAAATGAAACTGAAAATTTCATTGTGTTCTGCAAATTCGTTCTTCTATTTAGTTTCATCTTCTTACATTGAAAAAGATGAAAATGTTGAAAAATATTAAAAATATTTTACAGATACCAAATAAATTACATTTCAAAACACATTCAGCCCAATTACGAATAGTCTCAAGGAATTTCTTTCTCACGGAAAATACTTTTCTCGAGAAAAAAATCCTCCAATTATAAATTCCGCGTGAACAAAAAAATGAATAAGTGGCATCATCGAATTTCGAAGCCAGTTGTTTTGCTTATTGACAATTAATTTTTTATTTTTTTTTTGTGTGCAAACGAAAATAAATTTATTTTAAAGAAAAATTAAATAAAAAATTAATAACATAGCTATGATGCGAGCACTCGTGGAGGAAATTGGTGTTGTAGAACAACAACAACGAAATGGCTAAAGGATTGCTAGAAGTCAATTGCGGGCTGAATCTATGGAAAACACAATCAATGCCTAAATTGGCTCTCATTAAACTTAACAAAAGTTGAAGTTTGGCTTTATTTGTGGTCTTCAGCCTACAAGATTAATAAAATATTAATTTTTTTATTTAAATTTTTTTTATTAAAATACTTCTTACATTTTTATTTAAACTCCCGTCTGTTTTGCAAGGGAAATTTTTTGAGGGAATAAACCAATAACTACTTTTTTCCCCTCGAATTTTTTTCCGGAGGAATTTTTATTCATAATAGGGGAAAAGGGAGAAGTGAGAAATTTCATGCGGAATTTTTGTTTAGAATTGGGCTGATTAAATCGATTTTAGAAAACTTTTAAAATGATTTTTCAGTGTATGGCTTGACTTTTTTCCTTCATATATACGACGCATAATTTAATATTTCCTATTTTATGTGTGTAGTTGTTGTTAGTTCTACATTTTAACTCACTTAAGTGCGAAAACATTATTCCAAATATACAAAATTATCCATAAGCATTTCAAAAGTGACAACTTTTATTTTAGGTTTGTTTAAATGTGTATTAAAATTATCTATTTAAATTTCAAAATGGTTTACTTTATTGGTTCATTCTATAAAAAGATACATAACGAAACATTTAAAATTTTAGAAAAACTTCAATATTTGGAAATTTTCATACAAATTTTTATTGATTTGTTACATTTCGATTTAATTTTAGAATTAACTATGTGAATATAATTGTATTTTAGAAAGCAAAATGCCCGACAAATGTAAAATATATGTAAAAAATATATGTTTCCCATCGACTTTCAATTTGAAGTTCTAAATGATATATATAGTATATTATGTTTATTAAAGATTGCAATTTATTATTGAAAAATCAGGACCAACTCCTCTGGCACTGCTTTCGGAACTATCATTACTGGCGGAGATGTCAGATAAGTTCAACAAATGTTATTCAATTTCCTTCTCATTCATTCTTCCTAACTACAAATAAAAAAAATTTTAAATTATAGATTTTACAACACTAGTGGATAAAAAACGACTCGTTGGATAAATATGTATATCCCGCAGCAAAAAAACTGCATAAAACAAGTAAGAGTGTTAAATTTGGCTTGCCGAATCTTTGATACCCAAATCCGTGTTATGAACACAATATTATAACCAAGGTTGTCAACACTAGATTTAAAATTAAAATGGCTAGATTTTTTACAATGATGTTAGAAATTTATAAGATAATAAACAAAAATTGTAAATATTTTCGTGCTTTTTTAATTTAAAACAATTGTTAAATCCAATGAGCATAAATATAAATACATACAATTACAAAATTATATGTTTGTTTATCAGTGATGCATACATATTTTTGTTGCTTGTTTTTTTTTTTTTTTTTGTGTGTACATATGAACGTTCAAAACAAGCAAACAAAAATGTGTATGCATCGCTGATACATATCTACGAGTATATGCACATTTCCTGTTACGGTATAAACATTTTTCACAATTTTTAGTTTTTTATATGAAACTTTATCGGAGTATCTTTACATTTTCGTACGTTATTCCTCATCTATTGGCTCTAGAGGCTCCAAATTTCATACCAAACTGCGGTCTCCGGAATTATTTCGATGAGTTACAAACGTGTTGACAAACTGATATGTCTCCTTTGCACAGTGTTGTTGAGGGTACAAAAATTTATCTAGTACTTACGATGTACGAAACACTCCCAATAATTACTTTTTTCACTAATTATTATATGACACAACTCTGTTTTGAAAATATTATTATTCATAATAATAATGTCTTACCATTCACGACTGCACTTCACAACATACAGACAAAAGTAAACATCAGTAACTCTAAAGAGATGCTCACAAAGCTAAATACCATTTCAAACCACGTTTTTAAATATTTGATGGGACATATCGCACCTGTACCTCTAAAGTGAGTCAACTCAAAATATTTCAAATTTCACTTTTTACAAGAAAACGATACACAGTGGTCATATCTATCCACTGTAAAAATCTTACATCGATTTTTCTAGTCTTTTGCAAAAAATATAGTTGTAACCCTCTTTGTGTTATAAGAGTTGCTTCTTTAGAATCGACTAAAAAGACATATTTTAAGTTCCATCCAAAAAACTTGTTAGATAGAACGAATTGCATTTTAATTTTGAAGAAAGAAAAGGAAAAGACTAAAATAGAATTTGAAACAATTTTGAATCACATTTGGTAATTTTTGAAATAAATAAATAAATGGTTTAGATATGCTAATGCAACAAAACAAAATTGAAACAGTTTTAATTGTTAGTTAAATGTAATTTTTATGCTAATTTATTTATAATCTTATTGATAATTAAAAAAAAGCATGATGAATATGTTATTTTAATTTACATACATACTAAACAACCGTCAAATTGAAACAACGGACTGAACAGTGATTACAAAAATAACCTTATTTTAATTTACACCGTTGTTCCCTCCTGCCCTTTTCTTTTTCATTTACAAATATTTATGTCGTAATTGAACTTGTGTTATGCCACTGATCGTATCGTATATATAATAAGTACTTTTCAGATACAATGTTTTACATTGCCAAGCAAAGTATTCGTACAACAGATTAATGAGAGACCATATTCGTATGTTGTGCTATAATCGCAAATAGATGAAACACACTGATCCCTTTTTATTCACAATTTTTCAAATTATGATATGTAGTTTATATCTATAATACATGTATTTATTATAAATAAAAGTTTAAAACTTAAAATTTGCTAGTGTGGAACAATATTATTTGTATATTGAGTAAAAAGTTTTCGCATCGAAAAATATTAAAGAAAAGATTCCACTATTTTTCGGTATGTCAACGTGTAAAGAGGCAACGGTAATTACATTTTTATTGGAATATTCTAATATTCACATATGGCAACTCTGACGAAACTAAGAATAGTGGAACTTGGAAATTCATAAATATTTTAAAATTATAAATATAACAATTATGATGTCGTTGTTAGTGTTGATAATCACAAAATAAATCTGTACGGTACGAAAAATGATTCCTAACCACATTGCTCATGGGGCTGACTTTAGTAAGATAGGCGCAGGTTCCAAACCTCATGGTCTAATTAAAAATTGTTAACATAAACAGTTTTATTAGTATATTTTCAGCTGAAGAACTCAACTAGGAAAGATCGGAAATCTTCTTTGTAACACTTCGATTCTTATTATGTATTTTAATAAAGTACGAAAAAAAAAGTTACGTGTCACAAACAAATGTGTGTTGTACTGATTTAAAATATTTTTGTATCATTTCACATGTTTCATGGGCATACTTTTTCGATTCGTGGAAAAAAACTATACAAAATTCCACTGTTTTTGAATTTTTTGAGAAATATATGCAAAATAAAATAGAGAACTCTTATATAAAACTGTACCGTTAATTCGAGTGCATAACTAATGACCGTATAGCAAGGGATCGGTATAATCAATCCAATATGTAAAAAAGCAGCCGAAAACATGAATGTAAATTAATATTGGAACCATCAATAAAAATTTTGTAATGTTTGTTTTTTTTTTTTAAATAACTAACGCAATTATTTCATACAATTATATATTTTTATAGTTGTTATTACGAGTATAAGTGTGAAAAAGAGTAAAACTTTTTCAAAATTGCTGTTAGACAAAAAAATAAAAAGATAAACAAAATAGGATACAATATTTTCTGAAAAATATAACCGTTGGATATTCCAAAAACTAAGAAATCATCCAGGACTAAACACATTATAACTGGGAGGCACTTTTGAAAAGCACCTTCACTTTAGAAACTGTGCGAGAAGTCCTGGTGTAAATAGAAGAATCTACCTAAAAAAAACACTGTAGTTTATGGAAAAATCATGTATTTGCTGATGAGTCAAAATTTAACATGCTTATCTCGGAGGATAGCGTGGACGAAAAAGCCAAAAAAAAACTTCATTTAAAAATCCCAAGCACTTACACTTTACTAATATGGTTGTAGCTTTAAGATAGTCTGAGGTGCGTATTCAGATTTAAATAATATAATTAATATAATAATATAATATATTATAATTATAATAATAATATATTTACGCTGATCCCTGACTCACTGACTGACTGACTGATTCTGTAACGCAGAAATAATACACACACATAGCACTCCATACAAAGCTATGAGAAATACACAAACAAAATTTAATCTTTCTCATTTGATACAAACCCACACACCATTTTCTCTCTTCTTTGTTACCGACCAGTGCTGCTAATAAAAGCTTCTGAAAATCGACAATTTTTTAAACTAAATCGCCAAAATCTTCATTTTTAAAACAAGAAATTGCCAAGAAAATTTTACCGCTTATAAAATTCGAAAAAATATTACAAAAGGAAACAATAAAATTTATTTATATCATTCATATTACGAATATTATTACAGCATTGGTTATTTCTATATATAAAAATGTATTAGTGATGAAATTTCAACGAAAAAAATTTAACACAGCAATCAACTAAATAATTTTATTGATATGTATCTATAGCTGAAACATATAATATAGGTTTAAAGTATCGCCGTAATTAAAACTTAAATCTTAAATGGAGATGCTATTCAAGGTATTTCCGTTTTGAAACGACTTGACCCAGAATTAAATCTATACATATTTTGTAATTTACATTTACACTAAACAACCCATTAATTGTTAACCCTTGAAATCGTAATTTTTATACTACTGAAAATTTTAAATCTTCAATCATCATTTTAACAAATTTAACAAATCATTTTAACAAATTGAAAAATCGTCGAAATTACAATAAGTTGCCAAAATTGACAGCACTACTAACGACAATAGCACTACATATGCAGATTTCGTGTTACATAAGGAATAATTTGAACGCAAAAAATGCATAAAAAAAAACTAATATCTATTCAAATTCTTCTTTAAATTCCCTTTGTTGGTCAATAAAAAAATTCTACAAAAAAGTAATGAATGAAATCTTAAACATTTTTATTTTTTTCTCATTTAACGTCGTCCGATATGCATACATACTTCTTTTATCGAACTAAACTTTTCCGTTGGTCTGTTTTGTTTTTCATCTCAAAATTGTTTTGTATTGTTAGGAGTGCTTTCGCTCAGGTTCTCTGATGGCCAGCACTTACCAAAGAGTATGATTTTTTGATAAATATTTAAGAAAAAAGAGATCTTCAATGTGGATTTTGTTGTTGTCCAACGTATGATTTCGTTTATAGCTCTATATTGAAAAGCCCTTGAAAAAATAGTGCAATATAAAGTTTAAAATTTAAATTGTTGTAACTTTGCATAATTAAATTACATTGTAATTTCAGAAGAGAGGTGGGAAAATAATTTTTTTTCACTCATAATATTAATTTTTGCATAATTTGCTTTCAAAAAATTTTGACAAACATAAATTACGTAAATATGTATATTTAAGACTTTAATTTGAATAATTTATTGAAATTATCATGGAAGAATTAAAGGCGATTTGGAATAATAATTTTTGTTTTTTAAGTAAAACTAATACGCCCTTATTTTATTTTATTTTTTTGATTTGTTGATAACTGGAAAAAATGTTCGCTTTTTACAGTTTGCATTTATGCTGGACATATGAAATATTTTTTTCTCTTTTTTGTAGGTGTATTGGTGTTTGCACTTCCTTAAGGGGTGGTAGGTTTTAAAACTTTTTTTGCATTTCTCTTTCTGAATGCACAACATGTCGAGAGTGTTGTATCAAAATTTTAAGAAAATCAGAGCAAAACTTAAGAAGATACAGCGTTTCCAGCGACCGGCCTCATACGGTATATAGTATATAAATCAGTTTTTAGAAAACTTTAAACCGATTTTCTCGCAAATAAACGTTAGAAGTCCGTGAACATCATAACTCAAAATCTACTTTACCGATTCTTTTGAAATTTTAGACACTATATCTACACATAAATCACCAGGTAACCACGACGAGTTTTTTTTAATTCCATTTTCTTCCCCATTTTTTAACAAAAATCGTTTTTCACTTCAAAATGCTGCAAAAAAAAATTGTAAAAAACTCTTCGTCACTACCTCAGGAAACATATCACCTTTGAAACGCATTTCGATTTTTTATTTCACATGATCCGGTAACGAGTTATGATGTTCACCGCAAAACAACAACGCCTCCGGAGATCCCTGTCACGGACTTATTTATTAAAATTTTTAATTGAAAATTTTTTCAAAGATTGCTCAAATGTTATGCTATAACGAACATATGAAATTAATAATCCAACATTATTCATATCTTCAAAAAAGAATTATGAAAATACGACTTTTTTTAACTTTTAAAACCTTAAGAAACTTTTAGGAACCTTGCTCTAAAACGTTTTTTTTTTTTTCTATGCTATTCTATTTTTTTTACAGTAAAATGGAGTTCGGTTATAACGAACTCGGCGGGACCGGCCAAATTAGTTCGTTATAGACTAAGTTCGTTATAACAGTAGTATTTTTTTGCTTTGTCCGAAAGGTTTAAAAACTTTTTTTAGTTGAATAAGGTTATTTATTTTGATGCTTTTTAAAAAGTTATAAAACATAAATTAAATTATTAAAAAGATAAATATTAATAGTTCGCCTTAATAAGACTAAAATCACCGAGTTTCTATCAAAATAAAATATTTTTTTAAAATCATATAATATTAAAAACTCCTTATGTCTAGAAGCAGAAAGTACAACGCAAAGGTTGGATACTGGCAAACTTTTGCGAAAATATACATAAAAGGACCTTTTACAAAACTTCATTTGAAAATCGAAGTTTTTGATTTGTATTAAAATTAAATTAAAATAAAATAAAATTAAATTAAAATTAATTTTTTTTAAATATATATAATATAGGAAATTTCTGAAATGGAAAAAAAAATGTTTGTTTAAGTCAAAAGTTTGATATAACCACTGTTCGCTATAAGAGAAGCAATTTGTATGAAAAATGTGATTAAAACTCTTGTGACCGAAGAAATTCTTCGCTATAAACAAAAATTTATTACAACCATGGTTCGTTATAAGCGCACTGCATTGTATTAAATTTTAATAATTTTGGGAATCTCCAATCTCCTCACTTTACCCGGCCTTCCCACGTTCAAGTCAAATTGATCACACATCCAATAGTCAAAAATTGTTAAGCAACTGTCCCATTGAAAAATTGAAAGAGAGAATTGAAACGTATGATTGTTTAGTAAAAAGGAGTAAAAAAGTATGAGTGCATTTCAACCTGAAAGCCAAAAATTTAACGTGTGAAGGCCGGGTAATATCTTAAATATATTTACGCTGATCCCTGACTCACTGACTGACTGAGAGACTGATCGATTCTGTAACGCTGACCAAAATGATACGGTTCTAATTCCTAGGATTGATCTCGCCCCAACCGACACCACATTACCTTTCATATTAAAACCCCACAATTTTCCAGCAATTCCTGCATAAGCAATTACCATAAACAAGGCTCAACGCCAGTCATTTGATTACGTTGGCATTAATTTGGAGACCGCGGTATTTTCACACCCCCAACTGTATGTGGCGTTGTCACGATCAAAAGTTGCAAGCCAAGATACGTATTCAATCGAACCCACAACAAGGAAAACTATTGCAAGACCAACGATATTTCACACGAAATATAGTTTTTTAAGAGATTCTAAATTGAAAAACTTTTTTGCCAAATATTTCTTATCTGTTTTGATACTTATGTATACAATTTCTACAAACACAATCTTTTTTCATATGTACATATGTAACAATATGATTTTCAATTTACTACTATATTAAAAGAAATTTAATTTATTATAAATTTTTCGTGTATTTAAATTTAAACTGTTTTATTCATAATTTTTAAACGGGCGGCTAGGCGCCACACAATCAACTAGTATAATAATAATATAATTTGTGATATGAATTGATATCGATAATCGACTGAAAGTTGTCTAAATTTTGAGGACAAGTAATTCCGGAGTCATTTCTCTGCGTGTTTATTTCTGTGATGCGTTATTTAAAAATGTTAATTATTTTATTTTTGTAAGACTTTGTAAAAATAAACATCTTTTTATTTAGTTACTTGCTTAATGCAAGAAATGTCAATATTATATCTCTTAATCAGATTAATCATAACTGTTTGTTATTTGATAAATTTTTTTTCGAAAATAGTACTAATATTTCAGTTAAAACATAACGGAAATAAAAAAAAATGTCCCATTTGTTTATACAAAAATAATCTAACCCCATAAAAACAAAGTTTCTATTAAAACTCTTTCTTTCCTTACGGATATGAGTTTTGAATATCTCCGCGACTGTGGGTGACTGTATGTGACTATCTTAAAATTAATCTTTGGCCACAACAAGCCTAAGGACAAAGTTTCAGATCCATCGGATGAGGGGAAGTGGGGTTTTAATCTCTCAGTGACAGCAAGTCTATCGACCAAGTTTCAAATCGATCGGATAGGGGAAATGACATTTAGATCACTCCGTGACTGTGCGTGACTATGCGTGACTGTGCGCGACTATGTCAAAGTTAATCTTTTTTCACAGCAAGTCTATCGACCAAGTTTCAGATCGATCGGATAAGGGGAAATGGGTTTTAGATCACTACGTGACTGTGCGTGACTATGCGTGACTGTGCGTGACTAATTCAAAGTTAATCATTTTTCCAAGCAAGTGTATGGACTAAGTTTCAGATCGATCGGATGAGGGGAAATGACATTTAGATCACCCCGTGACTGTCGTGACTACGCGTGACTGTGCGTGACTACCCCAAAAATAATCTTTAGTCACAACAAGACTATGGGCCAAGTTTCCGATCAATTGTATTAGGGGGAATGGGGTCCACCCACGACAAACAGAGAGTATGAGTTAAAAGAAAGAGTTTAAAAAAATACGTATGAGCAGAAGAGATATATGTAAATAAATAGTTTGGAACATCAAATGAATGTCTGGCTGTTATTCTCAATATAAAACATGATCAATCTCATCTCTAAATTCTATTCTATTGATACAGATGAGTATTTATGGAACAATTTGAAGCAAAGTACCAAATACATCAACGCTTTAACTAATTTTAACGCCAGAATGCCTTACAGACTTCTTCTTGTGTTTAACTTCTTGATTGTTTGTCATTTTTGGATTGTAAAAAAATTTTGTTCGTTTTTTTTTTTTTTTTTGCTATAACCTATTAAAATGTCATTCATAAATATCGTAAGCTGAAAGGCAAACAAGGAACCATACCTCTAAAATCATTTTCGAACCCTCCAAAATTTCGATGAAAAAATCGA
This sequence comes from Cordilura impudica, assembly GCA_963682025.1. NCBI lineage: Eukaryota > Metazoa > Arthropoda > Insecta > Diptera > Scathophagidae > Cordilura > Cordilura impudica. The sequence continues at coordinate 109,510,420 of OY821521.1, forward strand.
TTTATGTCGTATATGGGTACCCCCATTATGCAGTCTTTTCACGGAATTAACTAGTTGTTGCAGGAAATTCGTTGGAATTTTATTTCTTTCCTCTAAAGATATTGTTTTCAGATCAGTTTTTAGGATGCCTTTTTGGCCTTTGAGCAGGTGTATCTAATACTATACTAAGGTTGTAGAGAAGCCAAGAACTTCCCATATGCGGCTCTCCATTAGCATAAACCTTAAATTTATCAGCGCTGTTAAATAGATGACACTTCAAAATATCTAAGTATTGTTACGCATCCATAGTTTTCTCAATAAAACAAATCTATCCTACTCCCTTTACATTTTTGACATTACTCTTTGAATAATCTTTATTTTAATATGTAGTAGGTATATGTTTATCTTTATTAATATGGCAGCGCCATTTTCTTTATTTATGAAGCTAGTCTAATATAAGCAATCAAACAAGCAAGACGCGTTTTCATGCTCAAACATCCTTACATTAGTAGTCATCAGGCTTAGGCAAAAAACATTGTAGCAAAATACAATCTCTTTTCTTTGTGTTGTGTTGTAAGCAAAGGTTTTGTTCGAACAACTCTAGATGACGGTTTTACTGTTTCGTGTGAGACTACAACACCACATTATTTTTTGAGTTGACACGCAAGTTTTCTAGGAGAAACCATCAAGTTTTCATTTACATTCCTTCGTAAAATGCGATCTCTCTCCGATATCTTACATGGACGCCTACTTGAAAGCCTATGTTCGAGTCTGCCTTCGTGATATGCGCGATTCAAAATATTCCAAACCATCTGTCTTGTTAAAGAAAACATTTCGGATAATTCTTGCACTGTTTTCCCGAGGTTGCGAATCACATCAGTTGGCGCTCTTTTGCCAGGCATTTTAAAATCCATAAAATCCACCTTTTTATTATCACAAATAGTTTTTATTAATGTTTGATTAGGGTATAAGATAATAACTAAAGCCGATGACAGTAAATGCATTTTAAAAGACTATTATAATTCAAAGTGCAATTGTAAACCCACTCTCTTGACAACAAAATTTTGTAGTCTTCTCTTTCCACATTTCTTTCAGTTTGTTCCATCTTTTTCACTGCTAGTTAGTAAATACATAAATAAATTATATACATATATATATACATATATATATATATATATATATGGATATGTTCCCGACGTTCCTATAAGGAGCATAGGGCCTCAAAAAATAAATAAATTAGGAATAACAAAAAAGTAAACTAAATGAGAATTATATTTTTAAACGTAAATGTCAAAAAGACAAAATTTTTATTATGTCAAAACACTTTCTTGACAGCCTGAACTTTTTTTGCGTAATACAATGCTTTCTTAAATTCAAATGTTTTAAAAATATTTTACATTCGATTAATTTTGTTTACGTTTTAGAATGTGATGGCTAATAAAACTATGTATGTCTGCACATCCGATAGTTTCTTACAATTAAATTCTAATGATTATTTTATTATATTTTTTTTTTATTTGACTTAAAATAAACCCTTCATCACGGACAATTGTAAAATTTCTGTATGAAACTAGGTATATTTTAGATTAAACAATCTAAATCGCTTAAGATTGCAAACAAAACGTTAATATAAATTTTATAAATAAATTAGGAAAAGAATTTATTATTTGAAACTTAACTGAGAAGTAAAGTCCTATATAAAGCTTAAGATTCCATCAATCTGTCATGTACCTATTTTCATTCAAAGAAAAACCAATATAATTAGTATTAGGTTTCCTTCATTTAAATTTTTTATTTATATAAACATGATCAGGTGTCATTTACTAATATATATTTATATATATATATATGTATGTAGATATTTATGTATGAACATATATTACAAACACGAGTAAACAGGCAATTTGTGAATTCCAACAACACCCCGCGCCTTCTTATTCAATAAAAAAAATAAGATAATCATTAAATTTCTAAATTGATGTAAAAAGTTGTTTGTTTTCTTTGTAATAAATTTTTAAAATTGGTTGCTATTAACAAAAAAAAAAGTATTTGTACATTAGTGATATAACTTTGTAATTTGTTTCTTTGCAAATATCCAAATTTACATCTTTTTTTATACAAAATAACAATATTTTTAAACGTTTATTCATATATAGATATATCAAAAAAAAAAAAAAATTGTATAAAGGTATTAAACAGTTATACCCCTACTGTTCATAGGTATGTGTGTTTGGATGCTTGACGGTTTGTTAATTGGCTCTTGGTTTGTTGGCACAACAATTTCAATGGAAATAAATGGTGTTATACCACATCTTTTTATGTTCAGGTTGTTGAATGACGTCGTTTGAAGAGTCATTTTTATAAAATTGTTGTGTTGTATTTCTCAGTTTGGCGCCATCATCAATTATTTCAATAATATCTCCACTACTGTATTTATTTATCTAGTTTTTTTTTTCGTTTACGGAAAATATTTTCTATCATCATGATATTTATCATTGTACACACTTAAAACATGAAAAATAGAAACTAATGTGTCAGCTCAGCTGCATTTTAATCGCAGATAAATCTGATACACACCAAGTTCAGAATTGTCAAGAAACATTTTAATACATATGGATCTCGTTGAATGAGACATTTCTTTAAAAAAAATAATAGATACAACAATATGTGTTCAATAAACTTGTATAAAATGATACAATTTCAAAATAAAATGTATTGAATTTTCGTTTAGAAATTTCAATTTTCAAAAATTAGAGATGTTTTTATGTACTCCTATATTTGACATGCACCGATTCTACTCAGCTTGTTAGATCCGTTTGTGTTCAAGTCACAGTTGAGTCGTTTCAGGAGCTTCGGCCTCCACAGACTCGGTCATCTCATTAAAAACAAAAAATACCATAAAAAATTAAAAAATATAAAAATTAAAATTTTGTTAAAGCCAAACATCCAAATTATAACAACCGATGTTGTTTAAGGCAATATATGGTGAATTTTCGTTCTCGATGACACATCGATAAAAATGCCTTATAGTTGTTTATATGCTTTTTAGCTCAATTCACTTTATAGATTTTTTTCCAGTTTCGGAACATTTTGAGAATCGGAAAATTATGAAAGTTTCAATACTATAATACTACGTTTTTTTGAAATTTTTAAAATATATTATGCAAAATATTCCACTTAATGTAACAATTGCCATAAAAATTACTTAAATCTTCGAACGTTTTATATCATGTACGAGCTATTATTGAAAAGAAAAAAACTTGTAAATATTTTTTGATTGAATACTTCTTGAACTTACCTAAGCTTAAATTAACGATGGTGCAAAAAAAAAACAAAGCACTGTTTGTAAATGGCTCAAAATATTAATCATTAGTAAAATGATTATTTAGGATGCATTAGGAATGTTTTTTCAGTACTAGTTTTACAAGTTTCACAACTCTTTTATTAGTATCAATTGCAGAAAAAAGTGACTTAACTTCAACAATATTAATATTAATTTTTATATTGTTCTTATTTAAGTTTCTAATATATTGCAATCCTATTTCTTTTGAAGACATTTTGTAATAAAAGTAGTGTTTGAAAAAAAAAAACAAACTTGAAACAAACACTATACTTTTTGATTTGCCATCGCTTTAGAAAGAGCTGATATCGATGTTATCATTTGCAGCCGGGCAAAGCACTTTATAACACAAAAGTCAAATTCTTCAGCATCACCTTTATTAGAGGTTTCGTCATTGCCTTGCCTACCGTTGTGTTAAGTTAACTGATATGACTCTTTAAACAATAAATGCTAATAAATTCGTAAAACTAGTACTGACAAAGGAGAGGATTTAAAATAATTATTTATTTATGTATTTCTTTTTTAACCGGTATTTTATTTTTTGTACCTTCGGCAATTCCTGCCTTGGTTATTTCCTGAGTTGGCTTTCAACTAAGTATGTATATCTCAATATTGATTCATGCGTACCAAGTTTAAGAAAAATCAATAAAGTAAAGTGGGAATAACAGTAGATGTGACCAAGTAATTTTCAATTTAAGGATAACGAATTTTCCGCGAAATACATTGAAAAACAAAAAAAAAATATTTGTACGAATTTCAGTATAATATTATATTTCGAGTATTGTTATTATAAACCGTTATTCAATCATATGGAGAAAACACAAATACATAGAGAGATAAATACAATACAATACAAAATTAATGGTTTACTTGCATATATCCATGGAAATGTTGCAACATATTTTATTTTACTAAGTATAACAAATGACAGATTTTAAAATTTAAATTTTATATAAATTTTTTGTTTTGTTTTGATGTGGCAACAACAAATCAAACAAATCAATTAACTTTACAAATGTGTAGAATTAATGCATATTGCTTCAAATACCTCTACGAACAATTCATTGACATATTCATTGTATTCAATTATTGGAGCAATTAAATAATTAACTTGTTTAATACATACGCAAAACAACTATATGAGACATTTTATTTATATAAGGAGTGATTGATTGTCAGTAAAAAACACGTAAGAAAAATATAGAAAAATAGTTTGGAGAAAGGTTCTTAGGTCCAAATAATTGGATATAGAATATATATATATATATTAAATTTGAATGAAATTTTTATAAATTTGTTGCCTCACGATATTAGAAAGTTCATATCGATTGCTATGTTTTTATGGAGACTATGTCAAATTTGTTAAAGTCGCTTAGCATGAGCGGAATTGGAATTGGTGAAAATCGACGCATTTACAGCAGTGGTGGCCATCGAGAGAATTGAGTTAGTAATAGTGTTTATGAGCATGTGTTAGTTGTACTACACTGATCGAAATCCATGGACTTAACACAACGCTGATATTAAATGGGCTTGTGTAGATTTTGTATGAATATTTATATGAATGCATAAAGGGCAAATTTTAAATATATTTTGTTGTTTTAAAATTTTAAATCTTACATTCCGAAAATGTAAAACAAAATGTGAAGAACATTTATTCTCTTTTATCCATAAGTTTGAAGTTTATTAAATCAAATAAGTAATTCATTTCTTTAAAAAAAAAAAAAAAAAAAAAAAAAACACAAAATAGCAAAACTTAAAAAGATAAGAAATTTCAAAGGTTATGTTACCAAAAACTAAAAAAATTACCAGTAACTGGATATTTTTTAAAATTAAAAAAAAAATGCATAAAAGACAGCTAAAATGTTGTCAAATGGAGGCGACGTATGTAATTTATAGAAAATGTTTAATTTATAGCAGATTCAACTGCTTTGCGTAATTTAGTTTTAGTTTTATCAAGTCTTCGAAATTTTCACAACATTTTTGGTTTCTTTTAAACAAATATTCTCTGTGTACCTATTAAAAAAAAATAAATATGAATTTCAAAAGGCAATGCGACATACACCTGCTTTGTTCAAAAGCTTTGTTGTTTACTTTTACTCTTTGGTGAGTATTTTTGTTTTCGTGCGGCTGTATATATATAAGAAGCCGAGCACCAGTGTGTTTGGCACGGCCTTCACTGATTTACAGACCTAGTGAAAATACAGTAATGTATTATTATTACCATTGTAATGTACCATCTCTGTTATTATTATTCCAGCTGGTAAGTCATATGATTCTAGTTAAGTGTTATAACTAAATCAATACAGCTGTTTTAACTTTAAGTATTTCAAATTATAACAGCTGCTAGGATTAATTAATGTAAACAAAACATAGATTTAAGTTACCGTTAGTTTAGTTTATAAGTAGGATTAATTTGTAAATAAAGGACAATTGAAAACTTACACTCAGCCGAGTTATTGGCTGGTTTATTCTTTAAAAAAAAACACTAGCAGTAAAAATCAGTGCTTTGCCTTTGGCGCTTCTTAGTGCCGGCATTATAAAATGAGCCAGTGGCGTTTTAAACGCCGGGCAAAATATTTGTAAACATTTATAAAAGTATAATTAATATAAACACTATAATACAAATGACCCCTTTGAGATCGAATTATATTGCAATAAGGTCGAACTTATCAAATAGATCTCGATTAAATTTTATTTCCAAAAATAAACCCTGTAGTCGTAGTCCCCAATATAAATCTGCTTGCCGATCTTCACTTAAATTTATCAGAAAAACAAGAAATTTCCAAATATAATGGGTTAATTATTTGGCATAGTCCCCATATAAAAATAGCAACGCCACTAAAATTTGGTTTATGTTTAGTTTCTGTATCCAATTATTTGGACCTCAGACTCTTTTTCTAAACGCATGGTATAGGGTATCATATAGTTGGTCCTGATCGACTATAATTTTCTTACTTGTTTTCTTATCACATGTTCTTATATTTTTGATTTTTTTTTCAATTGTTTTAAATAAAACAGACATATATGTATATTTTGTTGTGGATATTTGAAAATAGATTTTCTTTTATATTTTATATTTTTGGTATGAATTTAAAAAAACAACTTGAAACAATTAAAATTTTTAGTAATTTGTATTTCAAATTATTTTTTATTTTTAAATCATCAGATCTTTCATTTTCATGATCTGATTTCATAGTAAAATTAATAAAACCGAATGCAATAAAAACAAGTTTGAAATGGATAAATACATTACAATACACAACACTTATGTTGTCATATGTTTAAGTTTAGAAAGTATTTAATTTAGTACTACGATCACTGATATTACCAACAGAGAAAGAGTAAATGTATTTTTGATTGTTTAGAATAGAGTTTGTTAATGAATCATTCACATTATTTGGATACAAACAAAATATCATCTTTAAACGAATCCAACTTGATTATTTAGGTACAAACAAAATTGTTTTCTTCAAACACACTCAAAGAATTTTGTAGGACAATTAAAACAACTTAAATTATAGCTAAAGGTGTAAATTTAATGATATTTTCTATTCATTTTAAAATAATAACTACAGTTATGGTTGTACTCAATAGAATAATTGCAAACTTCGGAACTAGTTGTAGAACTATTAAAACCAGTATTTTATTATTCTGCTGAGATATTTAGCTTCATTTCTATTTGTAAATTTAAAAAATAAACACTATTTTACGAAGCGTCACTCTGCCGATCAACAAGTCTGCCTTTATTGTGCATATGTGCATTAGGCGTATAACTATTGAACAATATTTGAAAATATCAAGCCGGCCTTATCCATACCGTGTAGTACATGAAAAACTATTAAAAATATGGTGTCGCGGTCTCTAAAAAGTTCTGTATATGGAATGAGTATTTTTTATACCCTATACCACTATGAGGTTTGGGTATAATGACTTTGTGCTGCTGTTTGTAACTACCAAAAAATATTTGACCTAGACCCATCTTTCATTATACCGATCGACTCAGAAAGTGATTCTGTCCGTCTGTCCGTCTGTGTGTCCATGTAAACCTTGTAATCAAACTGCAGGTCGCAAATATGAAAATATTTTGATGAAATTTGGTACATAAGTTTCTATCGGCCATGGGATGAACGGTATTGAAATTGGTGAAATTCGGTTCATGTTCAGACCTAGTCCCCATACAAATGACCCCCTATGAAATCGACATAAATTGCCATACGATCCAAATTATCATATAGATCTCAGTCATTTTTGGGTTTGTATGTGTTTATTATATCCATTAATCAGTAGTCCAAAATTAATCCCTATAGGACAATTCTTAGTCATAGCCCCCATATAAAGCTGCTTCCCGATCTTCACTTAAATCTATCAAAAAACCAAAATATTGCACAAATTTGGTTTGTATATATTTTTTTCAACATAAATGTGACTTTACCAAATATGGTCAGGATAGGTCCATTCTTCGACATAGTCCCCATATAAATATAGCACCCGATATGAACTTTTTCATATCTGCAGCCAAAAATAATAATAATAATAATGCCACTCAAATTTGGTTTATGCTTATTTTCTACATCCAATTAGTTGGACCGAAGAGTAAGGGTCTCTAAACCATGGTATAGGGTATCGTATAGTCGGTCTTGTTTTTTATTAATTTTACAATAAAATGCTATTTTCATACCGTCCACACCGGAGACCCCATAAATTGTATATATTCTTGATCCTTATAAAAGAAGTCGATCTGGCGATGTCCGTCTCTCTGTCTGCCTGTCTGTCTTTTGAAAACTTTCTCCTGTCTGCAAGTCGCACTGTCGAGTAAGTTACACTACTTACGCTTAAAATGTTCTTCATAATCTGCTGCAATTTGGTATTTAACTTGGATCTTCTAGACCGAATAGGTGAGGAATGACTTACCAAAATGTAAAGATACTGTGATAAAACTTCATATAAAAAAAATTAAAATGGTGGAAACATATCAATATGTTTATGTGAGCGATGGATATACATTTTTATTTTTGTTTGCTTGTTGCTTTTTTTTTGTACATTTGAAGAACAACAAACAAAAAAATGTGTGTGCATCGCTAATAAATAAACAACCAAAAATGTAATTGTACATATTTATTTATGGTCATTGTATTTAATAATTGCTTTCAATTAAAAAGTTCGAATTTACCTAAAATTTTTGTTAATTCCGAGTATCTTATTAAAGAGCTGTATGCAGCTTGGTAAGGAATCTTAGCAGAAAATTTTCATATATTTCTTAAAAAAAAAAAGCACAAAAGTACCTTTCAATGCAACAGTAAAAATGAGCTGTTTTCTGTCAATTATTGAGAATTGTGAAATTAAAATTGAAAACAACCATGTTTGCAACTGAAAAAGATCATCTAATTTTTTTAGGTTATTACATTTTGTTTATGCTTACCTCTCCTGTCAAAATTCCGTTCAGAAAGAACGAAATATTTGATATTCCTGCTCGAAGCCTGGGTTGCCTAACTTAATTTACGTCAAAAAAGTAGTAAAAACAATGCTACTTTTTTAAAAAGCTGCATATTAACAACAGAAATTTTTAGAGAGAAAAATTCCTGAAGCATTTCTGAAGCGGTTTTTTATATGAAGATTTTGATTCCTTAGCAAGCTGCATACAGCTCTTAACTCGAAAAATCATTGTAAAAATTGTAAACCTTGGTTATAATATTGTGTTTAGAACACGGGTGGAATTTAACACTCTTACTTGTTAATGTTAAAACGCAAATTATTCCTAAATTTTCTTGTGCACAGTGGTGGAAAATCCGAATCTAGTTGGACATAATATTTTTAGAATTTGTTTATATTTTAAATTCAAAAGATTTAAAAAAAATCTAAAAAAACTCTTTATATCTCTTAATTTTTGCTTATCTACGAGAAAAAAAATTTAAAGCCTGTTTGTGGGTTTTAAAGCTTTTATTTAAACAAAATTAACTCATCAATTACACCACGCTGTAATTATCGGTTTTTAAAAAATGAGGTTGAAAGATAAACTCGATCAGTTAATATAATTCAATAAATTTCTATTGTTAAATTTTTTTTATTGAGTTTTTTTTAGCTTGAATCCCTAACTCAAGTCCCTAGGTATACTTTCCACCAGGTTGTGACAAAAGCTGGTTCAATTTTTTCCTATTCCTTCGTGAAAATTTGCTTCAACTTTGGTTTTGAGGAAATGTTGTGTTTTCTAACTTTGTTATCGATATAGCCCCTGACTGGAGCTATTGCTGGGACTCTGGGCAGCCACGACTTTACACTATATGCCTTATGCTGTGGATCGTTGTCCTGGTAGAGGTGGTAGTTGATACTTAGACCCAGCTTTTTTTACGATGGGCAAATTTGTTTTTAAAATTTCTAAGTTTGGCTTTTATATATTTTTATGCCTAACACCTATCCATAATCGTCCAATAATAATATAGTTTGACTTTTTTAATTTGGCATTTTCTGAGGGATAATATGCCCTCTAGATGCCTTCCCTACAACTTTGTATTATTTGTAACTAAGCGGTTATTTAACATTAAAAAAAGCAATCATGGTATATGAGTTTGGCTTTATTAATAGAGTGCAGTACAATTTTGATATAAATGAATATCACTTAATGAATTCCTGCAAAGAATGTAATGGTATTTATGAAATATAAAAGATGAAAATAAAAAAAATTGGAATTTTATCATAATAATACACATCAGTTTAAAAACACATCAGTTTTTAATGTCGAAAGGATTAATATATTAACGCTTAAAATTTTATGTACACGGACACGGTGGCGCTAATATTTTTTTAAAAATTTTCATTAACATATTTATGAACATGTACATATACACTATACGAGTATATGCATTTATTAAAAATATGCATTTACTTATTGTCCATACATACTTAAACTAGATGTATTAATCTATTCAGATCTTAGTTTTTAAAGATGTCTTATGACTAAAGCGATTTTGTCAATTGACATTGAATTGATAATTTTATTATTTTTGTTTGATATTTAAAACATGTTTTTTTTTTTAAATATACATACGACATTACCAAATTATATATCAAATTTAAAAAAAGCTAACGCATAAAAACCAAGTTTTTATTATATTCCCTTTCTTTGAAAATTAAGTTTAGCATCATGTAATTAAAATTTCTAAAAATCCAGAATTATACCATAATTAAATTTTTTTTACCACGAGTCTGCCTGCAAAGTTTCAGCTCGATTGCGTCACGGGAAAATGGTTAAAAATCGATCTAAAGTTTTTTCGGCAGACAAACAGACACTACGAGTTTTATTTGTTAAAGTTATTTTATTTAACAACAAATGAAAATGCACTTCGAAATTATTTTTGTTCAGATTAGAGGTGGCCAACTGATTTAAAATTACGTCGACTTCGGCATATTAAAATTATTAGTGATCTACAAGCAAAATTAAATATTTTTTATTATGTATTATTAAATTCCTTTGATATGTTTGGACAAACAAACAAATTTCAATTTAACAAGAGGAAGAAAAAGTAAAAAAAAAAAACAACTCAATTATACGCAACAGAAAATTTGGCCAACCGATTTGTTGGAAAGTTGTACTCATTTATATTTTCGAAATTTAGTAGCAGTTAACTATTTTCTATTATGCTAAAATATTTTCTGTTAATTCGGTTGTGAAGAAATGCAATAGGGTTAACATTTTTATAACCAACGAACGGATTTTCCCGACCACCTTTGAATCTTATGGAACTTAGTTGTCTTCTTGCACCTTACTTAACTAAGATAAACGTAAAATTTTGGACTTCTAGCTTTTGTTGTTCCTGAGATATGGCGCGTCAAAAATAATTTATATATCAAAAAGTAACATACAGGGTAAAAATTTTCCTTATTTTAAAGGTATTGAGAATAGCTTTTAAACTGCATTTATTTAAATATTTTCTGAAAGGTCAAAGGTTACTGGCACTATATCTCTATTACTATATCTCAAAAAATTAAATTTGTAAAATTTTTTTAAAAAATATATGTTAATCCTTATAGTATTCTCTGCATTTTGTGCCAAAAAGCAGAGAAGTGAGCTCTTATTAGTTTCTGAGATATTGATGAAAATGTAAAATTGTTTGAAAAATTTTCATATATATTTTTTTTATTTATTTATTTGGGTGATATTAAATACATATATTATTTTAGACAAAAGGAGTTAAAAGTAAGAAATATTTATTTTATATTTTCAATTAAAAATTCTCTGTCTTCGGAGTACAGTTTTACTTTAAGGTTTGATTTTCCTTCAGGAACAAAATAGTGGAATTTTTGTGAATTTTATACTTTTCGAAGCGCCATATTTCGGGAACCACAAAAGCTAGACACCAAAATTTTTTGAATTTATATTAGCATAGTACTGTCATGCTAATTTTTGTACAATTCAAAGAGGGTAAGGTCGAAAATGGCGTTTTTTCGTTGATTTTAAATGAAATTTTCCAATAGCTACAGTGAATCTGTGACCCGTGATAAAAAGAAATGAAATATAAATATTATTATTTTAATGGGAGGAATAATATTATTATAATGCATTCATGTGCTTTAAATCCAAATACATGAATAGATGAATTCAAAACGCTTTTCCTTTATTTTTTTTTTGACTTCCTGCACAACAAAGTCTTATAATTATAGAGGATTATATATTTATAAGGACTTACAATTGGTTATTAAGAAAAATTAAATAAAAAATAAAATAGAAAATAAAAATTTAAGATTAAAAACTGAAAACAAAAGGTAAATGAAAGAAAAAAATTTAATAATTATATTTTAAACTGCATTGCATTGCTCGTAAGTTGAAGGTTAGGTGGGAGGCTATTCCATTCATAAAAAAAAGTGCCATTCTGATACTAGACACCGATGATTAGGAAAAATTAACTTTTTGCCAATGTTTGATCTGCCAAATCGTAAATGGTTATATAGATACTGTGGCATTCCAGAGTATATGTTGGTTTGTATAAAAATATGAGTACTCTTATCTTCAGTAAGTTTACGAACGATACCCCGTACAGGGTTTTGGAGAAGGATGATATGTGATCAAATTTCCTTAACCCATAGACATAACTAACATTATTCTTGTAAACAATGTCCAGTTTACTTTTGCTGATTGAGTCACAGTTGGCAAATAGTTCGCATCCATAAAGAAGTGTAATGGTGTATAAAATTGCATAGACCAAAGGGTCCTGAGTTTTACATATGATTGTGCAACTAGTGTGTTGATGTGGTTTGACCAATTTAAATTGCTATTGAAAATCAAATCAAGATTTTTCGCTGTTGGGTCTATTTCAATTCTCGCATTATTTATGGATATTTCCATTTCGATAAGTGGGGTTATGGTTTTTTTTTGTAATCACTACGCAATTAGATTTTTCCGGATTCAAGCAAAGCCCAAATTATTAGGTTTCAATTCTTTCCAACGCAAACGAACTCTCACAAATTTTCTTCTGGCGCTGCTCTACTTTTAATCAATACGTCGGCATATAGATTTTAAACGTCGTTTCGAATTTCCTCTTTTTAATTGTGTGCTTTTCAACATTTCAAGTGGAATAAGATATTTTTCCAAATGATCCTTCAGATAAACAAAATAGTCATAATTGTTATACCCTATCCACTATGTGGTTTGGGTATAATGACTTTGTGCTGCTGTTTGTAACTACCAAAAATATTTGACCTACACACATCTTTTATTATACCGATCGACTCAGAATCACTTTCTGAGTCGATTTATCGATGTCCGTCCGTCCGTCCGTCCGTCTGTGTGTCCATGTAAACCTTGTAATCAAACTACAGGTCGCAAATATGAATATATGTTGATGAAATTTGGTATATAAGCTTTATCGGCCATAGGATGAACGCTATTGAAATTGGTGAAATTCGGTCCATGTTCAGACCTAGTCCCCATACAAATGACCCCTATGAAATCGACATAAATTGCCATAAGATCCAAATTATCATATAGATAGCAGTCAAATTGGGTTTTTATGTATTTATTATATCCACTAATCAATAGTCCAAAAATAATCCATATAGGACAATTCTTATTCATAGGCCCCATATAGAGCTGCTTCCCAATCTTCACTAAAAACTATCAAAAAACAAAAATATTGCACAGATTTTTCTCAAATTTGGTTTCTATAAATTTTTTTTTAAATATAAGTGACTTTGCCAAATATGGTCAGGGTCGGTCCATTTTTCGACCTAGTCCCCATATATATATTGCACCCGATATGAACTTTTTCATATCTGCAGCCAAAAAAATTAATAACAATGCCACTCAAATTTGGTTTATGCTTATTTTTTATATCTAATTTAGTTGGACCTAAACGCATGGTATAGGGTATCGTATGGTCGGTCTAGACCGACTATAATTTTCTTACTTGTTTTTAATTTATGGATTTTGAATCTAGTAAGCACATTTTATTAAAAATATTATGTGAATCCAAAATAATTTTTTTTTTTGTTTTATTTAATGAGTCAATAAATTGTATCATGGAATATTGTTTTTTGTTATGTTTATCATTATAATAGTTACGCTCATCACTGATCTTCTGATCCGTTGATTCTGTCTAACATATTAATTTTAGCGTTGAACATAAAATCGAAAACAAAATGATTGAAAAATGTTGCTTTTTATTAAATTGTGTTTTAAGCGTATTTTCTTAAAAGAAAAAAACAAAAAGTATTTTCATTTCTCAACGGGAGCTAAGGCACGTTGAACTTTATTTTTTTGGAAACTTAAATTTTCTTGTACTTTAAGATCGACCAAAAATATGTCGGTATCAATTTAAAAAAACGGATTTCTAAAATGCTTCAAATTATTTATTTTTAAAATAACTTTGTTTTTTTTTTCTTTAACTACGTAGGGCCCTCGATATTTTGGAATGAATTTCTTGTTGACACCTGTCGTTACTTGGACACACCTTTGTCGAGGAATGAGCAGTGTTATTTATTGCTTACTCGATTTTATCTAACTTCTTCTTTGCCATGGCAGACATTTCGAGTTTCTGAAAACAATTTAAATTCATCAGAAGTAAAACACGTTCCACGATCACTTATTATCCTAATAGGAGAAGTACTTTGATAAGGCTTCACAAACCTCATTACTACCAGGAGTATTTACTGCATATAACTTAACAAACTTCGTGAACCCGTCTATGGCAGCAGAATCATACTTGTGGCGTAACTGTGTTGACGGCAGTGGCCCGAAAAGGTCGACGTGCAACGTGTCAAAAGGTCTAGGAGCTTTGGGATTGCTGTACAAATTTATTTCGTTCTTTCTGGTGGCGCCTGAATAATAGATGCGCTTCAGGCAGTTTCGGATAAAGTTGTTAAGCTTACTGTTCATATCGGGAAACCATCTTTGCCTATTTGATTAGCGCACTTCGTTATCCCTGAGTGGCCACACATTTCGTGTGTCTGTCGCATAATGTTGTCTTCGAGATCCTTGGGAACTAACAACTGTTTTCGTTCATTTTAGTCGATGCGGAAGACGAGTCCATTTTCAAGCAGATAGCTCTTTTCGTCTCCCATTTCTAAACGTCTCTTTAACTCTTTCTATATCTCGCGATTGCACAATCTGTATAATCAAATCAAATTCTTCTGTGGCAGCAGCTGCCGTCATATTAACTCTACTCAATGCATCAACATCATTCGCTCACTTTATCTGGGCTATATTTTATAAATATGGTTCTCTAACCTTAAAGCCCATTTGGCAATGCGTGGATTAACATCCTTCTTGCTTAAAGTTTGTGAAAGCGCCTCACAATCAGTTATGAGAGTAAACGGAATGCGGTCAAGAAACGTGTGAAAACGTTCTAAAGCGTAAACTATCACCAACATCTCTAGCTCAAAACTTATCAATTTCGCCTCACTGTCTGTTATTGTACGAGAATAGTAGGCAACAGGGTGGAATTTGTTGTCGTCTTGCCTTTGCATAAGAACTGCACCGAAGCCATAAGTGTTCGCATCACAGTGTAACTCGATTTCCCTTTTTGGGTCATATATTGCTAATATTGGTCCTTGGGCCAACTGATTCCTTAGGTACTCAAAAGCATTGCAGCATTCTTTCCTCCATTTAAATTTTGCTCCTTTCTTTAGCATATTTGTAAGGGGCTTTACCACCCTAGAAAAATTTGGTACAAATCTTCTAAAATAGGAAAACAATCCTAAGGCGCGCTGGTCATCTTTTACACTTCCTGGTACCAGGTAAGCGTTAAATGCTTCTACATGCAATTTGTTCGGTTTAATTTCCTTATTACTGACACTATATCCCAAATAATCAAGTTCATAAAAGGCAAAACGACATTTTTTTTTAAACTAAGCTCTAAATCAGTTTCTTTTAACAATTTTAACACTTCGCCCAGAATTTCTAAGTGCGATTCGAAAGTTTCCGTGGCTATACAGATGTCGTCGAAGTAAACAACAATTTATCCCCTTTCGATAAGTAGCTTAAGTTTTAGATAAATGTACCTCTGAAATACTGCTGGAGCATTCTTTAGTGCAAAGGGCCTACGTCTATACTCAAACTGACCAAATGGTGTTACGAAAATTTGATTGAGTCTTCGTGCATCTTAATGTGATGAAAATCATTTTTCAGGTCCAATGTGCTAACAAACTTTTTGTTTGCAAAGTTTTCTAGACAGTCTTCAATTAACGGCAGTGGGAAATTATCTCTTATTGTTAGCTTGTTTAGTGCTCGGTAGTTGACACATAATGTTATTTCACCATCTTTCTTTTTTACGAGTATTATCGCGGAGGCATACGTGGAACCACTTTTCTGCATATAGTCTTTATTTGTTAATTTCTGACCGTTTTTTGTACTTCTGACCGTTCATAAACTGATAAGCGACGAGGAGCGCAAATAATCGGTACATCGTTTGTTAGCCGTATTTGCATTGTATAATCTGACAACATAGGTTCTATATTAGATTGGATATAATTTTCGTGAACTAAGTTTCGTAAATAACAAATTTCTTCGTTTCTCAGATCACTGTTTATGTTTAATTCAGTGGTTGGTTCTACTTCACAAATTGCACAACTTAACATTTCTAAGTCAAGAAGATTAACCATTTCTTCTTCTTCTTGAATTTCAATGCTTTCTAAAATGGATTCCAGCTTTTGGATACAAAGGGACCTAAATGTTTCTTTATTGCTTGTCGGAATATTTTCCCTTCCCATTTCTGTTCCAAAATAAATTCAGGATCAAAGTCACAACACGACTCAAATTTTCCCTCAGTACATGTTTCCTCTAGCGCTGTTTCATTTAACATTAAATTAACTGATACAGTGTCACACTCGAAATTATTTCCAGTTTTACGATTTCTTTCATTTTCTCCTAAATAATGTTTCTGACTTCCTTGCCCTTCGTCGTATTTGTTTACTTTTTATTTTCCACACTCTCTTTCTTTACATTAACTGCCTATCGAAATCTTCTCTTGTATTTCTCTACGCCCCCTTTCTTTAACTTCTTTGTATTCTTTTATTTCATTTTCACATTCACTTTCTATCGAAATATTGTTTTGTATTCCTGTAGGTGTTGGATTCTTAAGCAATTGAAAAGCATAAGTGCACTCCTCGTTTGATCAGGCAGCTCGACAACTTTATTTTTATGTTTAATTTCATACAAAGTTAAACGATCATAGACTTTTTTAATTTTGCATAAGAAAATATCAAATTTGTAAAGCGAATCATCTCCTATCAAAAATGGTACAGCAGCTTCTTCATCAGAAATTATAATGAAATTATGCTCATCTATTTTGTTTTTAAAAGTTACTCTACATTTTATTGTGCCAAACAAATTCAATTTTTTCTGCCCATTCCTATGTAAGGTGTTGCACGTGTTTCAAAAAGTTGGCTTGATTGTACCATCGATCGTTTAAAAAAAACTGCGAGCGCTGCCGGAGTCAAACAAAGATATAGTTTTAAGATATTTTGTGCACCCATCCTTTAGAACAAAAGCGACACTCACCAATTCATATGATTTGATGCGTTCAATCACTGCGTTTTCTTGAGACCCGTTCATCAGTTCTTTGAATTTCCGCAGCGTCACTTATAACAGCTGTTATCTTTCCTTTCTTTGGAAAATCGCGGTAGAAATTACCAACTTCATGGCACTTGAAACAAGAGTTTGCAGGACGAGGCGGCATTGGACAGGCGCTTTGGTAGTGTCCGAACTTGGAGCAGTTAAAACAGCGTATGGTGCCGTCTGTTGATCTGTTCCCTTCGTTTGAGCAGTAGTACATACCGCGGAGCTATTAGCAGCAGTTGGCTTTATGTTTGAAGTTTTATGTGCAACACCTTTAGCGCGCATTTTTTCATAACGTTCGATTAATAATTTCAGATCTTTTATTGAGCGTGCGCCTAGAAGAACAGCAACAATGCTACTGCGATCGTTGAGGCCATCTATTATGTAGTCTATAAGGGTCGCCTCGGGGATATCAGCATGTGATGCAATTTCTTGCATCGCGATGACGTAATGCTTTACCGACTCGTTCGGTTTCATAGATCGTGTTTTCAGCAAATTAAGGATGTGGACGATCGATCGACTGCAGCAAAATTCCTCTAGAAGTGCGTCCTTAAGTTCTGCGTATGTGCGTGGTGAAGTTGTGCGCAAAAATAATATGGCAGTGCCTGTGAGTAGACGACGCATGGTAATAAAATTATGCATCATCGACTCGATCGATGTAAAATCAAATTTTCGATCGCCTTGAACACCGATTTCGTTTTGTAGAATTTGAATTTAACGTTTTCTGCGTAGAATATCCACTTCTCGGTTCAACAGAAACAATTCCAAGTCATAGTTGAGCATTTAGGTAGGTAGCACACTGCGTTGAACACCACGTTGTGTTGACTGCACTCATGATAAATCTTTAGCTTCAGCGGTTTTGGTAGGTACATCATTGTAACGTCGGTTTTCCTCTAAATCTGTTTCATCAGGTTTAAAAGCAGCAGTATCATCATAAATATCAACTGCAGTGACAGCATTTCGACTCTTTTTGTTGTTTTAATGTATCAGCAATATCAGGATTTGCAGTTTTTTGTGGACGGGCCGCAGTTTTCGGTATAGTGCCAGTGTAGCGTTGGCTTGGTGCGTCAGCAGTTTCATGGCCTGCTGCCAGTTCTTGCCCATTTTTAGCAGCCGTTTGTTGGGTTTCTTGATCATCATTTAAGCCGTTGTTGTCAGAAACCTCATTGTTTCTGATTGTATTAGGTGACAGAGGGATGCCAGTGTTATTTTCTCGTCTTGAATACAGAGGACGTAAATCGTGCAGCGTAGATTCTGGCAGAATAACCATACCCGCAGCCGCTAAGTCATACATCATTTGCTTTTTGTTTGAAGCCGTAAGACAAATCGGTGTGACTTATGATTGTATTGGTGAAAAAATTATGATATAAAATTGTTTCAGCTAATTCAACAACCCTTTGCTGTAAGACAAATCGGTGTGACTTATGATTGTATTGGTGAAAAAATTATGATATAAAATTGTTTCAGCTAATTCAACAACCCTTTGCTGTAAAACGACAAAAATTTCACAACATAGACTTATAACATATACATAATTCAAGAACCCCACAAGTATAACCAGTGTCCCTGCAGTTGTTTGCTATAAGTGATACATAGATGACGCTTTCTATTTGATTTTATAAAAGTGACATAAAAAAATCTTTAATTACTAGATGTTTACACATCTCCCCTGTTGTGGGACTCACATGATTTTTTTTCCAATACACATTATAACTGTAAACTAATACATAATTATACTTTCAACTCAAAATCAAAGTATTGGTAATAAAGTTATGTTGCTTCTGAGTTTTAGTTATCATTTCTTAAAAATTTTAAATACGTTTATATAATAAAAATAAGACTACATTCATTTTCGACTAATTGGTTTTGTAGTTGAAAGGTAACTACAAGTTTATTATATATAATAAAAGGATTTACTGGAGTATTTCGTACTTTTAAAGGGACTATTATTCTAAATGTCTACATAAAAGAATGTTAGAAATAATGATACAAGCGCCTGAAGCAGAATATTTCGAGCACATCAGAATTGATAAAAAATTTACATGTGTTGATAGAACCGCACGAATATATCAAGGACGACGGTGAAAATGTCGAAAAATGGCATTGTTGCGCTTTAGAATATCTCGAATTCAGCTCGAAAAATTACGTAAGATAATACTTTTAGATTAAAATTCTGTTATCTTAACATTCAAAAATTTATCACAATTGAAAATGGTTAACTGCTATTAATTTTCTGTTGATACAATTGAAAATTCAGTTATTAAACTCTAGAACAATTCGTTTTTTTCTGTGTGTTATAAACAAACATCGCATTTTTGTAGGTCTGTAAGCCTATTAAATAAATTAATAAAAGTAAATAAATGGTTTTTTTCTAAATCAATTTAGGTGAGGTAAATGCCGTTTCTTGCCTCAAATGTTGTAATTGTGGGTGTCAGTCGCAAAACGTTGTCGATGTTGTTGCAATTGAACGACAAGACATACAAGTACATACATATTTACACAAATCTAACCTGTTTACATGTTTATTTACAAATACATGGTAATGTAGTTCAGTGGTGTTGAATTTTAATAATTTATTGTTTTTTGATGGTAAACTTAAAAATGCATGATTTTGATATATCTGAGCGATCTACCGATGATAGATGATTATACCCTATACCACTATATTGTTACAAACATCAGCACAAACTCAATACACCCTGTATTGAGTTTGTACTGATGTTTGTAACTATCAAAAATATTTGACCTAGACCCATGTTTTATTACACAAAAAGTGATGTGTATCCATGTAAAACTACAAGCAGCAAATATAAATATTTTTTAATGAAATTTAGTAATAAGAGGTTATTTTTTAGTAACTTTATTTTTGTCAACACTGTTTTTGGCAGTACAGCTGTTTTCGCGTAACATTTTACTGTCAAACATGTTCAGTTTGGCCTGTGATTTAACCATGAATCGACTTACAAACGAACAACGAACAAAATTCATCTTCGGTTAAGAAAGTGCATCGTGCACTTCTATTTTATGGGCGACCTTTTGAGGCGGCTATTCGGAATCTTGTGACTAAATTTCGCACCAAATTTACATTATTGGACATTAAACTACGAACATGCATACGTAGAGTGCGGATAGAGGAAAATATCGCAGCTGTATCCGCCAGTGTTGTTGAAGACCGTGAATTATCTACTCGGCACCGTTTGCAGCAATTGGGCCTCTGTTACTCCATTTCGTGGAAAATTTTGCGGAAGGATTTGGGTGTAAAAACTTTTAGAAGCATTGCAAGAACTGCTAATGCATCCCGAAAAATGCACTGTTTGGTGTGGATTATGGCCCGGTAGCATCATTGGACCGTACTTTTTCAAAGATGACAAAGACTGGAACGTTACTGTGAATGGCGAGCGCTACCGTGCAATGACTACAAACTTTTTTTTGCCCAAAATGGAAGATCTGGAATTGGTTGACATGTGGTTTCAACAAGACTGTGCCACATGCCACACAGAACGCGAAACAATGGCCCAATTGATAGGCGAGTCTGGTGAACAGTTTATTTCACGTTTGGGGCCGGTCAATTGGCGGTATAGATCATACGATTTAACGCCTTTAGATTATTTTTTGTGGGGGTATATATTCGCTCATTTCCATAGCGACAAACTTGCAACGGTTGACGCACTGGAAACCAGTATTGAAGAATTTATTCGTGGGACATCGGCCGATATGTTGGAGAATGAATTATATAGATCATTCTATCAACTCAACTAAAGTTTTCATACACTCACTTCTCTAAATTCTATGTGTCTTTTTTTTAATCAAATCCAAAAGCTCCTAATTTTCTTACATATTTTTTTTTTTGGAATGATCCACAAAAAATAAAAATTACTTTTGCTCAAAACCACGTTGCCTTGAAATTAGTTTTGGAACTGTAGACAAAAAATATACACACATTAAGCCAAATAACAATTAAACAGCTAGAACTAAACAGCTGTACTCGTATATATGTATATATGTATATACATTTACCCCTCATGATATAAAATTAAAATTATAGTTATCGATCTCTTCTTTTTTGTGAAAACTAATTAAAAATAATATATGTCTCGATAAAGTAGATAACTTGTTAGATTTTGGCGTTTTATTGGATCATAAACTGAGCTTTATTCCTCAAATAACAATTACTGTCATAAAACGTTGGGCTAAAGAGTTCAATGATCCCTATGTCACAAAAACTTTATGTACGTCACTTGGGAGACCAATCTTGGAATATGCATCTATAATTTGGGACCCAATCTACCAAATTCATAATATCAGTCTGGAATCTGTGCAAAAGCAATTCCTGTTGTTTTGTCTTCGGAGTTTACACTTCAATCCAATTAATCTTCAATATTATACCAGCAGAGTTGCCCTTATTAAGCTACCAACTTTAAAAAGACGGAGAACTATGCTAAATATTTAATTTCTTTTTAATATAATTAATGGTGATGTTTGTTCTGGTTTCCTGATTAACAAGATATCATTCAACATTCCTCAACGACCAACACTTTACTTCTCACTTTTATCTGTACAGTTCTATAAAACTAATTATGGAAAAGCAGACCCTCTAAGGAGAATGTGTATTCAATTTAATGAATTTTATAGATATTGATTTCACATTAAATACTAATGTAATTAAAAGTAAAATAATATGTTTTCTAAGTTCATGAATAGCTATGTTACTAAAATTAAATTTAAAATGTTTTTCTTTGTAAATAGTCTGTAGGGATTAATTCCATAGCCCCATATACAAATAAATAAATATTATCATAGTTCCAAAAGGGCCCTTTCTAAAAAAAAACGTTCTTTATTTTATTTATATAATATAAAAAGCTCTTTAAAAGGTCTTGGGATCGAATATAATAATATAGATTAAAATTGATCCCAAATACACAACCACAGCTACAAATTGTTTTCTAATCTGCATTTTATTATAAAATTTGATATAAAAATCTTTTCCTGGGTTTAGCCTTAGTATTCGTTCTAGCAAACAATTTAACTTTAAATATATTTGTTGCCAGTTTGGCTGCTTTTCCATGGGCCCCTGCTGTTTTAATAATTTTATCACTTTTTTTGTTAATATTGTATAAAACTAAATCATAATAATTCATAATGACAATTATTCAACTAACATACACGTATTTCTGGAAGATTATTACATCGCTATCATGAGGGTTCTCCTTGTAAGTATTGTCTCTATTGTGAAGGAAGTTATAAATATCACGTCAATACAAATATGTTTTTTAATTCTGTAAACAACACTAGCGAATAGTGGTCTTCATCAATATCGACAATTAATTGGCAGCTACGTGTATTTAGCTTATAGGCAAAATGATAAACGGAAACACACACTGTTTCCCTCATAATGTAATTATCAACATTACTGATTTTTAAACTCATTCTTTTAACTCATACTCTCTGTCTGTCTGTCTGTCTGCCATGGGTGGACCCCATTCCCCCTTATCCAATTGATCTGAAACTTGGCCCATAGTCTTGTCGTAACTACAGATTAATTTTGGAGTAGTCACGCACAGTCACGCGTGGTCACGCACAATCACGGAGTGATGTAAATGTCATTTCCCCTCATCCGATGGATCTGAAACTTTGTCCATAGACTTGTTTTAAAATAGTCACACACACACAGTCACGCACAGTCAGGGAGATATTCAAAACTCATATGCATAAGGAAATAAAGAATTTTAATAAAAACTTTGTTTTTATGGGTTAGATTATTTAAGGGAACATTTTGAAATAGCAAAAAAAAAAAACTCTTAACAGTTTTAATAAATACTCAAAACCTGACAAGCAATTTGAACAATGAACCCTGACAAACCCTGCCCTGGAATTTTTTAATGGGTACCATCGAATTAAAAACTACTAAAAAAAATTATTTAAATAAAAACAAGTAAGAAAATTGTAGTCGGTCTAGACCGACTGTAGGATACCCTATACCATGCGTTTAGAGACCCTACCCCATAGGCCCAACTAACTGGACATAGAAAATAAGCATAAACCAAATTTGAGTGGGATTTTTATAAATTTTTTTGTCTGCAGATATGAAAAAGTTTATATCGGATGCTATATCTATATGGGGACTAGGCCCAAAAATGGACCGATCCTGACCATGTTTGGTAAGGTCTCTTGTATTTTGCAAAAATATATACAAACAAAATTTGAGAAGAATCAGTGCAATATTTTTGTTTTTTAATAGATTTAAGTGAAGATCGGGAAGCAGCTCAATATGGGGCCTATGACTAAGAGTTGTCCCATAGGGATCATTTTTGGACTACTGATTAATGGATGTAATAAACACACACAAACCCAATTTGACTAAGATTTATATGATAATTTGGATCTTATGGCAATTTAAGTCTAGATCGGGAAGCAGCTCAATATGGGGCCTATGACTAAGAGTTGTCCCATAGGGATCATTTTTGGACTACTGATTAATGGATGTAATAAACACATACAAACCCAATTTGACTAAGATTTATATAATAATTTGGATCTTATGGCAATTTAAGTCTATTTCATAGGGGTCATTTGTATGTGGGCTAGGTCTGAACATGGACCGATTCTCACCAATTTCAAAAGCGTTCATCCTATGGCCGATAAAAGCTTATATACCATATTTCATCAAAATATATTCATATTTGCGACCTGCAGTTTGATTACAAGCTTTACATGGACACACAGACACACAGACGGACGGACGGACGGACAGACGGACATCGTTAAATCGAATCAGATAGTGATTCTGATTCCATCGGTATAATTAAAGATGGGTCTAGGTCAAATATTTTTGGTAGTTACAAACAGCAGCACAAAGTCATTATACCCAAACCACATAGTGGTATAGGGTATAAAAATGGTCTGTACCATGCTTTAAATGGAATAAAAATAAATAATACAATTTGAAAGATTTAAAACGAAAAACGTTGGACGCATGCAATAGGAAGTAAGGAGATATTGTTTCTTGTATGTGCCCCACGTTTTCCAGACTACTTCATCGACCTAAACTAACAAAAACAAAAAAATAGTTATGGGTTTCGCGAGATCTCTCGGGATTACGAAAAAATTCCCGATGTCCGGGAATCAAAAAAGTCCGGGATATTCAGCTCAAATTATTAATTCAGTCAAAAAAAAAAAGCAATGAGTAAAGTTTAAAATTAATTTGTTGTTCTAATTCTATTCATGTGGTTGTACAGGTACTTAGCTCTTATATAATATTATATTATTTGAAGGAACAAACAATAAATTTAATTTGAAATGTTACAAGTATTAATGACTGAAATGCAAGTTTTTATCACATATTTAAAACTTAAACTTGCATAATGTTTTATTTTCGTTTTCATAAGCAAGATCGGTATGTTTATGTTCCAAGAAACAGTGTGCAACATATAGCTCTGCGTCTAGTTTTTTTTTTTTTTTTTGTTTTTTTTTTTTTTTTTGTGGTAGCAGCGCACTTATATACACATATATATACCCTCTATTACAAACATACAGCAACATCAAACAAGTCGCTGTATCTCGTTTGAGATATTTTTAGAAAAACCACATACCACCACATGGTATTGGTTTAAAAATAGTACATTTGTGTAACAAAAAAATCAGCACAATGTTTCTCACAGCATTTGCAAACTTAAAATAGAAATAATAATAGTATCAGTTAGTAGGTAGTTGGAAAAAAAGCAAATATTGTTATTTTCATTTTTTGCTCAAATAACAAGTGTTTCAAGCCAAAGTCTGTCCATAATCGCATGTTCAACCGACAACATCCAACCATCTGATGGTGTGATATCCAAGTGTACATACATACAAAGTGAGCACAAGTATCTATCTAGTACATGCATGCGTAAGCGCCTGCGCATTGCTATGCATTTGATTTTTGCTTCAAGCAGAAAGACGTTAAAGCTTAAGGTCGTCTCGTCGTTTGTAGGTATTTTTTAACATTAGTTAGTTAGTTAGTTAGTTAGTTAGTTGTCTTGTGTTTTTCATTGCTATCTAAAAATATCGACAAAATCACAACATAAATAAACATGAGTTTGAGTTTCGATAAGTCTAAAAAAAAACATTGTGGTCAAATCAGTGAGCGAAATAGTCTACAACAACTAGTTAGTCACAAATGTGGCTTCTTGTTAAGTTGAAAAACTAATGATGGCGCCAATTTACCAAATTAATGCTTGCGCACATACACAAGCTAGAGTAGATCAAATGGTAAAAAAAGAATTACTCGGGATTACAGGATGTTTACAATGTTTCCTTTTTATAGAGTTAGAGTTTACTTTGAGCCAATGCTTACCCTACGTCATTAAGTTTGTATTACAGCAAAGCTTTTCAGCAAACGTAAATTATATTTAGAATTACATACAAAATAAATTTAATTAGTTCGTAATGACTATAGTCATGGCTTATTCATTCAACAACGTTCGTTCTTAATTATTCAGTCCATGAAATATTGACTAATATTGAAATATTGAAATATTGGCTAATCTATACAGTAATAAGCAGAATGTACTTTCAGAGGTTTGTGATTGCGAAAGGTTACATTCAATACCAAATGCTACATGATTTGATTATTATTGCTCCCATTTAACCTGAAAGTGTATAAAAGTATGTCTACAAAATTAATAAAAAGTTTAAATAAAAGTTTTTATCCCTTTATTTTAACTCGTAAACTCGCAAATTTAAAACCAATGTAAGCATGACTTAAAGATAATTTGTTGACGAGTTTTGGATTTTTTTTTAACTGAATGTGATGAACCGTTTTCAAAGTTATTCTAATATATGTAGTGGATGTGCCTTAATTTTGGACATAACGGTATATCGCGAAAAGTCGAGCTGATAGAAAAAAACCAAGTGCAGATTTGGATTAAAAGTCCCAAATAACATTAAAAACATCATTCAGTTCTTAAGCAACAAAAACTGTGTTCTCTTAAATTATAATTTAAGAAAATCTTATAAAATCTTAAAATCTTATGGAAATCGCGATTTTTATCAATTGAGTTTTCTGAGTAAATTGTGAATAAAATCAAAAGTTGCGCACCGATTACAATGTAATAAAGCTCATTTCATTCGACCAAACCTGTGATCTATGGAGCACTTTTATTATACCCTATACCACTATGTGGTTTGGGTATATTGACTTTGTGCTGCTGTTTGTAACTACCAAAAATGTTTGACCTAGACCCATCTTTTATTATACCGATCGAATCAGAATCACTAACTGATTCGATTTAACGATGTCCGTCCGTTCGTCTGTGTGTCCATGTAAACCTTGTAATCAAACTGCAGGTCGCAAATATGAATATATTTTGATGAAAATTGGTAGATAAGTTTTTATCGGCCAAAGAATGAACGCTTTTATCGGCCAGAGAATGAACGAAATTGGTGAGAATCGGTCCATGTTCAGACCTAGCGCCCATACAAATGACCCCTATGAAATCGACATAAATTGTCATAAGATCCAAATTCTCATATAGATCTTACTCAAATTGGGTTTGTATGCGTTTATTACATCCATTAATGAGTAGTCCAAAAATTATCCCTATGGGACAACTCTTAGTCATATGCCCCACATAGAGCCGCTTCCCGATCTTCACTTAAATCTATCAAAAAACAAAAATATTGCACTGATTCTTCTAAAATTTTGTTTGTATATATTTTTGCAAAATACAAGAGACTTTACCAAACATAGTCAGGATCGGTGCATTTTTGGGCCATGTCCCCATATACATATAGCATCCGATATGAACTTTTTCATATCTGCAGCCAAAAAAATTAATAAAAATCCCACTCAAATTTGGTTTATGCTTATTTTCTATGTCCAGTTAGTTGGGCCTATAAACGCATGGTATAGGGTATCGTATGAATTTTTAAAGAACAACGTTTTTTTTTTTTTTGAAAATTGTTATTTTTTTCAAAACTTCCACGATATATCTGAAACTGCTGGGCAAATTTAAAACCAATGTAAGCACGGCTTAAAGATTTTTTTTTTAACTGAATATGATGAACCGTTTTCAAGTTATTCCAACATATGTAGTGGAAGTGCCTTAATTTTGGACATCGCTATGCATGTATAAGATAAGGTTGCTCTTAATTCAAAATATATTTAAAAGAAATACACTTTTCGATAAAGTGCAAATAAAATGTGACATTTTTTGTCAGAAAACAAAACAGCATAACTGTTTACAAGTACATTCATATATGTAAAAACAATTTTTTTTTTTTTAATTTATCCCGATTTGTAAGTTTTAAAAAAAAGATAGATTTAAGTGAATATAGGGAAGCTAAAATTGCATCCTGTAACTTGCGTACAAGATTTAGATTAAAAAAAAAAAAATTAACCCATATCGGTTTGCTTTGCGAACTTTTTTCGGACCTTCAACCATGGGCTTAGAATTATTATTGTATCAAAGGTTTAGAGCTCGTTTTTTATTTCTGGATTAGACAGTTAATATTATTATTCTTTTTTTTTTATTTATTAACCAACACTCAGGGGATGCCCCCTACAGATGCAGTGCATTGTGTTGATCTCAGGAAAATAGGTTATGGGAAGGAGGAAAGAGGGAGTAGTGTTTGTGGGTATTTGACTTAAATTTTATTAGATTTTAACTGTCAGGAAAAACATCTGCGGGGAGTTTATTCCACATACGGCTAGTTCGACTGATAAACGAATTCTCTCTGTAATGCGTTGTGCGGTCAACTGGACAATAAACTACAAACGGATGTGATCTACTAGAGAAGCGGGTAGAGCGAACCGAAACTCGCGCACTTGGAATAATTTCGCTAATCTCAGAAGAACATTTCCCATGGTAGTATCTATAGAACAGTGATACACAACCCACATTCCGACGATGTTCCAATGAGTCAATAGAATTGGATACCCTACTGTCATTGATGAGCGTCAACGCCCTCCTTTGCACACGGTCCAGTAGCTCCAAAATAGACTTTGAAGCTTCTGCCCATATATAGGAGTTGTATTCCATATATTAATATTATTATTCGTTTCTATACAGCCTCGTCTACAAATTTTCCCGAAAAGTTTCGAATGTTCTTTGCGCAGTTGATTTATTTTGGCACAAATTCTGTTTTTTTGTCTCTTTAAGTTTGTCTCGTCGATGGTATTTTTCTACAAATACCATTGGCCGATAATCCTGCTTTGAAAAACAATGGTTCACTGATACCACTGAGAGAAAGTAGAGATGTAATTTTGGGAAAGTTGACGCAACCTGTATTTGATCACTTTTTTCTCTCAGAATCATTTTCTGGGTCGATTCAGAATTGTCCGTTCGTCCGTATGTCCGTCTGTGAGTCCTTGTAAACCTTGTAATCAAATTACAGGTCGTAAATATGAATATTATTTAATGCCATTTGGTATATAAGCTTTTATAGCCAAAGGCAGACGTCATTGAAATTGGTGAAAATCTGTCCCCTTACAAATGACCCACATGAGATCGAGTTAAATTGCCATAAGATCCAAATTATCATATAGATCTCGGTCAGATTTGTTTTTTGTGTGTTTATTGAGAATTCTTAGCCATAGTCCCAATATAAAGCTGCTTCCTG
The DNA here is from genome assembly GCA_963682025.1 of Cordilura impudica. Taxonomy (NCBI): domain Eukaryota; kingdom Metazoa; phylum Arthropoda; class Insecta; order Diptera; family Scathophagidae; genus Cordilura; species Cordilura impudica. The sequence continues at coordinate 109,539,378 of OY821521.1, forward strand.
GTCTACACTTAAATCTATCAAAATATTGCACAGATTTTTCTTAAATTTGGTTTGTATATGTTTTTGCAAAAAATAAGTGACTTCACCAAGTATGGTCAGTATTCGATATAAACTTTTTCATATCCGAAGGCAAATAAATTAATAACTATGCCACTCAAATTTTCTATCAAATTAGTTTGACCATACGCATGGTATAGGGTGTCTTATAGTGGATCTTTACCGACTATAATTTTCTTGTTCTCTTTTTTTGTTTTTCAATACGCATGACTATGATTGTTCACTAAGGGCCATAAACCAATTTATTTCGAACTTTCGAGTTTTGTAACCAAACCAGATTTTCTTTTTACTTTAATATTTTAAACCCATGTCCTTAAAATTGTGATCAATTTAATTTTTATTTTCAGATGGATTTCTTCGAAAAATTATTTTATGAGATCAATTTGGTTTTATTTTGAAATTGGCAAATAGATAATTCTATTATATTTTCCAAAAAAATTATGTATTGTTCTAATGACCGTAGTTTTTTAAAGGTCCTTTGACGTGCTAAATACGAATCTGAAATGAGAATTTCGTTGGATGTTCAGTGTTTACTGTGAGTACGGTTTTATGCTAAACTTTACTTGGAACCAATTGTGCTGGTGTTAATTATCCGTACATAGAAATATTTATCAGCAAGTTATTTATATATATTTTCTAATATTTTATATATCAAGTTATTTTCTTGTAATTTTTCAAATTTTCGGGTTATTAAAGATACTTTAAACCAAAAATGTTTCGTTCCTTTAATTTGCAGCTCCACTTTTTATCCAGCCATCCGCTTGTGTGATTGATGCGATCTTAGACAACAATACAGACATTTCAAGCTTTTTTTTTAGATAGACGGACGCATCATTATTATACACTCCGTTTCACTTGAATAGCATACACCAATTTTTTGTTTCTATTTGATTATCTACCAATATTCATTGATTGAACTGTATTTGTTGTTGTACTATTTTGTCCATCTTCCTGTCTACATTATCTGCGACAAAATTAAAGCTCTGAGAATTTACCGTTACATTTTTCTATTCATTTCATTTTCGTTTTCTTAAAATTTTAATGTATTTTCTGTTTCACTTGAATAGCACATTTGCATTTAAGTTTGATTTACGTCGTGCAGATCATCGGCAAGATAAAGTAAATCATTATTTTGAATATTTGAAATATAACCTCTCTGTGTATGAAATAACAAAAAAAAAATGTTGAAAAAAGTAGAAAAGTCGTATACAATTTTATTCAGAACAGCTCAAATAATGGAAAAAATATGAAAGGTCGTGTAAATAGTGTACTTTCCAATGCAGATATGCGATCTATACTGCGCGAGACTTCCAATTCGCATGACTCTGTTGACCAAATAAGAGCAAAAGCTGGAGTTAACACAAATAAAACTACTGTGTGGCGGGTGATTTATAAAGCTAAACATCTGAAGCACCTAAAATTGAAGAAAAAATCACCACTTACCCCTCTACGTAAAGAAGCTCGGCTTAGTTTCTGTAGAAACTACATGTCATGGAAGACAGAGTGGCAGCGCGTGATGAGAAACAAATTAAATTTCGAGTGCCCTGACGGGTATAACTATTAGTTCCATGATTTAAGAAAGGAGACCCATCAATTGGACCGTCTACACAGCACAGTCGTCGAGGTTATGGTCTGGGAAGTCATAGCATTTTTGTATATGCGAGCTTCAATTTTTAACTCCCAAGATGAACGCGGAATCGTACAAAGGATTTTTGAAAAGGCTTTCTAGAAAGTCTTTTTGGGATTTTGTCATGGAGTCTCCAACAGGACAATGCCCAAATTCATACAACCCGTGTTGTCAAATCATGGCTCGAGTCAAAAAATGTCAATCTCTGAAACTGGCCTCCATACTGACCGGACCTTAACATTATCGAAAATGTTGGCCAGAAAAGTTTATGAGTCAGGGAGACAGTTTTCTACCAAAGCTGAGCAAATTCAGGCTATTCGTGAAGCATAGGTTTCAATTTCCCTTGACTATATGAAAAAGCTTTATGATTCCTTACCAAATAGAGGTTCTACCCATTATTTGAATTAGATTTATAAATTAATAATTTATATAATTAACCCAAAACAAGTTGTTTAAAATTAATTAAATAATACTTAATATAGCTTAGAACAAAGTGTGCGCTATTTTTAGGTTATTTAACTTTTAAGCCCTGTAACTTGAAAAATACTCAAGAAATTTTTGTTTTGTTTATTGCTAATACAAACTATATTCTTTAACTATAAATTCAAGCCAAGAATTGTTCTTTATTTTCATTTGTTTAAAAGCTATCGTGAAATGAAAGGCACCTTACCAAGTGTGCTATTCAAGTGAAACGGAGTGTATGTAATTGACTTACAAAGTGGTGGATGACTAAAATAACGTTTAATAAGCGGATGAAACTAATTTGTATTGAAAGAAATGGAAAAGTCAACAGGAAAACTTACATACATAAAGACTTGATGCTACAATTAAACATTATAAATAATTTTTTTTTTATCGTTATTGATTAATTCTGCTTCTACAAAAGAAGAACACAGACAAACAAGGAATATAATTCTTCGTACCGGAAATGTATTCCGATCGTTATTTTGATAAAGATCATCAATATTTAAAGGAGTTTTATTAACGCCGCTTATTCACAGATTGTCATAAAAGTCAATGAAAAATTTGATGTAAGAAGAGCGACATAATAGATTCTGTGATAGAAATGTTTTAGTTTTTAGTTTTTTCAATAGTTTACTTATTTGTTTATTTATATATATTCTGTGTTTTAAAATCAATCAATTTGTGATGTCCAAATAAACCAATAATTGTTATACCCTATACCACTATGTGGTTTAGGTATAATGACTTTGTGCTGCTGTTTGTAACTACCAAAAATATTTGACCTAGACCCATCTTTTATTATACCGATCGAATCAGAATCACTATCTGATTCGATTTAACGATGTCCGTCCGTCCGTCCGTCTGTGTGTCCATGTAAACCTTGTAATCAAACTGCAGGTCGCAAATATGAATATATTTTGATGAAATTTGGTATTTAAGCTTTTATCGGCCATAGGATGAACGCTATTGAAATTGGTGAGAATCGGTCCATGTTCAGACCTAGCCCCCCTACAAATGACCCCTATGAAATCGACATAAATTGCCATAAGATCCACATTGTCATATAGATCTTACTCAAACTGGGTTTGTATGTGTTTATTACATCCATTAATGAGTAGTCCAAAAATGATCCCTATGGGATAACTCTTAGTCATAGGCCCCATATAGAGCTGCTTCCCGATCTTCACTTAAATCTATCAAAAAAAAAAAAAAATATTGCACTGATTCTTCTCAAATTTTGTTTGTATATATTTTTGAATGATACAAGAGACTTTACCAAACATGATCAGGATCGGTCCATTTTTGGACCTAGTCCCCATAAAGATATAGCATCTGATATGAACTTTTTCATATCTGCAGCCAAAAAAATTAATAAAAATCCCACTCAAATTTAGTTTATGCTTATTTTCTATATCCAGTTAGTTGGGCCTAAGAGATAGGGTCTCTAAACGCATGGTATAGGGTATCGTATAGTCGGTCTAGACCGACTATAATTTTCTTACTTGCTTATTAATGTTATAAGTTCAAAATTCATATTCAAAATAAAATGCCCCTGAAGATATTGACAAAAAATCAACGAAACGTCGGGAAATTATGAAATAAAGAATTTTTGTTTTACATTTAATAAAATTGATCAAAAAAGCCCCACGTACACTCTATAATACATTAAACAAATGAGTTTGGTCTAAAATCAATATTCCAATTCCCAAAAATTTTTATTAACTTCTTATCAGGTTATTACTACAATATAGAGAGAAAACTAATTGATTGTGTGGCGCCTAGGCGCCCGTTTAAAAATTATGAATAAAACAGTTTAAATTTAAATACACGAAAAATTTATAATAAATTATATTTCTTTTAATATAGTAGTAAATTGAAAATTATATTGTTACATATGTACATGTGAAAAAAGATTGTGTCTGTAGAAATTATATACATAAGTATCAAAACAGATAAGAAATATTTGGCAAAAAAGTTTTTCAATTTAGAATCTCTTGAAAAACTATATTTCGTGTGAAATATCGTTGGTCTTGTTGTAATAGGTTTCTTTGCTGTGGGTTCGATTGAATACGTATCTTAACTTGGCTTGCAACTTTTGATCGTGACATGCACTCACACTTTTTACTCTTTTTTACTAAACAATCATACGTTTCAATTCTCTCTTTCAATTTTTCAATGGGACAGTTACTTAACAATTTTTTGACTATTGGATGTGTGATCAATTTGACTTGAACATGGGAAGGCCTGGTAAAGTGAGGAGATTGAAGATTCCCAAAATTATTAAAATTTAATACAATGGAGTTCGCTTATAACGAACCCTGGTTGCAATAAATTTTTGTTTATAGCGAAGAATTTCTTCGGTCCCAAGACTTTTAATCACATTTTTTATACAAATTGCTTCTCTTATAGCGAACAGTGGTTATATCAAACTTTTGACTTTAACAAACAAATTTTTTTTCCATTTCAGAATTTTCCTAAATATTATATATTAAAAAAAAATTAATTTCAATTTAATTTAATTTTATTTTCACTTAATTTTAATACAAAACAAAAACTTCGATTTTCAAATGAAGTTTTGTATATTTTCGTAAAAGTTTGCCAGTAGCCAACCTTTTCTTTGTACTTTCTGCTTCTATACATAAGGAGTTTTTAATTTTAAATGATTTTAAAAAATATTTTATTTTGATAGAAACTCGGTAATTTTAGTCTTATTAAGACAAACAATTAATATGTATATTTTTAGTAATTTAATTTATGTTTTATAACTTTTTAAAATGCCCCAAAATAAATAAACTCATTCAACTAAAAAAACTTTTCGGACAAAACAAAAAAATACTAAGGTTATAACGAACTTAGTCTATAAGGAACTAATTTGGCCGGTCCCGCCGAGTTCGTTATAACCTAACTTCATTTTATTGTAGAAAAATAGAATAGCATAGAAAAAAACGTTTTAGAGCAAGGTTCCTAAAAGTTTCTTAAGGTTTTAAAAGTTAAAAAAAGTCGTATTTTCATAATTCTTTTTTGAAGATATGAATAATGTTGGATTATTAATTTCATATGTTCGTTATAGCATAACATTTGAGCAATCTTTGAAAAATTTTCAATTAAAAATTTTAATAAATAAGTCCGTGACAGGGATCTCCGGAGGCGTTGTTGTTTTGCGGTGAACATTATAACTCGTTACCGGATCATGTGAAATAAAAAAATCGAACCGCGTTTCAAAGGTGACATGTTTCCTGTGGTAGTGACGAAGAGTTTTTCAATTTTTTTTTTTTTTTGCAGCATTTTGAAGTGAAAAACGATTTTTGTTATACAATTTCGGGAATTTGTTGTTAAAAAATGGGGAAGAAAATGAAATTAAAAAAAACCCTTCGTGGTTACGTGATGATTTATGTGTAGATATAGTGTCTAAAATTTCAAAAGAATCGGTAAAGTAGATTTTGAGTTATGATGTTCACGGACTTCGAACGTTTATTTGCGAGAAAATCGGTTTAAAGTTTTCTAAAAACTGATTTATATACTATATACCGTATGAGGCCGGTCGCTGGAAACGCTGTATCTTCTTAAGTTTTGCTCTGATTTACTTAAAATTTTGACACAACACTCTCGACATGTTGTGCATTCAGAAAGAGAAATGCAAAAAAGTTTTAAAACCTACCACCCCTTAAGGAAGTGCAAACACCAATACACCTACAAAAAAGAGAAAAAAATATTTCATATGTCCATCATAAATGCAAACTGTAAAAAGCGAACATTTTTTCCAGTTATCTACAAATCAAAAAAATAAAATAAAATAAGGGCGTATTAGTTTTACTTAAAAAAAACTTATTATTCCAAATCGCCTTTAATTCTTCCATGATAATTTCAATAAATTATTCAAATTAAAATCTTAAATATACATATTTACGTAATTTATGTTTGTCAAAATTTTTTGAAAGCAAATTATGCAAAAATTAATATTATGAGCGAAAAAAAATTATTTTCCCACCTCTCTTCTGAAATTACAATGTAATTTATTTAGAATAATTTAAATTTGAAACTTAATATTGCACTATTTTTTCAAGTGCTTTTCAATACAGAGCTTTAAACGAAATCATACGTTGGACAACAACAAAATCCACATTGAAGATCTCTTTTTTCTCAAATATTTATCAAAAAAAGCATACTCTTTGGTAAGTGCTGGCCATCAGAGAACCTGAGCGAAAGCACTCCTAACAATTCAAAACAATTTTCAGATGAAAAACAAAACAGACAAACGGTAAAGTTTAGTTTGATAAAAAAAAGTATGTATGCATATCGGACGACGTTAAATGAGAAAAATAAAAATGTTTAAAATTTCCTTCATTACTTTTTTTTGCAGAATTTTTTCATTGACCAACAAAGGGAATTTAAAGAAGAATTTGAATAGATATTAGTTTTTTGATGCATTTTTTGCGTTCATCTTATTCCATATGTAACACGAAATCTGCATATGTAGTGCTATTGTCGTTAGCAGTGCTGCCAATTTTGACAACTTATTTTAATTTCGACGATTTTTCAATTTGCTAAAATGATTTGTTAAATTTGTTAAAATGATGATCGATTAATGGGTTTTTAATCGAAAATTGATAGTTTTAGTTCAGTGTAAATGTAAATTACAAAATATGTATAGATTTAATTCTGGGTCAAGTCGCTTCAAAACGGAAACACCTTGAATAGCATCTCCATTTAAGATTTAAGATTTTAATACATGTCAATAAAATTATTTAGTTGATTGCTGTGTTAAATTTTTTTCGTTGAAATTTCACCACTAATACATTTTTATATAGAAATAACCAATGCTGTAATAATATGCGTAATATGAATGATATAAATAAATTTTATTGCTTCCTTTTGTAATTTTTTTTCGAGTTTTATAAGCGGTAAAATTTTTTTGAGAATTTCTTGTTTTAAAAATGACAATTTTGGCGATTTAGTGTCCAAAATTATAGATTTTTAGAAGATTTTATTAGCAGCACTGGTCGGTAACAAAGAAGAGAGAAACTTATGTGTGGGTTTGTATAAAATGAGAAAGATTAAATTTTGTTTGTGTATTTCCCATAGCTTTGTAGAGAGTGCTATGTGTGTGTATTATTTCAGCGTTTCAGAATCAGTCAGTCAGTCAGTAAGTCAGGGATCAGCGTAAATATATTTAAGAAGAAGAAGAAGATTATAAGAACTGTAAAAGTATGTTACAAGATAAAAAAAATCTGGTAGTTTTACAATTTTTTGATCTTGGCAACAACTATTATGTAACTTTAACTTTTTAACACATAAAATCCGAGAGATTTTAGCAATCTAAATAGATTTCCGGAACGAACAAACCGAACTCTTTGTCTACTATTCTATTGCAGAAATGGATTATACTATTAAAAAATCTATTTATTAGATTTTTCATTCAAACATTCAAGAACAATTTTTGAATTTGATATGTTGAATAAAAACCAAATGAATGTAATTTTGTTTATTTTATGGACTGTATTTTAATTGTAAAATCTGTTGACAAAGTGTAGTCGTACCTAACTTGAGAAAGTAACAACTAACTATATTACAAAACAATGGCTGACACAAAAAAAAACAACAAAGCTCTTTACAAAGAAATAAAAAAGGCATTGCCTAATAAATTTATAGATACAACAAAAATATAAGTTATTGTCAGATAAACATTCGATTACAAATAATTATGACTCTCAAACATCTCGGCCCACCTTGAAAGCACTAGCTTTCAAACATCCAGGAAAAGCGGACATAGATTATTGGTCGTTTGAACGTGCCCTTTGATGTCGTCACGGAAACCACCCTTACCGGACCATCAGCTCATGGGTGAAGTTCTGAGATTCGTCCCATCTATCATTGAGTTGGGGGGTGCATTATCGTCTTTTATTATAACTACATCACCAATTTGAATGTTCTCTAATAAAATAATCAGGTGCCAATGGGTCGACATCCCCTTCAAATCTGCTGCACAATGGACGTGAATTTAAGCATGCCTCGATTTGACATAATACTGTGGAAGTTTCTTTGAGAACGCAAATGGTGTTTACTCCTGCCTCCCATATGCCGCCAAAGCGTGCACCTGATGTAATAAAGAAGTGCCATTCAATCTGTAGTTCATTTAAATCATTACAAATGGCATATTGTGTCGTCGTTGAATTAAGAATTGAAATAAATCTCGCAAGTACTGATTACACCCAATAAAATTCGTACCGTTGTTGGTGTAAATGTGTTTAGGTTTTTCCCGTCTGACAATCAATCTTCGAAGTGATAAGGTAAATGCTGCTGCATATAATTCTGTCATTAATTCGATATGTATTGCCTTGGTTAGACATACAAAAATAGCGATCCAGCATTTTTAAATTTCAAACCGCGAGCTTTCCAAGAGCGTATTTGTAGGGGGCAGGCAAAATCTATGCCGGTGTTTGTGAATACACAGCCAGGATCTATTCGATGTGTTGGTAAAGTGTCCATTTGTAGTCGAAATGCCTTGCCTTGGCGCATACATGAAATTCATTTATAAACGCATTGTTTGATAATCATATAAGGCAGTCATATCGACAGCAATATTTAACATTTATATTCATTCGATCAAAAGCCATGCCTTGGGGAGATTGGGGGCATGAGGCAATATATGAATGACACACTCAATCAAGACCTTTTGACAATCTCTGAGTGGGGTCGAGTGAACAGGGTCGATTTTAATGCTCGTAAGACCCAATGTTGTTTTCTGACCCATAGATGGGTCACGGAGTCATCAATTTCGTCTGTATCCATGGGTGGTGTAAATATGGACGAATCAGATGCTCTTGATGTTCTGGGCGTGAAAATTCAGTGGGATGTCCTTTGGAATAAACATATTTGTCGGAAGAAGCTTTCAAGTGCCTAGATTTCCTAAATCGGTGTAAGAAATATTTCAACCCATCTGATCTCCTTACTATTTATACCACCTATATCCGACCAAAAATGGAATACAACTCCCATATATGGGCAGGGGCTTCACTGTCTATTTTGAAGCTTCTGGACCGTGTGCAAAGAAGGGCGTTGGTGCTTGTCAATGACAGTAGGATAACCAACTCTATTGACACATTGGAGCATCGTCAGAATGGTGGTTGTGTTACACTGTATCATAGATATTACAGTGGGAAGTGTTCTGCTGAGATAAGTGAACTGATCCCTATATCCCATGTTTTTCTACGCACCACTCGCTCATCTAGTAGATCACATCCACTTCCAGTCTATTGTCCAGTGGATCGCACAACGAAGAAAAACTTCCCGCTGAGGTCTTTCCTGTCACTTACAATATAGATAAATTCAGGTCAAATATCCATAAATACTACTCCCTCTTTCCTCCTACCCAAAACATATTTGCCTGATATCAGCACAGTACACTGCATTAATAGGGGCATCCCCTGAGACGTAAGCGACGATAATTTATTTGTCAAAGATAATTGTTGATTTAATGATATAAGATGAAATTCAGATTGATATGTTGAGCGTTGAGTGTTAAGTATTATTTGGGTTACCTTCAGCGTACCTATCGATTCCGTTGACTTGTTTCGGCAGTTGTTGACAAATCTAAGAATGGGCGCTGTTACACGAATCAGTTTCATAAATTCAGAATATTTATTGATAATGTCCACTTCTGATATAATCGATTTGTTTACAATAACTTCCTTACATTGTTATAAAATCATATCCATATGAATTTCCGGGCCATGTCGATTATATTCATCTGGGTGTCGTAACAATTGTGGGCCATGCCACCATAATTTGTTGTGAATAAGATCTGTGGTTGTACTGCCTCTTATGGCCAAGACGGCTGGATTCTTTTGCGATGGTATATGATGCCAGTATTGAGCAGGAATTACGCTGATTATCTGAGATGTCCGATTCGCTACGAAAGTTTTCCATCTGCGAGGAAGATCAGATATCCCATGAAGAACAGCAGTTGAATCTGTCCAATCATATACTGAAACGTTCTGCAAACTCAAAGGTTCCTTTACCTTTGTCATAAGTGTTGCGCCGCGCAATTCAAGACGTGGTAGTGCTAGTGTTGTCTTTGCTGCAATTAAATTTGTGCAAATTGTCCCATCTTGATCTTTTACCCTAATGCAGCTGCATATGCTAGTTCTGATGAATCGGAAAATCTATGGAGCTCAACATCTAGCTCATTTTCAAATTGCAACCATCTCTGACGATCTATACCATCTCCATCTTCTGGCGATTTTATACCCATTTATTGTAAAATGTTTGCGGAATACTTCATCCCAACCTACTGCACTCAACCAAAGCCTTGGCATAAATATTTTCATGTGAATTACGATTGGGGAAAGCCATCAGGATTGATCATCTGGATACCAGCACCAGCCGGTACATTTTCTCTATATCGGACGTAAAACCATTCTCAAATTTGCGACAATTGTAACAATATAAAAGAGGCATTCTGAACAACTGGTCCTACCAACAAGTTGTCATTTAAAGATATACCATTGGACGTCTTGCATGACGCATCAGAAACCACAGTAATTTTGTCGTGGAGGTTGAGGGTTTCATTACAGCATGGTGCGGTAAAAAACAGACCCTATCCGTTGGTGTATCGAATGCTAATTTTATGTGGCCCAATTGTATATAACTTGCCATACTCATCTCGAAGGTGTTTATCTTTAGCGCATTTGATTTTGACTCACCTAAGTTAATTGTATTATCCTTCAGTGACAGTTTGACAATAAACTGACCCTGTTCATTACGTTTTGTTTGTAATGATCCTCTGCTTGCTGTTCTTCCAAGGTTAAATATTGTGATTTTACCTGAACCTCTTTAGTCTCCCAGCCATAGCTGACATACTGCAGATTATGAGGAAGTTGTTGCCTTAGCAATTATTACCCATAAAAACATTGTGTGTATGGTACTTGGATATCCACTTCGATTTTTAATTTTGTCTTGTAATCAGCAATCTAAATATATATCCGCTGATATCCGTAATGATTTCAATATTTCCAGGTGTACGATAAAATGGATCTGCCAAACTCAGATGTTCAAAATACTTTAGCTTGCTATCGGTTATTTCACGAGCTGGTAACAAATTTGATAAACAAAGAGCTACGGAGCTAATGATGTTCTCCGGTGTACAAAATTAGAGTTCAACTTTAATACTTACTATCTGACTACTATTGCCATCACCGACACCAAAGAGTGTTTTCTTATCATATTTTCTTCTAAGTTGCAATCGTTGAATACATGACTTCGATACCAGAGTACTTTGAGAACCTATATCAAATAAAGCACGACATGGTTTCAATACACCATACTTATCACGAACCATCACCTTTGCGGTAGGCAATAAAGCATAAGACTGTTGATTCTGTTGAGATATGTTGACACTTACACACGTTACTTTAGTAAGAGTTGCCGTGGACGTTTGATTTTGTTGCCGATTACTTGTCTGATCAATATGAAGTAACGTGTTGTGCTTCTTATTGCATTTTATGCATTATGACCGTTTGCATACTGATGCCCTATGATTAGGTTGCAAACAATCTATATTCATGTCTTTAAATGAATTGCAATTGTATAGTAGATGCTCTTCTGAACAAACTAGGCACCTTTGAAGAGTTACAGCAAAACTTCGTATTTGATTACCCTTTTTGACATCACTACCTCTGTGTGTATTTTCAAGTTCATGTGGCTTTCTTTCCAAAAAATCCATAAAATGTTTAAATGCTGCCGAAGAGTCCATCTGTTTTTCTCGAAACCATAATGTAGCAGTGTCATCATCGAGCATTTTTACCAACATGTATAGCAAAATTGAATCCCAATGTTCAACGGCTTCGTTAAGAATCTTTAACGCATTATAACCCTCGTTAATATTATTGTAAAATTGTCCCATTTCAATATAAAAAAGTGGTTTTAATTTTGGTTGATCAATCAACAATTCAAAATACGATACCTTAACCTTTTCGGAATTGTCATAACGATTTTTAATTATCTCCTATGCAACTTCATAATTTGTATTTGTAAAAAAATTAAAGTGTACTTCAAGTAGACTTTATTAATAACAAATTTTATATGAAAAACATACAATAAAGTCTACTTGAAGTACACTTTCATTTTTTTTTTGCATACGGCCCTAAATGTTTAATTGAAGACATTGTCTCTCCTTTCAATTTAGTTTGTAAATTGTTGGTTTTAGAGTGAATCATCGCTTCAAACAAATCACGAAAACGAATCCAATCAAGACTGCTGCCATCAAAATCTGGGATCTCAATTCTTGTTGCTCTGGTTCGGAGAATACACGTGTTCACTTCGACTATTCTCACTAAAACGTTCAATAAGAATACCTATTGTACTTTGATGGTCCATTAATTGCCGCCGGTAGTTCAGTTGTCGGTGCTTAGCCATTAATGATTATTTGATTTCGATCTACCTCCTCAACAAGACGTAAATCAATACCTTTAAGTGAAAACTATGTAGTTTCAATTTCATTACGATAATTCTCTTCTTCTTGTAATTTATCTTCTTTTGTTAGCGCTTCAATCTCCTGTTGTATTGCCTCAAACTCCTTGAACAACTCTTAGCCTTGTCAATACGAACTTTAATCTCATTCGCATTTGACTCAGTGCAATAATTATAAATTCTCGTTATAGTTGATCTTATTGTCTGACGTTGACGTTTCAATTTATCGATTTCATCACTTCATCGACTTAATCTCATCTTCAATCGCATTTTACTCAGTGTAATAATTATAAATTCTCATTATTGTCTGACGTTGACGTTTTAATTTAATGATTTCATCCATTTTCGTAGATTTATATTTGACCTGAAATTACTTTTGTTGCAACTGAAAAGAATAGTCTCTGTTATCCATAAAAAAGAAACTGTCAATATATTATATTTTATTCTTTGACGTTTAGAGATTAAATGTGATACCACTATTAACTGTTATCAAAGTTTAATTACAATAAAACTGTAGCAACTCGCAGTTTTTTCTATCACCACTAGAGGGCACCTGTGTTGCTTGAATTCAACAGTTGTTATTATATACCACCTTGCATGTACTTGTCGACTGAAAAATGGTTCCCTTGCGAACACTTTAGCTTTCTTCTGATGAAGCTGAATAGCCGTGTCATTACCAACTTAAAGATGATTTGCTAGACGTCTAAAGCAGTTCCTTTGTGAACACTTAGGCCTTCTTCTGATGAAGTTGAATAGATGCTGCTTCCTTCCTTGGCAGTGTGCTTCTGAACAATACAATGAATTTGTATCAAGTCCAACAATGAATTTGATATGTTGAATAAAAACCAAATGAATGCAATTTTGTTTATTTTATGAATTTTTTTAAACATAGACTCAAATAAAAAATTGACTTATTTTAATTGTAAAATCTGTTGATAAAGTGTACTTGTACCTAACTTGGTAACGTAAAAACTAACTATATTAAAAAACAATGGCTGACACGGAATAAAAACAACAAAGCTCTTTACAAAGAAATAGAAAAAGTCATTGCTTAAGAGAATTATAGATACAACATAAATATAAGTTATTGTCAGATAAACATTCGAGGGTTTAAAACCATTTTTTTCTGAATGTACAATATGTCGAGAGTGTTGTGTCTAAATTTCAATAAAATTTTGAGCAAAACTAACGAAGATACAGCGTTTCAACCGACCGTCCTCATAAGGTATATCGTATATAAATCAGTTTTTAAAAAACTTTAAATCGATCTTCTCGCAAATAACATGTTTAAAGTCCGTGAACATCATAACATAAAATCTACTTGACCGATTCTTTTTAAATTTTATACACAAATTCTACACATCTTTCTACACTATTTCTACACTATTTCTACACATTTCACCGAAATTTTATAGCAAAAATCGTGTTTTTCACCTCAAATTCAGCCAAAAATAATAAAAAAAACTCTTGGTGATTACCTCGGGAAACATATTGCCTTTTCAACGCATTTTGATTTTTTATTTCATATGGTCCGGTAACGAGTTATGATGTTCACCGCAAAACAACTTTTTTCCCCACCGGGGATTCGCTGTCACGGACTTACTTTTTTAAATTTTTAATTGAAAATTTTTTCAAAGATACTTCCAATGTAACTCTATAACGTGTATATGAAACAAATCTTCCAACATTATTCATATCTTTAAAAAAAATATGAAAGTACGATTTTTAATACATATTCCGGTTTTTATAGAGCCCGCTGTAAGAAACGACTTGCTTCTTATGCCGCATTGCATATTGGTACCATACAATGAACTTTTTGGTCCTAAACTTATCTACAACATTTTCTCGAGCATTAACAAGATAAAAATGTTAACCCGAAAGCTGCGAAAAATATGACAGTACATACGTTACGTCGTCCATTGTTTTTGGCTATTAAATTTTTTGCAGCGTTCTTGTCTGTAACTTTTTGGACTTTTTATGTTTTCAAACCTGCATTGGCTTTAACTTTTCTCACCAAATATTCCGAGCGTTGAGCTAACCGGACTGCTTTTACACCAGATGTGTTGGGAGCTCTTTTATTATTCATTCCATTTTCTTGGCCTTAAAAACATCATGTGGACCTTTCTTTCTTCCCGAGCCATGTCTCATATCAATGGTCAAATTTTCCTGTTACTTTTTTATAACATTGGAAACAGTTTATTTTATTTATTTATTTTTTAGAACTGCTCCATACACACGACTAAAAGTCTTATTTTGCAGTATGGAACTGATTATGTGGAAAATTATAAAATCATTAATAAATTAATAACTTAATAACTAATTTCAAAAGATAGAAAAACGATTTAGATTAACAATAAACGTAAATACTTAGTAACTAATTACAAATTTTGTTTACATAAAATACAAAAAAAAATTAAGATTAACATTAAAAAATAAAATTGAAATATTTGAAATTTAATTTAATCAAATGTATTATAATATCACATGATATGTAATGTTTCAAATAGTTATGCCGAAAACAGTTTAAAAATATTTTCTTTAAATTTTCGTGCGTTACTTAAAAGTTGAGAGCTATGGGGTATAGAATTCCAGGGAGATACTGCGAATATATAGAAATGCCACTCCAATATTAAACTTTTATATCTAATTGATCTAATTCGTTTTCCCCTGCTGATATCTGAAATATAAAGTTTGTCGTACAGATGATCCGTTTTGTGGGTATATACTGTTTTTATGTAAAAAAAAAATAAAACCTTTATGTTTAAAAGATTATCTAAAGAAACGGCATATAGCTGCGATGTAAACAAAGATACACTAGAACGCCTATTAAGTCCATACTCATATCTGATTATGTTGTTAAATGCAACGTTCAATTTCCTTTTACTAATTGTATCACAGTTCGCAAATAGCTCACAACCATACAGTAAAACGGGCATCAGATAAGTTTTGGCAAGTAGGATTCTTATTTTAATAGGTGTACAATGCTGGGTTTGCCAAAGTGTTCTAGTCATAGAGAAAGTACGACCACAATAGTTAAAGCATAGTTAATGTGCTTCGACCACATAAGTGTCATAAAACAATATACCTAGATTCTTAGAAGATTTTACGATTTCAATTTTCTGATATATATAATATTAATAGGCTAGGCGATTTCTTGTGACCGATGTTTTGTTCTACCGTTTTATTCCA
The DNA here is from genome assembly GCA_963682025.1 of Cordilura impudica. Taxonomy (NCBI): domain Eukaryota; kingdom Metazoa; phylum Arthropoda; class Insecta; order Diptera; family Scathophagidae; genus Cordilura; species Cordilura impudica. The sequence continues at coordinate 109,555,183 of OY821521.1, forward strand.
ATTTTGACAAAACTTATTTTTTTGAAAAATTATTTCTTTTTAGCTGTTCACCAGACTTACAGATTTTAAAATTTTTACCTTTATTTTGAGTAAATTGCATTTAAAGTTGATACTAACACATACATAAAATTAAACAATACTGTGTGTGTTTATTAAATTTGTTAATGGGTTTGTAAGTTTGTTTTCTCCATTCTCAATAATAATAAACCAAAAAAGATCTTGGTTTGTGGATTGGTTAAGTTGAAAAAAAAGTTGACTAGAACTTGCACTCGAATTTCGACCGCTGGAATCTGCTAATTATTTACAAATATATTAGGTATAATATTTAGCTTGGCAAGCCGCTTTTGAATTACAATACCTTTAGACTTTTTCGGATTTATCTCTAAACCATTTGCCGTTGCCCATGTATAAATACGATGAAGTTGCTGATTAATAGAGATAATACACTGGTCGATTAGGTCATTGATACAACTGGTATAAAGTTGAACGTCATCCGCGTACATTCTTACGTGACAATTTGTTAAAATGCTTGGGAAGTCATTTGAGTACAGTGAGAATAATAGTGCACAATGCACTCCTGAGGTACACCCCTTGCTACAGACAGTGAATTTGATGTTTGGATTCTATTTTAACGCAGACCTCTGATTCTTTGGTCAACTTTAGGTAGAACCAAGTTAGATTTTGCTGAAAATATTTTAACACTCATTTTAATCAAACTAAAGGCCTAGTAAGCCACCCGTAACCGTAACCAAACGTGTCAGCTTTTTTTTTCTGTTACATGAAAAGCAATTAGAGCAGTTACCGAACTCAACTGTCACGTAACCGGAACGTATCAATCTGTTGAAAATAGATTTTTGCTACGTTTGTACGTGACAGCTGATAAAGTTTGGTTAATTTTACACAGCAACACACTAAATGCCAACGTTACATTTACAGTACAGATACATTTTAACAACGTGTGGCTAACTAGGCCTTAATAGTAAATTAATAAGTCTGTCAATAAGCATAATAACCATAATATTTTTCAAAGATAACTTGATCAAAAAAATTCAAATAATGCTTGCGAAAAAAATTAAGATTTTTGCGGTTGACTTTTATGAGGAGGGTCCCAGAACTACCGGACCTAACAAAGAAAACACAAAAATAAATGGGGGGAAATATCTTTATCCAGTTTATAGTGAAATATAGTTTCTTTACTCAAACGCTGCAATAATTTCGCATAATACCCGCCGTTGATTGACTATCCTTTTTGAACATAATGAAAATTATCCAAGGCGCATCCATAAAAACTGACTGCTTTTACTGTTCCTTCGTCCCAGGTCTAAAGTGGCTGGGAACATCGCCAAACAATCGATTGAAGCATCCGTTGTACATCCGCGTCGTACAGCACTTTTTGAAATATCATTCAATATAATTTGTTGGATATTTTTCACCATTTCTGGAGTGACCACCTAAATTGGTCGACCACAGCATGTTAGTCTTGTCAAATTGTACGGCCTCGTTTAAACTCCGCAACCCAATATTGTACAGCTGTAAACGAAGAAGTAGACACCCCTAGAATAGAATCTAGCTCGACTTTGATATTGGTTGAACTAGGAAAGTATTGTATCGCAAACGGAGACACATTTTTCTATAAAATATAACTTCAGTTTTTTTTTTTTTAAACATCTGCCTCACCCTCGTATATCAATATTTTAAATTGATTAACGTCACCATAGATCCTAAAGAAGATTGACATTCCGCTCTGACCTGTTGTTCTTAAATTTATTTTCCCAGCATTACGCTATATATTTGCCCTTTTTAAATTTTTTAGTGGAGTGGTTTCTGGTTCGAATATTGCTTACCTTGTTCTATTATTTCCCCTAGTTTAGTTTTTTTAAATATTTTTTTTATTTTTTACTTTGTGTGAGTTAAATTGGTTGTATGTTGGTATTTTTCATCATTTTTGTTTTTAAAAAGTCATAATTTTACATCTAACTACGCCTGAGTCTGAAGTACTGAAACTATCAACCACAATATTATCTTTGCATATATTTTACAAAATGTATTTAATATTAATAAATGTGGCTAGTATAAACAGCTTTGTATTACTAAAAAAAAAAAACGTATTACATACATAGATTTAATTATTTGCGAATTTTCGCTATACCTAACAAAGTTGTTTGTAGTTAGTTTAGTGTTTTATATTGGAAAAAGCTTAAATAGTATAACTATTTGGTTAGATTCGCATCTAACTCTCGGTAAATGTATATGAATTTTACTTTTTACCAAACAAATTATCTACTGCATACTACTACATTATATAATAAAGATCGAAAATAAGATTTTTTATATTTGTAAAAAATATTAAATAATAAATTAGAAACAATTTTTGAATTAAAAAAACATTACAGTTAAGAGTTATTTTTGCAAAGAGTACAAAACTAAACTGGTGAAATATAACTAGCCTTCATCTGTCTCCCCAAACTTCTACTCGCTCTCATATGTTCGTTCAGTTGGTAAACGCAGAGTTGTAATATTTAGTATATCTGCCCGGTGTCAGCATAGTTGATGCAAGGCAAGAATTCAACTTCATCATGCATTAACTTCTGAACTAAATATTATACCGAAAAAATAAAAACGCCATTTTAAAGAGCGTAATTTTTTATTCAAAAATTATATTTCATATATTTTACAGTTTTTTTGTAGATTTGAAATAAAATAAAAAGTAAAAAACCATATTTCTACATTGAGTGTATTACTTATAAACACATAATCTTCGATTTTTTCAATACTTTCAGTATATGATAACCCTTTTAAGATATAATAGCATTCAGACGATTTTGCATTGAATCAACCAGTTTTTGTGTAGTTTCTGGCAGAATTTTACTCCATTCTTGTCGCTTTTTTGCTAGAAATGTTGTATTTGTGGATGTTAGTTTCTAATAACGCCCATAAATTCTCGATAACGTTTAAGTCAGACTACGCCGGTGGTTACATGAGATGGGGTCAATTCCATATAAGCCATGTCTGATCTTGCTTTAATGATAAGTTTTATATATGATTCATAGTAGTCGTTTGTGTAATACTACTGTATGCATTAATACATATGCAATTAACAAAATATAAAAGTAAAAGAGGATTATTACATATCAAATTAAAGACTAAGATGTCTACATTATTTTCAAATTTAATTATTTCAATAATAAAATAAGTTGTAATATGTTATTCGGCCTTTCGTTTGTTAATTACATAATTTTTGTAATTTATTTTCATTATTAAATTACATGTAATAATTGTTCGACCTTCTGATTGTTCGTTATAAAAATTTTTGTTCGAGTTTTACGTCTTGGTTTTAAATGTTATATATTTATTTATTTATCCAGTATTGCACTTAAACAATATTAGACGTTGGTGAAAACACAACACAAGAAGCTATTTAATGAAAAGCAAAAAGTGAGAGTTATATATATAACCTCAAATATAGACAATAAGAAGAACAAAAGAAGAAGGCGAACAAAATAAATATATAAAAAAAAATACTTAAATTTTATATTATGTCTGTTATGCATTGGAGCTATTTTTGTGAAATTTGCAGGAATTGTGCTTCATATGTCCGTCAGTGCGTTTTTCAGTGTCTCTTTGATCGATATGTTATAATCCTTCAATTTTGTGTTCGTAAATCCCCATAAATATTTAATCGGGATCCAGTCTCAATTAATTATTACTTATTTTCTTCTAAAAATTCTGAAAACAGGTCTTTTTTGCAATTTTAGACTAGAATATTTGAAAATCTTGACAAATTGTGATGCCAGAATCAGATGAAAAAAACACACCAGTGAGAATATTGCACGCTTCTATTGTTACCGTTAATTTGCTTTACATATTGTTGAAGTTTTATTGACTAGATGCAAGTGCAGTTAACGTTAAATGGATTTTTTTTCGTTCCCGGTAGTAAATTTTTTATTACTCTTAATATATCAGTATACTGTGTCATTTGATTTGTGATTGGCATACATTTAAAGTGAACAAATTTTGTTGTTTACATAAATGTATATAATTGTTTAAATGAATACAATTGTGACGTGAAGTGTATCCAACTAAGTGGAGGTTATGTTGAACAATTAAAATTAATTAACACAAAATAATGTGTTTTGTCATTGTTTTGAAAGAACTTTTGAGCCTGCCCTCGAATTAATAATGTTAATATTATTATTAGTTTTTTTTTTAAATATGATCATTTCGTTTGTAATTTCATAATTTCCATTTCTATATTTAATGAAAATATTCCACAATTTCTAAAAGTTTTTAATTGCTAAATAATAAGTTTTTAATTATTTTTTAGAATTATTTGCAATTACGAGTATCACCTAAATGATAGATGCATTTTTTTTTTTTATCCAAAACACGAATTTGCTTAAAATTATTAATAAGTATTATTCATATTCATACTTGAAATTTATTTTATGTCATTTAAGTTAAATGTAGCAAAATTTACCAAAATTCGCTGATGTTGCGGATAAAAGAAAAACTGAAGGAAGGTTATAATGTTAAATTAAGTGAAGTTTATTTATTTTTGAAAGTTTTATTTTTTTATTCTTTTTTGTTTACACCTACCTTCCGGACTTATTTACAACTTGTGCGTTTTCGTAAAATATGTAGACAATTTTATTTATGAGCTTTTGCGTGATCATAAAATTAAGCAAATTAACATACACACTTCCTCGTTGAGATGAATACCAGAACTCACGACACAAATGCATCTCACAGTGTAAAATGGTCGATAAGGCATATAAGCCAACAACTAAATGTAGAACATTTAGAAAATATCTAAAGTGTACTATTGAATGACATATTGAGTGATTTGTTTTTTGCAAATTTATTGAAAATGTTCATCCCTCTTTAAGCCACCTTTTTTTAATGATTAAACAACAAAATAAACCAAAACAGTTTTCCATTATTATTTTTTTGTATTATTGTTATGCGCATTGCTGCGTTCATTTGAGTTTTACATTTATTTAACATTTTGCATGTTTTTTGGTTTCTTTAATTTCAGCTGGTACTTCCGTAAAATAAAACGTATTGAGGCTGAAAAGAAATTATTACTGCCAGAAAATGAGCACGGAGCATTTTTAATAAGAGACTCTGAGAGTCGCCATAATGATTATTCACTATCAGGTAAGTTAGAAAATTAAAAAAAAAGTTGTTTGGGATAGAGGATTTTTCGTTTGGAACAAAAAAAAATTATTTTTTATATAACTAACGACGACATTGCATTTTTTTGTATTTTTGTAAGTAGACCCTAAAACGTTTTACAGAACATAGAGTAAGTATAGAAGTCCCAATATTTCTGCGTCATTTCAAAACCAATATTCTCTACACATTAGGGCGGGTCGATTTAAAAATCGCCCATTGCTCAGTGAAAATCGTATTCTAGGGATCAAACTAAGAAACTTTCCCGAAGGAACCATACCTCTAAAACGAATTCTAATGTCCCAGAATTTGGGTCGAACTTTTGGGTAGGGGCAAATTTTGAAAAATCCCACTTTGACCCATTTAGAGTGCTCCAATCGAGTCCAAATGTATGACCGACCCCCACTAACTTTAGAGGCCCGACCCACCCATGCCAGTGGCACACCCCCTGGAATCCCCTGGGGGGTTCCCCATACAAACATTTCAAAAAATCGCCAGTTTTGGCACTTTACATGAAAAAATCAGCGAAATGCCTATGTTTTTTCTTTATTTTTATTTATTTATTTATAATAATATTTATTATTTATTTATAATAATATCTATATTTTCTCTTAGAAATTTATTTAGTCAGAACATATGTAAATGAAAAAATTAATTAACGTTAGTTATAGAAAAGAAACTAAAAAAAATTATTGTTTGAAGTCTTTTTTACTTTCAAGTCTGGGCAATTTCGCACGGCTCTCTAATGTCGTCGCCATAACAGCCTCTACATTTTCCGGTATAACCCATTTGGAAACGCTAGCTAGCAATTGAACTTGTCGTTCCGTTCCTTGTATGTGTGATGGAATTTTTGGATCACTAAACGGTGGATCATCTTGATTTAAATATTCTTTCAATGTATCGTACGGAATGCTTCGCGTGAATGGTGGTTCAAATACGTTATTTATGTCATTCATATTGATCATTTCCGTGTAACTTGTGCAATTAAAGTTTATATCTGGTTTTTTATAAGCTCTAAGTTGCGTTGGGTCGTCAACATCGGTTCGATAGCGTAGAATTTTCTTGATAGCACAGTCTTTGCTATCATCAAACAACATTGTTAACAAGATATTTTCCGAATGCGCATAATATGAATTATCTTTAATTACTTGATTGACAATTTTGCGTAAACAAGGTTCTAGAAATCGTGACGAACCAATGAACTTGAAAAATAATGCACTGCCGTACACGACAGAGCTGTAATACTTGATATTGAAGTACATTGGCACATAACATTTAATTATGAATTCAACCAGAATTCTTAAATTTGCATCTGGATTTTCCGTTGTCACATATAATCGTAATAATCTAGCGGCCTTGGTGAGCCACCGAGAATGTACAATTTTCCCTGGTTTGATGTTAGCCAGATCCACCGAAACCACGCCCCTAGAAATTACATGAAATTGCCATGTCGTATACTTCGAATCGGTGGAAAATTCAATTTCTTCTGGAGCAGGGGCATATTTTGCAACTCAATTTTCTGGAAGCCGTCCACCACCTGAAAATATATAATAATAAAATAATTAATAATGGTTGACAATTATAATAAATGAGTGATAGCAATAACTTACCGGAAGAGTTTCACAAATTTCGATTTGACGGCTCAGTTTTCCGGTTGCCGATCTCGGTCCAGTGCTGGTTGATTTGTCCAAAGCTTCAAACAAATGCCGAAACGGATGTTCGTTGAAGTGTAGCAGGCAAACGAACCAATGCAATGGTCTTTTTAACAGCAATTCGAATCGTCGTATAATTCCACCGTGTGGGCCAGTGTTTGTTGGCTCACCGTCAGTGCATATTCCTATTAATGCATCCAGTGATATATTTTTATCGTTGAAAAAATCATTTAATTTGGTTGTTTTGTATTCAGCGGTTTCATGTTCCAGTCTTACGTAACTAATCAATTCATAATTGGGTTCTCTCAAAATAACAAGATGAGGTTCTTTTACCATCCTAGTATGATACTTCTCATCAATTTTATCTATCGTTAAAGTATCATCTTTTCTGCCATCGAATGAAAACGCTAACAAATTGGTATCATCTAACCGTTTGCGAAGCACTTCTTGTCTGCATTTCTCTTTTTCTCTGCGAACTTTCGATTTATCCATGATGAGAGGTTTCCCATTCTTATCTTTAATTTTAAAATCTTGAAAAAGAGCGGTTCCCAATGCTGATGCTACTCTATCAGGCACACCAAATCTGTCACATAACAAGGCAAAGTTAAAACAATCGTATCTCTCTGTGTATTGTGAACTTGTGTTTCTATCCATATCTTCTGGAACCGGTAGCGGTGCGTATGTTGAATCATCGGGATCTTTGTATGTTGGCATTGATGAAATACACGTTGCTCCTTGCTCTTCAATTTCCATCACAAATGCATCCATTGTTAGTCTTCTCTGATTATGTTGATCGTGCATAAACTCTTTGAGGCGTTCGGGAACCAAGCCGCATGCACATGGAGCTGCCTTCAAATCGCATTTACATGTTCCAATGTAAAAAATTGCTTCCAGAGATTTTACATATTCTGTAAATTGTTGGGTTTTGTTTCTTCTCTTTATTTGGTCTTGATATTTGTCAAGCAATCTATTCAATTTATTACATACACATTTTTTCAGCATTATTTCCATACCAAGTTTTTCCCAAATTCCAATCAACTTATCTTGTACTTGAATAGTGAATGATTTATAGGAAAACTTTTTGTTCTGTTTTAGCACGTTCGCTTAAGCAAATCAGTAGACACCCCAAAAACAGTAACATCATGCTTGGTATATGACTCATTGGGTTTTCGATAGTTGTTGATGTTGTTGTTGCTTCATCTTGCGGTGTAGATGATGGTGGATTCATTATAAAATTTTTGATTTGGAATGGTCACTTCACTTATTATTTTTTTAAATATTTTTTTATCTGAAATTAGCACTTCACACTTTGAGTTCTTCACAACGACTTAATGCATTCACAAAAACTGTTGCGTTACATATGGTCTACGAGACAAGGTAAAAAGAATGAAATGGTAATTTCAATTCTACCTGCTGTGTCTTGTGGTGGCTTAAAAACCCACACAAGCAATTTTGCGAACTGCAATTGTGTCACAGTGATACGTTCATTTTTTAAAAGGTTTGCGGTGCATTACAGTGATACCTTAATTGTTAAAATGGTTGCAAAAAACGCGCATTTCTTAAGAAGGGCCATAAAAATCCCATAAAAAGGGTTGTAAAAACAACCTTCATTTCTTAAGTAGGTGCTATAAAAAAACTACACAAGTAAGTTTACGACATGCAGCTGTGTCTTGTGGTGGCTTAAAAAACCCACACAAGCAATTTTACGACCTGCAATTGTGTCACAATGATACGTTCATTATACCCTATACCACTATGTGGTTTGGTATAGGGTATAATGACTTTGTGCTGCTGTTTGTAACAACCATAAATATTTGACCTACACCCATCTTTAATTATACCGATCGAATTAGAATCACTATCTGATTCGATTTAACGATGTCCGTCCGTCCGTCCGTCCGTCTGTGTGTCCATGTAAAGCTTGTAATCAAACTGCAGGTCGCAAATACGAATATATTTTGACAAAATTTGGTATTTGATCTTCCATCGGCCATGGGATGAACGCTATTGAAATTGGTGAGAATCGGTCCATGTTCAGACCTACCCCCATACAAATTACCCCTATGAAGTCAACATATATTGCCATAAGATCCAAATTATCATACATATCTTAGTCAAAATGGGTTTGTATGTATATATTACATCCATTAATCAGTAGTCCAAAAATGATCCCTATTGGACAACTCTTAGTCATAGGCCTCATATAGAGCTGCTTCCCGATCTTCACTTAAATCTATAAAAAAACAAAAATATTGCACTGATTCTTCTCAAATTTTGTTTGTATATATTTTTGCAAAATACAAGAGACTTTACCAAACATGGTCAGGAGCGGTCCATTTTTGGGCCTAGTCCCCATATAGGTATAGCATCCGATATGAACTTTTTCATATCTGCAGCCGAAAAAATTAATAAAAATCCCACTCAAATTTGGTTTATGCTTATTTTCTATATCCAGTTAGTTGGGCCTGAGAGATAGGGTCTCTAAACGCATGGTATAGGGTATCGTATAGTCGGTCTAGACCGACTATAATTTTCTTACTTGTTTTTTAAAAGGGTTGAATAAAAAACCCACACAACTAAGTTTACGACATGCAAATGCATCACAGTGATGCCTTGGTTTTAAAAGGGTTGTAAAAACGCTAATTTCTAATAAATTTTTTTAATTTCTTTTCTATTACTAAGTTAAATTCATTTTTTCATTTACATATGTTCTGACTAAATAAATTTCTAAAGAGAAAAATAAACTCCAAAAAGAAAAAACATAGGCATTTCGCTGATTTTTTCATGTAAAGTGCCAAAACTGGCGATTTTTTTAAATGTTTATATGGGGAACCCCACAGTGGAGTTCCAGGGGGTGTGCCACTGGCATGGGTGGGTCGGGCCTCCAAAGTTAGTGGGGGTCGGTCATACATTTGGACTCGATTGGAGCACTCTAAATGGGTCAAAGTGGGATTTTTCAAAATTTGCCCCAAAATTTGAAAACTGCTTGCTTGCAAATGCACTTGGTACCTGTTCATATATATTCTTTCACAACAACTATATAATATACCGAGCAAACAAGATATACTACGTTTTTTTGGTTATATACTTCTACCTTATTTTTATACCCTCCACACGTCAGTGGCAGATGGAATATATAGGTTTGTCATTCCGTTTGTAACGCATCGAAAAACTAATTTCCGATCCCATAAAGTATATATATTCTCGATCCTTATCACAGCTCGAGTCGATATAGCGATGTCCGTCTGTCTGTTGAAATCACGCTCATTCACAAAAAAAGCCATCTAACTGGATAAGGTTACAATAATATCATTTGCCATAATTCCCAGCAGGTTGGTATTGAAAATGGGCTAAATCGGGCATCATTGTAATTAGATAAAAGCAAAAATATATAGATACCTCTAAAAAAACATAAAACCCAGTGTGTTTGTTGTAACAGTTTAGTGGTTGAACATAATAATTTACAACAACATAAAAAAATGCCACAAAAAAATTATGCATATACATATATTAACAATACCAAGAACACAATAACATAGCTCATGTTAGTAGTATTGCCGCTTTTTTTTTTAACATTATCACGTTATAATAAAAAAAATCGCCAATATGAAAGAAAAAATGAAAATGAAAAAAAGGGAAAATGAAAATGGAAAATGGAGAATGGAAAATGGAAAATGAAAATTGAAAAATGAAAAATGGCAATTGGAAAGAAAATTGAAAAATGAAAAATGGAAAATGGAAAATGAAAAATTAAAAATTGAAAATGAAAACTGAAAAATGGAAAATGAAAATTGAAAAATGGAAAATGAAAAATCCACAATGGAAAATGAAAATTGAAAAATGGAAATTAAAATTGAAAAATTAAAAATGGAAAATGAAAATTTGAAAATGAAATTTGAAAAATGAAAAATTGAAAATGGAAAACGCAAAATGGAAAATGAAAATTGAAAAATGAAAAATGGCAATTGGAAAGAAAATTGAAAAATGAAAAATGGAAAATGAAAAATTAAAAATTGAAAATGAAAACTGAAAAATGGAAAATGAAAATTGAAAAATGGAAAATAAGAATTGAAAAATTAAAAATAAAAAATGAAAAATGGAAAATTAAAATTGAAAAATTAAAAATTAAAAATGGAAAGTGGAAAATGAATAATGAAAATGAAAAATTGAAAATTAAAAATGGAAAATGGAAATGAAATATGAAAAATGGAAAATGAAACATGTAAAATGAAAATTGAAAAATGGAAAATGAAAATTGAAAAATTAAAAATGGAAAGTGGAAAGTGGAAAATGAATAATGAAAATTTAAAATTGAAAATTAAAAATGGAAAATGGAAATGAAATATTAAAAATGGAAAATGGAAAATGAAACGTAAAATGAAAATTGAAAAATGGAAAATGAACACTGAAAAATGAAAAATTAAAAATGGAAAATGAAAAATGAAAAATGAAAAATGAAAATTGAAAAATGAAAAATGAAAAATTAAAAATGGAAAATGGAAAATGAAAATTTAATATTTAAAAATGAAAAATGAAAAATGAAATATGTAAAATGGAAAATGAAAATTGAAAAATGGAAAATGGAAAATGAAAATTAAAAAATGGAAAATGGAAGATACAAAATGGAAAATGAGAATTTAACAAGTAAGAAAATTATAGTCGGTCTAGACCGACTATACGATACCCTATACCATGCGTTACGAGACCCTATCTCTCAGGCCCAACTAACTGGATATATAAAATAAGCATAAACCAAATTTGAGTGGGATTTTTATTAATTTTTTCGGCTGGAGATATGAAAAAGTCCATATCGGATGCTATCTCTATATGGGGACTAGGCCCAAAAATGGACCGATCCTGACCATGTTTGGTGAAGGCTCTTGTATTTTGCAGAAATATATACAAACAAAATTTGAGAAGAATCAGTGCAATATTTTTCTTTTTTGATAGATTTAAGTGAAGATCGGGAAGCAACTCTATAATTTGCCTATGACTAAGAGTTGTCCAATAGGGATCATTTTTGGACTACTGATTAATGGATGTAATATATGTATACATACAAACCCAATTTGACTAAGATTTGTATGATAATTTGGATCTTATGGCAATTTATGTCGATTTCATAGGGGTCATTTGTATGGGGGCTAGGTCTAAACATGGACCGATTCTCACCGATTTCAATAGCGTTCATCCCATGGCCGATAAAAGATCAAATACCAAATTTCATCAAAATATATTCATATTTGCGACCTGCAGTTTGATTACAAGCTTTACATGGACACACAGACGGACGGACGGACGGACGGACATCGTTAAATCGAATCAGATAGTGATTCTGATTCGATCGGTATAATTAAAGATGGGTGTAGGTCAAATATTTTTGGTTGTTACAAACAGCAGCACAAAGTCATTATACCCAAACCACATAGTGGTATAGGGTATAAAAATGTAAAATTGAAAATTGGAAAATGAAAATTGAAAAATTAAAAATGGAAAACGGAAAATGCAAAATGGAAAATGGAAAATGGAAAATGAAAATTGAAAAATGGAAAATGAAAATTGAAAAATTAAAAATGGAAAATAAAAAATGGAAAATGAAAATTGAAAAATGGAAAATGAAATTTTAAAAATGAAAAATGAAATATGTAAAATGGAAAATGAAAATTGAAAAATGGAAAATGGAAGTTGCAAAATGGAAAATGAGACTTTAAAAATGGAAAATTGAAAAATGAAGAATGGAAAATGAAAATTGAAAATTGAAAAATGGAAAATGAAAATTGAAAAATGGAAAATAAAATTGAAAAGTGAAACGCGGAAAATGGAAAATGAAAATTGAAAAATGAAAATTTAAAAATTAAAAATGGAAAGTGGAAAATGAATAATGAAAATTTAAAATTGAAAATTAAAAATGGAAAATGGAAATGAAATATGAAAAATGAAATATGGAAAATGGAAAATGAAACATGTAAAATGAAAATTGAAAAATGGAAAATGAGCATTGAAAAATGAAAATTAAAAACTGGAAAATGGAAAATCGAAAATTAAGATTGAAAAATGAGTAATGAAAGATGAAAAATGAAAAATTAGAAATTAATAATTAAAACTTAAATATTAAAACTTAAAAATTAAAAATTCAAAATTCAAAATTAAAAATTAAAAATTACAAATTACAAATTACAAATTAAAAATTAACAACTAAAAATTAAAAATTAAAAATTAAAAATTAAAAATTAAAAATTAAAAATTTAAAATTAAAAATTAAAAATTAAAAATTAAAAATTAAAAATTAAAAATTAAAAATTAAAAATTAAAAATTAAAAATTAAAAATTAAAAATTAAAAATTAAAAATTAAAAATTAAAAATTAAAAATTAAAAATTAAAAATTAAAAATTAAAAATTAAAAACTAAAAATTAAAAATTAAAAATTAAAAATTAAAAATTAAAAATTAAAAATTAAAAATTAAAAATTAAAAATTAAAAATTAAAAATTAAAAATTAAAAATAAAAAATTAAAAATTAAAAATTAAAAATTAAAAATTAAAAATTAAAAATTAAAAATTAAAAATTAAAAATTAAAAATTAAAAATTAAAAATTAAAAATTAAAAATTAAAAATTAAAAATTAAAAATTAAAAATTAAGAATTAAAAATTAAATATTAAAAACTAAAAATTAAAAATTAAAAGTTTAAATATTTAGTTTCTTACCTGTTATTATTATGTATTTTTATACCCTATACCACTATGTGGTTTGGGTATAATGACTTTGTGCTGCTGTTTGTAACAACCAAAAATATTTGACCTAGACCCATCTTTAATTATACCGATCGAATCAGAATCACTTTTTGAGTTGATTTAACAATGTCCGTCCGTCCGTCCGTCCGTCTGTGTGTCCATGTAAACCTTGTAATCAAACTGCAGGTCGAAAATATGAATATATTTTGATGAAATTTGGTATATAAGCTTTCATCGGCCATGGGATGAAGCTATTGAAATTGGTGAGACTCGGTCCATGTCCAGACCTAGCCCTCATACAAAGGACCCCTATAAAATCGACATAAATTGACATAAGATCCAAATTGTCGTATAGATCTTAGTCAAATTGGGTTTGTATGTGTTTATTACATCCATTAATGAATAGTCCAAAAACGATCCCTATGGGACAACTTTTAGTCATAGGCCCCATATAGAGCTGCTTCCCGATCTTCACTTTAATCTACCAAAAAACAAAAATATTGCACTGATTCATCTCAAATTTTGTTTGTAGATATTTTCGCAAAATACAAGAGACTTTTCCGACCATGGTCTGGATTGGTCCATTTTTAGACCTAGTCCCCATATAGACATAGCATTCGATATGAACTTTTTCATATCTGAAGCCAAAAAAATGAATAAAAATGCCACTCAAAATTGGTTTATGCTTATTTTCTATATCCAATTAGTTGGGCCTAAGAGATAGGGTCTCTAAACGCATGGTATAGGGTATCGTATAGTCGGTCTAGACCGACTATAATTTTCTTACTTGTTTTTTTTTTGTATTAAATGTAATGGAGATAAAAATAAAAAATAATTCAGATAAAAATATTTTAAAATTAGCTTATATATAATAAGAATACTTTTTAGCCAAGAATCATTTGAATTTTGGTATTGGAAATTAATGTTTCAGTATCGGCAAAAGCTTAAAAGTGGTTGCCGTATTCAACATTGGGTGAAATATAGAGTTTAAGACTCAGGTGGAGGGTATCAATTAATTCGGCATAGCCGAATTTAACACTCTTACTTGTTATTTAATTTTAATAATCATTGAAATTATGTTTCTTTATTAGGGCTTATGTCAAAATTTCTTCTAGCGCCATGAACTAGTAAAAATTTATTCACCTCATAAGTACCAATTTTTCTATGAAGATTACTTTACTATTCTTTATTTTACGGCCTAAGCATAAAATTAAAAAATTCTACAAGAAAACCTTAAATAATATTTATTATTTTAATACAATAGAATAAAGCAAACATATTTAAAAATAAAAACAAAACTGGTACCAATTAACGTCAGCATTTACACCGAAATTAAGAGCAACACTGTTTGTGTTTTTTTTTTTTTGTAGTGAAAATAGTTAGGGACACTAATACTATTATAGGTCCTTACTATAGAGGTAGTTATACCTATAGTGACTTTTACTAATTTTTTGTAGAGAGTTTTGCTTCTATACTTATACTTTGGTATAGGGTATCATATAGTAAACTTTGACCGACTTTAAAGTTCTTACTTGTTTTTTAATAATAAAACACTTTTTTTAAATATTCAGATATTGCTCTTGTTGTGTTCACATAAGTTTCAAACCGTTCCAAAGTCATTAATTATATTATTTATGCGTATTATCCATATGAAAAAATACAAAAATACTCTTTAATTACTTTTTGATTTCCAAGTTGTTACAAAATATTTCAGGATCCCAAAAATGTTATCTTCATTTAACTTAGACTATTAAATTCTATTGGACTGAGGAAGAATTCTATTGGCGATGATTTAAAAAATCTGCTAGTTTCTCCGTTTTAATTTTGTAATGCTTTTCAAAATATAGCACTTCGAAGTTAAATAAAAACTTCGAACAAAAAAGTTTGAAAGTTTATTAAAAACGTTTACTTACTATCTATCGACGATTTTAAGTTAGAGGCAGCTCCAATTTATGCATGTTAAAGCATAAAGCATAATAATAATCGTCAGTAAATTGGAAAGAGCTCAAGAAAATTTTGTGAGATACATACATAATGTACATAATGTATTTTAGTGGAGTCACTCAATTTTGTCCTTACTAGACTTTGGCTCCTAATGGTTGTAGAATGAACAATTTAACTTTACATTGTTATAATTTAAATCACAATGACATAGTAATTAACATGTATTAAAATGCATTAGGGCTTTAGGAAGGATTTGGCTTTTAATAAATAAAAATAAATTCTAATTTTTCAAACATCTGTTTAGTAGTTAGGTAAATATATATGTATGTCTGTAAATGAAAATGAGATAAATTAATTCAATAAGAAAACATATGCTAAATAAAGCAATGTTAATCAGTTTTTTTATGCCCAAGTTCTTTATATCTAATATCAAGCACGTTTGGTTCTTTGTTTTTATTTTTAAAAGAAATATTTTCTAGTTTCACATGAATATGAGAATGAAAAGACTGTATTAGTACTTTTAGTACCGCAAATCCAAATGATTTGGTTTCCATTGATTGATTCACATTAATTACATTCCATTTCAATTACTTCTCTTATAATATAAATTAAGAAGTACATTGCTTTGCCAATAACTCAGTATTCGGCTCCGGAAAATTTCTGTTGAGTTTATCATAACCAATTGTAATTACTCTTCCATATCTTTATTATCTAAATAATTTATTGCATCATTAAGGAGCAGAAAAGAGGAACATTTGGAGTATGTCGGCATTACAGCTTCAGCTGAATCGCAAACAGTCAGTGAAGCACAGTGGGTGAAACGTTCAATCTAGCGTGTCGTTTCATTCAAATTTGAAATGTGGAATTGCGTTTTTTTTTTTCGATAACAACATCCCACGAGTTTATCGATAACTTTTGTTTTCTTGTAACTTATATATTCAAACATAACATATATTTCAACAGGTGTAGCAATAAATTTTCCCGCCATTTCACATAGTGCAGTACGAGCTGTGTAAACAATAAAAGTACTTTGATATTTGCCAAATAAAGTGATTTTTTTTTTAAGTTTGAGGTATGTATTACAAAAAAAAAATTGTTGCGGCTTGTGTTTTCTACATTGTTGTAACAAATATCATTCGAAAAAGCCTTCGATATGTCCTCCGTTGAATTTCATTTAGTATACTTTTGTAGACCAGATCTTTTGTTTTCCAAAAGTGTCTGGTCCAAGTCTTATATATTTTGTTTATACTAGATCTTGTAAATGTAAATTGGCCACCATTTTCTGTCACTTTTTGCGAATCTCATTTTTATTCCACTTTATAGGTACGATGTCAGTTTCAAAATGAAAACTTTTTTTAATATGGTATAACGAAGCTGTTGCGCCTAAAAAATTTTGCCAGTATAAAATCTCATATTTAGTATCATAATTGATAAAACTAATTATAACGAAGAATAGTTCCGTGAAATGGGTGGAAAATGAAGAATTTTTATTGTGAAGTTAGTTGAAAAATAAAAAGATAGCAATAGGAGATTTTCATATTTTGAAAAAAGACACTGATAAATTTCAAACTCAATCATTAAAATGATAAAGATCAAAACAATATTTTTTATTTTTGTATTTGTAAAAATAGAAAATAACAAATAGAAACAAGGAATGTTTAGAAGAAGACATTGAGCTAATTGCTCCAACAACTTCTACAAAAGCTGGACGACCTGTAAATGAGTATTCAACTTGTACTATAAAAAGTCAGGTCCATAAAGTTTCTTCATTAATAAATGAGGCTTCGTGTAGTGAACTAATTGCGGCAGCTCGTTTTAGGCCGAGGCCACGCAATGAGCGGCAAGTGGCTTATTACTGAGCATCATTTCTGACCGGTTAGTTGTCAAAATGCCATTGTCAATGTTATTATTTATTATTTATATAAAAAGTTTTTATAATATAAGCAAAATATTTTCACTATTTTATGATTTTTATTTATGTATGACTACATTTCAACCCTTTTAACTTTTTATCGATTGAAAAACAACACAAAAATAGTTGTCGTTAAGATAACAACAACAGCTGACTTTAACAATAGCGAATATCGCTTAAAAATTTTACTGAATACCAAAATCGATAATTTTGTTGTTTTCTTTTTCTAACGATTCAATTATCGCGCTACAGATTGAGAAAACAAAGAAAAGCTATTTTTTGCAATTTTTATTGTTTGCCGCTCAGAAAACAACTAAAAATTAGAACAAGTTCTATTCCTGAGCGGTGCCACTTAAACGCTCAGAAATGCCGCTCACATGCCGATCATTGTGTGGCCACTTCAGTAGTATTTCATATGTTTTAATTATTTTCTGCTCATCGCTCTGCCGCTCGCCGCTTTGCCGCTCATTTCGTGGCCTCGGCCTTAGTTTTTACAGGACTGGAAAATAAACTGCATTCAAGGTAATTTCAATGTTGGATTCAAATGAAGACGTGTCTGCAAAAATTAAAAAAAGTATTGAAGCTGACATCCTACTTCCTGTAAAATATACACCACACTATTGCTAGAATCATTGCAGCACTCCCTGAATTATTTAAAAAAAATTTTTACCAATGAAAATATTGAAAAAGTAGTTGCAAGTCATAAGTGGGGATGTGGTGGCAGTAGTGGACATTCCGCCTACCGACAAAGACGAAAAAACAAAATATTGAAAATCGGATTATAGTAGTCCGATTTGTTAGGGGATATAAAAAAATTATTCCTGAAAGTATCGTGCCGATCGGATAAGAGGCAGCCGAGATATTAATTAAATTCCGCTAGATTGAGCGTTTCACCCACTTTTTTCACTCTTCTATTAGATAAGTAAGGCCATAAGCACAGCGACCCATTGGATCTTTTGTACTGAAAAATCAGCATCTCTATAAATCTTGTTATTTCATTCGTGTAATAGGAAAATTTTTAGTTCAAAAATATTGCAATAACAATCAAGTTGAGTTCAACATTTAGATTAAGAGACTTGGTTTCAAACGTTCTCTTCCATTTTCTTCAAAATTCTGGACTTGAATTACTTTAAATGTTGTTAAGAAACAGTTAATGGAAAATCTAATTATAATAACATTGTAAACGTTTTTTATCTCAAATAATTATAATATTGTGTGTGTATCTTTAATTCTAAGTTGTTTTTGCAATGTTTCACTAACTTTTTTTTAACTTGTTTACAGTCCGTGATGGTGACACAGTTAAACACTATCGTATACGCCAACTGGACGAAGGCGGTTTCTTTATAGCAAGACGCACAACATTCAGGTATGTGAATATTGTAAAGTAAATACTTCGGGTATTACAGTTTGCGGGATTTTTCATTATGATGTCGTTCATTGTAAGTGATTATTGTTTATAATACTGAATCAATATTCTGTTTATAGAACACTCCAAGAATTGGTTGAACACTATTCCAAGGATTCCGATGGCTTGTGTGTTAACTTATGCAAACCATGTGTACAGGTAAGGTTCTCCATTCATATATTTTATTTATTTTCTTTCATTTGAAACTTTTGTCATTTACGAATTGAAAATTTCTTAATTAATCAAACTAAATTTGCATCAACATATATTACGTATACCTTCCACTACTGAGGCAGAGGTTTAATATAAAATAGTTTATTAATTATTTTTATACACACATAAAGACATACATTATATCTATAAATGTTTTCACGTATTTAATATTTTGTATTTAACGATGTCCAAACTGTGTCTCCATGTGAAACTTGTACGCGAACTGCAGGTCTCAAATGAAAATCTAGTTTGTTTAAATTTTATATATGGGGGATTTCATGTCAAGTGCACCAACTTTTGAAACCGATGTCTTCCGATCGGGATGAAATTTGCACCAAGGTTAGTCCTATTGGATAGTAGTCTAGACACAATTTTTCAACCAGATCTCTCTGAGTTAGAGGGGATCAAAATTTGACATTTTGGCCAAACAAGTGTTTTTTCTCATCCATGTAACTTATTACCTATTGTTCTTAGAAAATTTTCTCCCAAAGAGTTTAGATAGCTATTTCTTCAATATTTCGGAAAAAAAAAATACTTAAAAAAAAATTGTAGACTTTTTTTTTGCTAAATTAAAGCATTTTTTGCCTTTTTTTTCAAAAAGGGCATTTTTTTTTTTTTCATAAGAAAGCGTAGGATTTTTCCTTTAAGAGCTTTTTGGTCGCTTAGTGGGATGGGAGTGGAATATCTATCAAAATAAATGTTTTGTAACTCAAGACAAAAATAGTTATGATATAAATGGATCTAATGCAATTAAGATTAAATTTTAATAAATTATTTATCATTTTATTTTTAATATTATTATTATTATACATTAATTTAATTATTATTAAAAATAAATAAAAAATAATAATTTTTCAACATTTCTATAGAAAACAAGTAAGAGTGTTAAATTCGGCTGTGCCGAATCTTTGATACCCTCCACCTCGGTTTGAGTCTTGATAATAAATGTAAATGAAAAAGTAAACAATTTGTTAAACTTAATACCAAATTATTTCAGCAAATTCTTTGGGTTGGTTTTCTTCTTTTCTATTATTTCGGATTTATTTCGGTGTTTGCTTTTTGGTCATCGTGGTTGCTGATCGGCATGCATTTTGGTTATATTTAATTTTTTTATTTATATAAAAAAGTTTTTTAATTAAAGCAAAATATTTTCACTATATCATGATTTTTATTTATGTATGACGACATTTCAACCTAAAAATTTAAGTTTTTATCGATTGGATAAACAACACAAAAATGGTTGTCGTTTAGATAACAACAACAGCTGACTTTAACAATAGCGAATATCGTTTCAAAATTTTACTGATAATTTTTCAATTTTCTTTTTTTTTACAATTCGACTATCGTTAAAAGAAGTTACTGAATCGCGGTACTGAAAAGTTATTAATATCTCCTGAATGGCAATATTTTTTTTAAATGTAAACATTTTTAAATGTAAAGATATTTCTAAATTTAAAATTATTATTTCCGACGTTTTGATATGATTTTCTGAAACTCAATTAATATTTTCTAATTTATAATTGGAAATTTTATTTTCAGTTTTTATTATAATTGATATTTTCTTAAATTTGAATGGAAAATTTAAAAAGTGAAATTTTGTATTTATGTGAATAATAATGCTTTATTAATTATAAACAATTTTTAAAAATTAGATGTAATCGCAATCAGATATTTTATAGGTAAAGCAGAATAATAATTCTATATAACTATGTAGAACTGTTTTGTAAGCAAAAAACTCATTGACGAACTCGGTAACTCTATTTTGTAAAGACAACAAAAAGTTAACCCCCCAATCTCACATCACACTGAAATTGTAAAATCGTTGTGTACGTATTATCAACGAAAAATTGTTCGAATTAGTCGAATCCATCGCCATTAAATTTTATGCTCAAACATCTGACTGCAATCTCATTTTTAAAATGTTGTCGAAGCGTAAACTTGAAAACATTTGTATACTTCTCTCTCTTATTTTATTTTAAGTAGAGTTACCAAGTTTATTATACAGGCACATGTTTGAGGGAAAATGTTTACATTTATTATTATTAGTATTATTTTAATAATAGTTAATAATATTTATGCTCTATAATTAACAAACTTGCGTTTTTGTATGCGCATTTCAAAAAATAAATCATTATAATAGATTTAACAAGTTAAAACTTTAATTACAATTTTACAGAATCCAGTAAATTTGCATTAAATTTATAACAGGGTAACATTAATCATCGTTAGTGTCTGCCACTATTCGCATGAAAAATTTGGTGCCATTAGTGTGACCACTGCGGAAAATGTGTGTGTATTAGTAAAAAAAATGTGAGTGTATTGAGTTTTTCGAACTTGCAGTGTGATGTGAGATTGGTGGGTAATATGCCAAACTTATGTTCATATTTGTAAAAGAATAATGAAAAAACGTATGAAATAAAAGACCAACCCGTGTATACTCTTAACATTGTTCTGTATGATATCTGGTTGAAAATATTAACATTCATGTTAAAATAGAAATAACTATTGCAAAGCTAATTAGAACAAACAAAAATTATGGCGGCATCTACTGTGGCATAGTCACGCTGAGCAAAATGAAGTGACACTCTGTTATACAAAAGAAATGTATTTTCCCCACAACAAAATACTGCAGAATTTTATGTAAATAAAATAACCGATTTATTTCTAACATGCAGTTACTATGAATATACATACATACATATATATAATATATGTACATTATTTGTATTATATAATATGTGTATGTATGTATATTTAAATATTACACACAAAAAATACAACATCAAACGTTATTTTTGTGTTTTTCTCTTTAAATAAATTAATACATAAATTTTTTTGCTAAATTTACATTTGGGCAATTCACAACAGGTGTTGTATATTGTATGTTGTATTGAAATACACAATACAATCATTTGTTGTGAACACTCAGTTGTATTTTCATATTGTAAAACGCTTTCTTTAGTAATTTTCGATCCAACGAGGAAAGATCGCTTCGTCGCTTCTGCTATTTTGTATAAGAGAAAACACTTGTCAGTGTTTGCTTTTTGGTCGTGAGATGTACCCTGGAGTTTTAGTTACGTACCTCTTGCATTTTAATTTATAATGAAAAAAAAATGTTAAATGTTTTGGTTGGTACTGAAAGAGAAAATACATACTAAAAATATAAACATTAATTTTTATATAAATAAACTTATCGATGTATTTGCGTTATTTGCCATATTTTATTTTATAATTATTTATGCTGATAATATTGTATGTATTTGTTTTTTCTTTTTCATAAAAACTGGCATTCACTTGGAACTGATATGTTATGATACAATATACAACATTTACTAAACATAGCAAATGAAGTTGGATCGTGTATCAGATTTTTCAGTGAAAATTACCAACAACAATTTTACACTATTGTAAAGTGATACACGATACAAGAGATACAACGATACATTACCCATTGTGAATTGCCCAATTGTTTTTTTTATTAACAACTAGGTATTTTAGCATTATTTGCTTTAGATGTTGGTGAATTTTTACTCCCTTTATATTAACTCGTAGTGTCTGCTTGTCGAAAAAATTTTGGATCGATTTTAACCACTTTCCCGTGACCCAATCGATCTGAAATTTTGCAGGCAGGCTTGTGGCAATGACAGAAATGATCTAACATATTTTTTTAGTGATGCCAAAACAATGGAAACTTTTAAATTTTTCTACCAGAGTTGATAAAAAAATGTACAAAGGGTTTGTTTTTGTTATATTATTACCATAACGACCACAAAAACAACAAGTCCAGCTATGAAAACAATGCAACATTTAGAA
Source organism: Cordilura impudica (assembly GCA_963682025.1). NCBI lineage: Eukaryota > Metazoa > Arthropoda > Insecta > Diptera > Scathophagidae > Cordilura > Cordilura impudica. The sequence goes on from OY821521.1 coordinate 109,578,027, forward strand.
TAACAACAAGAACAATATAGAAATATCATGTTTTTTTTTATTTTTTTTTACTTTTTCAGAGATTTCCCTGGACCTGTTCCACCGATTTTAATGATTTTTGAAGTAGAAATCTTTCCATGAATTTGGTGAATCATTCTCACTAAAAATGATCACTGTAGCTGCACTATTGAGGGCGTGATCGTGACAAGAACAACATAGAAAATTATTTTTTTTTCAAGACTTTTTTAGTTCTTCATTCAAATCTCGGGCCCTAATCGACCGATTTGGACGATTTTAAATAGCAAATTTCTCAGGATGTTAGTGAATCATTTTTATGTCAACGAGTACCCTAGCTGCCGGATTGATGCCGTCATCGTGATTTCCACAGACGGACAGACGGACATCGCTATATCAACTCCGGTTGTTATAAGGATCACAAATATATAAATTTTATGGGGTCCAAAATTTTTTTTCTAATTATTACAAACGGAATGACAAACTTATATATACCCTCTGCACACTGGAGTGGAGGGTATAACAACTCTACAACAGCAACAATGAGTAATATGTTTTTCAAATAGGAAAAAACTGTTTATGTGTTAGTTTCGGTCATTCCCCAGTATGCATTGAAATATTATTTCGCCAATGTTGGAGAAAAGTTAAGTTCTTAAATTGATGTGAAATGTAATTCTCAACTTGGGTTGAACAATTTTTCTCCTTGTTTGCTTTCAACTTGACATCAAGTTGAGACTTAACATTTTTTCCAATCTTTGGGAAACATTTTTACTCTCAATTGGATATCCAACACTTTTCTCCACTTGAGACCAAACATTTTTTCAACTTGAATACGATTTGTGTTAAGTCTGAGATATTATTTAAATATGTCATAAATAATAAATTAAATTAAAAAATGCCAAAAAAGTACAAATAAATCATTGATATATTTTTAATTATTTCTGCTTTTTGTCAAATTTTTCAAAAAATGTACAACTAATTAATTCATTTATTTTTAATTCTAGATTTTAAAAAATGTACATAATATGTACATTTAATGTTAAATATGTACATAGTAATGTTAAATATATAATGAAATTAAATTGAAAATTGAAACATTAAAAAAAGTAATTGTTTTCATTTCTAAAATTAGTATAATATTTTTTAATATGGCAATTCCGTACCTTCCATTTGATACCGATTGGAAATATTTCTTTGCTATCAAGTTGAGAATCACAAATTTCTCAATTTGATAACTATGAAAATCGCCATATAAAAATGTGCCTTTTAAGTTGAGAAGACTATATTCGAACTATTGAGGGCATTTGAGAATTAACGTTGGAGATTTGAAAAATGTATTTGATCTCAAATGCACCTCAACTTGATAGCAAACAAAAATGTTTAGTGGGACATTTATTGTAGGGTCGTTTGCACACACACAAAAAATAGAAAATAAATTGTCAATAAGCAAAGCAAGTGGCTTCGAAATTCGATGATGCCAGTTAATCATTTTTTGTTCACGCGGAATTTATAATTGGAGGAATTTTTTTCTCGAGAAATGTATTTTCCGTGAGAAAGAAATTCCTTGAGAATATTCATAATTGGGATGAATAACTTTTAATTGGAACTTTTTAGTCAGAATAAATCATAATTCTAGTTAGATATTAGTTAATATTTAATTAGAAAAAATATTGTGGTGGCATCTACGCAATTATTGAGGCAGTCACGGAAAAATTAAATGCAAGTCTGTTTTTTTTAATATAACAAAAATGGATTTTCCCTTTAACAAAATATGGCAGAATTCTTTATAAATGAAATGCAAAATGGAAAATCAATTTTGTGCTAATTCTTAACAAAATTAATAAAATATATATATGTATTATTATATTTATTAATATTTGTAATTTTATTTGACACAATTTCACACACAGTTTTACAGATCAACTGTTTTAATTAGAAAAAATATTTTGGTGGCATCTACGCAATTATTGAGGCAGTCACGGAAAAATTAAATGCAAGTCTGTTTTTTTTAATATAACAAAAATGGATTTTCCCTTTAACAAAATATGGCAGAATTCTTTATAAATGAAATGCAAAATGGAAAATCAATTTTGTGCTAATTCTTAACAAAATTAATAATATATATATATATGTATTATTATATTTATTAATATTTGTAATTTTATTTGACACAATTTCACACACAGTTTTACAGATCAACTGTTTTCAACTGATTTAGAAGTTTTCTGTTTTTGAAACAGTAGTGCCAATTTGTAATATTTTGTGATGTAATGAAAATCGCAGAATAATAAGTTAATACACAATAAAAAATATTAAATTTTTAAGTTTTATATACATATTGCAATAAAAAAAACTTTGGTAAATTTACATTGAAGATGGTCAGAAATGAATGAGAACAAATATATAGGCATTTCAGAAAAGCACATTTAATATTAAACTTTATGCACAAAATATATGGGTTTTTGTTGTTTCGAATTTAACTGTGGCTCTAAGTGAAAAGTTTTAGACCGATCGTATATTACATCTTGAGGATCCTCACCTAATATTTTCAAATATATTAAATTCTTTTTAACTCATTTAACCTCATTACGAAAATAGTAAAACAGTAAATATGGAAAATCCACGCACCTCAAAAAATTGTTTTCTATGAAATAAATTAAAGACATTTCATATTATACAATTTTCTTTCAAAAATGTATCAATTATTGCAAATTTGAAATTTGACATATAGTATTTGTACATATATTTGTATAGATTTCGCAGTATGAAAAGAACTATTATTTCTTTATTTAGAATATATGTAAGTATTGCTCGCAAAAAAATGCAACATCATGAATGAAACACATAGACGACTGCTGGCAGCAGCATTTGTAGTCGTATAGTCAGCTACTTGATTTTTCTGAATACGACAGCAACATATAATACAAATGCTTTTTATTTAAATATACAATTACTTTTACTTATTTAAAATGCATTAGTACAACGTAAAAATAAATAAATTAGTTTAACGCCTTTTGATTATTAATGGAATTATAGCCTTTCATTTTGCGATTTTTTTTTTAAACAAAATAAAATATTTCATAGCACTAACTTCTTTTACATATTTTGTTATATTGTCAACACTATTTTTGTTTTGTAGCCAACAAAACACACTTGCAGTTTTTTTTTTCTATTTGAAGAACATATGACTGCCATTGTTGCTGTTGTAGAGTTGTTTTTTTTTTGATTTTGTTTCGTTAACTCTTTTGTATTAAAGCACCTCCAATATATGTATCCATTTTAGTTTGCAAATTCAGTATATTTATAATTTATTACTTACAGCAAAAAATAATAGAAACAATTTTATCAGTTATGCTTACGAAACTATATAAATAGACTTGAAGTTGGCTGCAAAAGCAGTAGCCTGTGTAAAGAACAAGTTAGCGACATGTAACTGTTACGTAACGTGTCAGCCTTTTTTTCACATGAAAAGTATTGGGACGTTCCGGTTACGTTCGGTAACTGTTTTAAATGATTTTCATGTAAAAAAAAACAAATGACTCGTTACGATTACGGGTAGAAAACATTGACCTTTTATATGTATTATAATGCTATGAATGCATTTATCTTTATTTTATTTTATTTATATATTCTTTTTTTTTTGTATTGTATATTATTTTTTTTTTTTTATTATTATTACTATTTCATTTAATTATTTTTTTCTTTAAATAAATTAATACATAAAAATTTGTTTTTTAAATTATTGGTGAACTTTTATTCCCTTTACTTACTGCCTTTATATTAACTGGTAGTGTCTGCTTGTCGACAAAATTTTGGATCGATTTTTAGCCCCTTTCCCGTCAGCCAATCGATCTGAAATTTTGCATGCAGGCTCGTGGCAATGACAGAAATGATCTAACAAATTTTTTTAGTGATGCCAAAACAATGGAAACTTTTAAAATTTTCTACCAGAGTTCACAAAAAAATGTACAAAGGGTTTGTTTTTATTATATTATTACCACCACGACCACAAAAACAACAAGTCCAGCTATGACAACAATGCAACATTTAGAATAACAACAGGAACAATATGGAAACATCATGTTTTTCATTTTTTTTTTAATTTTTCATAGATTTACCTGGACCTGTTCCACCGATTTTAATGATTTTTTGAAGTAGAAATCTTCCCATGAATTTGGTGAATCATTCTCACTAAAAATTATCACCCTAGCTATCCTATTGAGGGCGTGATCGTGACAAGAACAACATAGAAAATTATATTTTTTCAAGACTTTTTTTAGTTCTTCATTCAAATCTCGGGCCCTAATTGACCGATTTGGACGATTTTAAATAGCAAACTTTTCAGGATGTTAATGAATCATTTTTTATGCCAACGAGCACCCTAGCTGCCCGATTGATGCCGTCATCGTGATTTCCACAGACGGACAGACGGACAGACGGACAGACGGACAGACGGACATCGCTATATCAACTCCGGTTGTTATAAGGATCACAAATATATATATTTTATGGGGTCCAAATTTTTTTTTCTAATTATTACAAACGGAATGACAAACTTATATATACCCTCTGCACACTGGAGTGGAGGGTATAAAAAGCGATTTTTTTCCTGAGGTTAACATATTCTGGGTATTACAGTATCGAGGGTATAAAATTTTAGTTAGGTATGTTATATACCTTCGGAAAGTTTAGTTTGTCTAGTTTCTCACTATAAGTTTTATTTGTAAGGTTTTACACACAAATAGGAAAAAATTCAAAATAGTGCATTTGTGAAAAATTGAAAAACCGTTGTCTTGAATTACAAAACATTTATTTTGATAGATATCCCACTCCCATCCCACTAAGCGACCAAAAAGCTCTTAAAGGAAAAATCCTAAGCTTTCTTATGGAAAAAAATGCCCTTTTTGAAAAAACAGGCAAAAAATGCTTTAATTAAGCAAAAAAAAAAAGTCTGAAATGTTTTTTTTTTTTAAGTTTTTTTTCCGAAATATTGAAGAAATAGCTATCTAAACTATTTGGGATAAAATTTTCTAAGGACAATAGGTAATAAGTTACATGGATGAGAAAAAACACCTGTTTGGCCAAAATGTCAAATTTTGATCCCCTCTAACTCAGACAGATCTGGACCGATCTTAGTGAAAAATTGTGTCTGAACTACTATCCAATAGGACTAACCTTGGTGCAAATTTCATCCCGATCGGAAGACATCGGTTTCAAAAGTTGGTGCACTTGACATGAAACCCCCCATATATATGCCTTTATCGTATATAGGTTGCACATAGGTTGTTTACAGACTGTAAATAAGTATAATTCTACAAATGTCGTCATAACGATATACATATCTGTGGTCACAAGCGATAACCGCCTAAGTCGAGTTAAGAACGATTTGAGTTATGTATGCTTTCATATTCTACTAAAAATGCTTTATATTTACGTGAAATCCCCATTTTTCTAACACTGTTATTTAAAAAGTTATTAATGAAAACATACTGACCTAATTCCTAATAAAGCCCCATTACATTTATATAAACAGTTATTTTTCTCGAAAGAATGATTTTCGCCGATTTTAGTTATGCATGCTATCATATTCTACTAAAAAATCTTTATATTTACGTGAAATCCTCATTTCTCTAACACAGCTTTTTAAATAGATATTAATACAAGTATTCTGACCTAAGTCGTAATGAAGACCCATTACATTTATATAAAAAGCTATTTTTCTCGAAAGCATGACTTTCGAGTTAGGCGGTTATTGCTTGTGACCACAGATATATGGGAGCATGTCCGGGAAAACTCGAGAATAAATTTTGAAAACAATTAGTTTCAGTGATGAATCAAAATTAAATGTGATCACGTTTGAATTTTGAGTACAGTCTGACGCTGCCAATGTGTGGTCATTAACCTATGCAATTTAAAAAAGAATTTTAGAAATGGAGGAGTTTGATTTCTTCTTCAAATAATGAAATTAATGAAATCAATGAAGGGGTTGATCATTTTATAATAAATTATTTCTCATGCAGAGTCAAATATGCTGCTTCTTGGGTTTTTGACGATGGAAATTTTCAAAAAGACTTCGTAGCTTGTAAAAGATTACTATGAAAACAATCAGCAGATTTGTATCCCATTGAAAACCTTTCTGGAATTTAGAAAAAAACTATTGCTGGTCTGAAATTTTCTAATAGGGATGAACTGCTTGAAGAACTAAGATCAAAGTAGGAACAAATTCCGAAGGCCACAGTTAAGAATTTAATCGCAGATATACAAAAAACACAATAAAAGTATTTTACGCAAAATATTTATACACTTAGCCCATAAAATCTGCGTTCGCCTTACAAATTTGTATAACTTTATAACTTTATTTTCATATATGTTCTGTTCAATTCTTTAGTTCAAAGTGGAAAAAAAATCCAAATTTCACTCTTCGAGTAAAGAAAAATTAAGTAAAGTAATCAAAAAGTATGCGTTCAACAAACTACAAAACCTTCAGAAATGATGAAGAAAATTTAAATTTACTATTATTTTGGAGCTATGTTTTAAAAATTCACTCAGCCTGTTTGCCCTTGATTTACGAACTTCTCTGTTTCCACTCTGTCTACATAACACGTCACAAAGTCCCTTTACTTATTATTACTTGCTCAATATCGCAATAACGCAAGTTTGGCGGGGGGATTTTAAGCTATTCTGGAGCATTGCACAAGATTTGCTGCACTTTTTTTCAATTATATTTTAATGTTTAAATATCCCCATTTATCTCTTGTTGACTTAATAAATTACAGCTGACCCACCCACACTACAAGCCGCCATGCAACCCTCTCACCATAATTCCACGAGCTGTGTGTTTGACTGTAGCAACAAGCGCAGTTTCGAGGGCCTTTATACCAAATACACAGAACTTACTTTCATCTGAAAATATACGTTGTTTCTGGAGGTTTAGTTATGTAGTTATGAACAAATTCATTGCGCTTTCTGCTTTTCACGAGTGAAATGTACGATTCTACCGTGATATCCAGCATTACATAAATTTTTCTAGCGCTTTTATAACGTTTGATTTACATTTACAATAATTTTTGAAGATGTAATTAGAGGATTAACCTTGGCGTTATTGATTATTTTAGCTTTTCCAGGACTGATAATAGTTTTGGATGCCCAGAACGAGGCTAAACTAGATGTTAAAATTCCATTTTTTTTGAAATTGTTTACTGCGCACTGGATAGGCGACGACGTTCTATCAATAGATTGGTCAATTTTTCGAAAACTTTTTCCCCCTTTCCAAAATTTAGTAATTCTTTTTCTTTCCGATACACTAATTTCTTTAACTTTCGTTTAATATTTTTTGATTATTAAAACTTTTAAGCAAAATGCGCCACTGAGCTTGTTAAACAATCAATTATAATAACAAGGAATGGAAACTGAGCAAACAGAAAGAAAAAAACTTCTCAAAAAGTAACGGTACTATCACAAACAAACTGAACGTATACTTTTTAATTGCTTTATTTTCTCCTTGTAACACTTACACCACGTTATCTCAAAAACGAAGAGAGGTATCTGTATTTTTTTTTTTTTTTTGTTGCTTTTTAAACAAAAAATATATGAAAATAAAATTGATTTGAATTACTTATGTTATCACTTTTACAAACTAGTAATGTGTACGCAGACTTTATAGGCTATGTATATGTTGTTTAAAGAATTTATTTGATTTAATGCTTAAATATGTAAAAAATTTATTATTTCTACTTCTTTTGTAGATTGAAGTTTCTTTAATAATAATTTAAAAAGATGTTATAAGAAATTTCTGAAAAAATAGTATTCATAAACATACAATTTTATAGTAGGCTTCTTCTATAAACCTACAATAGTATGAAGAGTTTTGCTTGCTTGAAATATTGGCTACAAAACAATTTAAAGTATTTATTAAATTTTAATGAACATTTTCTCAATATTTAAAGATTTTTAAATTTTTTGTCCAAAAACCCTAAATTTTTTAAACTCTTTCTTTTAACTCATACTCTATGTCTGTCTATCGTGGGTCAATCCCATTCCCCCTTATCCAATTGATCTGAAACTTGGCCAATAGTCTTTTTGTGACTACAGATTAATTTTGGGGTAGGGGGTAGTCACGCACAGTCACGGAGTGACCTAAATGTCATTTTCCCTCATCCGATCGATCTGAAACTTGATCCATACACTAGCTGTGAAAAAAAGTTTAACTTTGACTTAGTCATACACAGTCACGCATGGTCACGCACAGTCACGGGGTGATTTAAAACCAATTTCCGTTTATCCGATCGATCTGAAACTTGGTCGATAGACTTGCTGTGAAAAAAGATTAACTTTGACATAGTCACTTACAGTCACGCGTAGTTACGCACAGTCACCGAGTGATTTAAAACCCATTTCCCCTTATCCGATCGATCAGAAACTTTGCAGATAGACTTGCTGTGAAACCCCATTTCCCCTCAACCAATCAATCTGAAACTTGGTCTATTGACTTGTTGTGACCAAAGATTAATTTGAAAATAGTCACGCAAAGTCACTTACAGTCACGGAGAGATTCAAAACTCATATGCATAAGGAAAGAAAGAGTTTTAATAAAAACTGTGTTTTTATGGGTTATATTATTTTACAAAATAAATTAAAATAGAGGTGTGTATGAAATCAAAATATACCCGAAATTCGAACGTATTAATTTGTATATATGTACATGTTATTGTTAGTTCTATGCTTTATAATATTACGAAATACTCGTATTAGTTGTGAATTTTTTAATTATGTATTTTATTATTTTAATGTATTTTGTTGCGATTAACGAGGTAATTAACAAATTTTCATGTGACACAATAAAAATGAGAGAAAATGAGAAATGTTGCCAGCTAAAAAACACTAAACGTTTAATATTTACTACACTCTTGTTGAATGTTTATGAATACAAATTCTTATTACAGGTTTCTAAAACCATATCTGTGCAATAACAAATGTATACATCAAAGAGGAGATTAGAATTTTTTACGAAAATGTTCTACTAAATACTGTACATATTTCAGTATTTTCACTTTTTAAAACTCATCATACAAATAACAATATTTCGTTCGCATATTCTTGCCATATTCTTGCCTTTTCTTTAATAGTTGCCGGTTTTTTGTCTGAAAGCGAATTTCGGTTGAACTATAAGAACAAAAGTGGAGGGAGGGTATTCAACAATTTCATATTATTCCTTTTTCATTTTTGTTTATTCTTATGTTGTTAATGAATATTTATGCATTGTTTAACTAACCTTAACTAACACTTTTATGTTTGTTATTATTGTAATTATTTAAAAAAAAAAAAATCTAAACACACAAAAACAATAAAGACCAGTCAATTTGCGGGTATTTTTGAGGTAGGATTGTTAATTGTTGATACATTAATAAGTTTTAATTGACGTTGTAAAATTGTAAACCTTTGTAACCACAATAAACTGGCACAAAAGCACAACTCTTTTTGCCATCCATGCAAACTACCATTAATTCCACCATCACTTCCATCAATTCCTGTAACCACGAGTTAGTTGATGTTAATTTGAAATAGATTTTAATTTCATATATTTTTGTAACTAACTATGTAAACTAATTGTAAATATTTCGAAAGCTTATAGTAGCTAAACAGACCATATGTAGTAAAAGCGCAAATTGTTAAACGAGCGATAAAAAAATTATGAATTCAATAAATTAATTAAGAAAATGTAATGCAATTGATTTAAAGAGAGATACATCAGTGGAGATTTTGACGATGAAAACATTTTTTTATGAAACTTATAGAATTCAGTAATGTCAATATTGCACAACAATATTACAATATTGTCATCCCGTAAAAAGTTCCATTGCCTTTAGAGCTAATGAAATCAAAACTGATTTTGTACAATAGTTCAGATACAAGTAGATCTAAAAATGTTTAAAAAAATATTTTAATATATATTTTTATGAACATTTTCCCACGACTTATTTTTTCAAAATCTTTGCAAATAGTTTTAGAATCTGTCGAATTTCTCATAGAGAGTGGTAACCTGATTTGTGTGGACCTTAAAAGAGTTTTTCAGATATAATTCATGAGTTATTTGAACTTTATTTAGATGGTTACAGACGCATTCATTTTAATTATGATATCTCATAAACATTTGGTTAAACATTCCATGTATCGTTTTTTTTTTTCATCATAAAACATGAGATCAAGCTTTTTCAGAAAATATATAAACTATAAGCGAGTTTTGGATTTCGAGTTCGATCGCATTCTGTTGAAGTTTATGCATGTAAATTGAAGAAATTCTGTTTGCGAAAATTCACAATTACGAAAAATTTAAATTTAAATGCGGAAAAGAGCAGAAAATTATCGAATCAAATGAACACGCTTTCTAACAACAACAACAACAACACACAAAAGTAGCAATTTACAACAACAAAACACATTCATATACACACAAATAAAAACTATGTAATTTTAAAAACATTAAAATAGTATCCCCTAGATTAGAAAAATATAGGGTAAAGTTTTCCTCTATTCTCGATGTAAATTTAAACCTCAATGTCATTTTCTCTCGATTTAGATTGAAAAGCCTGTTACAGAAGGTTTGTCGCATCGAACTCGCGATCAATGGGAAATTGATAGAACATCACTTAAATTTGTACGTAAATTAGGTTCTGGTCAATTCGGTGAAGTATGGGAGGGTCTATGGAACAATACCACATCAGTAGCAATTAAGACCCTGAAATCAGGTAGATGAAAAACGTCTTTTGTTAATGTTGAACAACATGATAATCGAATTGATTTTGGTTTCGTTTTCAGGCACAATGGATCCAAAAGACTTTTTAGCTGAAGCTCAAATAATGAAAAAACTACGACACATAAAACTAATACAACTGTACGCTGTATGTACAGTGGAAGAACCTATTTATATCATTACCGAACTCATGAAGCACGGATCTCTACTGGAATATTTACAAGGTAAATTTTTTTAATTTTGATTTCAATTTTCGTACATAGAATTCTTAATCGATCGTTATTGTGAGAAAACATTCCTGTTGAATCGTGCATTCTATTAATCATATGCAAGCACTCAAATTTAATACCATTGATGAAATCCGAGTATCGTCGGTGCACTAGACATTGAAGCGTATTTTGTAACAAAATCATTTCATTTCATATTCCATTGTCATGTATAAGTTTGTCAGTTTAATTTCATTTGTTTAGCTATTGCAGGTAAAGGACGCAGTCTTAAAATCCCGGTGCTAATCGATATGGCTGCTCAAATAGCTGCTGGTATGGCTTACTTGGAATCACAGAATTACATTCATAGAGATTTGGCTGCCCGTAATGTATTAGTGGGTGATAACAATATTGTGAAAATAGCTGATTTCGGTTTGGCAAGGTAAGTTTGTAGACAAATAAATCTCTAATTCGTCTCAATACAATTTTTCAAACTTTCGAGTTTCAATTTGTATAATATATAGTAGTGTTTTGCTTGTACTACTTAAGAGCAAATGGAATGAGATGGTTAGAAAATATTTCGATACTGAGAGTAAATACTAAGATTGTCAGTTATTCGAGTTGACACATTTATCGGTTAAAAATTAATTTTTTATTTATTAAAATTTAAAAACGAGTAAAAATGTGCATATTAATCTAAAACAAAAAATTTTACTCTTCGTTTTTTACAAAATAAGAAATGTTTCTACAATACAGGGATGAAAACGAGATTTTAAAATTCCTACAAACCAGTTTTTTCTAACTTCCATGCTCTCACTCTCTCTTTCTCTCAGATGAATGTGGAACAAGAAAAAGGTTTGCGAAATGTCTGAGAATCTTACTTCTCTTAATCAATTTTGTACTAATTTTGTTTATACTCTGGCGCGAAATCGTTCCTTCTACTCAAAATTTTTATTTAAAATATGTTGCCAAGTAAAAAAAATCAAAAGCCACATATATAAAATTTTTGGACATTTTATTAAATAACTTCTCGGTTCGAATTATTATATTTGTGGTCACAAGCGATAACCGCCCAAGTCGACTTAAGATCGATTTCGATGCTATCCATATTCTACTAACAACGCTTTATATTTACGTGAAATTCCCATTTCTTTAACTCTGTTTTTTAAAAAGTTCTTAATGAAAACATATTGACCTAAGTCGTAATGAAGCCCCATTACATTTATATAATAAGTAATTTTTCTAGAAAGCATGGTATTCGACTTAGGCGGTTAATGCTTGTGTCCACAGATATCAAATAATAAGTACAGTTGTACCAACTTCTACATTCCTGGTATGCATCGCATACTACTGGATAAATTGATCATTATCCGTAATTCAACTATACAATTCTCTTTCTCAACCGAATGTTAATATTGAAGTTCTTATCATGAGGTACTTCATAGGTGCAACGTCGATGCTATATTGAAGAAATACAGCAGAATTGGGCATCAATTGATTGGTCCTAACTACAAGTTAATTTGTATTGAGAAATCAGATATTTATATTATTTTTTTTTTTTGTTGTATTTTGTTACAGACTCATTAAAGAAGATGAATATGAAGCACGCGTTGGTGCTCGATTCCCCATTAAATGGACAGCGCCGGAAGCTGCTAACTATTCGAAATTTTCAATTAAATCTGATGTCTGGAGTTTCGGTATTTTGCTAACTGAATTGGTAACATATGGCCGTATTCCATATCCAGGTTGGTTTCATCTTGCATAGACAATCTTTGAACAATTCGAAACTATGTAATATTCTTTTTTTTATAGGAATGACAAACGCAGAAGTATTAACCCAAGTTGAACATGGTTATCGCATGCCACAACCACCAAATTGTGATCAACGTCTTTATGAGATTATGTTGGAATGTTGGCACAAGGATCCTATGAGACGGCCAACATTTGAGACTCTACAATGGAAATTGGAAGATTTCTATACATCAGACCAGAGTGATTATAAAGAGGCACAAGCTTACTGATAAATGCTTTATGCTGATTCCAAACAAGAACAACAACAAGCATCAAACATAAAATCACGGACCCCCACTATTATCACCACAATAGCAACTACATCACCAACTGCAATGACAACTACAACTACAAATCCAAATCAAACAATTGCTAATTAAACTACAAAAAAAAAAATTTTGACTTTTTGTCATATTTTATTTGTTTGTTTTTTTATTTATTTTTCTTTGTTTGGTTTTTTCGCAATGATACAAGTTTTAGAGACAATTAACTAAGGCACAGTTAAAAAGTTATATATACATAATTCCAAACTCTTAAGCTAATTTTCATAGACTTCATTATAAAATCAACACTAAGAAATGAAATACTACAAGAAAATAGTACAGTAAAAGTTGAGCTCGAAGAAGAAAAAGTCGGACAAAATGTAAATCATGTTAGTATTAGTAAAGTATATAATATGTATGAATTTGCGCTTTTCAAAACAACGGTGATGCATTTGTGTAATTCAATTTGAACAAAAGTTGTTTTTTCTAATTTACAATTAACATTCAACACTCGTTTACTTGTTCGTAAACAATTACAATTATTTTTAGACGAAATTAAATTTTCTTCAAAAAGTTTTCGAAGAACACCATATTGTCACAGTTTATAGATTAAGAAATTCGTAATAAGAAACAAATGCGTTTATAAAATCAATATAAATATATATATATATAAATAATTATATAATATAAATATATATATATATATATATATTAGGGTGGCCCTTAATAAAAAAAAATGTTCAAACTCGGTCCCACCCCCCTAGAAATATGCGAATAGCAAAAAAACTGAGAAATAAAAAGTTTTGAGTCAATCAAAAAAATTTAGAGGTGCCTCAACGCGACTGAAAATTCCAAGTGTGTTTATATGGGAAAAATATGACTTTTTTATCAGATTTTACGAAAAATCCGTTCTATAGTTTAATTGTTTCAACAAGTTGTTGTATGAATCGATATCACTAAATTATCTTTCAGGCTTAAAATGATCCAAAATCAGCAGTATTTGCAAACGATTTGAATTTTTTGACTTTATCGTCCAATACTAGCTTGGAGTCATTTGTAGCGCCAAGTCCAAATTGGTTAATGACGTCAAATTATAAAATCATCATTATCATCAAATCATTTTCCATTTTTGGTTTCACTTCGCAATAGGTTAACAACGTGGTAATAAAACAATACTTCATATCAGAGTACTTATAACGGGTGATTTTTTAAGAGCTTGATAACTTTTTTTTAAAAAAAAACGCATAAAATTTGCAAAATCTCATCGGTTCTTTATTTGAAACGTTAGATTGGTCCATGACATTTACTTTTTGAAGATAATTTCATTTAAATGTTGACCGCGGCTGCGTCTTAGGTGGTCCATTCGGAAAGTCCAATTTTGGGCAACTTTTTCGAGCATTTCGGCCGGAATAGCCCGAATTTCTTCGGAAATGTTGTCTTCCAAAGCTGGAATAGTTGCTGGCTTATTTCTGTAGACTTTAGACTTGACGTAGCCCCACAAAAAATAGTCTAAAGGCGTCAAATCGCATGATCTTGGTGGCCAACTTACCGGTCCATTTCTTGAGATGAATTGTTCTCCGAAGTTTTCCCTCAAAATGGCCATAGAATCGCGAGCTGTGTGGCATGTAGCGCCATCTTGTTGAAACCACATGTCAACCAAGTTCAGTTCTTCCATTTTTGGCAACAAAAAGTTTGTTAGCATCGAACGATAGCGATCGCCATTCACCGTAACGTTGCGTCCAACAGCATCTTTGAAAAAATACGGTCCAATGATTCCACCAGCGTACAAACCACACCAAACAGTGCATTTTTCGGGATGCATGGGCAGTTCTTGAACGGCTTCTGGTTGCTCTTCACTCCAAATACGGCAATTTTGCTTATTTACGAAGCCATTCAACCAGAAATGAGCCTCATCGCTGAACAAAATTTGTCGATAAAAAAGCGGATTTTCTGCCAACTTTTCTAGGGCCCATTCACTGAAAATTAGACGTTGTGGCAGATCGTTCGGCTTCAGTTCTTGCACGAGCTGTATTTTATACGGTTTTACACCAAGATCTTTGCGTAAAATCTTCCATGTGGTCGAATAACACAAACCCAATTGCTGCGAACGGCGACGAATCGACATTTCACGGTCTTCAGTAACACTCTCAGAAACAGACGCAATATTCTCTTCTGTACGCACTGTACGCATTCGTGTGGTTGGTTTAATGTCCAATAAAGTAAACTGAGTGCGAAACTTGGTCACAATCGCATTAATTGTTTGCTCACTTGGTCGATTATGTAGACCATAAATCGGACGTAAAGCGCGAAACACATTTCGAACCGAACACTGATTTTGGTAATAAAATTCAATGATTTGCAAGCGTTGCTCGTTAGTAAGTCTATTCATGATGAAATGTCAAAGCATACTGAGCATCTTTCTCTTTGACACCATGTCTGAAATCCCACGTGATCTGTCAAATACTAATGCATGAAAATCCTAACCTCAAAAAAATCACCCGTTATGTATAGAGACCAAAAAAAATTATGTCTTTAATCAATTTGTTAAAGTTGAAAAAATGTTCATAACATTTAATGACCTAGGGTTTTTTGCACAAAAGTGGTCTGAGACCTTTGTTATTTCTTAGCGAGTTTTTATTCGATATTGAAGTTATATAACTTTTTGAAAAGACATTTTAGTAGTGATATCGATTCATATAACAGCTTGTCGAAAAAATTAAACTCTAGAACGGAATTCTCGTAAAATCTGATAAAATGTCATATTTTCTTCATATAAACACACTTGGAATTTTCAATTGCGTTGAGGCACCTCTAAATTTTTTTTTTATTGACCCAAAACTTTGTATTTCTCAGTTTTTTTTTTTGATATTCGCATATTTCTGGAGGGTGGGACTTTAAATTTAAACACTTTTTTTCCGCTACAATATAATGAAGGGTCACCCTAATATATATACATAGATAAATATCATTATATACATATGTTCATTTTCTGAACATATAATTGTAATAATTTATTTAATAAAATGCCAATTTATATAAACATATATAATTATACTTTTATGTATACATACATACATATATATTTTAATGTGTATATCATACACAGACACCCCACATTCATACATATGGGGTGAAAACAATTATTTTGAAATTTATTTAAATACAACTTTTTGATTGTCAATCGTCTTGTCCATCGTTCATGTTACGTATACAGGAGGATAATTTTTTGTTATTTTCGTTTTTTTCTTTTTCTGTATGAATCAACGTTTTTAAATTGATTAAAAAAAAAATTAAATAAGTTCTTTTTTGTGTTTGATTATTATAAAATAATGTATTATTTATATATATAGTATACATTTATACATTAATAATAATTACTATATTAAATATGTTTCATTATAAAGTCACCTTTTTTTCTAATTATTAATATAAATCAAAAGCAAAACAAAAAAAGGCATATTCATTTACAAGCATTCATCATTTATGTAGTAAAACATATTCATTTATGTATTAGCAATTTATTTAAATTTCAATTTTTATATAAATAATAAAACAAAACCAAGGTAAAAAATTAATAAATACAGATAACATTAATTTAAAATCAATAAAAATTTACTATTTTAATTTCAATTTCGAATGTAAGTTGTCCTTATACATATAAATGAAAAAGAAGGGCATGGATCAATAAAAATCAATTTAAAATTTTTTTAATATTTAATGAAAGTGCTTATTCGATAAGTAACAACGTTTTCATTTAGTAAGAAAAGAATGAAACTTTTAACATTTATATAATTTATTTTTACAATGTACTTTCAAACATTTGATTAAGTATGTAATTTATTCAAAAAATGTATATTTTATCTTTTGATTTTGTTTTGTATTACACCCTTTGTTTTGATTAAATGACTCTAGAGTTATAAAATATCCTAGATATTTCAGAAACCGAATTTCGAATTCTTTAAAATCCATCTTTTTAAAAAATCAATGTTACGAATGTGTTGTTTTAAATCTGGTTTTAAATAACTGATAATAAGTTTTTTTTTTTTTTTTTCTAAATATTATATTTCAATAAGAAAAAATTAGTATTTATTTTCTTAAGAAAAAAAATCTTTAAAAATAAATCAATATCTTAACTTTAAGCGAATACATTTTTAAAAAGTGCAGTTTTAACAAAAGAAATGGTGACCGACCCCTAAAATATTCTCAAAAATCTTTTGAGCCATAAGAAATGTTCTTGATGAATATGTTAGATCAAATCATTCACTTAAAAAACGCTCAGTCATTATGACACTTGCTTGTTTCTTGATTAGACTTTAATTGGATTGATTGAAGAAATCAAATAAAATTTGAAGATATGCTTTTATACGATTTCAGTTTAATCGCGAAAAATAATTAATCAATTGATTAAATAATGTGTGTATGACAAATCCACGTTACGTAGATGTTTAAAATTTCAGAGATCTTGGAAAATAATATCTCATACTTATTTGATCTTACTTTATCTGAGATAACGAAAAACATAAAGACCTTTACAAGATCGTGGATTACAGTACATATAAATCGACTGATTAGTACAAGAAAAGATGCGTTTTCACGTTGCAAAAAATTTAAGTTACCTCAACTTAACACGTTAACGTTTATGACAGCTATAGTTGTCAAAAAAGTTTAAAAATAGCAAATGACAACTATAGTTTCACAAAATACATTGCCTCTAAATATTTCAATGTTGCCCATTCTCACTACCACAGTGGACGGTGCTCACTACATTGATACTTTTTTATACCCTCCACTCCAGTGTGCAGAGGGTATATATAAGTTTGTCATTCCGTTTGTAATAATTAGAAAAAAAAATTTGGACCCCATAAAATATATATATTTGTGATCCTTATAACAACCGGAGTTGATATAGCGATGTCCGTCTGTCCGTCTGTGGAAATCACGATGACGGCATCAATCGGGCAGCTAGGGTGCTCGTTGGCATAAAAAATGAGTCATTAACATCCTGAAAAGTTTGCTATTTAAAATCGTCCAAATCGGTCGATTAGAGCCCGAGATTTGAATGAAGAACTAAAAAAAGTCTTGAAAAAATATAATTTTCTATGTTGTTCTTGTCACGATCACGCCCTCAATAGGACAGCTAGGGTGATAATTTTTAGTGAGAATGATTCACCAAATTCATGGGAAGATTTCTACTTCAAAAATCATTAAAATCGGTGGAACAGGTCCAGGGAAATCTCTGAAAAATTAAAAAAAAAATGAAAAACATGATGTTTTCATATTGTTCTTGTTGTTATTCTAAATGTTGCATTGTTGTCATAGCTGGACTTGTTGTTTTTGTGGTCGTTGTGGTAATAATATAATAAAAACAAACCCTTTGTACATTTTTTTGTCAACTCTGGTAGAAAAATTTAAAAGTTTCCATTGTTTTGGCATCACTAAAAAAAATTGTTAGATCATTTCTGTCATTGCCACGAGCCTGCTTGAAAATTTCAGAGCGATTGGGTCACGGGAAAGTTGTTAAAATCGATCGGGCAGCTAGGGTGCTCGTTTGCATAGAAAATGATTCATTAACATCCTGAGAAGTTTGCTATTTAAAATCGTCCAAATCGGTTGATTAGGTCCCGAGAATTGGGTGAAGAAGTAAAAAAAGTCTTGAAAATATATTATTTGTTTATGTTGTTCTTGTCAGTGGGATAGCTAGGGTACTTGTAATGAAATAGTAATAATAATAAAAAAAATAATATACAATACAAAAAAAAAAGAATATATAAATAAAATAAAATAAAGATAAATGCATTCATAGCATTATAATATATATAAAAGGTCAATGTTTTCTACCCGTAACCGTAACGAGTCAGTTGTTTTTTTTTTTACATGAAAATAATTTAAAACAGTTACCGAACGTAACCGGAACGTCCCAATACTTTTCATGTGAAAAAAAGGCTGACACGTTACGTAACAGTTACATGTCGCTAACTTGTTCTTTACACAGGCTACTGCTTTTGCTGCCAACTTCAGGTCTATTTATATAGTTTCGTAAACATTAAAAGAACTGATAAAATTGTTTCTGTTATTTTTGCTGTAAGTAATAAATTATAAATATACTGAATTGCAAACTAAAATGGATACATATATTGGAGGTGCTTTAATACAAAAGAGTTAACGAAAAAAAAAAAAAAACTCTACAACATCAACAATGACAGTCATGTGTTCTTCAAAGAGAAAAAAACTGCTAGTGTGTTTTGTTGGCTACAAAACAAAAGTAGTGTTGACAATATAACAAAATATGTAAAAGAAATTAGTGCTGTGAAATATTTTATTTTGTTAAAAAAAAATCGCTAAATGAAAGGCTATAATTCCATTAATAATCAAAAGGGGTTAAATTAATTTATTTATTTATTTTTACGTTATACTAATGCATTTTAAATAAGTAAAAGTAATTGTATATTTAAATAAAAATGCATTTGTATTATATGTTGCTGTCGTATTCAGAAAAATCAAGTAGCTGACTATACGACTACAAATGCTGCTGGCAGCAGTCGTCTACGTGTTTCATTCATGATGTTGCATTTTTTTGCGAGGAATACTTACATATATTCTAAATAAAGAAATAATAGTTATTTTCATACTGCGAAATCTATACAAATATATGTACAAATACTATATGTCAAATTTCAAATTTGCAATAATTGATACATTTTTGAAAGAAAATTGTATAATATGAAATGTCTTCAATTTATTTCACAGAAAAAAATTTATTGAGGTGCGTGGATTTTCCATATTTACGGTTTTACTATTTTCGTAATGAGGTTAAATGAGTTAAAAAAAATTTAAAATTTTTGAAAATATTAGGTGAGGATCCTCAAGATGTAATATACGATCGGTCTAAAACTTTTCACTTAGAGCCACAGTTAAATACGAAAAATCAAAAACCCATATATTTTGTGCGTATAGTTTAACATTAAATGTGCTTTTCTTTAATGTCTATATATTTTTTCTCATTCATTTCTGACCATCTTCAATGTAAATTTACCAAAGTTTTTTTTATTGCAATATGTATATAAAACTTAAAAATTTAACATTTTTTATTGTGTATTAACTAAACATCTGCATGAATTCATTCATACAATGAATGCACAACCGCATTCATGAATGATATTCATAACTGTGTGTGCAAAAGACCTTTCAGTTTATCCGAATGAATGCAGCCACTAAAGTTGTGGTTGTACTTCTTTGTGCTTTGTCTGCCGAAGATTGTATTCATTCGTCTCATAAAACGATCGAACTCGAACTCACAACATTCACTAGCACAGAGAACAAAATGACAATAACAATGAGAGCAATGAGTGCACATATTGTGCATTCTCTATATTCTTTCTTTTATCAACACCTACAACGTGTAGACACGTGTTTATGTAAATATTCATATTATTAATTTTTTGTGCATCTGTTTCGGAATGGAGGTAAGATTTATTTTTGTTAAGATAAGTGATAAGTGCCTAATTAAAAATGTTACAATGTAGAATACATCAGATCTATCGATGTTATCAGAACCTTCGTCGGCAGTTGAAGGTTTAAAATATATTAAAGAAAAGATTATACGAGGAGATTATAAAATAATTATCCAAAATGGAAAGAGCAAGGTTTGGGAGATTTTTGGAAAAGTTGACAACGGCGGAAGTTTTATAGAAAACGTTGTGGCCTGCAATATTTGTACAAGTGTTTTCAAATATACCAATAGCACTTCTAATCTTGTAAAGCATAAGTGCTTCAAAAATTTAAAGGAAAGTTTTGAAAAGAGACCCAAGGTAGAAGTTGACCACGATACAAAAAAACAAGTAGTTCGTACAACTACCGAATGGGTAATAAAAAATTGTCGATCTTACAAGATGATAGAAGACGATGGTTTAAAAAAATTTACGGAACTAATGTTATCACTCGGAGCTAAGTACGGACCAAATGTGGATGTAGATAAACTTTTGCCTCACCCCACTACTATATCTAGGAATATCGACAAAGTATACATCACCACTTACGACGCCATTAAATCTGAACTTATAGATCTCAATGCCTGTGGTTATGGTCTTACTTCAGATTTGTGGAGTGACAGTTATCTCAAAATGTCATACTTATCCCTTACAATACATTACATAAAAGAAGGACGGATAAACACTAAGCTTCTTGCTTTTAAATCAATGGATATGGAACCTTGCAGCAGTAAGTATTCGCTTGTCCTAATATTTAGTTATATTATTTTATTTGTTAAAAAATAAATAAATAATACATACATTAAAAAATAATTAAATTATAATAGTTCACATTTTTTTTACTAATCACACAATAAATCACAAAAATTTAAGAAAATTAAATAGTAATAATTACAAAAATTACACAATTTTAAAAAATAACAAAAAAAAAAGTACAACAAAATTACAAATTTTTTTAAAAAAGTCACTAAAATTAAATAATACATTAAAAATAACAAAATTAAAAACTAAATAGTCAAAAGTTAAAACTTAAGGGAAATACAAAATTTAAATAATAATAACACTGTCCAACAGCATTTTGGAATAGAATATGTAGAATAATAAAAGTTATGGGTGACGGTAAAATATGTAGTTGGAATTTAATTATGCTCAACTAAAACATTCTCTCAGACATTAACTTAAAAAATTTTTTTCATTTAGTATAATGCTCCTTTTGACCAAAAATGAAAAGTTTGACCCACTGTAAAAAAATCAGACCAGCTGGATTGTAAGTTTATTCTACAAAAATGATCTACTCAACCTGCCCTTTCAGAATTATAGGGTCGCTATTCTGTTCCAATCAAAAGTCTTAATTTGTTGGACAGTGTAATTAAAATATAATAAAAATTTAAATAATGATAAAAATAATTTAAAAAATAGAAAGAAAGAAAAAAATATAATACAAAACAATACATTTCACTTTTTACGATTATAGCACAAATATATTTTTCTTAAATAAAATCTTTTATCAACTTTCGTTTATATATTTTTGGATTTAACATAGACGACAGGATTCTTCGTAAAGTGACTGCGACCTTAAGTGAGTTCAACTGTAGTCTTGAAAGGGCAATAATCGTTACAGACAGAGGTTCCAATATGAAGGCTGCATTTAGAACAAATGATCATATATATTGCATTAATCATTTATTGCACAATATAGTCGAGAATTCAATTAATGAAAACGTCGAAATTAAAGAGTTATGCATAAAATGCACTAAGCTTGTTAAGTATTTTAAAATATCCGGCGCCAATGCACAACTAAATACAACATTGAAAAGTTTCTCTCGAACTAGATGGAATACTATGTATTACCTATTAAAATCAGTACAAAACAACTGGATTGAAGTTGGCAATATCTTGCAAGAAAAGGATCAACTGTTTAGAATAAATGGAATAAATCTGAACAATATGGCAGCAACTATAAAGCTTCTAAAACATTTCGAAGCAACATCAAAAGAACTCGAAGCAGAACAATATCCGACTTTACATTTGACAATAGTTCATATTTACTATTTAAAAAGAATATGCGAAGCAACTAATGACGATTTAGACTGCATAAAAACTTTAAAGCAAACACTTGGGAGTTTGTTAAATGATGTTGTACTGAATAACATTACAATTTTTCACAAAATTGAAGTGTTTTTGTTTCCCCCAACCAACAAACTTTCGCAGTTTACTGATGCGGAAAAAAGCGAAATTAGGGAACATTGCAAAATAATGATGGAAGGTTTTAGCAGTGAACCAAGTACAGACCAAATAGAAAGTTGTCAAGAATCCTTAACCAACGAAAGGAAACTTCTTTTTTCAGGATTTCTCCAGCCATTAAGTTCATCGAACACTATTGATAGAGTTCAAAATGAATTAATGTTGTACGAGAATTTAAATGAAGTTATGCACAACAATTTTGACGTTCTTCAGTGGTGGGAGTTCAATAAATTGAAATATCCCCTTCTTTACAAGTTAAGCTGCAAAATATTGGCAACTCCTGCCAGTAGCGCCTCATCCGAAAGAGTGTTTTCAAGTGCTAGACACCTTCTTTCTGAAAAGCGTTGCCTTATTGGTTCAAACCCTGTTTCAGTTGGAAAGGTAATGTTTTTACATTCTAATATAAATTAATATTTTTTTTGGTTTTTATTTATTTTATTTAACTTATTTTTAATAATTGAATTTTTATTTACTTTAATGGTATATCCGCTTTCGTTTTTATTTATTTGTTATATTTAACTTTTGTTGTGAATTGAATTTTTATTTAGTTTTATTTGTGTTATATCTCTTTTTGTTTTTATTAAAAATATATAAAAAAAAAATTAAATAAAATGTGTTGTTTTCTAAAATTTATTTGATTAACTCGGGTAATTCGAATAATATTGTTAAATTCGACTGCGCTCTAAACACTCATGGTATAAAACGAATGAAAAAAATACTGCACAACTTCGTAGATGAACTTGTATCAATTGTGTTGTGCCGAGTGTCAATCGTGGTTTGTGTGAATGCTACAAATTGAACAAATTCAAAGCATTCATACTTTAAGCAATTCATGTCTCTTTTGCACTCTCACTCATTGCTTCTCTTTGTAGTGAATTGAATGAGTTTGTGTTATTACTTTTTGCGAGTAACTCATGGGTGTTTTTTTTTGCATTCATGCAGATGTTTAGTATTAACTTATTATTCTGCGATTTTCATTACATCACAAGATGTTACAAATTGGCACTACTGTTTCAAAAACAGAAAACTTCTAAATCAGTTTGAAAACAATTGATCTGTAAAACTGTGTGTGAAATTTTGAAAAAAAAATTACAAATATTAATAAATATAATAATACATATATATTATTCAACTTATAAGTAAATAGGTAAGTTATTTTATTAATTTTGTTAAGAATTAGCACAAAATTTATTTTCCATTTTGCATTTCATTTATAAAGGGAAAATCCATTTTTGTTATATTAAAAAAAAACAGAGTTGCATGTAATTTTTCCGTGACTGCCTCAATAATTGCGTAGATGCCACCACAATATTTTTTCTAATTAAATATTAACCAATATCTAACTAGAATTATGATTTATTCTGACTAAAAAGTTCCAATTAAAAGTTATTCAGCCCAATTATGAATATTCTCAAGGAATTTCTTTCTCACGGAAAATACATATCTCGAGAAAAAAAATTCCTCCAATTATAAATTCCGCGTGAACAAA
Organism: Cordilura impudica; assembly: GCA_963682025.1. Taxonomy (NCBI): domain Eukaryota; kingdom Metazoa; phylum Arthropoda; class Insecta; order Diptera; family Scathophagidae; genus Cordilura; species Cordilura impudica. The sequence goes on from OY821521.1 coordinate 109,602,251, forward strand.
AAATGATTAACTGGCATCATCGAATTTCGAAGCCAGTTGCTTCCCTACAAGAACAGTGACGGTCACTTGACCGGTGATATGACCGTCACTACTGACTGAAGTGTCGGTCATCGCGTAGAACAAAGTTTCTATCACTTTATTAAGGCAAATATGCCAAACCTGACCGAAACTTTTGTGTACATGTGATTTTGCATCTTACTCTAACCTATGAAAGTATGTAAACCATATAATATATATCTGAACTGCTCACTCTACCGCTGTTTATTATTTTATTATTATTTTTTTATTTATTTATTTATTGTATTAAAAATCAAATTAAAAATAAACATTAAATATTAAAAACAACAATATCACTAATTCCGAAACGTGGTGATAACTTTGAGACAATGTTGAAATAGGACAATGGGCTTAACTTAAAACAGATATTTAAACAACTTTGCTGACTTTTCACTCGAAACATCCCTAAACTCAATAGAAATTTCCGGTAATGGGCCTTAGTGCAATCAGTAGTTTCTTAAAGAAAACAATTTATTATAACACTTACATATATATCAACAATTTATATTAAAGCTTACCTTTTGAGTGTTGTGAATTAACAATTTCGGCCAAACCAGATACAATTCATTTGGAAAATTGATGAGTAAATGATGTATCCTTTGTTTGTATAGAACGGTGTGTGAGATATTGTGATAATACCCAGGGCCGGATTTAAACTTTTGCCGCCCTTGGGCACTGAAAAAAATGCCGCCTCATTATTTTTAAGAATTCAAATATCTAATGTATTGCAAATAATTTATTATATATTATATACTTTGATATGACATAAAAAATATTTGTTTTTGTTCTTAGAGGTATACATTTTGCACTCAGCTTGACTCATGTGTGCTGTTTTTATAAGACGTTTGCCAAACGTCACTCAATCATCTGCATGTTGTTGTTGCCGTTACAACAACAAAAACAACATACAGACGATTGAGTGACGTTTGGCAAACGTCTTATAAAAACAGCACAATAATTATAATATAATAATTTTATCACAGGCAAATACGCCTGACTTTTTGAGTTGCGAATTGGTCGATTAAATCCTCACAATCTAAACGTTGAAGCACTTCCGATTCGATGCATAGAATAGCTAAGCTATTGAGTCTATTTGCACTCATTGTAGAACGAAAGTAGTTTTTAACCCTTTTTAAACAAGAAAACGATCGTTCTGCGCCACAGTTTGTTATAGCTAAAGTAATAAATATTCGATATGCGATTTCTACGTTCGGAAATTCAGTGTAAAGGTCGTTTGCTCGCAAAAGTTTCAGAAGATCGGAAGGTGAATTATTTTCCATCGTTTTTTCAGTGCAATAAGCATGGAAGTGCACGAATTCGTCATCCAATGAGAACTCAAGATCTGAAGAATAAATCTTTCTTAAACGTTCAGCTCGTTTACGAATCTCTCTATTATCCAAATTGCCAAATTCAATTATAACTGAGAACTTTTCCTGTATCTTTTCATACGCAACACATCTTTTTCGTAATTCGAAATCCAGATTGTCAAGAATGACATTAAACGTATTGACTCTAAAGTAGTCTCGACCTGACAGTTGCACATCTCCATCCCGTGATTCATCAGCATGTAATTTTCTCTTCCTTTGTCTAGAAACTGTTGTTTTATATTCTTTAATCTCTGAAATATTTAAAGCATTTTTTTCATAGATTTCGAATTCATTTCGCGTATCAGCAACAACTTTAATCAAACCATGATAATCGTCGATCACGTCAGCAATGCTGCAATCAACTTTTTGCAATCTTTGACTAACAGCATTGAATCGCGAGAGTAAAAAATGCCAAAATATTTGCATAAATGCTGTTTCAAGTCGCTCCATTTGAATACGAATACCTTTTGCTTGTTGTCTTGTAATTGCATTTTCGTCAATATCTTCTTCAATAATAATCAATGTCTCGATTATTTCGTCGAAATATTGATTAAGTACATGAACAGCTTCATAACGAGCTGACCATCTGGTTGCAGATAAAGATTTTAACGCGATTCTTTTTCCGGTATGAGATTGTAAAATTTCCCAGCGCTGCGTCGATGCAGTAAAGAAGTTATATAAAGTTTGTACTGTATTAAAGAATGAAGCAGCTTCTGGTGCGCATTCTACTGCGTGAACTCCAACTAAATTCAAAGAATGAGCAGCACAAGGAGCATGTTCTGCTAGATCATTAATTTCATGAATTCTTGCCTGTAAACCTGAATACATTCCTGATACATTGTTAGCATTATCATATGACTGACTTCGACAGTCTGCGAGGTCAAGATCAAAAAACTCAAGAATAGACAATACAGCAACTAGCAAATCTTCAGCTTTATGTGCAGAATTTTCAATAAATATCAGAAAGCGTTCAACAGGCGTTCCATCTTTTTGCACATATCTAATAACAAAAGAAAGTTGGTCAACGTGAGATATATCAGGTGTGGAATCTACAATAATAGCATAATATTTGGCTGATTTAACTTCTTGAATTATGATAGAAGATACTTTTACTGACAAAAGCTGTATAAATTCTTCGTAGATAGTTTTCGATAAGTAACTTGTACTGCCAGATCCTTTATTTCCAAATTTTCGAATATGCTCTTCTAGGAATGGGTCAAAAGAAGCAAGAAATTCAATCAGCATTAAAAAATTGCCATTATTTGGTGAGCCAAACTTTTCATCACTTCCTCGGAATGGAAGCCCTCGAGAAGCTAAGGCTTTAGTAGCAGCGACTACTCTTCTTAAAACATTTCTCCAATAAGAGATTTCTGTCTCTGTTTGTATGACTAAGTCATGGTCTATTCTGTTCTTAGTATCCGATCTTTGCTTAAGGGTTAACATACATTTTTTATGATGTTTTGAGTTTTCATGCTCACCAACACGAACGCCTGCATGTTTCCAATCATTAAATCCGTTTTTGCCATTAAATGAACACTCTCTGTCAAAAAGAAGACAAGCTGCACAAAATACAGAACCTTTACTAACTGAGTAAATGAGCCATGGGCGTGGAACTTTTTCACCGTTGATAAGTTTTCTTAAAAATAGTGATTCTGACAGCCATCTTGAAGTTCCATCGCTGTAATCACGTTTTGTACCGGAGAAATCCAAATTTTTATTTTGTTTACATCCATGGTTAGCTACGTAATCTCTGGTGAAATCGTTTATAACCCATTCTCCTGGATCATCGCTTATCACAATATCCCCATGCTCATTATCTTCTATATTTATTGTTGGAATTGTAGCTTGAAGTTCACTTTCGTGATGGTTATTCTGTGGCAGCGATTTGCATAGTTATCAAATTGAGAAATTTGTGATTCTCTACTTGATAGCAAAGAAATATCTCCAATCGGTATCAAATGGAAGGTACGGAATTGCCATATTAAAAAAAATTATACTAATTTTAGAAATGAAAACAATGTACTTTTTTTAATGTTTCAATTTAATTTCATTATATATTTAACATGATTATGTATGTACATATTTAACATTAAATGTACATATTATGCACATTTTTTAAAATCTAGAATTAAAAATAAATGAATTAATTATTTGTACATTTTTTGAATATTTATATTAAATATGTCATAAATAAGAATTTAAATTGAAAAATTCGACAAAAAGCAAAAATAATTAAAAATATATCAATTAATTATTTGTACCTTTTTGGCATTTTTTAATTTAATTTATTATTTATGACATATTTAAATAATATCTCAAACTTAACACAAATCGTATTCAAGTTGAAAAAATGTTTGGTCTCAAGTGGAGAAAAGTGTTGGATATCCAATTGAGAGTAAAAATGTTTCTCAAAGATTGGAAAAAATGTTAAGTCTCAACTTGATGTCAAGTTGAAAGCAAACAAGGAGAAGAATTGTTCAACCCAAGTTGAGAATTACATATGACATCAATATGAGAACTTAACTTTTCTCCAACATTGGAGAAATAATATTTCAATGCATACTGGGAAATGGCCGAAACTAACACATAAACAGTTTTTTTCTATTTGAAAAACATATGACTGTCATTGTTGCTGTTGTAGAGTTGTTTTTTTTAAATTTTTTTCGTTAAACAGCAATATTTGTGAATTACCGAGTATATTTATTATTGGTTGTCGGAAAGTGAAGTTAATTCTAAAGTGTTAACTTAAATTGTTGAAATAAACAGAAATATAGACATAAATAAAGTTAATACTTTCTACATATATATTTAAAAAAATGCTGATTATTTAAATGATTCAAGTGATATCGCACACAGAATGTTTAGAGTTTAATATGTAAAATAACTGCTCAAACGTGTTGTCCAATGACTTTGCCTCCTCTCGGGATTCTAATAAAAGAAAGGTAGGTTCAATTGGTTTGGCGGCTACAAGTTTAGGTTTTGGAAAGGTAAGTAATTAATTAAATTAAAACTTCAAGTTAATTTTTGTTGTTTCTTTAGGACTCTTCAAAATATGTCAGTGAATTCGTTAGTCCCATTCTCAATTGTTTAAACGATCAATATTTACGTGTCCGGTATTTTGCGTGTGATCCTTGTATAACTTGGTGGCATGTTCCTCCATTATACCCTTCACCGATTTATTTCCTGCTGGAGTCTTGTGACCTATTCCTGTTGGATTGTTTACTAAAAAATATTGTTATAGAATCATCACAAACTTTCAATCTATAAGCTTTTATACCTCTTCTTAAGGAACGCATTTATGTAAAGAATTATATTGTGCGACAATATGTTATATTCTGGATTGCGATTGTGAATGCTGTACCTGAAAATAATATGGTTATCTATTTGATATTATTTATGGACTTTTTATGATGGAAGATAATACACAAGAAATACAAATGTGTGAAACTACGCTGACAGTTTCTTAAATCGATTCGTAATGATTCCAGTTCAATGCGCATGGAAGACACTATAAATATATTGATAATACATGCGCAATCACCAAACTTATTAAGGTAATGCACTGAAATTTTATTAAAAATTCTAGCTAAAAACAAAGAAAATCTTCATTGCAGAATTTTACATTAATCCTTGTATCTGTCTTTCAGTCTATTGCCATAACATGGATACGGGAGTTTGTTTTATTATTTGGTTCGAATGTTTTAGTTTATGCCATTCTACCATGTCTGGAATATAATGTTGATAATATGAAGAATAATAAGGAATGTGCAGTATCCGTAAATACATCGATAATGAAATTAGTTTCTTCAAAAGACCAAAGATCTCAGAATATTTTACAAATTGTTTTATGGAGGTATTATAACAATATCTCACACACGGTTCTGTACAAGCAAAGGTAGCAGTATTTCGATTTTCCAAATGATGTGTATCAGTTTTGGCCGAAATTCTTATTTCACAACACTCAAAAGGTAAGCTGTATTATAAATTTTTTATATATAATTAAGTGTTATAATAAATTGTTTTCTTTAAGAAACTACTGATTTCAATAAGGCCCATTACCGGAAATTTCTATTGAGTTTAATCAATTTATTCAGTGCTAAGTTGCGTACCACTTTGAGGGATGTTTCGAGTGAAGAGTCAGCAGAGTTATTTAAATGTCTGTATAAATTTAAGCCCATTGTCCTGTTTGCTTTGTCTTTATTTCAATATTTAATGTTTGTTTATATTTTATTTTGAATTGCTTGATTTTTAATACAATAAATAAATAAATAAATAATAAATCGTGTTTCATTATAATCAAGCGTGAAATTTCGAAATTAAATTTATTTTAAAGAAAAATTAAATAAAAAATTAATAGCATAGCTATGATGCGAGCACTTGTTTAGGAAATTGGGAATAGCCAAAGGATTGGTAGAAGTCAATTGCGGGCTAAATTTATGGAAAACGCAATCAATGCCTGAATTGGCTTTCATTAAAGTTACAACCGTTTTATCCCGATTTTGACCAAACGTATATTATTTGAAAGGTATTTCTTTTTAGCCGATTTACAGATTTTAAAATTTTTTCCTTTATTTTGAGTAAATTTCATTTAAAGTTGCTACTATCACCTACATAAAATTATACAATACTATGTGTGTGTTTATTAAATTTGTTAATGTGTTTGTAATAAAAAGGAGTTTGTTTTTTTTATACCCTATACCACTAAGTGGTTTGGGTATAATGACTTTGTGCTGCTGTTTGTAACTTCCAAAAATATTTGACCTAGACCCATCTTTTATTATACCGATCGAATCAGAATCACTATCTGATTCGATTTAACGATGTCCGTCCGTCCGTCTGTGTGTCCATGTAAACCTTGTAATCAAACTGCAGGTCGCAAATATGAATATATTTTGATGAAATTTGGTATATAAGCTTCTATCGGCCATAGCATGAACACTATTGAAATTGGTGGGAATCGGTCCTTGTTAAGACCTAGCCCCCCATACAAATGACCCCTATGAAATCGACATAAATTGCCATAAGATCCAAACTGTCATATAGATCTTACTCAAATTGGGTTTGTATGCGTTTATTAGATCCATTAATGAGTAGTCCAAAAATGATCCCTATGGGACAACTCTTAGTCACAGGCCCCATATAGAGCTGCTTCCCGATCTTCACTTAAATCTATCAGAAACAAAAATATTGCGCTGATTCTTCTCAAATTTTGTTTGTATATATTTTTGCAAAATACAAGAGACTTTACCAAACATGGTCAGGATCGGTCCATTTTTGGGCCTAGTCCCCATATATATATGGCATCTGATATGAACTTTTTATATCTGCAGCCAAAAAAATCCCACTCAAATTTGGTTTATGCTTATTTTTTATATCCAGTTAGTTTTGTCTAAGAGATGGGGTCTCTAAACGCATGGTATAGGGTATCGTATAGTCGGTCTATACCGACTATAATTTTCTTATTTGTTTTTGTGTTGAATTATGAATTGGCAAAAATTGATTAGCATATCTTTGGGTCTTTATTTAATGAAAAAATTAAATTTCCTAGAATTTGCACTCGAATTACGAGGGCTGTAATCTGCTAGTATATATAAATAAAGTACTGATTTTTGTTTATACATACTTCATATGAATTTCAAATAAATCAAAGAAATCTTTGCATTCACAATGGCTTCACTGATAGGCAAATTTTCATACATATATGTATTACGAATGATTTCTTTGCAGGCTTCTAACTATTTATCATGAAATACAATTGATAATTTTTAAAAATATTCAATAATTTGTGATGCAATTTATAGTACACAAGTATCTGTAGGAAAAATTAAAGAATATTCTATGGGATAAAAACAAATTTTAATTTGTTATATCGAGTTCATAAACCATTACATTTTAGTGAGTCAGCGATGACAATAGCTATTACATTGATACTGATAATTCTGAAATAAAATTATAGTTCTGAAATTAAATCATAATTTGTCGACACTTTCTGAAATACAATGGAAATGTTATAAAAAAGTTGTTAATTCCAAGACATCTTCGTTTATCGATATATTTTTACTATACCCTCCACTCCAGTGTGCAGAGGGTATATATAAGTTTGTCATTCCATTTGTAATAATTAGAAAACAAATTTTCGACCCCATAAAATATATATATTTGTGATCCTTATAACAACCGGAGTTGATATAGCGATGTCCGTCTGTGGAAATCACGATGACGGCATCAATCGGGCAGCTAGGGTACTCGTTGACATAAAAAATTATTCACTAACATCCTGAGAAGTTTGCTATTTAAAATCGGCCAAATCGGTCGATTAGGGCCCGAGACTGGAATGAAGAACTAAAAAAAGTCTTGAAAAAATATAACTTTCTATGTTGTTCTTGTCACGATCACGCCCTCAATAGAACAGCTAGGGTGATCATTTTTAGTGAGAATGATTCACCAAATTCATAGGAAGATTTCTATTTCAAAAATCATTAAAATCGGTGGAGCAGGTCCAGGGAAATCTCTGAAAAAGTAAAAAAAAAATGAAAAACATGGTATTTCTATATTGTTCTTGTTGTTATTTTAAATGTTGCATTGTTGTCATAGCTGGACTTGTTGTTTTTGTGGTCGTTGTGGTAATAATATAATAAAAACAAACCCTTTGTACATTTTTTTATCAACTCTAGTAGAAAAATTTAGAAGTTTCCATTATTTTGGCATCACTAAAAAATTTGTTAGATCATTTCTGTCAGATCGATTGGGTCACGGGAAAGTGGTTAAAAGCGATCCAAAATTTTTTCGACAAGCAGGCACTACGAGTTAATATAATATATAATATAATATAATATAATATAATATAATATAATATAATATAATATAAAGCAAATAATGCTAAAATACCTAGTTGTTAATAAAAAAAAAAACAATTGGGCAATTCACAATGGGTAATGTATCGTTGTATCTGTTGTATCGTGTATCACTTTACAATAGTGTAAAATTGTTGTTGGTAATTTTCACTGAAAAATCTGATACACGATCCAACTTCATTTGCTATGTTTAGTAAAGGTGCTATTACATGATGTGTTTTTTACATATGTACTGTCAAATTTTCCCACAACAAAAGTTGTACACATCGTGTGATACATATAAAACATTGTTTATGTACAATACATGAGGAAAGTCACATGTACATTTTTCAATTAGAACAGGTTCTATTTTTGCATGACAAACAAGTGAAAATACAACACTGCTTGTGGCGAAAGAAAAACAGAGTACATTTTAAAGATTAATATTGAAAGAAAAATAAATTGTTTAGTATTAATTAACAATTAAAAAATACATAACCTTTTTTTTAACAACAAATTTTTGTAAATTCACAAATTAATTCAGCTGTTGTTTACATTTAGAGGTTATGTCATACGGAAATACATACCCACGTGTGATAGCAAAAATTATGAATCGTATGTAAAAGACAATTTTGACAGACATGAAGAATTTCATATGGATAAAAAAAGTGACAGTACATATGTAAAAAACATTTCGTGTAATAGCACCTTAAATGTTGTATATTGTATCATAACATATCAGTCCCAAGTGAATGCCAGTTTTTATGAAAAGAAAAAACAAATAAATTTTATCAGCATAAACAATTATAAAATAAAATATGGCAAATAATGCAAATAACGCAAATACGTCGATAAGTTTATTTATATAAAAATTAATGTTTATATTTTTAGTATGTATTTTCTCTTTCAGTACCAACCAAAATATTTAACATTTTTTTTTTCATTATAAATAAAAAGCAAGAGGTACGTAACTAAAACTCCAGGGTATATCTCCCGACCAAAAAGCAAACACTGACAAGTGTTTTCTCTTATACAAAATAGCAGAAGCGACGAAGCGATCTTTCCTCGTTGGATCGAAAATTACTAAAGAAAGCGTTTTACAATATGAAAATACAACTGAGTGTTCACAACAAATGATTGTATTGTGTATTTCAATACAACATACAATATACAACACCTGTTGTGAATTGCCCAAATATAAATTTAGCAAAAAAAATTTATGTATTAATTTATTTAAAGAGAAAAACACAAAAATAACCTTTGATGTTGTATTTTTTGTGTGTAATATTTACATATACATACATACACATATTAAATAATACAAATAATATACATATATTATATATATGTATGTATGTATATTCATAGTAACTGCATGTTAGAAATAAATCGGTATATTATTTTATTTACATAAAATTCTGCAATATTTTGTTGTGGGGAAAATACATTTCTTTTGCATTAAAGAGTGTCACTTCAGCGTGACTATGCCACAGTAGATGGCGCCACAATTTTTGTTCTAATTAGCTTTGCAAAAGTTATTTCTATTTTAACATGAATGTCAATATTTTCAACTAGATATCATACAGAACAATGTTAAGAGTATACACGGGCTGGTCTTTTATTTCATACGTTTTTTTGATTATTCTTTTACAAATATGAACATAAGTTTGGCATGTTAACTTTTTGTTGTCTTTACAAAATAGAGTTAACGAGTTCATCAATGAGTTTTTTTGCTTTCAAAACAGTTCTACATAGTTATATGGAACTATTATTCTGCTTTACCTACAAAATATCTGATTGCGATTACATCTAATATTTAAAAATTGTTTATAATTAATAAAGCATTATTATTCACATAAATATAAAATTGCACTTTTTAAATTTTCCGTTCAAATTTAAGAAAATATCAATTCTTATAACAACTGAAATTAAAATTTCCAATTATAAATTAGAAAATATTAATTGGATTTCAGAAAATCATATCAAAACTTCGGAAATAATAATTTTAAATTTAGAAGACATCAATTGCATCTTTAATATATATAAATTTTATTCGTTAAACACAAATTGAAATTCCAAAAAAAAACACCACATATGTTTACATTTAAAAATGTTTACATTTAAAAAAAATATTGCCATTCAGGAGATATTAATAACTTTTCAGTACCGCGATTCAGTAACTTCTTTTAACGATAGTCGAATTGTAAAGAAAAGAAAATTGCAAAATTATCAGTAAAATTTTTAAACGATATTCGCTATTGTTAAAGTCAGCTGTTGTTGTTATCGAAACGACAACCATTTTTGTGTTGTTTATTCAATCGATAAAAACTTACATTTTTAGGTTGAAATGTCGTCATACATAAATAAAAATCATAAAATAGTAAAAATATTTTGCTTTTATTAAAAAACTTTTTTATATAAATAAAAAAATTAAATAGCATATTCAATTCATTATTTCATTTTCAAATAAATAAACAGAAATATTAGTAAAAAAAATAAAGATATTAAACATAAACATAAAATCATCCTGTCAAACACGAAGTAATTTGTTTTTTTCTATTCTTTGTGTTTTTCGCTTATTTTGACAGAGGTGCCACTAGTTTACAATTTAAATAAATAGAAAAACAGATTTGTCGACTGTCGTTAAGATGTATGTACTTAGTGAATCACTTAATCCTTAGTGCAAACAACAATAGCTGTCGATATATTTTGCGATTGTCAGATCGTTGAATTTGAAATTTGCAGAATCGCACTACAGAAAATATTAATTTAAATTCAATGAATTTAAGAAAACCTCAAATGATATTTAAGAATTGCTAACATAAACATTGTTACATAAGGAAACGTAATTTAATGAGAATGTTATTTTTTATATATAAATTTTCACAATTTTTTTTGGATGAAAATTTGAAGTTTTCAGAAAATAAAGATAACATTAAATTATTATTATTAAATTATTTTATTTAAAATGTTTGGGACTTTTGGTGTTTTTGCGTTTTGCATCCCTAATTTGATTATTTATTATTATAAATTTATTCCCTATGTTTTCAAAATATGGCAATATTTTAAAAAAAAGTTGAGAGAGCTTTTTTCTTTTTGGTTAAGGTGCTATTACACGATGTGTTTTTTACATATGTACTGTCACTTTTTTTATCCATATGAAATTCCTCATGTCTGTCAAAATTGTCTTTTACATACGATTCATAATTTTTGCTATCACACGTGCATATGTATTTCCGTATGACATAACCTCTAAATGTAAACAACAGCTGATTTATACCCTGTTTCCATAACACAATTTGTCACAGACGAACGAAAATTTGTGTGTATTTTGTTTTTGTTCTTCATACAAATTTTTGTTCGTCTGTGACGAATTGTGTTATGGAAACAGGGTATTAATTTGTGAATTTACAAAAATTTATTGTTAAAAAAAAGTTATATATTTTTTAGTTGTTAATTAATATTAAACAATTTATTTTTCTTTCAATATTAATCTTTATAATTTACTCTGTTTTTCTTTCGCCACAAGCAGTGTTGTATTTTCATATGTTTGTCATACAAAAATAGAACCTGCTCTAAATGAAAAATGTACATGTGACTTTCCTCATGTATTGTACATAAACAATGTTTCATATGTATCACACGATGTGTACAACTTTTGTTGTGGGAAAATTTGACAGTACATATGTAAAAAACACATCATAACACCTTTATTATTTTATTACTCCATCCGACCTATATGGCCACAATGAAGAAATATTTGGCCAGTTAAAAGAAACTATACAGCCATCTCCAATTAGGACGATTTAATGCATATAGCCACTCTACACAACCATTACCTTTGCAATGGAGGTTAGGGCGAGCTATTTAATTAGCAAAAACTAAATTAAACGAGAAGTTATGTCATATAACCGGAAACGCATGCATATAGGTATATAACCTAAATGCATGGCGATCAGCAACCACGATGACCAAAAAGCAAACACCGAAATAAATCCGAAATAATAGAAAAGACGAAAACCAACCCAAAGAATTTTCTTAAATAATTTGGTATTAAGTTTAACAAATTGTGTACTTTTTCCAATATTTTCTTTACATTTATTATCAATACTCAAACCGAGGTGGAGGGTATTAAAGATTCGGCACAGCCGAATTTAACACTCTTACTTGTTTTGTGTAATAACACTTAAATCGAATTAAAATAACTGGCAGCATTGGCCATATATAAGAGTAACGACTTGTATTTGGTTTAAGTTTGGGGAGTTCTCTTTTTTCTTAAATAAACGAAAGTAAAATCAAATGACAACTATAGTTGTTATAGTTTCATACAAATTCCTGCAGTGCGTAAAGTATTTTTTTTTTTTTTTTTGAGAGGCCATTTGTTTTAAATCTTTGTTTATTACACATATATTTATTTATTTGTGGCGCTTTTTTTTGTTATTTGTAATAGCTTTTCTAACAAATGTGAGTAATTTTATATTTTGATTTTTTATTATTTGTTATTGTTTTAGAAAATGAGCTATAAGGAATTTCATTGAAAACTGCGGAAACTATTGAACGAATCAAAATTGAATGACGAAGATGATAATTTGGACGGTTTAGGTTCAGAAAGAGAATCCGATGTTGATATTTTCGAATATGATGTTGAATATGGTGATGATTCTAATTACTTACCTAACAGTAGCGATAGCGAGGACTCTGAAATTTTAGGTGCGAATGAAAGAAGTTTTGAGAACATAAACGAAAACAACAGTAATTGGACACAGGATACCAAAGAACTTTTAAATTTCCCGTTCAATGAGGATAAATCTGAAATAAAAATTATTACTTTCTACAAAATATATAGCTGAAAACTGCATAAATAATTATGGAAATAATTTATGTATAGAAGAAAATGAATAAATAACAACACGATAAAAAAATAACAGAAGTTTCAAGGAAACACATAAAGCTGAGTTATTCCAGTTTATTGGATTGCGCCTTTTATAGGCACAAAATAAATCACCGAGTATTCGCCATTTATTTGCATTACATCCTTTATATTTTCAACCAATTTTTAGATTCACCATGTCCGGTTTACGCTTTGAAAATTTATTGAGACGTTTCAATTGCCAGAGTCAAGATATCACTTTCATTAGACGAATCTCTTCTTTAATTTCGGAGACGAATTGATTGAAGCAATCCAGTACATCCAACAGCTTGTCCAGAAAAACCACCTTTGTTCATTAGTTGCTTTGAGGATTTTCATAAAAATGTTAACTAATATTTAAATAATATTTTGTGAATACAATATTTTTAATAAAACTTTTAATTCATATTATTGTATTTTTATTTTATTTTTAATTAAAAATATTTCAAAAAATATTTATTTGTTTAATTCAAAAAATAATTAATTATGTATATGTACCTAAAACGATTTGAAAAATTTGACTACAATAGTTGTCATATGCTTAGTAGTGTACTATTTGCCTAATAATGTTAAAATGACACCAACAGTTGTCATTTGAATTGTAACTCACATTAGAGTATCATATACAGTGTTGGTCAGAACAAAAACAACCAAAATGTTATGTTGTTTGTCTAAAATCTTCTTTATCATTTCTTACTCTTTATAACATTACAAATAGAAAGACAAAATAAAATTGTTGTATTTATATATATATTTTTTTTTGGCGAAAAAAAACTCAAAATGGCACTATTTCAGTTGGACAAGAACAAATTAGACAAGAACAAATTGCATTATCTCTACTTTGAAGTTTAACGGCTTATTTTTGCTTTCTCTTTTAATTTAATTTAATTTAAGTTGACTGACAGTAGTTGCGTTGTGAAATTGATCATATTTAAATCAAATCGTCATGGCTCGTGATAAATACTACGAAAACTTAAAAAATTAAATAATTAAGGATTTTTTAAATGGATTTTTTGATTAATAAATCTATAATATCTCGGTTTAATAAAAAAAATAAAATAAAACAACAAAATCTGTAAAAAACATTGCATTTGGGCGGAGCACCACGGAAGACAGAATAAAGGGCAGACCGTCACATTGTACAAATTTTGCAAAAATATCTATTTAAATGAATAAAAACTACTGGTCACTAAACAACATTTGGCAAAAAGGTAGAACTTATTTATTTCAATTCTATTTCGCTAAAATGCTTAGCATATCAATATTTGTAGGCTTAATTTTGCACAAAAATATCAAAATTTAATTTGTTTAACTCTGACGGAATGTGCGCTGTTCGCCACAAGAAAGGAGATCGTTTAAACCCACACTACTGCAAGCCAACTGTGAAGCAAGGCGGCGGATCAATTATGATTTGGGCATGTTTCTCTGGTTTTTGCATTGGACCCTTCCACGAAATATTTCAACACGACAACGACCCGCAACACACTTCGAATCTAGTAAAAGAGTGGGTCGCTGAAAATGGGGTTCAAACACTTAATTGGCCGTCCCAATCACCTGATTTGAACCCCATTGAGAACTTATTTGGCATATTAAAGCGGCGAGTAACTGGTCAGGCTTTCACTTATAAACAACCTTTACAAGAAGCGCTAGAAACTGTCCAGCCAATATTATCAACCACCTTATTGAGTCCATACCACGTAGATTTTGCAAAAATATATGTATAATGGTTCATGTAGTTTACAATTTTAGTTTTATCTTTTTATTTGTAATGCTATAAAGAGTAAGAAATGATAAAGATGATTTTGGAAAAACAATAATAACATGCTTAAAAATACAATAAATGTCAATAGTGATTTTGGTTGCTTTTGTTCTGACCAACACTGTAGCAAATGACAGCAATAGTTGTCAAAAAAAAACTTCAAATTTGAATATATTCTCATTTCTTTTCCGATTCCAAGACTTTTGGTGTTTACGGCATCAATTTATCTTAAAAAAGTTACTTGCCAGATCATGTAAAGTATTGTAAAGTAAACATGTACGCCGATGACGTAGCAAAACTTATAAAAACTTATATAATATTTATAACTGGGAAACTTCTACTGGACTTTGTCTGAATCCCCTCAAGTCCAAATGTCTCATCAGGCTCAAGAAAGCTCTACGTCATAATCTAGACTTTGAAATTGTTCTCAACAATCAAAGGATTGAAATTGTGTCTTCATCATAAAACTTGGGTGTTGTTTTTAATGACACAATTAGTTCGAACAATCATGTAAACGTTGTGGTAGGGAGAACGCATGGTATGCTTAGAACGGTTTGGGCGATTCAATGTTGCACTACATTGAATATAAGAATAATACTTGCAAAATCATACCTAATGTCGATTTTATTATACGGGTGTGAAATTTTTGCTCTATGTGACACAACTAGTAATAGAAAAATATGACCTTCAATAGTATCATAGGTATGATTATGGATTAAAGAGACTTGATCGTATTACCTCGTTTTCAACAAGACTATATGGAATATCGTTTAATATTTAAAAATTAAAGGTGCTAGTCTTATTACACAAAATCATATATCATTATCATACCTTTTCATAGGAAGAAAGCTTGTACCGATAAGATATCGGGGTAAAATGTCTAAATGGTAATTCTACTTTAATGCCGTTTATCTCTGGCACTTACTACCAAATCAAATATAGCAAATCAACAACGCAATACTGTTTCAAAACAAAATAACAGCTAGATTTTCAACGTAAATTGAAATTGTTTGTCACTTATTGTTTTTAGTACACCAATGTTATTTCAACATTTTTTTTTTTATAAAAATCTTACCATTTGATTCTTTTTATATTAAATTATGTCAACTAATTCATTTATTTAGTTATTTATTTTATTTTATTTTATAGAATTTATTTAAATATTTTTGTATACTGTAACATGTGTGTGTCTTTAAAAATTCTCATACTATAATTTAAAAGATGTAAATCTTGTTGTATGGGAAGAACAAATAAAAAACAAGTAAGAGTGTTAAATTCGGCTGTGCCGAATCTTTGATACCCTCCACCTCGGTTTGAGTCTTGATAATAAATGTAAATGAAAAAGTAAACAATTTGTTAAACTTAATACCAAATTATTTCAGCAAATTCTTTGGGTTGGTTTTCTTCTTTTCTATTATTTCGGATTTATTTCGGTGTTTGCTTTTTGGTCATCGTGGTTGCTGATCGGCATGCATTTTGGTTATATTTAATTTTTTTATTTATATAAAAAAGTTTTTTAATTAAAGCAAAATATTTTCACTATATCATGATTTTTATTTATGTATGACGACATTTCAACCTAAAAATTTAAGTTTTTATCGATTGGATAAACAACACAAAAATGGTTGTCGTTTAGATAACAACAACAGCTGACTTTAACAATAGCGAATATCGTTTCAAAATTTTACTGATAATTTTTCAATTTTCTTTTTTTTTACAATTCGACTATCGTTAAAAGAAGTTACTGAATCGCGGTACTGAAAAGTTATTAATATCTCCTGAATGGCAATATTTTTTTTAAATGTAAACATTTTTAAATGTAAAGATATTTCTAAATTTAAAATTATTATTTCCGACGTTTTGATATGATTTTCTGAAACTCAATTAATATTTTCTAATTTATAATTGGAAATTTTATTTTCAGTTTTTATTATAATTGATATTTTCTTAAATTTGAATGGAAAATTTAAAAAGTGAAATTTTGTATTTATGTGAATAATAATGCTTTATTAATTATAAACAATTTTTAAAAATTAGATGTAATCGCAATCAGATATTTTATAGGTAAAGCAGAATAATAATTCTATATAACTATGTAGAACTGTTTTGTAAGCAAAAAACTCATTGACGAACTCGGTAACTCTATTTTGTAAAGACAACAAAAAGTTAACCCCCCAATCTCACATCACACTGAAATTGTAAAATCGTTGTGTACGTATTATCAACGAAAAATTGTTCGAATTAGTCGAATCCATCGCCATTAAATTTTATGCTCAAACATCTGACTGCAATCTCATTTTTAAAATGTTGTCGAAGCGTAAACTTGAAAACATTTGTATACTTCTCTCTCTTATTTTATTTTAAGTAGAGTTACCAAGTTTATTATACAGGCACATGTTTGAGGGAAAATGTTTACATTTATTATTATTAGTATTATTTTAATAATAGTTAATAATATTTATGCTCTATAATTAACAAACTTGCGTTTTTGTATGCGCATTTCAAAAAATAAATCATTATAATAGATTTAACAAGTTAAAACTTTAATTACAATTTTACAGAATCCAGTAAATTTGCATTAAATTTATAACAGGGTAACATTAATCATCGTTAGTGTCTGCCACTATTCGCACGAAAAATTTGGTGCCATTAGTGTGACCACTGCGGAAAATGTGTGTGTATTAGTAAAAAAAATGTGAGTGTATTGAGTTTTTCGAACTTGCAGTGTGATGTGAGATTGGTGGGTAATATGCCAAACTTATGTTCATATTTGTAAAAGAATAATGAAAAAACGTATGAAATAAAAGACCAACCCGTGTATACTCTTAACATTGTTCTGTATGATATCTGGTTGAAAATATTAACATTCATGTTAAAATAGAAATAACTATTGCAAAGCTAATTAGAACAAACAAAAATTATGGCGGCATCTACTGTGGCATAGTCACGCTGAGCAAAATGAAGTGACACTCTGTTATACAAAAGAAATGTATTTTCCCCACAACAAAATACTGCAGAATTTTATGTAAATAAAATAACCGATTTATTTCTAACATGCAGTTACTATGAATATACATACATACATATATATAATATATGTACATTATTTGTATTATATAATATGTGTATGTATGTATATTTAAATATTACACACAAAAAATACAACATCAAACGTTATTTTTGTGTTTTTCTCTTTAAATAAATTAATACATAAATTTTTTTGCTAAATTTACATTTGGGCAATTCACAACAGGTGTTGTATATTGTATGTTGTATTGAAATACACAATACAATCATTTGTTGTGAACACTCAGTTGTATTTTCATATTGTAAAACGCTTTCTTTAGTAATTTTCGATCCAACGAGGAAAGATCGCTTCGTCGCTTCTGCTATTTTGTATAAGAGAAAACACTTGTCAGTGTTTGCTTTTTGGTCGTGAGATGTACCCTGGAGTTTTAGTTACGTACCTCTTGCATTTTAATTTATAATGAAAAAAAAATGTTAAATGTTTTGGTTGGTACTGAAAGAGAAAATACATACTAAAAATATAAACATTAATTTTTATATAAATAAACTTATCGATGTATTTGCGTTATTTGCCATATTTTATTTTATAATTATTTATGCTGATAATATTGTATGTATTTGTTTTTTCTTTTTCATAAAAACTGGCATTCACTTGGAACTGATATGTTATGATACAATATACAACATTTACTAAACATAGCAAATGAAGTTGGATCGTGTATCAGATTTTTCAGTGAAAATTACCAACAACAATTTTACACTATTGTAAAGTGATACACGATACAAGAGATACAACGATACATTACCCATTGTGAATTGCCCAATTGTTTTTTTTATTAACAACTAGGTATTTTAGCATTATTTGCTTTAGATGTTGGTGAATTTTTACTCCCTTTATATTAACTCGTAGTGTCTGCTTGTCGAAAAAATTTTGGATCGATTTTAACCACTTTCCCGTGACCCAATCGATCTGAAATTTTGCAGGCAGGCTTGTGGCAATGACAGAAATGATCTAACATATTTTTTTAGTGATGCCAAAACAATGGAAACTTTTAAATTTTTCTACCAGAGTTGATAAAAAAATGTACAAAGGGTTTGTTTTTGTTATATTATTACCATAACGACCACAAAAACAACAAGTCCAGCTATGAAAACAATGCAACATTTAGAATAACAACAAGAACAATATAGAAATATCATGTTTTTTTTTATTTTTTTTTACTTTTTCAGAGATTTCCCTGGACCTGTTCCACCGATTTTAATGATTTTTGAAGTAGAAATCTTTCCATGAATTTGGTGAATCATTCTCACTAAAAATGATCACTGTAGCTGCACTATTGAGGGCGTGATCGTGACAAGAACAACATAGAAAATTATTTTTTTTTCAAGACTTTTTTAGTTCTTCATTCAAATCTCGGGCCCTAATCGACCGATTTGGACGATTTTAAATAGCAAATTTCTCAGGATGTTAGTGAATCATTTTTATGTCAACGAGTACCCTAGCTGCCGGATTGATGCCGTCATCGTGATTTCCACAGACGGACAGACGGACATCGCTATATCAACTCCGGTTGTTATAAGGATCACAAATATATAAATTTTATGGGGTCCAAAATTTTTTTTCTAATTATTACAAACGGAATGACAAACTTATATATACCCTCTGCACACTGGAGTGGAGGGTATAACAACTCTACAACAGCAACAATGAGTCATATGTTTTTCAAATAGGAAAAAACTGTTTATGTGTTAGTTTCGGTCATTCCCCAGTATGCATTGAAATATTATTTCGCCAATGTTGGAGAAAAGTTAAGTTCTTAAATTGATGTGAAATGTAATTCTCAACTTGGGTTGAACAATTTTTCTCCTTGTTTGCTTTCAACTTGACATCAAGTTGAGACTTAACATTTTTTCCAATCTTTGGGAAACATTTTTACTCTCAATTGGATATCCAACACTTTTCTCCACTTGAGACCAAACATTTTTTCAACTTGAATACGATTTGTGTTAAGTCTGAGATATTATTTAAATATGTCATAAATAATAAATTAAATTAAAAAATGCCAAAAAAGTACAAATAAATCATTGATATATTTTTAATTATTTCTGCTTTTTGTCAAATTTTTCAAAAAATGTACAACTAATTAATTCATTTATTTTTAATTCTAGATTTTAAAAAATGTACATAATATGTACATTTAATGTTAAATATGTACATAGTAATGTTAAATATATAATGAAATTAAATTGAAAATTGAAACATTAAAAAAAGTAATTGTTTTCATTTCTAAAATTAGTATAATATTTTTTAATATGGCAATTCCGTACCTTCCATTTGATACCGATTGGAAATATTTCTTTGCTATCAAGTTGAGAATCACAAATTTCTCAATTTGATAACTATGAAAATCGCCATATAAAAAATGTGCCTTTTAAGTTGAGAAGACTATATTCGAACTATTGAGGGCATTTGAGAATTAACGTTGGAGATTTGAAAAATGTATTTGATCTCAAATGCACCTCAACTTGATAGCAAACAAAAATGTTTAGTGGGACATTTATTGTAGGGTCGTTTGCACACACACAAAAAATAGAAAATAAATTGTCAATAAGCAAAGCAAGTGGCTTCGAAATTCGATGATGCCAGTTAATCATTTTTTGTTCACGCGGAATTTATAATTGGAGGAATTTTTTTCTCGAGAAATGTATTTTCCGTGAGAAAGAAATTCCTTGAGAATATTCATAATTGGGATGAATAACTTTTAATTGGAACTTTTTAGTCAGAATAAATCATAATTCTAGTTAGATATTAGTTAATATTTAATTAGAAAAAATATTGTGGTGGCATCTACGCAATTATTGAGGCAGTCACGGAAAAATTAAATGCAAGTCTGTTTTTTTTAATATAACAAAAATGGATTTTCCCTTTAACAAAATATGGCAGAATTCTTTATAAATGAAATGCAAAATGGAAAATCAATTTTGTGCTAATTCTTAACAAAATTAATAAAATATATATATGTATTATTATATTTATTAATATTTGTAATTTTATTTGACACAATTTCACACACAGTTTTACAGATCAACTGTTTTAATTAGAAAAAATATTTTGGTGGCATCTACGCAATTATTGAGGCAGTCACGGAAAAATTAAATGCAAGTCTGTTTTTTTTAATATAACAAAAATGGATTTTCCCTTTAACAAAATATGGCAGAATTCTTTATAAATGAAATGCAAAATGGAAAATCAATTTTGTGCTAATTCTTAACAAAATTAATAATATATATATATATGTATTATTATATTTATTAATATTTGTAATTTTATTTGACACAATTTCACACACAGTTTTACAGATCAACTGTTTTCAACTGATTTAGAAGTTTTCTGTTTTTGAAACAGTAGTGCCAATTTGTAATATTTTGTGATGTAATGAAAATCGCAGAATAATAAGTTAATACACAATAAAAAATATTAAATTTTTAAGTTTTATATACATATTGCAATAAAAAAAACTTTGGTAAATTTACATTGAAGATGGTCAGAAATGAATGAGAACAAATATATAGGCATTTCAGAAAAGCACATTTAATATTAAACTTTATGCACAAAATATATGGGTTTTTGTTGTTTCGAATTTAACTGTGGCTCTAAGTGAAAAGTTTTAGACCGATCGTATATTACATCTTGAGGATCCTCACCTAATATTTTCAAATATATTAAATTCTTTTTAACTCATTTAACCTCATTACGAAAATAGTAAAACAGTAAATATGGAAAATCCACGCACCTCAAAAAATTGTTTTCTATGAAATAAATTAAAGACATTTCATATTATACAATTTTCTTTCAAAAATGTATCAATTATTGCAAATTTGAAATTTGACATATAGTATTTGTACATATATTTGTATAGATTTCGCAGTATGAAAAGAACTATTATTTCTTTATTTAGAATATATGTAAGTATTGCTCGCAAAAAAATGCAACATCATGAATGAAACACATAGACGACTGCTGGCAGCAGCATTTGTAGTCGTATAGTCAGCTACTTGATTTTTCTGAATACGACAGCAACATATAATACAAATGCTTTTTATTTAAATATACAATTACTTTTACTTATTTAAAATGCATTAGTACAACGTAAAAATAAATAAATTAGTTTAACGCCTTTTGATTATTAATGGAATTATAGCCTTTCATTTTGCGATTTTTTTTTTAAACAAAATAAAATATTTCATAGCACTAACTTCTTTTACATATTTTGTTATATTGTCAACACTATTTTTGTTTTGTAGCCAACAAAACACACTTGCAGTTTTTTTTTTCTATTTGAAGAACATATGACTGCCATTGTTGCTGTTGTAGAGTTGTTTTTTTTTTGATTTTGTTTCGTTAACTCTTTTGTATTAAAGCACCTCCAATATATGTATCCATTTTAGTTTGCAAATTCAGTATATTTATAATTTATTACTTACAGCAAAAAATAATAGAAACAATTTTATCAGTTATGCTTACGAAACTATATAAATAGACTTGAAGTTGGCTGCAAAAGCAGTAGCCTGTGTAAAGAACAAGTTAGCGACATGTAACTGTTACGTAACGTGTCAGCCTTTTTTTCACATGAAAAGTATTGGGACGTTCCGGTTACGTTCGGTAACTGTTTTAAATGATTTTCATGTAAAAAAAAACAAATGACTCGTTACGATTACGGGTAGAAAACATTGACCTTTTATATGTATTATAATGCTATGAATGCATTTATCTTTATTTTATTTTATTTATATATTCTTTTTTTTTTGTATTGTATATTATTTTTTTTTTTTTATTATTATTACTATTTCATTTAATTATTTTTTTCTTTAAATAAATTAATACATAAAAATTTGTTTTTTAAATTATTGGTGAACTTTTACTCCCTTTACTTACTGCCTTTATATTAACTGGTAGTGTCTGCTTGTCGACAAAATTTTGGATCGATTTTTAGCCCCTTTCCCGTCAGCCAATCGATCTGAAATTTTGCATGCAGGCTCGTGGCAATGACAGAAATGATCTAACAAATTTTTTTAGTGATGCCAAAACAATGGAAACTTTTAAAATTTTCTACCAGAGTTCACAAAAAAATGTACAAAGGGTTTGTTTTTATTATATTATTACCACCACGACCACAAAAACAACAAGTCCAGCTATGACAACAATGCAACATTTAGAATAACAACAGGAACAATATGGAAACATCATGTTTTTCATTTTTTTTTTAATTTTTCATAGATTTACCTGGACCTGTTCCACCGATTTTAATGATTTTTTGAAGTAGAAATCTTCCCATGAATTTGGTGAATCATTCTCACTAAAAATTATCACCCTAGCTATCCTATTGAGGGCGTGATCGTGACAAGAACAACATAGAAAATTATATTTTTTCAAGACTTTTTTTAGTTCTTCATTCAAATCTCGGGCCCTAATTGACCGATTTGGACGATTTTAAATAGCAAACTTTTCAGGATGTTAATGAATCATTTTTTATGCCAACGAGCACCCTAGCTGCCCGATTGATGCCGTCATCGTGATTTCCACAGACGGACAGACGGACAGACGGACAGACGGACAGACGGACATCGCTATATCAACTCCGGTTGTTATAAGGATCACAAATATATATATTTTATGGGGTCCAAATTTTTTTTTCTAATTATTACAAACGGAATGACAAACTTATATATACCCTCTGCACACTGGAGTGGAGGGTATAAAATACAAATAGATCTAGCTAGTTTGGTAGTTTGTGCAAATCCAATTGTAAAAATCCGTTTTCAGGTTAACCGCGTGAAATAATGATCAAATCTGCTAAAAATTATTATGTAAGTGCTATGTGAATGCTAAAAGTTTCAGAGCCCTAGCTGGTCGGAAAAATTCAATTACAAGAAGTGAGAGTGTTTTATTATTATTTGTTTAAAATTAATTAAAATTACAAGACATTAAACTAAGTGAACAAAGCATAAAAAGAATACGACAACTTATCTTACATCACAACAATAACATATTAAGATTCAAAATTAAATAGAACAAAGCATAAATGAAATAAAAAATAATATTACAAAAATTAAAAACGCAAAGCATAAAATGGAAACAAAAAATTCTCTCACAACAACAATAACAACATAATAAAAATCAAAATAACAAGTACATACTCCTTAATTGCAATAAACAAAGCACAAAAGATATAGTCAAATTTGCAGTATCTATCTATAATATTAATAGGCTAGCCGATTTCTTGTGACCGATGTTTTGTTCTACCATTTTGTCCGATTTTGACCAAACGTATATTTGAGAGGTATTTCTTTTTCGCGTTTTGCAGATTTACAGATTTTTAAATTTTTTCCGTTATTTTGAGTAAATTGCATTAAAAGTTGCTACTAACACATGCATAAAATTATACATATTCTATGTGTGTTTTATTAAATTTGTTAATGTGTTTGTTAATGAGTTTCTTATCTTCATTCACAATAATAATAAACCAAAAAAGTGTTGGTTTGTGAATTAGCTAAGTTGAAAAATAAAGCCGCCTAAAAATTGCACTCGAATTTCGAGCGCTGGAATCTGCTAGTAACAATAAATACACAATAAAAACAACTTTAAACTTAACATCTGATCTAATTTTTTGTCGAATACAATAAGTGTTACCACATTGCTAATAATAATAATAATGGCTTGTTTGATTAATTGTACCATTAAAGCCCTAAACACATAACTGCGAGTGCGAGAAAAAACGAAAATGAGGCAGCATGATTTTTTCTATATGTGGAAGCGAGATCGATAGTAAAGCTTTTTTGTGTAGCGTTGCCAATTAATTAAATACAATCATAAAAAAATATTTGTTACTTGCTCATACATCCCTCCATCGTCTTCACAGTCTTTATATGTTAAACATTGAGAAGCTATTAAATTTGTTCTACGTAATGCCAATCTGGATGACTCCGTTATTGTTCTTGGAGATTTCAATTTGCCTTCAATTTCGTGGAAGTTCTTACATGAAGAAAAATACTTTGTTCCAACTAAATCAAATGGTAAATGTGATGAGCTTTTTAATATATTTTTTTTTTTTTTGATTTACATCTTTTTCAATTAAATGGAATTCTTTTAATGAAGTTTCTGCATGTGCTCAACCCCTATTTCTATTCCTGAAGATGTATATCACCCTACTATTGAAGTAAATATATCCATTCCATCTGGACTTGTAGACACGCCTAAAAAATGTGTTAAAGTTTTTTGTTTTGCTCAAAAGAATTACACTATGTTTAATGAACTTATAAATAATACAAACTGGCATGATTTATTATCGTTATCTACTGGGACAACTCGTGCTATTGATCAAATGATTGAAGCTTTCTATCACAAGATGTATTCTTTAATTGAGTCATGTGTTCGTAAAAAATTAAAAAATAAAAATTAAAAACTAAAAATTATAAATTATAAATTAAAAATTAAACATTATAATATATAAATTATAAATTAAAAATGAAGTATGAAATATGAAAATGGAAAATTAAAAATTAATAAATATAAAAATTTAAAGTTAAAAATTATAAATTAAACATTAAAAATTGAAAAAAGTATAAATTATATATTGAACTATATGCTTGAAGATAGCGAGTTCCAAAGACGATTGAATTGATATAAAACTGCCATTCGGAAGTCCCGTAGGCTTTACAAAAATAAATTCAATAAGTTTGGTAACCCTCATATAATTACAAACATAGTGTGTGGTTTACACATGAAAGTTTTCTTGCTGAAAGTTGAGTTTATTGTTGAGACGGGAGAGAAGAATGGCAGGGGGTACATACTGTCATGTACTCTGAAATTCTTTTTGTTTCTTGCTTCGTAATTTTCAAAGTAAAGTTATTTTACGTTTTCTATCATTTTTATGATCGTTTGTGTTAAGACAATAATTTGAAATAAAGTTAATTTTAATAAAATAAAATGATAAAATATATATGTAGATAATATGATGAAGTAAACATGAACAAATCTTGAATTTCAATGCAAAAATTTCAGTGTGTAGACACGGATGAAAGTTTAAAAGAGAATTTCAAACAATTTTAAAAAGAAAAATTTCATGTGTAAACCGGGACATACTAACTGTCATGTTAACTACGTATATACATACATAATTTCACATTTTAGAGTAGGCATTTTTGTTTTTTTAATTAAGCAGAGAAATATTATTGCTTTATATCATATGGGCTTAATTTGGTAAAAAGTGTGCTTGTATAAAAATATTTTTTTTGGAATATTTATGTTATTTTTGATTGGCATATCTTGTGTAATCAATTAACCACAATCTAGATTGTGCAATTAATAAAAAGTATTAAGTCAGTTGTCATAGAATATATTGGAACTCCCTATAATATGTTTAATCGCCATATAATAAAAACACTTTTTATTTCGTTTTGAACAGCCGCTTGTGCGACTGTTTCTGTTCACGTTTATTTATATATTGTTAGTATTTTATTTTCATTAACTCTAGGTTAGTATTTTTAAGTATATGTATGTCTGAGAATTAGCTTAGCTTGCTAATTCTCATAAAGATAAATAGAACTATTTTACATGTGTAGAAATGCAAGCAATGCATTTCTCACGCTTTAAGTTTGGTGTGTGCGGATATTGTTACATATAAATGGTTCAAGGTTACCATTTAAGTTACCGTACTGAAGGTAGGATAACTTCGACTTATCAAACACACTGCACCTCCCTTTTACAGAAAAAGAATGATCAATAATTATTTGATCATTCTTTGATATTACTATTAATGTTATTATAATTTTATATTAATATTATATATATATATTTAAATTGAAATTATTATATTATTTAAGATTATGTGTCTATAAGTTTAAATTAAAATTATTAGATTATTTATAATCATTTTATATAAAAGTTTAAATTAAAGTTCCTATTATTTAAAATTTACATAAGGTACTTTCCTTCCCCTTTTTAAAAAAAATTTTTTTTTTTTATATTAAAAAAAATTTTTAAATTTCAATTTTAATTTTCCAATTGTATATTTAAATTTAATTTAAATTTATAGGGTAAGTTATTTAAAATTCTCAATTATATTTTAATCTAAATTTTTTCTATGTTGATTTCATAAATTGTAATATTTTCTAATTCTGTTCTTATGAACTAGAGAAGACCTATCATTTTCGTCCGTTATCCTTACATTTCCTCTGTCATCTACCTCAGTGACTTTGAATGGTCCATTATATAATTTATCTAATTTATGCCCTGTTTCATTTCGAACTAAAACATAGTCGCCTACAGAAACATCTATCTTATTACAGTTCCTGTTGTACTGTTTCTCCCGTACTAACTTTGAATTTTGGAGGCTTTCCATAGCTCTTCTATGAGCCGTTTGCAATCTATACTTGACCTCCTTTGCATAGGCGTCAATATTGTATAGTGGGTCAATTTTACCATTTTCCATGAGTTCAAAATCGGTGGGGGATTTCCCATAGATTAGTTCAAAAGGACAATATTCATGGGCCGTAGACGGTGATGTATTATAACAGTATACAAAAAATTTCATCCACTCGTCCCAGTCAGACTTGTCATTAGATATATACGATCTTAGATACTCGTTAAGAGTTCTATGTGATCTTTCAATGGTTCCCATTGTTTCATGATGATATGCCGTAGAGGCCACTTTATCTATTTTTAAAAGGTCACAAAGTTCCTGGAGAACTTGGTTAACATACTCAGTACCCATATCGGTGAGTATTCTTCCCATAGGGCCGTATGTAAGTACAAAGTGTTCCATAATAGCTTTAGCTACTACGTTTGCACTTTTATTTGGTATAGGTATTGCAACCAAATATTTTGTAAGGTCACAAATGATGGTCACGGCATATTCATTGCCATTATTTGACTTTGGTAATGGTCCAATCGTATCGATAAGGACAATGTCAAATGCTTTTGCCGGTGTTGGAGTTAAAGTTAAAGGTTCTTTGCCCTTCAATCTAGACTTATTCTTTTGGCATTTTTCGCATTTCTTGACATAGCGGGTTATGTCTCGCGTCATGCCTTTCCAATGATATTTCAATCTGACTTTCTTTATCATTCGAGTAATTCCGGGATGTCCTCCATATATGGGGTCATCATGATATCTACGCATTATTTTCAATTTCTCAGAACCGGTCTCAACTTTTAACAATTGTGGGATGAGTACTATTTTCAAATCTTGCAAGATCTTATTTCCATTTATTATAAAATTTTCCTTCCCATGGGTTATAAGCATACTGTCGTCTAGTGACAGTTGCAATGTTGTCAGACCTATATTACCAGCTACTTTTTCAAGCTTTGGAAAAAGAAGACCTAAGTCAACGATTCCATTAGTAACTAAGTCACGCAACTTATATTCGGAAAGTTTATTCTTTCCTTTTTGGATAACAAATTTATCCTTTGTAAAATGCAAACGTGGCATTTTACTGTACTCTTGGGCATTAATTGCCTCATATACTCTCACATTTTCTGATTTATCTTGTGTGCCGGTTTTCCTGGTATTCACACTTTTTTTCTCTTTGTCAGATTGTAGTCTAGTCTTTACTTTCATTATATTCGTAACTCCTATATTTCGTATGTCTGTAAATTCAATCCGCGACAGCGCATCGGCCGCGTGATTTTCTCCTCCCCTGATGTACTCTACTAGGAAGTCATATTCTTCCAAATCTAAGCGCATTCGCGTTAATTTTGATGATGGGTTTCTCATCGAGAATAGGTAGGTAAGTGGTCTGTGATCACTTCTTATCAGGAATTTTTTACCGTACACATATGGTCTAAAATATTGTATCGCCCAATGAATGGCAGCTAGTTCCTGCTCGATTGTCGATTTATTGCTTTCACCTTTAGTGAAAGATCTGGATGCGTACGAAATTGGTAACTGAATACCTTCATAATCTTGGCTCAGAACAGCCCCGCAAGCATGTTTGCTAGCATCCGTTGTTATGCAGAATTCTCGGCTAAAATCTGGATATTTTAGAATCATTGGATTCAATAATTGATTTTTGAGGTATTTAAAGGAATTTTCACATTCCTCTGTCCACTCAAAAGGAATATTTTTCCTAGACAATTTAGTTAGATGCCGAGATGATTCAGCAAAGTTTGGTATAAACCTTCTATAATAATTGCAAAAAGCAACGAAGCGTTTAGCTTCATCACCGTTTTTCGGTGTTGGATAATTTTCAATTATCGAAAATTTGCTATCATCTGGCAAAATACCTTTGTCGGTACATTTGTGTCCTAGAAATGTCACTTCACGACAGAAAAATGAACACTTGTCCGGGTGTAACTTGAGATTATATTTTCTGCACATGCCAAATACCTCTTTTAAATTCTGTAACATATGGTCAGAAGAACAACCAATTACGACTAAATCGTCCATGTATAAGAAAGCTTGGGCTGGAGACAGCCCTGAAAAAGCTAACGACATCATTCTTTGAAATGAATTTGGTGCGATCTTTATACCATATGGTAATCGTTTGAATCTATATGAACCTTTTTCAGTTGAAAAAGATGTAATGTCCCTAGATTCTTCTTCTAATTCAATTTGGTGAAATCCTGATACCAAATCTAAACATGAAAAAAATTTCGCTCTACCTAGTTGATCTAATATATCATCTATGCGCGGAAGTGGAAACTTATCCGCTATAAGTTTCTTATTTATTCCTCTGTAGTCAACGACTAGTCTCCATCGTTTTTGTGTTGTACCCGGTAATGATTTTTTCGGTACCAATAAAATAGGGCTATTATATTCCGACATTGATGGCTCGACTATGTCATCATTTATGAGCTTGTCCACTTGTCTATTTACCTCTTCTTTATGAGAGTGTGGTATTCTATAATTTTTTATGTAGACTGGTTGATTATCATTCAGTCTGAGTTTTTGTTTATAAAAATTATTTGCACTGATTTTCTCAGACTCTAATGCGAAAATGTCTATGTATTCAGAGCATAATTTCCTTAATTTTCCATCGACAAATTCAGGAAAATTTTTTGATAATCTTTTCAATTTTTCTCCATTTTTTCGAGAGTCATTGCTCTGATGGATGAATTCGTAGTCGTTAAGACTTTCTGTTATCAATTGAATATTGGGGATGATTAAGTCTTTGTCTGTTGTATTGACAATTTTAACCATAGGCCTTGACCCTAATGTCACTGTATTCGCAACATAAACACCTTCTTGTAGCATTTGATGAGGAACTAACACCTCTTTTTCATTGAACTGATTATTGATCAATCTAATCACTTCCGATCTTGCTGGAAGGGATATGGAATTTGCATCAGGTGCATTCATTAATGCTATTGATAAGTTATATGGGAAATTATCGGGTCTTAGGATAATTAAATTCTTATCACCCTGAAAATCTAAATTGCATCTATATTTTCTGATAAAATCCATACCTATAATTCCATCGCACGGAATCGGGAAGTCATCCTCGACAACATAAAATTCATGTCCAATGAGGATTTCTTCAATTTTCAAGTCTCCTTCGACTTTACCTATGGTGTTTATTATTCCTTGGCTTATTCCACTAATATTCGTCCTTTGACTTTCATCTATTTGCTCGTTAAGAACTTGTCCGATTTTAATTACAGATATATCGGCACCTGTGTCTACCAAAAATGTGGATCTGCTCTCATTAAATGATGTTCTTATCCTAATATAACTATAGAGACTTAGATTGATATTAAAAATTTTGTCAACTGCGTAATCAGGGGGGTTTGTCCGTTTTTTGAACCTATACTACGAATATTATTAAAATTTTCCCTATTATTACTAATTCGTATGTTATTCCTATTACCCTTTATACGCGTACCATATATATTTCTGCCATTATTTCTAATATGTTTAATATATATATTTTTTCTATTACTTCTAACGCGTCCTCGGCCATGGAAATTACCACTGCTATTATAGGCGAGGGCTTTTCCAGAATTTTGTCTATCACAAACGTTGGCACAACTATTAAGAAATTTTCCAATCACCTCGTATATATCCTTGAAAGTACCTGATTCCATGATCAGTTTGACCCTCTCATTCGAGGTATTTCTAATTATTGCACTAACTGCGGAACGCATGGCATATGTGCTCGCTATCTGGGGTGGTACACCGTCAGATATATAAGCAATTTCTAATTTTACTGTGAGGTCTTCCACCTCCTTAACATAATCATTGGGACTTTTGTTATGTTGTTTCACATTCAACAACTTCGCGGTCACTAATTCGACCGTCTCGCTCTTCACTTTAGCCCTTATTGAACCAATTATTTCGTTAAGAGTTACTTCCGTCGAAATTAGGTTTCTGGCTGTACCCCTTAATTTGGTCTTTACCAGATTTACGGCAAGAGCGTCATGTGTTTCCTTAATGGAATCCACTAATGTAAGGGCATCTAGAAAAGCTGTTAGGTTTTCTGCCCTGCCATCGAAATCGGGTATCAATTTCGAGGCTAAATGTAAAAATTGCACCGGTGTTTGTGCCATTATCTCTAACGGTGGTTCCCTATTATTATCAAAAAAATTCTATTCAATTCAGCTTCCTGAAGCTTTGTCTCAACTTCTTACAAGTGATAATCACCAATAAAGCTAGGGAAATTTATTCCAAAATTATAATAAAGGAAAGCTATTATTTTTCTATACGAAATAATTTAGAATATCTAGAAATATATATGAACAATTCAATATAATGAACATTAAATGTTCACAATAAAATAAAAAAAATTTCGGTAGAAATTTCTGATTTAAAATAATAATTAAATAATTAAAACCTTTATTGGAGATTTGTATTTTTAATAGTTGTAAAAATGGATTTTCTTTTTTTTTTTTCAGTAATTTAAATATGATTACTTCTGTAATTAACAGAAGAAATTCACAGTTTAATTAAATTTAAACTGAGTTTGAAATCAATCATATTTATTCCCTAATAATTAATTTAAACTCAATTTTCATATGAAATAATTTTCAAATATAAACAATATTAATGTAAATATTAAAAAAGATCTTAATCGCCATGATTCGTTATTTGCAAATGGCTTGGCTAGACTAATAAAAATATTAATTAATTTTACATAAATATACATGTATTTATATATATTTTTATTTAAACATTTTAAAAAAAATTTTTAATATCACAACAATTTAAAACTTTTCTCTTTATTATGCTTATATATTCTATATTCAAAACTAAAAAATTACTTTCAATACATTTTAATTAATTCGATTGACAAAAGAAATCACAAATTTCTTGCCATATCCTACTTCATCATGAGGATGAGTTTGGTTTGGCGCTATATAAAAATTGAAAAATTTTCTATTCAAACAAATTTACAAAATATTATGTGGTATATTTTATTATATTATATTATTTCAAAAAAAAATAATTTTTTCATTTTTAAATTTCTTCCCAACTTTAATTTTTTACATTGGTATTTAATAATTTAATATTTAAATTTAAATTTTATCATTTAAACACATTTGGAAATCAAGATTTCAAACATCAACAAAATTTTAATTTCTTAAAATAAAGTAATTAAAAATTGACCACTTATCTTTTATTGCTGTTTTTGGAGCTGTTGCTACTGTTGTGATGAAGTTGCTGCGCCGTTGCTGATGTAATCGATAATGTTGCAGCCCGTGATGTTGTTACTATTGTAATCGTTGGAGCTGTTGCTGACGTTGCGGATGTATCGGCCACACCCGTTACTTCCTTCTACAATTCTTCGGCCGCATTGCATATTAACAATTTTAACAATGATATGCATATATTTGATTTTCTTTAAATTATTAGGACTTACGTATTTGATTTTAATTTTATCATTTACTATTTTCTCTGTCCCACTCAATTATTTATATTAGTTATTTTAGTGTTTATTATATCTTTTATGCTTAGATTTTGTTTATTGGTCATATATGTTTTCAATTGTTTACATAAATTTTTGTTATCTTATGTTTCTCTTATTTATTTATGAATTCTTAAGACTTTCCCGTTTAGCATAGTCACTTGTTTTTGTTTGTTAGGTATAATTATTCTTTTTTTTTTTTTTAAACCCACAGTACAGTTGTTTCTGTTTGTTTGTAAATGAATGCACTAATGGTTTTGTAGGTTCAACATTTAATTAATTTTTTTTCATTTTTATTAAAAAATAATGTTAATTGTTTTAAATCGTTTCAGTAAGTGTCAACTTGTATTTATTTTATGTTGTTTGTGTCCTGGTCCCAGGATCTGGGCCAGGACTTGGCAAGGATCGCCATATAATATGTTTAATCGCCATATAATAAAAACACTTTTTATTTCGTTTTGAACAGCCGCTTGTGCGACTGTTTCTGTTCACGTTTATTTATATATTGTTAGTATTTTATTTTCATTAACTCTAGGTTAGTATTTTTAAGTATATGTATGTCTGAGAATTAGCTTAGCTTGCTAATTCTCATAAAGATAAATAGAACTATTTTACATGTGTAGAAATGCAAGCAATGCATTTCTCACGCTTTAAGTTTGGTGTGTGCGGATATTGTTACATATAAATGGTTCAAGGTTACTATTTAAGTTACCGTACTGAAGGTAGGATAACTTCGACTTATCAAACACACTACATCCCGTTAATTTCAATAGTCAAATGTGAGCATTAAAATGTCTTTAATTTTATATACACTCTTTATTTGAATTGTCAAGAATTCATTCTTTTATTATATGTAACGTAGCTAGAATTTCCGTTAAATTGAATTTATATGATTGTTCTCCGTTAGTTCTCTGTTTTGTTTTGATTCTTGACAACGCATTTGCAATACAACTAACTAGTATAGTTTTAGTCAAGCTGGGGAGAGGTTGAGTTACATCTGCGAAATAAAACACACAACACACACACATATTTTGTACTTTTAAAAACTTAAAATAAAATACTTAATTTATATTAACATTAAAGTGTATCGTGTTATAATTTCGAAACTCAACCAGTAATTGCCGACAAACCCTTTTATTTCGCATTGTATGCCAGCAAATTTGTGTCTGCAAATTGTGAAGAGTTCTTGGAAGTGCCAGAGAAAAAGCAGCCGCTAAGAAGAAGCCCTAGATTCCAGGAAAATATTTAAAGAAGTAGTGAAACAACTGAGGAGAAATTTACTACACCGCCAGTTGCTCCCACAACCTACAATGAGTAACAACAATGAGATAGAAGAAGCCGGCCAGGCAAATGCTGAAAGTAAGGATACAACAAACGCTAATGAAAACGCCAGAACAGTCGACAAAATAAATATATCCAGCCAGGAGAGTATGATGAACACCACGTTGGTCAACACACCTATACATTCAACAGTTCCATCCCAAGAGTGTAACGAATTTTCTAAAAAGAAAAGGCGAACTGGCATAATTCCTTTTGGGGCAGGGCTACCTATAGGAACCGGCCGTGGTCAGGGCTGGGAGTGTGTTCTTGCCCCATCAGAAATATTTATATGTTACATGAAAACTTAATTTAGGTAGCAGAGTATCAAATCAAATAAAAATACCAAAATGATGACATAAAAGAAACATACAAAAAAAAAAAAAATTTTGTTAGATTTATAGTAATTTTTCAGACATATTGCAATTACTACTGTAATTAATATGCAATTTTTAATTTTGTTTAAATGGTGCGTGGTAAAGAAGAAGAAAGCATATATTTCAAAAATTCCTAACTGCACTGTATTCTTAATCGGACCGGTTTCTGGCATTTCAGCCTTCATCAGCGATTTATTGAACATTGTGATAATTGTTATGTTTTAATTGAATAGATTGTTTCTATATGAAAATTTTTTCTACTTAGGGCGGCCGTGAGGTTTCGAACCATGAACCTTCTCACATACACTCGTACTTGCACTTTTTGGTCAGCGCTTTAACACACTCACCTAAAGTCAGGCCTACGAGCAGTGTGGTTAGTTTTCAGTTTTCGTACCATACAGCTTTACTTTGTATTAATTTCAGAAGATACAACTCTGTCCAAACAAACAATCGTTATTTTTGAATTTTGAATATTTTTTGCATTTTTTACTTCTAATTTCCACTATTCTCAGTTTTCGTAAAGGTGCGTTCAGACTAGGCAAATATTTGACCAAATAAACGTAACCCCTAATTTTATGAAAGTTTTATTCAATCTTACATGATGTATAAAAGATAAAATTAAGTTATGTTTTATTATATTAGTAATATTTAATATATTTAACTATATTCTATATCATACATTGTATAACTTAATGAAAATTATACAAGGAAAATTATGCATTATTTAGTGGTTATGCTTATTTGGTCAAATATTTGCGTAGTCTGAACGCACCTTAAGAGTTGTCATATGTGATGTACGGTTTTTTGTACATACCTACATATGCACTTTACATATATTTGAGATGACGCTGTGAAGCGAAGAAAGATTTTTTTGTTTGTTAGATTTATAGTCATTTTTCAGACATATTGCAATTACTACTGTAATTAATATGCAATTTTTAATTTTGTTTAAATGGTGCGTGGTAAAGAAGAAGAAAGCATATATTACGAAAACTGAGAATAGTGGAAATTAGAAGTAAAAAATGCAAAAAATATTCAAAATTCAAAAATAACGATTGTTTGTTTGGACAGAGTTGTATCTTCTGAAATTAATACAAAGTAAAGCTGTATGGTACGAAAACTGAAAACTAACCACACTGCTCGTAGGCCTGACTTTAGGTGAGTGTGTTAAAGCGCTGACCAAAAAGTGCAAGTACGAGTGTATGTGAAGGTTCACGGTTCAAAACCTCACGGCCGCCCTAAGTAGAAAAAATTTTCATATAGAAACAACCTATTCAATTAAAACATAACAATTATCACAATGTTCAATAAATCGCTGATGAAGGCTGAAATGCCAGAAACCGGTCCGATTAAGAATACAGTGCAGTTAGGAATTTTTGAAATATATGCTTTCTTCTTCTTTACCACGCACCATTTAAAAAAAAAAATTGTTGATGCAAATGCAGTAGCTAGTTGTAATTGCTACTCACTCATATACCCAACCACCTTGCTGACTGTAGAGCATTCGGTAGTCAGCCCATATCGAAAATTAAATTTATACTTACATCCCTATATTCACCTTTCGTAATAATTACACAAAAATTTATAGTTTCATATTGAAAATCTTCATTTCACAAATTAATAAAATCAAAAAAATCTAAATTTAATTTATAGTAATGAATGTGAATTATAAAATTAATTGTCATAAAAAAATTATTATCAAATTATTTGAAGTTAAAAAAAAATATATATATAATTTTAACAATGAGAATGGTCACCTTTTTAATTTAACACATTATATTCAAATATTTAATTCATTTGATAAGAAAGGAAAAGCTCAAAGTAATTATAAATTTAAATTTGCAAAAATAATGTTTGACGTTTATAATGTCAAAATTTATTTTAAATGTCTATTTTATTATGATAAATTTTACGTTTAAAAATCCTCTCAATTTAATAACAAAAAAAAAATTTCAGACATTTTATTGTATGTGTTTTTTTCTCCCCCTTTTTTTTCTTTTTTTGTGTAATAAAAATTTGAAAATTAACAATATACAAATTTAATGTAACTTACATTTTATCCAAAGTTATATGCAGGCGCCGGTAGACGTAGAGGATGTTGTTACTGTTAAACTTTAAATTAAATATCAAATTTCAAATTTTGTGTACGTGAAATAATAATATTTAAAATATAATTATGAATTAATTTGAAGTTATGTAATGAAATAAATAAAATGTAAATTATTAATTAGATTATTTTGATGATTAAGTTAAAAGAATTAGATTTTAGATTTAAATAAATAAAAGCAAAAATAATTGAATTTTAAGCAAAAAAAAAAATAATAATAACAAAAAGTTATAAAATTTAAATTTATATATCGATTTCCCGTTAAGACTCAATAGTCCCTTGTAATTTTATTTTCAGAATTGCGTGAATTCTTACGAATATTTTACCATGCAAATAGAATATCTTGTAATGTCCTTGTTAATCTTGATATTTGTATTGTGGAAAATTAACTTTAGTGATATATTGTTATCTTGAAGGCACCAAATTTTAGAAGTCGGAAATGATTTTATTTTTGTGTAAGCCTTTTGGCTACGCAAAAAGAATATATAGGACACACACAAGTAATTCTATTTTAATATAAAAAAAATTGTAAGTTGTTCGTAACAAAAAAAAAATATATCACATATGTATATAATTACCTTGGCCTTCCTCTTTCTTATTATTATTTTCATAAAATTTATGAATATTTATCATAAAGAAAAAAATTTATACCAAAAACAATTATTTTTTCTTTTGACAATATTCGCTGAGTAAAATTATTTATTTTCCACTAATTATTCACTTAGTGTTCACTCTTTGAAAATTTTCCACTAATGAACAATATCTTTCCTTTCCAAATTTGACAAATAAAAAAAATCGACAACAGACAGAACCTATATTAACTAGATTAAAAATAAGAAATAAAAAATCAAGTAAAAAAATTTTTAACAACGACAGTGTTTGAATTTTTATTTCTTTTTTTTTTTTTTTTAAATATGCAAAAAAAATTTATTGAGTAAAATTGGAAAACATCACAAAGCAGATAAACTGCAAAGTCCACTGTAGAAGTTTATCTGAAAAATGTCAAAATGTTAGAATTCTACAAACAAATTAGTAAACAGTTCACACCCAAATATCCTTGGTGTGGTATGTACCTATGTGTCCGCCACTAACATCCTTCAGTTCATAATTAACTTTTCCAATTCTCCTAAGAACTATTGCCTTGATACCAGTAGGTGCAAGTTTAGCATTAAAATTATTGGCAAAAGAACCGTGCGTTCTTTTCGTAAGCTTTCCTTATATTCAATGCAATTGAATCTCTTAATAATCTAAATTCGTCTCTTTTTTCCAATTTAGTGTCCG
The DNA here is from genome assembly GCA_963682025.1 of Cordilura impudica. NCBI lineage: Eukaryota > Metazoa > Arthropoda > Insecta > Diptera > Scathophagidae > Cordilura > Cordilura impudica. The sequence continues at coordinate 109,640,183 of OY821521.1, forward strand.
ATTCAGCCAGAAGTTCTAAATTTCGTAAAATTTTATAGTCTTGTCCATGAGTTAACATATCTTGCCCAAAAACCAAGTTGTATGGAGTTTGACCTGTTGTTTGATGTACACTACTACGAATGGCGCAATTAACACTGCTTAAATAACAATCCCATTGTCGCTGATCATTCCTTATATACGATCGCAATGCCTCATTTATTGATCTATTGACACGCTCGCTAGCATTAGCCTGTGGGCTATAAACTGCAGTAAATTTATGACTTATTCCATATTTATTAATAAATTCTTTGAATTCTTTGGCTTTAAATTGACTACCGTTATCAGTTATAATTACTTCTGGAACACCAAAACAGTTAAATATTTCATCTTGCATGTATTCAATAACATTCTTGGAAATAAACTTCTTCAACGGCTTTAAAAATGTGAATTTGGAAAAGTGATGGAGTATTATGAAAATTCCGATGTTTCCTTTTCTTGTTTTAGGAAATGGTCCAATAAAATCCAAGTATAGTCTTTGAAATGGTCTTTCAGTCTTTACTATTTGTCCTAATGGAGGTCTTAGTGTTGAAGTAGGTGTTTTAGAGGTTTTACATAAGTCGCAATTTAATATATATTCCTTAATGTCTGTCACAAGTCTTGGCCAACCGTCTTTGCTATACCACCATGAGATGCATTCGGGATATCATGAGCTACATATATAATATTTTTTCTTAATTCTGTAGGTACTAGTAATTTCCATGAGTCTGATTCGTCTAAGTTCCCTGTGGTAAAGTCTGTCCTTTTATAAATATATTTATCTATAACTCTATAATCCGGTAGTTCTGTTTTCAAAAAGTCCTCCCTCAACTGTTTATATTCTAGCCCGTCGAAAGCTGAAGAGTTTAGGTCAACTGATGGCAATATTTCTAAGTCCACTTCCGCTATAGTCTGATCATTTTCGAAAGCACGCGATAATGCGTCTGGTACTACGTTGTCTTTACCCTTTCGATGTTCAATGGTAAAATCGAAACCTTGTAGCTTCAGTGACCATCTCGCTAATCGTCCTGCTATATCCTTTTGTCTCATTAGCCATTTAAGACTGGCATGATCGGTAACGACTTTAAATTCTTGACCTTCAATATATGCTCGAAACTTTCTGATAGCTAAGATAACCGCAAGACATTCCAGTTCTGTAATTGAATAATTCCTCTGTGCCTTATTTAATTTTTTTGACATAAATGCAATTGGACGTTCGATCCCCTCAATATCAAGCTGTGCTAACACAGCTCCAACACCATAAGTACTAGCGTCACATTGGAGGATAAATGGTTTAGAGAAATCTGCATGAACCAGAACAGGTGCTGTAATAAGTTTCCCTTTAATTTTTTCAAAGGCCCTTTGTGCTTCTGCAGTCCAAGCAAAAGACTTTCGCTTTGTCAACAAATCAGTGAGGTGAAAAGTTTCAACAGCGTAATCATCAATAAAACGGCGATACCACCCTGCCATCCCTAGAAACTGACGTACTTGTCGAACCGATTTTGGAATAGGAAATTCTGAAATTGCTTTTACCTTATCAGGATCTATTTTAAGCGCACCATTACCTACAATGTATCCTAAATATTGGATTTCCTTAATATCAAAATTACTCTTCTTAATGTTAATTGTTAATTTAGCCTTTCGCAATTGTGTGCTACTTCCTGTAAATGTAGTATTTGTTCGTCAAAGTCCTTTGAAACTATCAATAAATCATCCAAATAAACATAAACGTTAGATTTTAAATTATACGGAATGACGATGTCCATAAGTCTGCACATTGTTTGTGGTGCATTGCACAATCCAAACGGCATTCTCGTAAACTGATACAATGGCCGATTAGGAATTGTAAACGCTGTTTTAGGTCTTGAAAATTCGTCCAATTTTATTTGCCAAAAAGCATCTTTAAGATCTACTTTGGAAACAAAATAAACTGTCCGTCAATATTCGGTATCGGGTATGCGTCTTTAATAGTCACGGAGTTTAGTTTTCTACTGTCTACACAAAAACGTACTTTATTGGCTTTACGATCAACACTCCTGGCGATGACCATGGAGAGCTTGCACATTCCTCAATAACTCCTAACTGCAGCATTCTATCAATTTCGCTGCATAAAATCTTTTCTCTAGCAGGCGAAATTGGATAATACCTCTGTTTAATGGGAGTGGCATTTCCTGTGTCAATTTTGTGTTCAACTAAAGTTGTGCATCCTAAACCGTCCCGTTCCGAGTTTGGAAATGATTCTACTATTCTGTATAGCTCACTTTTTTGTAATGCTGTCAGTGGTATTTTGTTCGTATCTTCGTCCAAAATAATTTCATCTATACGGTCCCCTGTGAAAATTTTAATACCAAATTTAGTCCAAAAATCTATACCACAAATTATGTCCTGTTTAATCGAGGGTATAACTAAAAATTCAAATGTATTTGTACATCCGCTAAAGTCTATTTCTAAATTTACTGTACCTGTAACACTTTGCATATGTCCGTCTGCAGTCCTAACGTTTCCTAAACAACGTCTATATCTTTTGTTCATGACCATAGTTTGACTAAGTTTGCCTCCGATTACACTAGTATTCGCGCCACTGTCCAATAAAGCTAAATGCTGTTTATCATTGATTTTCAACATTAAAAATGGTCTATTGTCATTTACTTTATTAATAATAGAAGAAATGGAACATTTCCTATAAAGTTTCCTCTTCCGATAAAAGTCCCTTATTCTTAATGAAGATCTCTTATGCTTATTTTCCTTAATATCATTAAAAATCATGTGCCTAATTTTGTTATATTCTGCAACTCTAACATGATAAGGTCTTTTTAGTGGATGAATTTTAATAACGTCAGTTTGGGTTGTTAATTTTTGTGCTAATGAACTATCTAGTTTTTCGGATGCCCGTCCTTCGATGATCGGACATCCCTTTGAAAGTTTCCCTGTTTTCTTGAACATTTTGCACACTGTGGTCTATATGTATCCTTTAAACCACATCCATAACAAAATATGGTGCATGGTTCTACACAATCCATAAAACTATGGCCGATTTTAGAGCAATTCCAACATTTACCTGTTTTAGCTACTACACAAATCTCTGTGTCCTCAATGTCAATTTGTTCACTTTCGCAGTCTAATTCCGAAATTTGTCCCTTTTGATTGGAACGTTTGCTAAAGTTTATAGAAGCAAAATCCTTTATGAATTTTTCATGTATTTACGAACTTCCATCCTTAGTTGTGATACATGAGTAATATCGATATGTAATAGTTCGTGCCTTATTTCAGGTCTTAAATTATGAAGAACCGTTTCACAAAGATCACTATCCGTTAGTGGAATCCTAAGTCTATCACAAAGTAACACAACTGCGTCATAAAAGTCATCAAAACTCTCATTAGAGTTTTGCTTTCTGCGACGAATGTCATCTGTTGTGGTCCCTATCTGACCCTACGCGGCTTCGCCTATTATGTTTTAGCGCTGGCAAGCGCCTTTCAACGGTGCCCAAACGGCACCAATGTAGCTGTAGGGAAAGAAAAAGGAAAACAAACAAAACCAGATTCCGTACCAGATAGATATTGCGGCCTCTAGTTTTCATCTGCTGCCGTTATGCACACTCTATTCTTTATTTATACAAAAATCTTATACCTAATCTTAAATTATGAAAATAAAATTAATTGACAAAAATAAACAAACATACAAACAAACAAAAAATAAAATAACATCACAGCAATAATATAATATAAATAAAAATACAAAAAAAAAACAATGACCAGTTTCATGGTCATGGCACACTTTATTCGCTGAAAGAAATGATTCAATCAAAAAACAAGTAAGAAAATTATAGTCGGTCTAGACCGACTATACGATACCCTATACCATGCGTTTAGAAACTCTATCTCTTAGGCCCAACTAACTGGACATAGAAAATAAGCAAAAACCAAATTTGAGTGGGATTTTTATTAATTTTTTTTGGCTGCAGATATGAAAAAGTTCATATCGGATGATATATCTATATGGGGACTAGGTCCAAAAATGGACCGATCCTGATCATGTTTGATAAAGTCTCTTTTATTTTGCAAAAATATATACAAACAAAATTTGAGAAGAATCAGTGCAATATTTTTGTTTTTAATATATTTAAGTGAAGATCGGGAAGCAGCTCTATATGGGGCCAAAGGGATCATTTTTGGACTACCCATTAATGGATGTAATGAACGCATACAAACCCAATTTGAGTAAGATCTATATGACAATTTGGATCTTATGGCAATTTATGTCGATTTCATAGGGGTAATTTGTATGGGGGCTAGGTCTGAACATGGACCGATGGCCGATAAAAGCTTACATACCAAATTTCATTAAAATATATTCATATTTGCGACCTGCAGTTTGATTACAAGGTTTACATGGACACACAGACGGACGGACGGACATTGTTAAATCAACTCAGAAAGTGATTCTGATTCGATCGGTATAATTAAAGATGGGTCTAGGTCAAATATTTTTGGTTGTTACAAACAGCAGCACAAAGTCATTATACCCAAACCACATAGTGGTATAGGGTATAAAAACGAAGTATGTCATTTAAAAACAAGTAAGAAAATTATAGTCGGTCAAGACCGACTATACGATACCCTATACCATGCGTTTAGAGACCCTATCTCTCAGGCCCAACTAACTGGATATAGAAAATAAGCATAAACCAAATTTGAGTGGGATTTTTATTAATTTTTTCGGCTGCAGATATGAAAAAGTTCATATCGGATGCTATATCTATATGGGGACTAGGCCCAAAAATGGACCGATCCTGATCATGTTTGGTAAAGTCTCTTGTATTTTGCAAAAATATATACAAACAAAATTTGAGAAGAATCAGTGCAATATTTTTGTTTTTTGATAGATTTAAGTGAAGATCGGGAAGCAGCTCTATATGGGGCCTATGACTAAGAGTTGTCCAATAGGGAACATTTTTGGACTACTGATTAATGGATGTAATATATACATACAAACCCAATTTGACTAAGATTTGTATGATAATTTGGATCTTATGGCAATATATGTTGATTTCATAGGGGTCATTTGTATGGGGGCTAGGTCTGAACATGGACCGATTCTCACCAATTTCAATAGCGTTCATCCCATGGCCGATAAAAGATTAAATACCAAATTTCATCAGAATATATTCATATTTGCGACCTGCAGTTTGATTACAAGCTTTACATGGACACACAGACGGACGGACGGACGGACGGACGGACGGACGGACGGACGGACATCGTTAAAACGAATCAGAAAGTGATTCTGATTCGATCGGTATAATTAAAGATGGGTGTAGGTGAAATATTTTTGGTTGTTACAAACAGCAGCACAAAGTCATTATACCCAAACCACATAGTGGTATAGGGTATAAAAATGCCACCGTATATGCGGAAACAATATTGCATTACTCTACCCCAATGCAGAACGTTCATAAAAAAAAAGTAACGACTCAGCATATGGGAAATAGAGTTAAATAAACAGCAAAACAAACATACATAGTGCATGGTAATACGGGCGTCACAATGACGAATTGTTTTACGCAAAGTCGCGACTGACATACGTTTGTTTGACCGATCACTTACACTCAAGAAAAAGTGTCTGTGAATTATTATATTATTTATTTATATTATATTTACTCTACTATTATATTATTCTATGTTATTCTATTCTTATAATATATTGCTATTATAATTATTATTATTATTATTATTATTGTTATTACTATTAATATTATTATTATTATTATTATTACTATTATTATTATTATTATTATTATTATTATTATTATTATTATTATTATTATTATTATTATTATTATTATTATTATTATTATTATTATTATTATTATTATTATTATTATTATTATTATTATTATTATTATTATTATTATTATTATTATTATTATTATTATTATTATTATTATTATTATTATTATTATTATTATTATTATTATTATTATTATTATTATTATTATTATTATTATTATTATTATTATTATTATTATTATTATTATTATTATTATTATTATTATTATTATTATTATTATTATTATTATTATTATTATTATTATTATTATTATTATTATTATTATTATTATTATTATTATTATTATTATTATTATTATTATTATTATTATTATTATTATTATTATTATTATTATTATTGTTAATATTATTATTAATATTAGTATTATTATTATTATGATTATTATTATTACTCTGTACTGAATTATAACTAATCTTATACTGTTGTATATTAGTCTATACTTGTGAAAACCTGTTTCACAACACATCTTTTATATCAGAATCAGAATAATAGTCCTTATACTGTCTTTTTAAAAATTCTGTCAGTTGTAGCCATGTAATATCATCACAATTGCGATGGAATCGCCAATACCACTGTAAAGCTTTTCCCTCAAATAAGACGTGTGCGTGTTTACACAAAACTGTGAAATTACCCTGTAAGTTAGCAGAAGTAAGTGTATTCACCTTATAGATAAATTCCTCGACCGAAATATCATTTGATTCACCAGTGAACCGAATTCTCCAGTTTTTGATCACGTTTAAAACTCTTTCTGTATCCCTATCAAACTCTACCGGTAATGTTCCTGATGCCTGCGGTAGTGACTGACCAGGTGAAAAAGTCCTCGCATTTGACAGCGATAAATTACGTATTTCATTCGAAATTTGGTATGAAATTTCACTCCTAAATTCACTAAGAGAATCTGTTATTATTTGTCTAACACTTGAAATGTCGAGCGAAGCTACATTCCTAACCCGTTGCCGAGTCATTGGTCCCCTAACATCTCCTGTCGTTTCATTTGTTGGTTCGCTTCCAACAGCGGCTAAGTTTTCGCAACTACGAGTAATTGGCATTATAAAAACCAGTTGAAATCTAATTAACAAAATTATAAATTTAATCTAAATAAATGCAAGTAAATCTAAAAAAGTAAAATATTATTTTAAAAAAATCCAACTGAATAAAATCGCCAGCTAATAAACAATTAAAGTCAATAAAAATTTACATTACTACTCGGTGAAGTCAACTTTCTAAATATTTAAAAAAAATTCGATATCAATTAATATTGATCCATCAACAATATAGAAATAATAAATACTAAAATATTGAAATAAAATTACATTTCTGCGTGGAATTCTTTGATATATAAAAATCAAACTAAATTTTCCATACAACAAAAACAAAAAAAAAAAAAAAACAAAAAAAATAAAGAAAAGCGATAGAATTTTTGTAATCACAATAAAGGAAGGAATCCAGTATATACTAGGTTACAATATGTCCATTTAATGAGAAGACCAAAAGAAACACAAAAAAAATATAAGCAGATAAGAAATAAAGTAGGAGTCGTAAAAGAATGTATTCACTATACTTACTCTACTATTATACTTACTCTACTATTATATTATTCTATGTTATTCTATTCTTATAATATATTGCTATTATAATTATTATTATTATTGTTATTACTATTAATATTATTATTATTATTATTATTATTATTATTATTATTATTATTATTATTATTGTTAATATTATTATTAATATTATTATTAATATTAGTATTATTATTATTATGATTATTATTATTACACTGTACTGAATTAGAACTAATCTTATACTGTTGTATACTAGTCTATACTTGTGAAACCCTGTTTCACAACATTCCTCCCCCTTTCCACGGAAACGATTCCCACATCGTTTACCAACGATACTGAATTGGCATGTTGCTTCTGCTGCCGCTGATGCTGATGATGATGTTCATGCTGATGGTTGTGTTGATGCTGCTGATGACGTTGATGCTGATGTTGATATTGATGATGATAATGACCGAACTGATGGAGGATAATTCGGCGGCTCTGCCGATGATAAGGATACTACTAATGACGATACGTTCGACAATCGCTGTCTGGTTTACTGGTTGGGCACCACAATGCGTCTTTTTATTCTAGCATACGCATGACCCTTAACCTACGCATGACCCTTAACCTTCATCTTGTCTCACATAACCATTCCTGTGATTCGATTCCAATACAACACCATGACAACCGTTGGCCTGTTTCCTTCATGAAACGGATTCTTGGCCACCTTTTTAGTAAAAACTTACTTTGGCTGGCCGCTTCGTAAAACAAATTTTGGCCTGTCACTTGGATGACGGCATTGGGGACAATACTTTCAGCAACGGATTGTTAATTTCCCGTTAGTCAATTGGTGCTTATTGTGGTATTCAATATAAGATCTGAGCACTCCCCTGATCACCTTCAATGATGAAACTTGTCGCAAACGGTGATCCAAGGCGAAAACCGAAAATTTTCAAATGATTCGCAATGATGGAAATGGTTACGTCATCGCCACAGGAATCGGCTTGCTGCTTTGCCAAACGGATATAATTCAGCTTAACTTTCCTCTTGACGACATCCCTGACAAACTAAACAGGAATGTTGTTTCGCTGGAACCAAACCAATAGCCAATCCATCGCATATAGAATTCTCGATGGATTCGTTCGCAATTCGCCCTTGCATTTGGGGTTGGATCATCAGCTCCGTACAGGCATTCACCCCTATGTCTGTCATGTGACAACCCATCAGACCTGTCAGCCTACTGCTCTCTGCTGCCTCTACCGTTTTCTGGATGACTGTTGCTCCACCTCGTTCCCCGTGGAATTCCCTAACTCTACTAATATAAAAAAATGGAGTATTTTATCTATTGAACGACTAACTAACTATACGTATATTTTCTTCTCACATTTCAGTACAATATTTCCTTTTACCAATAACTTTGTTTTCTAATAATTTTCAAAATTTAATTTGGGAATATTCCCCGTCGTTCACCTAGCTTAAATACTTAGTTTTAAATATAATTGTTTTTTTTTTCTTTTTATGTATGTTAATATATATATATATATTTTTTTTTAGAAATATGTATAGTTTTTTTTTCTAATTAAATATGTATGTTTAATCTTTATATATTTTCCTTTTGAAATATATTTCTCTCAATATGTGTATGTTTAGAGCATATTTTAATGTATTTTTTTTTTTAACAAAATATATTATTTCTTATATTTATTATATTTTATTATATTTTATATACCATTTTTTTTTTTTAATATGTATAGGTTTTTTCTAATTAAATATGTATGTTTAATCTTTATATATTCTATATTACATTTTTTTTTTCTCTTAATATGTGTTTAAATAGATATGTATGTTTGATTTCAAAATCTTCTTCCTTTTTATTTTTAAAAAATATGTGTGCTACTATCTCTTATTTTCTCTCAATATGTGTATGCTTAGAGCATATTTTAATGCATTTTTTTTTTAACAAAATATATTATTTCTTTTTTCTAAATATGTATTCATATTTTCCTTTTTTTTTTTTTGTATGTTAATATATTTTATATACCTTTTTTTTTTTTTTTTTTTTTGAATATGTATAGGCTTTTTCTAATTAAATATGTATGTTTAATCTTTATATATTCTATATTACATTTTTTTTTTTAATATGTGTTTAAATAGATATGTATGTTTGATCTCAAAATCTTCTCCCTTTTTATTTTTAAAAAATATATGTGCTACTATCTATATATTTTCATTGTTTTTTTTTTTTTTTTTTTTTTTTAACGTGTATGTTTCCCATGGGGATATCTCCCATTTTTTTTTTTCTTATTATTTTTGAAATTTTTTTTTTCTTTTTCTCTTATTTTTTTTATGTATTTTTTTTTCTTCTTTTGTATGTTAATATATTTTATATACCTTTTTTTTTTTTTTTCTTGAACAATAGCTATTTAAGGATTAATTCCTTCCTCTCTTTTTCCAAATTCTTTCTTCTACTTATATAATATGTACATAGAGAAGGAGTTTCTGGCAATCGTATGGGCGGTGAAAAATTTCCGGCCATACTTGTTGGGTCGGCACTTTAAGATTTTTACCGATCATCAACCGCTGAAAGGCATTGCGAACTTGAAGGATCAAACTTCAAAGTTGGCGCGCTTTAGACATAAGCTGTCAGAATATGATTTAGAAATCTGGTACAAGCCGGACAAGAAGAATCAGAATGCGGATGCACTAAGCAGGATACCATATTCGACGGAGGAAATACTGATGGTTAAAACTAGGGCCATGTCGAAGGGCGAGGGAAAAAATCATGCGGGGAGCTCAGGTCACGGGAAGGACAAAGAGGTTCACAGCGGGAACAAAGAGAGTAGTGAAAAAGGACCCAGCGATGTTAATGACCCACCGGTCGATGTGGTGGATGATGGCGAACCAAGGTATGTGGTGTTAAAGGATCATAAAGAAATCGTGACAGTGTTAAAGGATTTTCACGATAGTCCTTTGGGCGGTCACGTGGGTGTGCAGGCAACCGTTAGGAGGATAAAGAGGCAATTTCGCTGGGTCGGCATGCACAGGGATATTAAACAATATGTGAAGAAGTGCGTTAAATGTCAGCAAAATAAGAGTGCCAAGAAAACGATCGTCCTCACGGATACTCCTAGTCGACCTTTTCAGAAGGTATATATGGATATGGTGGGACCTCTCCCTGAAAGCACTACGGGTAACAAATTGATATTGACTTTTCAAGATGATTTTTCGAAATTTATGTTGTGCGCAGCAATGCCGGATGGGGAGGCTAGTACTGTGGCGAAAATTTTCTTTAACGAAATTATAGCCAAGTATGGGGTTCCAAGCATGCTGGTCACAGACAATGGGACAAATTTCATGTCAAACGTATTTTCGGATACCTGTAGGCTGTTAGGGGTCAAGAAATTGAACATCACTCCATATCACCCGCAGGCAAACGGCTCATTGGAGAGGAGTCATCGTCCTTTGGCGGAGTACCTGAGGACCTTCGTCAATGAGGATGGCAGCAATTGGGACCAATGGTTGGCACCGGCTATGCATGTGCACAACAACACTGTGCATTCATCTACGGGGCAGACCCCATTTAAGACATTATACGGTTTCGACATTGACTTACCGACCAACCTAAGTAGAAAATGTACACCACTTTACAATACGGATGACCCAAACAAGGTCCTTAAATATCAGATACAGCGCTCGCATGAACTAGTGCGAAAGAATCAGACGAGGGCTAAGTTGTTGTCAAAAAAGGCTTATGACAGGAAGGTAAATGCCGTGTCCTTTGCAGTAGGTGATAGGGTGCTTGTTAGGAACAACAAAATAAGTTTTCACCCATTTGGACTGGACCTTATGAGATAGTTGGGGTAAACAGTCCGGTAACGTCCACGGTGCGCATAAAGGGGAAGAATCGTAAGTGGCATAATAACCATTTACGGGCGTTCCATCAGTGATCGCATTATTTGGTCTGAAATCATTCCATTTAATACACATGTCCATGATGAAGATTTTGTTTTGTTGTTTATTTTAGTAGTTGTGTATTTGAGGTGGTGAGGGGAAGGTTGGGGGTTTACGCGTAACCCGCCGACAAGTATCCCACCAGGAAGCCTTAGTTTTTTTTCATATGGAGGGTGACGCCATGTGTAGCGGGCACACCTCAGTGGTTGAGAATGGTTCAACGGATTGAATCTGGTATGGGGAGTCAGAAGCGAGTCTCGCAAAATTCGCGGCATACACTGTGGGGAGGGTTTTTGCCCAGAATAGCCTCACAGTGGCCCGTTTCCGGTTTGCGGAATGCAGCAGGAAACCGTTCTGCTCCGGAGAAGGATGACGCGTTGTGTGTGGTCATGCCTTATATGGATGGCGGTGTCTAGGAAGGACACGTGCCTTAATTTGTTGTTATTTATTTTGAAGTGTTTTGGGAATTTTAGGTTGGACATGTGTATATAAGGAGGTTTAGATATGGTTTCGGTCGGACCACTGATGGATCGGCTTGCTGGTGTCTTATTGCTGTAGAAATAGGAACAGCTCTGCTGTTGGGCAAAAGTGCTTTTCCGTGCGGATCTGTATCCGAAGCAAATCGCAATTAAGTGAAGGTAATAGTTGATAGTTAGTTTATTGAATGTGGTTGTAGTTTTTATTTATTAGAGCAAAAGTAACTATTCATTAAAATACAGTGATTTGAGTTGTTTTTCTGTCAAAGGTGTAAATGCGTATTGGTAAAGTATTAGCTGAGTATTGGTTTTTTCCCCTATGACATTTTTCTTTTAATATATGTTGGAGATAACCGGAGTTTGGAGTCGTCTGGATGGTCGCCGCACTCCACACAGACGGACGGACGGACGGACATCGTTAAAACGAATCAGAAAGTGATTCTGATTCGATGGGTGTAGGTGAAATATTTTTGGTTGTTACAAACAGCAGCACAAAGTCATTATACACAAACCACATAGTGGTACAGGGTATAAAAATGCCACCGTATATGCGGAAACAATATTGCATTACTCTACCCCAATGCAGAACGTTCATAAAAAAAAAAGTAACGACTCAGCATATGGGAAATAGAGTTAAATGAACCGCAAAACAAACATACATAGTGCATGGTAATACGGGCGTCACAATGACGAATTGTTTTACGCAAAGTCGCGACTGACATACGTTTGTTTGACCGATCACTTACACTCAAGAAAAAGTGTCTGTGAATTATTATATTATTTATTTATATTATATTTACTCTACTATTATATTATTCTATGTTATTCTGTTCTTATAATATATTGCTATTATAATTATTATTATTATTATTATTATTATTATTATTATTATTATTGTTATTACTATTAATATTATTATTATTATTATTATTATTATTATTATTATTATTATTATTATTATTATTATTATTATTATTATTATTATTATTATTATTATTATTATTATTATTATTATTATTATTATTATTATTATTATTATTGTTAATATTATTATTAATATTAGTATTATTATTATTATGATTATTATTATTACTCTGTACTGAATTATAACTAATCTTATACTGTTGTATATTAGTCTATACTTGTGAAAACCTGTTTCACAACACATCTTTTATATCAGAATCAGAATAATAGTCCTTATACTGTCTTTTTAAAAATTCTGTCAGTTGTAGCCATGTAATATCATCACAATTGCGATGGAATCGCCAATACCACTGTAAAGCTTTTCCCTCAAATAAGACGTGTGCGTGTTTACACAAAACTGTGAAATTACCCTGTAAGTTAGCAGAAGTAAGTGTATTCACCCTATAGATAAATTCCTCGACCGAAATATCATTTGATTCACCAGTGAACCGAATTCTCCAGTTTTTGATCACGTTTAAAACTCTTTCTTTATCCCTATCAAACTCTACCGGTAATGTTCCTGATGCCTGCGGTAGTGACTGACCAGGTGAAAAAGTCCTCGCATTTGACAGCGATAAATTACGTATTTCATTCGAAATTTGGTATGAAATTTCACTCCTAAATTCACTAAGAGAATCTGTTATTATTTGTCTAACACTTGAAATGTCGAGCGAAGCTACATTCCTAACCCGTTGCCGAGTCATTGGTCCCCTAACATCTCCTGTCGTTTCATTTGTTGGTTCGCTTCCAACAGCGGCTAAGTTTTCACAACTACGAGTAATTGGCATTATAAAAACCAGTTGAAATCTAATTAACAAAATTATAAATTTAATCTAAATAAATGCAAGTAAATCTAAAAAAGTAAAATATTATTTTAAAAAAATCCAACTGAATAAAATCGCCAGCTAATAAACAATTAAAGTCAATAAAAATTTACATTACTACTCGGTGAAGTCAACTTTCTAAATATTTAAAAAAAATTCGATATCAATTAATATTGATCCATCAACAATATAGAAATAATAAATACTAAAATATTGAAATAAAATTACATTTCTGCGTGGAATTCTTTGATATATAAAAATCAAACTAAATTTTCCATACAACAAAAACAAAAAAAAAAAAAAACAAAAAAAAATAAAGAAAAGCGATAGAATTTTTGTAATCACAATAAAGGAAGGAATCCAGTATATACTAGGTTACAATATGTCCATTTAATGAGAAGACCAAAAGAAACACAAAAAAAAATATAAGCAGATAAGAAATAAAGTAGGAGTCGTAAAAGAATGTATTCATTATAAGCCAAATTACATTAATATCAATTTACGGATCCAAACCCTGATTAATAAATAAATTAAAAGGAATTGGACACAAAAGTTTTCATTATCCATTATCTCCTGTACAAATAAAAATTATAACATCACCCACACTTAAGAAAGGTTCAATAGACCATTAGTCACTAGGTGTCAAAATCAAAAATTTTCTAATGACGATAACTGTGGCCCCACGTTGGGCGTCAAAAATCTCCTGTAACGAATTTTCTAAAAAGAAAAGGCGAACTGGTAGAATTCCTTTTGGGGCAGGGCTACCTATAGGTACCGGCCGTGCTCAGGGCTGGGAGTGTGTTCTTGCCCCATCGGAAATATTTATATGTTACATGAAAACTTAATTTAGGTAGCAGAGTATCAAATCAAATAAAAATACCAAAATGATGACATAAAAGAAACATACAAAAAAAAAAAAAAAAATTGTTGATGTAAATGCAGTAGCTAGTTGTAATTGCTACTCACTCATATACCCACCCACCTTGCTGACTGTAGAGCATTCATATCGAAAATGATATTTATACTTACATCCCTATATTGACTTCACCCTTCGTAACACCGTACAACACTACTTTTAACACATGAACAAGACCTAATACACGTGAAACTAGAGGCCCTCTGGAGTAAAACTGCGTTTACAGTTTGTCATTCCCTCATCATTTGTCCTTTTTAGAGGACTTTAAAGTTTTAAAGGACATTTAAATAGAAAAAAAATATATATATATTTCTACTCATCCTACGATGCTGAGATAAAAAGCAAATGAAAGAGGAGACTCTCCTCAATTTTGCAAAAATACTTGTTTTGTTATATCAGGACAAAAGGACCTTATTGAAGTCCTTTCAAAATTTTGTCCTTTAATATCCTTGAGAATTTCCAACCATTTCATTCAGAAAAAATATATGCTAAGGACATTAATGTACGCCAACACGCTGCTGAATTTCATTCTACTCACTTTGTTAGTTTAGTGTAGAAATAATTTTAACTTCTACTATACAAAAAAAAAAAAAAATTTATATGTAACTCCCTAATATTAACCAATTTTCTTTAAATAAAATCTAACACATGAACAAATGGATATATACATAAAACTGGACCCCCGGTGAATTAATAGTATGTTCACAGTTTTTTATTCGGTGATCCGGTCTCCCTTTAAGAGCGTTTTAAGTTACAAAGGACATCGAAGTTTTAAAATTTGTTTAAATACTTATGTTTGACCTACGATACTGAGAAAGACGTCAAATTTCTGATTTATAAAGCAGGCCACAAAACAATTATCAGATCTAAAACTATTAATGTAGAAACACAATTGGGGCTTTGCAGCTTTTTCCATCCGATTTGACATAAAATAACTGCCGAACAGCACAGCAGTGAGATAGAATCGATTTTATTTTGAGGGCAGTTTTTCTTATGCTCTCATTTTTAGACATTTATGCAAATAAATAGTGTTTTTTTTTGGTTTTTCAAAGTGAGAAATTATAAAATAAGAACAAGTGAATAAAACTGAAAGTGACTATGGAGTGCCCCAATCGCAATAAATTTTGTGTTGTCTGCGGACTATTTGTAGCGTATAAAAAATCGCGAAAAATTACAAAAACCTTTGTGGAATGTTACGAACAATATTTTTTAATTAATTTTGTACCAAAATTATGGTATCAGCCTAAAGTTGTGTGCGGCTATTGTTATCGTGGTATACTAGGTTCGAATTCCGTTAACCGACAACAGCATCCGATGAAATATGTTTACCCAGTGATTTGGTTGAATCGAAGTGAACATGCTTCGGAATCGTGCTACTTTTGCCAATCGCAGCCGCGTACTAAAATGATAAAATACAAATTGCGACATAAAATCCAATACCATAGTTGTGTTTCAGTGAAGCCAGCTGTGTTACGTTATAGAACAAACCCATCTGAAGATCAAATTCCAGATGCCGTTGAAGAGCACTCATTGTGCGCCAACAATGATATTGAATATATCTCGGTCGGCTTTGCTCCTCCTCATTTTATAACACAGGCCGATTTTGATGATCTCGTGCGTGATATAGGTGTAACAAAAAGCAATTCCGAAATTTTGGCATCCCGTTTACAACAATGGAGACTGGTTTCTGAAGATTTTCGCGTGACTTCTTCCCGAAAGCGCTCAAAACAAGTGTCTTTTGATGAATGCTTTAAAGTTGACGATCAAACTGGGATTACGTATGCAGTAGATATTGAAAATCTTTTTGAAATAATCGGCCACCCCTATAATCCGGATGAGTGGCGCCTCTTTATAGATGGTTCTGTGAAGAGTCTTAAAGGCGTTTTTCTACATAACGGTAACACCTTTCCGTCACTGCCTATCGTTTATGCTTCCGAAGTAAGGGAAACATATGCAAACATGAGAAATATTCTTAAATTAATTAATTATGACCTCCATGGATGGGTGATATGTTGTGATCTCAAAGTGGTTGCTATTATAGCAGGGCTTAAAAAGGATTTTCAAAGCATCAATGTTTCTTGTGTCTCTGGGAAGGTAGATATCGTGAATTACACTATACTGATCACGAATGACAGCCCCGCATAACCTATAAGCTTGGAGAAAATAGCATTGATCACATGCCTCTAGTGCCTTCGTCGAAGATTATTCTTCCACCCCTTCATATCAAATTGGGGCTTATTCGAAATTTTATTCGCGCTCTGGCTAGTGAAGGAGAAGCCATGATGCACCTTAAGACGATTTTCCCAAAATTAAGCAATGCCAAAATTGATGCTGGTAAGTTATAAATTAGTATGTATAAACTCAAAGGCTAAAAATACTTCTTTTTCTTAGGTGTACTTAACGGACCACAATTAAAGAAATTAATGAATTGTAAGGAGATTCCGAATTTTCTTAAAACAGTGGAAAAAAGCGTGGGATTGCTTCAAGGATGTAACAACAAATTTTTTGGGCAACAACAAATCAGAAAATTACAAGGAGATTGTCCGTAAAATGGTCCGTAGTTTTGGTGAAATGCGTGTCAACATGTCACTCAAAATACATTTTTTGGATAGTCACATTGATTTTTTCCCAAGCAATTTGGGTGATTTTAGTGACGAGCATGATGAACGAAAATCGGTTAAAAGGAAAAAATACTTCCCATATGTTGGCAGAGTATTGTTGGACACTTTATCGCAATACCAATACTATTCATAAGCGCCAACAGAAATATATACGGTTTACCTGAGAAGGATGCTAATATCCAAATTTTTCGGCCAAGTCGAATTTTACTTTTGTACTTGTTTAATATTAAAAAAAATACTAAAAAAATACTAAAAATACTATTAATTCACCGGGGGTCCAGTTTTATGTATATATCCATTTGTTCATGTGTTAGATTTTATTTAAAGAAAATTGGTTAATATTAGGGAGTTACATATAAACTTTTTTTTTGTATAGTAGAAGTTAAAATTATTTCTACACTAAACTAACAAAGTGAGTAGAATGAAATTCAGCAACGTGTTGGCGTATATTAATGTCCTTAACATATATTTTTTTTGGATGAAATGGCTGGAAAATCTCAAGGATATAAAAGGACAAAATTTTTAAACGACTTCAATTAGGTCCTTTTGTCCTGATATAACAAAAAAAATATTTTTGCAAAATTGAGGAGAGTCTCCTCTTTCATTTGCTTTTTATCTCAGCATCATAGGATGAGTAGAAATATATATATATTTTTTTTCTATTTAAATGTCCTTTAAAACTTTAAAGTCCTCTAAAAAGGACAAATGATGAGGGAATGACAAACTGTTAACGCAGTTTTACTCCAGAGGGCCTCTAGTTTCACGTGTATTAGGTCTTGTTCATGTGTTAAAAAAAAAATTTAAATTTGTCTTACGGTGTAATAATTACACAAAAATTTATAGTTTCATATTGAAAATCTTCATTTCACAAATTAATAAAATCAAAAAAATCTAAATTTAATTTATAGTAATGAATGTGAATTATAAAATTAATTGTCATAAAAAAATTATTATCAAATTATTTGAAGTTAAAAAAAAATATATATATAATTTTAACAATGAGAATGGTCACCTTTTTAATTTAACACATTATATTCAAATATTTAATTCATTTGATAAGAAAGGAAAAGCTCAAAGTAATTATAAATTTAAATTTGCAAAAATAATGTTTGACGTTTATAATGTCAAAATTTATTTTAAATGTCTATTTTATTATGATAAATTTTACGTTTCAAAATCCTCTCAATTTAATAAAAAAAAATTTTCAGACATTTTATTGTATGTGTTTTTTTTCTCCCCTTTTTTTTCTTTTTTTGTGTAATAAAAATTTGATAATTAACGATATACAAATTTAATGTAACTTACATTTTATCCAAAGTTATATGCAGGCGCCGGTAGACGTAGAGGATGTTGTTACTGTTAAACTTTAAATTAAATATCAAATTTCAAATTTTGTGTACGTGAAATAATATTTAAAATATAATTATGAATTAATTTGAAGTTATGTAATGAAATAAATAAAATGTAAATTATTAATTAGATTATTTTGATGATTAAGTTAAAAGAATTAGATTTTAGATTTAAATAAATAAAAGCAAAAATAATTGAATTTTAAGCAAAAAAAAAAAATAAAAATAACAAAAAGTTATAAAATTTAAATTTATATATCGATTTCCCGTTAAGACTCAATAGTCCCTTGTAATTTTATTTTCAGAATTGCGTGAATTCTTACGAATATTTTACCATGCAAATAGAATATCTTGTAATGTCCTTGTTAATCTTTATATTTGTGTTGTGGAAAATTAACTTTAGTGATGTATTATGCTAAAAAAAATAAAAGTTATTTTTCAGTTGCAAACCTGGGAAAAACGAACAAAATTCGGCAAAAAAAACAAGAAGCGGATGGGTAATTTTGATACTGAGCTTAAAAAGCGTTTAGCAGGCCAAATAAAGCAGAACCGAAGAATTGATTTGTTTTCAATTTCACAATTCTTAATAATTGACAGAAAACTGCTGATTTCTAGCGTTGCACTGAAAGGTACTTTTGTGCTTTTTTTTTCTTTAAGAAATATATGAAAATTTTCTGTTAAGATTCCTTAACAAGCTGGTACAGCTCTTAACAAAAAAAAATATCACATATGTATATAATTACCTTGGCCTTCCTCTTTCTTATTATTATTTTCATAAAATTTATGAATATTTATCATAAAGAAAAAAATTTATACCAAAAACAATTATTTTTTCTTTTGACAATATTCGCTGAGTAAAATTATTTATTTTCCACTAATTATTCACTTGGTGTTCACTCTTTGAAAATTCTACACTAATGAACAATATCTTTCCTTTCCAAATTTGACAAATAAAAAAAATCGACAACAGACAGAAACTATATTAACTAGATTAAAAATAAGAAATAAAAAATCAAGTAAAAAAATTTTTAACAACAGTGTTTGAATTTTAATTTCTTTTCTTTTTTTTTTTTTTTTAAATATGCAAAAAAAAATTTATTGAGTAAAATTGGAAAACATCACAAGAGGTAGTGTCCAACCTACAGATGCAGATAGATTAATTGCAAAAAATGCTGTACAATTCATTGCAGTTGCAGCACCATCAAAATGTAACGGGTAAAAACAATCATCAATCGACGTCGCAGTATGCATCGTCAACAAAGCATGCTGTGACACGCCAACAACGATCGTTTGAGAAAGCACAATTTGAATTTGATGCATATGCAAATGGCAATGCTGTGGTAAGTGGCACTGTCAATCGAAGTGGCAACGATCAACATTGTTTGTACAACCCTTATCCAAGTGTCACCTATCATCATAATGTGAATGACAACTTCAGTCAGAATGCAGGTGGCAGCTCGCAACAAAATGAAAATTTGAATTTAAGATATAACAACAATATGCAAAATCCAATTGGAAATAACTACACGTCAAGTGAAATTTAGTGAAAATTTACAGCCAAGAGTGCCGAACGTTATGAATGTTAGGCACAATCGTTTTTTACCAAGAAAATTGCAAGATTTACCCCATTTTAATGGAGACCCAGAATTGTGACTAATATTTTCAATAGACGTATAATCGTATAATCAATAGACGAATGAATATGGATATACGAATTTTGAAAATTGTCAAAGACTACAAAAGAGACTTAGAGTTTCGTTTCGGTCGTCCAGAACAATTGGTAGCCAGCCAATTTAGGGACATAAGAGAAGTATCCCCCATTACTGAATCAGCAGTGGGAAAATTTATATCATTTGCTACTAAAGTTAAAAATATATCTACCTTTTTACAGTCTGCTGGTGCTCAACAACATCTAGCAAATCCCACCTTAATTGATGAATTGGTTTCCAAGCTGCCTATGAGTAGGAAAATTGAGTGGGCAAGATATTCCGCCCCTATTAAGCCTTACCCTACCGTAATTAATTTTAGCAGCTGGATAAATGAAACCACCAATATATTAAGTATGATTTCTGAGAATAAACCGGATCAACCCGACACAAAACCTTAAACCGTAATGCATACAAATATTTCTTCAGCAGCAAAGGTGAATGGTTGTTTTGTATGTGGTAAAGACCATAGAATTTACAAATGTGAATCGTTTTTGGAAAAAAGTGTTGATGACAGATGGTCCGAAGTGAAACGTTTGAGATAATGTTATGTTATGAGGTTATGGGAAAAGGTCATTGCAGTAGTGAATGTAAATCGAAAAGAGAATGTTCCCATTCAGATTGTAAAAAGATGCACAATAAACTCCTCCATCAAAGTCAAGTGCCAGTTTCGAAACAAGTAGAATCGGCTGGCAATAGTCAAACTGTATTTAATTGTACCACTCCAAATAAAGCATCAAAAGTATTGGTTCGAGTCGTTCCTATAGTACTCCATGGACCAAAGAGTCCAGTCTCCACATATGCTCTTGTTGATGATGGTTTATCGGTGTCTTTATTGGACAAATCTTTAATGACGGAATTGGGTTTGAAAGGAGAACCAAGCAGCCTTGATTTGCAATGGATTGGTGGCATAGCTGCAGAAGAAACAACAACAATCGTCAATGTTATGGTGAGTGGTAATAATAGGTAACAAAAATATTTGTTAAAGGAATTACATGCTATCAACAATTTGAGCCTGCCAGTACAGAGCCTTGAGAGATCTGACTTAGAAAAAGTTATGCCAATGATAAATACGGTCCCAGTCAGGGAGTATTCTAATGCCAGACCTAGAGTACTAATAGGTCTTGATAATTATCATTTGGGCCTCGCCTCGGAAACCATTGTGTTGCATAGTGACGGACCGTCTGTTACAATACAAAATTGAGATGGATTATTTTCGGTAAAACGAACAATAGCAACGATTTATCAGCAATATGCCTGCACATGCGTACGATTGATCAGCAGTCTCTGGGTGAAATGGTGTACGATTATTTTTCTACTGAAAGTTTTGGTGTTCGTGCAGCACCACCCATTGAAAGCGATAATTATGTTTGCGCTCGTAATATTCTGAAAAATACGAGAAAATATGTTGATGGTCGACTCCAGATGGCATTACTCTGGAAATCTGACGATATACAGTTGCTCGATACCCTGTCTATGGCCATAAAAAGATTCACCAATATTGAAAAGAAAATCGATCGTGATTACAATTTTGCCATCAATTACAAAAATGCCATTAACAGTTGCCGTTGAAGCTATTCGCGATAATCATTATGTCGATGATTATGTCGATAGATTCAACTCTGTGGAAGATATCATACGTATTTCTAAACAAGTGAAAAAAATCCACGTTGATGCCAGTTTTGATTTATGTTGATTTATTTCGAATTCAACTGAGGTGGTTAAAGCCCTATATGGAAATCAGAATGTCACAAAAGTAGTAGATGAAGCAGCCCTATCCACAGAAAGAGTAGTAGATATGTATTGGTACCCAGATAATGATACTTTCCGTTTTCATTTAAGGTTTAAGCGAGCCAATGAAGAGTTTGTTGCTGGAAGAAGAGTTCCAACCAAACGAGAGCTGCTAAGTATAATAATGTCCGTATTTGATACTTTGGGCCTCCATGGTCATCTAATTATTACCGCAAAATTGATAATAAGGGAATCTTGGATATGTAATATCCAGTGGGATGAAATTTTACCCGACCATATCAACGTTGCCTAGCTTAAATGGAAGAAGGATTTATATGGGGTAACGAAAATTGAAATACCAAGATTTTATTTTGCTTATATCATGTCTATGAGATTGGAACTCCATTTGTTTGTTGATGCGAGTGAAACAGCATTTTCCGCAGTAGCTTACTGGAGACTCGTATTGACGGTGAAGTTTTTGTTTCATTTATATGTTCCAAGAGTCGATGTTCTCCAATGAAACAGTTATCGGTGCCACGAATGGAATTACAAGCTGCTGTATTGGGCGTGCGTTTGTTGCAGACGATTTAGCAAGAACATAAACTTGAAATAGCCGAGTATACAATGTGGATCGACTCTTCAACAGTCATCAGGTGGATTCAATCCACTAACCGTCGCTATAAACAATTAGTAGCCCACAGAATAAATGAAATTTTAAGTGCCACGGGAATACAAAATTGGAAATGGATACCTACCGAGCATAATATAGCCGACGAAGCCACCAGATTACGTCACAATTTTGAAATCAGTTCCGATTCCAGATGGTTTATGGGACTAGCGTTTTTAAAGGACGATCGATAGTATTGGCCTAAGGATGCCAATTGGGACCCGGCCGTGACTGAAGATGAAACCAAAGTATTAGGTGAATTTACACTCCTGACAGTAAAAAGAGATTTGTATAATATTAAGGATTTTCCGTCATACCTCCGATTGAAAAGAACAATGGCCCGGATTGTACGTTTTATGTAAATTCCAAAAGAATTTATGCACTACTCAAAAACAAAAAAAAATAGGTTTTTTGTATTATATATGTTTATTTTCTTTACCGCAATCGTCGACATGAGTCTTTGATCAAAATTTTCGATTCATTAGGAAACTCCAATTTATAATCATCCGCAATCAGTTGCAGGACGCGAATAGAGAGATACGGTGCAGATGTAGTCCCATACGTTACCGTATTTAATTTATAAATAGAAAGTTTATCAGATGGATTAAAACGCCATAAAATTTGTTGAAATTGACGATGTTCTGGACAGACTTCAATTTGTCTGAACATTTTCTCAATGTCCGCGCTACATGCAATTTTATGTCTTCTCCAATTAGTTAAAATCTGAGGCAGATCATTCTGCAAAGCAGGCCCTGGAGAAAGTTCTTCATTGAGAGTTTCATACTCAAGCATGAATGATTTATATTTCTCAGAAAACATTTGGCGTTTCGAAAATGAAATTTCCAACTGCTTAAATTCCATTGAAGTTGAAGAAAACTGTAATCAATTTTTAATGAAAGCTGATTAGAAATTAAAATTACAAAACTTACTGTTTTTCTCAATTCGAGAAATTGTTTAAATGTCTTCAACTAATTGGATCAATTGCAAAAGTTTTATGAATAAAGCAAAGAATGAACGAAAGAGTTTTTTTTCTTTCCTAATTAATAACAACGAATGGAGAAACGTAGTGAAGATAGTGGAACTGTACCCGTGTTTTGTATTTAATTTTTAATGCACAAAAATTTGACATAACCTTTACAAATTTTTTATGGAAATTTCCATGAAATAACTATTAAATTTTTTTTTGGTTTAAATAGAATCGCCCTTTAGTTTATCGTATTAATTTAAAATAATTATTTCACAATTATTCATTTCCTGAATATTTTAGCAAATTTAAATAAGATTATTAATTAATTTGATAAATTCCCGGGTTTCGGCACCATTTGATGTATGTAAATTCCAAAAGAATTAATGCACTACTCAAAAACAAAAAAAAAATAGGTTTTATGTATTATATATGTTTATTTGCTTTACCGCAATTGATGTTGATCGTTAAGTTGTTTAACAAGAAAAGTGAAGAAATTTGTATCAAATAATGCATATATACTTTGATTATTAATAATTACACCGCTACTCTCTTTGTTACTGTTAGTATGTACAAATGTGTAGTTTTATAGGTAGCAAGTGTTTACAATATGTATATAGGATATAAGATATATAAGAGAATTTAATGTATTTATAATTTTAAAGTATTGATCATTAATTCAAGAGATATGATTTACAATAATAAGGGTTAGTTGATCAATGTTTGGTTAGCATTTAACTTTGTTTGAGTTCAAATGTTAATTTTAAGTTAAATCTAAGCAGATCATACCTTACAATAAGAATGTTAAAAATGTTAAGTTAATAAATTTTAAGTAACTTGTACTATACAATATATTATATTTTAAGGAAAATAATAAAATAGTTCATAAGATAATTAATTCATAGAGATGGTTTATACTAATTTGTTGTAAACTGTTATTGTTGAAAAATGTTGTATACTTTATCCAACAGGACGTTACAAGGACAACATTTAACAGTGGACGAATTGAATCATGCCGAAAATATATTAGCTCGTCGTGCCCAGTCACAATCGTTGTTGAAGGAAATTCAACTGATCGAGAGAAACGGTTGTTTGCCAAAGATTCTTCTTTACATACGCTTATGCCTTACAAGGATACCAACGGTGTTTTAAGAGTAAATGGTAGGATAAATGCTGCAACGTGGTTACCATACGAAATGAAACATCCCATTATACTCTCGCCTGATCATGAGTTAACCTTTTTGATCGTTCAGTGGTACCATGCCAGGATCATGAGTTAACCTTTTTGATCGTTCAGTGGTACCATGCCAGGATGAGACACAAGAACCACGAAGCTACAATTGCTGCAACACGACAACGTTTTTGGGTGCCCAGAATACGCCAAGTTTTGAAAAGGGTTACTAGTGTGTGCGATAAATGTAAAATTGAAAAGCTTAGCCACTACCGCCAGTAATGGGTCAACTACCAGAAGACCGCCTGACACCATATATGCGGCCTTTTACATACACTGGATTGGATTATTTCGGTCCTGTCTACATAACAAATGGACGCAGACAGGAAAAAAGATGGGTAGCCCTATTTACCTGTGTTAGTATACGTGCTGTTCATCTTGAAGTTGCATTCAATTTATCAACAGATGCTTGCATTTTGGCCATCATAAATTTCATTAATAGAAGAGGATCTCCTATAAGGATAAGGAGTGATAACGGTAAGAATTTCGTAGGCCTAGAAGGCGATGCTAAACAATTTTCCGAAGTATTTGATTGTGACCGCATACGAGACGAGCTGTCATTTAATAACGTTCAATGGGTATTTAATTGTCCATCGAATCCTTCGGAGGGAGGTATCTGGGAATGAATGGTACAAAGTGTGTAAAAGGTCCTAAAGCAGACTATGCACAGTTTCGCGCCACGAGAACATACGTTTCAAAGTTTTTTAATAGAGGCCGAGAATATTTTAAACTCGCGGCCACTAACTCATGATCCTGTTCCTTCATATGATGAATATCTTATTACGCCAAATCATTTTTTGTTGGGTGTTCCGAATATTGCCCAGACGCCGTCAGTAGAAGACATTGAATTTCAGCCTAAAGTATTACGTAAACAATGGAGAATATCTCACCAATTGAGAGACCACTTTTGGAAGAGGTGGATTGCAGAGTATCTGCCAACGTTAACACGTCGTGAAAAATGGTGCGAATCCTCCTCTCAAAAGTTGATGACCTGGTATTCATTTGTGGAGTAAATGTTCCTAGAAAAGAGTGGCGAAGGGGACGCGTTCAGAAGGTGATTCCTGGCAAAGATGGTATAATTCGAAGAGCAGAAGTACGTATGTATGTACATCGCATGATGTTTTAGTTCGTGGTGAATCCAAGTGATTCATGGGGGAGGGGATTAGATTAGATATAGAAGGCTCTACGTACTGCGAACAGTTTGATCTTTTGTGCAGCCTATCGTTGTCCTAGAGATTAAGGCTTCTTATAAAGCCAATTACCCAATTTGGCTTTAGATTCCATATGTCCCGGGGGGATACAGTGAATCCTCTGAGTGCACGGATTCTCTTGCCACTTCGTTTTGGACATTCACAGAGAATGTGTTCTGCTGTTTCCACCTCCTGCTCGCAGAACCTACATGTGTCTATAGCAGATTGTCCTTTTTTTTCTTAGATGATATCTAAGATTGCAGTGTCCTGTAAAGAATCCCGTCAAGGTCCTTAAGTCCTTCTTGTCAAGGGTAAGTAATCTTTCCGATTGAACACTGGATGGAGCTATAAATCTGCTAGCCTGCCGTTGACCTAGATTTTTGTCCCAGTGTTCGGAAATTTGTGATTTTCTCCACTCCCTCATTTTTCTTTGATGTGTCCCACTGGAACACCACAGAAAGGTTCCGGATCGATGAAAGGGCGACGGGCTCCTCGATAAGCTAGACCCTTTCGTTCCCCACATGTCCTTCGTGTCCCCGAATCCAGCATAGAGTTTGTTGCATCTGCCTAATTCGTTTAGCCCTGCGATGCACTCCAAGACCAGTTTAGACGTCACGCTGTAGGCCATTATTGTCTTTAGTGCAGCATGACTGTTGGATATTATATAAATGAGTGCCCTTTTTGTCTTTCTTCTGAGACATTCAGTCACGCATACATAGATAGCGAAGACCTCCGCTTGGAAAATGGATGGGAGTATACCCATGGGTAAGGCACGTTGAAAATTGGGACCAAACTTACCCGCGCCCGTGTCTCCCTTTGATTGTTTTGACCCATCTGTGAACCACACATGAGACCCTTGCTCCGGTTCCTAGGTCTTACTGGTCCATGCGCTCCGTTCCAATATCATGGTTTCAAATTCCCTGATGAATATCTTTTTTGGTAGCATTCTGTCCGTCACTCTCGTCACTCTCACCACTGGTTCGTGGATGAAAAGCCCTATGATTCTCATGTGACCCTTTAGGTCACCGTCCTTCATGCTACCAAAATCCTGAAGTCGTACGGTACTCATGCACGCTTCTTCGATGATCGAAATATGCAATGGTGTAATGTTAAACATGATACCGATGGCATCGGTTGGACACGTTCTGTTTGCCCCTGTGATACCAATATAGGCTATGCCGCACACCTTGTTCAGGATTGCTTTCGCATTAGTTTGCTCAACCTTTGGCCACCATGCAAGAGCAGAATAGATGACCATTTGTTTCACAATTGTTTCAAATAACCAGTAGATCATGTGGGGCTTTAAACTCCACGTTCTACCAAATAGTCTTTGACAGGCATATAAGGCCCTGGTGGCCTTTTTGGTAATTTGATCCAAGTGGCTGTTCCATGTGAGGGATTTATCCAGGGTGACCCCAAGATACTTGACCTCGTTCGAGAACCCTATTTTCAAGCCGTTCAGACTTGGTACCACAAGGTTGAGTTTCCTTCGTTTAGTGAAGGGTATCAGTATGGTTTTTGATGGGTTCCTTTTCTCTGACACCAGTTGAGGGTATAATTCAGAGCCTCTTGCATACGCTCCGATATTATGCTCTCATCGAAGCCGGAGACAGAGATAACAAGATCGTCTGCGTAGCATAAGGTTTTGAATCCTAAGTCATTAAGTTCCCCAAGCAGCTCATCTATGACCAAGGTCCAAAGCAGTGGCGATAGAACGCCTCCTTGAGGACAGCCCCTAGTGGCACTTATGGTCCTAAATGTACTGCCTATATTCAGTGTGATGACCCTAGAGTTGAGCATCTCTAGCGCCCATTTAATAATGATTGGAGAAATATCCTCTCTCAACATGGCCTCTTCAATTGCCCTATATGACGTATTATCAAAGGTGACTTGTATATCAATGAGGGCACAGAGAGATATTTGTTTGGCCTTTACTATCAAGTGCCTTTACTATCATTGTGACAACATTATGGACAGCTGATCCCGTGGATTTATGGTCCAGGACTTTTTCCATTGTCTTTAGTAAAAAAGAACTTAGACTAATCGGTCTATACGATTTAGGTAGATGTTCAGATTTTCTGCCTACCTTGGGTATAAATACTACCTTTACTTCTCTCGATGTCGATGGCACAAAGCCATGTAGAAGTTTTACAAAGTCTAGTCAGTTGTGGGATGATGATATCCATCCCTTCCTGTAGTAGACATTGATATATACCGTCCGGCCTAGGCGATTTTAATGGAGAGAAACCATTTAACGCACATCTAACCCGATTCTTCTGAAAAATGCTGTCCGCTAAACGTATGTTCCTTTTAGTCAGGGTGGGTATCCCGACGACTGGTGGGGACCTGTTAATGGGGACACATCCTGGAAAGTGTGTTTCCAATAGAAGTTCACAGGTTTCTTCCGGATGAACCATTTGGTCCCTCTAAGGTACATAGACCATTTGTGTGATCCTGAGAGAGGGCCTTTTGAAGTCGTACAGCTTCTGGAAGGTCGTTAATCTTCTCACAATAGCTCTGCCACGTGGTCCTTTTGGATTTACGTAGTTCCTTGTTGTATTCAGTGAGGGCTATTTTTATAGGTGTTCCAGTCTTAGCCTTATTGAATAATCTTCGAGCATTACGTTTGAGCCCTTCTAGTCCATCATTCCACCATGGAACATCCCTTCTAGTCTTCCTAGTCTTTAATGGACAGCTCTCTGTATATGCTGATGATATGTTCGATTATAGTTCAGATGCTTCAAAATCAATAACCCTAGTGCTTTCTATTAGCCCTTCCAAATGGGTTGGCATTGTTACCCAAATGGTATTGAAATTTATCCCAGTTAGTCTTTTTGGGATTTCGATAGTGTTGATCAGTGTTTATTGAACTGACCATGTCAAAAACTATATGCTGATGATCTGACATAGAGAGTTCACCAGAAACATGCCAGTGTGAGATGGGGAAAGATAGATTGGAACTAGTCAAAGTAAGATCTAAAACCTCTGTTCTAATTGAATTCCTAAATGTCGGTTCGTCACCCCTGTTTGCAATACTTAAATTGTGTTTACAAATAAATTCAAGGAGAGACTCACCCTGTTTGTTTATATTACCACTTCCCCAGATTGTATGATGGGCGTTGGCATCGCAGCAGATGATGCAGCTGAGACTTCGTGCCTGGCAATATTCCACAAGGGCCGTCACTTCAATGGTGGGTGCTGTTTCCGCTTCACCTGGTAAGTAGGCAGAGGCCGGCACTACCTCGTGTTCGCCAGCAATTCGTGTTCGCCAGCACTTGAGACGAATTCTGAAACTGTAAGAAAAGTTATTCCACTTCTAACAATCAGGGATGCTCTGGGTCTCGGTTGTCGATAATCGTATATGGTTGGCGTTGAGCCCTTTAATGACTCCGGCATTTACCCATGGTTCCTGAATGAAAACGATATCCAGGACATCGGTGGTGAACCTTCGGCTGGCCACATGGGATGCCGCCTTTGCGTAGTGAAGGTTCACTTGTAGGCCCTTGAGGTACCTTTTATGATTACCTCTGCAGGGAGGCATTATGACCGCGACGATTTCGATGCACGTTTTGCCACTTTTCTGCCTCGATTGGAACTAAGCAGAGCTGCTTCCTCGGCTGATCTCTCACATTTGCGCGGTTTGCTATTCAGCGGCCTGTTTTCCTGTCAGATTTCGGTTTGAGCGGGAGCCTGAACGATCGAGACTTGACAACATCTCTTGAGAAACTAGGCGTCGCATCCTATTTGGAGTTCTGGGAAGCTCCCGTTTGGTGTTTGGTCATAGTTGTTGATGTGGTTGTATTTGTCTCTTTGGGTATGACGTGCTTTGGCCCATACTTTACCGAGTGTTCTAACCGCTTGAGCGCTTTTGCCAATATTGGGTCGATAGATAGGTTGACTTCAATAACACCTCCTTTTATCGCCCTTTTAAGCACTTTCCAGTACTCAACCGAAAGGTCTCTGTTTTGGCCCTCGAACAGTCCAAAGATGGTTTCAGTGGACGTGTCCGCCTTTTCGGGGAAATAACCCACGAAAATTTGTGCCTTAGAAACGTCGTCTTCCGCGACCACTTTCAGTTCGTCACTGCTCCATGGCTTTAAGTTCGGGACGTGAGTCCTCAGCTGCCGTACCATTGTCCCGACAGACGAAATTAAACCATCCTGGTTTAAAGGAGCAGGCAGAAAAACTGGGCCTAACAGACCCTTTCTTTAGCTCCACTATCTTGCTTGGGACAGCTTTTTGTATGGTCTTGAGCTGTTCATTTGACCATCTGGTATTCGGGAAATCTGGTGGAATTACGCCAATTTTCACCGATTTTACTGCATCTTTAAAAGATGCAGCCATCTGTAGCTGTGGAGCTATTGGCAACGCAGAGTTTAGTATACCCGAAATGCCACTTACAGCAGTGCAAGTGTTGCCACTGTTTGGCAATTCAACGGTGCGTTTTGGTGGGTGCCTGGTATTAGGTGGAGTGGATCCATCCGATCGCGCCCTTTTACGCTTTGATTGAAGCTCGCGCACCTCTTCACGAGCTTCACGCATAGGCATCTTACAAAGCCTGCGAGCCACTTCAATGTCGGTGCCTTCATCAACGTACAACCAGGTTTCGCCACAACCTCGAGGCTACCGTTAGAAAACACACTAACGTAGTGCTATTCATCCCATAGGCATGGTTCAGATAACACCGGGGATTACGGGTGTTTATCGAGTGTCCGCTCTAGATCCGCCATATTCTGTTATAATTAGCAGAGACACCTCTTGCAGGGTATGACTCTTCGCCATGCCTGGACGGTCTTTGGAAAACTGAGAGGCTAATGCATAACAGATATATGCTGTGTGAACGCATCAGGTTCCCTGTAGCACCATTGCTACTTGTCCCCGGGGGAGGGGATGTCGTAGAATATATTAGAACTCCCGTTAATTTCAGTAGTCAAATTTGAGCATTAAAATGTCTTTAATTTTATATACACTCTTTATTTGAATTGTCAAGAATTCATTCTTTTATTATATGTAACGTAGCTAGAATTTCCGTTAAATTGAATTTATATGATTGTTCTCCGTTAGTTCTCTGTTTTGTTTTGTTTTGATTCTTGACAACGCATTTGCAATACAACTAACCAGTATAGTTTTTGTCAAGCTGGGGAGAGGTTGAGTTACATCTGCGAAATAAAACACACAACACACACACATATTTTGTACTTTTAAAAACTTAAAATAAAATACTTAATTTATATTAACATTAAAGTGTATCGTGTTATAATTTCGAAACTCAACCAGTAATTGCCGACATCAGTTTAAATGATAATTGATTCGATTATAATTACATCATTGATAAAACAATCTTTTCTTCAAACTGTATCTAAGGAAGACGAAAATATTATTAATCAGAACTGAAAGCAAATAATGTTAAAAAGTAGTGTGGTTTTCTTTGTTTTAATAATAGCTTATTGCTTTTTTGATTTGGTTAGATTTTCTTTTGAAAATATGTGCCAAGACACTTTTTAACTAGAAAGACTTTTTCTATTGTATTTATAATTGTTAGTTACACTTGTGAATCGAAATAAAAGAGTTTATACTTATTTTGCGTTTTAAAATTGGCAACACTATTTTCATGCACTGTCATGCTATTGTTAGTGATATATATTGAATTATTTTACGGATAATTTGTGAATCTGACAAATTTCGATTGATTTTTAGTTTTTATTATTTTCTAAAATGGTTTTAGACATGATGAAAAATTTCATAAAAATGTTTATTAAACTTATAAAGGCTAGAAATAACAATAAAATGGAATACAATTTTTTTGGATAGCTTTTGTATTTTTGATTTTGAAAATAATCGAACACCCGGTATGTTTAAATTTTATATACATCACCTTTAATTGTTATACCCTATACCACTATGTGGTTTGGGTATAATGACTTTGTGGCGCTGTTTGTAACTACCAAAAATATTTGGTAGTCAGAATCACTTTCTGAGTCGATTTAGCGATGTCCGACCGTCTGTCTGTCCGTCCGTCTGTGTGCCCATGTAAATCTTGTAATCAAACTACAGGACGCCAATATGAATATATTTTGATGTAATTTGGTATATAAGCTTTTATCGGCCATATCGACATAAATTGTCATAAGATCAAAATTATCATATAGATCTTAGTCAAATTGGGTTTGTATGTGTTTATTATATTCATTAATCAGTAGTCCAAAAATAATCCCTATCGGACAAATCTTAGTCGTAGGCCCCATATAGAGCTGCTTCTCGATCTTCACTTAAATCTATCAAAAAACAAAAATATTGCACAGATTTTTCTCAAATTTGGTTTGTATAGATTTTTTCAAAATACTTTACCAAATATGGTTAGGTGCGGTCCATTTTTCGACCTAGTCCCCATATAAATATAGCACCCGATATGAACTTTTTCATATCTGATGCCAAAAAAATTTATAACAATGCCACTCAAATTTGGTTTATGCTTATTGTATATATCCAATTAGTTGGACCGAAGAGATAGGGTCTCTAAATCTTGGTATAGGGTATCGTATAGTCGGTCTAGACCGATTATAATTTTCTTACTTGTTTAAAATTGTGTTTGTTATTCGTATTAATATATCTTTAAATTAACATATTACTAGCTAATTCAGATAAAAATATTTTAAAATTTGCTTTTCTTTACTATTAATATATGGAAATTGTTACCCAAGAATCATGGTTTTTATTATAAGAAATTATAATAGAAACTGGCCAAAGAGAAAAACAATTAAAAACTAAATTTAATTTGTGTTCGAATTTAAAGTTTCGGTATCGGCACAATTTTAAAGTGGCCAACATATGTTGTAATATTGAGTTTAAGAGTCAAGTGGAGGGTATCAAAGATTCGGCACAGCCGAATTTAACACTCTTACTTGTTAGTATATGAAATGTAAACAAAGAAACATTATTGCCTAATATTTTATCCCAAAAACTCTTAAAAAAATATTACAAAAAAATACGCAAAACATCAACATATAATTTGAATTTTTTGAAAATCTCAAATTCAAAAGTAAAAATGTTTATATTTTTTAACAGGTGCAATTTATTTATAAGTTTTTTCATAAGATTTCTCATAATAATGCTTTACTCTCTACTTTAAGTCCATTTTTCTATAAAAAGAATATATTTGCACTGTTCTATAAATTGAGGAAAACCCCAAAAAAAGCAAGTATCATCAGGGCCGGCCCTAGGGTCGAGCCAGTAAGGCCATGGCTCGGGGCGCCTGACAGAATGGGGCGCCATATAAAAAGAAATTAAATAAATCAAATTAATGTGTAAAAAATATTGGTAAATAATGATGAAATATTTAAAAAAAAAAAAATTTCCTTTTTTGCTCGTTATTTAAATGAAATTCATATTTATCACATTTTTTTTTAATTCAAAGAATGATAACTAAACAACTGTGACTGTGACGTATGTCAGCTAGTTTTCAAAGCAACGAAATTCATATGTACATATGTATGGCATAGTAGGCTTTGCATTTTACAATATTTGAAATTTTTTTGGAATTCAAACAATTATAACTAAACGAACATCGAAATTCATATTTATAACAAAGCAGGCTGGTGCATTTAAAAATATTTGTGAATTTTTTTGTTTGTTATTTGAAAAAATAAGAACTAAACTAGTGACGTAGTGTAATGGGAGCTAGAGTTATTCATATATGTATTAAATTTATGAAGAAAAAAAAACCAATTCTTCTGTTCTAATTTGTAAATGTTAGTTGGTCTGAGGTTTATTTAAAATTTATTTAAATATTATTCTAACACAAACTACAAGTATTGAAGTATTAAAAATTAAAGTTCAGTGTTTTAAATATTCAATCGAAGTTGCAGCTGTAAAAAGAACAGGTATGTATGGATGCATAATTATAAAATTTTTTTAATATAAGCATCTTAACTTTCGTTTTTCTGCACCATTAGGTTTTATTTTTAACCCAATCATCAATAATGCCTCCAAAAAAACTAAGTGGATACCAAGGTAGAAAAAGGAAAGCAAATCAGGAAAAGCAAATAGAAAAATGTCAAAACATTTCTTGTTTTTTTTAAATCTTCAAATGTTGATCGTCAAACTGAAGACTTAGAATCGGAAAATGAGCTCCAGCATATTGAGACAGAGTCTACCTGCACAATTTCAGATCTGATAAGTTCGTCCAAATCATTGGACGTTGATGAATACTGTTCCTACCTAAATTCTAATCTCGAATCAGAACATAATTTGCCTGACATTGATGACTCATTTCACATAAATTCTGAAACTCTGTATATGATGTTTCAAGTACCCAAGACTATTTGTCCTATATTGGAAATTGGCCGCAAAATATTAGCCCAAATATCGATTTACTTGTAAGAAGTAGACCAGAGCAAATAATTACTTTTCCTTCCATTGACTGTTCAAGAAAAGGAAGGAAGAAGTCGGAAGTTTTGTTCTACAAACTATTATCGAACACTTCCTAACGGTGAAAAGATTAAACTAGATTGGTTGGTTTATTCAAAATCTAATGATGCTGTGTTCCATGCAGGCTTTTTTCTAAGAAAGAGATTGCCCTAACTATTGATGGATTCAATGATTGGAAAAATGTGTCAGCCAGATTAAAAGAGCATGAAAAAACAATTGAACACTTAAAATGTATCTCAACATAGAATGACTTGGTGAGACGATTGAATGAAGGAAAAACTACCGATTCAGTAAATAAAAAACTCATGACTGAAAACACAAAACGTTGGCGAAATATATTGGAGAGTTTATTTGAAATTATTAAGTTACACGGGTCACAGAACCTTGCTTTGAGAGGAACTTCCGATAAGTTATATGAAGATAACAATGGAGATTTCTTAAAAATTGTGGAGCTTATAGCTAAATTCGACCCAATCTTGAAAGAACACGCACGTCAAATAAAAATAATGAATTACACGTACATTATTTGGGAAAACGAATTCAAAATGAAATGATTTCGTTGTTTAATTCTGCAGTCAAATAGAAAATTACAAAATTAATAAAACTGAATAAATACATTCAATAATCGTTGATTGTACTCAAGATGTTTCCCTTACTGAGCAAATGTCATTAATTTTCCGAGTGGTCTGTCCAAGTAGTGATGAAAAACATATCGAGGTATATGAGCATTTCTTAAGCTTTATTGAAATTGATAATAGCTCTGGAGCTGGAATTACAGATAAGATAAAATTATAGAAGTATTAGAGTTGCATAACTTGTCAGTGGCCGATATGAGAGTTCAAAGTTATGATAACGGCTCCAATATGCGTGGACGACATAGTGGTGTCCAAAGTAGAATTCTTAAAATAAACCCAAGAGCCTTTTTTGTTCCTTGCAGTGCACATAGACTATATTTAGTGGTAAATGATTCTGCGAGCTGTTGTGTTGAAGGTATAACTTTTTTTGATATCATTCAGCATTTGTATGTTTTTTCTCATCGTCAACTCAACGCTGGGATTTATTAAAAAAACATATCACTGGTCTTACTTTGAAAGGACTAAGTGATACTAGATGGGCCAGTCGAATTGATGCTTTGAAGCCCCTACGATATCACCTTAAAGAAGTTATTGCTGCTCTGTATGAATGAGGATGAGCAACCTAATATTACCACAGCCACAACAGCGAGAAACAAGTCAGAGGCCACAGCTATATTGCAAAAAAAATTGAAAAATATAAATTTATCTGCTCTTTAATTGTATGGTATATTTTATTTGAAATAAATATAACTAGCAAAGCATTTGAGGCAGTTAGTTTAAACCTGAGCCAAGCAGTAACGTTGTTATCAAAGAGTATGGTGTTCCTTGAAGATTATAGAACAGATTCAAAATTTGTTTATGTTTTGGAGGAGGCTAAAATAATTGCAATTAATTTAGATATTGATGTACAATTTGAACGTGCACGAGTCCGCTGTCAAAGAAGGCAATTTGATTATGAACAACGTGATGAAGTGTTCGATGATCCTATGCAAAACTTTAAAGTAAATTTCTTTAACAATATCTTGGACAACGCGATATAATCACTACGTGATCGCTTTCAACTAATTCAAATTACTGTATAACTTTGCCAATATCACCAATATAACGGATCGTCTCCTAACTGATGCATTGTGGCTGAAATTTTGATTTCATTGACCAAAAGTCTAATTTTTTTGTCACCGTTTTCAAAATTTTAACGCCTTTGTGTAGCTATTATATCCAGATTAAGGTAGCCAAAAAATTAGGTTAAACTATTGCTAATTGTGGGCGTGCCATGCTGTCAAACTCAATTGTTTTTTTAATTTCAGAAAAAGGTGATTTTTTTTGTTTTTTATCAAAAATAAATGGTTATTACTCGCAAGCTATCATCGATAATGACCTGTGGTCTTATTTATAATGTTGGTAGGATTATAGTCTTCAGTTGTTGTAAGTGGTCACAGCTCTACCGTTTAACATTAGGGGCGTTATGAAATATTTATGAAACTACTATATTTTTCTCAAACTTCAACTTTAGGGGATAGAACTTCTAGGGAACAAAAGGGAACAAGAAACGTATACCACCAGGAGAAAGGTGAAAGTGTCCTCTTTAACCCTATATATACTTTTGCTCCCGTGACGACCCGTGGGTAGAACACTTATTTCATTTTAATGAAATTACTCTAAAAAAAATTCAAATTACGATAATTTAAGCAGCCCTATAAGTACTTGTATACAATGGTGTATTAAATTTGTGCTTTAGGTATTTTATAGCTTATAATAGTAATTATTTGTTCCATTATCAGCATATATTTGTAAGTAAGAATGTCAATACACAGAGGATGTAATTCATTAGTAACCTGGGTTTTTTTATCATACCTTTTTTATACCTTTTTATTTTACCTAACAATGCACTAATGCAAGTAGTAAAGAAAACACACACAGGTAATTCATTTGTATAGTGGGTTTTTTATATATTATTTTAGGTAGTAATGCACTAATGCCATTTTCTTACCTTTTTCTTTTACCTAGAAACGTAGTATGATGGCATATGAGAAGGCTTATAAGAAAGCGACATTTGAACACAAACTCAATTGCTCTAATATATTTCAGCAATAACAGTCGCAAATAAAAATATTCAGAAAAATATGGAGAGCTTCCGTTATAAAGAACTGGCCGAAGAGTATTTTAGAAACAAAAACCAGGAAAATGTTCTTAGTTACGCTAAACTTAAATTCGTGTAGCACCGAAATACAAGAGCAATTATCTAATTTCGTCAAAGCACTAAAAAACGCTACAAAGAAGTTAGCTATAGTAAACAAAATTTTTATATAAAAAGTGCAAACTGGTTAGAAGGCCAACTTACTGTCGCTGCAGAAACAGCAAAGCAAGATAAGGCTGGAAGACCACTCAAATCATTAGACAACTGCAGCGATAGATCTAAGAGGCGGAAACTTAAAGATGTTAACGATGAAATTGGTTGTACAAATATAAAAGAATCTTTCCTACATCAATTACGATCACAGAACCAATTAACAAAAGTGGATATCATTGAAAAAGTTGTTAAAGCTAATGCAGTGAGAACAAAACGGATTCCTAAAAGTATACCAAATCCGAGCGATGCAAAACAGTTCACAAATGAGGAGGCATTAGCATTATTTCTGGATTTGAAATGAACAAAACAGCAACATATTCAGCGTGCGATTGAAAAAGGCTCAAATATGTATCCAGCATATCATCACATAACCGCTGCTACAATGGACTGTTTGCCATCAAAGGGCACTATTGCAATCACACCAATTTCGGCAGAGGTACAGCTACAATCTCTACTTGATCACACAGCCAAACGCTTGCTTCAATCAATAAAAGGAAATGAGTTAAAGAAATATGGAAACACAAAGTTAATTGTTTTTTGTAAAAGGTTCTTCGGGACAGAAACAATACAAACAAGTAGTATGTGAAAATATTTCGGACTCAGAAATGTTCATAGTATCATTTGTACCATTACCAAAATCATTAGATAATACCGATGGATATGAATTTGGATTATCACCACTACATGCAAGAATACGACATATGGGACACATACTAAAAATCAGGCATGATTTGGATTTCGGGTCTTCAGGATCAATAAGAAACAACGAAACCAACAAAGAGTTAAGAAGTTCAAAAAAGAAACATGTTCAAGATGAATATCGCAAATTTGGATTGATCAAGGGTTAGGCAATACAAATGATGGCAATACCGCAAGAAGATTCTTTTCAGATCCAGAAACAGCATCTGGTATAACAGGAGTGGATTTAAACCTTATTTTCAGATTTAAAATAATCCTAGAAGTACTGGCGTGCAATGAAGAAATTGACTCTAGAAAATTTGGAGATTATGCTAAGGAAACTGCAAAAATATATACAACCAACTACCCATGGAGAAATATGTCTGCAACTGTTCACAAAATCCTTTATCATGGAGAACATGTCATTAAATATCATTTGGTGCCACTTGGAGATCTATCAGAGGAGGCTCAGGAAAAAAGGAATAAGGATTAAAGAGAGCACAATACTAGAAAAATTTCACGAAATTCCAGAAATGAAGATCTATTTAATATATTATTGGCAACGTCGGATCCGTTCATCTCCAGTATTCGAAATCAATGGAAAGTGGAACATCGGGATTTAGGTGAATAAGTCAAAAAACTACTAAAGAACAGAAATAACACAGAACAAAATATGGAATATTTGCAATCAATATTTGAGTCAAATGTATAATAATTATAATTAACTTTCATTGTTATTTAAGTATGGAAAACATAGTATTAGTAAAAAATAATAATAAACAGAACCTACCACTGTTACAAATGCAATTAAAATTTATTGCAGTTTTTATTTTTAAAATGTTTTTTAAAATTATCAAATTTGATAGCAAAAAATAATAAATATTTCTGTAGTAATAGCAAGATTTTTAGATAATATTATTAATGTTGTTTTTTAAGTGTAAATTTTCTTTGAGTGTAAACAAATTTAACAACAAAAAATTTTTAATTTTTCAGTAATAATAGCAAAATCTCCAGTTGATTTTACTGTTTTTTTTTCGAGTGAAAAAATTTTTTTGAGTGTAACATTAAAAAAATCCCATTATTACAAATAATGTTTATAATTATTACTAAAATCCAAATATTAAATTTTTTAATAAATAAAAAAATAATAAACACATATTTCACTCTAAAAGTTAATAAATGTCAAAAGTTCAATTTTGACCTCGAATTTCTCAAAAAGCCCTCAATCAATTTCAATGTAATTAAAACTGCGTCAAGCTGAATTAAATATATATCCATCAAAACAAAAATTACTTAAATATTTTGATCGGTGCAAAAGTTATAGAATTTTGGACAATGAAAAACGATTTTCAGCCACTGTGTGACGGTGATCTGAAGGATATTTCCGGCTCTAATTTGTTTGACGAATTAAAATATCTCAAAAATCATCTGTCCACAGATTGCTGTAATTCTCCTACTGAAATTATAAACTATTTGCTAGCTAATAATTTAAAAAAAAACAGCTTTGCCAAATATATATGTATGTATGTATATTGTATTACGAATCATAATTACATTGCCAATAACTGTAGCGAGTGGAGAGAGAAGCTTTTCTAAGCTTAAATTAATAAAGACTTATTTGCGCTCTACAATGCTCCAAGATCGCCTTGATCGCTACCCTTTCCATCGAACGTGATATTGTAAGTAAATTGGAACTGGATGATCTTATCATTAAGTTTGCAGCCATGAAAGCTCGGAAAAAAGTTTTTATATAAGTAAAAATAAAATTATTTATAAAAAAAAATTATTTTTCTCTTTTTTCGTAGATAAAAAAATCCACCAACATTATACAGACTGCATCAGTTAGGCAGTGGTTAATAATTATCTTATTCCTTATTTTGGTATTGTTTATTCCACAAAGGGCTGGTTGTGCAAGGAAAGTGCGTGAGGTAGAAACTGCTGTCCAGGAAACACGATGATGTCAGGATTCGGCCACCTAATGGTCTTGGGGCCACCTATGTTGTCTGCCGTTGATGATCGCTGCTTATATAAAAACACAGTGGTTGCAGCTGGTTATAAACTTTAATCTTTATTTTAATTTATACTTTAAAATAACTTTACAAAGAAACCTTGTGGTTTATTAAAAAAGGTGAAAAAATTAAGAGGCTGCTGTTGGCCTTTTGATAGTGATGCTAGGAATGAGAAAAATGTGTTACAAAAAATACGATAGGCATATATATGCCGGCGGCAAAAAAACGTCAACTTCGTTGGCGGCCAAAAACATCTAACTAGTTGGTCTGGTTAGTCATTGGCAATTCCTATAGTTTGTCGTATGACACCAAAGCGCCGATTAGACGGTACGTTAACATACCGCCAACCATGCGACGACAGTGCAACAATTAATTGGAGCACACCATAAAAAATTAAATAATTTAAGTACTGAACAATTTTTACAATTCATATTAAGTATATAAAGGAAATGAACATTTAAATTATGAATGAAATTATACAAGTATAATGGTATGTAAAAAAGTGAATGGAACATTTCAGTTATGATAAGGAGAATAAAATTTAAAAAGGATTAATAATATAAAATATGAAAAGGAAAAAAAGGGCCACGTCAATTGTTGTACTCGTATTCAATGTAATCATCATTTGTTGAATAGTATATCGACGATGGACCAGAGTGATGGTGGTTCGTCCTCGAAGAAAAAAAATTAAAAGCGTTCAGCAATTATAGGTGATGAACAACGTTTGTGCCATTATGAACTGCAATATAGGATAATTATTAGTAAGGAAAGTATCAGAAGAGTAATAGAAATCGTGGCTAATGAAAAACTGTCCCTTTTCTAATTTACATGACGTGGTAAGAGGATCCATTTGTGAAATGGTCTCGTGATTACACCATTTTGAGTTTTTAAATCGGCTACCCGAACTCTGCTATCTGCACCGTGATAAATCTTAGTAACACGACCTAAGCGCCATTCAGTTGGACAAAGAGGTTCATTTCTAAGTACCAGGAGGTCGTTTTCTTGTAGGTCGATTTGAGGGAGTTTCCATTTGTTGCGTTTATGTAACTCCTTTAAATATTTGTCTTTCCATCGACGACAAACTTCATGTTGCATAGCCTTGACTTTACGCCACCTATTAACGATACTTATTTCCGGAGTCAATTCTTCGGGTTTAGCTGGAGTAAGTAACGAAGTGCCAATCAGAAAATGGCCAGGAGTGAGGGCAGATAAGTGGAAAATTCCTCGAAGGTGTATTTCATTTGACCAGCCATTTTTTTTAAATGCGTTTTAAAGCTTTTAACGCCAGCTTCCCATAATCTTCCTATATGGGGTGCTGCAGCGGGGATAAAATGCCACGATAAGCGTTGATGTTGGTGTTTGGCTACGACAATATCACGCAGTTCTTTCACATGCTTTTCAAAGGTTGCATCGATTTCCCTTGCAGCTCCGACGAAATTTCTGCCATTGTCCGAATAAATACAATTTAGGCAACCACGATTAGCTAGGAACCTAGCTAAAGCAGCTAAAAAGGCTGGAGTTGACAAATCGCTGACGGCTTCGAGATGAATTGCCCTGGTAGAGAAACAGACGAAGAGACACACGTAACCATTGGTGATTCTACAGTAACGACCTGTGAAGCTTTTAATTTCAATACACACTCCTTGCAATTGTTGATACATGTTTTAATAAGAGTTTTTGCCTTTATTATCCAACATTCATGCCGAATAACACTATGAACCAACCGCAAACCTCCATGATAAACCATTTTGTGAACGAAGTCAACATACAAACGAGCAAATCTACTGTGGTATGCGAAAATAATAGGAAACCTTTCGTGATAAGCTAAGTTTGGAGATGTGCTTAAGCGACCATTTGCCCTAATAATTTGATGTTCATCCAAAAAAGGTGTTAGCGGTAACAATGGGCTACTAGATTCAATAATCTTTTTGTTTGACAAGCAATTAAATTCTTTCGAAAAGTGGATCTGCTGAGATAATGAAAATTTTTGACAAAGCGCAGTTCTCCACCTGGCAATTTTAAAGATTCAAATCGAACTTTATTTCGAAATTCTGGTTGAGTTCTATGGAAAAAACGAAACTTGTAGGCGATAACATGGATGGCTTTGGGCAAACCAGAGAATCAATCTAATATATTTTCGTTTTCAGTAGATCTAGCAACATGAACTTTAGCACCTTTAATTTTTTCATTTGTTTCGTAATCGGGTGGGTATGAAGGCCACGAAGATTTGTGCAGTTTCAACGAGTCTGGACCATGCCACCAAAGATTACAGCATTTTAACTCCGAAGGAATCAGCCCCCGGGTTGCTAGATCTGCAGGATTATCCTGAGACACTACGTGTGACCAATGATTATTACCGACCTTTTCTAGAATGGTGGCGACTCTGATGACAACAAAGGTTTTCCAACTACATGGTGGTTTTTTAGCCACGCAAGAATTATCGTTGAGTCGGACCACAGAAAGAGCGAATAATTTTTAAATTAAACTGAGGCATAATGCTATCGACCAGCTTTGCTAATAGGACCGAACCACATAATTCTAAACGTGGAATCGATGGCTTTTAATTGGAGCTACTTTTGTCTTTGACACTAAAAGATTTGTAAATACTTTTTCGCCAATCTGCACTCTGGCATATAAAGTCGCCGCATACGGCAGCTCCGAAGAATCGCAAAACTCATGGAATTCGATTTTATAATTTGGAGAATATTGGATCCGACGAGGGACAGTAATTGCATCTACATCAATATATTGAGAGACAAAATCTTGCCAATTTTTAAGCGCCACCGGCTTTATTTTATCATCCCAGTCAATCTTATCGAGCCACATTTGCTGCATTAAGATTTTCGCTGTTATAATAATCGGAGCGAGCCAACCAGCAGGGTCGAACAGTCTAGCAATCACGGAAAGAACCTCTCTTTAAGAAGATTTTAGAGAAATTTTTTCTGTCGCAAAATAAAAGTAATCAGCTGAAGCATTCCATCGAACACCCAGAGTCTTCGCATTACTTTTGTCATTCAAACACAGGAAATTTTCATTTAATAAATGGTCAGAGGGCAACCCATCTAAAATTTTTGTTGAATTTGCCGTCCATTTTCGTAATTCAAAACCAGCTGTTTTTAAAATAGCTATCAGCTGATCACGGAACTTTAGAATGTCTGGCAAGCTGTGAGCTCCGACCAGCGCATCGTCGGCATACATGGAGTCTCGCAGAATTCTTGCACCAAATGGTCAATTAAGGCTCTTATTTTAAAATTAGTGCCACAATATGCTATATTAACCCATGCAGTAGCTAGCATCACCATATTGGAGGTAGTCGGCAATTGAGTGGACTGTATATTATTTTGTGACGAAGCCGACTTAAAATTACCCTGGGCCATATTAAAAGATTGGTTTTTTTTCCTTTGGTTTGCGTGAAATCTTTGTGCAAAAGATTGTGATGTTTCCTATTGCACTTTGAACAACCATTTTCATTGGACATTCTGTGAACATGTGACCCATTTTGAGGCAATTAAAACAATAATGATATTTTCTTAATGTAGAAACACGTGTTTTGTGGTCCATGTTTAAAAATTTTCTACATGGGGTAATCGCATGAGCTTCTTTGCGTAATTTGCAATGAGGTGTGTCAACTTTAGTATGATGTGTTTTAAATTGTTTAGTTTTATTAATATTTTCTTGAAAACATGCTTGGGAACCACTGGACCGAATGTTGGAAAAAAACTTTCAAGAGCCCGAAATCTGCCAGTCAAGAATTCATCAAATTCTTTCCATTTTGGAATCTCTGTTTTATTTTTTACAGATTGTTCCCATGGGCTTAACGTCTGTTCTAGGAGCCTAATTGAACAATGAAAAACAAATAGTGGTTGTGACGGTGATCTTTTTTGCTCTGCACTGTAGCAGAAGAATTTCTGGTACAGGCAGAATAAGAAAGAAGAAAAAATAATAACCTTGATCTTGAAATTATTTTCAAGTTCAAGTATGTACATATAAACAACACCTTATATGGTAATAGGTTGATGGCATTTTTTTTATGGCGTATTTTTTCTCTTCATTGTGTTGAAGTAAATCATGAACACATTCATATGCAATCATGCTGGTCAAACCACGTATTTTCTTGTATTGATCTCACTTGCTCTCATAGTCATATATGAGTGTGAGTGTTATAAATACTAGAGAATATTATGAATGCATATGAATGTTCTCATTGAATTGGTGGTGACTTTGTTTTTTTAATAAACAGGTTTTTATCTGTACATGAATGAATGAAGATGAGAAGGCTGAATGTAAGAAAGTTAAATTTAAATCAAGGAGTTGAATTATGTTTATTGTGAAGAAAGGTTGAGGAAAAACCTCTTAAAAAAAAATAAAATGTAGAGTTTAAGAAAGTTAAATAATTTTAATTTAGAATTAAAGAAATAAGAAAAGACATAAAATAAAGTAAAGTTAAGAGAGTTAAGTGAAATTTAAAATTAGTGAAAAGTTAAATTAAAACAAATAAAATAACTTAAAGATTAAAATTTAGATTAAAAACATTAAAGTTAAAGAATTATAAAATTAAATGTATACTATAGGAGTTGAATTTTGTTTGTTGAAATACAAGGTTGTGGATAAACCTCCTTCGAAATTAAAATTAAGTGAAGTCTAGAATAATTTAAAAAAAAAATTAAGAACAGTTATGAAAAAAAAAGTTTGAAAAATTAAATTTAAGTTCAGAAAATTAAAGAAAAATTAAGTTTAGAAAAAAAAAAAAGATAAGTTTAAGAAAAAAAAAGAAAGTGTAAAATTTAAGAAATAAAACCAATAAAAAAATTAAATAAACTTT
This sequence comes from Cordilura impudica, assembly GCA_963682025.1. Classification (NCBI taxonomy): domain Eukaryota; kingdom Metazoa; phylum Arthropoda; class Insecta; order Diptera; family Scathophagidae; genus Cordilura; species Cordilura impudica. The sequence continues at coordinate 109,685,046 of OY821521.1, forward strand.
AAGAGAAAAAAAATACTAGATTTTAATGACATTTGTTGTTCGGTTTTTATTAATTATATTTTAAATATTTGCGTGAAAAATATTTAAACAACCACCAGCTACTTAGAATATTAAATAATCTATTAAATAAACAATTCATAAGAAAACTAAAAACTCAAACGTAGAAAAAAATTACTGGTTATAACACTGTGCACATACATTACTAATTGAACAGTGAGCGGAGCAGCTTTTATAAGTTAAGAGGAAAGTGCGAAGTCAACATTATTAATATTAAACTAATTCAAATATAAAAAAAAATAAAACAAAAATGTCATCGGAAAATGTAAAAGAATTCACACGCAGCGAAGTTGCCAAAAACAATATCGTTATTAATGCAGCTATGGCCGATTTTTTAATGGCATATTGCGACACACAACCACGGCGTCTGGCGGCAGCAGCTTCATCCTCAACACCTACAACCATATGGCGGTAATTAAAAGACACTAATTAAAATGTTTTCTTAAATCTAAATTAAATAAATTTTCTAAGATTTGTCTAACTATAAATTAAAAAATTATTTTTTTAAGATTTTTCTAATTAGAATTTAAAAGGTTTCTAAATGCGAGGTTTTCTAATTAAACCAAATTTTTGTCATTAAAATTTGCTAAGTGTAAGGTATTCTAAATATAAAAATTTATCTAAATACAAAATTTTTCTAAAATTACATAAAAAAGTTTTCTAATTATAAAATTTAAATAAATATATAATTTTCGAAATGTCAAAATTCGCAAAATATAAAACATTCGAAATATAAAAATTTTCTAAATACAAAAATTTTCTAAATATCAATTTAAACTAAAATTTAACTAAAAAGTTTATAAATTAAGAACTTTGCTAAATATAAAATTAATCTAAAAATTTTTCCTAAATAAAAATAAAATTGAGCTAAAATTAAAAATTATAATAAGAAATATAATTTAGCTAAAAATAAAATTTTGCTAAAATTTTCCTAAAACAGAATTTTGCTAAAATTTAAAAATTCTTCTAAAATGAAAATTGAGCTATATTTAAAAATTTTCCTAAAATTAAAATTTCCCTAAAAATTAAATGTTGATAAACTTAATTTAAAATAACCTTAAAATGAAGGTTCAATAAAACTTATTTATAACCCAATGTAGAAAGCCAAACCAAACCAAATCTTTTTATTTAAGTGGGTTACCTCCAATGGAGATGGAGTCGAGGTAACATGGTAGGGAGGGCTTAAGGGGCATAACATCCAGTCCCCAATCCCAAGGTAAGTATGGCCATCCGTCCCATTTAGCGTCCGTGTTTTTTGACAGTTTTTTTTTAATCACACGTGAAAATCTGTAGTGCGGTTTCCCTGGGCCTGAGCAAGACCCCACCCATCCGGCGAGCTAGGCCCCTACGCCAGCACGTGCGACCAGCAAAGGCTCAGGGAAACAGGAAGCGGAACTTCCACCAGCACCGCACCATTACATGGTTCCCATGCGTCCACATCAATTTTATATAACCTCAAAGTTGACATACAATTATTTATTTCCGCAAACATGGAGCCAAACCGTACAATAATTTTAATTGCCCATTAAATAATACACGCCTATTTTCATATTGCGCCTTTAAATTTTCCCAAACGATGTCAAAATTATCTGCAGTTACGGCATCACCAGTTGTTTTTTGAAAAAGGTAACATAATATCTCTACGGGGCCTAAACGATCATTGTTAATATAAATTGCGGTAAATAAATCTCTAAAAGTGGGCCACGAGGCATAATCGCTATCAAAAACGTCAATACCGCAAGTATGAACTAGTACAGAGCTCCCATGTTTGTGAACCACTGTATCTGAAGGTGTTGATTCCTCTTTATGTACCCTTCGCTTCGCTTTAGCAATTATGTTAATGCATTTGACGTGAATTTTGTAGATTTGATTATGCTTAATATGGATGGCCACCATATCTTTCTTTTTTTCTAATGATTCCCCGGAACGCTGTTCGTAATAATTTTTATACTTTGCCCACAATTTAGCTAATTCAGCCTTTTTAAATTCTAGGGTCTCCGAAGTATAATTTGAAAAATCTTCATCTTTGAGACGTAGTTCAAATCTGGCTATCTCATCAGCCGTTTCATTAAATTTGTCTAACATCGACATATTTTACTTTAAATTACACCGCAAATTATAATTTCAAAGAACTGCTTTGCCCAAAAAAACTTTGTTAAAATTTTGCACAAAATCTCCTTAAATTTTTCCCAAAGATCACGATAAAATTTACGAAGTGTTCTAAGATGGAATTATAAAATGTAAAAAAAAAATCTATGCAAAGGTTTAACATAACCTTAAAACAGTGGCGTGGTTTGATCGACAAATAAAAAATTCACTTAAAATAAGGATGGCTCCGTAAAATAAAGTTGAAAAACAAAATGGCGTAATAATGGACTACGAAAAGGCAAATGGCGTTGACACGTTTAAGTTAATTTTTTAACCTCCAAAAACAAAATTCCGAGCCACTAATTTCCGTATTTCACTTTTAAAAATGTCACAGCGTACGTACCTTGAATCCTCTTGCTTATTTTTTTTTGCAGTTTTTCCTTACCGGGAGAAGGACCAATGTTTGTTCCACAAAGGGCTGGTTGTGCAAGGAAAGTGCGTGAGGTAGAAACTGCTGTCCAGGAAACACGACAATATCAGGATTCGGCCACCAATGGCCTTGGGGCCACCTATGTTGTCTGCCGTTGATGATCGATGCTTATATAAAAACACAGTGGTTGCAGCTGGTTATAAACTTGAATCTTTTATTTGAATTTATACTTTAAAATAACTTTACAAAGAAACCTTGTGATTTATTAAAAAATGTGAAAAAATTAAGAGGCTGCTCCCTACAAGAAATGAATGACTGAAACTAACACATAAACAATTTTTGTACTAACACACTTGCAGTTTTTTTCTATTTAAAAACATATGACTGTCACTGTTGCTGTTGTAGAGTTGTTTTTTAAAATTTTTTTCGTTAAACAGCAATATTTGTGAATTACCGCGTATTATTCATTATTGGCTGTCGGAAAGTGAAATTAATTGTTAACTTTGTTAAAATGCTTTATCATGTATATTAAGAAAAAGCTGATTATTTAAATGATCCAACTGATATCGCACACAGATTGGTTAAAGAATTTAATATGAAAAACAACTGCCCAAATGCGAAAACTTATAGAGGTGTTACCCAATGACTTTGCCTCCTCCCAGGATTCTAATAAAAGAAAGAGAGGTTCAATTGGCTTGGCGGCTACAAATTTAGGTTTAGGAAAGGTAAGTAATTAATTAAATTAAATGTTCAAGTTAATTTTTGTTGTTTCTTTAGGATTCTTCAAAATATGTCAGTGAATTCGTTAGTGCCATTCTCAATTGTGGTGGCACTTCCCTCCATTATACCCTTCCACGATTTATTTTTTGCTCGCGTCTTGTGACCTATTCCTGTTGAAACGTTTACTTAAAGATATTGCTGTAGAATCTTCACAAACTTTCAATCTAGAAGCTTTTATACCTCTTAGGAAACGCATTAGTGTAAAGAATTATATTGTGCGACAATATGTTATATCCTGGATTTCTATTGTGAATGCTGTACCAGAAAATAATATGGTTATCTATTTGATATTATTGATGGACGTTTTATGATGTAAGATAATACACAAGAAATATAATTGTGTGAAACAACGCTGACACAGTTTATTAAATCGATTCGTAATGATTCCAGTTAAGTGCGCATGGAAGACACTATAAATATATTGTTAATACATGTGCAATCACCAAATGAACTTATTAAGGTAATGCACTGATATTTTATTAAAAATTGTAGCTAGAAACAAAGTAAATCTTCCTTGCAGCATTTTACACTAATCCTTATATCTATCTTCAGTTGCCATAACATGGATATGGGAGTTTGTTTTAATATTTGAATGTTTTAATTTATGCCATTCTGGAATATAGTGTCTGGAATATAATGTTGATAATATGAAGAATATTAAGGAATCTGCAGTATCCGTAAATTCATCCATAATGAAATTAGTTTCTTCAAAAGAACAAAGATCTCTGAATATTGAACAAATTGATTTATAGAGGTATGTATTACCACAATATCTCACACACCGTTCTGTACAAACAAAGGCAGCAGTATTTGAATGGATACATCATTTACTCATCAATTTTCCAAATGAATTGAATCAGGTTTGGCCGAAATTGTTAATTCACAACACTCAAAAGGTAAGCTTTAATATAAATTGTTGATATATATGTAAGTGTTATAATAAATTGTTTTCTTTAGAAACTACTGATTGCACTAAGGCCCATTACTGGAAATTTCTATTGAGTTTAGTCAATTTATTCAGTGCTAAGTTACGTACCACTTTGAGGGATGTTTCGAGTTAAAAGTCAGCAAAGTTGTTTAAATATCTGTTTTAAGTTAAGCCCATTGTCCTGTTTCAACATTGTCTCAAAGTTATCACCACGTTTCGGAATTGGTGATATTGTTGTGTTTTTAATATTTAATGTTTATTTTTAATTTTGAATTTGATTTTTAATACAATAAATAAATAAATAAAAAATAATAAGTCGTGTTTCATTATAATCAAGTATGACCGGTCAACGATGATGTATATATCCATCAAATGTGACCGGTCAACATGATATATATATCTATCATCGTTGACTACTAAACAGCGGTAGAGTGAGCAGTTCAGATATGTATTATATGGTTTACATACTTTTATAGGTCAGAGTAAGATGCAACATCACATGTACACAAAAGTTTCGGTCAGTTTTGGCATATTTGCCTTAATAAAATGATAGAAACTTTGTTCTACGCGATGACCGACACTTCAGTCAGTAGTGACGGTCATATCACCGGTCAAATGACCGTCACTGTTCTTGTAGGGCTGTTGGCCTTTTGATAGTGATGCTAGTAATGAGAAAAATCTATTACAAAAAATACGATAGGCATATATATGCCGGCGCACAGTGGTCAATTTCGCGAGATAGCGGTCAAAACTCTATAACTTTTGACCGGATTGGTATTTTTTTACGCAATTTGTTTTGTTCAATAGGAGGGACTTTAAGCTTCAATTTGCGTTTTCAAACGTAAAAATCGACTGATAGGAACGTAAGTAATTTGGAGTTAAAAATGCATTTTAATTTTTTGTTGAGTTTCCATGTAAAAGTTGAATATTTTGACATTTTAAATAGGTATTTTTTTTTATAATTTCTTATTTTCTTCAATCGTATTTTACAACCAATACTTATTTATTATTCCTAAACTTAATTTTGGTCAGAAAATTCCAATATTTGGCCCCTGACATTTATTTAGTCTCAATATTCACAGGGGCCAAAGGTTGGTTTTTTTGGAAGAAAGCTAATTCTTGTGAGGATTAAACTGAAAAATAACACTGAAATTCCTAACAATATCAATACCATTTGGATATATTATATACAGAACACGACATCGATAAAATTTTAAGTAAACTTTTACTATTGATTTAAAGTGCACATATATTTTATTTAAATGTATTAATAAAAATTTATACTAAAATTAGAAACAAATTATAATCTTTAAACTAGTATTAATTAAACAATATTAGTAAAAATTTCTTCCAAATAGCTTTGATTTTCATTTTGCAGTAGTTGTTTAGCTTCTTCATCTAACTCTAATGAGGTTAATTTCCATTTTTGTCGAATACTGGACATATATGGGTCTGATGTGCACAACAAAATATTAATAAGATCTTCATTAGTACAATATCTGGAAATTTTTCTTGTATTGTGCTCGGGAAAGAATCTGTAGTCTTTGTTCCTTTTTTCTTGGGCTTCTTCTGAGAGATCTCCAATTGGAAGCATATTGTGCTGAATTATTTGTTCCCCATGGAACAAAATTTTGTGAACTGTGGTTGGCATATGTCTCCAAGAATATTTTTTTTTTATAAAGGGTTGCTGTCTCATTAGCATACTGACCAAATTTTTGCTACATGCTATAACTTGTAATATGATTTGGAATCGTCGTATTAAATCATAATCTACTCCAGTTATAGAAGCTGCAGTTTCTGGATCGGAAAAAAATCTCCTTGCTGTGTTTCCATCATTAGAATTTCCTTCTCCTTGCTTTGGCTGGTCAATTATAAGGCCTATCTCACGGTATTTTTCTTGAATATCTTTTTTTTTTTGCTTTCTTTTTTCCAAATTTTCTTTGTTGTTTCTCACTGTTTCGCCTAACGGGCCAAATTCCAAATCGTATCCCAATTAAGAATATGCTCCATAAAACGAATTCTAGCATGAAGAGGTGACATTCCAAATTCATATGCTTCATTAAAACTATCGTCTGGTCGTGTGGTGGTTGGCTCAATTGACTTGATGTTTTTTGGCATATTATGCAGCTTGACGATGACTTTGTTTTGGTTAAAGCTTGTGCAACTTTTCCATCAATCATTGTGAGACACATTTTAAAATTTACTTCAATGTCTTGGTCATCAAATTTAAATGTTACTGGTTGAAGTTCTTTAATTTGATAATTTATTTTTCGAACTTCTTCATCTATGACATCTTGAGTCTCCTTTTTGTAAGCAAACTTTATTGGTCTACAAAATTTTGTTGACGAGGGAATTTCATTCTTCCATACATCTATCTCTGCAGCTCTACTAGTTGACGGCTCTGAACCAATATAAGTTTTTGTTAAACGTAATGGAACGAAAGAAATCATGAATAAATTGGCATCTGATGAATTTTCCGCATTACATTGTTTGTATTGTTTCTGGCCAGAGGACCCATCACATCCCCATTTAGAAATTAAAGTCATGCTGCAATTTTTAAACTTCTTTAAATAGTCAGCATCAAATGTCTTTAATAATCGTTCTGCAGTGTGTTCAAGAAGATCCTGCAATTTTATTTCTGCTGAACTTGAAGTTACACTAATAGCAGTTGGTGAAGGTAAGCAATCTTTTTTGGCAGAAACTATATCTCGATATGATGGAAAAATTCCACAATTTTTTTCATTGGTTCGCTTCCGCAATTCTGTATATTGGTTTTTAGTCATTTTCAAATCCAAAAATAGTGCAAATGCTTCTTCTGGAGTAAATTTATTTTCTTCAGCTGGTGTCGGCATACTTTCTAAAATCCTTTTTGTGCATCTGGGGCTTGCTTTCACTATTTTTTCAATGATAGCAATTTTACCCTTTTTAGTTTTCGATGGTTGAATTTGATGCAGAAATGAATCCTTTATGATGCTACAAGAAACTTCTTCATTGATATGTTTAAGCTTGCTTCTTCGTGATCTTTCACTACAATTATCAATTGGCTTTGCTGGTCGACCACCTTTTCCAGTTTCCGTGGTAGTTACTGATGGCTATTTAAAAATAAGTTTATTTCTTAGCCATTCTTGGTTGCGTGAGTAAAACAATTTCTTGTTTCTGGAACATTGATTGTACCGTTTTCTTAAAGTATTTAAAAAGTTTTTTATTTTTAAGTTATGAATTTTAATTTCTTGTTTGTCGCATATTTTGAAGAATGGATTATTCATTATATGTAAAATAATGTCGTTTTCATCTTTCCGTTCAAAATATATATCAGATAGAACACTATAACTGTTTAAACAATAATGAAGAAAAAAAATGAATGCATGGATTAATATACTATTGCTCGAAGTTTCAACATGATCTTTTTTACCTCTTTAAAACATAATATAACAGGTAGTTGGTTTTACCAGTTATTTCCATTGGTTTTAAATTTATTTGCAATTTTCACGTATTTAAGTTGTGTAATATTAGATGGCAATAAAAGCTTTTTTACCTTTTCCAAATGAATTGCTAGATACCACATAATTTGAGAGTTAACAGGTACTGGCAATAATATAAAAGGTACTTGGTTTTACCAGTTATTTCCATTGGTTTTAAATTTATTTGCAATTTTCACGTATTTAAGTTGTGTAATATTAGATGGAAATAAAATCTTTTTTACCTTTTCCAAATGAATTGCTAGATACCACATAATTTGAGAGTTAACAGGTACTGGCAATAATATAAAAGGTACTTGGTTTTACCAGTTATTTCCATTGGTTTAAAATTTATTTGCAATTTTCACGTATTTAAGTTGTGTAATATTAGATGGCAATAAAACCTTTTTTACCTTTTCCAAATGAATTGCCAGATACCACATAATTTGAGAGTTCTATTGTCATTTTTGTCAAAATTTTGATACACCCTTCTATGTGGACTAGGTCCAAATATGGGCCAACTTCTCCTAATTTCAACAGAATTATTTTTTGGGTCAATAAGAACTCTTGTACAAAATTTCATCAAAATATATGCATAATAGCCACTTTCACATACAAATAACTTCTCAAAAAATATGACGTGCATTTCTACCGAATATCTTACCTTGGGTCAGAAAAATTGCTGTAGCTCAAAAAGTGCAGTCCCGATGCATGGACATGTATATATAGGAATGTAGGGGAGAGTTAGGACTACAAAACAGTAAATTTGTGTTTTGACTCAGCTTGACTCACAGGAGTTGTGCTCTATGAAGTAGGAAATTTCCGAGAAATTTTACCTTTTTTAAAAAAAAAATTTAAATTGTTGTAGAGCTTCAATTTTTTAATAGGAAATAAGTTAAGTTACAACACAAAATTTATTTCGTCCAAAAATCTTGAAAAACAAAAAAGTTATGATCATTTAAACTTTAAAAATTAACTAAAAATATCATAAATTTACTAAATTCTGAAAAAGCCCATTTTGGACCACCCTGTTCTCAGTGAAATAGTTGAAATAGAGTTCTCATTTTTTGGCTCCCGAGGTTTACTACTGTCTACTTTCATATGAGTCTAATAACTTTAAAATCGGAGAACAAAAACCAAAAGGAGTTTTGACCGCTATCTCAAAATATTGACCACAGTGCGTCGTGCCGCAAAGCAAGATTCTTTCGCTCTCACTTGGAGGATCAGAGATTCCATTTAAATCATCCATAAAACATCTTGGAGTATATTTTAATAATTTACTAAAATTCAACAGTCACAGCAGAATTCTCTTATCAAAGGCAAAAAAATCTCAGGAATGTTCTCCAGGATAATGCATAGTAAATTTTTGGCTCAGAAAACGAAATTACTACTGTACAAGGTTGCAATTAGGCCAATTCTCATATATGCTTTTCCGATTTGGTTCACCATCTCCCCAGTTGCAGCAAAAGAGCTTCAAATCTTTGAGAGGGCCATTCTGAGAAAGTGTCTAGGAAAGAACTTTCAAAATTCAATTAAACACTTCTCCAACTCGTATATCTACGTGAAATCAAAGATAACACCACTTTGCGAATACGCCCTTACGTTACAGAAACGTTTGATTGAGCGTCTTGAATTGCATGACAATCACCTTATGAACGAAATCTTTGAAGCAGAAAGATATAGTGATTGGAACAATTCCACATACCTATCTCCCATAGGCATTATCAACGTAACTTTGATGCCAACTCCCACCAGGACTTCTACATCATATCCGCACCAGGCTCCAATAGGGGCTAGTTTACATTCCTCTGTGATATTAGCTTTAAGAAATATATATAATGTATATTTAGGCTAACTTTACAATAATTTATTTTTACTTACATATTAATTATATTGCTTTTGCTTTACCTCTTCTACTATATTAGAAATAGTAGCTTGTTCATCTAGTTTTTAAGTGAAGACAAAAATAGGAAATAATTTTTTTTTTCTTTTGTTTTGTTAAACTTTAAATGTTTGTACCTGTCAAACTCTTTTGTTTTGTACGATTCGATTTCCAATTTATCATATGTTTAAACATCCCTGTTAATGACTGTTTACATTGTTTAGAATGTTTGTTTTTTTTTCTAACACAACATATCGTTTATGTAGTTTTAAGTGTTATTTAGTTTATACGAATCTTACAGACGTATGCTCTGTTCGAAAGAGTAAGTGCCATGAGCAAGCACTGTGTTTTAACATTCATGTAATCATGTATTTTAATGTGATATTCATTTTTATATTTTAGCATGTAGCGTATACAATTAGCGTGTATTAGAACAAGACGAATATAGTTCTAAGGAACATCTGTAATGTATCATATGGTTAATGTCAACCTTTCGTTTGTGAAAAAAAAGAAGAAAAAAGTCTCAATAAAAATTTCATTTCATTTCATATCATTTTGACGTTTATATTTTTTGTGCATATATTTGAAGACATCCTTCTACACTTTACGTTTCACTATTTCATTTTTATTTGAATATATATATATATAAATATATACTTATTATTTGTTAAATGTTTCTATTTATTTTATTGCACAAATAAATTTTTTGTTTTTTTCTTTGTTTATATATTTTTGACAGCTAGTTCAGATAAACTAGCGATAATTTCTTATCAAACTTGGAGATGACACTCAATGTTTCTAGGTTCACAACTAGGTTCATTTTGAACCAAGTAGATTCGCTCTCAAAATTTTGTATGGCGAAATATATAGATTCAATCATGATTCGGGAGCGAACCGTGAATGTGAGAGCTAACCGCGAATCTTGCTGTCCGTGTGAACATAGCATTAATTGCTTATTCCCGATTTACACATGAAATTTTTCTTTCTGAAACTGTTTGAAATTCTCTTTTAAACTTTCATCCGTGTCTACACACTGAAATTTTTGTATTGAAATTCAAGATTTGTTCCTGTTTACTTTATCATTTTATCTATTTATTTTATCAAATTATTTTATTAAAATTAACTTTATTTCAATTTATTATCTTTCTCAACACATACAAAACATAAAAATTAAAGAAAACGTAAAATAACTTCACTTTGATAATTGCGAAGCAAGAAGCAAAAGAGAATTTCAGAGTACATGAAAGTATGTACCCCCTGCCATTCTTCTCTCCCGTCTCACCTATAAACTCAAGACTTTCAGCAAGAAAACTTTCATGTGTAAACACACACTTATACTATCATATAGTTTTGTGTATCTTTTTTTTAATGTTTGAAAAGACAGGAGTTGTCATCAACTTCTTTGTATGGGAGCGGATCAACAAATCTGCAATGTGTCTAACATTTCACTAAGTAGCAGCTGAAGATGTATTTTGATACGCTACTAATATTTATTTAAATTTCAAAATAAAATTAAATTGTAGATATTAAAAGAATTTTTTTTCAGTGTATTCTCTTTTTAATTTTGGTGTCAAAAATTTTTTGATTTCTCTGAGTTAACAACACTGCTTTTTACATTACATATATATGAATTTTATTTGACATTCGTATTAATGTGTTGGAGACGTGGTATAAATTGATTCAATTCTTTGGTGTGAAATTAAAAATAAGTTATAAAAAAGAACTATATAAATTATAAAAGACAAATCTGCCACTGTTCCTCAAAGTTTATCCATTAATTTTATATTATTCGAGATGCATTGTTTTAAATGCATTAATTTTTAAAGATAAAAGAACTTATAGTGTTATATTTAACTTAGTGGTAACAAAACACAAAAAAACAATAAAAAATGAAGTTTGCTTTAAGTTATGCATTAGTTCTAGTTTGGTTGGCATACTTAATTGCATCCGGTGTTTATTTGTTCTCAAAAGGGTTTCTTTTGTCTCGTGTATCAAATACGGATGTTAGCAGTTGCCGGCATTTGTCGCTAGAACCAAATGACGTAAGTTTTTGTTACCAGTTTAATATGTGGCTTGGCTAAGCATCACACAAAATAACTTTTTTACATTTATAGGACTACTATCTAACAGAGGAACTAGTACAAGAAATATTTAAAGATGTAAATGCTTCATCTAACTTGTGTCTTCCCCAAAAGTCTAAAGTTATTATATTAGTAATTGATGCTCTAAAATATGAGTTTGGAATTTTTAAAGAGGACCTCTCACAACCGCTACCATATGAAAATAAATTGAGTGTATTGCATGAACTAACGAAAAATATGCCCGAGCAATCACGTCTTATGCGTTTTAAAGCGGACCCGCCAACCACTACATTGCAACGGTTGAAGGGCTTAACGACGGGCACCTTACCGACATTTGTAGATATTGGCTCAAATTTTGCTTCGCCTGAAATCAATGAGGACAATGTTATCGATCAGATGGTTCGTACCCATTTGCCTATTGTCTTTTTGGGTGATAGTACTTGGACTGAATTATTTCCTCGACGATTTAAACGTTCTTATTCATATCCCAGCTTTGACATTTTCGATTTAGATACAGTTGATCGTAATATAGAAAAAAATTTGCCTTTTGAATTAACACGGGGTGACTGGCAAGTCTTGATAGCCCATTTTCTGGGTGTGGATCATTGTGGTCATAAATATGGACCTCTTCATGATGAAATGTCACGTAAACTTACTGAAATGAACGAAGTGATAAGGTATGGATGCATTTAATTATTATTATTTAATTTATTAGTAGTATTTAAAATACTTTTCATTTCTCTGAAGATGTTTTCCAAATAAATATAAATATCCTAAGGATCTATTGCATATTATTTCTTACATATCTAACAATATTTCTTTTAAAAACATTAAAATTTCTCTCATTTTTAATAAAAATTGGTAGGCTATTATATATTTGAAGTCCTTTAAAAAATAGGGATTTTTGCATCGCACTTGTTGTTACTCTCATCAGTCTGAAATTACCCGTATTTCTAAGGCCATATGGCTGTATTTCCCCAACGTATGTTAACTGCTCCATTAAATATTCCGGTGCATTTTCCAATTTCATTTTTGGCATAAAGTTTATCGTGTTTAATTCCAGTCTTTGTTGAATGTTGAGCCATTTTAATGTATCTAGCATGTGTTGTATTGGTGTATATATGTTGCATCTTAATATTGTACGCATTGCTTTATTTTGTAACTTTTGTAATCTATCCATTTGTGTTTTATTGCAGCATGTATATAAAATTGTTGAACCAAACTCAAAATGTGGTTTTATCACTGTGTTATATATATTTATAGCTATTATTATTGAAACTTTGTTTCTTATTCTTTTAAAAAATCCAATTTTCTTGCCGATTTTTTTACATATAAACCCAAGATATTTTATACTATCGACTTTTTCTATTATTTCGTTATTTATTTTAAATACTGATTCGCTTTTCATGTTAATTTCCATTAGTTTTGTTTTATTCTCATTTAGTTTTAGTTTAATCATTTTTAACCAGTTATTTATAGTTTTCATGTCTTCTGCTAAGTTCATGTAACATTGTTCATTTGTACTTGCTTCTGTAAAAATTAAAGTATCATCTGCATATAGTACTATTTCACATTTGTTTATAATGTTTGGCATATCATTTATGTAAATAATAATTAATAGTGCTCCCAGTATTGAACCTTGTGGCACTCCGAATCCATTGCTTATCGGATCTGATTTAACCCCATTAACTTTTGTGATTTGTCTTCTATGTGTAAGATATGATTTAAACCATTCCAATTCGTTTTCTGTGATACCGTACATATTTAGTTTTTGTATTATGTTTCTATCTATTGTTTCAAAGGCCCGTTTAAAATCCAAGAAAACTGCCTTGATTTTTTTATTTTTCTCTACTAATTTCCATCGATTTATAACGTAATTAACTGCTGTTTCGCACGAAAATTTCCTACGAAAACCAGATTGGTATTTTGAAAATAAGTTGCTTGTTTCCATATAGTTTTCCAATTGTTCTTTTACAACTTTTTCTATAATTTTCTCACATGTCTTTAGGGTATTTATTGGGCGAAACTTCACATTTTTTTGTTTTAGTAATTTTTCCAATTGGCGTTACCATTGATTCTTTCCAGTTATCGGGGAAAATTCCAGTTTCTAGTGATTTGTTTGTTAAATTTAGCATAATATTGCCTGTTACGTTCCAGTTATCTATTATAATTTTTGGTGAACCTTATTGTAGTCAGGTTTGTTTTTTAGGTCTTTACATATACTTTTTAGTTCTTGTATTGTAATTGCACGGAATTTAAATATATGGTTTATCATAGGTATTTGGTTAACGTATTGCACATATTCTATTTTATCTCTAATTGACTTAATACTATTGACAAAATATTGGTTAAAATGATATGCTATTTGATAATTCTCCTTATATTCTATTTGGTTAAATATCACAGATTGAATCACATTTTTGTTTTTTTTAAGTACTAAGTCTTTAATTGCCTTCCACATCTGTTTTTGGTCTTTGGTATTGCTTAATTTATTATTAACATATTTGTCTTTTTCTTTATTAATTCTTGTTTTGTATATATTTCTTATTTCCTTATAATCATTCTATGCTGCAATAGTATTTTCAGTTTCTGCCGTTTGATATTTACAAATTTTTTGTCTTTTAAGAATTTTTAGATCATTATTAAACCATTTGCTAGTGTTATTAGTTTCTTTTATTACTTTTTTATATATAAATTGATTTATAGTGTTATCTAGACATGAGTCAAAAAAGATAACATTATTATTTAAAATGTCATTTTTATTTCTACTTATTCTTTGGATTAATTCTCGGTAAAATACACTTTTATTATATTTAAATATTTCAATTTCTTTGGTATGAACTTGTTCGTCATTTTCGTTATTAAAGTCTATTATTATATCTATTGATTCATGATCTGCTATCTTATTTTTATTATTATTTTTTACTGTTATTTTTTTGTTGTTCGTTATGATGTAATCAATTAATGTTCTAGAATTTGCTGTTATTCTTGTATATTCCGAAACAATTTGTGTAAGACCGTTATCATTTAGAATACTCTCCATTTTGCTTTGGTATGTTCCTTCTTTGCACCAGTCCATGTTGAAGTCTCCTGCTATTAATATTTCACAGCTCTGTTCATCCAGTTCTTCTAAAGTTTCTTCAAATGCTTCAAAAAATTCAATTTCCCTACAATTTGGTGATCTATATACTGCCATTAATATGAAAAATATTTTTTTTGTATTTAGCTGTACAGTATTTTGAGTTATTTACTTTTTCGAAAAGGCTTGTTATAGTCCATTGATTTTTAAAGTAGCTTATCACACCACGAGTTGGAAAATGTACTTGTATGCTTATATCCTTGAAGTTCTCTCTCTTTTTCATCAATTTCTTCAGTCATGTGCGTTTCAGTCAGTATAATGAAATCTGGATTTTCGATTGCCGCTATTATTTCCAATTGGTTATAGTTGTTAATCAGACCTTGTATATTTGTATATATTCCTCGAATGTTGGAAAATGTACTTGTATGCTTATATCCTTGAAGTTCTCTCTCTTTTTCATCAATTTCTTCAGTCATGTGCGTTTCAGTCAGTATAATGAAATCTGGATTTTCGATTGCCGCTATTATTTCCAATTGGTTATAGTTGTTAATCAGACCTTGTATATTTGTATATATTCCTCGAATGTGCTTTGGTTGTTAGAATTTAAACCAATTCTTCTTTTTTTAATATTAAGTTTATTAAGTTTTAAGTTTAAGTTTAACAGAACAAATTAAAATTCATTAATGAACTTAAGCACTTGTAGTTAATGTACTGGTTGTCAGTATTAAAATTCATGTACAAAATATGCATATCAAGTTTTCAAAACCAATTATAAATTACAAGATTTTTTAATATATAAATACAAATTTAACTTGTACTATAAATGACTTCAATAAGAGATGCAAGCCTCAAGTTAAATTATCCCATTTATTTACACTTTTTGTTATTCAAGTTTAATTGTGTATCTTAACAATTTTATTTTAGAAATGTTGTCTCCCAAATGGACGACAAAACAACCTTACTTGTTATGGGTGACCATGGTATGACAGTATCTGGTGATCATGGAGGTGGTACCGACGATGAAACTAATGCCCTTTTATTTGCCTATACTAAACAGTCTAAATTCTTTAGTGACGTTGGATCTGACAACACAACAATGCAGCAGGTATGTTGTTGATAAGATAAACTTTTAATATGTAACAACTTATGTTTTTTGATAAAAAAAATGGAAAAAAAATGTTTCTGTATGAATAAATAACCCAAGAAAAAATTCGTACAGTTTATGGTACAGCGAATACAGAATCAAACACGTATCGCTTTCTGGGTCCATATACCAAAACAAATGAGAACCAATGTTTTTGTTATCATTATGATAAAACTGCAAATGAACTGAAATTAAATACAAAAAACTTTTTTCAAATAAACTTAGTAGATTTGTGAAAAAACAAAGATAGGATATATTAACGGTTTTCACTCTTGGTGTTATATTTACAACCGTGTTATATATACAACGATTTTATACTACAAAGCGTGAAATTCTTTTTCGTGTATATTATAAATTAATGAATCAATTGATTTTTGTTTTGTTTTCATCAATTTGAAAACTTAAAATATCAATAAGGATTTGAAGATAAGAAAAATGACCAAAGTTACGGCAAAAGATAAAATTATAAAGTTTTTATTACAAAATGCATAAAATTTGCCAATATCCTGGATTTTGCAGGTACGGAACTAATTGTAATAATAAAAAAAAAATTAAAAAATATAACTATGCTCTTGTAGATACATGTGAACATGATGCTGTTGACCACATTTTAGACGAACTAGTTGAGGACAATATTTTAGATAAAGCGTACCGCCGCGGAGCTTAGTTCCATAATCAATGAAGTGGTCACTAGACATCTTAACCCAGTTAGATGACAACATGCTTTTGCAAATGGTGATGGTTAGTCGAATTAAATTTAACGCACTATTGCCTATGATATCTTGTAAGAGATACTCTTTGTAACCCGGCTTACGTTTTTAACATCGAGATCCCAATACAACATTTATTTATTCGAAAACTTATCACATCGCTATTACTATACTGGTTTGTCTCAATGTTTCTGCAGGCAAGATAGATGACAACTTGCCAATCCCACCCCAACCATTGCTTTTAAGTTCAATTTTATATTAGCCCCAAAAGCACAGTTCTTCATTCCATTACGTAACCATATTCATTGCACCCACAACAAATAACAAACGCTTAGCGAATCATATTTCAGACAATTGTTTTAATAAAAATTGCAAAAAATATTTGATGTCTTCATATTATATTTCAATATAAAAATCAACATAAAAATTGCAATAACTACAAAATGAAAAATTTAAGAATTTTACATTTAATAAAAATAATTCGTTTTTACTTTAAAACATTATTTAAACAATAGAAATTTCAAATTCAATATTACTACTTAGCTCAACTTACTTGACCAATCGATGTCCAGCGAAGAGCGCTCTCAGCAACAACAAGTCAAGTCAATCTGTTAGATAAAACATACAAAAGAAGCTGACATTTATGTCAAACAAGAAAATTATCAAAAATGTAAGAATCAACATTAAAAACAAGTAAGAAAATTATAGTCGGTCTACACCGACTATACGATACCCTATACCATGCGTTTAGAGACCCTATCTCTCAGGTCCAACTAACTGGATATAGAAAATAAGCATAAACCAAATTTGAGTGGGATTGTTATTAATTTTTTCGGCTGCAGATATGAAAAAGTTCATATCGGATGCTATATCTATATGGGGGCTAGGCCCAAAAATGGACCGACCCTGACCATGTTTGGTAAAGTCTCTTGTATTTTGCAAAAATATATACATACAAAATTTGAGAAGAATCAGTGCAATATTTTTGTTTTTTGATAGATTTAAGTGAAGATCGGGAAGCAGCTCTATATGGGGCCTATGACTAAGAGTTGTCCAATAGGGATAATTTTTGGACTACTGATTTAAGGATGTAATATATACAGACAAACCCAATTTGACTAAGATTTGTATGATAATTTGGATCTTATGGCAATATATGTTGATTTCATAGGGTCATTTGTATGGGGGCTAGGTCTGAACATGGACCGATTCTCACCAATTTCAATAGCGTTCATTCCATGGCTGATAAAAGATCAAATACCAAATTTCGTCAAAATATATTCATATTTGCGACCTGCAGTTTGATTACAAGCTTTACATGGACACACAGACGGACGGACGGACGGACATCGTTAAATCGGATCAGCTAGTGATTCTGATTCGATCGGTATAATTAAAGATGGGTGTAGGTCAAATATTTTTGGTTGTTACAAACAGCAGCACAAAGTCATTATACCCAAACCACATAGTGGTATAGGGTATAATAATCAGCAATACAGCAACGAATTGGCGTCATTCTGCAACTATGCGCAACATTCAGCAACATGAAAATGTTTCACCAATAAAGCATAATCCAAGCATTAGGAATCCAATAGTATTAAAATTATATTAGCTTGAAATAACATTTGGATTCTGCGTTTTAAAATGTCTTCTTCAATATATCATAAATGCGTATAGTTTGCAATAAATGTTGCATTCACAGTTTGTAAGAAAAGTTTTACGCAATTTCACAGTTTTAATATTTATATGATTATGCATTTTTTTGTTTGTAAATATTTTCATTTCACACATTTTATTTTGGCAATCAATTGCCTTTTCCAATATTCTTTTGTTCCTCAATTTTAATATTTGAACAATTTTTAATTTTTGCGTTTTACAAAACAACGACTTGTAGCAACTAAAATTTTTTTTCTAAAAAATTTTTTATTCAGTTCAGCTTACTGATTTTCAAATATACAAAAAATATTATTACAATCTGAAGATACAGAATTTAACCAACCCTATTCATGTGAACAATTTCCAGTTGAGTGCCAGTTAGCAATTATCCTATACAGACTCGGGTCATCTAGAGAAGGAGCGGGTATTAAAGAAATGGCTGCTGTGGGTGATGGTGGTACCATCAACAAAAAAACACCGCTTATTTTTAAAGCCTTTTTCAACTTGCAGTCAAAGTACATGTCCTGGCAAAATACAAAGGAATTTTTTGAAAAACATTCATAAAGAACCTCAAAAATAGTTTTCATCTCACCAGTGGATAGCAAGAGACTCAGCTTATTCCTTATCTCCAACTGTAATAACACCTTACAGGACTAACTCAAATCAAATGGATAGCAAAAAGCGAAAACAATTTAATGTAATGTAAAAAAAAGAATTAAAATGTTAACAATTCATTAAATAATCTAACCCATAAAAAAGTTTTTATTAAAACTCTTTCTTTCCTTATGTATATGAGTTTTGAATCTCCCCGTGACTATGTGTGAATATGCGTGACTGTGCGTGACTGTGTCAAAGTTAATCTTTTTTCACTGCAAGTCTATCGACCAAATTTCAGAACGATCGATAAGGGGAAATAGGTTTTAAATCACTCCGTGACTGTACGTGACTATGCGTGGCTGTGCGTGACTACCCCAAAATTAATCTATCGTCACAACAAGACTGGGTCAAGTTTCAGATCAATTGGATAAGGGGAATGGGGTTGACCCACGACAGACAGACAGACAGAGAGTATGAGTTAAAAGAAAGAGTTTAAAAATAAATATTAAATACATAAATAAAATTGAATTATTTTTAAACATTTTTTTACTCTATATTGTGGGAGTCATTTTTGTAACGCATTTCGATCTCGAAGCGTTCAATTCTCTCCTGCTTTTCTAATTCCAATATGCGTAAACGTTCTTCTTTTACTGTTTCCAGTTTATACAACTCAAACCTTTGTTTTCTTTCTTCAATTTACCCTGCATATTTTCTTTCGTTCAGTTCAAGTTCTTTTTGAAATTTTTCCTTTTCAAATTCTTAATTTTTACGAATGAATTTCTTTCACTTTGGATTTGAGAAAGTTGATCCAAAGATTTTTTAATTATTAATGGAAATTCTGTTTTTTTTTTTCTCAAAAATACCACGAAGTTCACCGTAAAATCGACACATCTTTTTTAGCTTATCTGAAACAGTAATACATACTTAAGAATATTTGATTGACATTAATTACAAAAATAGTGCCAACCTTGCCAGTTTCAAACATGTCTCTGCTTTGTTGTAGGTTATTTTAAGGTTCTTGACTTTCCACCAAGATGCAGCGATTTGTGTTATATCCGGAAACTTTCTGTAGAATATGTGGGCAGTGGGATTCTAAAAAGTACATAATAAATATTATTGCCAATAAAAATAATTTAACTCACCTCAAACTCTTGATATTCCAGCAAATATACCAATAGATACTGAATTTCACGATCGGTCCATCTTTTATTAATTATTTTTTCACGCTTTCGTTTTAAGTTGGGGTTTTCATTATTTTGCTCCATTATTAAACTTTGTTTTAATAGTGACAACAAAATGAAAAATATATAAATTAAATAATAGTTTTGGCTGTTCAAGATGTTTTAGTCTTGTAAATGTTTAGTCTTGTACATTTACTAAATATACCTTTCAGCCTTGTAGTTTAACCACAGCGAGTAAATTTTAATTTCATAATTTTTGTTGTAGCACTTTTACTATATATACAACACTGCCATAATGGTTTCAAAATATGTTATTGGTTGTAAATTAAAAAAAAAAAATCATTAATACCTACTTTTACACGATCCGTCCAAAAACAACCTCCTCATTCGCTTCATGTCGGTGATTAAGGTAACAAATCAACTCTTCTATATTTGAACAATATACAAAGTCATCACTACCATTACAATTTCCCCAAAACACGATTGGCGATTATCTCTTGGAAATGTAACTCTAAAATCACTGTGTGATATTCCATTGTTTTATTCGTGACCCTAAAGCCTCTGTTTGTCTCCACGAAAGTTTCAAATCTCCATTTGTCACAAAATGTGGCTCAGCCGATTTTGGTAAATATTCCATGTTATATTCCTCGTTTTTAGATTCATCATCAGTTAGTTTAGGTGAAGATTCATTACATTTAATTGCACTTAATACTGGATTACAGTTAACACATTAGCATACTTAATGTCACGATTTTTATATTGATAACCAGTGATATTTGTCTGGCAAAAATAACAGTACTCTGGTTTATGGAATATTTGATGATGCCAAATCATTGGCATTGATGATGGTAATGGCTGGCTTATATTGCATAATTAACTTGATCAATTTGTTTGTTTAGTAAATTGTGTTTTTTTTTTTTTTTTATTAATTTTTTTTTGCGATGGGGGAGAAAATACTAAAAGATGTGGTCAGTTCGAATCTAACTCTCTTTACGAACGGTTGTGTAAAAAATCAAAGCGCTTAGAGTACAACTATTTAAAATTAAAAACAAGTGTTTATTTTTGTTTTTGCAATTGCCTATTCTTGATCTTATTTGAACTCACGTGGTAGACAATCCAGCTTTAAAACAGGAATAAAAATTTTGCGATGGCCCGAGGGGCCAAATCATCAAAAAGAAAGCTTGTGAATAAGAAGATGACAAAACTTCCTCCGGGTTTTGTTAACCCGAACATGGCGTCAACTTCAAGCAACAGATTTAGCCTGCTTGCTGGCCTCAATGATATGGACGTAACTCCCGTATCAAATATTAACGATGTTAAGGAACACAAACCTCCACCCATTGTTGTAGAAGCTAACGCTTCATTTACAGAAATACAAAAGCTGCTTGGTAAGGATTGCATTTTCAAACGTACTTCAATTGGTACCAAAATTTTTGCTCCTAGTAATAAAATGTACGAATGCTACAAGCAAATACTTAAAGAGAATAAGATGGAGTTTCATTCTTATGGCTCCAAAGAAAATAGGTTATACACCACCTTTTTACACGGTTTACCCCGCATAAGCTCTGAGGTAATCTCCAAGGAGCTAAAAAACTACAACCTATCCCCCTCTTCCGTAACTGAAATAACCACCAAATTCAGTTCAAACAATAATGCAGTTTATAAAGTTCAATTTGTTCGTAAAAATTTTAATCCAACTGCTTTAAAAAATGTACGAACAATTTCTAATATTATAATTTCTTGGAAAAAATATAAATCGAAATCCAAGAACAAACCAACTCAATGCTGGAACTGCTTGATGTATGGCCATGGTGGCGAACATTGCCATCGAAGTGCTGCATGTATGATATGTGCAGAACAACATCATACAAGTGTGTGTCCGTTTAACACAAATGAAAAAAGGCCAGCTGTTTTTACATGCTTTAATTGCAAAAAACAAGGAAAAGAGAGAACTGATCACTCTGCAAACGATATCAACTGTCCGTTACGTTCTCTCTATTTGGAAACTAGAACAAGAGTTACTTCTAAAAGTCCGAATAAAAGCAGACAACAACAAAATAACTCATTTCAATTTAATGTGGGAGATTTTCCTAACTTAAGAAACAACAACACAAATTGTAACAATAACATCAATAATAACAGCAAAGCTACATATGCTCATCAGCTGAAAACAAACAACGATTTATTTAGCATTGATGAGCTTTTTGATATTTTCACTACAGCTATGGATGATTTGCATAGGTGCACTTCAAAAGTACAACAAATCAAAGTTGTAATGTCAATGGTAAAATACGCCCATGGATTATACTAATATTTTAAACGAATTCAAAATGCTTCACTTGAATGCTAATGGCATTTCAAACTTTTCTAAATTAAAACAATTTGAAATACTAATTGAAAGAGAAAATATTAAAATAGCGTCTTTGAATGAAACATTTTTTTCAGAAAATCATAGACCCTATTTTAAAAATTATTATTTATATAGAAGTGACAGAACAGATGCAAGAGGAGGAGGAGTAGCTCTGTTAATACATAAATCTGTCGCTCATAAAAACCTCTTTATATCAAACACCTCATCAATCGAAAACATCTCAATTGAAGTTATTATAAATAATAGACCTATTGTTGTATCTTCGTTATATTCACCAAGATATACCCATAACTTCTGTGCTGATATCTTGAACCTAACCCCTTCCACCAAAGAATACATAGTTTTTGGTGACCTAAATGCCAAACATTGCTCTTGGAATTGCCGTTCAAATAATACTGCAGGAATCGCACTGAACAATCTACAGCAATCAAGCAATTTTTTCATACACTATCCTAATAGTCCAACCCTATTCCCCCATCAACACAATCGCGAAGCATCTACAGTCGATATTATTTTAAGCAATACCGCTTTAAATATAGACGTAAAGACAATGGATTACGAAATACCATCAGACCATCGCCCCATTATGTGTACACTTAAAAGATCAGTGGCCTCGCAGGTGGACCTCAACTATTATGATTATAGTGCAACCAACTGGAACATTTATATGAATTTTTTAGAAAATAAAATCTCGTTAAATTCGGATATATACAATACCAAGGCAGTAATTGATCAGGAAATACAAAAATTTATAAATGTAGTTTTTGAAGCAAGGGATGCGTCTACACCTAAAATAACTCAACAAAATAATTTCACATTACCAGAAAGTACTGTGAAATATATTAAACTAAGACGAAGCTTTAAAAGAAAAAGCCAACGATCTTCAAATATAGCCGAGCAAACTTTTTATAATCAATGTACTAAGTTTCTAAGTAACATGATTGATAAATGTATTAATTCGGAACGCAATAATAAATGGTGTCAATTATTATCCAATTTAAAACCAGGTGATAAATCATTTTGGAGAATAAGCAGGAACTTGCGAGGAAAAGGAAATCATCAAATCTCTCACCTTGAGGTTGGAAATACAAGGATAACATCTGATAAGGACAAGGCTGAAGTCCTGGCAAATACATTTGTCAAAGCAAATAACCTCACTTCGAATTACAACCACTCAGCGGATATAGTAATAAATACAACAGTAAATAATTTTGAGAAGGAAAATCCCAGTTCTGAGTCAGCAATTTATACATCTCTAGAAGAAGTAATGAATATTGTCTCATCAATAAAACCCTCAAAATCTCCTGGTTTTGACAATGTTCCCAACCTGCTGTTAAAGAAACTACCACTCAAAGCTCTAAAATTACTGGTAATAATATTTAACAGCTGCATCAAACTCAACTATTTCCCAAATCATTTCAAAAATGCTAAGGTTATAGCTGTCAATAAACCTAATAAGCCAAAAAATTACCCAAATAGCTATAGACCTATTAGTTTATTAAGTAACTTAGGTAAAATATTTGAAAAAATACTACATTCTCGTCTTAGTGAATTTGTAACGACCAATTCTATTGTTGCTAAAGAACAATTTGGATTTAAAAAAGGGCATAGCACTACTCACCAAATAAACAGAATTAAAAATCAAATAATCAGCAATAAAAACAATAAACGTTCAACGGGTCTAATATTGTTGGATATCGAAAAAGCGTTTGACACCGTTTGGCATAATGGCCTAGTATTTAAACTTCTTGATGCAAATATACCAAAATATTTATGCAAACTTATTTCAGATTTCATTCACGGCAGAAGCTTTAAAGTTGCGATTAATAATGAAACATCGTCTCCAAAAACCATTACCACAGGGTTACCTCAAGGATCAGTCTTGTCGCCATTGCTTTACTCGATATATACATCCGATTTCAAAGTTCCGAAATATATGAAAGTTGCTTACTACGCAGATGATACTGCGTTAATTTCTTCAAACAAACTTACAAGTGCACTCCTGAAGAAAATGGAAAAGGGACTTGTTAATTGCAGTAAATATTTTCACAAATGGAAAATTAAAATAAATCCAAACAAGACCCAAGCAATTATTTTTCCGTTCAACAAATCTCCCAAAAGACTGCCAAGACGTCATCTTCATATTGGAAATAATACCATAAATGTACTTAATCATGTCAAATATCTCGGAGTTGTCTTGGACAAAAAGCTTACTTTTAAACAACATATTATGGCTACGTGTCAAAAAGCTATAAAATCATTTAAAGCATTATGGCCACTACTAAATAGAAGGTCATTTCTAAACCCCAAAAACAAAAATCTACTCTTCAAAAGTGTTATAAGGCCGATATTAACATACGCGTGTCCTATTTGGAGTGACGCTGCCAACTGCCACCTAAAACGCTTACAAATTATACAAAACAAATGTCTTAAAATGATAAATAAAAAGCCCTGGAGGTATCCTACAAATCTTCTTCATGAAGAAACAGGTTATGAAAAAATTATCGATTTCATAACAAGGATTAACAATAATTACTTTGCCAAAATTGAAAATTCCTCTTACCCACTGATAAGAGAATGTAGAGAAATAACGTAAAATTAAAAAGAAATCACCAAATTGAAAATTATATGCTTATAGAGGTCTATTATTTCTAATAAACCTTCTATAAGCATATAAATATTTTCAGATAGTATTTGAATTTATTAAATCATATAAAGGTTTTTTTCCTCCCATTTTCCTTTAAAAATCATTAAAAAATAAAATAAAAACTATTTAATGTCTTTAGATCCTATATATTATTTGTTGCAATATCTATGTAAAGATAAGATCTCATATGTAAATATCAAATTTGTTAAAATATATAAATAAAGGAAGAATATATAATTGAAAAAAAAAAAAAAAACTAAAAGATGTGGTAATGAAAAGTTGAATAACTTTCACAATTTTCCAATTTAAAAAATGAAAACCATGTTTTGTTAAGAACTAAATTTTCTTTATACATTGGTATAAAAGTTTGCAAGCTTTCGTATCAAAATAAGCAATGAAAAGTTACTAAAATCAAAACAGTTGATAAATTTCCTTTTTTTTAGATATTCTTAACAAAAACTTAACTTGCAAATGTATCAAAAAATGCACGTCATTTTAAAGCGTAATCAGTTTTCTTCCCA
Source organism: Cordilura impudica (assembly GCA_963682025.1). Taxonomy (NCBI): domain Eukaryota; kingdom Metazoa; phylum Arthropoda; class Insecta; order Diptera; family Scathophagidae; genus Cordilura; species Cordilura impudica. The sequence goes on from OY821521.1 coordinate 109,710,656, forward strand.
AAGGAGTTAAAAAATTAACATCGGACAAAAACCGACTGAGTTACAGGTGGATAAGTTGACGGACATCACTGAAAACGGTTTTTTTGAATAACTTCTGAATTTGAGGGTGTTTTTGAAATTTTTTGACACAATTTGTAATCTACTCAACGAGGCCTATAACCCACGCTAGGTCGTTTTCCCAAGTTTTTGATGTGTAATCTATACGCGCAGGGGGGTAAATTTCTATTTCACAATACAATCACAAAAACAGTGTAACACGTAATAGGTGAGAACTGAAACATAATGCTGTGTGACTTATGATTGTATTGGTGAAAAAATTATGATAGTTATAACATTGTTTTTTTATGCCACTTTTTTAAAAGCGTCATCTATGTATCACTTATATACGTTTATATTGGGATATTTTTAACGTTTTACAGCAAAGGGTTGTTGAATTAGCTGAAACAGTTTTTGCTATAAGTGATACATAGATGACGCTTTCTGTTTGATTTTAAAAAATGACATAAAAAAATCTTTCATTACTAGATGTTTACACATCTTCCCTGTGATCGGACTCACAATATTTTTTTTTTCACTGTAGCACCGCACAGTGACTGAAAATCATTTTTCATTGGCCAAAATTCTCTTAACTTTTTAATCGATCAAAATAATTTAGTAATTTATTTTTAATGGATAGATATTTAGTTGAACTTGAGTCACTTTTAATTTCATTAAAACTAGAGGACCCCTGCTGCTCCGCAGCATTATATTATATTATATTATATTAATTTTTATAATATAATACCAAAATTTGCTAAGAGAAGTTAACGTACAGTAATACCAAAATATGCCAAGAGAAGTTAACGTACAGTAATACCACAATTTGCCAAGAGAAGTCAACGTACAGTAATACCAAATTTTGTCAAGAGAAGTCAACGTACAGTAAAAGCAAAGTTGATTCTCCACGCATAACTTTCCTCAAACCCAACGAATTTAAGCAGTTAATAGCTCAAGAAGGAGCTTGATCCACTGAGTGTTCTTAGACCTATGTCAACAGCCTACGTTAATTAGAACTCTAGTTATAGAGGTTTGAGAGAAGAAAAATATTGAAAAAAATCTTGAATGCAAAGTTTATTCATAAATTCTTTTAATATATAAGATTGATTGAGTATTGAATTCCAGGTCATTTCATTTTTTCATCTTTTTATTTTTTTGCATTAAAAAAAAACATGAAAAATCAACTGGAAATTTTGCTATTACTACTGAAAAATTAAAAATTTTTTGCTGTTAAATTAGCAAATTTGTTTACACTCAAAAAATATTTACACTTAAAAAAAAGTTAGTAATATTATCTAAAAGTCTTGCTATTACTACAGGAAAATTTATAATTTTTTGCTGTGAAATTTGTTAATTTTAGCATACTTTTTAAACCGTAGTAAACCAAATAACAATAAAAAACAAAATGAAAAAAATCGATGGTTGTGAAGTTTGTCAACAACAAACCAAACAAATTTTTATGAAAGAGAAGTCTAAGATGAAGCAAATGGTTGATCTAAAAGAGGTTTATGTGAATGATTTTCTTTGTAAGGAGTCATTGGAGCTGTTGAACCATGCGAAAACGTTAAAAGAAGTTAGTTTTAAATATGTGCACACCAAAGGAGGAAATGTTTATGCTAAAAAGGATGAAAAGTCAAGACAAATCTCCCTAAAAACAATGGATGATGTAACAAATAAGATATAATGTAGTTGTTTCTCAAAGTAAAGATTTCTTGGAATTAATTTGCATATCGTTGCCAGATATTAAAATGAGTAACAAACCCGTAATAATTATGTCGCTGTATCGATCACAAAAATTGCGTTACAATTGTTTGTTAATATGGTGCAAAATGTACTACTTGAAGTTCAAAATTCCCCATGTGTTTTTGTTGGAGATTACAATATTGATTTAATGTATGAAAGCAACTCCATCCAATCACTCAAGGATATATTTTCTGAGTTTAATTTTATTTCTTATCACAACCTTGTAACAAAACCTGAAAGTGGGTCATGTATTGACTGTGTGAATAAGTTGGATTGACTACAGGAAGTTTGGACCCTATTTAGACGCAAACTTATGTGTGTCTGATCAATGTGGCAAAGCTAGGTACAACTCTAGCTAGATAAAGCTCTAAATCAACAACAAAAGAATTAAATTTGCGTCATGAAATTTGTCCATGGATGTCAAGGGAGCTAGTTTCTTTAATAAATTTAAAAAAAAATTGTTAACAGCAATAAGAAAAAATCAGCAGGACTAAAATATTTTTGAGCGTCTTAAATTTCAATTAAATATTTTTCCTTTATTTACATATTTCAACAAATTTTGATATTTACATATAAGATCTTATCTTTACATATAGATATTGCAACAAATAATACATAGGATCTAAAGATATTAAATAGTTTTTATTTTATTTTTTAATGATTTTTAGAGGAAAATGGGAGGAAAAAAACCTTTATATGATTTAATAAATTCAAATACTATCGGAAAAATATTTATGTGCTTATAGGAGGTTTATTAGAAATAATAGACCTCTATAAGCATATAATTTTCAATTTGGTGTTTCTTTCTAATTTTACGTTATTTCTCTACATTCTCTTTATCAGTGGGTAAGAGGAATTTTAAATTTTGGCAAAGTAATTGTTATTAATCCTTGTTATGATATCGATAATTTTTTCATAACCTGTTTTTTCATGTAGAAGATTTGTAGGATACCTCCAGGGCTTTTTATTTATCATTTTAAGACATTTGTTGTATATAATATAGGACACGCGTATGTTAATATCGGCCTTATAACACTTTTGAAGAGTAGATTTTTGTTTTTGGGGTTTAGAAATGACCTTCTATTTAGTAGTGGCCATAATGCTTTAAATGATTTTATTGCTTTTTGACACGTAGCCATAATATGTTGTTTAAATGTAAGCTTTTTGTCCAAGACAACTCCGAGATATTTGACCTCGTTAAGTACATTTATGGTATTATTTCCAATAAGAAGATGACGTCTTGGCAGTCTTTTGGGAGATTTGTTGAATGAAAAAATTTTTACTTGGGTCTTGTTTGGATTAATTTTGAATTTCCATTTGTGAAAATATTTACCGCAATTTACAAGCCCCTTTTCCATTTTCTTCAGGAGTACGCTTGTAAGTTTGCTTGAAGAAATTAACGCAGTATCATCTGCGTAATAAGCAATTTTTATATATTTCGGGACATTAAAATCAGATGTACAGTGACTCCATCGCATAATCGGACAAGTGTTCGTCAGATTTGTATGTCTTATAAACTGAAAAAAATTGTACTAAGTACATGGTTTTTTCACTTTAGTTTACACTTCACATCCTAATTGTTGCAAATAATAAAAAAAACAACATTCCTCATAATAACGGCAAATTTACATAGAGTAACATAATCAACTCAATTTTTTGCGCTCAGCGTATAATCGGACAAAGGAAAGCAGAAATGTTAAAAATGCCGTTAGTTTACAAAAGTTTAAACTTTAAAATTTGGGTTTCTTTTGTCACATTGATTCATAACTACCAAGTTGTAAGTTTTGAACGAAATTATCGTAGAAATGGCCCCAAATGGAAAACAATCTACTGTCGAAATAAGACAATAGTTAAATTGAATTTTGAAGGTAAAACAGTGAGAGAAATTGCCGAATTGGTTGGAAAAAGCAAATCCACTGTCCACGACAATATTAAGAGGTTCCGTGATGAGTTTAGGTTAGCTAATAAAAGCAGAGAAGGTCAATGCAAAAAGTTAACTGAACGGGAAGAGCGTTCTTTATTAAAAGAAATCAAACAAGATCCCTTTAAAACTGCTAAAAATATCTTTAAAAAATAGCAGTGGAAAAGATGTTTGTTTGGAATACATTGCATAAATACAACTACCATGGTAGAGTTGCGAGAAAAAAGCCATTTATAAGCCCAAAAAATAAAAACATGAGGGTAAGATATGCTAAGGAGTATTTGCTTAAAACAGAAGACTTTTGGAATAAGGTAATTTGATGTTAATATATCTTAGAATACATTTTCATTGATATTTTTCATTCCTTACAAGGTTCTGTTCACTGATGAAAGCAAATTTAATTTGCACGGTCCAGATGGAAGGATGTTTGTGTGGCGTACACCAAATGCAGAATTTAATCGTCAAAATACAAAAGCCACTGTTAAGCATGGAGGGGACTGTGTTATGGTTTGGGGCTGCATGTCCAGTGCCGGGGTAGGCAATTTGCATTTTATTGATGGTAGAATGGACAAATTTGGCTACCTCCACATTTTGAAAGCAAATGTAAAGCAAAGTGCAGAGAAATTGGGCATTGCGAACAACTTTGCTTTTTAACAAGACAATGATCCCAAGCACACTTCAGGTGTGGCAAAGCTTTGGTTGATCCATAACTGCCCCAAACTTATAGAAACACAGGCACAGAGCCCAGAACTTAATGTGATTGAACATCTTTGGGAGGAAATAGCTAGAAGAGTATACCAACAAAAATTTAACTCACTAAATCAGCTTAAGGAGGATTTACTGGAATCATGGAACTCCATAGAACCTGAAGTGTGCCAAAACTTGGTAAAATCAATTCCAAAACGTTTACAGGCCGTTCTTGAAAACAAAGGATATGCTACAAAATATTAATTTTCCTTTGCGACATATTTAACATTGCTGCATTCCTTTGTCCGATTATGCGTTGACCACAAAAAATTGAGTTAATTTTGTTTTTATTTGTAAATTTAACCTCATAATGAAGAATGTTGTTGTTTTTTCTATTATTTGAAAATATTAGACTGTTGATTGTAAATAAAATCGAAAAAAACATATATTTGTTAAATTTGTTTTTAGTTTAGAGCACATTCATATTAAATAAACACTTGTCCGATTATGCGATGGAGTCACTGTATATATCGAGTAAAGCAATGGCGACAAGACAGATCGTTGAGGTAACCATGTGGTAATGGTTTTTGGAGATGATGTTTCATTATATTAATATATTAATATATATATATATATATATATATATTATATATATATATATATATATATATATATATATATATATATATATATATATATATATATATATATATATATATATATTAATGGTATTATTTCCAATAAGAAGATGACGTCTTGGCAGTCTTTTGGGAGATTTGTTGAATGGGAAAATTATTGCTTGGGTTTGTTTGGATTAATTTTGATTTTCCATTTGTGAAAATATTTACTGTAATTTACAAGTCCCTTTTCCATTTTCTTCAGGAGTGCAATTGTAAGTTTGTTTGAAGAAATTAACGCAGTATCATCTGCGTAGTAAGCAACTTTCATATATTTGGGGACTTTGAAATCGGATGTATATATCGAGTAAAGCAATGGCGACAAGACTGATCCTTGAGGTAACCCTGTGGTAATGGTTTTTGGAGATGATGTTTCATTATTAATCGCAACTTTAAAGTTTCTGCCGTGAATGAAATCTGAAATAAGTTTGCATAAATATTTTGGTATATTTGCATCAAGAAGTTTAAATACTAGGCCATTATGCCAAACGGTGTCAAACGCTTTTTCGATATCTAACAATATTAGACCCGTTGAACGTTTATTGTTTTTATTGGTGATTATTTGATTTTTAATTCTGTTTATTTTGTGAGTAGTGCTTTGCCCTTTTTTAAATCCAAATTGTTCTTTAGCAATAGTAGAATTGGTCGTTACAAATTCACTAAGACGAGAATGTAGTATTTTTTCAAATATTTTACCTAAGTTACTTAATAGACTAATAGGTCAGTAGCTGTTTGGGTTATTTTTTGGCTTACTAGGTTTGTTTATGGCTATAACTTTAGCATTTTTGAAATGGTTTGGGAAATAGTTGAGTTTGATGCAGCTGTTAAATATTATAACCAGTAATTTTAGAGCTTTGAGTGGTAGTTTCTTACAGAGCAGGTTCGGAACATTGTCAAAACCAGGGGATTTTGAGGGTTTTATTGATGAGACAATATTCATTACTTCTTCAAGAGATGTATAAATAGCTGATTCAGAACTAGGATTTTCCTTTTTAAAATTATTTACTGTTGTATTTATTAATGTAGCCGCTGAGTGGTTGTAGTTCGAAGTGAGGTTATTTGCTTGGACAAATGTATTTGCTAGGATTTCAGCCTTGCGCTTATCAGATGTTATTTTTGTATTTCCAACTTTAAAGTGAGAGGTTAGATTTTTTCCTTTTCCTCGAAAGTTCCTGCTTATTTTCCAAAACGATTTATCACCTGGTTTTAAATTAGATAATGATTGACGCCATTTCTTATTGCGTTCCGAATTAATACTTTTATCAATCATGTTACTTAGAAACTTAGTATATTGATTATAAAAAGTTTGCTCGGCTATATTTGAAAATCGTTGGCTTTTTCTTTTAAAGCTTCTTCTTAGTTTAATATATTTCACAGTACTTTCTGGTAATGTGTAATTATTTTGTTGAGTTATTTTAGGTGTGGACACATCCCTTGCTTCGAAAACTACATTTATAAATTTTTGTATTTACTGATCAATTACTTACCTAGGTATTGTATATATCCGAATTTAACGTGATTTTATTGTCTAAAAAAATCATATAAATGTTCCAGTTGGTTGCACTATAATCATAATAATTGAGGTCAACCCGCAAGGTCATTGATCTTTTAAGTATACATATATTGGGGCGATGGTCTGATGGTATTTCGTAATCCATTGATTTTACGTCTATATTTCAAGCGGAATTGCTTAAAATAACGACTGTGGATGCTTCGCGATTGTGTTGATGGTGGAATAGGGTTGGACTATTAGGATAGTGAATGAAAAAATTGTTTGATTGCTGTAGGTTGTTGAGTGCGATTCCTGCAGTATTATTTGAACGGCAATTCCAAGAACAATGTTTGGCATTTAGGTCACCAAAAACTATATATTCTTTGGTGGAAGGTGTTATGTTCAAGATATCAGCACAGAAGTTATGGGTATATCTTGGTGAATATAACGAAGATACAACAATAGGTCTATTATTTATAATAACTTCAATTGAGATGTTTTCAATTGATGAGGTGTTTGATATAAAGAGGTTTTTATGTGCGACAGATTTATGAATTAACAGAGTTACTCCTCCTCCTCTTCCATCTGTTCTGTCATTTCTATATAAATAATAATTTTTAAAATAGGGTCTATGATTTTCTAAAAAAAAATGTTCCATTCAAAGACGCTATTTTAATATTTTCTCGTTCAATTAGTATCTCAAATTGTTTTAATTTAGAAAAGTTTGAAATGCCATTAGCATTCAAGTGAAGCATTTTGAATTCGTTTAAATTAGTATAATCCATGGGCATATTTCACCATTGACATTACAACTTTGATTTGTTGTACTTTTGAAGTGCACCTATGCAAATCATCCATAGCTGTAGTGAAAATATCAAAAAGCTCATCGATGCTCAATAAATCGTTGTTTGTTCTCAGCTAGTTAGCATATCGCACCTGTACCTCTATAGTGAGTCAACTCAAAATTTTTTAATTTTCACTTTTTGCAAGAAAACGATACACAGTGGTCATATCTATCCACTGTAAAAATCTTACATCGATTTTTGTAGTCTTTCACAAAAAAAAAAAAAAAAAAAAACAGTTGTAACCCTCTTTTTGTTATAAGAGTAGCTTCTTTAGAATCCACTAAAAAGACATATTTTGAGTTGCACCAAAAAAACTTGTTATTTTTGATGATCACTGAAAAAATCGCAAAAACAACTACTGTTGTATACTTATTATTCGCAATTCTTTACAATAAAACAACTGTTTTTAAATTTTATAGTAAATATAAAAAAAAACCCCATTTTTTGCCTCTACTAAAAATTTGTAAATTTTGAGTTGACTCACTTTAGAGGTACAGGTGCGATATGTGGCTTTGCTGTTATTATTGATGTTATTATTGATGTTGTTGTTACAATTTGTGTTGTTGTTTCTTAAATTATGGAAATCTCCTACCTTTGATTGAAATGAGTTATTTTGTTGTTTTCTGCTGCTATTCTGACTTTTAGAAGTTAAGGCCTAGTTAGCTACACGTAACATTAACCAAACCTGTCAGCTGTTTTTCTGTTACATGAAAAAGCATTTATAGTAGTTACCGGACTCAACTGTCACGTAACCGGAACGTCCAAATCTGTTGAAAATAGATTTTTGCAACGTTTGTACGTGACATTTGTGAACAGCTGATAAAGTTTGGTTAATTCTACACAGCAACATACTGGTTCGTTTTTACGTTCTATAATTGCACTAAATGCCAACGTTACATTTACGGCCTTTAATCTTGTTCTAGTTTCCAAATAGAGAGAACGTAACGGACAGTTGATGTCATTTGCAAAATGATCAGTTCTCTCTTTTCCATGTTTTTTGCAATTGAAGCATGTAAAAAAAGCTTGTCTTTTTTCATTTGTGTTAAACGGACACACACTTGTATGATGTTGTTCTGCACATATCATACACGCAGCACTTCGATGACAATGTTCATCGCCATGGCCATACATTAAGCAGTTCCAGCATTGAGTTGGTTTGTTCCTGGATTTTGATTTGTATTTTTTCCAAAAAATTATAATATTGGAAATTGTTCTTACGTTTCTTAAGGCAGTTGGGTTAAAATTTTTACGAACAAATTGAACTTTGTAAACTGCATTGTTGTTCGAACTGAATTTGGTGACTATTTCAGCCACGGAAGAAGGGGATAGGTTGTAGTTTTTTAGCTTTTCGGTGATGTCCTCAGTTTTTATGCGGGGTAAATCGTGTAAGATGGTGGTGTATAACCTATTTTCTTTGGAGCCATAAGAATGAAACTCCATCTTACTCTCTTTAAGTATTTGCTTGTAGCATTCGTACATTTCTTTACTTGGAGCAAAAATTTTGGTACCAATTGAAGTACGTTTGAAAATACAATCTTTACCAAGTAGTTTTTGTATTTCTGTAAATGAGGCGTTAGCTTCTACAACTATAGGTGGAGGTTTGTGTTGTTTAACATCGTTAATAGTTGATGCAGGAGTTACGTCCATATCAAGCAGGCTAAATCTGTTGCTGGAAGTTGACGCGATGTTCGGGTTAACAAAACCCGGAGGAAGTTTTGTCATCTTCTTGTTCGCAGGGAGCTTTCTTTTAGATGAAGATTTGGCCCTCGGGCCATCGCTAAATTTTTATTCGTGTTTTAAGCTGAATTGACTAAAACGTGAGTTTAAATGAGATCAAGAATAGGTAATTGCAAAAACAAAAATATACATTTGTTTTTATTTTAAATAGTTGTACTCTAAGCGCTTTAATTACACGACCGTTCGTAAAGAGAATTAGATTCGAACTGAAAAGACTCATCAAATTTATTTGTTTTAAAAAAATGAGTTGAATTTTGGCTCATCGGATATATTTATCAACATTTTTGGTTTTTTTTTTAGTTAGATGATCTTTATTAGTATTATTATACTTTATATTAAAAATTTAGGTTTGAAAGTTTTAAGTTATAAAAAATAGAGAAATTTAAAAATTATAAAGTTTCGGTCAATATATATCTTTTACAAATACTTTTAAAAATTCGAATATTTTCTTCTTGCTTAACTTCAATAGGTAGCTTAAGATACATTTTTAAACCCTTGTAAAATAGTGAGTTTTGAGCAGCTGTTGTCATTTGCCTTTGCAGTCTAAAATCAGTAGCGTTTCTTAGGTGATAGTTCTGTACTTCTCCGACATAAGCGTTTTTTTCTGTTAGATATTTTGGTACCATGTTGTGTTTTATTTTAAAGATAGTTATTAGTGTGTTTAGTTTTAATTGTTCTTCAATATTCAACCATATTAACGTTTCTAGCATGTAGTTAATACTAATGTATCTGCTGAATTTAAGTATACACCTTATGCATTTATTTTGTAGTTTTTGCAGTCTTTCTGTGTTTTTGTGCAGCAAGTAAATGTTATTGTTGAGCAGTATTCGAAATGTGGTTTTATCATTGTATTATATATTTGAACTGTAGTTAAAATGTCCATTCTATTGCTTATGGATTTCATAAAACCGATTTTTTCCTGATTTTTTTACAAACATATTCGTTATGTTCTTCAAATTTAAGATCTTTATCTATTATAACAAAGAGATATTTTATTTTATTTACATTTTCGATTAATTTACCGTTTATTTCGAAGTTTATATTATTATCCGCGTTAATTACCATAAGTTTTGTTTTTTCCTCATTTAATTTTAATTTATTAATATTTAGCCATTTATTTATTAATTTCGTTTTTAAGTTCTTGTAAGCAAATTTACTAAGATTTAATCTATAAAAGATAAAACTTGTTTTCAAATTATGAAAAAGAAAAAAAAATAAATTACTTCTGTGATAAACTTTCTCATATAGCTAATTATATATAAAAAGGATGATTTTTGATACAAAGTATTTAGAAAGAGTACATTTACAGAATATTTTTCAAAAATCCCACTTTTCTCGAAATCCGCAAAAATAAAGTCCTTGTCAAAAAATTCTGGCATAGGGATTTACTTAAAAATTCACAGTTATTCTGTAACATGTACTTAACAAAACCTTAAAGTGCCAGATCCATTTTTTTTGAATTTTGTTTAAGAAAATTTTTTAAAACTTGAAAAAGGAGTTTTCAAAATTTTATCAAAAAAATTTCCCATTTTCGGTCTCAATGCGCAATAGGTTAACAACGTGGTAATAAAACAATACTTCATATCTGATTACTTATAAGTATAGAGACAAAAAAAAATTATGGCTTTAATCAATTTCTCAAAGTTGAAAAAAATTCTATCAAATTTCATGACCTAGTTAAGTGGTCTGGAGCATTTGCTATTTCTTGGCGAATTTTTATTCGATTTTGAATTTTTATAGCTTTTTGAATAGATAATAACACTGATCCCGATTCTTACAACAAATTGTCGGAAAAATTAAGCTATAGAACGAAATTTTCGTAAAATCTCAAAAAAAGTCATATTTTCCCCATATAAACACACTTAAAATTTTCAATCGATTTCCGGCGCGACTTTTCTTTATCCGATTGCCCCCAAACTTCACATTTATTAGTTTTATATGGAAAGGTAACAAAGTGTACCCCGCTTATACCCAAAATCGCATTTTAATTTTTTCAAGGACCACTCTACTGCACAATTATTCTTTTGTTGATTTCTTAGACTTCAAGATAATTTCGAATTTCTATACCTGAATCTCCTCTGTGTAGAAAAACTGCCGATCTGGCTAAAATTCGTGACTTGTGACACAAATTCTGTGGATTATGCAAAAAAATCTGCATCGCTGGCAATATTATCATCGTTAAAGTCGATTTCATCATCATTTTCATTTTGAATATTTCTTATTTTGGCGATGCTAATTACTCTTATACTTGTTAATATTATAGACTAAAATTATGAAGATTTTGTTGCCTGTACTGATTGCATTTTTTATATATTTACTTATTTTTAGATTGATCTTGTACCAACCCTCGCCACCATACTTGGAATACCAATACCATATTCTAATTTGGGATTAATCAATTTCAATATTGTCCCCAACGTTGCTGTACCGTATATGACAAAGATTCAAGTACTTATTTTGCATGTCTGGCAAAATGCGCAACAAGTCTACAAATATTTTTTCAGTTATGCTTTGGAAAATAAACGTACATTCAATGTCGAAGAAATGGATGAATTGGAAACTGAATTCATACTTCTAACGCATCGCGTAAAGACCATTTACAATGAAGCTGCCTTCAAGTCATTTTTTGGCGATTTAAGCATAAACCTACGGCTGGTACTAAGTACATGTCGTGAGATATGGGTTAAGTTTGATGCTACACAAATGTCGCAAGGTTTGCTGGTAACATTTCTACCCATATTTTTCTCCTTCATTTTGATCAATAACACACGCTCAATTGATTTTTATGAAATCTTTACACCCAAAGAGATGGGATACACTTATCTTCTGAATTTTGCTGCAGCCGTTTTTGGATATCGTTATTATAAGAATTTCTCATTTAAAACTGAGGAACACGGAATAATATTTTTCACCAGCATGCTGAGTACATTGATTCTAGTATTTCATACCGTACAGAATTGGTCAACAATCGCAAATAATTGGTCAAAAGTGAAGCGGGTAGGAAATATTCCCACTCGTGTGATTTTGATAATTTTGGTAGGTGTATTTTTCTCTAATAGTTTTATAATTCAGGAAGGCAAAATACTGTCTTATCTCTTGGTGGCTGTCATTTTACTGATGGTCTATGAATTGCTTCAAAAGAGCGTTCGAGTGGAATTTAAAAACAAATTCAAATTTCAACAATTTCTTAAGTCGACTGCTTTTAAACTTTTTGTAGCCAGTTTCTTGGCAATAGCATTAATACGATTCGCCACATCTCTGTTTCGTTGTCGCGAGGAACAAGGCAACTGTGCAGATTTTACAAACAAGGATAATTTGGATGGAATTTCATTGAAACGTCCATCGAGTGCTAAAGCGTTTATATTATCTGTTGTGGTAATTGTTCTCTACACAACATTAAGTCGTATTTACTTGCGCACTTGCGGCAATTTGACCGGTAATTGTGTCAATGTGTTGGTTGCTCGTTATGGGCCTACAGTTGCTAGTATTTGTGCTGGTGGTCACATTCTGTTATCGAACAGTTCAATCAAAAATATACAGCGCATACATATTGATGCAATGGCATTGGTTATTTACACACTATTGATTTTGCAAATTATAGTTGTGACCATGTGGCCGCTAATGGTATTTGTTTTACCATCGAAGAGTTCCTCAACAATAACCGTGAACCATACTGATAGTGTTGTTCCGGAGATATTCAGGAAAATAAAACGCATGTATGAAGACGATGATGCAGAACGACGTACTGAAATTCCCGTTGTCTATGGCTTGGCTACAATCTATTCGTCAGTCGTTATATCGTTTGGTACGTTCCTGGCTATGGTTTTAATTGTGCTCTTGGAGCCAAAATCTTCTATGGGTATCATTGTATGCATTGCTGTCGGTGCCATAATACTTTCATTGCATGCAATTTTACGTTATACGACTGCAATAAGTTTTGGTAAGTAAATCTATTTATAAAATATTTAAAAATTGGACAAAATAAAGTACAAACTTATTGCTTTATCGCATTTTCGTTTTACAGGTTTGGTTTGAGTATTTCATATGCATTTTATAAGTGCCTCACAAAGATTTTTAGAAATGACCATACCATGATCTTCAAACCATGATGTTTCCCTAACCATGCTTAACTGTTTATTATACCCTCAACACCTCAGTGGCAGAGGGTATATATCTAGGTTTGTCATTCCGTTTGTAACGCATCGAAATAAATTTCTGAGACCCCAAAACCATATATTTTCTTGATCACTATAACAAGGGAAGTTGATTTACCGGTGACCGTCTGTCCGTCTGTCTGTGGAAATCACGATCACGCCGTCAATATCTAAGCTAGACCGTTTGTTTTTGTATAAAATCGTTTATTAACATCCCAAAGAAGTTGCTATTTAAAATCGGTCAAAGGGGTCACGAGTTATGAATGAAACTTTGAAAAAACTTTTGAAAATATAAAATTTTTCAGTGTGTTTGTTGTTTTTCTTAAGCTATGTTGTATATGTTTTAATTCTTCTTATTGTTGAAGTTATTGCAGTTGTATGTATGTATATTAATACTGCACGTGTCACATTGGCCATATTTTTTAATTTTTCATTTTTACCACATATCTTTTTATTTTTTTTTAAATTAAAAATTAATAAAAATTAAAAATAAAAGCTAAAAATTAAAAATGCACAATGAAAAATGGAAAATGAAAAATGGAAAATGAAAAATAAATATGAAAAATGAAAAATGAAAAATAAAAAATGAAAAATGGAAAATGGAAAATGAATAACGAATAATGAAAAATGAAAAATTTAATTTAATAAAAGCTTACATACCAAATTTCATTAAAATATATTCATATTTGCGACCAGTAGTTTGATTACAAGGTTTACATGGACACAGATGGACGGACGGAAAAATATAATATGGAGCCATCAACTACACAAGTTCAGTGCTCAAGTCAAGCACTGTACAGTGCGTTTGTATAGTGTATGATGGTGTTTGCGCTCTTCGTACAGTTAAACTGAGTAAAAATCAAAACGATTTTCTTTTCAAAATAAATAAAAGACTATTTATTATTCATCCGACGTTTCGTTGGAGATTCCCAACATCCTCAGGGATAATTTTATTAATATATAGTCTTTTTTTGTCAAATTTAATACATTTAATAAACAATATATTCTGTTTTACAATATATACAATATATATATTTTTAAATTTCAAAAAACGCACGAAGCCAATAGGCTTGTCTGTAGGTATTGTGGATTATTAACAAAAATATAGTAAATTGACATTCATTGTGCATTTATGAAGTATTCTTTAATTTGTTTTTTTCTTTTAAATTTATTTAATATGTTTAATATATTTACTGGGATTTCGTTCATGATTTTTGGTAATATTATATTTAGTAACTTTAAATCTTCCTTCTGCTCTCTGCCTGGTGTTGTGTTCATGATCAATAGCTTGCAGAAATCTTGAGTCACTTGAGAATTCGTTTATTAACGTAGTTTTATATAAGTTTTGTACGTTCAGTATACGTACATTTTTTACTTTGGTGTTTGTTTGCTTTGGTGTTTACTGTATTGTTGTTGTTGTTGTTATTGACATATATGTCGTTGTTATTGTTCTGAATGATGTAGTTGTTGTTGTTGATTAGGTTGTTATTGTTGTTGATAAAAATTGTGTTGGTGGTTTGTATACTGTTGTTTCAATGATGGTTTTTGTATTAATTGGATGTCGTTTATTCCTCAGTTATATTCTCAGTAGTCTCCCCTGTGTGATCTGTAGAGTTCTACAGTATGTTGCATTTCCCCATGCTGTAATGTCATGTCGAAGATATGATTCAGCTAGTGAGAAATATGCCTGTCTCAGTACACTGTAAGGGGCACAATTACTTAAGTGGTAGAGCATGTATGCGGACTTTCTTAGTTTACCCTGAAGATGATCTACATGTGCTTTCCATTTGATGTTTCGGTCTACGTAGACTCCAAGATATTTATAAGTATCTACATTTTCTATATATGTATTGCATGCATCATTATTATTGATCCTGTAACTATATGTTTTATGTATACAATCTATATTGGAAATTCAGTAGTATGTTGTTGTTTTGTAGATGCGGTGGCTTTATATGCATCAATTTCGTTTTATTGGCGTTTATTACCAATCCATTGTCATGACACCATTTCGTAACAATATTCAGCTGGTCTTGCATTATATTATTAGCAGAATTTATATTTTTATGTGTAACAATTATTGCTGTGTCGTCTGCATATGCAAATGTTGTACTATTGTTGAGTATATTAATCATTTCGTTTGCATATATTAAGTACAATATAGGTCCGAGCTTTGATCCTTGTGGTACTCCCGACTAGAAAAAATTTCTTCGCTTAGGTTATTGTTGATTTTAACCCTGTAGGATCGAATATAAATATAATTTTTAAACCATTCTAAACAGTTTCCTCTTATTCCATTCCTTTCAAGAATTTCAATTAATTTGTTATGCTGTAATGTGTCGAACGCTTTGCTAAAATCAATAAACAGTACTAGGCAATGTTTTTTATCACTCACATTTTTGTTTATGAAATTTGAAAAATTACCCAATAGTTTGTTTATGTTTTTGCCTTTTTGGAAACCAAACTGGCTGTTGCTTATTATATTATATTTTTCTATGAATGCTGTTAATCTTCGAACAACAATCTCTTCTATAATTTTTTCAACCGATGAGATAATTGAGATTTTCAGCATGTTAGGCATGACCGATCCTTCCAAGCTTCTGTTTATCAGTGTGGTGAGAATTGGTGTAAGCACTTCTGCGTTATACTTCAGATCTTTAGGTCTTATTTATTTATTTATTTATAATTAAATAATCTTAAAGCCAGTTGAGGCCAAACGATTATAGATAAAATAGATTAACAGATATATAATTACAATGATATTATTAAATACCTATAAAAATGTATATGTACATACATATGTATATAAACAAAAGATTAATAAAAGATTCCCTATCACGAAGAAAGGCTTGATTATTAATTCCCAAAAAGTGGAAAAAAATAGTGACATGTATGTACTAAAAGCATTAGAAAAGTAATAAAATTAAATTGTTGAACCTAGATGAAGAGTACGAAAAGTTCCTATTACTATATGGCAGTATTGTGTTCCACAATCTTGTAACCCGAATTACAAAAGATCTTTGCATGAATATTGAATTGAAACGTGGGCAGAGTAAAGAGTGAGTCCTAGTTGAATGCGAAAAATTAAATCTGGAAACAAGATAAGGCGGTGACGCGTTCATATAAACTTTGTAAAATAATGATAACAGTTTTATACTAAAAAAATCGTCAAAACTATAATTTTAAAAGCTCAGCTATTAATTTAAATAAATAAAGAAGTTTATTTAGTGGAAAAGCAAATTAGACAATGTAAGATGAAATTAAAAGAAAAGGGACAATATTAAATGCACAGTTGTACAATTTAGTAGTTTACATAATTGCATTACTACTGCATTAAATTAAGGTATGCAGTATGCAGCAATATATATAGCAGGTTCATTTTCAACACCTTCCCAGAACATGCTATATACTTTTAATTTCAATTATTTTAAGTTTAATACAATAAAATATTAAAAACAAATTTTTACATAATTCAAAAAATTATTTTAAGCCAAACTTATCCGTGAAGGTTTTCATTTTTGCAAATGGTACGCCTTTTGTAAATAAATCAGCCAACATTTCATTAGTTGGTAAATATTTTAATTCAATGGACTTATTTTCAGTACATTCACGAATAAATTTCACTTTAACATCGATATGTTTGGTACGAGATGAATATGCATTGTTCAAAGCGACATGTATTGCACTTTTGTTATCACAATGCAGAATCATCTTTTTAATAGGATTTGGTGACAATTCATTCTCCAACCGCTTCAACCATATAGCTTCTTGAGTAGCAGCAACTAACGACATAAATTCAGCCTCAGTCGAAGAGAGTGCAACAGTTCTTTGGCGTTTGGTAGACCATGAAATTGCACCAGATTGTAGCGTGAACAAGTAGCCTGTCGTTGAACGTCTTTTATCCACATCTGAAGCCCAATCAGCGTCGCAATAACCAGTCAGCTCATCATTGCCACTTTTATATACTAGACCTTTATCTATAGTGCCTTTTAAATAACGCATCACTCGCTTTATTGCTTCCCAATGCGCCTTTCCAGGATTCCCACCATATCTGCTAAGAACATTTCCAATGTAGCAGATATCTGGACGAGTTGCTTGTGCAGCAAATAAAAGGCACCCTATAGCTTGCATGTAAGGCACAGTTGACATATACTCCTTATCTTTATGTGATTTAGGACAAGATTCTTCAGAAATTCGTTGATTGCAGTCAACAGGACTATTGACTGGTGTACAATCCTCCATTTTGAAACGCTTCAGTACATCTAAAATATATTGAGATTGATCTAGCTTGATCGAATCTGCATTTCGAACTATTCGAATTCCTAAAATGGATGAAACTTCTCCCATGTCCTTCATTTTAAAGTGACTGATTAGATTTTGTTTAACAGTGTTTACCATTCTCATGTCGTTCGAGAATATAAGAACATCATCTACGTATATAGCAATGAACAATATTTTATTACCTGTGACGTAATAGTAGATACACTGGTCGACTTCACTGCGCCTGGCACCCATATCTTGCAGAACTTTATTCAGTGTTTCATTCCATACACGACTTGCTTGTTTAAGGCCATAAATTGACTTATTTAGTTTGCAGAATTTTCCAGAACCATCTTCAAAACCTTGAGGTTGAACCATGTAAATTTCTTCTTGGAGATGACCATTCAAAAACGCCGTTATAGCATCCATTTGATGAATAACTAAATTATATCTGGCAGCCAAAGCAACAAGATAACGTATTGAATCGTATCGGACCACAGGAGCAAATGTTTCATTATAGTCAATTCCTTTTTCTTGACTATAACCTCGAGCCACAAGTCTTGCTTTTCTGCGAACGAGATTGCCACTAGCATCTTTTTTTGTTTTAAAAACCCATTTACATGAAATTGGTTTTTTGTTTGGAGGCAAATCACTTAACGACCAGGTTTCATTTTGCATCAGGGCCTTGAATTCATCTTCCATGGCTTGTTTCCATTCAACAGCATTCTGGGATGACAATGCTTTTTTAACAGTGGTGGGATCATTAGACACAAACTCAACAGCACAAAAGGTAAATGAGTTTGGCGGTCTTGCAGCAATACGATCAGAAAGACGAAGTGCAGAACCTTCAGCATCCACACCATCAGCAGCAACAACATCAGCATCAACAACATTAGAAACAACTCGATTTTCAAAAAGTTGTAACTCACTGTTTTCAGCAACAATTTCTTCTTGATTACTTGTTGACATGTCTTCAGATTTGGAAAAACCATGAAAATCTTCGTTGAATGACATTGACGAATCAGCAATTTCATCAGAATCATAATTGTCAGTTTCAGTGCTGTTAACACAAATGGGGTCTTCATAAATAAGCGCAGGAAAATATAAATTGGTTTTGATGATCGAATCTGCTTTATTTTCTTGAAGACCAGCTTTTTCATTTTCAAAGAAAACTACATCACGGCTCGTTATGACATCTCTTGTTAATGGATTAAATATACGATAAGCTTTCTATTGGGAACTGTATCCCACCATAATGCAAACGGATTTCTTTTCCAGCTTCTTTCGTTTCTCTTTCGGAATATGGACCATTGCTTTACAACCAAATATTCTCAAATGTTTTAAATTTGGTTTTATATTAGACCATATTTCTTCCGGACACAGCTCGTTTCCTCTGCAGGGAACACGATTTATTAAATATGATGCAGTGACCGCTGTTTCTGCCCAAAACACTTCATCTAAATCAGCATCAAACAACATATAACGCATCCTTTCGACAAGAGTTCGATTCATGCGTTCCGCAACGCCATTTTGCTCAGGCGTGTACGGACAGGTTTTTTGATGTGCTATACCATGTTGAAGCAAAAAATTTGAAAATTTTTTATTTACATATTCAGTTCCATTGTCAGTACGCAAAATTTTAATTTTTGTGGAGCACTGATTTTCAGCCATGTTTTTAAACTTTACAAATTCATCAAAAACATTAGATTTGTTTTTAATTGGAATGGCAAAAACTTTACGAGAATAATCATCAACAATTGTTAATAGATATCTCTTACCCGAAAATGATTTCCTTTTAAATGGTCCAACAACATCTGAATGTACCAATTCCAATAAACTAGTAGCTCGACTGCCAACTTCATTGAAAGATTTTCTAGTCTGCTTTCCACTTACACAGGTAGTACATTGCTCATTCGAGTTTAAATCACAATTTATGCCACTGCAACAATTTTTTATTCTTTTTAAATTTTCATTGCAAATATGACCCATACGACGATGCCATAACCTCGAATTTTCTTTCGCTGTAAATGGTTTTCCATTTAGACTTAAAATATCACATTTGAGTTTGTACAAGTCATTTACTACAGAGGCTTCACCAATTAACATTTTTCTATTATTGAAAATTTTACAGCCGTCTTCCTCGAATATGACTCGGTTTCCATTTTTAGTCAACTGGCGCACTGAAAGCAAATTTGTGCATAAATCAGGAACATATTCAACATTTTTCGCACACGCATCTAAATTTGCTTTTTCAGTCTTTAGCAACATCTTCACATCACCAACGCATGATACCGACATTTTGTTATTATTTGCAATAACAATTTGCTTATGCGATGTATTTTTTTTGTCGTGCAAAAAATTTTCATTATTTGTCATATGATTTGTGGCACCAGAATCTATAAACCATTCGACTGAATCTTTATGACCAGAAAACAACGATGCATATAGCACATTTCCATTAAATTTAGAAAAATTTTTAGACTTTTCATTTCTTTTTGTATTGTTTTTATTTGGACAATTTCTGCTTATATGGCCCAACTCATGACATGAATATCATTTAATTTTGTTGCTTTTATTCCTTTTGTTCAAAACAAATGCACTTTGTTCATTGCTTTTTGAGTCAAATTTAGCATCTTGTAACAACAAATTTTTTACAACATCTACACTTAACTCTTTCTTCGAGTTTTCAACGGCCATAACCAATGCACGAAATTCATCTGGAAGCCCGGCCAACATCAAAGACGCTGTTCGTTCATCATCAATTTTCAAGCCGGCATTTTTGACCTTAATTGAAGTCATTATCATGGCATTCACGTAGTCTTGCATTGATTGAAAATCATCAAGCTTGAGCTGAACAAGCTGTTTCAACAATTCGACCTTTCTCGTCAATCCGTTGTCTTCATAGGCATTCACCAGGGCATCCCAAGCCTCTTTGGCAGTTTCCGCATCCGCAATATGAGCAAAACTACTTGGCTCAATCATAAGCGTTATCTCCGCCAGCGCTCGTTCATTTAATACTTTTGCAGCATTATTAGCATCTGTAGCTAAACCAGATTCTACAATGGCCCAGCATCCTTTTATAACAAGCGATGATTTTGCTTGTCTTTTCCAGACATCAAAATTTTCACGACCTTTCAATTTTTCTATTGAACAATTTGCAAGGAAATTCGCCATTTTTTTTTTTTTTTGTAAAATCTTAATTACAATTGCAAGTATTAAATTTAAAAAAAAACTTTTTTAAAAAAAAAAATTTACTTTAACATTAAGCGTGGCACTGGGCCCATAACCTAATAAAAGCTCAGCTATTAATTTAAATAAATAAAGAAGTTTATTTAGTGGAAAAGCAAATTAGACAATGTAAGATGAAATTAAAAGAAAAGGGACAATATTAAATGCACAGTTGTACAATTTAGTAGTTTACATAATTGCATTACTACTGCATTAAATTAAGGTATGCAGTATGCAGCAATATATATAGCAGGTTCATTTTCAACAAGAAAATCATAGACGTATTCGGAAACATTATCGTGAATTCGTAAGCTATATACATAACATATCACCCTATTGAAACATTTTCTTACTTTATAAATATTGCCTGCTGAGGTTCCAGTATAAACCTCTAAGCCGTACAAAATAAGAGGCATTAGTAAAGTGTGACCAATTTGTTTTCTTATGTTTAGTGGTAGATGACAGGGTATACTGTACATTCTGCGTAGCGAAATAAAAACTCGAGAAATTACAAAGATAATATGTTGATTAAATGATAGCTTTTCATCTATATAGAACCCTAGAGCTTTTAAATAGGAAACAAACTCAATCGGTGAACCATTTAGAAAGATGTTAGGTGAATACCAAAATATGTTATTAAACAAAATAGCCTTGGATTTCGATGCATTTAAAGCAATATGGTTTCTAACACACCAAATGTTTATATTATTTAAATCCTCATTAGCACTTCTTCCTATATCATCTTCCGATTCCGCGATAGCTACTAATTGTAAGTCATCTGCGTACATGTAGCCTCTCAAGTAGGTCAGGTATGAGAAAACGTCATTAACATACATCAAGAATAATAACGGACCTAAAATTGTTCCTTGAGGTACCCCCCGAGATGTATTTAAGGTCGATGAAGTATTACCAAAACATTGCACAAATTGTTCTCTATGCGTAATAAATGTTTGCATTAGCCTGCAAGCAGTTTTAGAAAACCTGAAATTAATGTGAAGCTTATTAAAGGTGCTATTACATGATGTGTTTTTTACATATGTACTGTCCAATTTTCCCACAACAAAAGTTGTACACATCGTGTGATACATATGAAACATTGTTTATGTACAATACATGAAGAAAGTCAGAAGTACATTTTTCAATTAGAACAGGTTCTATTTTTGCATGACAAACATATGAAAATACAACACTGCTTGTGACGAAAGAAAAACAGAGTAAATTATAAAGATAAATATTGAAAGAAAAATAAATTGTTTAATATTAATTAACAATTAAAAAATATATAAAATATCTAACTTTATTTTTAACAATAAATTTTTGTAAATTCACAAATTAAATCAGCTGTTGTTTACATTTAGAGGTTATGTCATACGGAAATACATATGCACGTGTGATAGCAAAAATTATGAATCGTATGTAAAAGACAATTTTGACAGACATGAGGAATTTCATATGGATAAAAAAAGTGACAGTACATATGTAAAAAACACTTCGTGTAATAGCACCTTAAGCATAATTTCGTGAGAGATTGATTCAAAGGCTCTGCTAAAGTCTAGACTTATCATAGCAGCTAGACGATGTTGGTCCAAAGCATCTCGTATTTCATGTAATATATCCAGTATATGAGTTGTGGTGTTATGGCGTTTCCTAAAACCCGATTGATACTCGGATAACAAACGTTCTCTATTTATGTAACACAGCATTTGATTATTTATCAATATCTCCAAGACCTTAGAGCAAACCGATACTACACAAATAGAACGATAGTCACTATAATTAACAGAAATTTTTAGTTTGGGAATAGGTAAAATTCTAGCTTTTTTCCACAGCAATGGAAAAGATGACGCAGTCGAAATACTATTGAATATATGGGTTATATGGTGCAAAATATTCGGTAGAATCAATTTAAGGAACTTAAGCGAAAGACCGTCAGGTCCAATCGAATCTGACTTAACCTGCATGAAAGCATGAAAAACTTAATACTCATTAACGTTATTAAAAGAAAAACCACCTTCACCAGTAGTAGAATATGTATTATATAAAATTTCTGGTGGGTTATCAATTGGCGCTAAGATGAAAAAATTGTTAAACTCTTCCACGTTGATAGAAGAGTTACGATTATCATTAAGCTGCGAGACGCCAACTTTCTTTAATTGCTTCCACATATTTCTAGACATACCTGCATCAAATAAATCGCGATAGTAAATTGCTCTTTCCTTTCTTATAACATTTTAAGCCGATTTCTATAGATACAAAAAGTACGCCATCTACTTTCACACTTCCCTTCTAAGTATGCACGGAAATCATCATCCCTTAAGCGTTTCGCTATCTTAACAGTCTGTGTTATCATCCACGGATCTCTTCTCTTTTTCTTTACTAAAATCGTTTTCAATGGAACGTGTTTTTCATATAGATTTAACAATGATGCAGTTAAAAATTCTACCTGTACATTCTACCTGGACATTCATATGAATAATGTTAAGGTTACAAGAGTTTACATTTAGGCGTCTTAACTTGTCACTATTAACCACCTCCCCTAAATTATCATTCATTACCAATATATAAGGAGACCCCCCATATTCGTGATAAGAAATATAAATTAAATAATAAATATGTATAACACATGCTCAAGTACTTAAATTTAAACATTATGTCTTGTTTATAAAGCAGAAAATAATTATAATTTTAATTTTCCTAACAAAAAGTCAATCCGCCTAAAATAAATTTACCAACGGGGATAGCACCAGGGCAGGTGATATCAAATAACCTAATAATTTAAATTACTAAATTCCAAAAGTGATATAGTTGAAGTATTTTGCTCGATTTAAAAAAAAAATTAACAAGAACTATAAATCAAACTTTAAATGAAGAAAAAATAAAAAATAAGTAATAAAGAACATACATTAAAATATACAAGCAAAGAGTATTCATATAACCTACAACAGTTTTATATTATTCTAGCTTGACCTTGATTGTTAACTTCAATAACTTCCTTCCGATTAAGCGGTGTAGAATCAACAATTTTAATAGATTTGATCATTGCAGTAATCGTCTCCACATTAAATATTTTCTCCTCACCGTTAGGAAAGATAACTTTAGCTTCCGGCAAATGCTTCTTTCAGTAGTTTTCTGCACATATAGTTCAATTTAGAAGCAATAAGAGTAAGGTGGTCGTTAATGTATATTCGTGTTTCAGCATCAGATTCACAAACTTGATTTAATTGAATATTCTGCATAGCGAAGTATTTTTTCTTCAGATGATCCCTTTTAAAAACACTGCTGAACTTAACTAATACCGAATTCTTACTATTGATATAAGTGCACAAGTTAATATCGCTGTGTGTCAGCTCGAGTTGCAATAGGCTTCCAATTTTAAATATAGTAGCGTACAGGTTATCAGAAGACAAGTTTGAACCGAGTCCTGTTATGACAACATCCCCAAGGTAGAGTTGACGTCGTATAGACTCATTACCTAAGATAAACTCTCGTATTTTCTCATTAACCATGATATCAGTATCCTTAGCCTTTGCGGTACATTGACTCAATTCTGCTTTAATTTGTTTTAAATCTATAAGCACAGTTTGAGTAATTATGTCCGACAGCTTATAACTGTCGCCTCCAGTTTATCTAATTTAGACCCAATGCCTTCATTCTGAGTGTTTCTATTTTCCATTGAGTTCAAATCGGCATTAACGCAAGTATCACATCTGAAGATAATAGCTCCCTTACTCTTCTTAATAGAGTCCATCATTGTTGTAGTAAAATTCGGATTTGTTGTAGCTGCACAAGTATAGTGTACTTTCTGGTCACATATCGCACATAGGATATAACTGGCTGTTCTTGTGCCAGTAGTTTTGCAAACAACACACTACAATGATGATGTCATTTTACTTAAACCCTTTTGATAATTAGAGAAAATATTTTTTTCCATTTTGGTTTCGATATTGAATTTTTAGTTTAGTTTGACAAATGTTGTAAACTATGTAGGGGGTTTAAATTAAAGAATGTCAAAGCAATGCAGAAAATTCCATGCAAAACCAGTTTACACTATATGAATTTTTTAACAGTAAATTTTGTTATTGTTATAGTTGAAACACATCAAAGTATAAAAGTGGAAATCGCTGTAATTTTGTAAACAAATGTTCTAAAACAAACACGATAAAGAGTTAAGCTTTGTATTGTTGATCAAAGCCAATTTTATTTGTAAGAGATCATACTTATATGACTTTTAAACTCTCTTATTATTTTCTTTGTTTGACTTAATGCCCTTGATGTACTGATATATATGAGAATATTTGAGAAATTTTTTGTTTAATTAAATAGTTATTTAATTTAGTTTAAAGCATTATTTAATAAGACACATTTATGTTTTGGTTCATGGGATATCAGTTTTTGGTTTGAATTTAATTAAAACTATCTTTTAAAATAGCAATTTCCCGAAGTAAAATTTATTTTATACGGAGAGAAAAATTACACGTCTACTCTGTCATGTCGCACATTTTTATTCCATCTACGCCTGCACTTTTATTCGTATTATAGCTCCTTAAAATATTAAAGATTTCTTCCTCGCTTGTATTTCTGAGATAAATTGTGTTTTGAATTGGAGTTTGAACAGTATTTGTTGTTTGTATATTACATTTGTGGATAATATTTTGTACACTTTCATTAAAATTTGTTGAAAAGTTTTTTAGAATTTGCTGTAGATTTTCAATTTTAAAGTTTTTTAAAACTGTTTCATCAATGCTGTTTTTTTTTACTGATTAG
Organism: Cordilura impudica; assembly: GCA_963682025.1. Taxonomy (NCBI): domain Eukaryota; kingdom Metazoa; phylum Arthropoda; class Insecta; order Diptera; family Scathophagidae; genus Cordilura; species Cordilura impudica. Next base: position 109,736,200 of record OY821521.1, read on the forward strand.
TTCATTAATTATTTCCCATGTAACTTTTATATTGTTTCTATTTTCTATAAATTTTGTTCTATAGTAGTTATTTTTGGCGTTTTTTAGTTTGTTATTCAAAAAGTTTCTAAATTGTTTATATTGAAATTCATATGTTCTATTATTTCTATTGTTAATCCATTTTTTGTTAAGTTTATCCCTATCATCGCACCATCATTTAATTTTTTAAATTTCTTTTGATTCTTCATAAATATTAACGAATGCTTCTTGTATTAGCTTAAATAATTCATTAACGTTTATATATTGGTGAATTATGTTGTTCCAGTTTGTTTCTTTCATTTTTTTGTTGTTCACTTTTCTGTTGTTGATTATAGCACTCTGCACTGTGCTGGTTGGGGTTCCCTGGTTGTCTTCTTCTAAGCTACAGAATATAGAGTAGTGGTCAGAGATATTTGTTTTTATTACGGCTGCATGTGTGTGTGTTGTTGTGTTGTTGGCTCTTATAAACAGATGATTTATACACGTTGTTGTGTTTTTGTTTATGTCTTCTCTGGTTATCTTTATATAAATAGGCAAGTGAAAAAAGTTAGAACCATTTTAACTGCCTTAAACCAGTGGAGGCCGTGCCAAACACATTGGTGTTCGGCTTCTTATATGTATACAGCCGAACGAAAACAAAAATACTCACCAAAGAGTAAAAGTAAACAACAATTTTATTCAGTCTTATGAAATCTTTTGAACAAAGCAGGTCTATGTCGCATTGCGTTTTGAAATTCATATATACATTTTTTTAATAGGTACACAGAGAATATTTACAGCGACACACAATTTTTTTGTTTTATTAAAGCTTTTATTTTATAATTACATTTTTAATAAGAAGAAAGCTATAATGTGGGATGAAAAATGCGAAAGTATTTTCTTCTTTTGTTTAAACGCGCTAAATGAAGCGGAGTGCCTGGTGTGTAACAATGTATTAAAAATAAAAAAGTCATTTAACCTTAAGCGTCATTACAGAATCTGTCACCCTGAACTTCTTTTAGTTGTCGAAAACGAAAGAAGCAAATTACTAGAAAATAAAATATAATTACATTTTAAACGGTAATACCTTTGAATGCGGAAAAATGAAAGCAACGTACACCATTGCTTTGGCCTTGGCAAAAAAAGGGCGACCTTTAGAAACCTAATACTTCATTTATTTTCAATGTTTTCCACGACTTATATTTGTGAGTCAACATTTTCAGTAATGTCTCAAATCAAAAGCAAAAGCCGAAATAAATTAACTGACAGTTATTTAGAAACGTTATTGAAAATTAAATGTTATGATAAAGAAATTGACATTGAAAAATTGGTCGAATTTCACAATTTAAATACGAATGTCAACTAAATTGTGTCGATATTTATTTTGTTTACATTCTCACCAAATAATTTTAATTAAAAGAAACCAAAAATGTCGGGAAAATTTCGAAGACTTCATAAACTAAATTACGCAAAGCAGTTGAATCTGCTATAAATTAAACATTTTCTATAAATTACATACGTCGCCTCCATTTGACAACAATGTAGCTGTCTTTTATGATTTTTTTTTTAATTTTAAAAAATTTCCAGTTACTGCAGGCTCGTTAGTTTTTTAGTTTTTGGTAACATACCACTTAATAACCTTTGAAATTTCTTATCTTTTTAAGTTTTGCTAATTTTTTTTTTTGTTTTTTAAAGAAATGGATTACTTATTTGATTTAATAAACTTCAAACTTATGAATAGAAAAGATTAAATGTTCTTCACATTTTGGTTTACATTTTCAGAATGTAAATTTGAAATTTTAAAACAACAAAATATATATAAAATTTTACCATATTCTTCGTGAACTCAACTATTTTCCCTTTTAGACATTCATATAAACATTCATACAAAATCTACACAAACCAATTTAATATCGGCATTGTGTTACGTCCATAGATTTCGATCAGTGTAGTACAACTAACACATGCTTATAAACACTATTACTAACTCAATTCTCTCGATGGCCACCACTGCCTTAAACTCAACGTATTGATTTTTTTTGTTTGATAGATTGTCAATAGGAGCAGTGCAGAATGTATTTTTTTTTTCTACATTTTTGTGTCTAAGACAGTGTTTATGAGCATGTGTTAGTTGAATGAAATCCATGGACGTAACACAACGCCGATATTAAATGGGTTTGTGTAGATTTTGTATGAATGTTTATATGAATGCATAAAAGGGCAAATAGTTGAGTTCACGAAGAATATGGTAAAATTTTAAATATGTTTTGTTGTGTTAAAATTTTAAATCTTACATTCTGAATAGGTAAAACAAAATGTGATGAACATTTAATCTCTTTTATCCATAAGTTTGAAGTTTATTAAATCAAATAAGTAATAATAAGTAATTCATTTCTTTAAAAAACAAAAAAAAAAAAAACAGAAAATAGCAAAACTTAAAAAGATAAGAAATTTCAAAGGTTATTAAGTGGTATGTTACCAAAAACTAAAAAAAAATACCAGTAACAGGATATTTTTTAAAATTAAAAAAAAAAATGCATAAAAGACAGCTATAATGTTGTCAAATGGAGGCGACGCACAGTGCTTTGTCCCATAGACAAAAATCGAAAAAAAAAAATTGTCGTCAATTGTGACGCAATATATTTTTTTCGATAGATAACAAAACAACTAAAATAAATATATATGAATTTCTACGTTTTGACTTATTACGACGCCACCAGGGGGCGCTAAAGTCTATGAATTTCAAGCTAAAATGAATGCACATAGGAAAAATAATGATAGTTTTTGGAAAATAACTCTTAAAAATACATTTTTTTAGATAAACATCTGAATTTTTGGATTTTACGTCGTCAATACATACAAAAGTAAATAAAAATAAAATTTGTATCAAATATTTAAAAAACAATATGTTTTTCATTCCACAGAAAAATGTGTTTTTTTAGTAAAAATTCTAAAATTACCTTAGTTTAATGGAGTATTAAAAAAAATTATATAAAAATAGATATTTTTTTTTTGTTTTTTTCATGAGTCTTAAGATTCTGAAAGAGTTAGAACCAATTTTTTGCCACAACTTTGAAAAAAATCCTTTTTTAAAAATGACAAAATTCATAATTTTTTCTTAAATTTAACAATATTAAGATGTTTGATACAAAACTGAAAATACAAATTATATAAAATTACTATAGAATTTGAAATCCGAGTAACGGAGTAGTGACTTAATAATGAAAAATGAAATTAGTGTACCAAAGTTTCAACAGAGTGCGCTAAAGTCGTAGAATTAGAAATAAAAGGAAAACAAACGATAAACTAAATTTTGTGACTTGCTTTATCATTTTGTATGTATTAGAGATGAGCGCGTGACACAACCTTGCTGCAAATCCGATATTCGTGTCTGATAATAATAATGCATATACATGAATATATTAGGTTTATTTACAGATATATATAGAATCACAAGTGAAGTGTTACTTTGCTTTAATTAGTTTCCGTAATAGTAAATATTTACTTCCATTTTTTCTTGTGAAAAAGTGAATAGTCGTATCACGACCCCATTCCTTATAATCAGTCAAGTGAATGTAATATAAAGCACGAAAACAATCGTGGCTTAAAAGTCCCACTGGTCCATCTCTAATAACAATATCAACAGAAATATTCTAAGTGGTTAGGTTTTATATTTTTTGCTGTTGAAACTGTAAGTTTGATTAAAGTTTTAATTTATAAATATTAAAATAATGTAAATTAAAATACTTAGCAGACAATAAGTGCAACAACTTTGGCTACCGAATCAGAAAGAGCAGGCATGCAAATTACAAAAACACGTGGAAGACCGAAAAAAAACTTTGAAGAAACTGGAAACAAAACAAAAAATCGAAGAGTTTCATATTTGATTGAAAATTACTCTCTTGAGGAACTGAAATTTGCCGTAAAACAAAAGAAAGATTAAATTCTGTTTCCGGAAGCCAGAAAACAAATCTAAAAAGCTTATCAGTAGCAAAAACGGTGGCACTATTTATGGATTTAGACCTTTCAGAAAGAAAGTACCTAATTCTCCATCAGGCAATCAACGAACTGCATCCAAATAGTTTACCATCTTTGTATGTGTTGCAAAACGAAAAGAAAAATTTGGTACCACCTATAATAGTAACAGAAATTTCGGCAGAAGTTGATTTAAAAACGTTGATGAGTAGAACCGCAGAAAGTGTAATTGAACTTTGTAACGTACAAGATAAAGCATGTAAAATGTCTTTAATTTGCAAGTGGGGCATTGATGGAAGCTCTGGGCATAGCCTTTATAAGCAGAAATTTGAAAATGAAAGCCATACGGATGAATTTATGTTTTTTGCAGCATTCGTGCCACTAAGGTAACTAACAATTTATTTCAGTAAAAAATTTTAGTAACTTTTGCTTAAAGAATGGTGAATGTAACATCAAAGGATGTATTATGGGTGAATAAAACACCATCATCTACGTTGTATTGTAGACCTATTAAATTCGTTTATGAAAAGGAGAATCCAGCGTTAATTAAAAAGGTCTTCCGGGAAATTGACGACAGTATTACAAACCTAGAATGTGATGTCATTGAATTGAATGGTGCGACAGTTGAAGTAGCGTACGATATGCATTGCACAATGATAGATGATGCCGTTGCAAATATTTTAAGTGATACAAATTCAACATGCAGGTGTTTTATTTGCAATGCAAGTCCAACTGAGATGAACAACATACATCTTTCAAACGTTCCAAACCCTGAAAATTACAAATATGGGCTTTCAACGCTTCATTGTTGGATTAAATTTTTTGAGTGTGTTGTTCATATTGCTTACCGAATTCCCTTTAAACTTTGGCGTGTCAATAAAGAAAACAAAGGACAGTTTGTGGAAAATAAATCAAGAACTCATAATGAATTCAAAAGAAGAACAGGTTTAATAATAGACCAAGTAAAGCATGGATCTGGAACCACCAATGACGGAAATACTGCAGCCGAAATAACTGGTATTGATGAGCGACTTATTGAAAATTTTGCAATCATATTGAGAGTGTTATCTTGTGGATCACAAATCAATGTAAATGCATTTAAAGATCTTCTTACAATCACGAGAAACATGTATTTAATACACTACGGGTGGTATTATATGCCTAGCACTGTCCATAAGATATTAGTTCATGGTTGTGATGTTATCGAGTTCTTCAATTTGCCAATAGGTATTATAAACAACCTAATCATAATTATACTTTTATATAATATAATAAATATTCTTTTCTTAGGTTGTCTATCTGAAGAAGCGTTGGTAAGCCAACCACAAATATGTGAGAAAAACTCGATTATCTCATACGAGAAAAACGAGTCGGGAAAATACAAATAAAGATTTAATGGCCTATTTGTTGTTGAATTCAGATCCCGTGCTATCTTCCAAGAGGAGCATAATGAATAACCACACATTTTCTTTAGCCGGAATTGAAAAATATATTTTGATAGAAAACGTAGATCCGGAAAATCATATAATTGAAGACGATGAATTCAGTTATTCGTTAAACAAAGATTGGTATTGGGAAGCATCTAACAGTGATTACCATTTCTTACAATAAAAAAAAAAACAAAAACAAAGAAATTTGCTATAGCACTATTTTAAGAAAAGTTTTGTTTTAATTCGGTTTTTCAAATAAAAAAGTATAAATATTCGAGATTTTTACAATTTGTATGGGAGGTACCATAATTCGTTATACAATTTCTTTCAAATTAGGGATACAATTTTCTGCATTGAAAATCTTTTACATAGCAAATTCACGCAATTTTCATGAAATTTGTGGCAAAAGTTCAATTTTTACAGCCAAAAATAATTTCGGTTTGTATGGGCGGTGGGCGATGGGCGCGGTCAATGTTGATGAAATGATTTTTTTTAAAAGGTGTTGCATAAATATGCCCTTCAAGCGATTTTCATGAAATTTGTGGCAATAGTTCAATTTTTACATCCAAAAATAATTTCGGTTTGTATGGGCGGTGGGCGATGGGCGTGGTCAATTTTGTTGATACATTGAAATTTTCTTAATTCTATTATATTAGGGACTCGAGCCAAATTTTATGACCCTAGGACGACTCCTTCTATTTTTGTCCCATCGATGTACTGGGACAAAGCACTGTGCGACGTATGTTATTTATAGAAAATGTTTAATTTATAGTTTATCAAGTCTTCGAAATTTTCTCAACATTTTTGGTTTCTTTTAAACAAATATCCTCTGTGTACCTATTAAAAAAAATATATATGAATTTCAAAAGGCAATGCGACATAGACCTGCTTTGTTCAAAAGCTTTCATAAGACTGAATGAAATTGTTGTTTACTTTTACTCTTTGGTGAGTATTTTTGTTTTCGTTCGGCTGTATACATATAAGACGCCGAGCACCAGTGTGTTTGGCACGGCCTTCACTGGTCTAAGATAGGTAAAACCAGTTAAGCCATGATCTCTCTTTCTCTCTCAATTTGCTAAACAATTACAACAAAAAACTCAAAATTAACTAAATTAAATTTGGCTTGGCAACTCTGTAAACATTATCATAAACATTATGAATAAAAATATGACATTTTATCTGAGCGGTTTTGTATTATTGCAATAATGGTTGAATTTCAACCACTGGGCGAACACTAGTTTCATTTATAATACACTCCATTCCATTTTATAATAATGTGCTTAAGTATTTTGTTGTTATCATGTTTTGCTTTAATATATCGATGTTCATATCTCCAATTAGAATGGTGTCTTGTTTTTTGTTTATGTTGTTTAATGTTTCATCAATTTCTGACATAAACTCTTCTATGTTTGTTGATGGAGGTCTATAATTGATATAATAGATGACATTTTGTTGTTTAAATATACATCAATTTGCATTGCTTCAAATGACTTAGTGTGTAAATCGATTTTTGAAAAACAGTAATTATCCCTTACATACACAGCTATCCCTCCTCCCCTACATTCTCTGTTTATAAAGACAGCATTAAAACCTTGCATATTATATAAATTAGTTTCATTATCTGTTATATTTTTTTCCACCAGTATTATAATGCTAAGTTTGTTTATTACTTTGTTTAGAGTTGTTAGAAGCGACGTAAAACCTGTGCGTAGTGAACGAATATTCATGTATGCTAACGATATAGGATAACTTAGATGCTTAATTTTAATTTGATTAAAACAATCTAATGTAGGAATTGTTTAATTTTTCATTGTATTTTTGTTAAGAGAAAATTTTTTAAAGAGAAAGTTTTTTTTTCTGTTTATTGTGATATTGTTTCGATATCTGTTGCATTTTTGATGAGGATGGCTGATGAGTTTTCATTTCTTCGTGCAAATATGTTTCCATTGTTGTACAAATATATTTCCAATTGGTTTCTTTGGCCTTGGTTTTAGCTGACCAAAGTAGATGCCGGTTATAGGGTGTTAGTTCATCGTTTATATATATAAAGTTTTTTCATTTTCCTTTATAATATTTGCTCCCACTCTATGCCTTTCGATCTTATTCATAAGCTCTCTTTTTTTATTTATTGAAGAGAACTCAACAATAACTTTGCCTTCTTTTTTTCAAACGATATGCGCTTATAATGTCATTATCAATTATCTCTACATTTAACGACGTAGCAATATTTTTAACATCATCATTAGCATGCATTGTATTATCAGGTATGTTCTTTATTTCAATATTTCTGCTTAATAATTGTTGCTCAAGTTTGTTTATGCGTATATCCATGTTGTTTATTTGTTTTTCTCTTTCTTTCTCCCGTTCGTTCAGTTCAGTGACCTGTGTTGATAATGTTGACAATGTATTAGTTATTGTTGCTAATGTATTTTTTAAATCATCTTGCATTGTATTTATATTTGTTGCGATCTGCTGTTCTACTGCAGTTTTTATTTGTTTCATATTTGTATTAAGCTTTATGACTTTGGCTTGAACCGAGCATATTTTAGTGTTTAGAGTGTTTAACGATAAAGCCTCTTTGAAACGTTTACTCTGTTCATTTTCTCCTTTGATGACATATTTTGTTTTGTATGTGATCTTAGTTTTTTCGTTTCTTTGTTTTTTTTTTTTTATTTGTTTGGGGGGTTTTTTTAGAAACACTTGTTCTTTAATGATAATGTGTTCTTTTCTATTTTAATAATTTTTATTAAGGTTTTTGTTTTTTGAAACTAGTGAAAGTGTTTATTTATATTTATCTTTCACTTTTGAGATGTGTTTTTCAGTTTTAATAATATTGTTAAAAACACCGGTATTTTAAAAAAATTTATGCGAGCACAAGCAAACCATGTCCGTTCACAATGAAAGCCAAAAGCGAAAGCCGACCGGCACAAAGAACAAATAGCGTACCCTCACACATTTGCTACTAACTACGAACATAAATTATATTTATTAACAGCTCAGCATGAATAAATTTTAGGGAATCCCCAATTGTAATAAAATATTTGTGCATGTTATTGTAATATCAATTTTTCAATTAAATATTCTTCCTTTATTTACATATTTTAACAAATTTTGATATTTACATATGAGATCTTATCTTTACATATAGATATTGCAACAAATAATACATAGGATCTAGAGATATCAAATAGTTTTTATATTATTTTTAATGATTTTTAAAGGAAAATGGGAGGAAAAAACCTTTATATGATTTAATAAATTCAAATACTATCTGAAAAATATTTATGTGCTTATAGGAGGTTTATTTGAAATAATAGACCTCTATAAGTATATAATTTTCAATTTGGTGATTTCTTTTTAATTTTACGTTATTTCTCTACATTCTCTTATCAGTGGGTAAGAGGAATTTTCAATTTTGGTAAAGTAATTGTTATTAATCCTTGTTATGAAATCGATAATTTTTTCATAACCTGTTTCTTCATGAAGAAGATTTGTAGGATACCTCCAGGGCTTTTTATTTATCATTTTAAGACATTTGTTTTGTATAATTTGTAAGCGTTTTAGGTGGCAGTTGGCAGCGTCACTCCAAATAGGACACGCGTATGTTAATATCGGCCTTATAACACTTTTGAAGAGTAGATTTTTGTTTTTGGGGTTTAGAAATGACCTTCTGTTTAGTAGTGGCCATAATGCTTTAAATAATATGTTGTTTAAATGTAAGCTTTTTGTCCAAGACAACTCCGAGATATTTGACCTCGTTAAGTACATTTATGGTATTATTTCCAATAACAAGATGACGTCTTGGCAGTCTTTTGGGAGATTTGTTGAATGGAAAAATTATTGCTTGGGTCTTGTTTGGATTAATTTTGATTTTCCATTTGTGAAAATATTTACTGCAATTTACAAGTCCCTTTTCCATTTTCTTCAGGAGTGCACTTGTAAGTTTGTTTGAAGAAATTAACGCAGTATCATCTGCGTAATAAGCAATTTTCATATATTTCGGGACTTTAAAATCGGATGTATATATCGAGTAAAGCAATGGGGACAAGACCCTGTGGTAATGGTTTTTGGAGATGATGTTTTATTATTAATCGCAACTTTAAAGTTTCTGCCGTGAATGAAATCTGAAATAAGTTTGCATAAATATTTTGGTATATTTGCATCAAGAAGTTTAAATACTAGGCCATTATGCCAAACGGTGTCAAACGCTTTTTCAATATCTAACAATATTAGACCCGTTGAACGTTTATTGTTTTTATTTGTGATTATTTGATTTTTGATTCTGTTTATTTGGTGCATAGTGCTATGGCCTTTTTTAAATCCAAATTGTTCTTTAGCAACAATAGAATTGGTCGTTACAAATTCACTAATTCTATAAATAACATACGTCGCCTCCATTTGACAACATTATAGCTGTCTTTTATGCATTTTTTTTAATTTTAAAAAATATCCAGTTATTGGTAATTTTTTCAGTTTCTGGTAACATACCACTTAATAACCTTTGAAATTTCTTATCCTTTTAAGTTTTGCTATTTTGTGTTTTTTTTTTGTTTTTTAAAGAAATGAATTACTTATTATTACTTATTTGATTTAATAAACTTCAAACTTATGGATAAAAGAGATTAAATGTTCTTCACATTTTGTTTTACATTTTGAAGATTTAAAATTTTACAACAACAAAATATATATAAAATTTTACCATATTCTTCGTGAACTCAACTATTTGCCCTTTTTTGCATTCATATAAACATTCATACAAAATCTACACAAACCCATTTAATATCGGCGTTGTGTTACGTCCATGGATTTCGATCAGTGTAGTACAACTAACACATGCTCATAAACACTATTACTAACTCAATTCTCTCGATGGCCACCACTGGTTTGTAGTATACTAAAACAATTCATTCTTTAGTATAAACACACAAACTTTGCATTTTAAACATAAACAACACAGAACTATTTGTATCGACTTATCGACTTTCTGTACACTGACCCATTTAAACTCCCAAGTAATTTTTGCTTATAATATGTAAACCCCTTGTAACGTTGCTAAATACAACACACATAAACAATATAATTAGAAACACTAACTGGCTACAACCATCCGTACGCATTTAAATACCATTACTATGAATGATTATTGATTCTCACTCAGTTAGTATATCAACTGAGATAAGTAAGCAAGGTTTTGGTATATGTAAAGTCAATCAAGTCGGGTTAATGAAGAGAGTCTAAGCTAAGTCAAATTACTGACGAAGCTCTGTGTAAGGACAATTTACTACCAAGTAAAATAGATCCTAACGCATTAGCTTAAATCGGGGGTCACACAAGGCAATTTTTATTGCGCAACTTTTTGGCAATTCTCTTTTGAAATTGCTTTTATGTCCACACACGACAATTTCTTCGGCAATTTTACTGTTTTGTTTTGTTTTTATTTTCTTATAATTTGACATTTGTACATAATTTAATTGGTTTTGTTAAAAAATTAATTCAAAAGAAAAAAATTCCATTTAAAGGCCATTTTATTAAAGTAAACAATAATTACGAATTATTTACACCAAGAAGCGAAACACCGAATGAAAAGAAATGTCAAATATTCAACAAAAAAAAAAAAGCGAATGAGAGAATTGCTTGAAATAGCCGAGAAACGGCAATTATTTTTCCCTTTTTATTCCCCGCACCGCAAACATCTACAAACTCAAGAATTGCGCAACAAAAATTGCCTTGTGTGAACTCGGACTAAGGGCGATCAACCCCGGTCATCCCCAACGTAGTAACACAGCGGCTTCTGGTGACTGTTCGTATTTACACAGCGTCTTCTGTTGACTGTTCGTAGTAACAGAGCGGCTTCTGCTGACTGTTCTTATTTACACAGTGACTTCTGTTGACTGTTCGTAGTAACACAGCGGCTTCTGCTGACTGTTCGTATTTACACAGCGTCTTCTGTTGACTGTTCGTAGTAACACAGCGGCTTCTGCTGACTGTTCGTATTTACACAGTGACTTCTGTTGACTGTTCGTAGTAACACAGCGGCTTCTGCTGACTGTTCGTATTTACACAGTGACTTCTGTTGACTGTTCGTAGTAACACAGCGGCTTCTGCTGACTGTTCGTATTTACACAGCGTCTTCTGTTGACTGTTCGTAGTAACACAGCGGCTTCTGCTGACTGTTCGTATTTACACAGCGTCTTCTGTTGACTGTTCGTAGTAACACAGCGGCTTCTGCTGACTGTTCGTATTTACACAGTGACTTCTGTTGACTGTTCGTAGTAACACAGCGGCTTGTGCTGACTGTTCGTCTTTACACAGCGACTTCTGTTGACTGTTCGTGGTAATACAGCGGCTTCTGCTGACTGTTCGTATTTACACAGCGACTTCTGTTGACTATTCATATTTACACAGCGACTTCGGTTGACTGTTCGTATTAACACAGCGGCTTCTGCTTACTGTTCGTATTTACACAGCGACTTCTATTGACTGTTCGTAGTAATACAGCGGCTTCTGCTGACTGTTCGTATTTACACAGCGACTTCTGTTGACTGTTCGTATTAACACAGCGGCTTCGGCTGACTGTTCGTATTTACACAGCAAGTTAATCGTTCCTCTAAACCGTCTTCTCTTATTTTCCATATCCATACTGCCGAACCGCACCACCGAGCAACCAGTACCGCCGATCAGCACCACCTACCGATCAGCACACCGACCGATCAGCACCACCGGCCTAATATCACTACCGATCAGCTGATAAACCCGAACTCAGCCGAAAAACAGAGTCGCTGATCCTATTACCGGACCATCGAGTATAAAACCGAGGAAAGGCGAAGAAGTATTGCCACGTGTGTCGATATATGAAATATATATATATATATATATATATGTAATTATAAAGAGAATAAGATAGTTCAGATTAGTAAACCCCGCAAAAGGGCAAATTAACTGTATTATTATTACTTAAGGTGTTGAGGGTCCTTGAGTAGACCCAGGACACGACAAGCTACCCCAGCCTACGACAAAACCCCGTTACACACTAAAATTCCATATAATTTGTGTTGACCTACACAAATATTGTTGTGTGACAGAGTACATTGGCACATTAAAATTCCAAGTAATTTTATAAATTATTATATTATAAATGTTTATAAATTATTAATTGCTTTCAATGCGGAAGCAATGTACCAAAATAGTGTACATTGTTGCAACACATAAAAATTGTTACATTGCGTTTGTCAAGCTAAGCAATATTGATCGATAGATCAATGTTGGAGAATACGCTGACACACTAAAAATTCCATACAATTGCTTTTGAATACGGAAGCAATGCACCAAGCACATGTACATCGTTGCGACACACACACACTTGGTACACTGCTTCGATTTGTGGAGTCGATACGATCAATCGATCGATCAATATCGACTGATCATTATAAGCTGGGACCATGGCCAGTGTACAGTCAGTCTTATTTTGGAAGTTGTAGTATTAATTTGAAGTTAAAACTTAAAAGAACTAAGTTCAAAATCTTAAGAAGTTTTTGTGAAGTAAAATAAACTTAACTAAACTTATTGTGAAATTCAAAATTAAAAATTTAAAAGAACTAAAAATTGTTGGAAATTAACTGGAAAATGTTTATACATAAAATCCTGGTTTGGATAAACTTCCGAAAAGTGCATACCTCCGATAGGTTGAAAATTGCCGCAAATGCCGTTTTCAGTATAAACAAGGTTGTGTATTGCCGCACTGTCCTGACCGATTGATTTAAACTTCTACAGCGGAAAATAGTGAAACTTCAAGTTCTGCAGCATCAAATCATAATGGATCGGCATTATAGCATCTTTCGTTTTAGCTCGATATTGCAACATCACGTAAAAACTTTACAATGGTTACGCGACATTGAAATTATCCCTATCACAAGCTATTGTCGCCTAAATAAAAAATACATTACACTGTACGATTCACGATTGGGCTGTGTGTGGTCAGTTCGTTTGCCAAAGAAAAGGCAAATACAACCACAATGCGACCCTAGCAACAAATACACACACACACACACAAGTAATGCTTATCGACTTTACCTCCACGTGGCGCATTCTGGGGCAAGCTAAAATTGTCTAAATCGGTCAGGATAGTGCGGCAATGCACAGTGGAAAAACGATATTTTTTCCGATTTTTATACTGAAAACGGCAATTGCGGTAATTTTCACTATGATATTCGTGATTAGCAGGTCAAAATACTTTAGCATAAAAAATTTCTGACCGATAGTACATCCGGAAGTACATTTTTATAAGAAAATAAGTGCATTATTTTTCCAAACCAACCACAAAACATAACTCGTGAGAGGTCATATCCATCAATAGTTACCAATTTAAATGAAAACCATTGAAATTAGATACGCTCATATAAAATATTATGTGGGGTTGCCAGATTATTCTAGAAGGTTCTGTAAAAACAAATATTGGAACAATTTGCTTTATTGACTGCTACAACAGCTAGCTCCTTCTAGTTTAGTTTGTGCATCAAAGTGTGTTTAGTGAATGGTACCAATATCCAAAAGGGGCACCATGACGTTCATATTTATTGCCAAATGTGTGCACACAAATAAAACTACGTTTTCAAGTCTGGCTGTTGATCGTTTATGTAACTTGATATTATTATACACACTGCGCTGGCCATATAATCTTCTCGGTATGATAAAGTAAGATTCATGCAACAGTTCTCATCTTCAAATTGTGCCAACACTTGAAAGTTTTGACTTAATTTATCATATTTCGCTGTGTAATGATGTAACACACACATAATGATATATGTATGAAAGTACACTCATTTGTTTTTATTTTTAAATATATTTATTTTAAGTGAATGTACGTGTTTATTTGTTTACATTTATAATCACTATTTGTTTACATTCATAAATTCTTTAAGTACACTTGCATTCATATCTATACATACCATACATACCAAAAAATACACTAACCCCAAGTGAAGGGTCATATTGCAATAAATTAGAGTATCGCTTAGTGAAATTGAACCCCACTTGAAGCGAAGTGACAAATTTATGCTAATGAACTTCAACCAAGTTGAAGAATGTTATTGACTAATGCTCAAATGGAATGTCACTCAATTTTGAGAAAAAATATGAACTGATTTTTGAACGTACACTGATTGGTCAATTAAGCCCCACCTTCAAAAATCAATACGAAAGAAATGTGTATAATCGTATGTATGTATTAATAGAATAGAGATAGATATAATTATTTTAAGTAAAAATTAAGGAACTATTATCGTATATAAAGCCAAATTTTTATAAAATAAAATCAATCATAATTTTGGTCTCGTCGTGGATGACACTGAAATTGATTCAACAAAAATAAAATTGTTTTACTGGCATAATCTGCCAACGAGCATAAACTCAGGCATATTCTGCCTAAATGCAAAACAAATCAAGATACTTTCAAAAAGTGCATCTAGTGTGCACACGAGCACTGCTTTGAGGAAAGCACTTGACAAAATTCCTCCTAAGACTGGTCCGGTAGGGTGGTCGATGGCTAGGACTGGTAAGAAAGTCCTAGCCATCGACCACCCTACTATTTCTACACTCTACTATATGTGATGATCACATTTACTGTATGACGATTACACATATATATATTACCATATGGCGATCCTGCCAATACAATAAATACATTATATGGCTATACATATAAAAACATTATATTACTATATGGCGATCCTTGCAAATTAGATCCTGGACAACGAAACTTCCGAATCCTGCTGACCGATTCCTAGAATCTGACGAACAAATCCTAAATCCTACTAAAATTGATCCTGAAACTAATTAAATGTCCGTCATCAACGTGGAAATTCTTCCACCCCTGGAAAACACACCATCAAAAGAAGAAATCGACTTAATAGTAAGAAAATATGAAGTTCTGCTGGGTTACAAACCAAGTATAGACGAAGAATACGTCCCAGCAGGCATTCAATATAATCAACAAGAATACAAAGCTACATCAAAAAATTGTGGACCAAAAGCGTTGACAATAGAGGAATACAGAGAACGAGTTTCAAAATCACTACCTTCACCAACAAAACTAACAACAAAATAGAAGAGATCGAGAGGTGGAAAGAAAACTAGAGCAGACAAACAACGAAAGGAATTAAGAAGACTAATAGCGATTAGTACTGGCGAACAAAAGAGAAACTTCTACCAACAGCTCAAACTGATGAACTAAGATGAATATCTGGAAAAAAAAATTGTAACATCCATAATGCTTATACTGACAGGGTATGAAGCCAACAGTATAATAGACAACGGAAAACAAACAACACAAATCATCGAGAAATACGTGACAATACGTACACCGACTCCAGCAATCGAAGAAGATGACCACACCTTACATATAATATTAGTAATAATTTGTATTTTTTTTTTGCAATTATTTTATACAAAGTGCAACAGCACTATAAGAAATATGCTATTAAAACGGCATCTAGGATTTGCGCCGCAAATGTTTAAAAATTAGATACTTTAGTTAAATAAAACAAATATTATTTTACCTTAAATGGACAAATTTAATATTATACAAGAACTTTTAAGAAATTTAAAAAAACAGCCAAATAGGAGATATACACAAAAAACAATTAAAGCTAAATTACAAGTAGTCAAGGAAATTAGTCAGGAAATAATAAGTGAAACTAAATTAGAAGAAAGGGAAAACATTTTGAATACATTAGTAAAACTAGGGAAGGAAATAACAAAACTATTAAGACCAATGGAAACAGAAGAACCCCAACCAGAGGGAGAAGAAAAAATAGAAGCACATATAACAGAACTAGAACCAGAAATAGAAAACAATACGAACATGGCGTCTTTTAATCTAGAAACGGCATTCAAGATAATCCCTGAATTCAAAGGTAATTTTCAAGAACTTAATAATAAAATTAATATACGACACCTTGAATGATACATCTAAACCAGTCTTAATAAATTTCGTAATAAACGTAAAATGTAGCTCAACGGTTAGAACGGCAATTGGTTCCGACCCATTAACAGATTTTAATTCCCTAAAAACATTGCTCACAAATAGGTATAAGAATAATCGAACAGTGAGTAAAATACAAAATCTACTTTCTAGATTTCAACAACGAAATGACTCAATAAGAACCTAAAGTGATAAAATTTTGAAACTAATTGACGAACTAAACGAAGTCCAAATACAAGAGTTAAAGTTAGAAAATGAAACAGAAATACACAACGTGAAAAAAATAACTGAACTATATTCTCTTAATATATTCAAACAAGGTTTGAATGAAAAATATATAAGTACAATATTTGCTGCACAACCAAAAACACTAAATGAAGCAGTAACTTTAGCATTAAATATAGAAGGTCAAGTAGAAAACCAAGTTATGTTTTTTAGTAGAAACAGGAACAATACCTACAACAATCCTAACAGAAACAATCCAAATAGAAGGAACAATCAGGGAAGCAATAATTCCAATTATAACCAACGAAACAATAACACGGGTAGAGATTACCACAATTTAAATAGACATCCTAACAATAATTATTCAGACAGCAGTAATAATAATTCAAATAGAAACAATTCCAACAGAAATTCGAATAGCAACTACCGTTACAATAATACCGTTAACAAAATAATAACAATAATGGCAATTATAATTCAAATAACCAAAATCGACATAATAACCATCGAAGGAACTATAACAATAGTTCACGAAACATACACGTGTTACAGGAAAACTCCCAGAGTCCGGAGGGGACTCAAGCGAACAATTAAATGCACCTTCCGGAAATAATAAACATAAAATATTTAATATTACGAATAACATTACAAATTATGTAGAATTAAAATATAAATTAGATAACAAATATTCAACTTTCCTAGTGGACACTGGCGCTGACATATCTTTATGCAAAAAGAATGTTCTTAATATATGTAAATGAAACAACGAAAATAATTGTTGTACGTTGTCAGGCATTTCAAATATGAGGCAAACTAGAGTAAAAATAATGTGAAATAATGTATATCAACATATAAGAACTGTTTTCATAACTTTTGAACCCGTAGACCGCAATAATTGTTGTACGTTGTCAGGCATTTCAAATATGAGGCAAACTAGAGTAAAAATAATGTGAAATAATGTATATCAACATATAAGAACTGTTTTCATAACTTTTGAACCCGTAGACTGCAAGTAAATGAATTGATCTAGAAAAATTGGGATGCACGGGTATTTTCTAAGCTGTATTTTCAGAATCTGTTCAGTTTGATCATGGGAGCGATCAAAAATTAAATTTTATATATTTTATTTTACGTATTGACAAAAATAATCGATAATAATCACATAAGAATTTACTTGGCATTGCGAGATGGCTTTCATAAACCTATATTGTTAAGGAACCTCCATTTATATTATTATATTTATATTATTATATTATTTCTATCTCTCCTCTCTCTTTTGTCTAGAAACTTGCATACAGCCAACATTTACAGCTATTGTCGCTTGGTTTTTATTAGCCCATTTTTGCTTTTTTGCGACATCACACCAAACGACACTCTCTCAGATCGATTGGCAAGCAGCATTTGTTGGTCGCACTACAACTATTGGCCAGTCAAATTTTATATCTGCTGTTTTAGTAATACTCAATACTTTCTGTGGTCATGTTTTCTTTTTCTGCATGTATGGCTTATTATCAACTGAAACCTTTTCCATTTTTGCCTTATTTCCAAAACTCATCAAAACAAATTTCAATTGTGAACAACGTAAAGCCGATACACCTGGAGTAGGACGTCCACCTATGGCAAATGCTATTACATCGGATCGTTCATTATGCGACATTTCCTATGAATGTGTTGGTTTCGATATGACTCGTGGCGAATTGGTGTTGTTCGAACAAGAAGCCACTTTTATTGGAACTGTTTTTAAATTGGCAACTCAATTTTATATTTTGCAGGGTATTAAGGCAAGTGTGCTTTGTTTACGAATCATCATACATATATTTTAAACAATTATTCTTTTTGCCTGTTATAGGTATTCTGTTCTATGCTGGCATGTACTATACATTGTCGTCATCTTATGGTTTGGAAAATATTTGCTCCACGTTTTATTTATGAAAGTATTGCTACTTTTGTCAGTATGCCTGCCATTATAATTGGATTTTTACTCATTATCCGTATACACAAGGGAGTTGATACTTTGATAAGTAAAATCAACAAGATCAAGTGAATTTAATTATATTCGTAATTATTAAACTAGTCCATTAAATGTATTAAATAAATTGTATCTATTTACAAAGACATTTCCTAAGTATTGTTTGTTATTATTAAGTTTTGTTCATAATAAATAAATTTCATTTCTTTTAATTTAAGTAAAAATAAAAATATAACATAAATCAATAATACTTATATTAAGATATAAAATTTGTGAATTCTTTAAAAGTAAGTTTGTTTCCTTAAAAAGAATATCTACTAAACATAAAATAATTACACTTTTTTTTCTTAGAAATAATTACACAGGCTGACATTTTTTAGACTCTGAGGGGAATTAATAATTCGATTCGAATTATGTGTGTGTGTATGTTCCGTATAGACTCCAAAATGGCTGGGCCGATCTTGATGAAATTTTCATGAAATCTTTAGAATAGCCCGGCAAGTGGCTGTGAAGTTTGATTTTTGGTCTGTGTGCGTGGCAAAATCCAATATTAATATTTTACCTCTAATGGCTTCCATATATATAAAAATGGATGGACCAATTTTAATGAAATTTTCAGGCAATCTTCAGAATATCCTGGCGTGTGACATTGTGAAGTCTGATATTTGATTTTCGGTCTGTGTGCGTGGCAAAATCAAATTTTAATATTGTACCTAGATATATGCTAGCTTCTATCATACAATCCTTGAAACGTTCGCCAAACCTCCAACGCACTTTTGTATTTCCTGATGTATATGTATATACAACTCAGCCTCAACACTTAGAATCAAAGTTGCTTTTGTTAAACTTAGCTTAACAACATCAGCCTCTTCTGCTTTTGAGGAATTATTAGCTTTTGGTTTTATACAATTTAATAAATTCATTTCCAAATAGTTCTGCATCGCAGAACTCCAGTTGTGATAATTTTCACTGTCTCATAGTTTTTCCACAGAAAAATCTGATTTTGACAACATCACACGTGATTAAATTTTCTAACCTCAAAAAAATTTTTGCCTTTTATTTTAAACAATAAGACCGACAATGTCATATCAACACAAAAAAGGTTAAAGATGTACTTTGTGCTAATTTGGACGAGGTTTGCAATTACTTCAATATGCTCTGCATGTAAATCTGTATGTGGTCTGCTGCAACAAATGCGTGAAAGTAATCTTCCTTTCTTTTACCACTTTTCAATTTATCCACAATATGAATAATAATCTGCTTTTAATTTATTTGTCTTGATGAACTATGGTTGTCCTGGGCCCATAACCTGTTGTTCGAGAATCTTTTTCTTAAAAAAAACAGAGACTTATAGTTCATAAGTAAAATAAAAATTCAAGTTTTATTGTTCTTTCATATTTGAAGTTAAAAATGTGATTGAGTAAAAATTTTATACATGTGTACCACAATCTAAACAAGTTTACACGTGGAAATCATCGATAAAAACCATGATATAGTTTTGAGTGACCGATGAGTTAAAGTGAGTTAACTAGTCGAGGCCACAGCCAGTAAATTCAATTTTGCACGAAGAAAAGCGTATGAAAAATCTATCAATAAAGGTGCTATTACACGATGTGTTTTTTACATATGTACTGTCATTTTTTTTTATCCATATGAAATTCCTCATGTCTGTCAAAATTGTCTTTTACATACGATTCATAATTTTTGCTATCACACGTGCATGTGTATTTTCGTATGACATAACCTCTAAATGTAAACAACAGCTGATTTAATTTGTGAATTTACAAAAATTTATTGTTTAAAAAAAAGTTATATATTTTTTAATTGTTAATTAATATTAAACAATTTATTTTTCTTTCAATATTAATCTTTATAATTTACTCTGTTTTTCTTTCGCCACAAGCAGTGTTGTATTTTCATATGTTTGTCATGCAAAAATAGAACCTGTTCTAATTGAAAAATGTACATGTGACTTTCCTCATGTATTGTACATAAACAATGTTTCACACGATGTGTACAACTTTAGCTGTGGGAAAATTTGACAGTACATATGTAAAAAACACATCATGTATTAGCACCTTAACATGGATTGCCATGTTTGCTCACAATTGAGAATAAATGCAATCGTGTGACTGACTCAGTGGTTGTTGATGAAACCTGGATTCAACACTACCAGAAATGGATTTCACCACGTGAATCCGCCCCAAAGAAATAAGCAATAATAAAATCTGGTACAGTTATGGCCAATGTTTTTTGGGATATGCATGGAATTATATAGTACATTGACTACTTTAAGAAAATAAAAATAATAAATGGAGAATATTATTCTCCATTATTGGGTCAAACGTCACTGTTCGCCGTGATACAGGAAGTTACTGTTGGAAATAAAATAAAACCAAGGTTTTAAGGTTTTATTAATAAGAGAATATTCTCTATATTTCATTTAAATTATATTACCTTGAAGTGATTGGACTGAATATATATTTCCGTGTGAGCGATGTGCTCGTATTGCCATTTAAACGAAGGTTACAAAAGTTACATCTAACCAAGGTAGGAAGAGCCAACAAGCAATGTCTTTAGATACCGTTAACGGTTTACGCGTTAGAATCTGTGTAATTACCTACAAGATATATAAAAAGAGAGTTAGGGTTTGCAAAGAGCAAACTGAATTTTATAAGCAAATTTTATTAATTTGTGCTTATACAGGCACAATTTGACAAAAAAGTTGATCTTCCATCAAGATAATGCTCGGATGCACACTTGTACAGTTTTAATGGCAAAAATACACGAGTTGAAGTTCCTATTTTTGCCTTATTCTTCAGACTTGGCTCCCCGAGACTCTTCTGTTTTCAAATATAAATAAAAGAAGCCTATTCTGAGGACCTTACGAAATCTTATATTGCGGAGGACTTAGAAAAGTCGGAGAATCGCTGGATGAGGTATAACGCCCAAAAATTAGACTTGTATTGTATTGTATAAAGAGGTGTTTAAAGTACTGCGACCGAGTGATCTATTGTACTGCCCTCTGCTAATAGGCTGTCCCTATAATATCTCATCCAATCCTGAAGTCCTCAGTTCGAGGATATTGGTTGGTTCTAGTAATTTTGTCGCTATGATGCTGTTGCACCCGTTATCCCAATGCACGCTAATCTTTGTATTTTACTTAACTACATTTGAGTTGACTTCAGATCTGTTCTTTTGGCCCACGCCATAGCCTCATAGATCACAAATTGGGCGAACCATCATAGAGTACAACCAGTGCAAGATGCTGGGTTTACATGCCCAGGTTTTACCCGATACCCTTCTGCATATCATTGTAGCTCGCTTGGCTTTCTCAGTGATGTGGTCGACATGTGCCTTCCATGTTAACTTGCTGACCAGTACTATCCCCAAATATTTCACCTCTAACTTTGGTTCGATGACTTCTCCCAGAATTTGAATTACCTTCCATCTTGTAAGTTTCCTTTTCCTGGTAAATGGTACAATAGTGGTCTTTGTCGGATTGATGTTCAATCCTGTTGCCCTACACCATTGACATATAATCCTCAACCCCCTTTGCACAATTTCACATAGGGTTTCCTCGAGTTTGCCTCTTGCTATTAAGACTATATCGCCGCGTAGCCTTGACATCCGATATTTTCATTAGTAATTCGTCAACAACCAGACTTCACATTAAGGGCGAAAGAACTCCTCCCTGTGGACATCCTCTGGATGTGTTGACGGCTATAGTCTCGCCATCTGTTGTTTCTACTAATCTCGTGTAGAGCACTTCTACCATCTATTTTGATGTCACTGAGTCTACTCCCGTCGATTTAATGCCCTTTCTATTACTTCGTGTGAAGTGTTATCAAAGGCTCCTTCTATATATAGGAAGGCACAAACGGCTATTTTCTTTTTTATTTCTGAATAGTTTCTACTAGGCTAGTAAGAGCGGTCTCTGTTGATCTGCCCGGTCTATGCGCATGCTGGTTTGGATGCAAAGGCATCTGCTGTAATATCCCACATCTTAGATAGTTGTCTACAGCTTTCTCAAGTGTTTTCAGCATAAAAAATGTTAGGCTTATAGGTCGGAAGGATTTTGGATGCGCGGTGTCCTTTTTCCCCACTTTGGGTATAAACACCAGTCTTGCCCTCCTCCATGCGTTTGGTATGTACCCCAAGGCCAAGCTGCTACGCCCGATATATATCATGAATGGTAATAATTCTTTCAAGTCCTTTTGTAAGAGGGCAGGAAAAATACCATCCGTTCCAGGGGATTTATAGGGTTGAAAGGAACCTAAAGCCCATTCTAGTTTTCCCTAGAACAAATTTCAGCTGCTATTGTCCTGCTTGCCCGACTAGGGTTTGTTACTCTGTTACTCGACTACTCGTTGTCATCTGCCACACTTCCTGGAAAGTGCCTTTAATAACAACTCTGCCCTGTCTCGGCCGTTCATAGAGTAACTACCGTCCTCTTTCTTAAGTGACATTGTCATTTCTGACCCACATTTCGCAAAGGCTTTGTACAGCCTTGCTGTTTCTGGAAGAGATTCTATATTCTCGCAGAAAGTTCTAAAGCTAGTACGTTAAGCTTTCCTAATTTCTTTATTATACTCAGTTAGTTTAGCTTTATAATGCTTCCACTGCCCGTTTTGCTTTGCCCCACTGCAGAGCCTACGAACTTCGGTTCTGAGTGTAGAGAGATTATTGTTCCACCACACTGCGTCCTTCTCCTTGCCCCTCGATTTCTCGGGGCAGCTACAGTAGTATGCATCCAGTAGACCCCATTCATCGAGCTCATGCTGATTTCGTATGCGTTTGCTCGATGTTATGCCTTGTAGGTTATGGTATAGGATTTCATTGTACTTCTCCCAATTCGTTTTCCTGGGATTTCTATAGGAAGATGTCTGAATATTTAGGCCCTCTAGCTAAAATTCAATTATTCTATTATCCGATAATGAAACTTTATCGGATACCCTCCAATTTCTTGTAATCCTAGCTAAGCTTGGATTGGCTACTGTAATATCTAGGATCTTCTCTCTAACTCTTGTGACGAATGTAGGTCTATTCCCCTCATTTAGTATTTCTAGGTTAGATGCTACTACGTATTCTAATGAGTACTCACCCCGATAATTTGTATCAGTGCTGCCCCATGTATTGTGTGCGTTGGCATCGCATGCCAGTATAACCTGTAGATTCTGCTTTCTATAGAAGTCCACCAGCTGCCGTACCTCTGCCGGCGATGGTGAAGCTTCATCGCCCGGAAAATATGCTGATGCTATTACTATCACCTTGCTGCCCTCGATGTCGATGGGATTTGGATTGGAACCAAGTCTCGCGTCATGAATTATGTAAGACAAATATAATTAATATCTTTACTAATTAAAATGCATGCTCTGGGCGACGTATGTCTATTGTCCCATATTACCTTGCCGCTGCTGCAGCTCAATCCTCTGATTGCACCTTTATAGTGCCAGGGTTCTTGGGCATGGTGCCCAGATTATATTTAGAAAATGTCCTAGCAATAACTGCAGATACAGCTTTTGCGTGGTGGACGTTAGCCTGGGCGAATTTGGTACGTGATCCGCTATCTGGCATTATGTTACCTGCCAATATGCTAATTATTGTTCGGGCTATTACCCGATCTGTTATCACTTAACAGCATAATTTCTTCTTCATCATCGATTGGATCGTCGGGATGGCGTAGATCTATGCCTTCCGCGTCGCTCTCAATGGATAGTAGCTGTTCCGTCTCCATTGTTTCAGGTGGCTTTGGTTCGGATCTAGGCAAATTTTGTGCGGTTATGAGCTCCGTCTCTTCTATAGATGCTGCGGGGGCTGGGCCGCTTTCTTTTTCTTTGCCCCTCGCTATTCCGTGAACCGGAACTTCACCAAACCTATAGCTAATGGCATTGTTCGATTTTTAGATGGCTTTCAGAGATTGCTCATCAATGCCTATCGTCAACAGCTGGCCGTTGCCTTCTTCATTGGTTCTTATAACCTTCCACAGGGGCGTGTTAATGCCTTCATTTTGCGCGCTTATCAGAGCTATAATTTTCTCCCTTGTTTGGCCCACGCTTCTGGGGAGGAAGATGGTTACCGTGTGCGTTCTGGGTACCTCATCTTCAGTGCATGCAATAAGCGGTGCCCCATCCCATGCTGAAAGTTGGGAGGCGGCTTGCCTGAGCCAGTTTGCTGTTTGGACGTCTTTGCAGTCGACGAGTATATACCCCGGTCGCGCTTGCCCGTTTTTTGGTGTGCCTGGGCTGCTTTCTCTGGCTTGGCTTTGTGCTCGTCGGCCTTTCTTCTTGCCCCTTTCTCAAAGTACAGGTACCATCTGCAGCCTGCCCCGCTGAGACCTTTTCTTAGTGGGTCGTCGATGGCTTCTGGTTGTCCTGTTGCTGGTACCCTTGGGACCCTGCGAGATTCATGCCCTCGAGGTCTCTGCTAAGCTCCTGCAGTAGTTGCCGCAGTTTCCGCTGCTTTAACACCCAATTTTGATCGCCACGCAAAATTGCCGGATGTTGACGGTATGTCATTCAGCTTAGCCTATGCCCTTTCGGTTGCTTCTATATCGCTTGTTGTTGCCTCTGGTGTTCAGCTCTTCTTCGATGGAGCTATTGCCCCAATGACTTTTTAGTAATTTGTGTCTTATGTTTTGAAAACCTTCATTTTAGGTCATGAAATTCTCTGTATCACCCGTCGTGCGTGTTGCTGTTGAACCCAAAAACCCTGCTGATTTGCCCAAATTGGTAGAAGGTCTTAAACGTTTGGCTAAATCCGATCCTATGGTGCAATGTATCATTGAAGAATCCGGCGAACACATTATTGCCGGTGCTGGTGAATTGCATTTGGAAATTTGTTTGAAGGATTTGGAAGAAGATCATGCTTGCATTCCCTTGAAGAAATCCGATCCCGTTGTATCTTACCGTGAAACTGTTTTCGAAGAATCCATGTGCCTCTCCAAGTCGCCCAACAAGCACAACCGTTTATTGATGAAGGCTTGCCCTATGCCTGATGGTTTGGCTGAGGACTTTGACAGCGGTGAAGTCAGCTCCAAGGACGATTTCAAGATTCATGCTCGTTACTTGGCCGAGAAATATGACTACGATGTCACTGAAGCCCGCAAGATCTGGTGTTTCGGTCCCGACGGAACTGGTCCCAACTTTATCTTGGATTGTACCAAATCTGTGCAATACTTGAACGAAATCAAGGATTCAGTCATTGCAGGTTTCCAATGGGCCACCAAAGAAGGTATCTTGGCCGATGAAAACATGCGTGGTGTACGTTACAACATTTATGATGTAACTTTACACGCTGACGCCATCCATCGCGGTGGTGGTCAAATCATTCCAACCACTCGTCGTTGCTTGTACGCCGCAACCATTACTGCTGGTTCCCGTTCGATGGAACCTGTTTACTTGTGTGAAATTCAATGTCCCGAAGTTGCAGTCGGTGGCATATACGGTGTATTGAACAGACGCCGTGGTCATGTCTTTGAAGAATCCCAAGTTGTTGGCACCCCCCATGTTCGTCGTCAAGGCCTACTTGCCCGTCAACGAATCTTTCGGCTTCACTGCTGATTTACGTTCCAACACTGGTGGCCAAGCCTTCCCTCAATGTGTGTTCGATCATTGGCAAGTGTTGCCCGGTGACCCAATGGAATTGTCCAGCAAACGTAAGGGTCTTAAAGATGGTCTCCCCGATCTTTCCCAATACCTCGACAAATTGTAAACACTCGATTCAACTGTTTTTTTAATACAATTGTATTTTTCAATGTTTAAATCGTATAATTACTTATTATAAAATAATGGCAAAAATAAAGTTTTGTGAAGAGGCCAGAACTTGTGAGAAATATTCTATGAATAAATCCATAATTTCAAAAATTATCAAGAAATATCTTGAAAGAGGTGCGGTGACGACTCAACATTTAGGCGGCAGGCCCCTCAAATGAGTCAAAGCCAGGAAAATTTAATAGCAAAAATGATAACAAAAGAGGTCATTAACAATCTGAAACTAAAAATATTTGCTCGACGAGCAATTGAGGTTGATCTTGGTTTTTATCGTCCGGTAACAAAAAAAACATTAATATCAGAGAAAAATCGTCTGGCTCGCATAAATTTTGCTAAAGAGTACATGAACTGGTCAAGACGGTTCAGTTAAGTTTTATTTGAATTTTTTCTAAAATTTCGAATTGTATATACTTTTAAGGATAGCTTCCGATAGCTCCTTGATATTATGTTTATTAAATAAATTTTTTTAGCAGCCAATTGTTTTGATAAGGTATATTTACAATAGTTTTCCAATATCCTTATCAACGTTCCTCTGTTTGCAAAAAATTTTAACATGTACTTTACATAACAAAAATTATTCACAAAAGTTGAGATCTGAAGTAGTTTGTTATACATTAAAAAACTAAATAGCGTTTTTCAATAACAAAATTGCAATAACTATGAAATAGGTACTTAAAAAAGTACATAAACTAATTAAATATCGTTATTTAATTTTTAGCTTTTGGCAAAAATTTTTCTAAAAAAACGGCTGGTTAGGTCTCCATTTTAATGTAAACTAAGGTTTACAATTTTCTCCCGACTTTTCTTTATTATTTTAACAAAACAAAAACTTAAAAATAAAATAAATAAATTTATAAAATTTCAGTATTAATATAAATTTTAAAAAAATTAACATTATTTCAAAATGTTCCCTTAGAGCATTTTTCAGCTTTCCTAAACTTTTCTAACAAAAGAACTTTAGTTTCTAGTCCACTTTTTTTTCTCAAAAAACTGAGATTCCAAAAGCAGTAAATTTTTAAATTTATGCAATTTTAGTATTAATAAAAGTTCTTAAGAAACTTTTCAAATGTTCAAATAGGGCATATTTCAGCTATTTCAAACTTTTCTAACAAAATGAATTTCAGCTTTCCTAAACTTTTCTAACAAAAGAACTTTAGTTTATAATCCATTTTTTTTTTTTTTCATAAAAATCTGAGGTTCTAAGAGTTTCTAAATTTATGCAATTTCAGTATTAAAAGTTCTTAAGAAATTTCGAATAGGGCATATTTCAGCTATTTCTAACTTTTCTAACAAAATGAATTCAGTTTTTAATGCATTTTTTTTTTGGGAATCTGAGATTCTGGTTGTAGTGTATCTACTACAAAAACTAAAAATACTTTATAATTACAGAAAAATTTTATCAAAATTTAAGAAGAATTTCTTGTCTCCTCTTGGTTTAAACCATGAAGTTATTATATTTAATCTGTCAGCATTTCCACCGAAAATGCCCTGTGGTTCTTGCAGGGATTTATTTATAGTTGTTTTAACTTTTTATATTACTAGCTTGTATGTTTTTTTATATATTGATATTATTTTTTTAGAGTTAAGTTTATAACCCGAGTTTAATTTATAGCTAGTCTGTGGAGTAAGGGCGTTTTTTAAATTTTTGTAATTCTTTTATTTGTTAAGTTTGATACTGTTACTTACACTTTAAAAGCTTTAAAACATTACATTATAATCTTAAATTTTCTTTATTTATTGATTATTAATTTTTGTTATTATTTTAAACAAAGGGCTCAACAAATATTAACTTAACTTTATCACAATTCAAATTTTAAAACAATTTTAATAGTTCGAAAATTAGATAAGTATTCAAATTTATAAAAAAAAAATTATATTTAAACCTTTTTATAAAAAATAGATTATTGCATTTTCATTAATTCGTTTGCAAAACTAACCCTTTATCCTTCAAAAGTTGTTCGGCTGTACTCAAACGCAAACGTACTGTTTTCATACTTTGCAATGGAAACAATTTACTGAATTGTGTTAAAAACTTGGGACGCCAACAATAGTGCGGATACTCTTTACACACCGCCCACAAACGTTCGTTATGTTCAAATAAGTAAGTATGGCTTTTGCCAAAATTCAAGTTATCATCCATATCGTTATGATAATCACAGTAAAGTAAATTTTTAATATTCTTAATATTGATTGAGAAAAATTCTTTAGGAGTGGTGTCCTTTTTGAACTTTGATAGTGACAGCAGCAGTTGTTATATTTTCAAGGGGGGTATTTATTGTTTTTTGCATGGAGTTAAGGGGATATTAAATTCTGAGACTTGATAAGTTTAGATCTCTTTGCTATTATGGATAATTTTTTTATTAAAATAAAACAGGTGTCTCAAATTTCAATGTCTCAAGAGTTATTAACAATACTTATTTTAAATATAAAAGTCATTATTTTAACCATGCTTTTTAAAAATTCACGAAAATAAAATTAAAATTTTCTATTTTTATTTAGAATGAAGTTTATTTGTAGACTTTTTCTTTTTCAAATGACATACATATATTATTTTGTTCCAATACCAAATATATTTTTTTAACAATTTTGTAGCTTTTATAATACTTCTTTTGAAACTGTTATAATTATTCATAAAACATGTTAAACGATATCTTAATTGGTAGCCCTTTTATTTAATTGCATATTTAAGGATTGTAAAAAAAAATGCGTAATTATTTATTAAAATATATAGAAAGCAGCCTTTGTTCAATTTTTTGACAGAAAAATTAATTTTCGTTGATCTCCGAAAGGCTCCTCTTTCTTAGCTTCTTTATTTAAATACCAAATCAAATATGATTAGGTAAACACAAAACCTTGTTCCATTGGTATATCAAATGGAATGTTAAAATACTCGACAACAACTGGCAACTGGGTACAATGAGTAGATTTAAAATCACGGAAATGTTTACGAAGCTGTAAATACCATGAAAAAAAAAAGTAATTATATATACATATCTATAATCAATATATTTATATATGAAACAAATTTTATAAAAGAGTAAAATTAACATATATTGTTGATTTAACTCGTTAAAAACTTACAAAAAAAAAATCAGCCATTTGATGACGCACATCTTCTGAATAATCTTCACCAATATTCATGGAAAATTTTTTACCTTGGTCTGAAGCATAGGTTATCAAGCGGCTCAAGCAAAGGTCTTCATCTGTACCTAAAAAAGACAAGATAAATTATTAGGTTTACAAAACACTTAATTACTTGTGATATGCCTGACTTCAATGGGTTTAGCCAACGTTTGCTTGCTACGATTAAGTTGCGGCGATTTTGATAGATCTGCGGATAACGATATTTTAAAATAGCCAAAGCCAAAAAGCTAAATGAGCTAAATGTAAAATATCATCAAAAAATGTGGCATCTAAAATCTGTAATAAAAATCATGTCATATATAAATATTTGAATTGCAATAAATTCAACGTACCACTCCTTTTGCATTGGGATAACAGGATGCAGCCCATAAAGAGTTGAAACCTCCAATACTCCAGCCATAAAATATAATATCTTCTATTTCAAAACCTGAACGATAAATGGCGAATTGTACCACAGGCTCCAAAGCATTTTTATCTTGATCTGGATAAGGGGTACCAGTACTGCCTTCAAAACCAGCAGGATGATTCCAATCCAAACAGGAATATTTCAAAGCTAACGGTGTACCCATAAAAAAAAAAAGCAACATACTGATTTTGAAAATAACATTTTTTTTTTTGGAAATATTTCACAATTTTATATAACTATATTTATTACTACATATTTAATTAATTGAATTTGGACTTACATATATGTATAATATATGTATAGTATGTATATAATTTTATATTTTACCTGCCTTTGCAATCTTTTAACATCAAAGTTCACCGAAAAACTTTGAAATTCATAATCGAAAAGTCTTAAAGCCCTTTTTTACCCTCTTCTTCCGTTTTAGGTGACTTCAAAAGTTCCATGGCTTTAATCAATTTTGTATATGAGGTTGATTGTGTGCGTCCTATACCACGCATAATCATCGATATGATGACTATTATACCAATTTTAGCTAATGATGTAATGGAATCCATAACAAAGTAGCCACGACGATATAAAAATGTTGCCAAAAGAGGTGAAGAATAAAAACCGACATTCCACATAAAACTTATCTTGAAAAAGAAACAAAACAATTCGTTGCAATGATTCATTTACCATGATGACCACATTATCTTACCGTGGATAATATTTGATCGCCAAATTTTTCTAAACCACCTGCTTCATACATTTTCTAAAAATATAAACAGTACAGTTCTCCAAATTATAGTTTCGGAAATCTCAATATCAACATTCCAATTATTTTAAAAAATGTTACGTACCTGTGTCGGTCCGAGGCCATATTCCATATATAGTTTTGGTCCTAATACGTAACGAATAAAACTCATTTTAAATAAATGTTATTTTTCGCAATTTTAGTTTAGTTATGGCCTGGATTTGTTTGTTAAAATATAAAATGTTAACAATTATTTTGCAAATTAATTAATTTGATACCGAAAAGTCTTATTTCTTGGAATGGCATTCACAAAGAGATGTCATCATGTTAAGGTGACCATTATGAAAACTCTATACTGATGATAATGGGATTTTGATTTCAAATTTCTGGTAATGGATCCACCTTTTTTAACACTTATAACTTTCAATTTATTTCACTTAGAGATGTCAGTAAAACGTAGTTTGATGAGTTTTACCACTTTTTTCAAATAGTTTCACAGTCATAAATATTTACTTATGGTAGTTTAACTAAACTAAGTTTAATTTAGTTGCTAAAAATTCGGCATTAAACTATGAACTTAGACATGATATCAAATCAAAATAAATTCTTCCAAAGAGTGATAAAAATATAAACTTTTAGGAGAGGTCAGCATATGCTAAAGTTTTTCTGTGCAAATATAATACTTAAATTTAATTAAAAATAAAGTATTTAACATATAACGTCAAAACGTCACGTCTTTGGTCTTCAAAGTTACAATATCCATAATTCGCACACAAGCGCGTCAAATTGTTTAAATAATATATGTTCAAACCTGCTTTTTTTTTAAATTAAAGTACTATGGCAGCCCCTATTTTTGGGAGTATCAATTTTTAATGATTTTTTGTGGATTACGCCGAAGAAAGAAGAACTTATAAACATTGTCCTCCTTAACCAGTGTACGAGTCAATCTCTTCAATGAGAATTTTCTCAATGATTCGGAACAGGACGCCAACTCGGTACTCACCGAATTGGACAAGGGTCTACGATAGCTTCACAATGTGAAGCTATCGGTACGATTTCCGCGTCTGTTCGAGAAATATCCATTTCCTATATTGATCAATACATCATTTTTGAAATTGGCAAAATTTTTTCTAAACGGTTCCAATTTATTACGTTTTTGGGTGTTGCGAGTGTGCCAACAAAGTGAAAATCATTTGGATAAAATATTAAATATTGATGCATTTGTAAAACGAATCTTTATGGTTATCCATTCAAATGATCCCGTTGCTCGGGCATTGACATTGAGAACATTAGGTGCGGTGTTACGTGTCATACCGGAAAAACAACAGGTGCATCATGCTTTGCGCAGAGCATTAGACAGTCATGATACGGTTGAAGTCGAAGCGGGCGCGGGGCGCATAGCGTTACTACATAGAGGTCGTCACGGACGACGCAGAGACTACAAACTTATCGACATCGATAAAAGCAATATTTGCTGCAACGAGACTGATTCGCACACCATCCTGGGGCTTTAAAAGAAAATTTGTACTATGATCCGCTGAACCAGCGATAATATACACCATACGGCGGAACGCTCTCATTCAGATATATGATAGAATTTACGGTGGTAACTAAACAACCGCCAATGGGTTTTTGTATGGGAAATACGTGTAAGCAGTCGAACGGCAGTCCTGTGACAGTCCATATAATGGGATGGACACGCTGCTGTATGTTCAAGGAAATGGCCACCAAAACACAAGTTATGCCAACTTTAAGTAGTAAAATGTAAAATGCTCTATGCCACATATATACGATGAGAAGAAGAACGACCAGTGGTGTGGTATGTATTTCCTATGTATTTCGAAAGATTGCTGAAAAATCAAGATATTATTTTTATGGCAAAATAAAGCAATGTTTTATTTATGTGAAACTTACCACAGGTAACTCGAAATAAAAAGACGACCAGGAGGAGGTAGGTAGATGTTTGTTAAGCCAACTTTAAGTTGTAAAGTGCCAAAAAGGAGAGAGAAAAGAAAATGTTATACTCACATGAATTTCTTTTATGAATGGTTTTTTATCGGGCCAAGATTAGTTACGATGCCAGGGAAAAAATTATCGAGGTTTTTGTCGGGCCAGGATTGGTTACGATGCCAGGGAAAAAATAATCGAGGTTTTTGTCGGGCCAGGATTGGTTACGATGCCAGGGAAAAAATAATCGAGGTTTTTGTCGGGCCAGGATTGGTTACGATGGCAGGGAAAAAATAATCGAGGTTTTTGTCGGGCCAGGATTAGTTACGATGCCAGGGAAAAAATAATCGAGGTTCTTTTTCGGGCCAGGATTAGTTACGATGCCAGGGAAAAAATAATCCAGGTTTTTGTCAGGCCAGGGTTGGTTACGATGCCAGGGAAAAAATAATCGAGGTTTTGTCGGGCCAGGATTAGTTACGATGCCAGGGAAAAAATAATCGAGGTTTTCTTCGGGCCAGGATTAGTTACGATGCCAGGGAAAAAATAATCGAGGTTTTTGTCGGGCCAGGGTTGGTTACGATGCCAGGGAAAAAATAATCGAGGTTTTTGTCGGGCCAGGATTAGTTACGATGCCAGGGAAAAATAATCGAGGTTTTTGTCGGGCCAGGATTAGTTACGATGCCAGGGAAAAAATAATCGAGGTTTTTTTCGGGCCAGGATTAGTTACGATGCCAGGGAAAAAATAATCGAGGTTTTTGTCGGGCCAGGATTAGTTACGATGCCAGGGAAAAAATAATCGAGGTTTTTTTCGGGCCAGGATTAGTTACGATGCCAGGGAAAAAATAATCGAGGTTTTTTTCGGGCCAGGATTAGTTACGATGCCAGGGAAAAAAATAATCGAGGTTTTTGTCGGGCCAGGGTTGGTTACGATGCCAGGGAAAAAATAATCGAGGTTTTTGTCGGGCCAGGGTTGGTTACGATGCCAGGGAAAAAATAATCGAGGTTTTTGTCGGGCCAGGATTAGTTACGATGCCAGGGAAAAAATAATCGAGGTTTTTGTCGGGCCAGGATTAGTTACGATGCCAGGGAAAAAATAATCGAGGTTTTTTTCGGGCCAGGATTAGTTACGATGCCAGGGAAAAAATAATCGAGGTTTTTGTCGGGCCAGGATTAGTTACGATGCCAGGGAAAAAATAATCGAGGTTTTTTCGGGCCAGGATTAGTTACGATGCCAGGGAAAAAATAATCGAGGTTTTTTCGGGCCAGGATTAGTTACGATGCCAAGGAAAAAATAATCGAGGTTTTTGTCGGGCCAGGATTAGTTACGATGCCAGGGAAAAAATAGTCGAGGTTTTTGTCGGGCCAGGATTAGTTACGATGCCAGGGAAAAAATAATCGAGGTTTTTTTCGGGCCAGGATTAGTTACGATGCCAGGGAAAAAATAATCGAGGTTTTTGTCGGGCCAGGATTAGTTACGATGCCAGGGAAAAAATAATCGAGGTTTTTTCGGGCCAGGATTAGTTACGATGCCAGGGAAAAAATAATCGAGGTTTTTTTTCGGGCCAGGATTAGTTACGATGCCAGGGAAAAAATAATCGAGGTTTTTGTCGGGCCAGGGTTGGTTACGATGCCAGGAAAAAAATTATCGAGGTTTTTGTCGGGCCAGGATTAGTTACGATGCCAGGGAAAAAATAATCGAGGTTTTT
This sequence comes from Cordilura impudica, assembly GCA_963682025.1. NCBI lineage: Eukaryota > Metazoa > Arthropoda > Insecta > Diptera > Scathophagidae > Cordilura > Cordilura impudica. The sequence continues at coordinate 109,770,485 of OY821521.1, forward strand.
GTCGGGCCAGGATTAGTTACGATGCCAGGGAAAAAATAATCGAGGTTTTTTCGGGCCAGGATTAGTTACGATGCCAGGGAAAAAATAATCGAGGTTTTTGTCGGGCCAGGATTAGTTACGATGCCAGGGAAAAAATAATCGAGGTTTTTCGGGCCAGGATTAGTTACGATGCCAGGGAAAAAATAATCGAGGTTTTTTCGGGCCAGGATTAGTTACGATGCCAAGGAAAAAATAATCGAGGTTTTTGTCGGGCCAGGATTAGTTACGATGCCAGGGAAAAAATAATCGAGGTTTTTGTCGGGCCAGGATTAGTTACGATGCCAGGGAAAAAATAATCGAGGTTTTTTTCGGGCCAGGATTAGTTACGATGCCAGGGAAAAAATAATCGAGGTTTTTGTCACTGCATTATATGCATAATGCAAATTGTTATATATATAGTATAGTATAGTATATACTAACCTTTTCGCAGTACATTTATTGTGTACCCATTATTCCATCATCAACATATGTGAAAACCATCAAGAAGATGCAGAAGAAGAAGAGTGTGCTTCTGTTGGAGAATGGAATGATGATGAGAAATTAAAAGAAAGGAAAAAAATTAAGCAAAAAGTTAAGTTTAATTTGGTACACATTCTTACCGGCATACAAAAGATGATGGTGATGACCACGTTCGGGAAGTATGTCTTTTAAGTTACAATATTAGCAATGGGAAAAAAAGAGGGAAAGAAATTGTTGTTGTTGTTGGTGTTGTTCTAACTTTTTTGCAGTTCTCTTCCTTCCTCGGTTTGCAGCGAAATATTCTTTGAATTGTTCTCTTACGCTTTTGCCTTCCTCCAAGTCCATCGTATGAGGGCGTTATCCTTCGCCTGCGTTCATATTGTTGGGGTACGCATCGCTCTCGCTTACACTAACGTCTTTAATGTTCCCCTCGACGTCAAGTTGGACATTGTTGAGAACGCAAATGACTTTAACAATAGCGTCGGCAAATTCGGGTTCTGCATTTATTCGACCGTCTAATATCCGCCATTTGTTCGTAATAACTCCGAAGGCGCGCTCAACGCAGGTGCGCACGGCAGAGTCTATAATTGAAGACATTGTTGGGGCATTGGTTGTTGTCTGCGGGCAGAGAACTTGCTGGGTATGGAGTTAGCAAAGCATCTAATAAAGGGTAACCTTCATCTCCAATTAGAACGAAGGGGAGCCGGCGATCGTCTATTGGTGGGAGGAAGGACCGTGCCTTCAATTCCTTCCAGAGTTGAGAGGAACGCAAAATTCCACCGTCGCGTTGCTTTCCATACCCACCTACCTCAATGCAATAAAACCTTAAGTGGGCATCTACCACCGCCTGCAGCTGGATCGAATGGAACCCCTTATAGTTGAAAAACATACTTCCCGAATTTGGTGGGCACCTGATTCGAATGTGCTTCCCATCAATGGCTCCAACACAATTAGGAAACTGCCATTTTTCCTCGAATGCCTTCGCATTTCTTAATGCCGTTGCTTTATTCGGTTGTGGCATATGCAGGGGCTGGAGTTCCTCCGAGATCGCCGCAATAGTTCTTTTTATAATTACTGCAAGTGCAGACTGTGACAGTCGGAACGAGTATGCCAGCGACTGATACGAGCAGCCAGTGGTAGCGAGAAACCTGAAAATATATCGGAATTTGTCCGCAACGACGTAACAAAAAAACAAAAATTTGAATTCGAAGAGTAATTTTATAAATTTTTTTCTCATTCTGCGATGAAAAACTTTTTTTGGTAGTTTTTTATAATTTTCAAGAGTAAGTTTGAAATTATTCCGAGAAGTGGGGGAGCAAATGTGTGCTGTTGTTTACAGTCACCATTTGACCTTGCGGTAGAATAATTTCTAACTTATTCATTAATTATTCATTAATACTTGCGAAAAAGTACTAAAAAAATCTTCTAACAACCTTAATGTCATTATTAGTTTTTGCTCGGCCGAAATAGCTGTCTTTTTTGCGTACGGGCATAACAACTTCTTTCTAATTTTCCCCAAAATGTCCTCGTACAAGGACTGGAATTCCCCCAACTGCGATCGCCCTTTATGCAAAGCATTGAATTCGAATGGCTTTATATTAGCCACTTGGAAGAACCGATGGCAAACGTTTCGACATAAAAGTGGCAACATAAATTTTTCGAAATACGCGTACATTAGTATCCTGTAAAAAACGCAATATTTACACCCATTATTAATAATGGGTGTGTCTTAAAAGTAGCAAGCAGCAGCAGTAAGAAGTTCAAAAGTTACCTGTTTCTTATTCGGGTTCCCTTCTTTAATCCAAAAACTCCACCCAGACGACGGAGGTCATATTTATCGCGTGGCGTCTTCCTTTCTCTTTTGCCCTCTTCCACCTGAAATTATTGTTGAACAATTTTATGAAATGAAAACCTTACTGCTGCCTGCCTATATAGTGTATAGGAAATGCAATAACCGGAAAAAGGAATAATAATAAGAAGAGAAACTTGTACTGACAAAATCTCTTCACTCCCAAACATTGACGCACTATCCAACGTTTTCCGCGTTATTATACCCTTTATTTCGAATATATTCACAATAAAGGAAGAATGGCGAAATCTACAAATCTGGGAAAATGAAATGCCTAAAAAGGAATACCATTTTGGCAGTAATGAAATAAAAGATATGAACAAAGCATTTTACAACAGAAACATTTTATTTTATAACGGAATGAAATGTGCTTCTTTAAAAAAAGAGAAATTGATGTAAACGAAATATTTTACAACGGAAACATTCAAATTCGTGACGGAATAAAATGTGTTTAAAAAAAAAAAAAACGTTTAATTGATATAAACGAAACATTTTACAACGGAAACATTTTAATTTGTGACGGAATAAAATAAGTGTTTTTCTTTTAAAATACGATGAATTGATATAAACAAATCATTTTGCTACGAAAACATTTTATTTCATGACGGAATGAAATGTGTTTTTTTAAAAAACGATACATTGATATGAAAAAAACATTTTACAACGGAAACATTTTATTTCATTACGGAATAAAAAAAAGTGTTTTTCTTTTAAAAAACGATAAACGATAACGATAATTGTCAAAAAAGATAAAGAAAAGGTAACAGAAATAATAATAAAAAAATTAAAGAAGCCGCACAAGAACTCGTCAGTATTCAAAAAAAGAAGCAACATTATTAAAGTTATTTATTTCCTATTTCAAAACATGCTGTCTTCTTGGTCGAGAACAACTTCACCCGGCTCGCTAAGATTTCGCGAGTCGGAGGTGGAACGTCTTCGGTGAAGTAAATTGTCTTCGTTATTATGGCCGGTAATAAAATTGCTTACGTATTGCTCAATCACGAAATGCAGCCTACGGCGACATTCTATTTGCTTCGTAGCGGTAGGAATAGTGTCCAACACGGACTGCATATATGAAGTGAAGTTTGCGTTTGGTGTCGCATTTCCGCCATGCTCTCTGTCGATTCGTGCTTCTTCACGGAAGAGGCTCAATTTTTCACGCTCCAGCTCCAGAAATGCTGACGAGATCGGTGCATGCTTCTTTTTCTTCGCTGGTGGTGGTGACGGTGGTTCTTCTTCGTCCGAAGTATTTCCGTTTTTTTTTTGCTAGTGTTGTTGTCTCCGCTTTTGTCTTGCAACTTTGCGCCTCCTAAAACGTCTTCAACTTTGGAGCTGCCGGTTTTCGCGGTAAAATTACCTGAGAGTGGCCGCGGGACACATTGATTTTTGAGGAAACTCAAACTGTTGAAATGTTCCCATGTCGGTTGGTTTGAAGGAGGAGCATCGCAGGTACTTTCTTCGCTAAAAATGCCTGGAGCTCCCGATCTTAGAGCACCTTCCTTTGTGGACTCCTTCAAAAAGCTTGCCCGCAGACGTTTCCACTTCTGTCTAATGGACTTTTCTGCAAGTAATCATAAACGTAAAGGTTTTAATTAAAATGTACGCGTTTTCGACAGCAAAAGATAAAAAAAAATTGTTTTCATCTTACGTGGTACTCCCATTCGCGCTTCAATTCTGTTCCATAGCTGCCTTAGGTACACACCGTTTCTGTGGTTTTTATGGGTGCCGTCCCAAATGGCTGGGTACTTGAACACTGTCCCAATTAATAAATCGGTATCTATTTTGATGGGGTCACTTTGAGCCATAATTATGCTGCTTCACAAAAAAACTAGATGTCGAATGAAAGAACACAAGAATTTAGCTTAAAAAATTTCTAAGTGTGGGAAAACCATTATAACAATGTACATAATAAAGGTGTGACATTTTAAGAGGAGGAGAGTAGGGACTTGCAAATTGGAGTAAGTATTACCACAAATGGAAAATCGAAATTAATCCAAACTAGACCCAAGCAATAATTTTTCCATTCAACAAATCTCGCTAAAGACTGCCAAGACGTCATCTTCTTATTCGAAATAATACCATAAATGTACGTAACGATGTCAAATATCTCGGAGTTGTCTTTTACAAAAATTTACCATTCTCATTTTCACTCATATCTTTTCATTCGATGGCTGATTTTGCTAATTTCCTATATCGAACCCTTTCCGATTACAACAAACGTTTTCAATCACAACCAATTGTTGTGGACATGACTTCTAGGCAGACAGTTCACAAATAACACTTGATATTATTGTTCTATCAGTATCAGTAATAAATACAATGTTTTGAACTCGATGCATGTTCTTCGCAAGACATTTATGCCAGATAATAAATTTATTCTTGAATTGTATTTTTTAAAGTATGTACTAATTTGAATTGAATAAAACGATTACCTTTTACTGTATTTAGACTCTTCTTGTGTCTTGTTTATTGTATATTTATAGCTAAGAGAGAATTATCTTAAGTGAGTCAGTAACACATCTAATCTTCTTAAGTGCGTTTCTCGCATTAAAAGCGTCCAGCTTTTGGCATTTTCCATGAACGCATTTATCCGTGAATTGCTGTATTCCTATATAGATTTGTTGAGTTTGAATCTAATTCTCTTTACGAACGGTCGTGTAAATAATTAAAGCGCTTAGAGTACAACTATTTAAAATTAATAACAAGTGCATATTTTTGTTTTTGCAATTGCCTATTCTTGATCTCATTTGAACTCACGTGGTAGTCAATTCAGCTTAAAACAGGAATAAAAAATCTAGTGATGGCCCGAGGGGCCAAATCTTCATCAAAAAGAAAGCTTGTGAACAAGAAGATGACAAAACTTCCTCCGGGTTTTGTTAACCCGAACATTGCGTCAACTTCAAGCAACAGATTTAGCCTGCTTGCTGGCCTCAATGATATGGACGCAACTCCCGTATCAACAATGCTTATCGGGCATGTTGTTTCCTCGGTTCTTTCGTTTGGGTACCAATCAAGAAGACCAAGCGGCATTCGTGAAGGACTTTCGCATAACGCAGTGCCATAGTCTATTACGTTACATTATCCGAAATACGAAATACATCAATACCCTGGTGTTCATGGTTGGTGCTTTTGCACCAGTTCCGACTGGTTGACTTTTGCTGTCACCAGTTTTCTTCACCGTTTTCGGCTTCTTGCGCTGAGGCAATAGAGTGTTCGAATTTCTTTCTTTTGTGTTCCATCTTTTTCTTACGACTACCGGCTCGCCGAGGAAAGCCAAGTAGTCTAACTCTTTAAAAGGGGAAATCATACGGTAGGCCATGGCTGCGCCCCATATCATGGTAAGGCCACAGTTACTCCCCGATTGGCCTGGTTTCGGAGAAGCGCCGTTCAAATACAGTCTAACGTAACCCCCTGACTGCAAAACTCATCCAATGGGCACGGTGACACATGACACCCTGGATTAGGGGGGTGGCAATTCTTACTCCTTCACTCATCAAAGGTCTGTCTGACAAGGGCGACTCCGCCGGGAAAATACTACCTCGTAGATCCCATCAGCATAGCCTTTTGAATCATTCTAAACTCAAGCCCCCGCACCACGTCAAGGATAAACCCAATAAATTGTAAAGATTTATTGACTAACCTTGTATTTGACCAAATTTTGCAAGGCTAGCATGATTAAACAAGTTTAGTAACTTAGTAAACTTTTACAAATGAAAATGTTATTGCTTTGTTTGATATATTTAAACATATGGAATGTATAATAAATTTTGTTATAAGTTCAACCAGCTTTCAATGGGTGATGCCTTAAATGTTCAAATTGTTTGTACACAATCTGTAACAAACTCTAAGCACGTGCAACCTTGCTTACGAGTAATTGTTTTATTTTCATCTCAGAATAAAAGAGAAAAAGAAACAAAGAGAGTTGGAGTATTGGTTGGAAATAAAAAAAATAAGTAATTTTTTCGAAATGTTCTTTATTACTCTTCCGGCAATGGCCGGAGGTATTCCAATGAATTTTAAATTTCAGTTTTTATATTACAAAATTAAAATTAATCAAATAAAATAAAATTAATATTATTGAATGTTAACATTTTACTTTTTCCCAAAAACTTTGTTAGAAACAATTTTTGCCTAATAGTCGCATACGTGATTGAGTGATATTGAACGACATTTTTCATTTTGGAATCACGGCATTCGATAACGACTATTCGATCGAGTGAAATGTTTCGAAATGTCATTCGATACGTATCTAGCTGTCGAAAACATATTTTATAAGTTAATTATTTATATTAATTACAATGCAAAATAAATTTGTATTTTAATTTGGGTCCAGGGATAAGCCAGCTGGTTTTTGCAGCGACAGACCAAAGCCTCTGGTGGGAATCGAACCCACATGATAGGCGCATGATAGGCGAGCACGCTACCTACTCACCTACCGGGGCGCTTATAATATTTTATTAGTTTTTTTACATGAAAAAAAGCAAGGAAAATTTATTTCTTTTATATTTAATACAAAGACGTGAAATATAAGTTTAATATTTATTAACGAGTAAACTGAAGAAAAACCAAATAATATGAAGATTTTTATATTCAGGACAAGTTCAAACAATATAAACGGCAAACAAAAGGAAGTTATGTCTGATTCCATGATAGAGCACCCCAACTTGACAATAAAACCTTCTACCGACTTGTGCCCAAGGAAAAGTCAGTTCCAAAATATTGTGGGAACAACTGACCCTTAAATTAAATATGTCTTTCCCTCCTGTTAATGAAGCTAAATTATGGCGGAAAGCAAGTTTGTTTCAATTGTTTAATTTATCATTAAATTTTTAGGCATTTGCAGATCAAAAGCACAATGTAAAGAAGAAATTATCTTTCAACAAGACATGTAAAAGAAAAACTGGAGGTGGGCCGTTTGAGAAAAGAATTCTTTCATCTGTCGAAGAGCAAATTCTCCGGGCTGCTGGAATTGAGAATAATCTCTTAAACCCCTATCTTCAAAAATTTGAGGAGTCCCAAATCAACATATCCCTTAAGTTGAATAAATTGTTGGAATACAGAAAACGTTCACTAAAATTAAAGGAAAAAGAAGACATTGTTAACATGGAGATAAAAAGGTCGATTTAGAAATTAAATCGCTTCAGTTGGAGATGCTCACAAAATTAAACACTATTGATAATATAAATAAAAAAATTGTTAATAACTACCTTTGTTTTAAAGTGTCCGATAGTCTTTTTTGTTTGTTTACAATTGTTCAAACTTATGTTATATTAAAAAGCTAAATATATAGTAACACTTGTTATAAAAATTTTATTCGACACGTCAGCACACTCGATCACGTATGCGACTATTAGAGCCCTGGTCTTAAATTTAAAACATACACTATGGTTCATCAGGATAAAACCAGCATATTGAAAATTAAAACACCATAAATTTCAGAAACATAACTGATTCTTCTTTGTTTGTAGTCGAAAATGAAATTCTTCATTAATTTTTTGGTTCAACAGAATAGAGCACCTTTTCATTGTTCCATAAATCAAACAGACATGCCTTTTGTACTTGATAATTAATTATACCCTCCACTCCAGTTTGTAATAATTGGAAAAAAATCTGGACCCCATAAAATATATATATTTGTGATCCTTATAACAAGCGGAGTTGATATAGCGATGTCCGTCTGTCTGTCTGACCTAAGGTATGTCGAAGAGGTTTACGGGGAAGTGGATAGATTAACGACGAGCCTATTTGAGTCTTTCAAGGAATGTTGTCCACTCCGAGAAAGGAGATCTTCACGAGATAAACCCTGGCTAACAGGGGAACTGATAAATCTTGGGAAGGATGTCCAAAGACTATTCAATAGGGCTCGTCGTAAAAAAACATGCGATATACTGGGACGACTACCACATCAAACTCAGGGATTACAACAAAAAGATTCGCGTAGCCAAACGCAACTCCTGGAAACTTTTCTGTGAACAGGTTGATAGCGTTAATGACGTCTCGAAAATCAAGAAATTCTTATCGAAAACCCATTCACAGCCTGAAACTCTAATCGGGCGGACTCGATGGAACAATCCTTAAGAATAATGATGGAGGTATACTTTCTTATCGATGAACATGGGCCGAATAGGAACCCAGAAATTGATACCAATGTGCCCCGACAAGCTGGACCCAACGGGGGCAACGAACGGGACCCGATGGGGAACAATATGATGGACCTAATGAGGAACAACATCGAGCGGAGAGAAATAATAGAAATGATGGCAACTATGGCAATACAGAGTTTTGCCCCCTTGAAGGCAGCAGGCCCGGACGAAATCTTTCCTGCTCTACTACAAAAAAGAGGGGGCTTGATTGGTAGAAGTCTGGCTGGCATATTCTCTGCTTGCCAAAAATTGGCGTACACCCCCAGGAGGCTAAAATGGTCTTCATACCAAAGCCGGGAAAGGAGAGCTACGCGAACCCAAAGGCCTATCGACCGATAAGTCGTAATTTTAAAACATTGTTATTTTTTATTAATGGCTATTCATTAATACATAAATAGCCATTATCTAAAAAACAAAACGGTAAAAAAAATTATTTTTAACCCGTTTGGGAAAAATGTTCTTATTTCAGAATTTTTTTTTTTATTAACCAACACTCAGGGGATGCCCCCTACAGATGCAGTGCATTGTGTTGCTCTCAGGAAAATAGGTTATGGGAAGGACAAAAGAGGGAGTAGTATTTGCGGATATTTGACTTAAATTTTATTAGATTATAACTGTCAGGAAAGACCTCTGCGGGGAGTTTATTCCACATACGGCTAGTTCGACTGATAAACGAATTCTCTCTGTAATGCGTTGTGCGGTCAACTGGACAATAAACTACAAACGGATGTGATCTACTATAGAAGCGGGTTGAGCGAACCGAAACTCGGGCACTTGGAATAAGTTCGCTAATCTCAGAAGAACATTTCCCATGGTAGTATCTATAGAACAGTGATACACAACCCACATTCCGACGATGTTCCATTGAGTCAATAGAATTGGATACCCTACTGTCATTGATGAGCATCAGAGCCCTCCTTTGCACATGGTCCAGTAGCTCCAAAACAGACTTTGAAGCTCCTGCCCATATATGGGAGTTGTATTCCATTTTCGGTCGGATGTAAGTGGTATAGATTTTAAGATGGTCAGAGGGAGTGAAGTAATTTTTGCACCGTTTTAGAAAACCAAGACACTTGAATGCTTCTTTCGACACTTGAAAAACATGCTCGTTCCAACGAACATCACATTGAATTCTCATTCCTAGAACATCAAGAGTATCCGACTCCTCAATACCTATACCACCCATATATACAGATGACATTGTTGAATCCATGGCCCTATGGGTCAACATACAACATTGAGTCTTCAGCGCATTAAAATCAACCCTATTCCCTTTACCCCACTCGGAGATTGTTAACAGGTCTTGAATGAGTGTGTCATTCATTATCCGCCTTTTTCCCCCAACCTCCAAGAGGCTTGGCATACAATTAAAGGAAAATGAATGACAAATGCTGCTGTCATCTGCCAAGGAGTATATAGAGTTAAAAGTTTGACCAAGAAAGTCGTTCAGAAAGATAAGGAAAAGAAAATGAGAAAGAACGGAACCTTGGGGTACCCCTGAATTAAGCTGAAACTCATTGGAGGAGACCCCATCAATAACAACACGTATTGTTCGATCTCTGAGAAAACTCGATATAAATCGAGAGAAGTCATTACCGACCCCAAATGCAATAAGCTTTGATATCAGTGCACCGTGCCACACACGATCGAATGCCTTGGAAATATCCAGAGCAACCACTTAACTTTCGCCAAAATTGCGAATGGATCGACTCCAGCGCTCAGAAAGTAGAGCTAACAGGTCTTCCGTGGAACGATTTCTACGGAAGCCATACTGACGATCATTAATAAGTGAGTTGGCCTCTAGGTAGTTCACAAGATGGAAATTGATCACGCTCTCCATCACCTTTGAGAGTGCAGAGCAGATTGCAATTGGACGGTAATTTTCAGGGTTATTAGCCGCACCCTTTTTAGGGATTGGTTGGACATTGGCAACCTTCCGGCAAGAGGGAAAGACTGAAAAGGTTGGCCAATGGACTGGCTAGCGTCGAAGAGCACTGTTTCAGCACCTGTTCGGGTATACCATCCGGCTCCGGAGACTTATTAATGTTGAGATCCGAAAGAACCTTTTTAACGTGCTCGGAAGAATATTTTAGGCATAGTACAAGATACTATTTCGAGTTCGGGCAGTGGTTGATTGCTATCCGGCAAAAATGAATTTTTTGCAAAAAGTTCAGCTAAAATTTCACTGTAACTTTGGAATAAAAAGCGATTAACCAGTAAATTAATTTGCAAATAAGAGCTTACTTAATGTGCTTTCAGAAAAAAACATATTTTTCAAAGTACTAAAGGAATAAATATTTAATATGTATTTATATTTCAAATTAAAATCAGATTTTTTATCCACATTTCATAACTCCGTAAATTTAACTCAAAAAAGTCATATTAGAAAGTATTTTTGCTTTTTTTTATTGATGAACAATCATAAACATATAAAAACATCCATTTCAGAAAAAAATATTGAAAAAAAGTTTATTGATAGGCGATTTTTTGTTTTTCAAAATCACTGGCTTTAATCATCATTTAATTCAAATTTATTATTCAACACAAAATCATCATTTACATCATAATCATCATTAAATTAATCGTATTAATCTTCATCATCATCAAGAATAAGTTATTCCAGAAGAATAAGTAATTCCAGTGCGGACTGTGGCATTTGCTCAAATTTTTTTTTTATAACTATTTCTCATGCTTATAATGAAGGGATTAGAACTTAAAAGAAATCTATTAAATACGTCTTCTATTGTCTTTTCCCGACTGCATTTACGCGAAAAGTGCTCCCTATAACTTTAGAAGTCCTTATTTCTAGCTTCCTGAGATTCTTCAGTTAGTTGACGAATAGGCAATGGTGAAAGTGATATAATTTCTAGCCCGTGAATAAAGTATTTATGTAGAGTAGGAGGCATATAATACCATGGATAATTTTTAACAAATAGTCTAGCTGTATTATTGGCGAAATTTGAAAATTTTTCAATGTTGACCTCAATACCACTAGAAACAACGAAAACAAAGAGAAAATAAAAAAAAATTTAAAATCACCAGTTTTTTCATTAAAGATTAAATATTGAATATTTTTAATCCACTCTAACTCAATTTTTGTAATTTCTGCTGATATTTCAGCATTTTTAACAAACGCCTTGCAGTATTAACATGATTTGTGTTTCCAAAGTCTGGTTTTGGTTGATCAATAATCAACCCAGTTCTCTCTCTAAATTGCCTTTGAATGCGACTCAATGACGCAAGATCTGTAAACTAAACGTGAATACATTTTTCGGTTATACTATACTACGTGTTAATAAAAACAATTTTATGTACGTGTGAATATCAGTATATTTGGAAACAATGTTAAATGATATTAACATGAAATTTTAAAATTTGTTGGTGAATAAGCGTGACGTTATCTCACTCACGAGCCCATGTCTAACCAAATGTAACACATTGCTGCCAACAATAATAACTATATGAGTAATAACGAAAACAAAGAGAAAATAAAATTAAAAAATATATTAAAATTACAAGTTTTTTCATTAAACATTAAATATTTAAAAAACGGCATTAAACGCGCACGTTTTTCTTTTTCCTGAATATAATAGCACACTTTTTTTATCACTAAATATTAGAACAAACAAATTTCAACATTTTTAGTTGCATTCCATCAAAAATTGAGCACTCTAAATTTGTAGTTTAAAATAAAAATCAAAAATATTTTAACAAAAAACATCAAAACAAAAATTACTTAAATATATATTAAAATGCCTGAGTTTGATGGTTCCATTATAAAATTTTTACTTTTAATAGTCTAAATATAAAAAAAATTCAATTGAAATTTATTGAATTTAAATTTTTATCACTTTATTAAAAATACGAAAAATTGTTGCACTTTGACAGAACACAGCAGAAAAAGTAAGTAACTATAAACATTGATTTAGATCATTAGTGACGCACAATTTTATATACTTTTACCCGATACCAAATTTTATTAGAAAAAATTAATTTTAAAATACCTATTTAGCGCCACTTTGAGTACGATTCAACCCAACGTGCGACGCACAGTGGCGCCATTTGAGTTTTTCGTTGCAAAAATCATATCTTTTGAACCGAATAACATAATTGAACAGTTTAAACAGCATATGATAGATAACTGTTCAGCCTATGAAATGAGCGTTTGGAAATGGGCCTACTTATGGGTTATCAAAGTTAAAATTTGTAGAAAAATCAATTTTATGGTAACTAAAAAAAATTATTTTTACATTTTTAGATTGTTTTTACTTTTTTTTCTTTAGGGTTTTATGTTTTAAATTATTACCCAACAAATTAAAAAAAAATTACTTCTTTTTTAAATTTATTTTTTCAATTTTCTGTAAAATATTCATCACAATTCGTAAGAGAAGGTATATCTAAAAGACTAATCATTTCTAAACTTCTATTATTTTCTAACTCTATTCGTGACTTCACATGCCGCAGGGAAGAAATAAGTGGATCGGAAGATGCTGCCAACATGTTGAAGAGGTCCTCATTTTGCCTTACCCTTGATGCTTTGAATGTGTTCTGCAATCTATATTTTTTATAAAATTTGTTAAGAGACTCCTGTGCTTCTTCAGAAAGCTCTCCAATTGGCAAAGACTGGTACTCAATTATATCTTTGCCATGCGCCAATATTTTATGGACGGTCGGGGTCAACTTCTTCTGTGGATACATTTCTGCTAAAAGAGATGCAGTTTTCGATGCATATTCTCCATATTTTGTAGAATTGACATTTTCTTTGCAGTTTAAAACATTCAAGATCGTTCCCAATCTTTTCACGATTTGATTGTCAATTCCAGTGATTCTAGTTACTGCCTCATCATTTTCAAAAAATCTCCTAGAAGTGCTTCCATCGTTTGAGTTACCGTATCCGTGCTTGGGACAGTCTACTTTTAGTCCAACTTGTTTAAAAAAAGCATCCTGTGTTTGCTTCTTTCTGATCTTATCCTTATCCTTTATTGATGTATTTTCATCGAAGTTTTCCTCCTCTTGTGGTAGGGTATACGTCAGTTTTAGCAAGAACTCCATACACCTTATCCTTGCGTGCAATGGTGACATTCCATATTCGTAATTCTCCTCGTTTGTAGAATCGTTTAAATTACCAAAGTTCTTCTGACTCTTTTTGCAAATCGGGCATGACAATGTTGAGGTTGTTCCTGTCAGTTCGTTTACGACTTTTCCGTCAACCATGGTCAGGTGGAACTCGTAATTGCATTCAATATATTTTCCTTCTCCAATTTGCAGCTTTGTAGGCTTAATCTTGCTTATTTGTTCTTCAATGTCCTTCACCGTGGTCCTTATGAGTTCTGCCGATTCCCTTGCAAACTGAAACATTATTGGTCGGAAATAATGCACTGATGACGGACGTGGATTTTTCCAGTGTAGGGAAAAATCAAATTTTAGCCGCAAAGGAACAACAGAAGATATCCTTTGCTTATAAACGCTTTGTCCGGGTGATCCATCGCAGCCCCATTTGCTGATCAATGTCAGTTTCACAGGAAGAATTTTCACCTCATTTTCAGGAAGACTCTCCAACAACCGTTTTGCTGTATGGCCCATGAGATCCTGCAGATTGGCTTTCACAGAGACTTCCGTAAACTCCGTATGCAGTGGTCGTGAATTTATTTTGGCTTGCGTAATATGCTTGTATCCTGGTAAAACGTCAACCCCGTGTCGCATCAAGGATGCCCGTAGTATCTCATATTTTTCTTTGGAAAGTCCATAAACAAGGCCAAGGCTTCTTCGGAACCATACTTTGTAATGTGTGCGTTTGTGGGCGTGGGAATGCTTTCCTTAATCCTTTTTAGTCGCAGTGGGCTTGCATCAGCAACAGATTTTGTAATCTGCGACCTAACTCTTTCACTATCCTTTGTATATTTAATAGACAGCGCGTCCGATAAATGCTTCGTGGTCAAGTCATTGGTGGCATCGGCAAGTTTTCTCTTTCTTGTGAAAATTGAACACTCCTCAATACTTTTTTTTGGCCTTCCTTTTGCTCCTCTGGTTGATGTGGTGGGTTTATCTACTTCATTAAGCCAGTCCTCGTATTTGGAGTTGAAGTTCAGAATGGTTCGATTAGATTTCACCCATTTTGCATTAATATTTGCATATATCAGATAAAAATTATTTTTTATAATTTCGCTTCTCTCAATATTTCCGTATAAGCTATCAAGTTCTTCTAAAGCAGCTTCCGTGAAAAACTTTGGTGTGGTTGACCTTCTAAACAGTTCAAATAATTTTAAATTGTTTAACGCCATGGTTTCAGTACTTGTTGCGCCAACTTTCAGTCGTAGACTAATCCAGGCATTATGCTTATTTTGCAATATATAGGCTTATGCTACCATGCCTTAAAATTTTCCTGTTCCCTGCATACATATGGATTTAGGCTGAATTATGCAATTTTGATATTATGCTCGTGTCTAAATAAGATTTGTGCCTACCTGGAGGGACCATAAGTCAATATTGTTCTTGACCATTTGTACTCCAAAGTAATTTTTAAGTGAGGTGCGTACCTGCGAATTTCAATGAGTAGTTTTTTGTGCATCCTGTGTCTGTAACAGAATATTGGGAGTTGACTTTGGCAGAGGCTCACAGGTAGACAACCGACTTAAAATGCAATTTTCAAACTATTAGATCAAACTACTGTCAGTCAAAACATGTAAGGGATGCACGCCATACAATTTCTGCAACCATGTCTTTTTAACCTTTTTTACCTCTAGAAGCCAAACGGGCACGTACGGGCAGATAAAACCTTTTGAATTATGTAAAGAAATAATCAAAGAACATGTTTTGAAAATATGGCAAATATAGAAAAATACAGATTTTTTTTATTTTCCGTCAAAGTTGAAAAATAGTGAAAAAACGGATAGTTTTTAAGTAGTGATTTACCAGGAGAAACACAAAGCAAACAGTTAATTTTTTTTTTATCATTATACATTTAATAAATACTTCAATCAATACAAACAAAAAATAAGGCGATTCGTTACCTATTTTTCGTGATATTACACCTGAAATCGCAACAAATTGACTAAAAATTGTGTGTTTTTTTGAAAACCGAAAGTCGGTCAACTTTGAACGGTTATATCTTCTAAACTAAAAATGTGATGTTATTAAGAGTAGTATATTTGAAATCGTTGAAAAGTTTCCTATAACATGGGTTTATTCAAAACTTCGTCGGCGCACATGAAAATTTTGATTTTTGCAACCTCGTTTGCTCTACGGGCGCCACTGTGCGACGTAGCGATACTGTTAAGTGGGAAAGATCCTAGGAATCTATGTAGGAGGACATCGGATGCACTCGAAATAGCATATAATAACTGGGCACAAGCGAGGGGATTAAATGTGAACCCGGAAAAGACTGAAATATGCCTCTTTACTAAGAAGACGAGAATAGTCGACTTCGATGAACCTCGCTTCCAGGGCAAAACGATTAGAATCACACAAGCGGTGAAATATCTTGGGGTCATTTGTAGAAGAACTATAGGTTCAAAATGGGGTTTAAACCCGAGGATGACACATTGGCTATACACAACCGTCGTTAGACCAATTCTAACTTACGCATCCGTAGTCATATGGACATCAATGAACAGGAAATGCTATATTAAACCACACCGAAAGATACAGCGCCTATGCTGCATAGGAATCAGTGGTGCAATACCGACTACATTTACGAGGGCTTTAGAGACGATTCTATCTATACACCCGATCGAGATCAAATTTAAATATGAGGCAGGTATCTGGCCATGCCATGCCATGCATGGCCAGATACCGGGATTCAACACAGTGGACTTTAGCTGTCATAGAATCGCGGAAGTGTCGACGAACACACCCTGCAGTATAAGGATACCTGACAGGGACTGCTGGTTAAATGGGAATATTCTACAAAACCTTCCAGGGTCACACTACTACACAGAAGATCTAGTCTGCATGGTAGGACTGGCATAGGTCTTTATGATGAAGACCGTTCCACTTGCATATACC
This sequence comes from Cordilura impudica, assembly GCA_963682025.1. Taxonomy (NCBI): domain Eukaryota; kingdom Metazoa; phylum Arthropoda; class Insecta; order Diptera; family Scathophagidae; genus Cordilura; species Cordilura impudica. The sequence continues at coordinate 109,786,979 of OY821521.1, forward strand.
TAAGCATTCCGGACCACAGCTCTGTCTTTCAGGCCGAATTGGTCGCGATGACGGAATGCATAAGATCTATTGACGCACGGGAAATCCCAAGCCCCGGAGACTTGAAAATATTTTCGGACAGTCTAGCGGCTATCAGGGCTATATCCTCGGACAAAACTAGATCAAGGACTGTCCTCAGATGTAAGGAGGAGATTGCAGACTTCACTACAAGGCTACGAAGATATTATGGGGCACTCCCAACACTTCGAAGACTAGGGAAATCCTTAGTCTGAATAGAAGGGAACTGAGTAGGTTTATTGGCATCCTCACTGGGCACTCTGAACTAAGGACTCATCTATACCGTATATGACGGGCGGAATCGACCACATGCAGTGCTTGTGGGGAGGATGACACTACCTTTGTTATGTCCTAAATTTGCGGGAACAAGGGTCAGACATTTATCCAACGACATCATACCAGGCCTAGCGGCTCTTATGAGGATACGCTGGAAAACACTTAGGAAATTTGCTGACGAGACCGAATTTCTAAGTTAAATCCGATTTTTCCGGCTAACGACAAATTCAAAGCCGTATGTAATATCAAGAATCATATATGATGTGCAAACTGCAATTTGGTCATCATGAAACTGATAATGCAAGAGTGGCAGATCTCAGAATGTTCATTTGAACATGGATCACATTTATGAACAAGAGTGGCGATCTCAGAATGTTCATTTGGCATAGCATTGAAGAAGAAGAAGTTACGATAAGCAGCCAGTTTCAGGGTTGACAAATATTTACTAAAAAGAGTTTAAAAACGTAATATCGAAAACATTTTTTGGAGAAAATATGAAACTGGAATTGATTTAAAAAAATTCAATATATTATATATTATAATTTGGAATAAAAAATAAAATTTTTTTAAGAGTACAAAAACTTTTTTTTATTTATTTTTAGGAACTTTTTGCTTTTAAATTAATTCATCATCATAATCATTGCCTCTATTTTATTTAAAAGAAAGAAGCAGCCCCTCAAAAGGGCCTTTTTTATATTTTGTAGCCCTGAAAAGGCCTTTTTTTATATTTTTATATTTTTTTGGCCATGAAGAAGGCCTTTTATATGTTGAATTTCTCAACGTAGCAGCAACGGCGAGCTTTTGTACCTTACGTCATAGCATGGTTATCCCAAAGAGCTAAATAATGAAAAAAAGAAAACTAAACATTTTATTAATAAGATTACAAAATGTGCTGTCATTTATAATCGCGCTGTATTTCTTTTTTCTTTTCTTTCCAAAACCAATTTGTAATTTTGTGGTAAACTACATTTTTTAAGAAATTTAACTTTTTTAAAGAAAAGGTACTAATTTAAGAAAATGTACTTTTTTAACAAAGGTAATTTTTTGAGAAAAGGTACTTTAAAAAAATACTTTTTTCAGAATATATTTTTTAAGAAAAGGCGTTTTTAAGAAAATCACCTTTTTAAAGAAAAGGTACCTTTTTTTTAAAGCGAACTTTTTTAAAAAAAGATACTTATTAAGAAAAAGTACTATATAATACACTTTTTAAGAAAAGGTACCTTCTTATCAAAAGGTACTTTTGTAATAAAATAAATATATTTCTCTAAGAACAGCTACTTTTTTTTTTAACAAAATACACTTTTTTAAGAAAATATACTTTTTTAAGAAAAGCTATTTTTTTAATATGCTTTTTTAAGAAATTGTATTTTTTTTTTAAGAAAAGGTACTTTTTTAAGAAAATTTAATTTTTTAAGAAAAGGTACTTTAACCCATTAACGCCCAAATGAAAACGGTGAACAATTTTAGTAATTCAATTTTTATTATCAGTATTAAAACAGTTTTCTTAAAATAATATAAAAGAAAAAAAAGAAAAAAAATATTAAAAGTTGTGTTTTTAGAGGTGTACTAAGTTTAGTACAATGGGCGCTTATGAGTGGTATTTTGCAAAACATCCTCTTTCCAAACATAGCGTTTTCAGGCACTTATCACATGAAGTTTTAACTCGATTTGAGCACATAACACATCTAAGTTGGTTTGGTATTTTTTGGGGGTTGTGGCCATTATTTTTTCTGCCTTCTCCGTCAATTCCAAAAGACGTTGGCCTAGCTTTATTTGCCTTCTTGTCGCTCAGATACATACGTGCTATATGCCTACGAAACCATAACTGATCAACACTATCATCAGGGTTTGCAATGCAGTATAATCGCCATGCATTTGAAATAGTCATGTCGACTACGTAAGTAAACAATACCCACCACCACTTCTTTCCTTTCACTGCAATTCGGTACATTCCTATAGACTGATCCATTTGATCTACCCCTCCCATGCCTTTATTATAACTTTGGAAAACATGAGGTACGGGTACATCAACTTTTTGTTTCTTCAGAGAACACCATCTTTTAACTTTCCCTATAGGCTCTAAAGTATCGAAATTTGTTCCAATCGTGCAAACATTATTATCTTTCCATCTAACCATAAGAATTTCGTTTATCTTATCAAAGCTATGGTCGTATTCAGCCCTGGGTTTTTTACGCATATCCTTCGATGAAATCAATGGACACCGTTTAGTTCTATTTTCGCGCAAGGTTCCAGTAGATCTGTATCCAAGGTTCTTCAGGTCTACAAGCAGGTCGTAATTCGTAAAAAAATTATCAAAGTAAACTGCATGTTCCTCTGGTTTTGCTGGCGCTTTTGTTAGCAAATTCTTCACAACACGAGAGCCAAGAGGTTCAGTGGTAGCCTCGGAAGTTTTGCCACAATATATGTCAAATGTATAACAATATCCGTCGAAGCTGGTCAACGCCCAATTCCGATATCCGTACCGCACAGGTTTACCCATTATAAATTGTTTGGCTGAATGGTGTCCAAAGTACTTAACCATTGATTCGTCAATCGACAAATTTTCATGTAACATTCCGAATTGACAAAACTTTTTTTGTAAAATATCACAAAGTGGGCGCATTTTGAACATCTTATCAGTAGATGTTATAGCCAAAGCGTTATCTGCAAAATGCAGGTTTCTTTTAATTTCCAAGAATCTATTTCTTGACATGCACTCTGACACTAATGGCACACCTAGGTCGTCATCTAAGCTCCAATATGACCTTTCACTAGGTAGTTTATGATATCCGGTAAGTATAAGTATGCCCAAGAATTTACGGAGTTCCTCTTTGGTAAAAACGCTTTCGTGCCTATTGTTTTGTCCTGCATATATTGTGCTTTGCGTTGCGATAAGCTCTAACACTTCATCGTCAAAAAGATGCTCAAAGACTTTCACTGGGGTCATACCATGTAAGATTTCCGAAACATTAGCACGTCGTTCTTCAATATGTTTTTGATCTGGAGTAGATGGAAAAACTGAATAAAAGGGGGCACATTTTCTCCAAGTTGGTGACGCTGCACTATTTTCAATTCTTTTTCTCTTAGGCACATTCCGTGAAGTAGATGACGCGAATATTTTGAGGGGTTCGTCGTCATCGCTACTCCATTGCTCTTCAACGGCAGTGGTATGTCTGTGAGTACTAACTTCTATATTACCGGGAACATCTCGAGGTAATTTGTTTCCATACAGGTCGTCGTCTCCACCTTCCTCTTCATCGGTGATAACACCTGGATTGGGTGGCACCATAAATACATCGTAAGTAGCATCATCTTCACTATCTTGGCTAATAATGTCCTGTATTGCTTCTTCTAACCCAAAATAGTTTTTGTTGCGTGTAAAAGTATATCGGTTTGCCATTGTATACTTTCGAAGTTTATATTTTTAGTTAATAATATTTATAAAAGGTCGCTATTTGAAAGAAAAACACACAAAAAACAAGAAAAAACTTCAACTCGAAAGCACAGTACAATAACAAAAATGTTTTCACTTTGCTAATTTAATTTACCTCAAGCGCCCAGTGTACTAAACTTAGTACAGCAGCTTTTTATATATTACAGCACGAACAAATCTATACGAACTAAACCGTTTTATGTAGTTTTTATTACAATGTGATGATATCGAGCAAATATAATACTTTTTAACGCTTTTCAAAGTCAAATCATTTACACTAAACTAAATAAGCACTCACTCGCCAAGACGAAATAAATCGCTAGCACAAAACGGGGATTACCCTTATTCTTAATTTATAACTATGATTTATTATGGATACATAGTATTGCATGTACTCTTATTAACAGGTAAAAAGCGTTGCCAGAGTGAAAAATTTCATTAGATGATTTTTATTTCAACTTAAAGTGATGTACTATTTATAGTACAGTGGGCGTTAATGGGTTAAAAAAATACGTTTTAAGAAAATATATTTTTAAAGACTATTTTTTTAAGAATATATACTTAGTTTAAGAAAATATACTTTTTAATTAAAGGTACTTTAAGAAAAGATACTTTTTTAATAAAAGGTACTTTTTTAGGAAAATATACCTTTATAAAGAGGTACTTTTTTTAACAAAAGATACTTTTTTAAGAAAAGGCATACAATGTGTGCGTTTTGTCAAGTGAAGAATATGTTTTTTTTTCGAATGATCTTGCTTATAAGCAATGTGAACATATTTTGCCAAGAATCATATATATGATTCTTGGTAATATTCTTTAAATTATGTAATTTTTTTTATGATATCTTTGTAATGAATTTTGAAAAATAAAGAATTACTACTACTACTAATTTTCTAATTTTTTTTATTATAAAAAAAGCTGGCATATGCTTAATATGATTATCGGGAAATCTTTTCCTTGGTACGATATCGCTTTTTTGTTGGGATAAAATGGAAATATGAAAATATGATTTATAAATTTATTAAAAATTTTTTTGAGTTTTTATGATCAGAATTTCTTGGAAGATATTGTCTGAAAGGAAGTATATATAGCGCTCAACAAATCAAACGCTATCATTTCGATGAAATTATAATCGACATAACATATAGGTAAATTATGTTGTTGGTATTTCAAAGGGTGAATGTATTACTTTATTAAAAATTGTGAATCATTGCGATATCGTTTGAAACTATAGTAAATGGTACAACGAATGAATTCTTTCACAATCATCTTTCGAAATTGACTTCATTCTGTAGCTACCATTCCGTACGGATTTATTTTTGCTTCTTCAGATTCCGATCATTTTCATTATTTAATAATTATTTCATATTCATTATTCAAATATAGTTTGTGTTGGTTTTTTTTAGCATCTTTTATTTATTTATTTTCTTTTAACTTTCTTTATTACTAATAAAAATAATAGATTTTCTAAAATATAGGACTTATAGATTACAAGTGTATTTTATGTTTCATTATTTCTTTCATACGTACATACATATTTATTTAATTTAGTTAACAATAATTTATATATTTGTTTAATATTTCGATTATGTAAAATATTGCAAGAACCTAAAGACAAAATAATAAACGAACAATCCAAAAAATAATTATGATAAGTTCAATTTAAGTAAAGCATTTAAGTACAAAGGATATTAAAAAAGATTTGTAACATAACAAATATATAATTACAAAAAACGGAGGTAAGATATTCAAATAAATATTTTTCAAAAACAGTTCCAAAAGCTGGTCCGCATTAGTATTCAGTTGAAATATAAAGCAATAAATTTTGAAAAAATACTAAACATGCAATTCAAAAGATTTTGAGATTTGTTTTAAATAGTCCATTTCGTTCGTAAACAGTAAGAATGATGTGACATGAACAAATAAATATGTACTGTATTTAAAGACGAAAATATGATTGCGAAAAGAAAGCCGAAATAACAATAAGTTGGTGAGTGTTATTTAGCGACACTAATTTCAGCTTGATGAAGTCAATTTTAATTTTTCCTTCAACACATTTTTGATGATGATGGATTACAAATAAACCATGCAATTTACTAATAACATTTAATTCCATATGTACTCGTATTGTATACATTGTGGATAATTTCATGTTCATGTCACATTCATGGAAGTCTTATAAAATATATAAAATTTAACGTAATAGTCTATTTTCTTCAGTTGGTGTTACCGTTAATGTTAAAAATTATCTTTCTCTTACACAATATTAAACTAACCCTTGGCGTGACCATTCAGAACCAATTGTTTATTCGAAATTCCATTTGTTTGTTTTGCTTTGTAACCGGAACATTCCTCTATAATAGAAATATAGAAAAATAAAAAATAATATTACACAATTTTGGATTCTTTAGTTTTAAAATAATATTTATGTAAGAAGTTTTATTACAACATATACATACATATATGACATGTGTCTGTAATTATAGCAACTAAGCATGACCTTTTTTGAGCTGGCTACATTTTCAGAACATTTCGTCCCACTTGCAGTTGTCAATAATGGAGGGGTAGTATTTAATTGTACGATAACAAAACTTGAAATTTTAATATATCGTAAATAAAATTGAGATGATTTTCTTTCCGAATCGAATGACGTAAATATAATTTTTATTTAATTACGAGTAATTTTACACTAAACAAAATCTCTGATCCTCCGTTAGTAGGTAATGGTGGGGGGGGGGGGGGGGGGGGGTTGTGGATGGAAAATCATCATAAAAAAATAAAATAAATATTCCAAATTTGTTTTTTTTTTTTTATATACACATTAGGTCAAAATAATAAGTACACTATCCTATTATTTTTTATATGTTAAATTTCTTCTTACTAGTATTTTAACTATTTAAATGTGTTATTTTTTAAGTGTCAACGAAACAGAATTTCCCGAATTCTTATATCAGCGTATGGTTTGCTTTGAAGTGATTTATTACTTGGTCAAAATAATAAGTACTAAGTATTTTTTTTTTTGGCTTCGTATGTAGTTTTAACAATATTATATGAAAAACATTTTGAAGAGTCGAAATAAAAATTTTACCTTGAGACGAAGAAATAACCGCCAAGTTATCTTTCTAAATCCAAAACTATGGATTGAAACCCGCGGAAGATCACTGAACCTCTAATAATGACAGATTATCGTATTTTCACTCTTGCGAAAAAGTTCACAGTAATAAGTATAAGACCTAAACCAACAGTTATAGACAATACGATTTCTTCTCGAATGGTACATAAAATACAACGAGAAGCTAACTTCCTTTACGGATAGTTCGAAAATTTCCTTTCCTTATACAAAAAAAAAAATTATGTGGTAAGCCTGTGATAGAAATCATTCAAATCGATTTATACCAGAAGGTGAAAAAGTGCCAAGACAAAATTAATGTTGTTTGTGGATGTGACTCCACCGAAATTTGTGATGTCCCATAAATAAAAAAAGTTGTGTTTCTTAGCGGCGGCAAACTCTTTGTCTGGGGTTGTTTTTTGTCGCAGTAAGAAGCTATTTTAATACAACGACTTCTCGGAATATATGATGTTACCTTATGTTGCCCATAGCTAAAGAATTTGTATCCCTAAGTTGGTGTAAAGGCAATTGTGTGATCCTATCTAACTGATTAAGTCAGTAACCGGGGTTTAACCCAATTAAAATCTTTAGGGAGTGTTAAAGCAAAGCATAGGGAAAGAAGTGTTTCGAAAAATTGGATACATAATACATGTCGTCCACAGTGTGAACAAAATTATTCAAAATAATGGTTGATTTACTTAGATAATTTTTTTTTTTTTTTGTATTTTTAATGAATTTGATGTTTATAATGTTGATAAGTGTACTGGAAGTTGTACAAATACTTTGATATCTATATATGTATGTATGTATATATAGATAAAGTAGAAACGAAGCATCTTTACTCAGATATGTTAACACGCCAACACATTTTGTTACCCTTACGGCTTTAGTTTTAAGAAACTGATGATAAGTCTTAACATTGAATTAATAGAGCAAGGTGCTCGTAAATAAATACTTTTCACTGACTTTTATTTATAAAATCAAATTTTTTTGGCAAATGAGTTACCCAAACCAACATATCGCTTTCTTAACAAAATTAAAAATTGGGTTTGTTTTTATATGTTCTTAAAAAAAATATTTAAACATGTACTTATTATTTTGACCATAAGAATACAATTTTTGGGTCAACAAATACGAAATTCTGATTAAAATTAAAAATTTTATCAGTCATATTAATATTATGTTGGGTCACCCAATAAGAGTTCACGATTCAAATTTACATTTATTACAGGAACATGATAACGGAGTTCTTGTGTTCTTGTGGATGGTATGGATCTCAACGACAATAGGTTTCAGCAGGATTGCACCACCTGCCACATCGCGCACGGAACAATCGATTTATTGGTGCAGCGATTTCCAGACCGAATTATCTCCCGAAAATCCGTGCGTCTAAATAGTTCCTGAGCTCAAGGTCTAAATCCAATGCGTCATTGGTAGGCTAGAACCATATCTTTGACAAAATATCATCCAAAATTACATGAAATGATCAAGGGCCAGTGTTCAGAGCCGCGGGGGCCATATGCCGGATATTTTATTACATCCATAATCGGAACATGTCTACATTGTAATGCAATAAAAATATTATCACTTGTTCAAAAAAAGAGTTTTATTTATAAATTAAATCGCGCACCCTTTATAATGGTGCGAAGTTTGTATCCTTGATTGAATTCAATAAAAGCAACAGGTTTTCATCTTTGATATGATGTAGCTCTCGATTTTATCTTTGATAGGATACTGATAAAAACAGGGGATTTGTATTTTTGAGAATTATAAGATATTTATTGTGAAACACTTTAAACATTGACCTTTTAAAATTAAATTTTAAAGTTCTACGGGCTACAATAACAATTTACTATCAACGTCCGCGAAACTTTATCTGTTCGTGCGCGCAGCTATTTGAAGCTTGGTCATCTTACTTCATTGTTCTCATGGCTATAAGTGTAAATATTTAAACAATGTGAAATTTTGTGCTGTCCATCTACTATTTGGAAGAGATTGTGATGGATTCGCATAATACAGCTAAGAGCCGATATTTTTTTTAGTTATTTCATACTATTATTTGTGGAACTTTAATATAAGATCGATTTATAAAAAAATTCTTAAGTAATTTTCATGTTTGTAAGATATTCTTTTATACTTTCGCCCCTTGTCTGGCAATGCTTATTATTGTATTATTGTGCAGTTCATAAAATATCTTTACGATCAAATGCTAAAGCAAGATTTTCATAATTTGAATTAAAACCTTGAATATCAGAAAAATGACTACCTATTTAAAACAAAGATTATCGTACTTTAACGTCAATGAAAGAAAAATGGCCTGATTGCCTATTACCCATCATAGGAAGTTGTCAAAAAAGGATAGAAATAAGCACTTTCTATCATTCCAAGAATATTAGTTAGTTTATTGGTTTATTAATTTAAACAAATCAAAATGGTGAATGGTGAAGAAAAGCAATGAAATAAAATGAATATTTTACAATTTTAAAATTCACAATTGTCCAGTTACCTCTTTTCAATAAGCATTTAAAAAAATTAATTTGAAGTCCTTGCTGCTACCGATTGAGTTGAATATTCATCTGGAGTATTTGTAATTTCAATAAATATTATAGGCTTTTCAAAAATATATTTAATCATATTCTAGCTCTTCGACACAAAAAATTTAATATAGGAAAAAATCTAGCCAGTTAAAAAATTTATGATACTTTTACACCGACTTGATAATCTTTGTCATATTACTTTTTATCCATCCATGGTTGAAACCCCTCATTGCACATCATTTGGAATAAATCAGACCTGAATATTGGTGGTGTTACTTTTTTTAAAGGAGTAATAAAAATTTTTGAAGGCAATTCGTTATGTACTCGTACAATTCTTAATTTTAACTCCAAAATACCACATACAGTTAAGTGTATAGCCGACAACTTTGTCTACGTATTTTTTTATTTTAATATTCCTCTAGTTAAATATGCAGTGTAATATTGGGATCTTGGATGAAATATGTGCTTGGTTTTTATTTTTTTAAACATAAGAGAATTCAAAACGATATTTTTTATGTGTTTACAGAAATCGATAAGTTGCATAAAAAGTTATCAAAATCTGTAAATATTTCAGAAATTTCCTAATTAGTCCATTATTTCAATAAATTCAGTTTTAAGGAGACAGTCTGAAAAAAAAAAATACAAAAAGTGGATCCGTCCACACCATTTGCAATTGGGTTTCACAAAACATCAATTATTAATTGTGTTTCAAAAACCATTAATTCTTTTTTAGAAATGATCAATTGTATTTCAGAAAACATCAACTGATTTTCAGGAATGATGAAATGTATTTCAGAAAAATTAAGTTGCACGATGCTGCCTGGTTTTTGTCTGTTTGTTTTTATATTATAGCTGACTAACAAATGAAGTCCTATTCTTCTTCTTCCTATGAAGAATCCTTCCTTGTTAGTTTATTTTCCAGTGCATAAAAAGCAAGTCCAAGTGTTGATTAACATATTCTGTGACTTCAAATCACTATTTGAAACAAATTTTACGTATTTTATTGATATTTTCTAAAACTCAATTGATGTTTTCTGAAACACATTTGATCAATTCTGAAAATAAAAAAAAATTTTTTTTTTGGAAAATTTTAAAGTATTCTCAGCTGAGAAAAATGATAAAACTGGCGGATCCTCAAATTTCAAAATGTAATCTCTAAAATTAATAATCGTATTAAAATAAAATGTATATCTTCGGCTAGGTTTTTAAAACATCTTTCCAATGTATATATAACAACTAACTCTTTGCTGGCCAATTTAAGTTTTTCCATATTTGATAACAACTTCTTTTAATCTAATTTCTCGAGCAGAAAACTGCAGTTTACCTAAAATAAGAATTGGAGGTTAATATGTTTTAAATTAGTTAAATCAAATTCATTCGGTGGTTTAAATATTGTGCGAATTCCTTCGGTTATCGAATGGTATTCAGAAATACTGATATAAGGACCGCAAAATAAAATAAAAATTAAATGAGAACAACAAAAAACTATCTTCTTCGACGGGTTGTAGAAAATTACTTATTTTGTATACTTGTATTTGATTTTTGTTTATTTATTTAAAACTCAAAAAAAAAAAAAATAATACTAAACAGGTTAGTTTAAAATAATGTTTTTTCAATACGAATATATTGTATGTTACTAATATTAATATAACAAAAATTTATAGCTAAAATAAAGAATTTACAAGACAATCAAAAAAATTATATTAACTTCATATTTTTATAAATATTAAAATTACTTTCGTTAGAAAATAACACGTCATTTGCAAAGTCATTTCATTTCTGTTAATGTAATTTTTTTATGTACTGTTATTTTCTCGGAACTCTTGTAATCAGTCCTGTTGAAAATATTTTTGACTGATCTTGAAGTTACATCAGCTCCTTCTAATTTAAATTTTTGGGCGCACTAATATTTTGTGATTTTCTAGATTTTGTTTGCCTTTAAAACATTTTATAATACTTCTCACTTAGGGTATTCACAAGGGTGTCCTAACTGTTATATGCGTCGCATGTGCTAAAGTTTTACAACAGTTGTATAATTGTAATTGATATGTTCCATACAAAAACATTATACGACAATACAACGCTAGCAGGTATGTTTTTGCGGTGTACTATGTGAGCAGCTGTTCTTTGTTTACTATTTAATCAGCTTTTGTAGTTTATTCCAAATATTTTTTGTACATTTCTTGTATCTATTGTGGCAAAAATGATAGAAATAAATAAAAAAAAAAATGGAAGGAAATAACATTCCGGTAAGTTTTTGTGTAAAAGAACAATTACTTAGCTTTTGTTCGAATTTTTTTAAGTTTGTAGTATATGAGTATACAACAGGTTGTTCACATATGTATGTATGTACTATTTGCCGTCTTGTATTTCTTTACAACATACAACTTTAGTACACCTTATGAATTCCCTAACTATTAAGGTATTCACAAGGGTATCCTAACAGTTGTATGTGTCGTATGCGCTAAAATTATACAACAGTTGTATAATTGTTGTTGATATTTTCCATGCAAAAAAATTGTACGACAATACAACGTTAGCAGGTATTTTTTGCGGTGTACTTTGTGTTCAGCTGTTCTTTGTTTACTATTTAATCACCTTTTGTTGTTTATTCCAAATATTTTTTGTACGTTTCATGAAAAAATGGTAGAAATAAAAAAAAAATTAAGAAAATAATTATATCCAGGTAAATTTTTGGGTAAAAGGACAATTATTTTGCTTTTATTTGATTTTTTTTAGTAGTATATGATTATACGACAGGTTGTTCACATATGTACTAGGTATTTGACGTCTTGCATTTCTTTACAACATACAACTTTAGTACACCTTATGAATTCCCTATATGTATCGGCTTCTATTTGTAATTTTTTCATTTTTTCCTTTAGAATTAAGGATTTTTCTCTCAGAAGTTGCAGTTTCCGAGATCTTGCGTCTCATTTCAGATTTTAATTTAAATACATTTGTCCATAATCGTGATACTATTTCGAAGTAAACATAGTGTAAGAATACCGTTATTTAGAAGCAGATGCAAATTTGCTTTTTAAATTAGTATGCATTTTTATTCTCTTGCGCCAATACTTTTTTCCTTTACATTTTGTAATTTTTCGTGCAAATGTATTGTTTTACATTGGAATTTTAACTATAATAAACAACTTACGTATTAAATAGCAAATACACTTTTTTTCATCTCAAAATCTTCTAAAGCTACGAGCGTTTTTGTCTACAATTTCACGAAAAATTATGCAAATGCATTTAGAACATTTAGAGATGTTACAAATTTTTAATTTAGAGTACTTGGTAAGCCTGATGACCATCACCAAACTTTTAACATATATGTTAATCTAAGAAAATAAGAGACTTGTGCTACTGAAATGATTTTCTCAAATGGCAATTAAGAAAATTTCGAAGAGTATTCAATGACAAAATAGTAAGTATTTATTTAATAAAGATTCTATAAATAAACTGTGTACATTAGGCCTAAAACTTTGCAACATTTTTGCATATTTTAAAATGGCCCTAGTATAGTCAAACGGGTAATTAAATATTATGAAGGAATATGATATTAATTTTTCGCGGTTGTTCACCCACGAAACGCGATTTTGTTTGGAATAGGTTTTTGTTTTATTATTTTTTATATAGCGAAAGAATGTAACGGTTTTCTATTTTATCGATTCCTCTACCTGTTAAAAATTCGGATATAAAATTCAAAATGGTTTCAAAATTCTGACAGGTTTTAGAAAATGGGTTTCAAGGGTGAGGTTTTATTTCACGTGGAGCTATGGCCGTAATTTGATTATAGTTCTAATGTACATACACAATTCATACATAAAAAATTCCAAAATTCATGCACCATTATGCTCTTTCTGCACAAATATACATATAAGCTTTTGCATAATTGATGCCAAACGTAATGTTAGTTATAAAAACAATTTAATTTATTTGTATTAGATTGTCCATATGAAGAAAATCGTTTTATAATAAATTAATTTTAGGCATAAAAATCTTGAATTTTAAATTGTTGCTAATATAATATATACAGAAAAATAAAAAGAATGAATTGTAAATTAAAATTTTATTAAGTACAATGTTTTTAACTGGATATGATAATTTATGATACTGTTCGTGAATTCCTCTAATGACAATTTTATTTACCGCGAAGGCTGTGTGATTAATCAACCAAATATAACCAGAGGTTATTAGAAAAACAAATTTAAGTGTTATCAAATTTTACATCAATATCAAAACGGTACAAATTTCTAAATTAGAATCGATGAATCGAATATTAGAAGCTGTCATTAAAGCAAAAGGAAAACAAATAAAATATTAAAATATTTTAATTTAGAAGCTTGAATATGAAAAATGTAAGTGTACACTTTCCTTTCACTCTCACTGTAAATATATTGATTATCTAAAACTTGACTAACAAAAATTTGCTATGAAACTTGATGCATAATTAGTCTATTTGAAATCACACAGTCCCCGTTCACCATTACAAATTTAGCATTATACTAAAATTTTTACTAGTTAATTAAAAAGCGTTGGTGTTATCATATTTACTATTTTAAATACAAGTTGCATTCTACAGTTTGTTTAAAATTATTTTTTATTTTTTAAGCACTGGCACTGATTGAAGTGTTGACACGTTATCTTACCGTGTAATGAGTGGCAAAATTTTTTTGTTATAGCCCAATCTTCTTTTAAAGACAAATTGAACATTGAATAATCAGCATCGCCTGTAACCTCTTTGACTATATTTAAAAACTTTGGCAAACAATTCATTAAAGCATCGCCGCTTAGAGAAGAATAAGTTTCCAAAAGAACTAAACCTTTGCATCTATAAACAAACAAAAGAAAATCATAGACTTAAGGAGTTTTCTATACAGAAAAGATTAGTGAAATATTGACAAGTATCACCTACTGATCACCGAGAGGATTGAAATTCGACATGGCGTTGATGAATTACTTAATCATATATGTTTTCCATAACGTCAGGTAAATGTTTTCAAACCGAAAATAAAACTAAAACATTAAAATTTTTCAGTAATTACTAACAATTTGACAATTAACGAATAATAACTACAAATCCATCTCGTATGAACATTGAACGCTCAGTGACACTTATCAGAGGTTTTACTGTAAATTTATAAGCCTTATGAAAAAAAAAATTACATTTACCTAGGATGAGTGGGTTCTTTATAAATATCCAATTGGAAATATTGATTATTGACTAAGAAACAGCGACGTTTCTTATAGACTGTAAAGTGAGCATCATCACGCTGAGCCAAAAGATTAATGTAATCACGCTGCGTTAGCTGAGTCTTTACTTCAATACGTGACTGCCCATGTACATTGGGACGGCGAATGGTGTGTATATAACTGTAGTGGTTATTTTGACCACGTTTACGCAGACGTGCTTGAACTTTAGGTCCCGAGGATTGCAAGTAATGGTGTTCAACCTCGAAGTCTTGGAACGGTGGGAATTCAGAATCTGGTGGAAGTGAAGCAACTGTAAAGTAAAATCAAAGTTAATTGTAAAGATCCGATTCGAATATCGAACTACAAGATGCACTTACCCAAAAATTTTAATTTTCTTGATGTGGACAACAAACGATCACCGACATCGATGCCTATTTTTTGGCAAACAGATTCAATCATTCGATTCATTTTCGTCTCAAAATTTGTAGAATTGTCAAACACATCAAAATATGGATGACCCACCCAAGCTGCAGCAGATTTGTAATCAAGTTCACGTGCCAAATCGACGTCTTCGGAACGACAAGCATGGTCCTAAAATATACAAATTATTTCAATATCAATAAAAATAAAACCCAATCATATTTGGTTAAAGCGAAAAGCCAAAACAAACACTAAAGATAGCAATACAAATGCCAGAATTTAAAATAGAATAGAATTCTTTGTCATTATTACCTCAAAATACTTTTTAGTCTCTTTCAAATATTTTTTTAATCTCTTTGAAAAATAAATAATAATTAAGATTTATTTGAAGGAAAAATTAAAACTTATAATTATCTTATAATTTTGTGAATATTATTAGATAGCAATACTAGCAATAAAATATATAGTGGATATGATGTGACAGGTTAAAACTGTTTGAGAAACAAAAAGACGAAAGTATCAAATTTCGCTAGTCTACCTCCGACGATATTGCTGGCTGAATTAACATATTTGCATTATCTTTAATATTTTAAATTTTTATGAAAATAAATTTAAAGCCATAATAACAACAATCACCTGACGGTGGCTGTGTGCAGACTTTGTCAAAAAAAATATAAAAGTGTTTGCCTCGTTAATTACAAAAAAAAATTCTTTTGTGCCATTACGGTTTTGGTTTAGTTTAAGTATCATTTGTTTTGTGTTAGTATGACTACAACATAACGCAACACACTTACCTCGGTTGAATAAAAATCTTCTGCACCATTCGCAGCAGATACCAAATGCAATATTTGATTATAACGATTATCACGCATTTCAATAGGATTCCATTTATTAGAAGCCATCATTTTCTCCCACTTCTCCTTCGAGATATCTTAGAAAAAAAAATATATAAAATTAGTTACAAAAAATATCAAATTTGTGTATCGAAATCAGTTCAGGTAAAGGTCTTTTAGCAGTATCGGCAAAGGTACAATTTGTAGCCATATGACCGATATAAGATAAGTTCAAAGAATTTCGATAGTCTTAGAGACAGTTTTTACATATCGATCGACTTTAATTATAAGTTAAAATAGCTAAAGCAAGTTATAGTGTTTTTGGGTTGTGGTATATTGTATTATGTTTGCTATTTGCCACTAAAACTTTAGTTAGAATTTTCTATATACAGTTTGTCAAGAAATTCTTTGCACAATAAAAATTTTGAAAATGTTATTTTCATTTAAAAATTTAAGCAACAAATTCTTTATATATTTGTTTTTTTTTTTAACACATTCTGTTACTGCACTTGTTCAGGACTATACGACGCCAACATATTAAAAAGACACACACTTTACAACAAAAACAACAAACAAGTAAGAAAATTATAGTCGGTCTAGACCGACTATATGATACCCTATACCATGCGTTTAGAGACCCTATCTCTCAGGCCCAACTAACTGGATATAAAAAATAAGCATATACCAAATTTGAGTGGGATTTTTATTAATTTGTTTGGCTGCAGATATGAAGAAGTTCATATCGGATGCTATACCTATATGGGGACTAGGCCCAAAAATGGACCGATCCTGACCATGTTTGGTAAAGTCTCTTGTATTTTGCAAAAATATATACAAACAAAATTTGAGAAGAATCAGTGCAATATTTTTGTTTTTTGATAGATTTAAGGGAATATCGGAAAGCAGCTCTATATGGGGCCTATGACTAAGAGTTGTCCCATACGGATCATTTTTGGACTACTGATTAATGGATGTAATAAACACATGCAAACCCAATTTAACTAAGATTTATATGATAATTTGGATCTTATGGTAATTTTAGTCGATTTCATAGGGGTCATTTGTATGGAGGCTAGGTCTGAACATGGACCGATTCTCACCAATTTCAATAGCGTTCATCCTATGGCCGATAAAAGCTTATATACCAAATTTCATCAAAATATATTCATATTTGCGACAAGCTTTACATGGACACACAGACGGACGGACGGACGAACATCGTTAAATCGAATCAGATAGTGATTCTGATTCCATCGGTATAATAAAAGATGGGTCTAGGTCAAATATTTTTCGTAGTTACAAACAGCAGCACAGTCATTATACCCAAACCACATAGTGGTATAGGGTATAAAAACTCTGCATAATGAGTGAAGACAACAAGAAATGAGTTAATTTTCCGCGAATTTGGTGCATTTGGGTTTTTTCATGAATGCTACTGCATGTGAAAGACGTTGCATAGCGTTTATGTATAAAATAATTGTCCTACGTATAACAAGTAACCGCATATTTAAATAAAACAAGTAAGAAAATTATAGTCGGTCTAGACCGACTATACGATACCCTATACCATGCGTTTAGAAACCCTATCTCTTAGGCCCAACTAACTGGACATAGAAAATAAGCAAAAACCAAATTTGAGTGGGATTTTTATTAATTTTTTTGGCTGCAGATATGAAAAAGTTCATATCGGATGCTATATCTATATGGGGACTAGGTCCAAAAATGGACCGATCCTGATCATGTTTGGAAAAGTCTCTTGTATTTTGCAAAAATATATACAAACCAAATCTGAGAAGAATCAGTGCAATATTTTTGTTTTTTAATAGATTTAAATGAAGATCGGGAAGCAGCCCTATATGGGGGCAAAGGGATCATTTTTGGATTACTCATTAATGGACGTAATAAACGCATACAAAACCCAATTTGAGTAAGATCTATATGACAATTTGGATCTTATGGCAATTTATGTCGATTTCATAGGGGTAATTTGTATGGGGGCTAGGTCTGAACATGGACCGATTCTCACCAATTTCATCAAAATATATTCATAGTTGCGACCTGCAGTTTCATTACAAGGTTTACATGAACACACAGACGGACGGACGGACGGACGGACATTGTTAAATCAACTCAAAAAGTGATTCTGATTCGATCGGTATAATTAAAGATGGGTCTAGGTCAAATATTTTTGGTTGTTACAAACAGCAGCACAAAGTCATTATACCCAAACCACATAGTGGTATAGGGTATAAAAATGCCGGGAAAACAAGTTTGCCAAAATATTATTGGTGTATTTCAATTATTATGAAGGCAGATCAGCCAGGGAAATTACTTTTAAAATAAGGACTGAAAAAGAAGAAAGACTCGAATTGAAAGCTTCGACGCCCTTTCAGAATCCATATCTAGAATCGTAGAGAGTTGCCTGAATAATGAGCCAAATCACCGCATTCGTTATCGAAATTTTTCGATCGAAATCATTTTTTTATTTCCCAAAATATAATGCTACTGCATGTGAAAGACGTTGCATAGCGTTTATGTATAAAATAATTGTCCTACGTATAACAAGTAACCGCATATTTAAATAAAACAAGTAAGAAAATTATAGTCGGTCTAGACCGACTATACGATACCCTATACCATGCGTTTAGAAACCCTATCTCTTAGGCCCAACTAACTGGACATAGAAAATAAGCAAAAACCAAATTTGAGTGGGATTTTTATTAATTTTTTTGGCTGCAGATATGAAAAAGTTCATATCGGATGCTATATCTATATGGGGACTAGGTCCAAAAATGGACCGATCCTGATCATGTTTGGAAAAGTCTCTTGTATTTTGCAAAAATATATACAAACCAAATCTGAGAAGAATCAGTGCAATATTTTTGTTTTTTAATAGATTTAAATGAAGATCGGGAAGCAGCCCTATATGGGGGCAAAGGGATCATTTTTGGATTACTCATTAATGGACGTAATAAACGCATACAAAACCCAATTTGAGTAAGATCTATATGACAATTTGGATCTTATGGCAATTTATGTCGATTTCATAGGGGTAATTTGTATGGGGGCTAGGTCTGAACATGGACCGATTCTCACCAATTTCATCAAAATATATTCATAGTTGCGACCTGCAGTTTCATTACAAGGTTTACATGAACACACAGACGGACGGACGGACGGACGGACATTGTTAAATCAACTCAAAAAGTGATTCTGATTCGATCGGTATAATTAAAGATGGGTCTAGGTCAAATATTTTTGGTTGTTACAAACAGCAGCACAAAGTCATTATACCCAAACCACATAGTGGTATAGGGTATAAAAATGCCGGGAAAACAAGTTTGCCAAAATATTATTGGTGTATTTCAATTATTATGAAGGCAGATCAGCCAGGGAAATCACTTTTAAAATAAGGACTGAAAAAGAAGAAAGACTCGAATTGAAAGCTTCGACGCCCTTTCAGAATCCATATCTAGAATCGTAGAGAGTTGCCTGAATAATGAGCCAAATCACCGCATTCGTTATCGAAATTTTTCGATCGAAATCATTTTTTTATTTCCCAAAATAAAATGCTAAGAATAATTTTTCTTTTTCACAGTTGAAGAATTATGGCCTCTGATTAAGAAGTAAAGCAAATCGTGGTCGAGCGTTTGTCTGTCTTCTTCCAAAATAAGAAATTTCGATTGATTTTATTCGATATCGAATGCGGTGATTTGGCCCCTGGTGATTTTAATACTCACAATTCTTCTTGGCTTCACCATTCGAGTCAAACAAATTCAGAAGGCCGTTACGTTGACCTTTTCGCGGAACATAACCACCTAGCACAACTAGTGCATTGAAGGGAAACGACAAAATATTCGACGTTTTTCTCACTTCACATTCTGACAAGTTGAAGTGAAAATATTTGCACATCTCTTCAAGCTATGAAGCGCTCAGATTTGATGTGTAATGATCTATACGAGCAGGGGGGTAAAAATATATTTCACAATTCAATTACAAAAACAGCGTATGATCTAAGACGTAAAACAAAATCAGAGTGACTTATGTATGATTGTATTGGTGAAAAAATTATGATATGTAATAACCTTTTTATCGCTGTTTTCTACATTATATATTTTCACTTTTTATAAACATTTATAATTAGTTTCCTCAATCATTTAAAAGTATTCTTAACGTTATAATTTATTCCATATAAATAACACAATTATCACTGCATTTAATATTAATGCCAATCAAACATAAATAAAAATAAAAAATAAACGAATGACAGTAAAAAGGAAGTCTTTGGAGATAAAATGAAGGCAAAATTCATTGGGAAGTGTTTGGAGACAAAATGAAGGCATGATTTCATAAGAAGTGTGTGGAGATTAAATTAGCGTTATAAAAACGTTTTGTTCTCAAACAGGGACCTAATTTCGGTATTCCATATAGAATGTTGCTATTTTATTAAACATATCTTTTTATAAACATTTATAATTAATTTTCTCAATTAAAAATTAAAAATAAAAAATGAAAAATAAAACATATGAAAAATGAAAAACGAAAAATTTAAAATTAATCAGTTGAAATAATAAATATTTTTATATTAGCAGAGCCCCTGCAGTTGTTTGCTATAAGTGATACACAAATGACGCTTTCTGTGATTTAAAAAAAAATGCTATAAAAAAAATCTTTAATTACTAGATGTTTACACATTTCCCCTGTGATCGGACTCACATGATTTTTCTATTTACGAAAAGCCTCGTTATGCTGAGCTTAAAGGGCACTAAACACTTGTCAAATTCACCATCAAGCATTATGGTGGTATTAGTGAAATTTTGAAATTGGTTTGTATGTGTGACACCAACAATGCTTGATCGAAAATCAAAAAATTTAGATTTTGTCGGAGTCACACACACAAACCAATTTTCGCTAATACCACAATAATGCGTGATTTGAATTTGAACTTGGGAGCTTTGTTTCTTAGATAAAAATGTTGATGATGCTGCGAAAATGGTGGAAAAAATAATAGTCCTTGGTATGCGATTATTCATTCCATCAAAGCACATTTCGGCTAAACCTAATCAAAAATCTTGATTTAACCAGACTTGCAGATATGCAGTCAGATCCAGAGAGGAAGCATTCAGACATTGGCGTGAAAATAAAAATTCCTTCACTGAACTGCTACGCAAACAGGCGAGAACTGAATGCACATTCAAAACACTAAGGCGCGAAAAGTTTCTTTACGTTCAGCGTCTTCGTGCTGAAGTGCTTTCTGCTCCTCAGGGCAGTAAGAGCTTATGATCATTTATTAAAAGAGTAAAGAATAATGCCAGTTCTACCATCTTGTCAGCTACCTAGAGGCCAACTCACTTATTAATGATCGAAGTATGGCGGCTTTCGTATAAATTTTGAAAAACTACGTGTTGTTATTGATGGGGCCTCATTCAATGGGTTTCAGCTTAGTTCAAGGGTACCCCAAGGTTCTGTTCTTTCTCTCTCCCTTTTCCTAATCTTTCGGAATGACCTTCTTGTTCAAACTGTCAATTCCATATACTCTTTCGCAGACGACAGCAACATTTGTCATTCATTTTCCTTCAATTGTAGGCCAAGCCTTTTGGAGGTTGGGGGCAAAAGGCGGACAATGAATGACACACTCAATCAAGGGTAAAGCGAAAAGGGTTGATTTGCACAGAAGACTCAATGTTGGTTGTTGACCCATAGGGCCATGGATACAACAATGTCATTGTATATATGGGTGGTATAGATATTGAGGAATCGGATATTCTTCACCTTCTGGGCATGAGAATTCAATGTGATGTTCATTGGAACGAGTGTCGAAAGAAGTTTCAAGTGCTTTTGTTTTCTAAAACGGTGCACAAATTACTTCCCTTATTCAGATCACCTTAAAATCTATACCACTTACATCCGACCGAAAATGGATTACAAACTCGCATATATGGGCAGGAGCTTCAAAGTATATTTTGGAACTACTGGACCGTGCGCAAAGGAGGGCTTTGATGCTCATTAATGACAGTAGGGTATCCAACTCTATTAACTCGTTGGAACATCGTCGGAATATGGGTTGTGTAGCACTGTTCTATAGGTACCACCATGGGAAATGTTCTTCTAAGATTAGCGAACGCATTCCAAGTGCCCGAGTTTCAGTTCCCTCTACCCGTTTTTAGTCTATAGTCCAGTTGACCGCACATGCATTACAGAGAAAATTGGTTTATCAGTCGAACAAGCCGTATGTGGAATAAACTCCCAGCACATATCTTTCCTGACAGTTACAATATAATACAATAAAAGCAAAATATCCACAAACACTACTCCCTCTTTCCTCCTTCCCATAACCTACTTTCCTGAGATCAACACAATGCATTAAATCTGTAGGGGCCATCGCCTGAGTGTTGGTCAATAAATAAAAAATAAAAGTGACACGGCGTGTTGAAAGCAAAATAATTAACGCTATTTACGATAAGCCACAATCCAGCACAAGAGGATTAGCTCTTAAAGTGATTAATGATTATGGGCTGAGTGTTTCACATGAAACCATCCGAAATGTAACAAAAACACAAATATTCCTCACAAATGGCTAGGAAAAACCTGTGCTATCAGTGAGAAATATTTAAAATCGATTTAAATTTGCTACAAAACACATTTCACTTCTTCCAGAGTACTGGAATGACGTTATTTTCTGTGATGAGACGAAAGTGATGCTGTACAATCACGATTGACCCCAAAAAGTTAGACGAAAACCTCTGAACAGCATTAGAAAATAAAAATTTAATTCCTACAATAAAGTTTGGATACCTGTCAGCTATGGTTTGCAAGCAAGGGAGTTGGTAAAATCAGGATTTTGGATAATATTTAAAAAAATGATTTGACCGCTGGTGTTCGACAATTCGGTTTTGTTGGCCCAAAAAATTCGCATCAAAGTTCATATAAAAATTTTATCAAGATTATGATTCCAAACAGATCTTATTTGTGTAGGTTCTGGTTATTATACAACTGTACCAATGTTATTGATACCCCTGCCCAGAGTCCTGATATGATTGTGGGTACATCTAAAGAAAAAAAAATCGTTAAAAGGTCGCCAACAAATAAAAACGAATTGGTTATTTGAATTAGAATTCAATATTTCTTTTAAAGTTTTTCATTTTTTCTTCATGTGCAAATATTTTATTGACAAACTGTACTTATAAACAGAAAATAAAAAAAAAAACTAATCTAATCGAAAATTTCAAAACATAATTTTTTAACTTCATTGAATTATTTTCTATTCATTCAAAATTAATACTAAACATATACATATTTACAAAACGTGCATCATTTCAATTATTTTCTTTCTGAAATTTGAAACCATTGCCATATTTACATACAAATTTTAATGCTACCCATCCTTAGTTTAGAATAAAATATGGCAAATCCACATATTGATAGTAATTTAACCGAGATAGCACAACCGTCCTTTTAAAATAACTTCTTACAAATTAGAGAAAAGCGCTGTTATTTCATTTCTGTGCATATTTGTTTATATTGTTATTGTTTATGCTTTATGTACATAGCTTCGCAGCCAGTTCGAAAGCGTCAGTTGATGAAAGCAGTTCC
Source organism: Cordilura impudica (assembly GCA_963682025.1). Lineage (NCBI taxonomy): Eukaryota > Metazoa > Arthropoda > Insecta > Diptera > Scathophagidae > Cordilura > Cordilura impudica. The sequence continues at coordinate 109,810,433 of OY821521.1, forward strand.
ACGTGCTTTGCGAAAATTAATTTTTCTATAGTGTCCAATGGAAAAAAACATGTAAGTAAATCATTTACATCTAGCTAATTATTTATTTTTTCGTTTAAAAATTAACAAGCGTAACATCGTGGTAAACAACAAATAAATGGAAAGCGTGCGTAATGGTGTATTGCAGCGCAAGTGTAAAGGACACCCGATTCTGGGAAAACTAAAGTTTTAAGAAAAAAAAAAGTTATATTATAAAAACTATTTAGAAACCCATGAAGATTTAAGTTTCGAAATATAAATAGAAGTAAAAAAATAAAAAATTCCGGTGCTATCTGGGTTAAAGCAACACTCAAAAACTAAAACGCTTAAAGCGAGATTAAATTTATTCTCAAATTAACTGATGGGATAATTAATTGAAGCTTAACTAATTCTAAGAAAGAGTTTTGGGATGTGAATTAACTTAGGCTTATCATGATTTAATTAAAAAATTCCGTTTTTAGGGCATCGTTTAACTCGAGGTTAACCGAGCAAGATTGGGGTGTTTAACTGACAATTTTACAAGTCGCGAATCTCTATCTCTAAATCAATGTAATATACTATTGTAATTTGTAACATTTACCACCATACAAAACTGTCGAATGTGTTTTTATGTTAATTTGCTTTTGTCATTATTTTTGAAAATATGCTAATATTCACTTTGAAAAAGTAGCGAAAGTGTCAGATTAACGGTTTGCTGTTGTAAATTTTAAACTAAACATAAAAAATACTCAATTTATTACTTAGTAAAGTGACGAATTTTTTAATTATTTTCATTCTACCATATTCCCTCTTTATGCACAATAGCTATTATTATCTCTATTGACATTATCTACATGAATTTAAAAATTGTTCAAACATTTTTTTTTTTGTTAATTTTAAACCATTATCATTTAGTATACTTTCCAATTTATTTTTATAAAAATATTTAAACCAATCTATGTTGAAATCTCCAGCTATTATAATATCGCAATATTTTCCACATATTTCTTCTAAAAATTCTTGAAACGCTTCACAAAATTCCGCTTTATGACTGCTCGGTGATCTATATACTATTACTATTATAAAAGAAGTTTTTTCACATTTTGACATATATGCACTAATCCAATAATTTGAGTCATTTACATTGTCTTTAATTTTATTTAAATAATGTTATATATGTTTTATTTCAATCTCCTTTTAATCTATTTTCTTAGTCAGGTTTAACGGTTTCAGCAACAACTTCCAGTTGATTAAAGTTGTTTATTAGTCCTTGAATGTTAGTATATATTCGATGTATTTTCTTTGATTGTTAGGTTGTTAAACCTATTCTTCTCTTTCTTACACTAAGTTTATTTTGATATACCGGACATTCCCGGTTATTGGTGGCATGGTTGTCATCAAGTCCCAAGTTAACTCTTCTATTTTCATTTATACAGTTAACACATTTCATTATTATTTCCTTTTTACAATCTTCACTCCTATGTTTTCCATGGCACTTGTAACATATTTCTTAATTTTTGCATTCCGACGATTTATGATTATATCCTTGACATTTAAAACACTGTATTATATTTGTACCATCGAAAACTCTACATCTATCCCATCCAACATTAAGCATCTACCTGCTATGATTTTTGAATACGACTCATTATCAATTTTTATTTTTGCATTATAAAGGGTCCGTCAAATAACTTTTTTTTTTGAAAATGCTATAAAAAAAAACTACTGAATTTTATCTCAAATTTCTTTTTTTATTTGAAAGTACGATCCTTCCGGTTAATAATGGAAAATAATTTCATTCAAATGGCTGCCTCGGCTGGCCATGCAGTAGCCTACACGATCGGTCCAATTTTTAAGCACATTATCGATTGTGCGCAGCTGTATTTCACCAATGGCTTCACGAATATTGTCCTTTAAAGCGTCAATTGTCTCTGGCTTGTTGGCGTAACACTTATCTTTGAAGGCACCCAACAAATAATAGTCCAACGGTGTCAAATCGCAGCTCCGAGGTGGCCAAACGACATCAGCTCTGCGGCTGATAATGCAATCTTCAAAAACAGGGTGCAAAACATCGAGTGTAGCTTCGGCTGTGTGGCACGTAGCGCCGTCCTGTTGAAACCAAATGTTGCCAATATCCTCCTCTTCAATTTTTGTGAACAAAAATTCGTTCAACATGGCCCGATAACGATCGCCATTGACTGTAACGGCCACTCCTTGCTCATTTTCGAAGAAAAATGGCCCAATTATGCCTCTGGACCAAAATCCGCACCAAACAGTGACTCGTTTTGGGTGTATCGGCTTCTCAATGTATGCGTGCGGGTTTTCTATGCCCCAAATGCGACAATTTTGCTTGTTTACATACCCGCCAAGATCAAAATGAGCTTCATCTGAAAAGATGATTTTTTTTTTGGCAAAATCGGCATCTTCTGTAAGTCGATCGCAGGCCCACTTAGCGTTGGCTTCAACTCCTGAACCAATTGGACTTTGTATGGCGTCATACCAAGGTCTTTATGCAAAATTCGTCTCAATGATGCCTCCGAAATGTTCAATTCTTGAGAACGACGGTGAATTGATGTTGATGGCGCTTCACGCACACTTTCTGCCATAGCAGCAATATTCTCGGGTGTACGCACTGTTTTTGGCTTTTCACGCTTTGGTTTATCGATGAGGATGCCAGTTTCTTTCACTTTTTTCACAAGATAACGAACATACGGAGCTGACGGTGCTTCTCTTCTTCCAAAATCCTTACGCAATTTTCGCACACATTCTGCAACATTACCATGATTTTCAAAGTAATGTCGGAATATTTTCCAGCGTTGTTCAAGCGTATACATAACCATATTCGTTCAGCGGAAGGATAAAACTAATTATCTGTCAAATCAGACATGAGCTAAGTGTTACCATTCACGAAATAAGCACTAGTTGGAAGAAAAAACGTTAGATGGCGGACCCTTTATATTGTTCTATTATATCTTTTTGTTTCAAATATTTTTACTAATTCCATTTCACAATTTTTCATTATTTCATTTTGTTTTTTTATTTTTTCTATTAATTCTTCTTCAGGTATTTTAAAATTCATATCAGTTATAATAATTTTCATATCGATCTTTTTTGGAACTTTTATTTCATAATTTTCACTTATTTCATTTTGTATTGCCTCCTTAATTTTATCTCGTTCTTCAATAGTTTCGCTTTGAATAACCAAAGTACCATTTTTTCTATTTTCAACATTTTTTATATTAAAATTAATTGGATCCACTTTTTTGTTTAATACCGCTTTTGTTTTTTCTGCACTTTGCTTTTCTCTAGGTTTTATAATTCAGGGGAAATTTTTTGAAACATCTGGTATCACTATGTTATTTGACACTGTTTTCGCGTATGACATTTTTGTTTTGACGTTTGTTTCTTTGACCGCTCTTTTTATTTCATTACACATTATCATATTATTTTTCTCAATTGCATTATACATATCTTTATTTTTATTTTCCATTTGATTTACATTTCCATATAAGTTTTTACTTCTTGTACATTTTTTTCACAAAGTTTTTGTATATTATCTATTTTCAATTGCTTCCAATAATGATTTTATTTCAACTTCATTCTTTTTTAATGAGTCCTCAAATTCATGTTTGTATTCCAATAATGTTTGCTTGTTTTTATTAACGCTATCTTGAATTTCCCTTAAAACAAGGTCTACATTTTGGATATATTGCATGCAATCATCGCAGATAAATTTTATAAAATATGCGTCATCAATAATCTTTGCCGAGTATTGATCTATACCGGCACATGTTTTTGTAAAGTGATAAACTTTATCGCATACACCATTGCATCTAATACCACTTTCACCCTAATTGCTGATCTGCATTTGCTGCATTCAGCCATATCTCAATACACCAGTTTTGTCTCCAATTAATATTTTTATTTTATTGTTATTTTTTTATTTCTTTATTTTCACTTGTTAATATTGAACATAAAATAAATAAATATAATTTTATATATTAAAATACAAACCTCGAGCTTAAAATAATAATTTTTTTTAAAATTAAAACGCAAAGGTCAAATAAAAATACTCATAATAGGGTAAATAATATTCTTTTTAGAAAAACTAATTAGCATGTCACAACCGTAACAAAAAGTATCCTTTCAGTTAAAATAAAACGGATTCTGTACTCATTATTGTTTTGTAATATGTGTAATATATCAAAAGTAATACATGTATGCAAACATAATATAAGCAAAAATGCTATTTTGCCCAGTTATAACTATATTTAATTAGTGTTACGGTTGTGACACAAAATGTTTCGGTTGTGACATGCCATTTTTTTGTTGCTGTTATTTACACACTATAAATATGGGGTAAAATTTAGTTTCCACACACGCGAAAAAACAACAATCATAACAATGCAAATCAATCACACGATGTATAAATAACACTCATACACAATGGAAGAACACACATTTATTATTGAATTGACTGAATTTCTTAATTCAACAATATAAATGGGATCGTGCAAAAAAGGGTTAAGAAGATCGGTAAGTGTTAAAGGGTGCAGAATAGCAGACGGACGAAGTGAAATTGAAACAGACGGACACTGAGAAATATAGCATCACAAAATTGACGTTTTTTGTACTCAAGGAGTACAGTGGAATCGAATGGGATAAGAAATATGTAGCCATTCAATATAAATATAAGTCAGTAGATAATAAGTTAGCAGACTTAAACAAACCATTATATTATCTTGGGTACTATAACGACGTGAAAGATAGCAAAATTTGCATTCAGTTCTTAAGAAAAAAAGAGGGAAAGTTGCCGCATTATGTTTAACCTTCTAATGATGATTTTGACACTGATGTTGGAATAGAACAGATTAAAGATTATTTGCCTATTCCTAAAAAAGTTCGGGGGAAATTGTATTTCAAAGATAACAAGTTTTTAAATTTTGTATATTCATAACATTGTAATATCAATATTTTAATAGCTATATAGTTACAACTAACTCCAAGGGACCACTAAAATGTTTCATAATAACGAGATTTTCGTTGTAATGGAAATGTTTGTAATAAAACTGAGGCCAATTCATTTGTTTTTTTTTCTTCCTTGAAAGTTTCTCGCTTGTGGGTTACATAAATTCTATGATAAATGCTGAATTTCTATTTATTTCTGTACTATGTCACAACCGTAACGCACATGTCACAACCGTAACGCACATGTCACAACTGTAACAACTTTTTAATATCTTTTTTCTAAGGGAACAATAGAGAAAAATTATTGAATACAACTCAAAATAGTTGAAAATATATCTGTTTTGACAATTACATTTTTTTCATTTCTGTATTTTGCTCAAGGGGGCACAAAACGTGAAATGATATCAAGAGAAAAAATATGTGTCACCAATTGTGTCACAACCGTAACAACAGCAAATTAGTTTTTTGCAATAAGTACAATAGTAAATTGAATAAGTGAAGGTTCCATAATTGTACCTTTAGGTGAGTGCTAAACCCCAACAATTTTTCATAATGTTTTCATAAGACAGGATAGCTGCAATCACCCAGTAAAGGTGTGCTTCGTGTCACAACCGTAACCAGAATTTGCTGTTTTTATTAAAAACTGTGTTTGAAAGTACTTCCAAAACTAAAACAAAATTTAAAAAAAATAAAACATGTTTAATTATTACTTGATCCCATTTTGTGATAATTTTTTAAAACATTTTGCTTACATTTGTTACATAATTTCTTTATTAGAAATAACTATTGGTAATAAGGAGATTTGAACCAAGTGGAGGGAATCAAAGATTCGGCAAAGCCGCATTTAGCACTCTTACTTGTTTAAATGTCAATTTATGTCTCTCAAAAATTGTAAATATATGCAAATTCCCTACTTTATGCAAAAAAATTAACTCAACATTTTAAAAAGCTCTAATAAACAATTTCTATGCTTTAATCAAATTAGCTAATAAAAAACTATATTGAAATGTACACCGAAAAAAATCAACGCGATAAGTATATAACACGATTTAACATGAAAGGTCAAATTTACACATTCACTAGTTTGCCATTGAGGGGACGAAATGATATTTTTGTTTTGAATAATTTTTAGTACATTTAATTTTATCAAAGCTATATTTTTTAATGCATTGTGTTTATAGTGGATTTTTTTATTTAGAATTTTATAATGAACTAATTGGATATTTAACCGTAAAAGTTGGAAATCCATAAAAAGTTGAATTCGCAATCTCCACAGTCCTACAAATATACCTGAAAAGACATGCCTAAAGGAGGATGGGTACGAAAAATAATGTTTGCATTCTTCGATACTATGCTATTTTTATATTTGCTGCAAAAATTTTAAGATATAAACAAGTTACAGCTTGTAATTTGTTTAGTTGCAACTTTTAATAACAAAATATTTTTAATCATAAAACCTGTTAGAGTTGGTTTACACTAGAAAATTCGACTAAAACTTATTCAAGGATTTTTCTCTTTGCTCACGATCACTCACGATATAAGTAAATCAATGAAATTTCGAGACAAGCAAATCATTTATGTACCCCCAATCATTCATGAAAAAATTTAACTACTGGGAATTGTGATTGACGTGATTAAGTTTTAATTTCAATAGTGAATAAATCGTGTTACGCGAACTGTTGGTCGTCTTAAAAAAAAAAAAAAAAGTCGGTGATGATTCTGTAATTGCAGCCAACGAAACCTCACGTGGAGCAGGAATAGATGACTTAATAAACCTATGAAAAAAAAATTAGATATGACAAGATATGGGCATATAAAATTATATGTACAAATTGGTTCAATCCAATTATAACGGTATTCATATTATTTTATTTGAAGTAATATATGAATATAACTGATATTACATAAGATTGGGTATACTTAATTTTTGATATGTATGTATAAAAAAACATTAAGGACCGGTACCTTAGTGTTCTGTATCATACTCCACCGCGTACACATTCATTATAAGAAAGTTCATATACAGTATTTCTCTTTTTTGTGTTTGTTTACTTAGAACATATATGGAGATTTTACACAACCAGAACACAATAAAGTTACCGTATGTTTAGTGTAAGTTTGGGGCCATGTTAGGTCCAAAAAAGTTTTTTTTTTTTTATATTAGTACAATTTTATATACCCATAACACGTACCCAAAAATACATAAAACATGAGATAAGTTTAGTGTATTCTGATTCTGTACTGTTTGTGTGCGCTGAAAAAAATACACAGCCACTCCGATACAGTGTATTTGTCCAAAGTAGCAAACAATAAATATAGAAATATTGTATGTGTATTCTGGAGGTACGATACGTAAAATATACTGTTTTTATTCATTCCCTGTAAGCGGTTAGATAAAAAACAATAATTAAGATAAAACAAGTAAGAAAATTATAGTCGGTCTAGACCATATTTGGTAAAGTCACTTATATTTTGAAAATATATACAAACTAAATTTGAGAAAAATCTGTGCAATATTATTGTTTTTTTGATAGATTTAAGTGAAGATCGGGAAGCAGCTCTATATGGGGCCTATGACTGAGAATTGTCCTATAGAGATTATTTTTGGACTACGGATTAATGGATATAATAAACACATGCAAACCCAATTTAACTGAGATCTATATGATAATTTAGATCTTATGGCAATTTTTGTCGATTTCATAGGTGTCATTTGTATGGGGACTAAGTCTGAACATGGACCGAATTTCACCAATTTCAATAGCATTCATCCTATGGCCGAAAAAGCTTATATACCAAATTTCATCAAAATATATTCATATTTGCGACCTGTGGTTTGATTACAAGGTTTACATTGACACACAGACGGACGGACATTGCTAAATCAACTCAGAAAGTGATTCTGAGTCGATCGGTATAATTAAAGATTTGTCTAGGTCAAATATTTTTGGTAGTTACAAACAGCAGCACAAAGTCATTATACCCAAACCACATAGTGGTATAGGGCATAAAAATATATATGATATGTAGAATATTTACAGGCTTTTTTTTACCATAAACAATAAAATTAAAACTTCTTTCCGATCACATTTTTAAAACTACTAGGGAAATTATCTTAAGGTGCTTATATAGGAAGTTCAAATAAGAGCGCCATATTTAAATCTTGTACCATAGTTTTTAATAAGGTTGGCAGCTTTAAAAATTTATATATGGGTCTGTAAGTATTGCGATTAGTAAATTTGGAACATTACACAAAAGAACAACGAATTATTATTAAAACTCATTGTAAAAAGCGTCGCAATATTTGCTGAAACTGTCAATTCGTCATCGTTCACAAAATTGTTATTATGGCGTTCTACAGTAAGGTTTTAAAAGTGAAAAAAGGCGTATTTTCATAATTTTTTTATTTAAGATATGAATAATGTTGGGTTATTTATTTCATATACACGTTGTAGCATAACATCTGAAGAATCTTTGAAAAAATTTTCAATTACAAATTTATATAAATAAGTCCGTGACAGCGAATCTCCGGAGGCATTGTTGTTTTGCGGTGAACATCATAACTAGTTACTGGATCATGTGAAATAAAAAAATCGAAATGTGTTTAAAAGGTGACATGTTCCCGAGGTAATCACGAAGTTTTTTTTTAAATTTTTTTTTTATTTTTGGCAGCATTTTGAAAAGCACGATTTTTGTATAAAATTTCGGTGAATTTATTGGTTTATATGTAGATTTATATATAGAAATAGTGTGTAAAATTCAAAAGAATCGGACAAGTAGATTTTGAGTTATGATGTTCACGGCCTTCCAACAAATATTCGCGAGAAAATCGATTTAAAGTTTTTTAAAAACTGGTTTATGTATATACGATATACCGTATGAGGCCGGTCGGTTGAAATGCTGTATCTTCGTTAGCTTTGCTTCAATTTTATTGAAATTTTGACACACACTATCGACATGTTGTGCATTCAGTAAAAAGAATGCAAAAAGGTTTTGAAACCTTACCCCCCCCCCCCCCTTAGTCGACTCAGCACATGTTTCTGAGTCGATCCATATATCGGGCTAGGTCCAACAATTTTGGTTGCAGGGTATAAACACAATTTATTTATTTAATCAGTCAAATTCCAAAATTGGATATATTGATTGGATAGATTTCAAGGTTGTGAAATAAATTATAATACTAGATTTTAATAATAATAATAAAATTGAATATAAACTATGGAATTCATTAAAAACAAATTCTGAAACTATTTACAATTCATTTTTCTTTACGTGGAATATTAACAATTGCATAAATTAAAACTATAAAACTGGGTATAAAACACGAAAGTGTAATACTTAAATAAAATTTTAATCCAAATCTCTGTTTTTCAAAGTATATAGCCAGATTTTTTGAAGTTACTTACAGAAATATAAACAGACTTTAAGTTAATGGGCAGCTTATTCTAGATTCTTGTTACACGATTTCGGAAAGATAATTCATAGATGGTACTGGATACCGAATCTATGTGGACTTGAGTCCTTCGGGATTAAGGAAGAAAATTGAATTTGTAAATTATCTCTATGTAAATTCCATAAATTCGTTCACATTTAGAGTAGCAGTTGATTTCTTTTTAATGACACTTGAAAGTCATTTTGAACTGATGATTTTAAGATATTCGCGAAAAAAAAATGCCTAATGAAAACTCTAAAAATAAATAAAAAAATATTTGCCTTATGTTTTACGTGTGTCGCAGTCAAAGTGATTTTGCCACTACCATTCCCCAAAATTAAAAAAAAAAACCAAAGTATGCATTAATGATGTTAAATTGCACAGTCCGACATTTCTTGGACTATATTTTTCTAAAGGTGAACTTTTAACTTCTCCATAGCAAAATATATTTCCAGGCCTAGCGACTAAAGAATACTTTCTAAAAGCTTCTGGAAACTTTAATACATCTTGCATATTAGTATAATTTTAAATAAAGCAATATATGTAATTCGTTTTTTTACGAAATAGTTATATACAGCTCTTGTTAGACCTATCTTGTAATATGCATCGATAATATTGATTCTGTACAGAATAAGGCTTGCGTACGATAAAATTAGTGTATGAATAACTTGAAATAACTTTTGAACTAAATGACAAAAAATACTGCAAAATACGTTGTATGAACAGAAATCATATTTATGTTTACATTTAATAAATAAAATATCATACATTAATGATTTTTATTAAAAATTTTAATTTTTTCTAGAATACCTCCTATTAAACTTTTAATAGTACCTTCACTTTCTTGAAATAGTTGAAGTCATCAAGAATATAAGTCTCATCGTCCATAACGCAGCAATCAAATTTCTTAAAGAATTCTTTGTAAAGTACATGTTTTGGCTCTGTTTGCAGCACTATTCCTTTTGGAATTTCTGTCGGGAACGTTCTGCACTTTGTATGACTTTATCCTTCCATCCTTTTAACTTTTCTGACCAAAGTCTTAGAGCATTATACTAGTTTAGCTACTTTTCTACCCTATATATTGGGAGTTTTCTTTAGAAGAGTGACTATAATCTTGACAGTATTTGGGTTATTAAAAACTTGTTTACCTCTGCCTTTTTTCCTATCAATAGTTAAATGCAAAGCATAGTTTTTAATGATACGCGAAACGGTATTTATCGAAACTTTGGATTTTCAAAGCAATTGTTTTGAAAGTCCAATTTGAATTTTCTTTAATCAATATAATAAAAAAAAACTAGCCAATTAGAATCTGCAGACAAGCCACTCGGCTTCGCGGAACTAGGCTTAAAAAAATAATTTTTTAACGCATTTTTATTTCAGAACTCATTTAAAGCCAAAAAGAACACAGTAATTTACAAACTTAACTTGATGTGGGGATTTGTACACATTTTGCAAAGGCAACGTGATTTAAAAAAAAAAATATTTTTAATTTTAAAAATTTTACAAGCACTAATTTTATCGTACACAAGCCTTATGTTATGGTTTTGTTATTTTACCTACGCGGTTTAGGTTGGATAGACTACGGCTTATTGGAATACCAACTCTGGAGAGTAAGAAATTAATGGTGGATATTGCCTTTGTTTCCAATATTGCAAACAGAGATGTCAATTCAGAATCCCTGTTATTAGACTTAAATTTTAACGCACCTTGTAGATTTACAATTAAATTTACATTTTAAACCGTTTTATTTTGACTATTTTAGGATTAATTATTCTAATTCTTATTTTTTCTGCAGAATTCGTCATGAGTATAATGTGTTACACAATTCGTTAATTTTAATTGTAGATCAATGAAAGTAAAGCGCGATATACAGTGGAGATCATTCAATTAGAATCGATAATTTCGAATTAACATTTGGTATCATATCTCGATCCAAAATACACCATCATGGCCATAAAGCAAGGAGGGGGAAATTTGTGGGCTGTAGTGCGTTTTGTTGGTAAATCAGTAGTATTATATATCGTATAGATTGTCGAATAGATCAACTTTTTCGTTTGAAAATATGTCACTTAAGCAGGATAACGATCGGAAACGTACTTCCCGAATTATGAAGCAATGGTTTAGGGATATGAATACCAAAGTTTTGCCCTTGCAGTTTGTCATTCCGTTTGTAAAGTACATATATTGTTGATCCTTATAACAACTCGAATCGATATAGCGATGTTCGTCTGTCCGTCTGTCTATCTTACTGTTGAAATCACGCTTATTCACAAAATAAACCATTTACTTTGGTAAAATTAGCATAATATTGTTTGTCGTTATATCGAGTTGGTTGATATTTAAAATAGGGTAAATCGCGCCAAGATATGGCCTAAAATATGGAGTGATCTCCAAAAAATTCTAATAATTTGTGTGTTTGTTGTAATAATTTTTTAGTATTAAGTTTATCAAATTGTTTACTTTTCAAATATTTTGTTTATATTTATAGAGCAATAAGTTCAGATATTAATGTAAACATAAAACCAGGTGGAACGTATCGTAGATTCGGCATAGTCACATTTAACAATCTTATTTTTTGTTTAAAAATAAATTTAAAATACCTATTATTTCAGGAAAGCAAACACCATTAAAATCTAACGACAGAAAGTCAGAAAGACAATTGCCATTATTGAGTCCCTTTTAAGTGTTACAATGTGGAAGTAAAAACTTTAAAATTAAAATTAGACGAACAAACTTACAAGCACTTGCGTCCATAACACCACGATCACAAATTATCAAGCAGTTGCGTGTACTTGATTTACCCAACTCAAAATAAGTATTTTCAATTTGAATCATAGTCCGTATCAGGTTTTCTTGAAATTTATAAGCTGAAAATTAAAAAAAAGAAGACAACAAGAAAACCCGTTGTATATATTATTTTCTTTTGGAGACAAACAAACTTTAAATATAGAATTTCATATTAATTTTTGCAAGCAAATCAATAACAAACAAAACAAGTAATGGAAAACAAACAATTACATCAACTTTAATATTATTAATAACAATTGCAATCTCAGCAAATTCCAAAGCTTTAGTTTCATAAACAAATGTAGAATATGAGTATGAGTATGTCTTTTTTGCGAGTTTTTTTACATTTTATTTTCGACAACAGAAAATACAATACTTAGTTCATATATTGTTTCGTTCAATCAAGCCAATTAAATCTAACCAAGAAACAAGCATCAGTTTTTTTTTAAGTGTACGAACGATGAATTGAGTTTACTAAGAGTTCTGAAATAGTTTGACATGTTTATACTAAATTGGTGTATTAATTTAGTTTAATTAATTTAGCTCCAGAGTTGTAGCTGGAGTCAAGAATCATAAAACTAAAGATTACGCCATTACGCAGACAATATTTAAATTTTCTGTGCATGTAGGAGCTCTGGCGTCAAGCAAACTGTGTTCCTACAGGCAAATAACTTGCAGCTGTCAAATTTTTATGTTTATGTGTAAACATAACATAAATTAGTTTATTTATTAATAGTATATTCATTAAATAAAAATGATCTAACAATATTTGTTCTGTATTTAGAATAAGGTTAATAATGTTTTTATATTACGTTGTTATTTTATTCAAATTCCTCTTTCGTTTATTGATAATTTGCGAAAATCGGCATTTAGTAACGTTATTCTAAGGTACATTCTACATCAAACAATCAAACAAAAGTTTTTTTACTACTTCATTTGCTTCAATACCCTTTGCTTAAAACAAAAGTTTTTAACAAATATCCGCTTATAAGCACCAATTTTTCACCAATTAAATGCCAATTAATGCATCATACGATTTCAGCGTTGGCATCAATGAATTTGAAGTAAAAAATATAACCACTTCATTAAAAACACCTAAAATTTTAGTTTTTCGCACAATTTTTCACTTGCATTTTTACTATTGCTTTGCTTGCATTTGCCCACTGCACACTTCATGTTTATGTTTTTTTTGTTCTTTTCTTTAGTTTTTCTTTCTACTACAACTTTTTAACACACTTCACTAAATGTTTTTAATAATTTTAATATTCTTTTTAATAAAATATAAAGCGAAATTTGTAATTTATAGCAAGAACTGATTTAATATTTTTGGAGAACTGCCAAAGTGATTAATTGCTGGGTTGCCAACTATCACAAAAAACATAAATTTTTCGTAAGAAATTATAATTTTTACATATGAAACAGACTTGATAACACTTGCGAGGGAGCTACTACGTTATATAACGGGAAAACATGCGCATGGCGTAATTTTTAGTTTTATCATTCTTGGATGGAGCTACGTCATTACTCCAGCTTCTCAGCCTTGCGTACGGAACATGCTTTTTGGACTACTGTCAAAAAAGTTGAAGTTGTGTATTTCAATAGAGTGAGGTTCATAAACAGTTTGAAAAGGTATGCGGAATAAAGTTTACCAACTTTCAACTTGTTCAAGCAATATATGCTGAATGACAGTAAAATAAATTTCTGAAAGTATGGATGAAAATCGAATAGAAAAGCCGAAAGACGGAAACGGAAGAGAATAATTAATAAAAGAGAGCTGCTAGAATTATGGAAACGACACACTGAATATGATGATATTACTTCCTATAGTCTCCAAGAATATTTACTCAGATTATTCTCAGTAGAGTGGAATCTGCACTCACTAAGGAAGATTCAAACACCGCAATAATCATGATAGACCAAGCGTCAGAACTTAACGCCACTCTGAATATGTGTTTCATTGACGACGAGAAAGCATTAAAATCTTTACTAAGAGATCTTCCAGCACGTCCACCAAAAATAATTAAAATTTTTAGAAACAGCTACGATGGCGTGTCATGTCCTGCAGCGGAGGTCCGTTATGAATGCTGTATTCAAGAACGTCCAAACTGAAAACGTTGATATGAATTGAAAGTTCAACAAGAGGTATATGGTTAGAAATCGCTGACGGTTTCATGTTTCTCTGAACAGTTATGAAAATTGGATTAGAGATAAACGTAGCTAAGACCAGAATAATGCCACGGAACCCAACAAACAAAGCGTCATATATTGCTAGACTCAAAAATGCATGGCGCTCTCCCAGTATCAGGTCAGAGGATAAAATAAAACTGTTTAATGGTTATTTTAAGTCTACTCTGTTATTTAGAAGTGAAACTTAGTTCTTCACAAGAAATGTAACTATCAAACTTCAGCTATTTGTCAACAGGCACCTTAGATCTATTTTGAGAATCTGGTGACCACATCGCATAACAAACATTACACTTTATAGCTTAACCAATAAGATTGTCATCGACGAATATATAATAAGATAATACGGATATATTGGTCAAGCAGCATTGTCGTCAAAACGTGTGGTCTGTACCTTCACATCTTAATAGTCCATAAACATTTTACACTAACAAAATAAATGGGACCCAGGATATCAAATTAGCGTTGGTAAAGAACTTGTCAGACATTCCTTGTTTAGGAAATGAGACATTTTATTTATAATTGCGACCATTAAAAGAGTAGCATCTGTATATTTTGCAAAATTTTGTGTGGAAACTCTGATATGTCAAAGGTCGAAAAAAGTAACTATCGGCCACTTTTAATGAACTTCACATAGAAAGAATATACTGATTAATGATGATGATCTTTTTCTTAATGCCGCTTTCGTTTTCAATGGGCGTGGCTTTTAACATAAATTACAAATTTATACGCTTATTTCAGAACTATGCATATCTCAGGAACTACTGATGCAAACAAAATGAACATTAATCATTGTATTTTTTCTATAGGTCCAAAAGTTTACACTCACAATTTTTAAAAATACACAGTTGCTACTACTATATATAAAAATATTATTCGAAAAATAAATTGATTTCAAACTACAGTCCAACACATTTATAGCGAGCAATGTGAATAATATTTATAAGGAACACGTTTGTAAAGAATCATTATTATAGCGAAAATGCGAAACAATCACCCCCTGATTACAGAACTTTTGCATTTCTGGTAATTAAATGTTATTACTAAAATACTAAAATGCGTGGTCCAATCGAGTCGTCATAAACGTATTCGACAGTATGGCCATTAGTGTTAGTTTCTTTAGAAGGAGAACAACGTATTAATTTTTTTAGTCACGTGAAATTGATTGAAATCAATTATTTGCAAACAAATATTGATTTAATTGAGCGAATTGATCATAATAAAAATTTTTAAATTATACGTAAGTGTTTTTTAATTTATTCTAATAAACAGCACGTGTTTCATATATTTTTATATGCATATTCAAGTGTATCGACAGATTGTCATTTAGAAAGTTCTGAATTCCTTAAGATTTCCGACAAGCATATATTCATTAACCATTAATTTGTTGTCGTGCATCATAAAACAAAGCCATTTACATTTTAAGTTCAAAATGTGAGATACAGTGGTGTGCGATGACATGGAGCCACACATGCTATAAACGTTTAACTGGTTTAAATTACTTGTACAAAGTGTGTCATTGCCATTAAATGCAATGCAGCTTTTAAGCTTGTATAGTGGCAAGACTTAAATCCTATTGACAACTTCTGACAATAAGTTGAAGTGAAAAGCCAGGTTCGGTCAGTGAAGTAAGTGAATTGTTTAATTTAAATTTTATATAAAAAAAATCTTAAACACGAAAATATTCGAAATTTCGAAATATCTTGCAGTTAACAAACACTTTTGTACCATCAAATAAAAATGTATTTTAAATTTTAAACCCTTCTACAGCATGACAATTTGCTTACAAAAATTTAAATTCGGCCGTGCCGAATCTTTGATAGCCTGCACCTGGGTTTTACGTTTAAAATATCTGGACTTATTGCAGTGTTTATAACAAATATAAGCAAAATATTTGAAAAGTAAACAATTTGATAAACTTAATACCATATTATAGCAACAGGCACAATTAATTTTTAGCATTTTTTTTAGCATTTTACACTATTTTATAATATAATCCTAAACTTTCCCACGTAAATGATCTATTTTCTGAATGAACCTGATTTCAACAGACAGACAGATTCAGCTCATTGTGAGAGTCCTCCACGTATGACCATAAAAAGAAACATTTATAAAAATGTGTTTTCTTTAAACAATAAAACAATTTAGAATTTTAAATAATCTATTAAAATTTAAGAAATGTACAACAGAAAAACAACAGTCGTAAATCTGTGTGTATTTTTTCCACATGAATCTCATCTATAATATTAATAGGCTAGGCGATTTCTTGTGACTATGTTCTACCGTTTTATCCCGTTTTTGACCAAACGTATATTATTTGAAAGGTATTTCTTTTTAGCCGTTTTGCAGATTTACAGATTTTTTAATTTTTTCCTTTATTTTGAGTAAATTGCATTTAAAGTTGCTACTAACACATACATAAAATTATACAATGCTATGTGTGTGTTTATTAAATTTGTTAATGTGTTTGAAATAAAAATGAGTTTGTTTTTTGTGTTGATTTGTGAATTGGCTATAATTGATTAGCATACTTTAAGGGTCTTTATTTAATGAAAAAATAAAATTTTCTAGAAGTTGCGCTCGAATTTCGAGGGCTGGAATCTGCTAGTATAATTAAATGTTTTTACTTAAAGATGGATTTTTTTGATGCAACGGAACTGTACGCGGATGATTTTTATATATTTCATTTTATTGCTTTGTTTAAAACCATCCTTATTCCGCTAATAGTACTATAATTGATTTTTTTAGACTGAAATTTAATGAGGGGCAATATGCCCTAGAAATCTTCTCTACAAAGTTTCTTTGTATAATTTATAAATATACAGTTCTGTAACAATCGTGGTGTACGAGTTTGACATTTAATCACTGTATATGGGAGTTGATTCTTGAAATTATTTTTACTTTTATAATAAAACAGACTTTAAAAAATCTTGAAAGAAAAACATTGAATAAAATTTATTTTTTATTGTTGAAGAATATACGAGTATGTATAAAATATAGAAAAAAACTTACATAATTCAAAACAAAAACTAATACCAATTAAACAATTGGTAGCATTCATAATAAAATTTACGAAAACTCTGTTGATTTTTTCTTGTTGTGCAAATAATTAGGCACACCAATACAATAATAGGTTCTTGCCACCATTACTACTGTAGAGTAAAGGTGCTATTACATGATGTGTTTTTTACATATGTACTGTCAAATTTTCCAACAACAAAAGTTGTACACATCGTGTGATACATATGAAACATTGTTTATGTACAATACATGAAGAAAGTCACATGTACATTTTTCAATTAGAACAGGTTCTATTTCTGCATGACAAACATATGAAAATACAACACTGCTTGTGGCGAAAGAAAAACAGAGTAAATTTTAAAGATTAATATTGAAAGAAAAATAAATTGTTTAATATTAATTAACAAATAAAAAATATATAATTTTTTTTTAACAATAAATTTTTGTAAATTCACAAATTAAATCAGCTGTTGTTTACATTTAGAGGTTATGTCATACGGAAATACATATGCACGTGTGATAGCAAAAATTATGAATCGTATGTAAAAGACAATTTTGACAGACATGAGGAATTTCATATGGATAAAAAAAGTGACAGTACATATGTAAAAAACACTTCGTGTAATAGAACCTTAAGAGACTAGTACTCAATGTTTTTCCTATTTTAAACATTTAATTTTTTTTTATTTAATTTTAATTTCGATAGTATGCATTTTCCTTTTTAACAACGGAAAGTTCTATTAAAAATTGTTAGGAATTAAAAAGTCACTCAAACGCATTTGGTGAAGAAAAAAGTTCTCTTCCACCATGACAATGCACCGCCGCACTGTGGCTGAAATTTTGATTTCATTGGCCAAAAGTCAAAATTTGTTGTTACCGATTTTTAAAATTTTTTAGCTAATTTATCCAAATAGAGGTAGCCAAAAAATTAGGTTAAACTATTGCTAATTGTGGGCGTGGCATGCTGTCAAACTCAACTGTTTTTTTAATTTCAGAAAACGGTAATTTTTTTTTATCAAAAATAAATGGTTACTACTCGCAAGTTATCGTCGATAATGACCTACGGTCCTTTTGACAAGGTTGGTAGGATTGTAGTCTTTATTTGTTGAAAGTGGTCACAGCCCTACCGTTTAATATTAGGGGTGTTATGAAATATTTATTAAAGTACTATATTTTTGCCAAATTTAAACTTTAGAACTTCTAGGGAACAAGGAACGTATACCACCTTGAGAAAGGTGAAAGTGTCCTCTTTAATCTTATATATACTTTTGCAGCCGCCACGACCCGCCGGTAGAACACTTTTTTCATTCTAATGAAATTACTCAAAAAAATTCATATTAGACACGGCAACTTAAGCAGTCCTATAAGTATACAATGGTGGGTTAAATTCGTGCTTTAGGTATTTTATAGCTTATTATCATTATTTTTTTGTTCTATTACCGGAAATGATATCTGCTTACAAAATACACCACCCTTTTTATATATTTGTAAGTAAGAATGTCAATGGAAGCACAAAGTTAATTCTTTTTTGGAAATGGGGATGTGATGGTTCTTTCGGACAAAACTATACAAACAAGTAGTATGTGAAAATATTTCGCACTCCGATATGTTCATGGTATCATTTGTACCACTGCGATTGAAAAAGATTTTGGAAGATTCAGAGCCTTCGACTAGTACAACGCAAACAAAGGATATTTGGAGAAATGAGACACCATCTTCTAAGAAATACTGCAGGCCAATCAAAATTGAATTCATAAAAGAAACTCATGATACCATTAACAAAGAACTTACTCATATCAAGGCCCAAATTGCAACACTACAGCCATTACAAATACAGTGAGATGGGCAGCAAATTGAAGTAAGCTACCAATTAATGATGACAATGATAGATGGAAAAGTAGGCCAGGCTTTGACTAACATCCAGCTGCATCGTATGCCAAGCAACATCAAGCCAAATAAACAAAGTCCCGACAAAATCATTAGACAATATTAATGCATATAAATTTGGATTACATTCTTTTCAGATCCAGAAACATCATCTAAATAACAGGAATGGATTTAAAATAATCCTAGAGGTACTTGCGTGCAATGAAGAAATTGACTCTAGAAAATTTGGAGATTGTGCTAAGGAAACTGCAAGTATAAATATGTATGCAACAGTTCACAAGATCTCAGGAAAAAAGGAATAAGGATTACAGATTTTATAGAGAGCCAATACTAGAAAAATTTCACAAAATTCCACAAATGATCCATTTAATATATTATTGGTAACGTCAGATCCGTTCATCTCCAGTATTCGAAATCAATGTAAAGTGGAACATCGGGATTTAGATAAAGAAGTCAAAACACTACTAAAGAACAGAAATAACACAGAACAGAATACGGAATATTTGAATCAAATGAATTATTCATTATAATTGCCTTTCATTGTTACTTAAATATGAAAAACATAGTAGTAGTAAAAAATATTAATAAAACGAACCTCCTATTCTTACCTACATATGTATGAAATGTTTTAATAAATATGAAATATTCAAAAAATTAAAACTCATATTTTCATATCAAAATTTAAAAAAATCAGAATCATCGCGCAGATTTATTTTGCTAAAATAAACAAATTTGGCAGCAAAAAATAATAAATTTAACTGTAGTAATAGCAAGGTTTTTAGATAATATTACTAACGTTTTTTTTAAGTGTAAATATTCCTTGAGTGTAAACAAATTTGCAAATTTTACAGCAACAAATTTTTAATTTTTCAGTGATAATAGCAAAATTTCCAGTTGATTTTACTATTTCTTTTTTGAGCGTAAAAATTTTTTTTTGTATACCCATTTAAAAAATCCCATTATTACAAAAAATTTTTATAATAAATATTGTTATAATCCAAATATAATAAATAAAAAACATATTTCACGCTAAAAGTTAAAAAAAATCAAAAGTTAAACTTTGACCTAGAATTCCTTAAACAATTCTCAATCAATTCTAATGAAATTAAAACTGAATCAAGTTCAACTAAATATCTATCCATTAAAATATATATTGATCGGTTCAAAAGTTACAGAATATTTTGCCAATGAAAACGATGTTCAGCCACTGTGCGTCGCATAAGGCACAAATCTATAAACATAAATTCAGTTTTTTTTTTTTGCAGCAATATATTCGCCGTAAAAAGGAAAATTGTGATGATTATGTATAGAAATCCAAAATCCCGCGATTTTCCATTCCTGTAGTGCGATTCTGTAAATTTTAACGATCCGACAATCGCAAAATATATCGACAGCTATTGTTGTTTGCACTAACGATTAAGTGATTTACTAATGGCGTTTTCTTTTCTGACAAAAAATGTCGGATTTTTTTCCCATTTCGCACTTTTTTCTTTATTGTGTTCTTTTCTTAAAAAAATGTGAACCTTGCGAAAGGGTAACGTGTTCTTTTCTAAAAATGTCGCACTATAAATATGTGAAAATGTTGCATCTTTCGCACTTTAAAAATACAGAGGGGGAGAATAGCACGATAAAACAGCTGACATTTGTTTTGTTTATTAATGTGTTTTTGTGTGAAGAAATAAAAAATTTTCCATTTCAATGCCCATTTTCATTTTTAAATATTTATATTTCCTGTTATGGCTTTGGCTTCTTTTGATTATTTGTTGATGTTAATTCAAGAAAAAAATGTCAACAAAAAACAGCTGTTTATTGAAAAAAAGTGTTACAAAGTCGTGATTTTATGTTCTATTTTGACCATTAAAAATGCGACATCTTCAGTGTGGGGAAAACATTATAAAAATGTACATAATAAAGGTGTAACATTTTATTTCAGAAAAGAAAACACCATAAGTACACCTTAACGACAGTCGACAAATCTATTTTTCTACTTATTTAAATTGTAAACGAGTGGCATCTCTGTCAAAATAAGCGAAAAACACAAAGAAGAATTAAAAAAAAAAAACAAATTACTTCGTGTTTGACAGCATGATTTTATGTTTATCTTTAATTTCTTTATTTTTTATTATTATTTTTGTTTATTTATTTGAAAATAAAATAATGAATTGATTATGTTATTTAATTTTTTTTATTTATATAAAAGGTTTTTATAATAAAAGCAAACTATTTTCACTAATTTATGATTTTTATTTATGTATGACGACATTTCAACCTTTTTAACTTTTTATCGATTGAATAAACAATACAAAAATGGTTGTCGTTTAGATAACAAGAGCTAACTTTAACAATAGCGAATATCGTTTAAAAATATTACTGAATACCAAAATCGATAATTTTGTTGTTTTCTTTTTTTGACGATTCGATTATCGTTAAAAGAAGTTACTGAATCGCGCTACTGGGTCCCGAAATCCCGTATTTTAAAATATATAATTTTTTTTATCTTACATATTTTGAAAGCAGAAACCAGATGAAACATGTGCAGATTTGTTGACAACATTGCAGCGTTTGTCAGTATATTGCGATTTTGGCGCACATTTAGAAACTGCGAATAGTAATCAAATCGTACAAAGCAGATTACTGGAAAGGAAAACCTTAACATATGGTTCATATGAATGGCAGCGTCAGTAGGATAATGGTAAAGAAGCGTAGTAAACAAATTGCAAAATGTAAAGTATCAGAACTAATGTGTAAGGTGCAGATCACACAACCCTTCAGGAGAATATGCGTCAATTGTCTAAAAGCTACTAGTACAATTACTAGAACAAAAGACAGTAGTGCAAACGGGGTTAGAGTTTTTATATAAAAATACTAGTGCTTGATGTAGTACTAGGGCACCACTTGTAGATTGATAGAATATTCTATAAATATTTTTGAGTAACAAAAAAAAAATTGGCATATTTGTATTTTGATAATGCTTCTTAAATTTGATTTCAAATCGTTGATTTATGCCATCTATATTATTAAAAAATATGTTTAAATGCGAAATGCTAATTTTCATTTGCATTTCTTTATTTTTTTAAGTGCTGCCGTACACACAAGAGCACGATAACAGGCTTAATAATGTGGCAAGCATGCATAAAGAAAAAACATTTTATTATTGCAAAACATGTTTTTCCCCTTTCATTTAAGTGTGCTGTGTTATTTGAGTCGCTCGTGTGTAAAACAGTTTATTTTACAAAAGTTATTAAAAGGTAATTTTTAAAATGAGTGCTTCTAAAAGATATTTTAAAAGAAAATTAAAAAATCAAATAAGTTTATATAAAAATAGAGTATTGCAACGCGAAAATTCGGAAGAAAATATTAAAGAATGTGAAGAATTAGATTTTGTTAATAATATTGGCCCTCAACCGTGCTTACAAGAAGAAAGCAATCAAGAAGATAAATTGCGAAATATTCCAGAACTACCAAAGCTTACTTTAAAGCAAAAGTTAAAAAAGTGGATAATTAAAACTAAACCTACGAGAAGCTGCGCTGAAGAATTGTTTGCAATTTTGTCAGAAGAAGGCATGGATGTTCCGCTGTCAGTAGAAGGGCTTTTAGGAGAGAAAAAGAAAATTGAAGTTAGAAGTGTTCCCCCAGGCATTTTCCACTATATAGGCATCGAAAATCAGCTTAACAGAGTGGAAAATACTTTACAAAACTATCCAAAAGTCGAACTAGAAATAAATGTTGATGGCATTCCACTATTCAAGAGTTCCAGAATGCAGCTCTGGCCTATTCTGATTAAAGTAGTAAATGTTAAAGAAAAAATATTACCGATGCCAGTAGGTATTTATGTGGGGCCTGGTAAACCACTTTGCGTTGAGGACTATTTAAAAGAATTTATTATGGAAGTAAATTTGTTAAATGGTAAACTGCATATTTTAAGTAAAACTATTGACCTTGAATTTCGAAACTTGTGCTGTGATACACCAGCAAAATCTTTTGTTTGCTGCATTCCTGGACATACCTCCTCACACGGGTGCACGAAATGCACTCAGGTAGCAAAAAAAATAAATAACATACTAACATACAGCACAGTTCGCAGAAATCCAATTTCGGATGAAGATTTTTCAGTAAGAAAATATCCCGAGCATCACAACCAATCATTTTTGCGGAAACAAACTCCGCTTGAAAAAATTGGCTTAAAAATGATTACACAAACACCTTTAGACAGCATGCACTTAATTGATTTAGGTGTTACAAAAAAAATTCTTCTTCGGATAATTAATAAAAAAACGTTACAAAAAACTCCAAAAGCAAACATAACTCATATATCCTCAGCGTTAATTAACATGCGCAAATGGATTCCAAAAGAATTTCCGCGAAAACCAAGAACTTTGGATGACATACACAACTGGAAGGCAACTGAGTTCCATCAATTTTTAGCTTACACTGGCATAATTGCACTATATGAAAATGTACACGAAGACATTTACTATACTTTTTTGATTCTCCATTGTGCATATAGATTACTTTGTAATCCTCGCCAAATAGCTTCCAATATAAGTCAAGCAAACGAGCTGCTAGAGCTATTTGTGGAAAATTTTCCAATTGTTTTTGGTGAAAATAGCGTTTCATTCAATGTGCATAATCTTCTACACATAACATCCTGCGCAGAAAAGTATGGACCCCTTTACTCATTTTCCGCTTACGATTTCGAAAATAAATTACAGATTTTGAAGAAACATGTACGAAAACCAACCGGGATTCTTCAACAAATTGTAAATAAGGAAAAATATGAAATACTCACAAAAACCGAAAAAAGTGACTTTGCTTACATTGGAAACGAAATAGCTGGGGTATTTATTAATGACTGCTATTTTTCAACAAAAAGCCCTAATAATTTTTGTTCGGTACGCACACACATCCCAATAAAAATTGAGAAATTTATAAGAGGATATGAACATTTGGTTGAAGGAAGACCTATTTTAAATACTGAAAGTTTTTTTCAAGAGCCCATAGACTCTGTTCAGCTCGGGATATATCAGACAGATTTAACATTAGGTGGAATCGAAAGATTTTCACTTAAAGATATTCAATACAAATTTATTTGTCTGCCATCTGTAAATAATTTTATACTTCTTCCTCTTTTGCACAGTTGCTTACCGCAGACATGCCAAAGGACCTCGACCCACAGCCTTCAAAAGCGACATTGAAATATTATCCAAAAGGTAGGTTTTAAATTGTCTTAAATTGATTGAAATGTTGTAATAACCGGTCTTATGGTATACCTTTTTATTTTTAGATAACAAAAAGTGCGTTCATTGTGAAGAGCTCTCAGCAAAAGTTCAAAGTCTACAAGGTTATTTTATAAATATAAGTTTTCTTCTATAGCTTTATAAATATATGTCTTTTATTAGATACCATTGACCGGCAAAGCAACAGCATGATCGAAATATTAGCGGAACACAAAGTGCTGCTTTCAAAAATAGTTTCGCAAAATCAAATTCTGGATGACATCATGGAAATCTTTCCTATAACAACAAAAGAAAAGTTAAGTGAGCTGAATGTTTTAATGCAGTCACAGGCAGATCCTTATGTTAGTACATCTATTAAATTAAAAAAATATATATATTAATGTTTGCTTTTTCGCAGATACGACGAATGAAATCGTTGTTAAAAGGGAATGTTGGACGATACCTAAATTCAATTTTGGGACACAACTTAATCCATGTTTTTAACGTTGATGGTACGCACGGAAAACAGGGCATTAAAAAGTATGAAAACTTTTATTCTGCCTTGATAGGTAAATTAATAAATGAACATATAATTAACAAATTTCTTAATCCTTTGAGTAAATTTTATATTTCATTATTTAGAAGCTATTGCTGTATTTTCGGAAGAGCCTGACACCGCCTTGAGAAAGGCATTTCAACTGCAAAAAAAAAAGAATTTTTAAATCCAATCGTGTGGAAAAATTAAAAGAAAATAATGTTGAAAATGAAAAATCGACATGAACAACTTTTGGCGATATTATTTATAGTTTGTTTTTTTATCTTAAGGTCTAGCCAGCCTTGAAAAAATGGGCATTTTATTTAATTTTTAAGTTTTAAGTTATTTCTTTTTTGTATTTAAGTATTTTAATAAATAAAACAATACAGAAAAACTAATTTGATTTACTAGTACTTTTCACTATAGCATCAAGGGAGTAAATCGACCTATTATGGGAAATTTTTCTATACAAAAGAACTAGTAACAAACTGGTGCTAAAACGCCCAATTGGATCCAAGTGTACTAGTAAACGTCTAGAACCAATGGTACTAGTGATTTTAAAAGCACAAAAGAACTAGTAACAAACTGGTTCTAAAGCACCCAATTGGGTCCATGTGTACTAGTACACGTGTAGAACCAATGGTACTAGTAATTTTCCAAGCACACTCAATGCTAATTTGAGCATTAAGATGGTATAGAAAAGTTTACAGTCGAGAACTAGTACTGGTGATTTCTGAACTAGTTTAGTACTAGTTAGGTACCAGTTCGTTCTCCGGCAGGGAAGCATCAATAAGTTCTAAGAAAACGGGGAATTACTAATAAGAAAACCAAATCTTTTCGTTGTGGTAGTACAGAGCATATGTAAGAAAGGAGGCAATTTGAAGAAAATGCGTTTTAAGGGAAATAAACAAGTAAATAACATTGAAGAAGAAGGTACCAAATTGGAAATGGTGGTGGATGAATTATTTCATGTAGAAGGAACCAATAAAAGGCTAAAAAAATGTGTTCTGCGTTGGAAGCTAATAATAAAATGGTAACATTTGCAATTCACACTGGTGCGCCTGTCACTTCGTTGGGAAGATGCAAGGAAATATTTCATCTAGTTAACTAAGTACGAGATGCGTATAGAATATATGATGGTAATTAGAGTCATGCCATTATCATGCACACCTGGCAAGATAATTGGATTTCAAGCACGTTATATTTAAAACCGAAGGTGAGGCCGAAATTGAGAAGAAGGTGGCAAATTGTGTCCAGTTTTAAGTGATTATGCCAAATTTCCAGAAAATAAATCCAGTGCATTGTTGGATGCAGGCAAAGCGTGTGTTGGAAAGGGTTCATGAATTATGAATTGTGAGAAATTTGATGACATATAGGCAAAAGCCTGTTGCAAGAAGACGTGTTTCTTTACCGTTCGAGAAAATCTACAAAAAAAAAAAAAAAACAAGTAAGAGTGTTAAATTCGGCTGTGCCGAATCTTTGATACCCTCCACTTGAGTTTTAAACTCAATATTACAACAAATGTTGGCTACGCTACCACTTTAAAACTGTTGCCGATACTGAAACTTTAAATTGGAACACCAATTAAATTTAGTTTTTTGTTTTTGGCCAGTTTCTATTATAATTTCTTGTAATAAAAAACCATGATTCATGGCTAATAGTAAAGAAAAGCAAATTTTAAAATATTTTATCGGAATTAGCTAGTAATATGTTAATTTAAAGATACATCTAATACAAAAAAACAAAAACAATTTAAAAAAAATCGGCTAAGAAAGCGGTTTAGAGTCGATTTATTGTAAGAGGTGTGCCTATGTAAAGTATTATAGATAGTTACAACCATCAACACAAACTTATTAAATATTTTTTGTCAAAAATTTTCTTCTTAACACGCTAATATATATTTTAAATCTTTTTGGATCCACCTATTTTATGAAAAAGAATATATATGTATATGTACATGTATATATATATATATATATACCTATATAAATTTGTAACAGAAACAAATATAAAAACAATTAAAGGTGATGTATATAAAATTTAAACATACCAGGTGTTCGATTTTTTCCAAAATCAAAAATTACTAAAGCTATCCAAAAAAAAAATTTATATCCATTTTAGTGTTATTTCTAGCCTTTATAAATTTAATAAAGATTTTTATGAAATTTTGCATCATGTCTAAAACCATTTTATAAAATAATAAAAATTAAAAATCAATCGAAATTGGTCAGATTCACAAGTTATCCGTAAAATAATTCAATATATATCATTAACAATAACATGAGAGTGCATGAAAATAGTGCTGACAATTTGAAAACGCAAAATTAATATAAACTTTTTATTTCGATTCACAAGTGTAACTAACAATTACACAATAGAAAAAGTCTTTCTAGTTAAAAATTTTCTTAAATATAACTAATATAATAGATTGTGTGGATTCGATTTGCACATATTTCTAACAGAAAATCTAACCACATCAAAATAGCAATAAGCTATTATAACAAAGAAGACCCCACTACTTTTTAACATTATTTGTTTTCAGCTCTGATTAATAATATTTTGAAGAAAAAATTCTTTTATCAATGACTTAATACTTATTGTTAATTAATTACACACAAGATATGTCATTTAAAAATAACATAAATATTAAAAAAAAATTATTTTTATATAATCACACTTTTACCAAATTAAACCCACATGATTTAAAGCAATTTAATGTTTAATTCTAAAAAGCGGCTACTTTAAAATGTGAAATTATATACATAGTTAACATCACAGTTAGTATGTTTGTAATTATGTAAGGGTTACCAAACTTAGTGAATTTTTTTATACCCTCCACTCCAGTGTGCAGAGGGTATATATAAGTTTGTCATTCCGTTTGTAATAATTAGAAAAAAAAATCTGGACCCCATAAAATATATATATTTGTGATCCTTATAACAAGCGAAGTTGATATAACGATGTCCGTCTGTCCGGCTGTCCGTCTGTGGAAATCACGATGACGGCTTCAATCGGATAGCTAGGGTGCTCGTTGGTATAAAAAATGATTCACTAACATCCTGAGAAGTTTGCTATTTAAAATCGTCCAAATCGGTTAATCTGGTCCCGAGAATTGAGCGAAGAATTAAAAAAAGTCCTGAGAAAATATGATTTTAATATGTGTTCTTGTGATAACGCCCTCAATAGGGCAGCTAGGGCGCTTGTTTTTAGTGACAATGATTCACTGACATCATGAGAAGGTTCCTGTTTTTAAATCATGACAATAGGTTTCATAGGTGCCGAGAAATCACTGAAAAGGTAAAAAAATATGACGTTTTCCTAAATTTTGTATTTTGTCATAGCTGTGCATGTTGTTTTTGTGGTCGTTGTGTTAATAATATAAAAATTCATCAATATCAATATTTTTTGGTGTAATATTTAAGTTAATTAATTAATAAAAGAAACTATATAAAATCAACATCAACATTCTGCGATTTTTATAACATCACAAAATGTTAAAAATTGATACATACTACTGTTGCCAATATCAAAATACTATAAATAATATTCATATATTCTGTATATTTATATCCATAATAAGCGCATATTAAAATAAATCGGTATTTTATTTTATTTATACAAAATTCTGAAATTTTTAGAGTTGCAAAAATAGTATGGTTTTAAGGGTTGTATTTTTAGTACATGTATAAACTCTGCATACTTGCATTCAAAAGTAGTAGGTAGGTAAACCATAAAACATTTTTACCCTGTAAAAAAATTGGTGTTTAGAAAAATACTACTTTTTGTCAGATGTTAATTTACAATAAATTTTTAAAATTTGTTATTTAATGTCGGGACGGAGGCAAACGCCATTCCCAAAATTTTGTTTCAACAGTTATCCACATTAAGAATAACCGCGGAGCTCAGCTCAATCAATGTGCAATGATCGAGCCTTGCCCTGGGAAACATGCATTTATGCTTTTCTTAACACAAACGTCATTTCCAACTACCAAAAATTTTTGACACGAGCTATTCACATTATGAATAGTCGCGGAGCTCAACTCAATCATAGTGCAATGATGAAGCTTCGCCCTGGGAAACATATATTCATGCTTTTCTTAGCACAAACCGAACTTCTTATGGCACATTAAAAATAAACTAATTGAGAAGTACAATTCATCATTACGCTGTATTTTAATACTATTTTCTTATTTTACTGGTAGCTAGTAAACAAAGTGATCGTATCATTGTGAACGAAATAGAATTGAAATTGTGTGCAGATTTGTTTTACTTAAAAAACCTGTTTTTACAGATAGTGAATAAAATCCCAGTAAGCATTTTTGCAATAAATGCGCCCTTTTGCTGATCACAAAATATTCTTTTGTTGGGATTAAATATTACCTTACCCGCGAATCTTCTTGAGAGTCCTTTTTATCCGCTTTTCTGATCAGTTTCGACTCATTTTTGATTCTTATTTAATGTAATTTTTCTATAAATCACTTTTTAAGCGTAAGCAAAAATCATTTCTTAGTCTTTTTCTAATACCGCATGTGATTAATCAGTTTTTTATCATCAAAAGTGCTCGAAGAAGACACAGTAAGGCTAAAAAAATCTTCGAAATGATGCCTGGGATATCGTATATTTTTGTTAACACACAAACATATACATAGCAGCACGATTAAACGGAACTCTAATCGGCTTCTTATATGTATACAGCCGAACAAAAACGAAAATACTCACCAAAGAGTAAAGTAAGCAACAATTTCATTCAGTCTTATGGAAGCTTTTGAACAAAGCAAGTCTATGTCGCGTTGTCTTGTGAATTTTTACATTGTCTTTTAATAGGTACTAGTGATGCCAGGAGATTTTTTCAGAAATCTCTACGCTTATGAAAAAAATTCCCTTTTTCCCCTACACTACTTTTTTTAAAATTTATTTTTAATTTGTAAATTTTCAATTTCAATTATGTAAAAATAACATAAAAACAAAGAAAAAAAAATATAAAAAATAAGATAAAAATATCATGAGAATTGCATAAGAATAATATAAACAAGTAAGAAAATTATAGTCGGTCTAGACCGACTATACGATACCCTATACCATGTCCTATCTCTTAGGCCCAACTAACTGGACATTGAAAATAAGCAAAAACCAAATTTGAGTCTGATTTTGATTAATTTTTTTGGCTGCAGATATGAAAAAATTCATATCGGATGCTATATCTATATGGGGACTAGGTCCGAAAATGGACCGATCCTGATCATGTTTGGTAAAGTCTCTTGTATTTTGCAAAAATATATACAAACAAAATTTGAGAAGAATCAATGCAATATTTTTGTTTTTTAATAGATTTAAGTGAAGATCGGGAAGCAGCTCTATATGGGGCCAAAGGGACAATTTTTGGACTACTCATTAATGGACGTAATGAACGCATACAAAACCCAATTTGAGTAAGATCTATATGACATTTTGGATCTTATGGCAATTTATGTCGATTTCATAGGGGTAATTTGTATGGGGGCTAGGTCTGAACATGGACCGATTCTCACCAATTTCAATAGCGTTCATCCCATGGCCGATAAAAGCTTATATTCCAAATTTCGTCAAAATATATTCATATTTGCGACCTGCAGTTTGATTACAAGCTTTACATGGACACACAGACGGACGGACGGACGGACATTGTTAAATCAACTCAGAAAGTGATTCTGATTCGATCGGTATAATTAAAGATGGGTCTAGGTCAAATATTTTTGGTTGTTACAAACAGCAGCACAAAGTCATTATACCCAAACCACATAGTGGTATAGGGTATAAAAACATATAGATATTATAAACAAAATATTTTTACAATTCTGTATAATTCATCTTTTTGATATGGTTAGATGTGCATTTAAAATTTACACAATTAATTAAAATGGTTTGCAAATGAGATGTTACAACTCAAACAGAATATTTGTTCTTGGTTTTCAGTGTTGCCGTTTTAGCTTTTTAGTTGCTAGATTTAGCAACTTTTTTTTGTCGTTTAGCATCCAAAATTTACCAAAAGATGCTAGATGCTAACTTAGAATCTTTTATTAATAAAAAGTTGCTTTTGGCAAAAATGCCAAAATTTTCAATACAAAACACATTAAATCGGGTAAGAGAACAGATAACCAAAATATTAGAAGAGTTTAAATTTATATCATCTGAAACAGAAAAAATTCAAATCCAATGGAGTTATATCACAGAACAAAACTGGGATACAACACTGAATACAACCTCTTTATGGATTGAAAAATTCTATTGGCGAAAATCAATTTAAGGAGTTATCAATATTTGTATTGTCTATATTAGTTTTGTCTTTCTCAAAAGCCGAAGTTGAACGTTTGTTTAGTTTTATGGCTTTAGTTAAAAGCAAACTTCGAACAGAATAAAATCCGAGTTGTTATGTTCTGTAATGCGTATAAAAGAAGGATTGAAATTGAAAAATCGGTGCTGTCACACTTAAAATATACCGAGCGATGTCGTTGATAAAAGTCGATCGTCAGAAAAATATCAGAGCCAAGAAGAACTTGAAGATGAAGACATCACAGAAATGATTATTCTAATATAATCGCATCTTTTGATAATGTAATTTCTGTTATATTTTAAATAAAAAAAAATCGCTCTAAAATTAAAAATATTTAATTTAAGTTTAAAATACTCAATTTGATGTTAAAAAAAATTTCAGATGAAATCCAAAATAATTTTAATTAAAATTTAAAAAATATAAATCGAAACATATGTTTTATATTAATTTTTCGATTTAAAAATCAAATAATTTATTAATAGGTATATAATTTTTCAATATAAAGGTAATTAAATTTGCAAAAAAATTAGCATCCACTACGTTTAAGCATCTTTTTTTGCAATTTAGCATCTTTACAATTTCAAATTGGTTTTAAAAGATTTTTTATAACAGTGGTTATAAGCATGTATACTCTGATTTATCGCATTTTAATATATTTTCAAAAGCCTTGCATTTACCTGGTTAAACTTAATTTTAATTTTAAATTAAATATTTTTAATTTTAGAGAGATTTGTTTTTAATTTCAAATATAACGAAATTTATATTATCAAAAGATACGAGTATATTACAATAATTGGTTTATGGAAACTAATATTTCTGTGATGTCTTCATCTTCAAGTTCTTCTTGGCTCTGATATTTTTCCGACGATCGATTTTTATCAACGACATCGCTCGGTATATTGTAAGTGTAACAGCACCCATTTTTCAATTTCAAACCTTCTTTTATACGTATTAGAACATAACAACTGGGATTTTATTCTGTTGCAAAGTTTGCTTTTAACTAAAGTCATTAAATTAAACGAACGTTCAACTCCGGCTTTTGAGAAAGACAAAACTAATAAAGACAATACAAATGTGGATAACTCTTTAAATGGACTTTCGTTAAAAGAATTTTTGTTAACTTCAATCCATAAAGAGGTTGTATTCAGTGCAGTATCCCAATATTGTTCTGTGATATAACTCAATTGGATTTGAATTTTTTCTGTTTCAGCTGATCTAAATTTAAACTCTTCTAATATATTGGTTATCGGTTTTTTTACCCAGTGTAAAATTTTTGCCATTTTTTTAATGCAATTATATTTTTTGCCAATCGACTTTTTAATTCATTAAAAACTGTTGTTGCTGTTTACATTCTTCTATTTCAAAATGTTTTGTTATATTTGTTGAAAGAAACGAGCAGAGTGGTAAAAAGAGTAATACACAAATTTCTCGTATTACACTTTGAGAAATTTAAACACATCAATACCATTAAAATTAAAATTATATATTCAAAAATAAATAAAAAAAAAAATAATAAAAAAGATGCTAAAAGCAACTTTTTATTAATAAAAGATGCTAAGTTAGCATCTAGCATCTTTTCATAAATTTTGGATGCTAAGCGACAAAAAAAGTTGCTAAATCTAGCAACTAAAATGCTAAAATGGCAACACTGATATATATGATCATTTTTGTGGCTTTTTTTTTGTTGTTGTACAACTATTATGTTCAACCACTAAACTATTACAACAAACACACCAGGTTTTTTGTTTTTTTAGAGATGTCTACAAATTTTTGCTCATATCTAAGCACAATGAATCCGGAGTCAATTTAAACACCAACCTGGTGAGAATAATGGCAAATATTTTTTTCGTAACCTTAACCAGGTAAATGTTTCTTTTTGTGAATGAGCGTGATTTCAACAGGCACACGGACAGACGGACATCGCTATATCGACTCGAGCTCTGATAAAGATCAAGAATATACATATATACTTTATGGGGTCGGAAATTAGGTTTTCGATGTGTTGCAAACGGAATAATAAACCTATATATACCCTCTGCCACTGCGGTGTGGAGGGTATAAAAACTATTAAACTCGATTTTATCCAACCAGAAGTGGCGGGGTGTGGTTATTGTTTTATGTCGCGTCTGTTGAAAATTAATGTTTATTGTAGAGCTGTCACAATTCACGGTTTTATTGTCATTTTAAGTAGTCTATTAATAAAAAAATTTGAATAAAAACCACTTAATTAAAAGAATCCCTTCGATTTTGATGTTTGGTAGGCAGAGGCACGTGGAACAGATAAGATGTATTGGTGATAAAATTCAAAACACTTCGTTGGCTAAATCCCAGAATATTGAAATAACTGTCCAAATGGCATTTCCGAATAGTAACGATATGGAAACCACAGTATCTTTAGGTAATAATCAAGTTATCCTGAAACCTACTGTAAATGTTAATGGTGGTGAAATAGTCTTAAGGTAGTGAAGCGGAATCTCAAATAAATAATGAAAAGGAACAGAACCAGGTTGGAAATTCATTGAGAGACGGTAGAGAACAGACAGAGGATTTCACTTTGCCGATCAACAAGAGTGAGAAGACTATCTATCTACAGGAGTATGCTTCATTATTTTTAATTATAATTTCATATCTATTTGGTGAAATTACGTTCATACCACATATGTTTGTATAATAAATAATTTTTAATACTCAAGGCTTTTAAAAAAGTCAGATAATTTTTGATTGGATTGAACTTTATCTAAGTTTGTTTCAATAGATGTCATTACATACGTTTATTACAAATGTCAAATGTAAGAGAAATGAGAAATAAAGCATTTATGTGAGTCTGGAAACAGAAGTCAAGGGGTGTACTTATTTGTAACAACAGTTGATAAAAACCTTGAGGTATTGGTTTGTTTTTTTTTTTTTTTTTTGAGATTTAGATAACATTGCCAAATTAATATTAGATATTATCATTGTTGCCCTAATTTTTCTGTACGGAGTATAACATCATTACCTAATTAACCATATATTAAGCCAGCACTAAAAACAAGCAGAACATAATTCATCACAGATTGCCGAACGAATCCATAGAAGCTCTGCTTTTTTAAAATAATGTAGAATGTTTTTAAGGTGTACAAAATTGAATGTGAAAAAAAAGTTTACAAAAATTGCGGCTATTAAAAATGCATGCACTTTAATACGATTATAGCGAATTAAAAAGCCCATGAAATCAAATAGACAACAATACATTGAATGCATTATTATTACTTTGCCTCAATTTTAATAAAGGTACCACCTGCTCACAAGTCGTGAAAACGTTAGAAAATGGCTTTAAAAATAATTTTTGGTAAACTTTATTTTTACCGCCGAGATCGATTACAACTTAAACTCATAATTAAACCAAAATTAAAAGAATAAAAATTGTCAAAAATATTTTAACATTTTCTATGAACAATTTTTTATTTTTTTTTTTTTTGTTTTTGTATCCCTAGTGATGATATGTAAGATGTCGTAAATTCTGTAGTCCTAAGTCGACTTAAAACGATTTGAGTTATATCTGTGGTTTTCTGGAATAACCGCGTATGTCAATTTTTGTCAGTTTTGAGTTAACGATGCCAAATACACCTAATTCTCTTTTTACACGAATTATTTTTACACGAATTTTCATTTAACACGAGTTAAAAAGTTAACATTTTTCTCTTTTTACACGAATTGTTTTGTTTTAACACGATTTTAAATATTCTACAAATTCTTTTTATAAATTTTTATTTTTTATGTTCTATGATTTTTTTTTATTCTCACTACTCACAAATTACACATTTCAATTAATTTAACGGTATGGCATCCCGTTTATGTCGATTATATTTATGCGTATGTATTTTGTCTTTGAGTGGGATTCCCCGAATTAAACATAAAGTAAAAATGCAATGTATTATGTACGCAAATTAGTATGGTTTTGAGAATAGAAAAGAAAAGACGTTTAATTGCTGTAAAGTTAGTGCTCGTACAAATTTATCAACTCAATAACAGGTAAGTTTTAAATAATTTCCAAATCGCTGCATTATTAATTATAATTGAAAATCAGAATTGTGTTTAATTATAACTATTTCTTAACTATTGTATATTGGTAGCCCGGTCACAATGTCACATAAATCACCTGTAATAAATAAGAGGAAAGCCATTAGTCTTGATACTAAAATTAAAATTTTAGATCAACTTGCAACAGGACAAGGTGCAACGGCTGTAGGAAACCATTTTGGTATTCATGAAGCTACCATAAGAACGATTAAGAAAAATGAAACTGCGATTAGAAAATCTGTATGTTCTGGAACAAAAATAAGTGCTAAATCATCGTCATATATAAGAGATGTTGTCAAAGAGAAGATGGAAAAAGCTTTGGTAATATGGATTGAAGATAAATCACAAAAAAGAATACCAGTAGACGGAATGACTATCAAGCAAACAGCATTAAGAATATATAAACATATTAAAGAAATAGAGCCAAGCACTTCATCTCAGTCAAAACAACCTGAATTTTCAGCAAGTACAGGTTGGATGACAGGTTTTCTTAAAAGACATGCTCTTCACAATATAAAAATTAAGGGAGAAACTGCATCTGCAGATGAATTGGCTGCTAAAGAGTTTCCTCAAAAACTTTTAAAAATTATTGAAGAGGGAGGATACACCCCAGATCAAGTTTGGAATGCAGATGAAACTGGTCTTTTTTGGAAAAAAATGCCCAGCAGAACTTATGTTGCAAAATCACAGAAAACTGCCGGTGGTTTTAAAGTAGCAAAGGACCGTATTACACTATTGTTTTGTTCCAATGCGTCAGGAGAACGAATGTTAAAACCGCTGCTAGTAAATCGTGCTTTAAAACCACGTTCTATGAAAGGTATTGATTACAATAAATTGCCAATTCACTGGATGGCAAACAAAAAGGCCTGGGTGACCAGTGCAATCTTTACAGAATGGTTTCAGAACTACTTCATCCCAGAAGTTAGACGCTACATGAACGCAAAATGTTTAGAATTTAAAGTTCTTTTAATTATAGACAATGCACCTGGCCATACGGTTGTGGAGCACCCAAATGTTCAACTTTGTTTCCTACCGCCCAATACTACATCCTTAATACAACCGTTAGACCAAGGAATAATTGCTACATTTAAAACGTACTACATAAAACGTTCATTCCAATACGTGCTAGACAAACTAGATCAAAATGAGGAATTAACAGTCATTGATGTTTGGAAACAATTTTCTATTATGGACTGCGTTAACCATGTTGGGAAAGCGTTAGCTGAATTAAAGCCATCAACTTTGAACTCATGTTGGAAAAATATTTGGCCAGATTGTGTCAAAAGCAAAGATCCTGACATCCATAATAACGATGAATTTGCTGACATCATAACATTGGCACATACAATTGGTGGAGATGGTTTCGATGACCTGTCATCTGCAGATATAGAGGAATTGTTAGTTGATCAAAGCTTGAGTGAAAATGAAATTATAGACCTTAGCATTGAGACTCATCATAACAACGCACAAAGCGATAATGACGAAGAGGATATTCCAGTTTTAAATGCAACTCTAATTAAAGAAGGTCTTGATATTGCAAGGAATTTAGGTAATCATTTTGAACAACATGATCCTGATAAGGAACGAGCTGCGAAATTTCAACGTGAACTGAAATTATTAACGTCATCTTACAGGGAACTTTATAAAGGTTTATCACGCATTCAAACACAATCTTTAATAACTGATTTCATTCCTAAAACTAATGACTTATCAACAATCAAAAATACTGATAATAATAGAGACATAATTTCCCAAAATGATGAACAAAATAGATCTAGTGAGAGCAGTGATATTGCAGCCTTACGCAAACGTAAACGATTATTGTCGGGAAGTGACAGCAAATAAAAGTTGTTTATGTTTATATTAGTTTTCCTTTTTTATATTAATGAATTTCTGATATTATTTTCTTTTTTCCAAATCATTATTTTTTTTTTTTTTTAATATATGTATGTATTTATATGTATTTAAGATATTAAAATGTGTAAGCACGTTAAATAAATTCTCAAGTAAACTTTAACAAAAATTTTTTATTGTTGTTTATTGTACTTTTACGTTATTTTTTAGGTCTGGAACCAATCTACTATTTTCATCTTTGGCTAGTATCTTTTTTTACACGAATTTTTTTTACACGAATTTATTGGGAACGTATCTATCGTGTAAAAAGAGAATTGGGTGTATATTAATTTTTAACGCTCTTTACATGTGTTCAATTTAAAAAAAAAATATTGACCATTTCTGAGTTTTTTCTTTAAATAACGACGTAACTTAAATATTTATTAAATTAATTTGCAGCACTAGCAACGTATGTCAACCTACGTTTGATCGCTGACAAATTATTTTCTCAGAAAACGACACATAGCGACATACGTTGTTATTAATGAAAAAAATGCAAAATAACTTTGGATTATTTTTCAGTTTATAACCACTTATAAAAACTTGTGTGTTTATTTCTGTTATTTTTTGTCACTATTATTCTTGATACGTTGTTATATTTTCATCCTAAGTCCCGTTAACATTTTGTTGACGAATCCATTTTTCAAACAAAAACAACTTATATCTACATGGGGGTTGCATCGGTAGTCTTCTTTTTCAAAGAAAACAACGTTTGTCGATATAACTTGTTTTATCTGCACACACTTTAAGTGTAATTTACATATTGTTTTCTTCGTCCTTCTCTAGGACCTATTCCTTTGAAAATTTTTCACTCAAAATTTTATATAAAGTATTTATTGCCCACATCTACAGGACTATTAAAAAAAGCTCTAAAATCTGTGTATCGAGCCCATAATTTAATATATAACGTTTTTTGGCTCCCCTGAACATTTTGATTTTATGACATACGCGGTTATTCTAGAAAACCACAGATATATGCTATCATATTCTACTACCAATGCTTTATATTTACGTGAAATCCCCATCTTTCTAACACCGTTTTTTTAAAAAGTTATTGAAGAAAACATACTGACCTAAGTCGTAATGAAGTCCCATTACATTTATCTAAACAGTTATTTTTCTCGAAAGCTTGATTTTCGACGATTTGAGTTATGTATGCTATCATATTCTACTAAAAAACTTTATATTTACATGAAGTCCCCATTTCTCTAACACTGTCTTTTAAAAAGTTTTTAATAAAAATATACTGACCTAAGTCGTAATGAAGCCTCATTACATTTATATAAAAAGTGAATTTTTTCGAAAGCATGATTTTCGACTTAGGTGGTGAATGCTTGTGGCCACAGAATTACAATGTTGTTAAATAATACTTACTAAGTAATAATAATTTCATAAGTGTTTGACAGTTCCAATATTGTTTTTAGCTTTTTCTTTTAATTTTCTGTTTAACAAAACTTCAATTATTTGTGTACTGTTAATCATTTACAGCAGAAGAAAATTTTGTATATCGCCACTATTGATAATGCAAAACATACCCGGGTATGTGGGCTCATAAAACGTTATAGAGAGAGATTTGTAAAGTTTGTAAAACATCGTTATGTGGCTCAAGCTCAGAATTGGGTATTCGCCATACCTTGGTCCTTGGGCGGCTGTATCATTTTGTTTTGCGAATAAGAGTCTTTTTTTCGGTTAAAACTTTTAAAAACACTGTAAATCCTAATCAAAATATAAAATAATTGTTCTGAAGTTCACTTTGTCACCTTACACGCAAAGACCGGAATAACCTGTGCGTTTTGCATACAAACTATATTGACTATATTTTTTCATCAATCAGAAAAACAATTGCTTGCACATCTAACGGTTCTTTAAAAACTGGCTATTCTAACTAGATGCTGGAAGCTAACATAATAAACAACAAAACAGAAAAATAAAGACGGAAAGGTAATACAGGGTGTGCGAAAAATGATTTTGATTTACAGTTTGCATACAAACTTTATTGACTGACTGTATAACAAGTAAGACGACTATATTCGGTCTAGACCGACTACACCGTACCCTATACCACGAGTTTAGAGAAAGGGTTTTGGGTCCAACTAATTGGATGTAGAAAATAAGCACAAAACAAATTTGAATGGCATTGTTATAAATTTGTTGACTGCTGATATGAAAAACTTCAAAGCAGATGATAATTTTATATGTAGACTCGGTCTAAAAACGGGCTGAGCATGACTATATTTGGTAAAGTCACTTAATTTTCGAAAAAACATATATAAACAAACTTTGAGAAAAATCTGTGCACATTTTTTTATTTTTTTAGTTATATAGATATAAGTGATGCTCGGCAGGGTTTATTTTGGAGGACTAATTAATGAGTCTAAAACCCACATAGACCAAATTTGACCGAGATCTATATGATAATTTGAATCTTATAGGGATCAATTGTATGGGTACTAGGTTTGAACATGCACCGATTTTATACAAAATTTCATCAAAATATATTCAAATTTGCGAACCGCAGTTTGATTAGAAGGTGTACATTAACACTTAAGACAGATAGACGGACACTCGGACATCGTTAAATAGACTTAAAAATTGATTCTGAGTTGATCGGTATAATAAAAGGTGGATCTTGGACAGATAGCACAAACTCCCTGACCACAGAGTGGTATAGAGTATAAAAAACACTAATATAAAAAAAAAACAAGTACAAAATAGTACATTTACAGAAGGATTCTCATCAACTTTCAAATCTTCATCGTTTACACTCATCACATTTTCAACAAATTAGAAGTTTGGGATTGGAATAACCATCTGTTTTCCTACAAAAATAAAATTAAAAACTCTGCTTATCAATCAATCAATCAGTTTTTATGCTCTTTTGTAAGTGTTCAATTATTAAAATCATTCAGAATTTATTTATATTATGTCTTTTTCTTTATGACTTTTTCAGAGTTGCACTCAATTTATAGTATGTAGTCATATTGTATATCTTTTTTAATTAAATATTCCGTTAATCGATTTGCGTCAAATCTAGTAAATTTGCCAATTGGCCCATCTACCAGAATAGAACTAGATTGGTATCCTAATCTATTTTAAACTAGATTAGGCTGCCAGTGTAAATGCCCTACTAAAAGCATAAAGCATTTATAGTATATAAGATATATGTACATTAGAGCGACTCTGTAAGGAGAGAAAAAAAAGTGAAAAAAGTGCCCCCCTAGAAATCTACCTTGGTTTGTTTTATAACGACTCCCAAAATATTTCTGGTCTAGCGTTAACCCATTCCGAGCTGGACCGTTTTTAAAAAAGGTATATTTTTTAGTTTTTTGAAAATATTTTCATTTTTTCTAGGTCAACATATCCAATATGGGTACAACATGATAGGTTTTTTCAAGACGCGTTCAACGGTATATAGAACATGTCCAAGCATGTCCTAACTGTTGTGATATTCAAAAAAATATGAAATTTTTTATGGGTTTTGTATTAAAATGAGTTAATTAGAAAATCAAATCAACATTGAACATAACATAAATTTATTTATTTTCTACTTGTATAAACTTTATGTCATCCAAAGTTTCAAAAATTGATTTATGCACTTATTTTGAGGCATTTGAGTTTAACAAAAATTAATATAATATAAATTAATTATTTTAAAAACAAATTTAATTTAAAAAAAAGGATACAAAAAATTTTTCCTGCTCAAAAATTAGATAAAAACTAAACTACCAACACAGTGCGAAATAATGGGGCATTTGTTTTTTATGAGAGCACAAAATAAAATGATTGGCCTATCCAATTATTTTAAAATAACAATAAATGAAATTTTGGAAATATGGAATAATGCTCAAATTCCAGTTTTAAACAAAATTTCAATTTGGAAGAAGATAGAATATCAATTAAATTACAATAAGAATATATGTAGTTGGAATAATTATTTGTTTTTTAAACGCGAAAAAATCATGGCATAAAGAAAACGTCTCGTTTTTTTTTTTGGCTTTGGTCTTTAAAACAGCAATATTTCGCCACTTTGATTAACTTAATTTTTTGTGTTGCACTTAAATTTTTTTTTTTTTCTCATTTCTTCATTTATTTAAAATAAATATTTATGTGTAACTACCTATCAATTTTGAACAAAATTTTTTTTTAAAAAAACTTAAATTATTAAAATTATTCTTTAATTATGTCATATAATATAACGCTTTTTTATTTTATGTTAAATTAAATAACACCTTCTGTCTTAACTTTATCTCCCCAGTACTGTAATATTAATAAGATCTATTTCTTGTTGTACTGCATTCTTCAAATAAATAATTAATTAATTAATTAAAAATTAATTTATCCTGGTGTCATTTGGAAACTAAATTCACTCCTAAATTTAACAAACTCCACATTCTTGTTTAAATTTACTCCGGAGCAGCGTGAAAAATGTATTAAATTTGCAAAATATCCATTTTCTTCTTACAACTGAAATGTACTTGAGAAAAGATAAATTTTGATACCCATATTGCCTATGTTTAGCCACTGTGTTTCCACGTCATTAGATTTTAGTTAAAACGCGAACTAGTACATATTAAGAAAAAATAAATAAATTAATGTTATTTTCAATCGAGTAATGTTTAAAAATATGTTCATTTGATTTTCTAATTGACTCGTTTTAATACAAAACCCATCAAAAATTACATATTTTATTGAATATCACAACACTTAGGACATTCTCTAATACCGTTGAACGCGTCTTGAAAA
Organism: Cordilura impudica; assembly: GCA_963682025.1. NCBI lineage: Eukaryota > Metazoa > Arthropoda > Insecta > Diptera > Scathophagidae > Cordilura > Cordilura impudica. Next base: position 109,852,465 of record OY821521.1, read on the forward strand.
AACCTATCATGTCATACCCATATTGGATATGTTGATCTGGAAAAAAATGAAAATATTTTCGAAAAACTAAAAAATATACCTTTTTTAAAAACGATCCAGATCGGAATGGGTTAACGCTAGACCAGAAATATTTTGGGAGTCTTTATAAAACAAACCAAGGTAGATTTTTAGGGGGGCACTTTTTTCACTTTTTTTGTGAGTCGCTCTAATGTACATGTAGTTAGTTACCTACCTATCTATTCATTTACTTATTTTTCCTACTTACAATTATATATTTACACTTTAAATTTATACACTTTATTTATGTTATAAATTTAAATATTATTTTAATCAAAGTTTGATTTGATTTTTTAATTTTCATTTTTCAATGAGGAAACATATTAAAAATATTAAATAATTAATAAACAAATACATTTATAAAAAATAAAAATATTTGTTTAACCAAATGTCTGGATTTCACCTAAAACAAAAGTGTAACTAAATTGGCGATCTTGCAATCCTTAAATGATCCTGCGAATTTCAAAAGGACAACAAAGTTCCTGCAATCCAAAAGGACAACAAGTTCTCGGTGTTATAACAAATAAATAAAGATTTATATTGTACATCCAATTAATTATCTTTAAAATATATATGGGGGATTTCATGTCAAGTGCACCAACTTTTGAAACCGATGTCTTCCGATCGGGATGAAATTTGCACCAAGGTTAGTCCTATTAGATAGTAGTTCAGACACAATTTTTCAACATGATCGGTCCTGATCTCTCTGAGTTAGAGGGGATCAAAATTTGACATTTTGGCCAAACAGGTGTTTTTTCTCATTACCTATTGTTCCTAGAAAATTTTCTCCCAAAGAGTTTAGATAGCTATTTCTTCAATATTTCGGAAAAAAATACTTAAAAAAAAAAAAAAATTTGTAGACTTTTTTTTTGCTAAATTAAAGCATTTTTTGCCTTTTTTTTCAAAAAGGGCAATTTTTTTTTTTCATAAGAAAGCTTAGGATTTTTACTTTAAGAGCTTTTTGGTCGTTTAGTGGGATGGGAGTGGGATATCTATCAAAATAAATGTTTTGTAACTCAAGACAACGGTTTTTCAATTTTTCACAAATGCACTATTTTGAATTTTTTTCTATTTGTGTCTAAAACCTTACAAATAAAACTTATACTGAGAAACTAGACAAACTAAACTTTCCGAAGGTATGTAACATACCTTCATAACATAACAGAAGAGAATGGTTATCTGTAACCTGAAAGAGTTATTTGCAACATTTCAATCTGAACACGAGGATGTTAGAATTGGCTTCACGAAATTAACCCAAATGAGGCCAAAACAATGCGTTTTGGCAGAAAGCAGCGGAACTCACACAGTATGCGTTTGAATTTACCATGAAAATGTTAAACTGATGTTGAAGGAAATCAACTTAAAGTATTTAACAGATGATTCGGCAGAAGATTTACACGATTACCGCGATTGCCTTAAATTGACTATGTGTCCTAATGCAACAACTTCTTGCCACTTAGGTGAATGTACCAATTGCCCGAAAACCACATTCATCAAAGAAAATTTAATCAACTCTTTAGATCGAGAATATATAGAGGAGGTCAAATTTGATTCTTGGATTCAGACTGACAGATGCACATTGAAAACAATCATTTTAAATGTGGATGATTTTGTGGAAGAAATGTGTACAGGATTGCTAAACTTGAGAAACCATGACTTTTTAGTCAAAGAGCAATGGTCATTCTTCAAGGATTTGAAGATACATTTGAAGTCTGGTGAATTCGTTATTTAATATGATTTCGCAGAAAACTATAAATATGTTCTTCAGGATGCCACACAAGCATTCCACTTCCATAACGACCAAGCACCTATATTCACAGTAGTTATTTACTACATGAAAGATGAAAAGCTGGAACACAAAAGTATGGCAATCATATCCGACGATTTAAAACATGATACCGTTGCAGTTTATGAGTACCAGAAGAGAATGCTAAAATTTCTAAAATCTAAATTTACAGTAAAGAAGGTATACTACGTTTCGGACGGAGCTCGTCAACATTTTAAAAACAAAGGTAGCTTGGCAAATCTTATGGCCCATGAAAAAGATTTTGGAATGCCAGCTGAGTGGCATTTTCATTCTACTGCTCATGGTAAAGGAGCATGTGATGGTATTGGAGCAAACCTTAAAAGAAATGCAGCGAAGTATAGCTTCCAGTGCTCTCATCAAGATCGCATCTTAGATGCGACTGCTTTATTCCATTTGGCAAAGAGTTATTGTAAAGAAACTAAAATAGTTTTTAGTAGCAAAGAGGATCATCAGGAAACATTGAAAACACTGAAGAGCAGATTCGATGCTGCGGTAACAATCGATGGCACCGCTCAATACCATGCTTTTATACCGCTTGTCGATGGAAGACCCAAGTTGAAAAAGTTTTCTGCCTCTATTCAATGCGATTTCTTTCCAAAGACAACAAATAAACCAGCAGCGAAATCAACAACTGAACCTAGTAACGCCAAGAAAGGATTGACAAAAAAACGCAGTAAATAAAGGCGGCAAAAAAGCTGGATGAAAGACTGGGTATTTAAAAATTTACAAGACTTAAATACTTCATCAGCTACAATAAATTAAGTATAACAAGTAAGAAAATTATAGTCGGTCTAGATCGACTATACGATACTCTATACCATGCGTTTAGAGACCCTATCTCTCAGGCCCAACTAACTGGATATAGAAAATAAGCATAAACCAAATTTGAGTGGGATTTTTATTAATTTTTTCGGCTGCAGATATGAAAAATTTCATATCGGATGCTATATCTATATGGGGACTAGGCCCAAAATGGACCGATCCTGACCATATTTGGTAAAGTCTCTTGTATTTTGCAAAAATATATACAAACAAAATTTGAGAAGAATCAGTGCAATATTTTTCGTTTTTGATAGATTTAAGTGAAGATCGGGAAGCAGCTCTATATGGGGCCTATGACTAAGAGTTGTCCAATAGGGATCATTTTTGGAATATTGATTAATGGATGTAATATATACATACAAACCCAATTTGACTAAGATTTGTATAATAATTTGGATCTTATGTCAATATATGTTGATTTCATAGAGGTCATTTGTATGGGGGCTAGGTCTGAACATGGACCGATTCTCACCAATTTCAATAGCGTTCATCCCATGGCCGATAAAAGATTAAATACCAAATTTCATCAAAATATATTCATATTTGCGACCTGCAGTTTGATTACAAGCTTTACATGGACACACAGACGGACGGACGGACGGACATCGTTAAATCGAATCAGATAGTGATTCTGATTCGATCGGTATAATTAAAGATGGGTGTAGGTCAAATATTTTTTGTTGTTACAAACAGCAGCACAAAGTCATTATACCCAAACCACATAGTGGTATAGGGTATAAAAATAGTTATGATATAAATGGATCTAATGCAATTAAGATTAAATTTTAATAAATTATTTATCTTTTTTATTTCTAATGTTATTATACATTAATTTAATTATTATTAAAAATAAATAAAATATAATAATTTTTCAACATTTCTAAAGAAAAAAAGCGGTTTTTTTCCTGAGGTTAACATATTCTGGGTATTACAGTATCGAGGGTATAAAATTTTAGTTAGGTATGTTATATACCTTCGGAAAGTTTAGTTTGTCTAGTTTCTCAGTATAAGTTTTATTTGTAAGGTTTTAGACACAAATAGAAAAAAATTCAAAATAGTGCATTTGTGAAAAATTTAAAAACCGTTGTCTTGAGTTACAAAACATTTATTTTGATAGATATCCCACTCCCATCCCACTAAGCGACCAAAAAGCTCTTAAAGGAAAAATCCTAAGCTTTCTTATGAAAAAATAAAAAAAAAATGCCCTATTTGGAAAAAAAAGGCAAAAAATGCTTTAATTTAGCAAAAAAAAAAGTAAAAATTTTTTTTTTTTTTAAGTATTTTTTCCGAAATATTGAAGAAATAGCTATCTAAACTCTTTGGGAGAAAATTTTCTAGGAACAATAGGTAATAAGTTACATGGATGAGAAAAAACACCTGTTTGGCCAAAATGTCAAATTTTGATCCCCTCTAACTCAGAGAGATCTGGACCGATCTTCTTGAAAAATTGTGTCTAAACTACTATCCAATAGGATTAACCTTGGTGCAAATTTCATCCCGATCGGAAGACATCAGTTTCAAAAGTTGGTGCACTTGGCATGAAATCCCCCATATATAAAAAAAAAAAACAAAGAGTCAATAATGTTTTAAACTCAGTGCGAATAGAAATATTTCTTTTTGACGAAATTTTATCACCACCCAATGAATTCATTTCAACAATTTAACGATTTTTATATTTATATGAAAGTTATAAATAAGTGAAGTTTTAAAATTTACAAAAACTTAAAAAAAAATAATAAAAAAGAAAAGCAATTAATTCATCACCACAATTCTCTCCTGCTTTTTCTTGGGACACAGCAGCAAGTGTTTATATACCGAAAACATGTATTGCAACAATATTGCGAGTGCTATGAAACAATATAACTGTTTACAAACTCTGCAAAAATTCGAAATTAAATTTCCAACAACATATTGCAATAATATTGCGAGTGCTATGAAACAATATAACTGTTTATAAAGTTTACCAAAATTCGAAATTAATTACCAACAACATACTTCCCGGTTGCCTTCATCATCACTGTAAAATATTTTTAACGGTTTTTGTGTAACCGAGTGTTGAATTATCTCAACAATTTATCGAGAAAATACTTTAAGAATAATTGTGTAACTTATCATCTATAACAACAACATTATCATGGTCATCTATTACAATAACACCAACAACAACAAGAACAATATCATCATCATCAATTAAGGTCAGATTTTACTTTATTTTTTTTTTAATATTTCTATAATTTTAATAGGCTAGCCGATTTCTTGTGACCGATGTTTTGTTCTACGGTTTCATCCCGATTTTGACCAAACGTATATTATTTGAAAGGTATTTCTTTCTAGCCATTTTTCAGATTTCAGATTTTTAAAATTTTCCTTTATTGTGAGTAAATTGCATTTAAATTTCCTACTAACCCATACATAAAATAATACATATGCTATGTGTGTTTTATTAAATTTGTTAATGAGTTTGTTATCTCCATTCACAATAATAATAAACCATAAAAGTGTTGGTTTGTGAATTGGCCAAGTTGAAAAATAAAGCTGCCTAGAAATTGCACTCGAATTTCGAGCACTGGAATCTGCTAGTTTTTAATATTATAATATATAATAAAATATATTATTAATAATATATAATATAAATCCACTGTTAATAAATGCGCTGGAATAGTAAAGATGCGAGCAAATATGCAGAGAATCTCTGTTCACTTTCTGTTAATATAGATATACAATCAAATGTATCTGTAGATGAATAAGTTTCTTCAGCAACGAGTAAAATTAAACAATCACATGTAACTAAAGTCAATAAAACTTTTTTGAACCGAAGCAAAAATGGTTTGACTGGAAGTGTGCACGCTCGCGCAAATGTATGTTAAAGTGGCTTAGATTGTATAGAAAAAATCACTCATCTATAAATAAAACTCGCTATTTTGCATCTAAACTTTAGATTCTAAACTTTAGATTCTAAACTTTATATCGAGGGCTTATATTCAAAAAAGCTATCGTCATTGATTTAGAACGGCGTAACAATAGACGAGATGCAAAATACTTTACATAAGATCATTTTGGAATCAAGAGAATGCAAAAATGATGTGGTTGTAAATTATTTCAATGACTTTAAAAATGTGAGCTCGATTTTCTTAATCAAGTGGTCTGCAACGCATTTATTGCCTGGGGAACTTGATATAACTTGGCTGTTTATCAACCGATAATAGATATTGTTGTTTTATTAGAAAGATAATTTATTCTAGATTATGGTTTATTAATTAATTTAATTGAAACGTAATTATTAATTTCAAAATTTTTGTGGAAATTTTTTTTTTGATAATTTTTACATATAAATGCATATTTGAACTTTGAACTCAATACGCGTCCAGAAAGCATTGTCCGATTTGACTCAAATTTTGCACATTAAAGTTTTAGATCCAGTGTCATAATAATCCGACCCGCACACCTCAAAATTCGACCAAAAATTCTTTTTCATACAAACCGCTGTCACCCTACTGTACATATGTGCTACACTATGTAACCAAATTAATATTTTTGAAATGTTCACAAATCTTAAGGACAGGTTTCATACGAAATCCTGTCATACATATTTTAGATATGAAGATGTTATGAACTATGTACGTCTGAATTTTTAACAGTTTTTGCGGTCTGGACGCTGTTAACAGAATACCGAAAATGATATGTAGCAAAGTTTGTAGAAAACAAAAAATAAAAACATTTGAGAATAACATTGAAAATTGCAATGGAAAACATCATATTTTTCTTTCAAAATGAGAGCGTAATACACTCACCTTCGCTGCCATTAGGCTTAGAGGCAGCGTTAGCCAAACAACGGGGACATGATGCGGTCAAATCGATTAGACTATGTTCCGGTGCGGCAAAGGGGATATATTTGTACTTAAACGTAGTTGGTGTTGGTGGTGCTAAATACATAAAGTTTATATATTTAACATAAAATTATAGAAAAACATACACACACAAATAAATAATTTAAAAAAATAATAATAACAAAATAGTACTTATTTAATATCAGAAATATAAAATTATATGTATGTATACCAATCATATGACAAGAATTTTATTTAGCCAGTGTCAAAACATCAACTAACACCATAATACTGTTTTGTTGTTATCATATTTAAAGTTGTCGCCATTCAAAAGAAATTTTGATTATAAACTAAATTTTGATTATTTACTATGTGTTATGAAAAATTAACAACATTAGAAAAAACAAGTAAGAAAATTATTGTCGGTAGAGACCAACTTAACGATACATTACACCACGATTTTAGAGAAAGGGAATAGGTTCAGCTAACAGGCTATAGAAAATAAGCATAAACCAAATTTGAGTGTTATTGTTATGAATTTGTGCCGGAGATATGAATAAGTTCATATTGTATATTTTTATATGGGGATTAGGTCGAAAAATTAACCGATCGTAATCATATTTAGTAAAGTCACTTATATTCCGCAAAAGCATATACAAACTAAATTTGAGAAAAATCTATTTAATATTTCTTTTTTTTTTATAGATTTAAGTGACGATAGGAAAGTAGCTTTATGTGGGGACTATGACTAAAAATAGTTCTACAAGGTTTATTCTTGGACTACTGATTAATATGTGTAATATATAAATTTAATATATACACCAAATTTTACTGAAAACTTTATTATAATCGGAATCTTAGTGCAATTTAAGTCGATCGCATAGGGGTGATGGGTGTTACGTCTGAACATGAAGCGCTTTTCACAACTATCAATAGTGATGATACTCTATGGCAGACAATAGCTTACATACCAAATTTTATCAAAATATATTTTGTGTTTGTAGTTTGATTATGGATGGACGTTCATCGGTATAATAAAAAGTGGATCTATGTCCAATATTTTTGGTAGTTGCAAACATCACAAACTCATTATATCCTGACCACAGGGTGGTATAGTGTATAAACATTTGAGTCCGTACGAGAACTAGGAAAACGCGTGTCGCTGTCTATATTTTTTTTAATTTTTAAAATAAATACACACTTCCACATTAGGGGTATAACTTTTGAACAATTTTTAAAATTATGATCTCGTACCTAGTGTTATCAAATAGGCCATGAAGTATAGTACTACTTCTTTTGTGAAGCAAAGTTTCCTTGCAAATTTTATAGATAGTTGAAGTCAAAGATTTTAATACAAAGATTTAATTATATTCGACTTCCACTATTTTTACGTAATGTGCTAGTGCTGTTTTCTACCATATATTTCTTTCTTTTCTAACATTCTGTGTACCAATGACGTTCACGTGCCAAGGTCACTTCATGAAAAACTTATTTAATTTAGGCGAGTTTACCAGCCGTGCAGAAATTATACAACGCTTATCAAACATAAAAATGTATGAAATTTTTAACATTGTTAAAACTTTTAGATATGCGGTAAAACAATTTCGATTAAAAAATATTTTTAAAAAGTTATGATTTTAGAAAATATTTTACCGGCGCGAAGTTTCACGTGGTACGTGATAGCAGATATTGGTTATCAGCGAAATTCATATGGTGTACTAACAAAGTTGTAAGTTATAAGGAAATACAAGACGTAGAATTGTATACATGTGAACGAACACCCTGTCGTGTATTTATATGCAAAAAAACTGAAAAACACCAAAAATAGAAAATAAAAATGCTCCATTTTTATTCAATTGATCTAATATTTTTGTTTTGTTGCACTTGAATAATAAAATTTGTCACAACACTAATAACAGACGACAAAATTTATAATCGAAATAAACTACAACAGTTCATTAAATCGTAAACAAACAACATGCTGATCACATATCTGCAAAAGTTGTGTTGTTGTATAATTTTTTTGTATGGAAAATATAAACAACAATATTACAAGTTATACAGTTTTAGCACATACGAGTCAAACTCGGATACAATTTTTGTTTGCCGTAAATGCTGGGTTCGATGGAAATAAAGAAAACAAATATTTTTAGGTTTTATTAATAAGAGAAAAAGGATCTCTTAATCTTATTTAAATTAATTTACCTTTAAAATAAATGGGTGAACTGTATATTAAAAGATGTAGATCCGTGTGAACGACGTGTTCGTCTTGATATTCAAACGAAGATTAAAAAGTTACATCTAACTAAGATAGAAAGAGGCAACAAGCAATGTTTTTAAATACCGTTAACGGTTTACTCGTTAAAATCTATGTAAATAATCCCCTTTATGGGTTTATTCGTCGTTAAGAACTGGTTTATTTGCACTTTCTTTTTGCAAATTTTCCTTTAATAGTTTATAGATGTTTTGGTTCCCATCAATAAAGTGCAAAGATCCAGATCTTTCAAACGTAGTTCCTGACTACCATCCAACCCAAATATGTGCGTTAAAATTGCTTTCGTCTATAAACAAAGCGTTTCTTCAGAAAGAAAAATCGTTGTGTTCATTCATGTTATTTTGCAGGTCTAGTTTTGTGAATCAAAAAATTTATTATTCTTTATTATCGAACATTTTTTTTGTGGGCGTTTTTAGGCTTGTTTTGCATCATTTTACAGGTTTTGAAGCGTTTTAAAATATCGTTGTACAGTTGTCACTATATTCGAGATTTCACGCACACTGTTTCCCCCTTTGGCATGTTTGGTAATTAGTTTTCTACTCGTTTGTTGAAATATCTTGATTTTATTTGCTTTTTGCTTGTACAATAAACAAAGAATAAGAATTCGGTGTATTCCCTAGATATTTTAAATGTACTCAGAAATGTCGGCTGCGAAAATGACGCAGGGTTGCAATTATTTAAGACGTGTCAGTTTGGCTTGTGCATTACTTTTTGTTTTTCTATGCTATTTTTTGTTGTACCAAATGAATTCCAGATTTCTTTTTTGTTTTTAAATGTGCAAAATATTCAATCTAGTAAAAGCTTAAATAAAAACCAGTGTCTATCGTCTGAGTATCTGCCGAATAATAATTTTAATTTTTCTTTTTCATATACAAACATTTTCTTTGTCATATAAAATTTAGAAAATGTTTCTTTGATTATTTTAAAATATTCTCAGCATTTTAAAATATGCTTACAACTCGGCCACGCTCCTTCACTCACGTCCTCATGAAGCATCTGGAATTATATACATATATATACATTTATAACGTCTTTAGTTTTAGTTTCATAGACTTCACTAGTTAAATATGAATCATATTTTCCCCTTGGCAAAACCCCAAATAAAAGCTCATTTGGTATTTTTCCTATCGATTTGTTAACAGTAGAATTTAATCCCCATTGAACATCATCAATAGACTCATCCCATTTTTTTTTCATTTTCTACAGATGTACCCAAGGCCGATAAAATCGTTCTATTATACCTTTCTGCTTGTCCATTGGCTCGTGGAGTTGCGGTCGCATTATGTATTATTTTAATGCCATACTCTTGGGCATATATCATAAATTTATGACAAGTAAATGTACACAAATCATTCTTCTGGGAACTCCAAAAATTCTCATAAATTCATCTAAAAACTTTAGAAAAGGTTCTACTTTTGTACTCTGTACTGCTTTTAACATAACATATTTCGTAAAACCATCTACCAAAACAATGAGATACATATTCTTGTGAATACTCTTCGTAAATGGACCAATATGGTCAACATGAACAGTATCAAAAGGTATGTTACTTTTATCAATCGGATGCATCATTCCTTCTTGTTTACCAGCAGGCACCTTGTTATATGAACATGGGAGACAGCAAGAAATATAACGTTTAACATAATTTTTCATATTAGGAAACCAATATTTTTCTTGAATACAAGAAATCGTCTTTTCCAAAGAAAAATGTCCAATTTTGTCATGATGGTTAAATAAAATTTCCTTTCTCGAAGATTGTGGAACAACCCACTTATTGCCGGTTAATGTTTTCTTATATAACCTACATTTTTTAGTAAATATTCGCTATGTATCTGTTTTTCCTCTTTATCTGTTGGAGTCTTCTTTAATATTTCAATAAGATATCTACACCTTTCATCATTTAACTGCAAAGCTAATATCCAATCCATTTCAGTAATATTGACATACAAAACACCTACCGGGTTTCTACTTAATGCATCAGCATGTGCCATTTGAGACCCTTGTCGATATTCCACAATAAAATTGAACTCTTGAATAGTAAGCCACCATCTCGCAATTCGAGACTAAAGTATGCAACTGGTCTCAAAGTTTCATCACATTGTTTTTGTAATAAAACAGCTCCAACACCCCATTTACACGCATCTGTATGCAACTCGGTCCACGCTTTCCTATCATACAACACTAATACAGGACACGTAGTAAGTTTTCTCTTCAACTCATCAAATGCCTTAATTTGTTCATTCTCCCATTTGAAATTAATTTCTTTTTTTTTAATAAATTCTGAATAGGTCTGGCTATTAAAGCATATTGTTCTATAAATTTTCTGAAATAACTCGTTAGTCCCAAAAACTGACGAACCTCATGAAGATTCTTAGGACTTGGGAAATGAATAACAGCACTAATCTTTTCTTTTCCTGGTTTTACACCCTTTGCATTTATTTCAAATCCTAAATACTGTATTGTACTGTGCAAAAAAAAAAAACATTTGTTTAATTTCAGTGTTGCACCATTTTTCATTAATCTTTCTAGAATTATCTCTAAATTCTGAAAACCTCTATCAATCGTGTCTGAAGGAATTAAAATGTCGCCCATATAAACCATAGCAGTTGTAAATCTCAAATTTTTGAAGCATTTTATTCATAGTTCGTTGAAAAACAGCCGGAACATTTACTAACCCAAATGGCATTCTCTTAAATTCATAATGCCCATCAGGGGTTATGAACGCTGTCTTTTGGGCTGACCTCTTATCTAATGATATTTGATAATAACCACTTGCGCAATCTAAACTAGTAAAATAGCTGCTTCCTCTTAATCTATCAATTTCATCATCCATTCTTGGCATTGGAAACGCTTCTTTTGTTGTTTTCCGATTCAGAGCTCTGAAATCAATGCACATCCTGTATACCCCTGTTTTCTTTTTAACCAAAAGAATAGGACTAGAATATGGAGATGATGAATCTTGAATAAGATCAGTTTTTTTTAGATCGGCTATCATATCACGAACAATTTCTCTTTCAGACCATGACATCCGATATGGTTTATATGAAACTGGAGTTTCATCGTTTAACTTAATTTTCATTTGTACATCTTTTATATTTCCTAGCTCTGACATATCCTGTGCAAAACAACTTCTGTATTTATTAATCAAAGCACATAATCTTTCTATATTAGTGTCATCTAAATGCCTTGCCTGAGGCACAATTTCACTTTTCAAAAACTGTTTCAATCTACTAGATTTTACCCTAAAATTCGAATATTCAAATTGTTCATCTAATCTGCAAGGAAAAACTCTTCCTATTCTAAGCCCCTTTTTAAAACATAAATCCTTACACGACTCATTTTCTATTAAAATCAGTCCTATACTACCAACAACACATCTGGAAATTCTGTATTCGTTTTTCGGCTTATTAACGAACATTTCTTCAAAATAAAAACATGAATTGGAAATCTGATCAGTCATAACTTCAACAAATCGAGCATGTTCTTTAGGTATAGTAACTGTTTTGTGAATCCAAAGTGAACATTTTTCTTTTGATATGCAATCAAAATCTGAAAAATTTTCACTTTCTTTAATAATAATAATCTAACAGTATTATTTTTCACTACCATAATAACAGATTCATGATTAATAAATGGTTGACCAATAAGGATGTCAATTTCTTGAGCATAATCGGGAACAATAAATATCGTAACAAATGCCGATGCTGAATCTACATTTAATTTAACGAATATTTTGGATGTTACAGATACAACTGATCCTCCATATCCTGTAACTTGTATGCTACAACGTTCAAAAGCTACGTTTAATGCATTTGCATTGGATTGTCTTATTAATATTACTGAACAACCGGTATCAATAAAACCTCTCATTGCAATATCATTTACCTTACAATCCACTAAATAGCACTCTTTAAATTCACCGGATTTTGTTTCATTTCCATTTTCTGCAATTATCGCATTTCTTGAGACCACTTTGACACTTGCTTGCATAATGTCCTGATTTCTTGCAATTAAAACAGATCACTTTCTTCAATTTATCCTCAGAACCATCTTCAATTAAAGTGATAGTTCGTCAATTAATACGTCTATTTCTGGGTTGAACATCCATCTCATGCTGAAATGTTGACAAATAATGACCAAAGAGGTCTTCCGGAGTCTGAAATCTTGCAGTCCTTGCACTCACTTGTACACTTCACCAGGTAATCCATCAATTATGCATGACACAGCATCTTTTCCAACTATCTTACATGTGTCAGCCAAAATTTTCTTTTCAAAATAATATCTCGTCATTGACTCATTCGGAAGCTTAACCCGTTTCACTAAACCCTTAAGATTTTCAGAAAAATCTTGATGCTCCGGAAATGATTGGCATAACAAGGATCTCCATTCTTCCCATGTTGAGGCGTATTCATTTAAATTCTCAAACCATGTTCGTGCTAAGCCTTTCAATCTAGTTTGCATTGTAAATATTTTCTTAGGATCATCCCAATTATGAATTTCACCAATTTGATCAATTTTTTGCAACCATAGGGACACAGGCAAATTAAATGACCCAGGTTTAAATTCTGGAATGCAGTCAATTTTAAAATTTACATTGTTTCCAAAATTTTCTTGACGTTTCTCGCTCAAGGTCTTCACCAAACTTTCCAAAGCGTTAATGCGTGAAATCAATTCCGCTTCGTCCACAATTACTTCTGGGGGCACTTCATAACCATCCGAGCAAAGGATTCGATTTTGAGAGCTTTCCCGCACTTCAGATGTCCTTCGCATATTAGTATACACGTTTCGCTTTCTGCTTGATCTTGGCATAAGACTTCAAATAATAATCTTTTTTTATTTGTAATCCCACCGCTGCTTTAAAAGCTTAAATAAAAACCAGTATCTATCGTTTGAGTATCTGCCGAATAATAATTTTTATTTTTCTTTTTCATATCATACAAATATTTTCTTTGTCATATAAAATTTAGAAAATGTTTCTTTGATTGTTTTAAAATATTCTCAGCACAGTGCTTACACTAGTAACAAAAATTGTATTTACACTTGCTAGAAACAGTATCCGTACACTGAAAAATTTAAATATTAATAAAAATTTTGTTAATATATAAGTATTCGCACATATACAATTAGGGGAATTCCACGAATCGTGCAACGTCATACAGGTTTGTTACATAAATTTTATTTTAGAAGAAGACAAACTTGCTTGTATAAAGTTTTGGAAACTATAACCAGTGCTATTTTTCTGCTGGAACGCACCGGAACAACGTTCCGGAAGCTCTTTTCAGAAAATACATAAACCGGAACTTGGTTCCGGGACCTATTTTTCTATTTTTAATGTTTTAAAAGTTAAAAAAATTACCTATCACATTTTTTTTTAAATTTTCACTTTCAAAAATTATAAAGTTAAAAATCATAGAAAACAAAAGTCTAAAATTTTTTTTTTTAAGTATTTTTTTCCGAAATATTGAAGAAAAAGCTATCTAAACTATTTGGGAGAAAATTTTCTAAGAACAATAGGTAATAAGTTACATGGATGAGAAAAACACCTGTTTGGCCAAAATGTCAAATTTTGATCCCCTCTAACTCAGAGAGATCTGGACCGATCTTATTGAAAAATTGTGTCTAAACTACTATCCAATAGGACTAACCTTGGTGCAAATTTCATCCCAAACAGAAGACATCGGTTTCAAAAGTTAGTGCACTTGATATGAAACCCCCCCCCTATGTACATTTTTAATGATCTCAGTTAATTTGAATTCTATTTAATTTGTAGTCCTAAAAAAATAATTCAATCGAGTAGGTTGTTCATATGTATATTTTTAAAGATCTCAGCTAATTTGAATTTTATATAATAGTTCTCTTTTAAATTCCTTGTGGACAACATGAATAAAATTACAAGTTTTTTTCAAATTCAAACAAAACACCGCGGACAACAGAAATATATTCAAACTGAAACAGAGAAGGTAACACTTTATTCTCATTGTGACACAACGTTACCTTCTACATCTTCCTCTACTTCTACATGCAATGACTGGCCAGATTGTTGGACGTTGGAGCAAAAGAATGAGTTTACCAAGAAATATGATTGGCTTACTATTGAATGTAAGAAATTTGGCTGTAATATATGCAAAAAAAAAACGGAAGTCTTAATATTGAGAAAAAATCTGGTATGCGAATTAGTAAAGAGCGGGTCAACAATGAAGTAACCAGTAACGGTGAAAACCGAACTCAACAATTAACATCTTTGAGAAAAAAAATTTTTGAGCACAAGGAAAGCGCCGGTCACAAAGCTGCATGCAAGTTAGTTACGGAAGCCGGAAAAGAAACTCTTCCAAATATTCTACACAAAAAATTGGTTGTTGAAAAGGAAATAACCTCTCATGAGTTTCGGACAGCATACAAAGTTGCAAAAGAAAATCTTTTCATAATTTTGAAAGAAAAATAGATTTACAAGAACTTAACGATATAAATATGGGCAGAATTTTGCATTCCGCAAATGCTTGCACAAATATTATCACTCATATCAGCACCGAAATGAGAAAATCTTTAGTGGCCAAAATAATTAGTTCCATGAGTAAAATATCAATAATTATCGATGAGTCTACAACTTTTAGCAAAAAATCAACATTAGTAATTTACATTAGAGTGTGCCTTGCTAACCACGGAATGAGTTCTCCTGTTAATCTTTATTTAGATTTAATAGAACTCCAAAGTACTACTGCAAATGGAATATTCCAGGCTTTACTAGAATGTTTACAATCGTATGGAATAACGAAACAAATATTATGCAGCGGTAATGCTAGGACGAAAGAGTGGAGTCTGTAAATTATTAAGAGATGAATTTCCGTCAATAATTATCTCGCACTGTGCCAATCATAGGCTGGAGTTAGCAGTGGCTGATACTTTGAAAGCTTTATCAGGAATACACAGGTTTAAATCATTTATTGATAAACTATACGTTATCTACCATGCATCTCCGAAGAATAGCAGGAACTTACATGAATGTGCAAAATTGTTAGAAATTCAGCTTCTGAAAATTGGTAGAGTTTTGAGCACTCGATGGGTGGCATCAAGTTTTCGCTCCGTTTTTGCTGTGTGGGAAAATTTTTCTGCATTGGTTCGACACTTTAGAGAAGCAGATAAGAAAGAGAAAGAGATAAGAAAGATCGTTGCATGTACCAGGGTATGCAAAGAAAGATTACATCAATCGAATTTATTTTGGATTGATGTGTGATGCTCTTCAGGAATTGTCTGAATTAAGTCTGGAGCTGCAAGATCGAAATATTAATCTTTACCAGGCGGATGTAAAGATTAAGTCGCTCGTTCAAATTTTCGAAGAAAGACGTATCGTGCCAGGAACATATTACAAACACGCTGTCATAGCCATTGAGGGGATTGAGCTACACAAATCGATCCAAATACATTTTACGGTGAACTGTCAAGATCTATCGAAGAACGACTTCTAAGTAATGATGACACTAAATTTATTAATTGGACTCGTATTTTATATCCAAATAATTGGCCAGAAAACCCACCGCTCACGTTTGGAGAGAGGAAATACGAAATTTGACACAAAGACTACAAATAAATGAAAGAGAAGCAGTCTGTGGATTTCGAGACTATTTAAGTCACAAAATTTTACCGAATAATTTAATGTTATTGAAAAATGCGCTGGATACGATACCGATTTCTTCAAGTGAATGCGAACATGGCTTTTCTCAAATGAATCTCATTCTCACATCTGGAAGAGCATCCCTTCTCACAAAGACTGTTTCATCGCTTCTTTTTTGCGTATTGTTGGACCACCGCTTCGTCTTTTCACCCTACTAAATATGTTGAATCATGGATCGTCAAAGGACATCATTCTGCTCTTAGCACTCAGTGTAAGGAGCGAAGAGGTGATGCTGATCATGATGCAAATATGCTGTGTGTGTGGAATTTGTTGTAATTTTTCGTATATTTTTTTTGTGGTTTATGTTTTTGATTATTTTTGTTTATAATATTTGAATAAAACTATTTTGAATAAAAAAAAAACTGTATACTTCATTATTATGCCCTTCTATAAAAAAAGTTAAGGTAAATATTTAGTAAAACATGCGTTCCGGAACCTATTTTTTTAGAAAAATAGCACTGACTACAACTATATTCAAGAAATCGTTGTTGACGAGAGAAAAATGATCCTAAAGCTTAGTAATGAGGGTAAATATTGTCGTAATAAAATTAAAACATATAAGTTAATTATTTTTTTTTTATTTTTTATTAACAAATGTTAATTTTAAATTTACAATGCTATAATATCATCTACTTGTTTTTAATAAAATTTTTAACTTTTAACTTAAGGGATATACAGTTATGGACATATAAATGGCACAAACTTAAATTGAGCATAAATTTAAGTGTTTTCCAACTAAAATTTTTTAAAAGTGCATGTTTTACCTCTTCTGGTTGTTGTTGTAAGAATATGTGTCTTAACAGCGCTCAAATGTTCCGTTATTTTCTTTTAACAATTTACCGTTATCATTGAAAATTGGATCAGGCAAACATACCACAATTGAGGAAAGGCGGATCATATGGAAACTGCTCAAAAAAAAAGTTTACAGTGCGATTAAATCATTTATTAAGAATCCCGACATATTGACTAAGGACAAAAGTCGGAAGCCAAGCCCTCGAAAAAAGGTGTGCGTACGATAAAGTTATATTCAGAATGGCGAAAATTGATCCATTCAAGTCATCACGGCAGATATTAATGAATCTTTGGACCTGGAAATATCTAGCAGGCTTGTCAGGAAAAGATTAAATGAGACAAATTTGTTTGGGCGCATTTCCATAAAAAAGCCACTGCTCTCAAAAAAATATATTTCTAAACGATTAACCTTCGCCAGAACCCATAAAGAAAATCCCATGAATTTTTGGAAAAACGTGTTATGGGGTGACAATACTAAAATTAAATTAATAGGACTAGATGGCAGAACCTTTGTCCGTTGTCCTAAAGGACTAGAGTTTAATCAGAACACGGTAAAACAAGGTGGTGGCATTATTATGGTTTGGGGTGCATTTTCTTGGCATGGCGTAGGTGCGCTTATAAAAATCAATGGAAAAATGGACAAGTTTCAGTATTTAGACATTTTAAAAACCATATGGAGCCTTATGCATTCGACTCCATGCCATTAAGTGGAAATTCATGCAGGATAATGATCCCAAATACTCTTCCAAACTAGTAAAAAAAATTGGTTTTGTGCGGAGAAGATCGACGTTTTGGATTGGCCAGCCCAGAGCCCTTACTTAAATCCAACAGAGAACCTGTGGAACGAAGTCAAGGTTGAAATCGCATTTATACATACCAACAAATGCAATATTAAAACGACATTTTTCTCTTTTTAAGATTGTGACATTTATGTGTCCAGGGCATTTCAGTGTTTTTTTTTTTTTCTTAATGTTATTTTTTTTTTAACTTTAATTTATATCAATATTAAAAATTAATAATAAACCTTTGGATAAAACCAAAAATTTTTTGTTTATTAATAGTATTTACGATATTGTAACATAAGAAATAACTCGTGGTAAAATGTACCATTTATATGTCCATAGCTGTATATCTTTAGACACTTTTTTAGTAGAAGCTGCCCACTTTTTTCCGAACTCTTTCTCAGTTCCAGCTGATCCTTTAGTCGCCTTGAGATGTTTTTTAAATAAAGCATCTTATCTCCATCTCAATAGCCTTGGCGAGACCGAGCCAGAAGAATGAAGAAACATTCTGTGTTCTTAGAAATGCAAGAAATCATTTATGAAAGGACTCTTTTATGTACACATCTGTATTTATCGAACATGTGGTTATAATTGAAGGGCTTCTTTGACCACAAGTATAAATGGCTCGCCACACCAAAAACTTTTTTTTTTTAAATTTTGATTTTTTTAACTCGGCAGTCTTTTGCAACATTCCGTCTTGCATTTGCGACATAGAATTCCTGATCAGGAAGCTGTGAAAAGTCAACCAGCATGTACGTTTCGTCATCCATGACACAATATTCAAAATTGCGGATAAAATTAGTTTTCAAAACTCGCTTTTTTGCCTCAAAATTTTTTTTTTTTTTTTAATTTCTATCCGCGACTTACGGAAGTCTCCAAACAATTTGCCGTTTTGGCCATTTTTCTTCCAGATATATTAGGTTTCTTGGAGAAAATGCTTACAAAATTTTGGATCGTGTTTTATTTTCAGAAGAAAGCCAGTTTGGCGAAAAAGTGGAAGTGCATTATTTATTGAGTCTATAATGTTCAAATTGGATACATAAAAATTAAAAAAAAAAATTAAAACTAAGCGCACTACAACTGGGCTTTGGAGAAAATTTGTGGTTCCAACAGGATAATGATCCAAAACATACAGCGCTTAGTGCAAGCTGTAGGTGCTCTACAATCACCCGATATTAATCCTACACAGCATTTGTGCGTTTTACTGGAGCGGAGAATCCGACAAAAAAATAACCTCAAAGGAAATGTTAAAAAGCTTAATTAATATTAATTAATTTTAAAAAAACCAATAACTTAATAATTTATTAGAAAAAATAATTCAGCATAGTTAATTTTTTCTTGTTTGTTTCGTAGTATGACAGTTTGAATTTCAGATATATGGATACTTTTTTTTTTGGCAAGTATAGGTCGGATTTATAGAGGAACAGAAATATTTTACCATGATATTCGGTCCGACGCACAGTGGACCATTTCACGAGAAGGCGGTCAAAAATCTATAATTTATGATTGGATTGGAATTTTGATATGCGGTTTTTTTTTTGTTTGGTATGTGAGACTTTAGCCTTTAAGTTTTGCTATAAAACGTTATTCTCGACCGAAAATAAAAAAAGTTACGGAGGGTTTAAAATACATTTTCATGTGTAGTTGAATTTTAGTACAAAAGTGAAGTGTTAAAAGGTAAAAAAGGTTTTTTTAATATAATGTCTTATTTTTTTTAACAATTTTTTAAGTTAATTTTTTCAGAAAATGCCAATCTTTGGCCCCCGTAAACTTTTTAGTCCTAATGTGCACAAGGGCCAAAGGTTGTTTTTTTTTTTGAAAGATCCCGAGTTAAAATATAATTTATTAAGCAGCGAACGTAAAAGTTACGTTCTCAAGATAGAGAAGTTTCAATGAAAAACTCGTATGTTTTTACTTTAAATTTTTTTTATTGTCTTTTTAAATATTTCTATATCAATTTTTATGGTAAATTTATGAAATATAACAATTTTTATTGTAAATTTACAAAATATATAAATTTTTAAATCAAGAAAATTTTTTAACTATATAAAAAAAGTGTAACTTATTGTTAGTGTAATGAAAAAGTACTTTAAATCAACCAATTTTAGTATAAATTTCTTCTAAATAGCCTTGATTTTCATCTTCTAGAAGTTGTTTAGCTTCTTCGTCTAATTCAATAGTGGTAGTTTTCCATTTTTGACGAATGTTGGACATATATGGATCTGAAGTGCACAACAAAATAGTGATAAGGTCTTCATTAGTACAACATCTGGACATTTTCCTTGTGTTGTGCTCGCGAAAGTATCTGTAGTCTTTGTTCCTTTTTTCTTGCGCTTCTTCAGATAGATCTCCTATTGGTAGCATATTGTTTTGAATTATTTGTTCCCCATGGTACAAAATTGTATGAACTGTGGATGGCATTTATCTCCAAGAGTATTTTTCATTATAAAGTATAGCTGTTTTATTGGCGTACTCTCCAAATTTTTTTGCATTTATCTTTCTGCAGCATGCTAGAACTTGTAACATGATTTTGAATCATCTTATTAATTCATGATCTACACCTGTGATAGATGCTGCAGTTTCCGGATCGGAAAAAAATCTCCTTGCAGTATTTCCATCATTTGTGTTTCCTTCCCCTTGTTTTGGTTGGTCGATTACGAGGCCTAGCTGTAGATATTTTTGTTGAATTTGTTTTTCTCACTGATTCGCCTAACGGACCAAATTCCAAATCATAACCCAATTTAAGAATATGCTCCATGAAACGTATTCTAGCATGAAGAGGGGACATTCCAAGTTCGTAGGCTTCCTTAAAACTATCGTCTTCTGGTGGGGGTTGGCTTAATTGACTTGATGTCTTTTGGCATGTAATGCAGCTTGACGTTGACTTTGTTCCAGTTAAAGCTTGTGCAACTTTTCCATCAATCATTGTGAGACACATTTTAAAATGTACTTCAATGTCTTGGTCATCAAATTTAAATATTACTGGTTGAAGTTCCTTAATTTGATCTTTTATTTTTTGAACTTATTCAGTTATGACATCTTTGGTTTCCTTTTTGAATGCAAATTTTATTGGTCTGCAATACTTTGTCGAAGAAGGAATTTCATTTTTCCATATATCAATTTCTGTTGTTGACGGCTCTAAGACGCTGTACCTTTTTGTTAGGCGCAATGGAACGAAAGATACCATAAATAAATTAGCATCTGATGAATTTTCGGCATTAAATTGCTTGTAATGTTTCTGACCAGAGGATCCATCACATCCCCATTTAGAAATTAAAGTAATGCTGCCATTACCAATTTTTTTTAAATGCTCAGTATCATGCGTATTTAGCAATCGTTCTGCAGTATGTTCCAGGAGATCTTGCAATTTTATTTCTGCTGATGTTGAAGTGACACTAATAGCAGATTTTGAAGATAAGCATTTTTTTTTGGCAGAAAGTAAATCTCGATACTCTGGAAAAATCCCACAATTCTTTTCATTGGTTCGCTTCCGCAATTCCTTATATTGATTTTTGGTCAATTTCAAATCCAAAAATAGGGCGAACGCTTCTTCCGGCGTAAATTTATTATCTTCAATTGGTGTAGGAATGCTTTTCAAAATCCTCTTTGTGCGCCTTGGGTTCGCTTCTACTATTTTTTCAATTATTTCAATTTTATTTTTTTTATTTTGTGTTGGTTGAATTTGGTGCAAAAATGAATCCTTAATAATTCTTTGAGAAATTTCTTCATTGATATTCTCCAGCTTGCGCCTTCGAGATCTTTCACTACATCCGTCAATTGGTTTTGCTGGTCGACCCTTTTTTCCACTTTCGTTGGCAGTTGTAGATGCACTCTCAAAAATAAGTTCCTTTATTAACCAGTCTTGGTAACGTTTGTACATATTTGCCTTGCTATGAGAGCATTCAATGTACCGTCTTTTCAAATTCGATGCAAAATTAGTAATTTTTCCTTTGTGCATTTCAATGTCTTCTAGGTTACAATTCTTAAAGAAGTCGTTGCTCACTATGTGCAAAATTACATCGTCTACATCATTTCGTTGAAAAACAATATATCTGCCAGATCTCTGTAACAGTACTTAGCCATTGCACAAATTGTAATGAATAATAATTGTGGAAACATTATTATAAATACTCTTTCTTTCAATTATGTAAAATAAAAATTTTTATCTTTTATTATCACTTTTAGAAGCATAAAAAACCCACACCCTAACCCCTTTTAAAAGGTGAATCATACCTGCTCATATCTTAAAGGGCTATGTCGCAATAGTTTTTTTTTTACCATTTACCTGTTATTTAAATTGTTTCCCATTTTGTCAGGTATTTAAACTATATAACTCTAATTCAGACTATTAATGTTTTTGAAAGATACCTATGTAAATGTACCTGTAACAATTAAGCGCATTATATCTCAACCCTTTTTGATAAGTATATAATAACTCCTGACAACTCTACCGACACGCAAAAAAATACACCGTGGTGCACCGGTACGACCTACTTTTGTATTCATAACACTCAGACGGACGGACGGACATCGTTTAATCGACTCAGAAAGAGTTTTTGAGTCGATCCGTATAATAAAAGATGGATAAAGGTCCAATATTTTTGGCAGTTACAAACATCACCTCAAACTTAATATATCCTAACCACATAGTGGACAACTTTTGTATTCATAAATATTGCAGAAAATATCTAACCTTGGGTCTGCAAAATTGTTCTGGTGCACACGGGCGGAAACTGGCGGGTGTATAATGGGGTATAGGAGTATAGGGGAGGTTCGGACTATAGAAGAGTGCAAGATTTTTTCTGACTGCTTTTGACTGGCAGGAGTTATGATCTATTAAGTAGGAGATTTTCGGAAAATTTGGATCTTTTTTAAAAGTTTTTTTTTTTTTAATTTCGGAATGACTCAGTGATTTTACATTTTTAACATTAATAGTATGGAAGCCACAAAATTATACAAAAAGTTACAGTCATTCAAAAAAAAAAAAAATTTACAAAGAAATTTTTAATTTTAGAAAAATACTGAGAAAGCCCATTTTCGAAGACCCTGTTCGCAATTTTTTGGCTCTCGAGGTTTACTAGTATTTACTTTCAAATGAATAACATAACTTTAAAATCGGTCCACTGTGCGACGTTTAACTTGATGTGATGCTTTATAAATTTCAGTATTTTATTCTTCTTTATATTTAAGGTCTTATTCCCAATAAACAATTTTATAAGAGTTAAAAAATATTTTTTTTTTATAACAGTGGTCATAAACACAAATCTTATTTTATAAAAATGTTTTTTCAATAAGACAAAGTAGAATTTTGCTCCTCAAAATTTAATGAACTAAAGAGGTTTGAGATAGCTCAACTAAAAGTTTAAAATCTTGGCTAGAAATCTAACTAAACTATTTGATACATTCTATATAGCCTTTCTTTAAAATTAAATGAATGTTCCTTTTTTGTGCTAAAACCACAAATTTGTTTAAAAAATAAATTAAAAACAATTTAAACAAAGTAGTGATGGATGTGTATAATATCAAAACATACCCGAAATTGAAATATAGTTTGTAATCGTAATATATTTATAAACATTTTAATATGTGAAAATATAATTATTTTTTTTAATAAAAATCAATCGAAATGAATTTTGTTCCGAATAACAAGGTAATCGAAATTTTTTTTCATATTTAACTAACAATATGAGAAATTTCGCCAGCTATAAAATAAGATTAAACTGTTATTGAACATTTATGAACAATGTCTGTTCAATAACAAATGTATACATCATAGAAAATTAAAATCATCCTTTATGTCGGCATGCCAACATTTAATAACTTTAACATTTGTCAACCGATTGAACTTCAAGATAGAGAGACGAAAAAAGCGGCATATTTCTACATTTTATTTTCGAGCACTTTATAATTATTTTGTTTTTTACTTTAAGTGGGTACGTTATTGCAACTGCTTGTTCCAGTAATTGATTACTTTATGTAGGAAATTGCAATTCTTCCATTGTGATGGAATTGTTGTTGAAGATGACATTATTAACGATGACAATTGTAACAAGAGGAGGATAGTTGAGGATTAACTTATCCAGCGACTGTTTATATATCTGGCCTGAGTGCTGACTGCCTTAACAGACAAACAGGTTATCCAAATCTGCAGATTTGGAGATCGAAAGCAACCCAAATGTCAAGAGTAGAGAGAAAAACAATTCTGAAACAAACAGGTCGGTATCTGCTACTGGAACATCATTCTACCCACCTATCTTCCTGAATGATGTAAATATTCAACTTTTGGCTAAGCAACTGGACGCTAAAACAAAAAATTACAATACAAAAGGAAACTATTTTTGTCTGATGCCAATGTCCACTCAGAAATGATGACCATCTTAAGCAATAAGAAAATCAACTCATATTAATTTACCCCAAAGGAGCACAAGCAAATTTCCTTGGTTTTTGATGGATTATATCATGGCACCTAGACTGATTAGATTAATTCTGCATCGAACGATTCCTCTGCTGGCGTTATTTCTAAGGTTACCAATTTCACAACAACTTTTTCATTAAAAAATAAGGTTACACCGGCCTTTTTCTTATCTCCCTAATTTCGGCTAAAAATTTGAAAGATGTGGCACACATTAACGGCCGTATTTATAACGAAAACTTACGGCCTAGTTAGCCACACGTTGTTAAAATGTATATGTACGTAAATGTAACGTTGGCATTTAGTGCAATTATAAAGGGTCCGCCAAATAACTTTTTTTTTTTGAAAATGCTATAAAAAAAACTACTGAATATTATCTCAAATTTCTTTTTTTATTTGAAAGTACAATCCTTCCGGTTAATAATGGAAAATAATTTCATTCAAATGGCTGCCTCGGCTGGCCATGCAGTAGCCTACACGATCGGTCCAATTTTTAAGCACATTATCGATTGTGTGCAGCTGTCCTTTAAAGCGTCAATTGTCTCTGGCTTGTTGGCGTAACACTTATCTTTGAGGGCACCCCCACAAATAATAGTCCAACGGTGTCAAATCGCAGCTCCGAGGTGGCCAAACGACATCAGATCTGCGGCTGATAATGCGATCTTCAAAAACAAGGCGCAAAACATCGAGTGTAGCTTCGGCTGTGTGGCACGTAGCGCCGTCCTGTTGAAACCAAATGTTGCCAATATCCTCCTCTTCAATTTTTGTGATGCCTCCTCTCAATGATGCCTCCGATATGTTCAATTCTTGAGAACGACGGTCAATTGATGTTGATGGCGCTTCACGCACACTTTCTGCCACAGCAGCAATATTCTCGGGTGTACGCACTGTTTTTGGCTTTTCACGCTTTGGTTTATCGATGAGGATGCCAGTTTCTTTCACTTTCTTCACAAGATAACGAACATACGGAGCTGACGGTGCTTCTCTTCTTCCAAAATCCGTACGCAATTTTCGCACACATTCTGCAACATTACCATGATTTTCAAAGTAATGTCGCAATATTTCCCAGCGTTGTTCAAGCGTATACACAACCATATTCGTTCAGCGGAAGGATAAAACTAATTATCTGTCAAATCAGACATGAGCTAAGTGTTACCATTCACGAAATAAGGACTAGGTGCAAAAAAACGTTAGATGGCGGACCCTTTAGAACGTAAAAAACGAACCAACATGCAGCTGTGTAAAATTAACCAAAGTTTATCAGCTGTTCACAAATGTTACGTACAAACGTAGCAAAAATCTATTTTCAACAGATTGGGGCGTTCCGGTTACGTGGCAGTTGAGTTCGGTAACTGCTCTAAATGCTTTTCATGTAACAGAAAAAAACAGCTAACACGGTTGGTTAGGGTTACGTGTGGCTAACTAGGCCTTTATGCAGTATCTAGCATTTATTTATAATGCACTTGCTGCTGCGTTTGCTCAGATCAACAATCTTTTCAAAAAAAATGACGGAGTGAAATCACACACGTTGAAATGTAAACAGAGTTGACTTTCACTATATCAGGTGCCATTAATGCAAAAAATATGGTGGCATTACAAATTTCAGAGTTGTTTTTAAAGCTCTTAGATGACAACAAAAAATTGATTATAAATAAATTATGTGCTACCTAAAAACTAAGGCTAATTGGTTGACTAGTAAGAACCCCGTTGAGTGCGACATGTAAACAGTAGGTAACTATTCATTATTAATTCGGGGGGTAAATGTCTACTTAATCAATGCATAACTTGGGAAAAGCTTAAGAAAAAAGAACTGGAGATGCAATGTCATAGATGCCAACTGTGGGGTCACATTGCTAGAAACTGTAACGCAGAGTTTATGTGTGTTAAATGCAGTGAACATCATTTACCTAATCTATGATATCATCAGGTTATTATTTTTTATACAAGTTTTATACTAATACTTATTTATTTAAGTACCCATCTGATAATATTTGCGTACTGCGTACTACCCATTAATGATAATTCTATTCAATTTCAATAACCGATTGTTTAACATATCTGCAATATGATTGTAACCTTTGTCGAAACTTCTGTTTAACAGTATTGTTATTTAGTTTTAAGAGTTGTATATTTGTTTTTATTTTTATTAAGTTTTAACAGACTTTCGCTCTGTTCGTCACCATAAATGTTATATCTGTGTTAAGCAATTTCCTCAATGTAAATCAACAAAACTTTTTTGCAAGTAGCTCTTCAACACTATGCTAGCTTGACAACACTATTCGTCGTTTAGTGTCGAGTTTTATTCATCAACTCTTAAGAACGTTTCAATGAACTGGTTGAAGCGATAAGAGAGTGTTGCCGAAAACCCTAATGAGGCACATTTCGATAGGTGATTTAAATTTGTTTCCGTATAAAGTGAAATCAATGAACCGCAACGTCGCTTCCAATACGGCCAAACAGTGGAAGAAAATTTTATTGGGAAACATACATAGAATCCACACGAGATCCAGTAAATACCATTGTATGACCAAAAAGTGACGGTTTGAGCCGACTTTTGCGCCAAACCGATCATTAGGCCGTTTTTTTTTTTTTTTCAGAGAAGGCGAAACGGTCGATGGGAAACAATATCGGTGGATGTTGACACATTATGTCTGCCCGAAAATGTGTGGAAAAGGTCTGGACAGTTTCGGCAACAACCTAAATTCAATCCATACTATATCAGAATTGAAGATAAACTAATATTTGATAATTTGTATATGTTTAAACAAGAGTTTTAATTGTAAAAGTGTATATTAGAGTGTGAATTTTAATAATTAACCTCAATACACAAAATTTTCTAACTTTAAAGCGAACTTATCTTAAGGTGTGTTTACACTATGTGTATTTTCCATATGTAAATTCAGTTTTACGATCCATACGTAATTCCGCGTGTGTGTCAAAATTAGCGTTTTACATACGATTCATAATTTTTGCGTTCAAACGTACATATGTATTTCCGTATGACATAACCTCTAAATGTAAACAACAGCTGATTTAATTTGTGAATTTACAAAAATTTATTGTTAAAAATAAAGTTATATATTTTATATATATTTTAATTGTTAATTAATATTAAACAATTTATTTTTCTTTCAATATTAATCTTTATAATTTACTTTTTTTTTCTTTCACCACAAGCAGTGTTGTATTTTCATATGTTTGTCTTGCCAAAATTGAACCTGCTCTAATTGAAAAATTTACATACGTCTTGCAAAATGTTTTGTACATAAACAATGTTTGAAAGGGTTCACACTATGTGTACAAATTACACGTGTTAAAAAACTAAGAAAAACACAAGCAAAACACGTAGTGTGAACGCAGCTTTAGAAATCTTTAAGACCGATTATTTTGTTTTTAGCGTTGCTCTATATAGTATATACGTCAGAGACATACAAACAATAACTTATTTCTATTGTTTCTATTCCAAGAAATATAAAATAAGAATAATAAATAAACCGGACGAACTATTAATATATGATTGATAGTTATAGAATGTCAGGATAAACAGTATTTTTTATTTCAAATGTTTATATCATGTTAATTAAATTTGACTACATAACCATGCAAATATGTTTCTATTTAATGGTTTACGGGCACGCAATTTTATTTTAATATAAATTGACAAAGTTTACAGCCCTAAATTGCATGTTAACGATTTGGAATTACCACATGAATAGCAATGTTTGTTTGTATATTAAAATAATTAAAGGAAATTGAAATTTATTAACCTTGGAACGACATTATTAAATAGATATGTAGTTGCATATCGTTAGCTAAAATGCAAAACCAGGTAACTAATAATATATACTTTTTTTACAGAAGATGAAAATCGTTCATTTTGATCGTATCGGACTAAAAATTTGTTGGGGACATGAATTTTTATGAAATGCATCATAATCAATTAAAGACCTTATTTTTAATATTTTGGTAGCTATGTGATTTTGGATTTCAGCTGACGATATATTTTATTCGACTGACAACCTGGTGATTGTGGCATGTTATTTTTGTAATGCGACTCAAACGATAATGTTATTAATAAAACTTGCAAATTTCCATTACTCTTTGTTTTTCTCCAACGATTGTTATACAATATGCTTACAATTAAAAATTCATTGTAGTTAATTGTTTTATTACATACAATTAATATAAATAATTACCTTCTTTTTCTGTGAGATCGGAGAATTTAACTCCGCCACTAAGTAATCAGAAGTAGAAGAGAGAAAAAAAAAGAAAATATTTAAACATTAAAATGTATGTGTGTTTATTGTAATGAAATGAATGAAATATATAATCAGTTTGATTCAAGTGCAAATAACATTTACCTGAGTAGAACAGTAGCAGTTTCAGGCACACGGAATACCTGGAAATAAGAATACCATCTATTTTCAAATTTGTCTACACTTTATTTTATAATTATTATTGATCTTAAATATTTATACAGCTATAATTTCTTGATCTACAGTTTTATGCACCCAGAAAAGTTCAAGGTTTTTAAGGTGTTAAACCCAGCCAGGACAATTGACTTGACATGCATATTCTCTTGGAAATAGTTTGAGTAATAGTTTGAGGCACCCCAAAATAGTGCCCGTATCTCCACTACCTTGGGGCGTAATCAATACATTCAGTAATCGTAATAACCTGATATTTGAAAATTGTACAATAAATATACAAAATACAAGTTTTTTTTTAATTTAATATTCTTATGAAATATTCTTCGTTTTGAAATTACGGATTGATTCATGTCATTGTTTTTTGTTTTTAATATTCTATCTGAAGGGTAATAGAAATGAAAAATTAAACTGTCGATGCAACAACGCGAAAAATACAGGTTTTTATGAAGATGGAAAAAGTCGGAAAGAAATTGCAAGCATGGTCACCTGTTTCCGATTTGGTGTTGAACCCTACACTTCATATTGTATCACTGTTGAAAAATATTGTCGAACAAACTATATCCCTGATACAAGGAAATATTGGTCACCTGTCATAGGTAATAAGTTAGTTCAAGAGACAATGTTTGTAAATTAATTCAAAAATATTAGAAAATTTATTCATTGACAATGACAACACTGAAATGCTTGCAGACCACGAAAGATTATTTAAAATTCGACCTGTTATAAGATTTCTGCTGAAAAAATTCCAAAGCGTGCCATATGAACCGTGTTTGTCAGTCGACGAACAGTTATGTTCGAACAAAATGAAGAGCTGCCTGAGACAATATTTGTCAGACAAACCTCACAAATGAGGTTAAAAACTTTTTATGCTAAGGGGAAATTACGGATTTACGTACAATTTTGAAATTTATACTGTGCAAGAAAATGATCGTACAAATCGGCTATCGAATGAAACGCTAACATTGTTATTAGATTCCCTATAAGCAAATCGGTAGGCGAATACGAAAAAAACACACTTTAAGTTAACTTTTATGAACTAACTATAAGCTAACTGCAATGTAATGCAGAACTTTCCCAAAAATAGAAGCATATTTTAAATTTTAATTATTAAAACTAAAATGAATGGTACAAATAAAAGAAATGCAATGCTTTGTCAATGTTAATATGATGAAGTCATTGTTAAAAGATGCCGGCCAAAAACGTTAACAGAGATCATTTCTATGAATATCTGTTTAGAAATTAATATGGAAGGAATCTATGGCAAGAAGAGATAAGGGACTTCAAAGTTTTCTTCAAGCTTTAACGGGTAACCTATATATTAAAAACATTTTCATAATATAGGACAATTATATTTAAACAGATGGCTGTCGATTGCTTGGCTCTAATGAGGTGGAAAAGTACATCAGAAATGCTCTAAGAGTTTTTAAGAACGGCATATACATGCTGAATACGTTAAAAAGAAAAAAAAATTAAATTGTTAAATTCGGATATGCTGAGCCTCGAATACCCTGCACCTGAGTTTTACATTTTATAAATATCTACTTATTTCACTATTTATTTATAACAAATGTAAACAAAATATTTGAAAAAGTAAACAATTTGATAAACTTATTACTAAATTTTGTATTTTTACACTTAAATTTCTTTTGGGATTCAACTTTTGACTAAAGTAAATAGTATTATAAGCTAACTAACAGTAAGCTAACTACTGCTTGATTTTAATGAAGTCAGCTTGTAGCCAACTATAATATATAAAATATAATTAGCTTGTAGCTTACTATAAATTAGGTAACTTTAAGTTAGTTGAAAAGTCATGCAGAGTCGGACAATTGACTACCGCCCAGGATATCACAATTATAAAATAGTCAGTTTGCTTCATTGAAAGCAGGGCTGGGGAGTCGGAGTAATATTGACCTCCTGCTCCGGCTCCGAAGCCAATTTTTCAAATGAAAATTGTGGCTCCGGCTCCGGCTCCTATGATACATACGTATTTTTGAAAACTTTTGTTCTGGATTTTATTTTATTATTTTGTTTATTTTAATTTACAAAGTGTGAAAACTATAGTGTTTTTCGTTTAGAATTGGAAAGTTAAAAAAAAAAGACTTTTACTTTATAGGGAAATAATATTTTATTTTGCATATAAAATAATTTTAATTTAGTTTTTGAATATACATATGTATACATATATTTATTGTTACGCATTTTTAATTAAACAAGAACTTTTGGTCCCAACTTCAGCTTTTCTTTTCAACTAGTGTTTCGATATGCACAGAACATTGTACTAGTTGTGAACCTTAATTTACGCGGTTTTGATTTACGTGGAGTTTTTTCGGTCCCAACAAACCGCGTAAATCGAGGGATACCTGTAATATAAAAAAAAATATTAATAAAAATATTGATATCATAAAATTTATGTATATTACCATCAAAATTCAAAATGAATTCGTTCTTAAGAACAATATAGCTTCAGTCAAATATTTAAAATATTACTAAAAATATTTGAATTAATTTTTTAAAGGATGATTGCACAAAAAAATTTCCTTTAAATGAAATTGATTTTTATGACGAAAAATTTTTTTTAAAAAGGCAAGACATTTTTTTTTTGTGATTTATGTAAAAAAAAATTTCCTGAAATGCTGAAATTCATAAGTGTGAAATTTTTCTTGCTGAAAGTCTTGAGTTTATAGGTGAGACGGGAGAGAAGAATGTCAGGAGATACATACTTTCATGTACTCTGAAATTCTCTTTTGTTTCTTGCTTCGTAATTTTCAAAGTGAAGTTATTTTACGTTTTCTTTTATTTTTATGTTCGTTTGTGTTAAGAAAGACAATTATTGGAAATAAAGTTAGTTTTAATGAAATAAAGAGATAAAATGATAAAGTAAACATGAACAAATCTTGAATTTCAATACAAAAATTTCAGTGTGTAGACACGCATGAAAGTTTAAAAGAGAATTTCAAACAATTTCAGCAAGAAAAATTTCATGTGTAAACCGGGACTAAGCAATTTATTGATAATTGCTTATCATTTTATATTGAATTGCGTTTTCTTGTTTGCTATCTAAATATAAATATCAAATAATAGAATATCAAATAATAGAATATGAAATGATAGAACTAAGATTTATAAAATTTGAAAATAGTTCGTTAGATATAAACATATTTTAGAAAAAAATAAAGTCAATAAATTTATCAAACTATGAGACTCCTTTACCAAATTTATGTGAATTTTTTAATATCTTAATGACTTTACCAAATTCATCAGCTTATGTTGAACGAATGTTTAGCCAAATAAACCTTAATAAAGTTAGAAATTCACTGGAAACAAAAACCCTGGAAGGGATTTTCTTTTCAAAGGATTATTTAGAAGATCATTAAATCGTTTTATTGAAGACTTTTTTGTATTGTACAAAAGTTAGTTTTTTATCAATAAAAAAAATATTGTTTATTGAACTCGAAATTTGTTTTTAATCGTTTTTCATCGTGAAGATTTTTTTGAAACTCGACGTTTTTTTCTAAATTTTGACTGAGGAGCCGGAGCCGAAGCAAAATTGACTTTTTTCCAGCTCCAGCTCCGCTCCAACTTATCAAAAATGCCCAGCTCCGGGGCTCCTCGCTCCGGCTCCAGCTCCCCAGCCCTGATTGAAAGTAATCCAAGTATCAACCACACTAGATGCGTAATAGTTAGATATAAGTGTATTAAAAGTTAGTTGAGTTGCCGGCAGGGTTATTTCGCAGTGGACCAAAATATTAGAATAAATCGTATACATTATGATAACAATGGTGTAGGAGAATGGAGGCATGTATGGATGAAGTTGCAATTGCGGCTATGGTTTGGAAATATAAAAAGCTTGTAAATTTGATTTCAACATTCACAGGAACCGAACCGTTAAAAACTGTTGAACGATTTGACCAAAGGAAAGGATTTCTTTAGAATGCCCTTATAAAATCAAAGAATATAATATATTTATGGGTGGAGATGATAAAAATGGTGGATATAAAATTAAAATAAGATCTTAAAAATAGTACATAAGAATTTGTGACCACTTTATATATACATTCGTTTTTCGATCGAAATTATTTTTTTATTTTCAAAAATAAAATACTTAGAATAATTCTACTCTGTCACAGTTAACGAAGTAAAGCCCCTAGTTAAGAATAAAAGTGAAACCAGGTCTGACGTCTGTCCGTCTTCTTTAAATAATAAACTGAAATATGGAATTTCGATTGATTTTACTCGATATCGAATGCGGCGATTAGCCCCCCTGTATTAAATTCGTGGCTATTATACAAACGTGCTTTTGTAGAGAGGCACAAAAAGACTTTGTCGTTATTGGATTTTCGACTTGAATTAGGTGACAGTTTCTGTTAAATCGACAATTCTCATCACAAAAAGGAAGACCGTCTAATTCACACATAGAAATAGTAATTGAAGCAAAAACACAAAAAACTTCTGCAACCCATTATCAAACAGCAGATTTTCGATTGGATAAAAGTTAGAATGCAACTTTTTATCATCTGTGATATGCGAAATATAAAAATTGAATTTGTGTCTTAAAAAAATAGGAACTGTTGAATTTATATTTTGTTTATAAATTTTTATTTATTTTTTTATACCCTATACCACACGTAGTCAGAATGTAATGAGTTTGTGCTGATGTTATTATACCGATCTACATCGGAGTCGTTCGTCCGTCTGTCCGTCTGTGAGTCCATGTAAACCTTGGAATCAAACTAATCGCAAATATTAATATATTTTGATGAAATTTGCTATATAAGCTTCTATCGGCCACAGGACAAATGCTATTGATTTTGGTGTAAATCGGTGCTTATTCAGACCTAGTCCCCATACAAATAACCCCTAAGAGATCGACTTAAATTGCCAAAGATCCAAATTCATATATTGATCTCGGTCAAATTAGGTTTGTGTGTGTTTATTACATACATTAATCAGTAGTCGAAAAATAAACCATTTAGGATAATTCGCGATCTTCACTTAAACTTATCAAAAACAAATATATTTCACAGATTTTTCTCAAATTTGGTTTGTATGTTTTTGCGAAAAAAAAGAACTTTAAAAAATATGGCCAGGATCGGTCCATTTTTTTTACCTAATCCCCATTAAAATATATCTGCAGATTTCGTTTATGTCTTTTGTCTATACCCAATTATTTTGGACCTAAGATCAATTCCCAAAACGCATGGTATAGGGTACCACATAGTCGATCTAGATCGACTATAATTTTCTTATTATTTCAGATCATAATAAACTGCTAAGCAAAACTGTATTATATTGCATTTTATTGTTATATTATTAATTTCCCTATTACTGCATTTGAGTATTACTCATAATGTATCACTGGTGATACATATGGAAATTGCTTAATATCTAATAAATTTGTGATTTTCTTTTTTTTTCAGTATTTTTCCTGAACTCAGACGGTAATTTCCCTTTAAAAAATATTTTTTTCGATCAAATATAAGGAGTTGTGCATTGTAGGGTAAATGCTTTAAGAACACTGGTACTCATTGTGGCCGGAAACGCGTTGCATGTCCGAAGACACCAGAAAAACAATTCTTCAGAACCGTAAGGAGTCGTCCTCAGGGCTGAGAGGTTCTAAGGCCAGGAGGAAGTCATGGCTGACATAATTCAACAATTCGAATTCAATGGACGAAAATATGCAAACTGGTGTTTTTAATTTTGAAATAATATTGATTTAGTTTGAAAAAAATCCAACTTTATAAGGTGCATTAAACTTTTAACCAAGGCTGTACCTCTTTATAAAAACTACTCGCATTTGTTATGAATTAAATTGAAAGAACTTCTAGTTGATATTTGTTTACTCGTAATAAACTTTAGGTAGCTAATTATCTTACAATTGTTAATAACATTAATATTGAAATGTTATGTATAATATGTATAATAAAAGCAAATATGAAATAATCTCTTAATGAAAATAATAACTGCAAAATGCTTTTTTAAGATGTTTTTACATAAAATTAAAAAAGAAACAGTGGGACATAATCAAAAAATTTACAAACTAATTCACCAAGTTTTACTTTCTATTTGGATGGTATATGTTGTCAAACAAACGTTACTTCCTGAAAAATAGTTTAGTATAGGAAATACATATAGATAAATTAGTGTGGTTTCACTAATTTAGTACTGAAAAATTGAGTTAATATGATGAAAGTTAATCTCAATATCGAAGGCAGCATTACAATAAAAAAAAAAAACATGCGAGTCCGATCACAGAAGAGATTTGTAAGCATCTAGTAACTAAAGATTTTTTATGTCACTTTTTTAAAATCAAACAGAAAGCGTCATCTATGTATCACTTATAGCAAACAACTGCAGGAACCCTGGTTATACTTGTGGGGTTGTTGAGTTATGTATATGTTATATGGTTATATTGTGAAATTTTTGCCGTTTTCCAGCAAAGGGTTGTTGAATTAGCTGAAACAATTTTATATCATAATTTTTTCACCAATACAATCATAAGTCACACCGATTTGTCTTGAGATCACATGTTACGCTTTTTCTGTGATTGTATTGTGAAATAGAAATTTACCCCCCTGGGCGTATAGATGTTTACACATCAAAAAATGCGAAGAAATGCAACAAGTGCAGACAGCGTTATTTCAACGTACTAGTATGTATAAAACTTTAAACATAAAGAAAAACATTTTTAATTAACAAAAAAAATTTGATTTAAGATAAACGTGTACGTGAATAAGTCAGTAGTGGTATAATTTTACATATTTTTTTAGTAAATTTAAACTTGAACCAATACATTTTAAAATTCCAGCATTTGATTATTATTTTAATTTGTATAAAAAATGCTACGCATTTTTTAAATGTCGAGGGAAGGATGAAAGAACAAATTGTTTACATAAAACTCAATCATTTACAATTGATTCTGCCGAATTTTTCAAATGAATGTTAGACAAACTATTTGTTAATTTGTTGTTTGTAACAGTAGTTTACAAACATAAAAAAATAAAACTTACCTTCCAACCTAAGTTTTCAAAAAATGTACATAAACGTGACTGGCCCGTTGTTTTGCCACCGCAAGGACCTAAAAATAAAACAAAATTAGACATGTCACTTTGTTATCAAATCAAATCAACTTTGATTAAGATTTTGCAATGTACATAAGAAGAAACAAGTAAGAAAATTATAGTCGGTCTAGACCGACTATACGATACCCTATACCATGCGTTTAGAGCCCTATCTCTTAGGCCCAACTAATTGGATATAGAAAAGAAGCATAAACCAAATTTGAGTGGCACTGTTATTTTTTTCCCCCCTTTGAATATGAAAAAGTTCATATCGGATGCTATATTTATATGGGAACTAGGTCGAAAAATGGACCGATCCTGACCATATTATTTTTTGCAAAAAATATACAAACAAAATTTGAGAAAAATCTGAGCAATATTTTTGTTTTTTGATACATTTAAGTGAAGATCGGAAAGCAGCTTTATATGGGGGCTATGACTAAGAATTGTCCTATAGGGTTTATTTTTGGACTACTGATTAATGGGTGTAGTAAACACACACAAACCCAATTTGGATCATATGGCAATTTAAGTCGATTTCATAGGTGTCATTTGTATTGGGACTATGTCTAAACATGCACCGATTTTCGCCAATTTCAATAGCGTTCACGCTATGATAGAAGCTCACATACCAAATATCATCAAAATATGCTCATATTTGCGACCTGTAGTTTGATTACAAGGTTTACATGGATGGACGGACATCGGTAATCGACTCAGAAAGTGATTCTGAGTCGATCGGTATAATAAAAGGTTGGTCTAGGCCAAATATTTTTGGTAGTTACAACCATCAGCACAAAGTCATTATACCCTGACCACATAGTGGTATAGGGTATAAAAATTATATACTTGATTTAAAAATTGTCCTGCATCTATTTCAAACTAGAACTAACAAACTATGCAGTCACTTTGACTGGTTTGAAGACTTCCTTTGCAATTAAATAGATATCGTGTCCACTTTTTTTATATGAATATAATATACATTTTTTGTGCATTATTTAATTTGCCAGATAATTTTGTCAATGTCAGTCATACCGAAACCAGTAATTCATTTTTAAAAATTCACTAAAAATACAGTTATGCTTGGTTTGCACTATGTCATATTCACTGACAAAAAAAATGCCTCAAATGGCATCTCAGCATTTTCTGTCAATTATGTTTTCATTATATCTTATAAGTTTATTTTAAAAAATACGACCGTCAAAGGAATATAAATTGCCAACATGTTGACAATATCACTTTAGATGTAAAATATTACCAAGTTGTCCATACAACTGACAGAAATTGATATTGAAAACAAGTAAGAGTGTTAAATTCGGCTGTGCCGAATCTATGATATCATCAACTTGGTTGAAATTTCCTCATTAGCTTTCCAATGAAGAAATCGAACCGTGAGAAATAAAATAAAATCGTGATTAAATGATTTGCGATTCACTTCATTTAAAAGTTGAAAATGTCATAGCTAATCCGGAAGTTGGTAAAAATTCAATTATTAAAAACTAAAACAAAAAACGTTTGTGGCAGTAATTCTTGTTGCCGTGATCTTCAGGTGGACAGACATAATTCCACCTAAAGTGGCATATTTTTATACATTTAATTAGACTTAAGGTTAAATTTATTTAATTTTGTCTCGGGTAGCCCGTTTTTTCCTAAATTAATATTTTTCTTTTCGAAATGCCACATTCATCGGCTACATACATTTCGTTTTTTACTTATAAGCAGAGTTCAGAAAAAAACACACACTGAATAAAAAACTCGTACATATATGTAAACAAACATAACTTAGACCAACACACACATATTTTTATTTTCATACCAATTATGTTTGTTTTACATTAAACACGACTTAAAATATAACTGAACTCGAACCTGTTTATTGTACATGTTGTGTTTTTTCTTACTACACGAGCCACAACACGACTTAAAATATAACTGAACTCGAACCTGTTTATTGTACATGTTCTGTGTTTTTTTTCATTACACGTACCAGAACATGAACTTCAAATAAAGCAACACTCAAAAATGTGTGCTTTATGTGTGATTGAAACAAAAAGTATGTGATACAAAAATGTTCGTGTAAATAACGAAATATTAAAACGAACACAGTCATGGTTGTGTTTGGCACCGTAGAAAATTTAGAAACGCACATAATTGATATGAAAATAAAGATATGTGTTGGCTGCTTTTGAACAGAACATTGTGTGTTTCGTGTGTGTATTTTCTGAACCTTGCTTATAAGCAATCATCATGATTGATGACTGTGTACTGTCTTGTATATCTGTGCCAATCAAGTTTCCGAACATAAATATTTAGCGATTATTTTATAAAAAATTTTTATTTATTTTTAATTATATTCTGCTTTTGGTTATAATCATATAGTCAGAATCTACAAAATATATGTATGTATATTGTGTGTTTGTACATATATACATATATAAAGTGTTACCTTTTCGGATACATTTTGAAGAATGGATGTATCGTGTCCGCTTTAGAAATAAAATAATTGTAAAATTTTGTATAAATATGTCACACATATTAATGTATACAAACGGGATAGATTTAAGTCCTAGAATTCAGAAATTTAAATCCGGCGCTTTTTCAGGATTTAAATATCTTTATAAACATCGAGCCATAACCGCCAAAAAGACGTAAGCGCCAAAAACCAAATTTTACAGGGGAAGGTTTTTAATGTTTGGTTCAGGTCGAAGTATTGCCACGAAATTAACGGCCGTATTTATAATGAAAATTTATGCAGTATCTAACATGAGTATTATTTATAATGCACTTGCTGCTGCGTTTGCTAAACTCAGATCAACAACCTTTCAAACACTAAGTGTGTTAAAACAACTGATGTGTGTCAAATTAAAGGTGTGTTTACACTATGTGTATTTTCCATGTGTAAATTCAATTTTACGATCCATACGTAATTCCGTGTGTGTGCCAAAATTGCCGTTTTACATACGATTCATAATTTTTGCGTTCAAACGTACATATGTATTTCCGTATGACATAACCTCTAAATGTAAACAACAGCTGATTTAATTTGTGAATTTACAAAAAATTATTGTTAAAAATAAAGTTATATATTTTATATATTTTTTAATTGTTAATTAATATTAAACAATTTATTTTTCTCTCAATATTAAGCTTTATAATTTACTCTGTTTTTCTTTCGCCACAAGCAGTGTTGTATTTTCATATGTTTATCTTGCCAAAATAGAACCTGCTCTAATTGAAAAATTTACATATGTCTTGCAAAATGTGTTGTACATAAACAATGTTTGAAAGGGTTCACACTATGTGTACAAATTACACGTGCTAAAAAATAAGATAAACACGAGCAAAACACGTAGTGTGAACGCAGCTTAAGCAAACCTTAATATATAAATTACTTTTAAGTGTAAACAAATATTTTTACTTTGCGAATCTTTTAAACATTTTTTTTACATAATTTTCAAATTACAAAAATTTTGTCGTAAACTTAACACTTGTAAATATAAATTTTAAAAAATAAGGAGTGAAATCACACAAATTGAAATGTAAACAGAGTTGATTTTCACTATATCAGGTGGCATTAATTTCAGAGTTGTTTTTAAATTACAAATTTCAGAGTGTTTTTTAAAGCTATTAGATGACAACAAAAAATTGATTATAAATAAACTATGTGCTAACTAAAAACTAAGGCTAATCGGTTGACTAGTAAGAGACTCGTTGAGCGCGACATGTAAGCAGCAGCTAACTTTTCATTATGAATTCGGGGGTAGGTATGTAAGCACTATTACTTAATAACTATACATTGAATTTAGTTTATTTCATATATTTCCAAGATAACGGGTATTTATGTCGCTTACGTATTTTGCGCTGTCATGCTGGCTACTACTAATTTATGTTAAGGCGGTTACGCACAAATGGTTTTATTAAAAACAACTTTCTGAGTTTATTTTTTTATTTTTTCAATTATTTTAGTGTACAAAAATTAAAATTATCATTTTTAACATTAATTTCATTGGTTTTGATAAAAAAATAAAATGTAATTAAAATTAATATGAAAAATTCTTCAGAGTACAGAATTAATTTTAACTGCTAATTTACATATATATAAATAAAGTTTCAATGGTTTTAAAAATAATTAACTTTAAAATAAAAACTAAATATCTTTTTGATCAGTTTCAAGTAGTGAATCTTTAATAGTTTCATCATATTTAAAATTTAAAAATTCGTTGTGAAATCTTGCAGGTACTGTGGTTTTATCTGTGTTTTTAAATCTTTGTATACTTTTGAAGAAATTTTTAATAAATTATCACACAAACGTAGAGGTTCATTGCCTATTAATGCCGTGTTACGTCTTGATAGTTCAATTGAGTTAAGATCATATTATATAATTATATTATTGGCAACTCTGCTTTTAAGCTGTCAAAACGTGAAATACTTAAGCTGTGCTATTATTTCGTTTATTTTCCAAGTTAAATTAATAGTTACACGTTCTAAACCACTGAAATATAAACTATCGGTGAATTCTGCATACCATTTTGTTGGAGTACAGTGCAAATACAGCCAGTATTCAACATTTTTGATGGATTTTTTCAACTGGATTTGGTAAAGTATTTGATGATATTGT
The DNA here is from genome assembly GCA_963682025.1 of Cordilura impudica. Classification (NCBI taxonomy): domain Eukaryota; kingdom Metazoa; phylum Arthropoda; class Insecta; order Diptera; family Scathophagidae; genus Cordilura; species Cordilura impudica. The sequence continues at coordinate 109,893,017 of OY821521.1, forward strand.
TGTAACTTGCGCTTTTTTTGTTTGTAAATATCAGCTGTTTTTGATATTACTTAAAGATTGCCTCGTATTATATTTATATCACTGTATGCCTAAAAGTATGCCCTTACTTTTTTAAATACAATAATAACCAGTGTTTAAAAAGGCTAAAATAATAACCAGGGTTTAAAAAGCTACTTCCATAGTAAATCAAAGCTACGAAAAGACTGTAGTTTTAGTAAAAAATAAAAACAAAAAACTAATGAGTTTTAAGCGCCACAGAAATTTGTCATCACCGGAACAATTAATCAATAATAATAACAAGAAGCAATTAACGACTAATATTATGGATATTAAAACTACTCCTGATGTATTTTCTTGGGATAAGCTCTGCAACCTTTTAGATGCAAAATTGAAAGATGTCACAAGAAAGGAAGACCTTGTATCAATCAAAACAGAAATTGAGGAACTTAGAGAAGAAAACGTTAAACTAAGAAATGACATCAACAAACTTACAACTCGCCTTGAATATATTGATCGAAGGACTCGTTCAGCAAATATTGTTGTTAGTGGTTTAAACAGCAATAATTACAACGAAGCTAAAAATGAATTTACTAAATTATGCACCAACGTACTTAAGGTTAACATACATGTTATAAATGCACGTAAATTGCTATCGAAAAATACATTTTTATTTACACTGGAAACAAATATGCAAGCTATCAATGTAATAGCTGCCAAAGGTAACTTGAATGATGGTTCGATTTTCATTCAAAAGGATTATACCAATGAAGAACAAAATGTGAGATATAATTTAAGGCAAATAAATAAAGCTGTTGCAAATCCTCAAAATAATTTGAAGGTCAGGATGGGTGAATTCTGTATTTTTATTAATAACAAAAGATACACTTGGTCCATGGGAAAAGCAGTTGCTAATTGTAATGATGATGCTGAGTTTTTAAGAAATTTATTGTCTGAAGCCAATTCCTCTATAGATGTCACAGTTCGAAATATGAACAATAGTGCTGAAGATGTTGCTGCAACCTCAACAAATGTCCATGCACAATAGCAATACAACACATGCCGTTTAGTCTCATATAATGTAGCAAACCTAGCCAGCTCTCTTAGTTTAGGAAATTTTGTAACTTTTATAAATAAATTTGATATTTTCTTCCTTTTTGAAACTCATGTCATAGCTGAAAAACGACAACTTTTTACTACATACTTTCAAAATTACAAATTATATTGGATTGATGCAAAGAAACCCCATAATGCTGGTCGTGCTAGCGGTGGATGCTTGTATGGCTTCAAAAAGGAAATACAAAAAGCTTTTAAATTAAAATTTTCGATTCATGCAAATAATAACGTTTTACTAACAGCTAATCTTGATGGTAATTTGTTTTATTTTATACCCCGCTATTTAAACTGCACTAATTGGAACGTAGATTTTGAATCGTTTGAAAATTTTTTACTAGAACTTTCTCCCACAAATTTTTGCATAGTTGGTGATTTGAATGCACGTATAGGTGATGAGCAAGTTTTAGATCCTAACCTTCTACACAACCTTCCACATATTAATAAGATCAGACACTCGAAAGACATAACGTGTAATACAAAAGAAAGCAGGCTTATAGATCTAGTTGAAAACTTGGGAGGCATAGTACTTAATGGTAGGACAGTTGGTGACGAACAGGGTGAATATAGTTTTTGTGGCGGAAGTGGTAGCTCTGTTATAGACTACTGTATTGGTTCTCAGAGTTTTTTGAACTTCGTTGATGATTTTAGTATTGCTTGTAAACCTTACTCTGACCATATGCCGCTTGTACTTAAACTAATTGTTCCAATGTCTTACAATAGAGCTGCAGCCGATTCAGTACCTCAAAGAATACGATGGAACGATAAATTTGCGTTAAAGTACTCAGAAAATTTAACGATTCTTACTAGAAATACAAATTTTGCACCCAATATCTCTGTTGATGAAATGGTACTATCTGTTAAAAACAAAATCTTAAAAGCTAATGTTACTACCAACAATAAATTTTGCTTTGAACCAAAACAAAAATGGTTCAATTGGAAATGTGCACGTTCTCGCAAAAATAAGATGAAACTTCTTAACAAGTATAGGAAAGAGCATACAAATGCAAATAAGGCAAAGTATCTTTCTGCCAAAGCCAAATATCTAAGAATATGCAAAAATAGTAAACTTGAATTGTATGAAAAAAATCTAGAACAACTTAACTTTGTTAACTGCAGTAAAGCCTGGTGGAAACTGTCAAATGATATGAAAACACGAACGTGCATTACGAGGGGTGACTTAACATCAGAAGACTTTCATGCACATTTTAGTACTATGCTCGAAAACACAGAACAAGCAAATTTATTACAATGGTGTATGCCTTGTTTTACTGATGCTTTTCTTGATTCACCAATTGAACTCTGTGAGCTCTCTTCAATGCTACGTTCATTAAAACATAACAAAGCTCCAGGTTCTGATGGCATCAGTTATGAATTTTATAGATATGCTCCCGTTTGTTTCGTAAACGAAATTCTTTGTCTGCTTAACCAAATTTTTTTAAAGGAAACCATACCAAGCAGCTTTAAAACGTCAATTCTGATTCCGCTTTTGAAGAAAGGAGATCCGAATAGTCCAACAAATTATCGAGGATTATCGTTAATTGACACATTGTGTAAAATTTTTAATAATATTCTCTTAAACCGTATAACTAATTGGATTGATGTCAACAACATATTAAACGAGTATCAGGCAGGCTTTAGAAAAAACTACTCTACAATTGATAACGTTTTTAATCTCGCTAATATTGTTCATTTAAATAAGCTTAACGGCAAAAACACATACGCTTTCTTTGTGGATTTTTCCTGCGCATTTGATATGATACCAAGGAATTCTCTTTTTTACAAATTATCCTGTATGGGGTTATCGTCAAAGATAATTCGCATCTTACAACTTTACTATGAAAATAACACAAGTCAAGTACTTTATGGTAACACATTTTCTGATCCGTTCAGTGTAGACAACGGTGTGAAGCAGGGATGTATACTTAGTCCTATTTTGTTTGCTTTATACCTTAACGACCTGGCTGAAGCATTACCTGGTGGTGTAAATGTAGTAGATGAACCTATAAAAATTCTTCTATACGCTGATGACATTGTCATCTTATCTGATTCGCCAAATATTTTACAGAATATGATTGATAAACTTCATACGTACTGCAACATTTGGTCCCTAAAGGTAAATCTTGCTAAGTCTAAAATATTAATATTTCGCAGTGGAACAAGAATATCGAATAATCTGAAATGGAATTATGGTGAAGATGACATAGAAATCGTTAATAACTATAGATATTTGGGCATGGACCTTAATTTCAACTTGTCTTTCAAAAAACATATAGAAAATAAATTAACTACTTCTAAAATGGCGATTTCTTCAACATGGGCAAGATACATAAACCACCCCAAAATTTCAAACAGCAACAAACTAAAAATATTTAATGCAGCTTCAAAATCTATTATGTTCTACGGAGCCCAAATCTGGGGTTTTAAAAAATATGATGAAGTTGAAAAATTATTCAGGTTTTTTATAAAAAAGATGCTTCTTTTACCAAGCAACACACCAAATTACATGCTTTATATTGAAACTGGCTTAAACTCTTTATACGTTAATACTTTAAAGCTCCACTTTGATTACATTAATAAAGCACTGCACATGCCTAGTTGCAGATTGCCACGTATTTTAGCTGAAAAGGTAATAGCAAAAAAGACGTATTGGGCAGAGGAATGGATCACTTTATGTGGAAATATTAAATTTGTACCCGACAACGCTGAAAATCCTATATGTTTATACTCAAAACAAATTCTAGACCTTTTATCAACTAAGGAAAGAAAAGATCTATTGGTTAACGCAAGAAACTCTCAATTTCACGATTTATATTCGCAGGTTGATTATTTCATGAAACCCCTTTCTGCTTTAGATCTGTCTTCTCGAGCTGCAAGTTTAATAATAAGAGCAAGAGGTGGATTATCAAAAGTTCATCAGTTGGCCTGTGCTCACTTTGTAACCTAGACGCTACAGAAAACACTCTACACCTAATTGGAATTTGTCCAATATACTACGAGTTCAGATTAAAATATTTTGGAAAAACTACTTTAGATTTGAATGAAGTTCTGAATATATTAAATGGTTTTGAATTTGATTACTTTACATTGTATAAATATTTGGAAATTTGTCTTAAATACAGGAAACTAATATTAAATGAATTTGAATAAACTCTGTACATTAATGAATTTAATAACCTCTTTATTACAAATTGTATGAAAAAAAAAATCTAAGAAATTTAGAAACAATGTAAATAAATGAAATATAAATATATGCCAATCTGGCTCACAACTATCATGTTATGCCAAATATAGATAATATAGTAATATTTAATCTCTCAGATTGTAAATATGTAATATAAATATCTATTAAATAAATAAAATAAAAAAATATTATATAATTTCGGAATCATCAAAATATCCATGCTTAAGTTTCATGATAGGATTATTTTTTTTTAAAGCAGAACGTAATGCTGGAAAATTTATTTTTATTGAAGTGGGAAACATAGCTTTGGAAAAAGTTTTAAAATCTTTTGTAATGATGTAACATACGTATATGTATGAAAGTACACTCATTTGTATTTATTTAATTTTATTTTATTTCTAAATGAATGCACGTGTTATTTGTTTACGTTTATTTGTTTATGTTTATTTGTTTACATTCATTTGTTTATATCCAAAATTCTCTAAGTACACATGCATTCATAGCTATACATACCATACATACCATAAAATACACTAACCCCAAGTGAAGGGTTATATTACAATAAATTAGAATGTCGCTTAGTGAAATTAAACCCCACTTGTAGCGAGGTGACAAATTTATGCCAATGAACTTCAACAAAGTTGAAGAATGGAATGTCACTCAATTTTGAAGAAAAATATGAATTGATTTTTGAACGTGCACTGATTGGTCAGTTAAGCCCCACCTTCAAAAATCAATTAGAAACAAATGTGTATGATAGTATGTATGCATAAATAAAATAGGGATAGATATAATTATTCTAAGTAAAAGATCCCTTAATTTTTATAATATATAAAGCCAAATTTTTGTAAAAATAAAATCAATCTTAATCATAGTTTTGAATTGGATTCACCAAGAAATAGAGTTGTTTTTATTGGCATAATCTGCCTACGAGCTCAAACTCTGGCATATCCTGCCTACATGTAAATTACATACAAATAAGTGCATCTAGCGTGCACACGTGCCTTGCTTTGAGGGAAGCATTTAAAAAACATTCCTCCTAAGATTGGACGGTTCTCACCAGTCTTAGCCACCCAATCTTTGTGTCCTTTCATACACCCTACCTAATAACACTATATGGCGATCCTGGAAAACGAACCTGCAGAATCCTGAAAAAAAAAAGTTCATAAGGACAAACTCGGAATCTAACTAATACAACTCAAAACTGGTAAACCATCAACTAGTATCTAAATGTCTGTCATCAGCGTAGAAGTTCTACCGCCGCTGAAGGACACCCCGTCAAAAGAAGACATCGACGCAATAATATTAAAATACGAAGCCTTAGTGAGTAAGGAACAGATTACAGAGGAGTACATCCCAGAAGGCATACCAGAAAACATACCAACATACAAGGCAACACCAAAAAACTATGGTCCGAGAGCGTTGACCATAGAAGAGTATAGAAAAAGAACATCTGCACCACAATCTCTAGCAACCAAACAACAAAAACCAAAAAGGAGATCGAGAGGGGGTAAAAAGACCCGAATCGACAAACAACGAAAGGAGTTTAGAAGGCTTATAGCAATCAGCAAGGGAGAGCAGAAACATCAATTCTACCAACAACTCAAGCTTCTGAACTAGAAAGATAACCACACCTTTAGTAATAATTTATATTTATTTTGTAATTATTTTATGCTATTAAAACGGCAACTAGGATTTGAGCCGCAAATATTAAAAAATTAGATATGTAAATTAAATAAAACAAAAATTATTTTACTCTAAATGGACAAATTTTATATTATACAAGACTTATTGAAAAACTTGAAGAAACAGCCAAATAGGAGATATACACAAAAGACAATTAAAGCTAAATTACAACTTGTCAAGGAAATTAGTCAAGAAATAATAAGAGAAACTAAATTAGAAGAAAGGGAAAACATTTTTAGTACATTAATAAAACTAGAGAAGGAAATATCAAAACTATTAAGACCGATGGAAACAGAAGAACCCCAACCAGAGGGAGAAGAAAAAATAGAAACACATATAACAGAATTAGAACCAGAAATCGAAAACAATACAAACATGGCATCTTTCAATATAGAAACAGCTTTCAAGATAATCCCTGAATTCAAAGGTAATTTTCAAGAACTCAAACCATTTCTGACAATAATAAAATTAATATACGACACCTTGAATGATACATCTAAACCAATTCTAATAAACTTTGTTATAAACGTAAAATGTAGTTTAACAGTTAGAACGGCAATTGGTTCCAACCCATTGTCAGATTTCAATTCTCTAAAAACATTGCTCACAAATAGGTATAAGAATAATCGAACAGTAAGTAAGATACAGAACCTACTCTCTAGATTTCAACAACGAAATGATTCAATCAGCACCTATAGTGATAAAATTTTGAAGTTAATAGATGAACTAAACGAAGTGCAGGTACAAGAATTGAAATTAGAAAATGAGACAGAAATAGCCAATGTAAAAAAGATAAATGAACTATATTCGCTAAACATATTCAAACAAGGTCTGAATGAAAAATATATAAGCACCATTTTTGCTGCACAACCAAAGACACTGAACGTAGCAGTAACCCTGGCCTTGAATGTAGAAAGTCATGTGGAAAATCAAATTATGTTCTTTAATAGAAATGGAAACAATCCGAATAGGAGAAATAATCAAAGACGTAATAATTCCAATCACAGCCTACAAAATAATAATACTGGTAGAAATTACAACAATTCCAATAGATATCCTAACAACAATTATTCGAACAATTATAACAATAGTTCAAACAGAAACAATTATAACAGAAACAACTGCAATTCAGATAGGAATAACCATTACGACAGAAATAATAACAATAATAACAATAACAATTCGAATAACCGGAATCATAATAAAAATCAAAATCGTAGAAACAACAATAATAGCTCACGAAATATACACGTATTACAGGAAAACTTCCAGAGTCCGGAGGTGACTCGGGCCAACAATTAAATGCACCTTCCGGATATAATGAACACAAAGTATTTAACATTACGGATAATATTACAAATTATATAGAATTAAAATATAAATTAGATAATAAATATCTAAGTTTTTTAGTGGACACTGGCGCTGACATATCTTTATGCAAAAAGAATGTTACTAATATAAATGAAACAATTGACGAAAACAATTGTTGTACATTGTCAGGCATTTCAAATGAATCTATTACCTCGTTAGGTACACTTGATATGCATTTCAGCATATTTAACAAAAGTATTTCACACAAATTCCAAATAATAGAAGACGATTTTCCAATTAAAACAGATGGAATAATAGGTCGCGATATTTTAAACAAACTATTAGCTAAAATAGACTATGAAACTTTCACTATAACTTTTGTCGTTGGGAATGAAGAATATACCATACCTATGAAATCAAAAGTCTTAAAAGATTTTTTCATAACAATACCCAAACGTAGCGAAGTCATACATCAAGTTAACGTAAATTTAACGGAAGACAGTTTGGTTCTAAACAGACAATTAGAGGAAGGAGTATTTTTAAGTAATTGCATCATTCCAAAAGAAGGAATTGCTCATGTAAAAATACTTAACACAACTGATAAAGATGTGAAGCTTAAAAATATTGAATTCAACGTTGAGCCAATCTCTAATTATATTTGTGTAACTAGAAATAAACAGAATTTTACTAATACAGACAGAAAACGATTTGAGAAATTATTAGATACTTTAAATATTGATAGTAGAGATAATTATGCTAAAAATTCTCTAAATGAAATAATTGAAGAATATTCTGATATTTTTCATATGGAAGGAGACAAACTATCAGCTAACAATTTTTATACACAACATTTGACTGTATCAGATGAAACACCTGTGTATATAAAAAATTATCGTTTGCCACAGACACAAATCGAGGAAATAAATCAACAGGTTAAAAAACTGTTTGACGGTGATATAATAGAAAATTCGACTAGTGCCTACAACTCACCATTGCTTGTTGTACCAAAGAAGAACGATGGAGATAAGAAGAAATGGCGACTTGTAGTTGATTTTAGACAACTCAACAAAAAATTAGTAAATGACAAATTTCCATTAACAAAATTAGAAGATGTACTAGACAAACTGGGTAGAGCGAAATATTTTTCAACTTTAGATATGACTAGCTCTTTTCATCAAATAATGTTAGATGAAAATTCTAGACATCATACTGCATTTTCAACATCAGATGGACACTATCAATTTAAAAGATTACCTTTTGGATTGAAAATTTCATCGAATAGTTTCCAGCGAATGTTAACTATCGCACTTTCAGGTCTAGATAGCAAAGCTTTTCTTTACGTAGATGACATCATTATTTTTGGATGTAGTTTAAAACATCATAATGAAAACCTAATTAATGTTTTTGAAAGATTAAGAAAATATAATCTAAAACTAAACGCAAGTAAATGTGTATTTTTAAAATCTGAGGTCGTTTATTTAGGACACTTAATAACTAAAGACGGCATAAAAACTGATCCTGCAAAACATAAGACAATTGAAAATTATCCCGTTCCAAAAGATGCGGATGAAGTTCGACGATTTGTAGCATTTTGTAATTACTATAGAAGATTTATACCTCACTTTGCAGATTTAACCAAATATCTGAATAATCTGTTAAAGAAAGGTCAAATATTCAACTGGTCTAACGAATGCCAAAAATCATTTGAAACTTTGAAAATGAAGTTAATTAACCCACCTGTTTTGCAATATCCAGATTTTTCGAAAACATTTGTACTTACCACTGATGCATCAAACTATGCATTAGGAGCTATACTTTCGCAAGATAACAACGGTAACGATTTACCAATATCATACGCAAGTAAATCACTTCAAAAACACGATTTAAACAAATCCGTAATAGAAAAAGAACTACTAGCTATTCACTGGTCCATAAATTTTTTCCGACCATACCTGTACGGTAGAAAATTTACAGTAGTAACAGACCATAGACCACTCGTTTCGCTATTTTCACATAAAAATCCATCTTCTAAACTAACAAGAATTAGATTAGATTTATGTGATTACGACTTTGATATAGTTTACAAAAAGGGCAGCATGAACACTAATGCAGATGCGTTATCGAGAATTGAAATTAATTCTGATATTTTAAAAACAATGATTCCCACATGTGATGAAGAGGCAGTTAGCAAGAAATTATTACCCATCACAAGAAGTATGCAAGCAAGGCAAAATTTAATTCCTGAAAATAGAGACAGTACCAAAGATATTCATATATGGGAATGTACGTCCATTTCAGATGTCAACAATGTGCACAAAATGATGTTTTCTATGAAGTTAGAATTCGGTCAAATTAATAAAGTTCAAGATGATTTTATCATAGGTTTTAACGATAATCCTACATGTCTAGACATGATTATGGAGAAATTAATTACTTACATGAATAAAAATCGGATACGAGATCTCGCATTATCAGTAGATAATGAAATATTTGAACACGTGTCAATGAAAAGGTTTAAAGAAACCTACACGTCTATTTATAATAAAATGTTGAAAAGATTAAAGAATCTTTATTTGAATATTATTTTATACAAGCCTTTGCAAAGAATAGTAGATAAAGAAGTACAACTAAATTTAATTAAAGAATATCATGATAGTCCAATTGGAGGACATCAAGGAATCAGAAGAACCATATTAAGATTAAAACAAAGATACATTTGGAAAAATATGAACAAAATGATTAAGAAATACATTAATAATTGTGATTCATGCTTAAAGAATAAGCAAAATAGAAAAATAAAAGAAAAAATGCAAATTACTGACACGCCAGACAATACTTTTGAGATAGTTACTATCGACACGATAGGTCCACTTAGGTTATCCAATAATTATAGATATATTCTCACGCTACAATGCGATTTAAGCAAATATGTTATAGCCTATCCTATGGAAACAAAGGAAGCTAGGAGCATTGCTCAAGTTTTAGTAGAACAATGCATACTCAAATATGGCACTTTTAAGATCTTGAAATCTGACAGAGGTACGGAATTTGCTAACCAATTACTAAATGAAATATGCAACATGTTGAAAATAGAACAGAAATTTTCCACTCCTTATCACCATCAAACAATAGGGTCTTTGGAAAGAAATCATAGAGTTCTAAACGAATACCTATTGAACTTCACAGAAAATGAAGAATGGGACTCTTGGATTCAACACTACACATTTGCATATAATACAACTCCACACGTAGATACAGGGTACACACCTTTTGAGCTAGTATTTGGTAAATTAGCGAGATTGCCCACAGACAAAATTACAGATAACAAGCCAATTTATAATTTAGAAAATTATGCAAATGAGTTCAAAGCTAGAATAGCATCGGCATTAGATAGAGCTAAAAAATTAATTAAAGTAGCAAAAGAGAAAAGAAAAATACAATATGATAGTTACACTAATGTTAGCAACTTTAAGATAGGAGATTTAGTGTTAGTAAAATATGAGAGTAGAAGGAAAAACACTTGTCCTACTCATGGTCCATATAAAATTATAAATACTGAAAAGGTAAATTCAACCTTAGATATAAAAGGAAACCTAAAAACATATCATAACAATACCTTAAAATTATATAAAAGTAAATGAAATTTTCAAGATATTAATAAGAAGAAATAAATATTATAAATAACATAAGAACTACAAGTTTGTAATAGAATTAAGATATATAAGAATCAATTATAAAAATTGTAAAAAAAAAGGAAAATTATTAATCACTAAACACATAATCACATAATAAATTAAGTATATTATTAATATAGAAATTACTCAATATATTGTATAGAATATTATTAAAACAAAAAGATTTTTTTAAATGACCATTAATTTTAAGACAAAAACAAAAATTTAAATAACCACTAATGTTAAGAAAAACAAATATAAATTATTTTATCAGATGAAATTCATAAATTTAGAAAAAAAAAAAAAAAGAAAAACCCACAAATTTCATCTTAAGGGTATGGGTGTAATGATGTAACATACGTATATGTATGAAAGTACACTCATTTGTATTTATTTAATTTTATTTTATTTCTAAATGAATGCACGTGTTATTTGTTTACGTTTATTTGTTTATGTTTATTTGTTTACATCTATTTGTTTACATTCATTTGTTTATATCCAAAATTCTCTAAGTACACATGCATTCATAGCTATACATACCATACATACCATAAAATACACTAACCCCAAGTGAAGGGTTATATTACAATAAATTAGAATGTCGCTTAGTGAAATTAAACCCCACTTGTAGCGAGGTGACAAATTTATGCCAATGAACTTCAACAAAGTTGAAGAATGGAATGTCACTCAATTTTGAACAAAAATATGAATTGATTTTTGAACGTGCACTGATTGGTCAGTTAAGCCCCACCTTCAAAAATCAATTAGAAACAAATGTGTATGATAGTATGTATGCATAAATAAAATAGGGATAGATATAATTATTCTAAGTAAAAGATCCCTTAATTTTTATAATATATAAAGCCAAATTTTTGTAAAAATAAAATCAATCTTAATCATAGTTTTGAATTGGATTCACCAAGAAATAGAGTTGTTTTTATTGGCATAATCTGCCTACGAGCTCAAACTCTGGCATATCCTGCCTACATGTAAATTACATACAAATAAGTGCATCTAGCGTGCACACGTGCCTTGCTTTGAGGGAAGCATTTAAAAAACATTCCTCCTAAGATTGGACGGTTCTCACCAGTCTTAGCCACCCAATCTTTGTGTCCTTTCATACACCCTACCTAATAACACTATACTTTGAAATCAAAATTTTTCATTATAATGCATTTATTATTTTCGGGATTAGTTCTCGAGTTTGAAATCATAGTATACCATTAATTGTACACGAATTCGGCTGAACACTAGTATCACGTTGTTCCTTATTTTTTAATCTCTTAGGTAATATTCTTTGCTTTTTGTAACCCTTTTTACCCACACATGGCTTTTCTTCAATCTCATTCTCAGATTCCGTAGGCACTGACTCTGAAGATTCCGAATAGAACATGTTTGTGAATAAGTTTTTTGCTCAGAAAAATTATTAGAATCAGTATCGCTATATGGAACAAGACCATTTTTGGTTGAAAACTGAAATAAAGTTCTACATCACTGTAATGGATCGGCCCTGTATTTTAATTTATTTCATTTATGTATCATATGTTCGAAATTGTATTTCTTTGTAACTTTCTTTTATTCTGCTTTCGCATACTTTTTCATATCACTCTGCTGCAACGAGTAAAAGATTTAGTAAACTAATGTTCTAGTTAGTTGGAAGTTGAAAGTTAAACAGAGTGGATGCAAAAACTGCGGTAAGCATAATTGTAATTTTTTTTTATACATTGTATTAAACACGTTTCGTTTTAGAAATAAACGTTTGTATTCTCGCTAAATAAATTGCCTTTAATTTTGAGACGTTAAACAGCAGCACCCCTCAGTTTCCAACAATTTTTATTTCGCAATTTACATTGCAAACATTTTGTGTCCGTCATTTATTTTTTTTTTTTTTTTTTGAAGTCTCAATTGAAATATGGAAAAGCAGCCAATCCAGCCAGGAAATATTAAACATTCACCCGTTCGTAGGAGTGAACGCTTGCGGTCCGACTCAGAAATAGCCACAAATATTTCAAATGAAAAGACACCCTATAACGAAAATTCCAGAAAAGTGGATTCACAAGTGAAGTTAGCCAGTGGAGGAAAAAAGCAACATGGACAACCTGCAAAAACACCATCCCAAGCCAAGGATAGCTTGCACCAACATCCCAAGCCTGTGATGCAGCCGAAATGCAAAGGCAAATTGACATTTTGCAACGCCAGCTTTCCGAGACGCATACTAAGTTAAAAAATAGCAATCGCCAGTGCCAACAATTGCAGTCAGCAATACAAAATGCCTCATTGCCTTTAATTCCAGTCAACCCAGGTTTGCCTTCTCCTATAACCACACAACCACAAAATTCTTTTTTAGGTTATGCCGCCAACACCACATGTGAATCTCTCGCCAGCATTCACGAGTGGCATTCGCCACTCGTCACTTTATCAGAGGTCCGTTACACCACAAACTTAGCCACAGCTTCATCAATCGCCATTTCAACTGAACGTCAGCTATGATCTCTTCTGCAAATGCTCTGCCAACGCCATTTTGTAGTAGTATTACATTTATGCCAACATATACTGAAAACTCAGCCAGCACCTCTCAAGTATATTCTCTGCCAGTGCGTGCAGCCAGCACCACTCAAACAACTGTATTGCCTTCCTCAGTGTGTGCAGCCAGCACCAATCAATCCTTTATATCGCCATTTTCAACAGCGAATGCGGCTAGCAGCGCTGAAAAATTTGCATTGCCTTCAACTGCGTGCGCAACCAGCAGCATATATTCATCATCATACGCAGTCAGCAATTTGAATACATATAATGCGCCAGTAAATTCTGGGTTTTCGCCATCTTGTGCTTCAGTAAAAATGCCAACCATCGCTATGATTCTGAGAAAGCTTCAGGATTTGCCTAGCTTCAAGGGAGAGCCAGAAAATTGGCCCATATTTCACACCGCTTTTATGCAATCTTCTGCAGCGTATGGCTACTCCAACTTTGAAAATAATCAGCGATTATTAAAATGCCTTAAAGGCGATGCCTTAGAAATGGTGAAGTGCCTTTTGATTCATCCTGATAATGTTATCGCTGCAATTGAGCAACTCCGAGTAAGGGAGGAGGCCGGAACAGCTGATTCAAAGCCAACTTCGACAGGTGAGGGAGCTGCCGCATGTGTCTGACAATAGGCTGTATAAATTGATACATTTTCAATTAAAGTTAAAAACTTTGCTGTTTTTCTACAATCAGTAAATGGTCATCAGCACATAGCAAACCCAACACTGCTAGAAGAACTTGTTTCGAAGTTGCCAATGAGCAAAAAGCTGGAATGGGCTAGAATTGCGATGAACATACAGCCATATCCAACAATTATCCACTTCAGTGATTTTATAAGTGGTCTTGCAAATTTACTTTGTTCTGTGCATGAAGGAGGAGTGCTACTCAATGCCGTTGAAACTCACGTCCTTTGCCCACTATGTCAAGGCAATCATAAACTATATGGGTGTGAGCGTTTCCAAAAATTTTGTGTGGATGAACGTTGGACACAAGTGAAGAAATTGCACGTTTGTATTTCATGTTTGAATGTTGGACATGGTTCCAAAAATTGCCGCCGCAAAAAGTCTTGCCTACAAAATGGATGCCAATGCTACCATCATAAGCTGCTCCATGAAAACCGCAATAAATCTTCAAAAGAGTTGCCACCCGTGTCTTCTTAAATTCAGCAAAATGTACTGCCAGTGACATTGTACGGCGAGAACTGTCGCGTGGATATATTTGCCTTATTTGATGGTGGATTATCCATAACCATGCTTGACAAAAAAGTAGCTGAAAAGCTTGGCATTCGAGGTAAAGTTAATAAATTAAATGTGCAGTGATTCGGAGGCCGCTCAGCCCAAGAAGACACATTTTCTTCCAATTTAAAAATCGATGGTTTCTTCGCGATGTTTACGCTGTTTCAAACTTAAATTTGCCATCACAAAGCTTAACTGAAGATGACATACGTTCCGCCTTTAAATCATTATCAGCGCCTACCAAGCCCTATTCAAATGTAGTGCCTCTTTTGCTCATAGGACTTGATCATGCGCATTTGGGGTTGCAGAAAAATGCCAATGCAGCATCCACGCCTGGTCCCATAGCCTGCAATACCAAGCTCGGATGGGTTGTCTATGGCCCATGTCTTTGTCCGGAAATCAGACAACATGCCTTTTCGCCACCAACATCGCTGATGACAACAGGCTTCATGAACTGGTCGAACGTTTTTCAACGTAGAAAGCATAGGAGTAAGAGCAGTTCCTGCCTTGGAAAGCCATGAAAACGCAAGGGCAAGAAAAATTCTTGCTGAAACAACAAAAAGAGTAGGTAATCGATTCGAGACTGGAGTACTGTGGAACAATTATAATGTCTGTCTGCCAAGGAGCTATAATAAGGCGCTTAGATGGAATTGAGCGTGAATTGATGCGCGATGAAACCTTTGGGAAAGCCTATAAAGATGTCATTCAAGGATATATAGAAAAGGGGTATGTGCGTAAACTTCAGATATCAGCTTCACAAGCAACAAAAAATTGTATTTGCCACATTTTGGCGTCGTCAACTTGAACAAACCTGACCAAGTTCGCTTAGTTTTCGACGCAGCCGCCCAGGTTCAAGGCATCTCTCTTAACTCGCAAATACTAAAGGGCCCACAAGATATTGAACTTTTACCAAATATACTCTTTACTTTTCGACGTGGAAACATAGCAGTTAGCGCTGATATAAAAGAAATATTCCATCAACTGATTATTCGCCAGGAAGACAGAATAAGCCAACGCTTCCTATGGAGAGACTGCAATCTTCAGAAGCCTCCAGAAGAGTATGAAATGATCGTAATGACCTTTGGGGCAGCCTGTTCACCCTGCTCAGCCCGTCATATTTTGAGAGTTAATGCTGAGGAACACAGCCAACATTGCCCAAGAGCTGTTGAAGCCATTGTAAAGCACCACTACATTGACGATTTTGTGGACAGCTTTGATAGCGTTGCCGAAGCTGTAAATATATCCAATCAGGTATGTGATATTCACAAACACGCTGGTTTTGAACTAAGAGACTTTACCTCAAGTTCTACCGGAGTTCGCACTGTTTTGTAAGTTTTGTAGCTTTTAAAACTAAAGTATCGCCCATGAAAAATGTGACCATTCCACGCTTGGAACTTCAAGCTACCGTTCTCGGTACATGTCTTATGCAAAGCATTTTAGAAGGTCATAATTTTTTGCCAGAAAGAATTGTTTTGTGGAGTGACTCCAAAACCGTCTTAAATTGGATCGCAAGCAAACATCGACGCTACAAACCTTATGTTGCCCATTGAGTGGCCGAGATTCTTGCCTCGACAGAAGTTGAAATTTGGAGGTGGTTACCAACTCAGGAAAATGTAGCCGATGAAGCAACTAGAAAGTGTAATAATATCGACTTTTCAGCTAATTCCCGCTGGCTTAAAGGCCCAGATTTTTTAAGGCTCAATGATCAAGACTGGTTCAGCAGCTGTATAACCGAAATAGAGAATGATGCTGAAGAAATTCGACCTAAAGTGTGCCTTTTAATTACAAATGATCGCTTTATAGATTTCAATCGCTTCTCTTCTCTCCCCAGAATCAAGCGCACATTTGCCTGGGTGCTAAGGTTTGCCAATGGCTGCCTTCTTTTGAATGACCCGTCAATGATTCATGGACTTACCGCTGCTGAACTTGCTGAATCAGAAAAGCGATTGATTAAGCTTGCCCAATCAGATGCATACGGTAGCGAGATCCAGTGCCTCAAGATCTCCGAAAGCATCCCGAAAAGCAGTTGTTTGTATCAGCTTTCAGCCTATATTGCAGATGATGGTGTATTGCGCATGTACGGTCGAATAGATGGAGGAAGTTTTTTGCCATATTACTCAAGAAGACCTATCATATTGCCGCAAGATCACAAATTAACAAAGCTTGTTGTATACTTTTACCACTGTGAAATGAAGCATCAGAACAAGGAGGCCACTATATGTGAGATTAGGAAAAAATATTGGATTCCTCATATCAGGTGAGTGCTGCAAAAGGTCGTGTCAAGCAGTATGGTATGCAGAATCAACAAGGTCACCCCTCGAGTACCTTTTATGGGCCAGTTACCCAAGGATCGTCTGGATCCATATACGAGACCGTTTAAAAACACAGGACTAGATTATTTCGGTCCGATAAATGTGGCCGTTGGGCGCAGAACCGAGAAGCGTTGGGTGGCACTGTTTACATGCTTTACGATGCGTGCTATTCACCTTGAAATTGTGCACGATCTTTCTACTGACTCATGCATTATTGCGATGAGAAATTTTATTAACCGCAGAGGAGTTCCTGGTCGCATAAGATCCGATAATGGAAAGAATTTTGTCGGGGCTAATGAAAAAGCCAAAAGATTTTTTGAGGTGTTCGAACCAAGTCGTATTCAAGATGAACTCTCAGCGAAAGGCATTCAATGGATTTTTAACTGCCCTCTAAATCCATCTGAAGGAGGCGCGTGGAAACGTATGGTACAGTGCGTCAAAAGAGTATTGCGGCAAACAGTCAAAGATGTGACTCCCAAGGAATATGTTCTTCAAGCGAATACTGAGGAACCTCTCACACCAAATCATCTTTTAATTGGTTATGGCAACGTCCCAGAAACGAAAAATTGCGAATCTGATGACAAATTATTTAAGTTCGGGAAGCAGTGGCGAATAGTCAAAAGCCTTCGCGATCGATTTTGGAAGAGATGGGTACTTGAGTATCTACCTACCCTAACAAGGCGAGTCAAGTGGTGTGAAAGGATAGCTCCAATCAAGGAGCATGATGAGGTTTTTATTTGTGACCCACAACTACCTCGTAAGCAATGGCGACGTTGGTGTGGTGATTAGAGTGTATACTGGTGTTGACGGTGTAGTTCGTCGGGCGGATGTAAAAACGGCTAGTGGTATACTGCAAAGAGCAGTTTCAAGGTTGGCGATCCTGGACTTGGTTGATGGTGAAGCTGGAAGCTCCACGGAGGAGTGTAATGGATCGCCCTGTATTTTAATTTATTTCATTTATGTATCATATGTTCGAAATTGTATTTCTTTGTAACTTTCTTTTATTCTGCTTTCGCATACTTTTTCATATCACTCTACTGCAACGAGTAAAAGATTAAGTAAACTAATGTTCTAGTTAGTTGGAAGTTGAAAGTTAAACAGAGTGGATGCAAAAACTGCGGTAAGCATAATTGTAATTTTTTTTATACATTGTATTAAACACGTTTCGTTTTAGAACGTTTGTATTCTCGCTAAATAAATTGCCTTTAATTTTGAGAAGATGTTAAACAGCAGCACCCCTCAGTTTCTAACAATCACCAAAAAATTATATATAATTTATAATAAGGCGCGGAGTGCATTTGCCCAGCTAAACACGGTTTGGACATCTAATATTTCGAAACAAACCAAAATCAAATTATTTAAGTCCAACATAAAATCCACTCTGTTATATGGATGCCAGACCTGGAACATGGCACCACGTGACATACAATGCCTTCAGGTATTTCTCAACTAATGCCTCCGCAAAATCTTACGGAACTTCTGGCCTGTAACAATATCCAACAACCAACTCTGGATGGAGGCATACCAGCAGCCTATTAAAACGGAAATAATTAAGCGGAAATGGAGTTGGATAGGTCACACCCTCCGTAAACCACCGTGACCCAAAACTTTTTATTTCTCAGTTTTTTTTGCTATTCGCATATTTCTAAATTCGAACACTTTTTTCCCCTCCATATAATGAAGAGCCACCCTTATATATACATATATTTCGATATATATATGTTCCTTTCACTTCTCGAGGGAGCATAGGGCCATAACAAGGTGGTTCCAATAACCTCTATCTTCAGCTCGATGCTTGACTTCGTTCCACTTCATACGCAATCTCGAAAGTTCTGTTATCAGTTGCCGCTTCCAGGTATGCGCTGGTCTCCCGATACGTCTGCTTCCCTGCGGGTTACAATCTAGGCATTTCTAGTAGTTCTAATCTTCAAACTCACATATAGGGCTGAGCCCTATTTATTTTTTTTATTTTATTTTATAATTTACTAGTCCTTATCTACTAATGCCACTATATATCTAAACCCCTCAACTTATTTGTAAAACGTATTTAATTTTCGTAGTTATCTTCAACATTCTCTATATAATGCATAACATTTTGTAGAACGTATTTAACTTTCGTAGTTATCTTCACAAAAATTCTGTTAATTTAACAGTGTCTGTTAAGTTTGTAACATTTTTGAAAAACGTAGTTAACTTTCGTCGCCAACTTCACACCCTTGTTTGTGTCCATATTGATTTCCATTAATTAAGTTTTGTTTCCGTTTAGTTTTAATTTATTCATTTTTGGCCCTTCTTCGCATTTCTCTAATGAATTTTCCATATCGTTTATATATGTGACCTGCTCCGAGAAAAGGGACCTAGTGTGTGAAAAATAAGTTTTGAGAAAAAAACGCATTTAAAGTTTCTACACCCTTTTAGTTACCAGAATCCACCGTTTTTGACACAACCCGTTTTTTGACACACTATGTCCCTTTCCTCGGAGAAGGTCACATATATATATAACAAAGAGAAGAGCTCCTTAAATTGAGCCTATCTATGGTCGCATTTCACCATTGACATTACAACTTTGATTTGTTGAAGTGCACCTTTGAAAATTACTCATATCTGTATCGAAAATAGCAAAAAGCTCATCGATGCTAAATAAATCGTTGTTGGTTCTCAGCTGATTAGCATATGTGTTATTATTGTTGTTAATATTAAAATTAGTGTTTTTGTTTCTTAAATTAGGGAAATCTATCTTTGATTGAAATGAGTTGTTTTATTGTTGCCTGCTATTACTCTGAATTTTAGAACTAATTCTTGTTTCCAAATAAAGAGGACGTAACGGACAGTTGATGTCGTTTGCAGAGTGATCTGATCTCTCTTTTTAATGTTTTTTTTTTTGTTTGGTCTTTTTTCATTTGTATTAAATGGACAAACACTTGTATGATGTTGTTCACACGCAGCATTTCGATGACAATGTTCACCGCCATGCTGGATTTGGATATTTATTTTTTCCAAGAAATTGCATTTTTACATTTTAAGGCATTTAATGCATTTGGATAAAAATTTTTTCGAACAAATTCAACTTTGTAAACAGAATTATTGTTCGAACTAAATTTGGGGACTATTTCTGTTACGGAAGAAGGGGATAAGTTGTAGTTTTTTAATTCATCGGTGATGTCCTCAGAGTTTGTGTGGTGTAAGCCGTAGAAAAAGGTGGTTAAAACCTATTATCTTACCCTCCTTAAGTATTTGCTTGCAGCATTCGTACATCTCTTTACTTGGAGAAAAAATTGAAGTACAGTGAGGAGCAAAAGTATAACATGTTAATAAATGTTATGAAATAATGCTCAATATATTTTATGTATGAAAATAAAATAGTTTAAGTTCCCTCTATTTAAAATAAAATACAAACATTTTTTATTCTGTTGTGATAAGTAAGAAAAATATCGCCAAATGTTACACTTTTGCACCCTTTAATTTTTCTCCGTGCATATTAAAGAAAAAACAGAGAACCGAGTCTTACAAATTTTCCGTTATTTTTATAACGTGTTTCTCAATAATGAAAGGTTCCAAAGTTAAAGAAATAATAAATTCATTAAAAAATAATTAATCTGTAAGAAAAATAGCTGAAAAATTCAAAATAAATCATATGACCGTGCAAAGAATAAAGCAGGATCATGGAATAAATAATGCAGCTCCCCGTCTCGGACGTCTAAGAATTAAAGATGACCGTACTAGTCGGCATCTTGCAAAATTAGTAACAAGTGAAGACTTCAAAACATTAAAAATTGATGTCAGTCGGTACTTGCTGAAAAAAAAAATTTTTTTTTCCAAAAAGAATATGCAGCGGCGAAAGTATTTTGTTCAAACATATAAAAATTGAACAGAACACGATTTGAGCCAGGTAAATCCAAATATTGCGTTTACTTCTTAAATTTTAATAAAAATATTTTACTTTTTTAAGGTTATATGGCATGATGAGACCAAAATTAACCGTTTTAGAGTCGGATGGTCTAAAGAATTGGTTAGAAAACTAAGCATTTTTGACTTTAAAGCGGCCGGATATAAATCCAATCGAAATTTTTTGTAGTTATTAAAGGCAAAACTATCGAAGTACGCGGTACCTCCAAATGGCGTGAACGAGCTATGGATCCGAGCCTAGGACATTTGAGAGTCAATTCCCAACGAAATGGTTGCAAATTTTTGTAAAAGTATGCCAAACAGACTGCAAGAACTACAGAGAGCTAAAGGTTTATGGACAAAATATTAAAACAGCAATAAAATGGATTAAAAAATAAGAACAATATTGTTGGGTGCAATTTGTAACATTTGAATACTTTAATTATAATTATCTTATGTGGCAACTCTAAGAGAATAAACAAGCAAAATATCAAAGCTCCGTAAAAATAAATAAAAAATAATAATAAAGTGTTTTAAAAATAGATAGTGACTATTAAAAAACATAAAATAAACAAAAATTAACAAGTGAAAATAAAGAAATAAAAAAATAATAAAATAAAAATATTAATTGAAGACAAAACTGGTGTATTGAGATATGGCTGAATGCAGTTAATGCAGATCAGCAATTAGGGGTGAAAGTGGTATTAGATGCAATGGTGTATGCGATAAAGTTTATCACCTTACAAAAAAATGTACCGGCATAGATCAATACTCGGCAAAGATTATTGATGAAGCAAATTTTATAAAATTTATCTGCGATGATTGCATGCAATATATCCAAAATGTAGACCTTGTTTTAAGGGAAATTCAAGATAGTGTCAATAAAAACAAGCAATCATTATTGTAATACAAACATGAATTTGAGGACTCATTGAAAAAGAATGAAGTTGAAATAAAATCATTTTTGGAAGCAATTGAAAACGCTATGATGATAGATTTAAGAAAGTAGATAATATACAAAAACTTTGTGCCGGTTTACACATGAAAGTTTTCTTGCTGAAAGTCTTGAGTTTATAGGTGAGACGGGAGAGAAGAATGGCAGGGGGTACATACTTTCATGTACTCTGAAATTGTCTTTTGTTTCTTGCTTCGCAATTGTCAAAGTGGAGTTATATTACGTTTTCTTTCATTTTTATGCTTTGTTTGTGTTAAGAAAGATAATAAATTGAAATAAAGTTAATTTTAATGAAATAAAATGATAAAATAAATAGATAAAATGATAAAGTAAACATGAACAAATCTTGAATTTCAATAAAAAATTTCGGTGTGTAGACACGGATGAAAGTTTAAAAGAGAATTTCAAACAGTTTCAGAGAGAAAAATTTCATGTGTAAACCGGGACTTTGTGAAAAAAATGTGCAAGAAGTAAAAACTTATATGTAAATGTATATCAAATGGAAAATAAAAGTAAAGATAAGTATAATGCAATTGAGAAAAATAATATGATAATGTGTAATGAAATAAAAAGAGCGGTCAAAGATACAAACGTCAAAACAAAAATGGCATACGCGAAAACAGTGTCAAATAACATAGTAATACCAGATGTTTCAAAAAATGTCCCCTTAATTATAAAACCAAGAGAAAATCAAAATGCAGAAAAATCAAAATGCAGAAAAAACAAAAGCGGAATTAAACAAAAAAGTAGATCCCATTAATTTTAAATAAAAATGTAGAAAATAGAAAAAATGGTACTTTGGTTATTCAAAGCGAAACTATTGAAGAACGAGTTAAAATTAAGGAGGCAATACAAAATGAAATAAGTGAAAATTATGAAATAAAAGTTCCAAAAAAGATCGATATGAAAATTATTAGAACTGATATGAATTTTAAAATACCTGAAGAAGAATTAATAAAGAAAATAAAAAAAAAACAAAATAAAGTAATGAAAAATTGTGAAATGGAATTAGTAAAAATATTTGAAACAAAAAGATATAATAGAACAATATATAATGCAAAAATAAAAATTGATAATGAGTCGTATCCAAAAGTCATAGCAGGTCAGATGCTTAATGTTGGATGGGATAGATGTAGAGTTTTCGATGGTACAAATATAATACAGTGTTTTAAATGTCAAGGATATAATCATAAATCGTCGCAATGCAAAAATGAAGATATATGTTACAAGTGCCATGGAAAACATAGGAGTGAAGATTGTAAAAAGGAAATAATAATGAAATGTGTGAACTGTATAAATGAAAATAGAAGACTTAACTTAGGACTTGATGACAACCATGCCACCAATAACCGGGAATGTCCGGTATATCAAAATAAACTTAGTGTAAGAAAGAGAAGAATAGGTTTAACAACCTAACAATCAAAGAAAATACATCGAATATATACTAACATTCAAGGACTAATAAACAACTTTAATCAACTGGAAATTATTGCTGAAACCGTTAAACCAGATTTCATAATTCTGACTGAAACCCACCTGACTAAGAGAAGAGATTAAAAGGAGATTGAAATAAAACATATATAACATTATTTAAATAAAATTACAGACAATGTAAATGACTCAAATTATTGGATTAGTGCATATATGGCAAAATGTGTAAAAACTTCTTTTATAATAGTAATAGTATATAGATCACCGAGCAGTCATAAAGCGGAATTTTGTGAAGCGTTTCAAGATTTTTAGAAGAAATTTGTGAAAAAATTGCGATATTATAATAGCTAGAGATTTCAACATAGATTGGTTTAAAGATTTTTATAAAAATAAATTGGAAAGTATACTAAATGATAATGGCTTAAAGCAAATAATGAATAAATATACCAGAATAACACAAAACTCAAAAACCTTAATAGACTATATTATAACAAATAATGAACGGATTTCGGCAAAAATAATACAAATAATAAAATAGCGGATCATGAATCTATAGACATTTTTATTAAATACGAAAATAGAGACCGGGAAACACAAACTAAACAAATAGAAATTTTTAAATATAATAAAAATAATTTTAATAGTGAACTCAGTGCAATACTACAATGTAATGAAATAAATGATTTAAATTGTTAAAGGCTCGTTTCCGCATACACCGTAATCGTCGACGAAAACGAAAACTGAAACTGAAAACGTTGTTGTACGGCACCGTTTCGTTGCTAATCGTTTTCGTTTCAGTTGGGAGCGTTGCGGCATAATACAGACACTGAACGGAATTTTTTTTAGTTGCCATTGTGAAGTAAAATATTGTGCATCGAAAATAAGTATTGATTAAATACAAAAAATATGGATGAAATATGTCGATGAAATTAACGAGGCAAATCGTCGAATTGCAGCCTATAATATGGCTCAGGAGGAGTATGAAAAAGATTTGTTACTGCTGTTAATATTAAAAGTAAAGAAAAGCAGAAAAAATATCCACGTGATGTACAAACAGCGGGCAAGAGAAGGTGCACACAATATCTTAATTGATCGTTATTTGATGGATGATGATACCAAATTTAAAGAATATTTTCGTTTGAGCCGTCATCTTTTTGAATCTGTGCTGTATACTATCAAATGTGATTTGGAAGGAATACCTACCACCTGGAACAGAGAACCAATGACACCAAGGCAAAAATTTTGCATTACCTTAAGGTAAGAAATGGCTTTTTATTAAATAAAAATGTTAAAACATATATGGGCATTATTGTAATGGATCGATATGTAATTGTTCGGTCGGCGAGGCATTTGAGTTGCATAGCACTTCAGCCAATTGTTCTTGTTCAGCCAAAGAAACTTTTTCTTCACCGACAATCTGTGAAATTTTCAATTTCAATTTTGCGATCGACATGGTCGGGAATGTACGCATTGTAGTGGTAATAGATTCAAAAAATTGGTCCAAATGGTTCTTCGACTTTGTTGTGGGTTGCAAAAAATCCACTGGTTTTTGCTTGCGCGTTGTAATCAGTTCACGGAGTAGATCATTTATGGGGTCGCAAGATGGAGTACGTCGGTTGTTTCGACTAGACTGTGGAGTTTCGATATCGAAGCTGCTAGTCCGACTATCTGCCCAAGATGTATTGCTGCTGGTACGACCATATGTGGGTGGCTTCGTTTATATCCGAGATATTCTCCAAATTGAAATCTATTCCGGACTGCTCCAAGTCAATTTGTAAGCATAACTCAGGAGATGCTTCAGTGCATAATGATGCCTGGGTGAATGGTGATGCGTCGTTGGTTGTTGATGCTTCGCTTAATGTCAAGTTGGTTACGGTTATAAAAATTAAAAAATAAGAACATTTTTAATGATGTTTATTTTGGTAAAAACCAGATATTTACTTCCGCTTCAAAATGGATGTATCTAAAAGAAACATCATCGATTCATCTCGCTTTGAAGAGGTCGTTGGGTTTCCAGTGGTTTTTTTTTGTTTGCATCCGAACGAAATAGTCGCGCATATGTACCCATTTTTTTTTTCACAGCATCAACTACATAAATATAAATAAAACTTTAATAAAATATTTTGTTATATATTTCAGATATCTAGCTACTGGTGAAACATTTGCATCGTTGGCCTTTCAATTCAGGGCACACAAATCAACAATTTGTAAAATTATTCCAAATTGCCTTGCATCTATTATGAAACATTTTTTGGGAACAGCGATGCCAGCACCAACGACTGAATCATTCACTAAAAATATTGCTGATTTTTCAACCAAATGGACATATCCGAATTGTTGTGGGGCAATTGATGGCAAACATGTACGAATAAAATCTCCACCCAAGACTGGCTCAGCCTTTTTCAACTACAAAGATTTTCATTCAATTGTACTTTTGGCGATGGTCAATGCAAATTACAAGTTCACAGCGGTAGACGTTGGCTCATATGGCCGAGAAGGGGATGTTGGCATTTACTTAAAAAGCGAAATGGGCCAAAGAATTAACAACGAGCAATTTAATATTCCTCCACCGAATGCTCTACCATACACTGAAACTGTTTTGCCAAATGTTATACTTGGTGCCTTGCACAAAAACTTCATGAAACCATATCCAAGACAACAATCACTACATGATCGATGTAAAGCAATTTACAATTACCGCCATTCCCGTGCTAGAAGAACAACGGAGAATGCGTTTGGAATTATGGCTTCATATTTCCGTGATTTTCACACACCAATTGGTATTACTACCCCGGAAACAATCGACAATGTTATTGTTGCGGCATGTATATTACACAATATGATGCGTTCCGAAAAAATAAATTCACCGGCAGAGACCATATTCGGAAATACAGACGACTTGACTATCCCAGTTAATAATTTGATTCCAATTGCAAATGCAACAGCTGGTGGCCGACCAAACAATGAAGCATCAATAATTCGGGACAAATTGAAAGATTATTTGAATGGAGTTGGAGCGGTTGCATGGCAGGACCGATCAATTTAACAAATCTTTCACCATGCTTTATTTTAACAAAATAAAATGAAATAAATATACATACTTTCTGCATTTAACTCATCTGCCAATTTCAACCACACTTGATTCTTTCGTACACTGTCACGGAACTGTGCATGTCGTACATTGTACAAAATTTCATTATTTTTGACAAAGTCAATGATCCTTTCCTCGTCGCACAAAGAAAATTGTAATTTTTTACTCATTTTATAGTAATAATCACTAAACTTTATCGAAATTTCACAAAAAACAAATGAATAAGATGTGTCGCACTTTGTTTATTTACTTTTTTATTAACACCTCTGTCGCACAATTTTTGATTAACAACTCTGTAAATATCACATTTCGTTCCTACAGCAACGAAAACAACTTAGTCTATGTTGTTTTCGTTCCGTCGCCAAATGGCTAGTTTTTCGTTGCTGAACGCCGCACAGTGGATCATTTGACGAGAAGGTGGTCAAAAAACTATAACTTTTAATTGGATTTTAATTTTGATATGCGAATTTTTTTTGTTTGGTAGGTGAGACTTTAGCCTTTAAGTTTTGCTATAAAACGTTATTCTCGACCGAAAATAAAAAAATGTTACGGAGGGTTTATAATACATTTTCATTTCTAGTTGAATTTTAGTACAAAAGTGAAGTGTTAAAAGGTAAAAAAAGGTTTTTTTTTAATATAATGTCTTAAATATTTTTTCCGTTAATCTTACAACTAATACTTTTTAACAATTTTTTAAGTTAATTTTTTCAGAAAATCCCAAACTTTGGCCCCCGTAAACTTTTTAGTCCTAATGTGCACAAGGGCCAAAGGTTGTTTTTTTTTTTTTTTTTTTTGAAAGATCCCGAGTTAAAATATAATTTATTAAGCAGCGAACGTAAAAGTTACCTTATATTGGTTCAAGATAGAGAAGTTTCAATGAAAAACTCGTATGTTTTTGCTTTAGTTAAATTTTTTTTTATTGTCTTTTTAAATATTTCTATATCAATTTTTATGGTAAATTTATGAAATATAACAATTTTTATTGTAAATTTACAAAATATATAAATTTTTAAATCAAGAAAATTTTTTAACTATATAAAAAAAAGTGTAACTTATTGTTAGTGTAATGAAAAAGTAATTTAAATCAACCAATTTTAGTAAAAATTTCTTCTAAATAGCCTTGATTTTCATCTTCTAGAAGTTGTTTAGCTTCTTCGTCTAACTCAATAGAGGTAGTTTTCCATTTTTGACGAATGTTGGACATATATGGATCTGAAGTGCACAACAAAATAGTGATAAGGTCTTCATTAGTACAACATCTGGACATTTTCCTTGTGTTGTGCTCGCGAAAGAATCTGTAGTCTTTATTCCTTTTTTCTTGCGCTTCTTCAGATAGATCTCCTATTGGTAGCATATTGTTTTGAATTATTTGTTCCCCATGGTACAAAATTTTATGAACTGTGGATGGCATTTATCTCCAAGAGTATTTTTCATTATAAAGTATAGCTGTTTTATTGGCGTACTCTCCAAATTTTTTTGCATTTATCTTTCTGCAGCATGCTAGAACTTGTAACATGATTTTGAATCGTCTTATTAATTCATAATCTACACTTGTGATAGATGCTGCAGTTTCCGGATCGGAAAAAAATCTCCTTGCAGTATTTCCATCATTTGTGTTTCCTTCCCCTTGTTTTGGTTGGTCGATTACGAGGCCTAGCTGTAGATATTTTTGTTGAATTTGTTTTTCTCACTGATTCGCCTAACGGACCAAATTCCAAATCGTAACCCAATTGACATTTGACGTTGACTTTGTTCCAGTTAAAGCTTGTGCAACTTTTCCATCAATCATTGTGAGACACATTTTAAAATGTACTTCAATGTCTTGGTCATCAAATTTAAATATTACTGGTTGAAGTTCCTTAATTTGATCTTTTATTTTTTGAACTTATTCAGTTATGACATCTTTGGTTTCCTTTTTGAATGCAAATTTTATTGGTCTGCAATACTTTGTTGAAGAAGGAATTTCATTTTTCCATATATCAATTTCTGTTGTTGACGGCTCTAAGACGCTGTACCTTTTTGTTAGGCGCAATGGAACGAAAGATACCATAAATAAATTAGCATCTGATGAATTTTCGGCATTAAATTGCTTGTAATGTTTCTGACCAGAGGATCCATCACATCCCCATTTAGAAATTAAAGTAATGCTGCCATTACCAATTTTTTTTAAATGCTCAGTATCATGCGTATTTAGCAATCGTTCTGCAGTATGTTCCAGGAGATCTTGCAATTTTATTTCTGCTGATGTTGAAGTGACACTAATAGCAGATTTTGAAGGTAAGCATTTTTTTTTGGCAGAAAGTAAATCTCGATACTCTGGAAAAATCCCACAATTCTTTTTATTGGTTCGCTTCCGCAATTCCTTATATTGATTTTTGGTCAATTTCAAATCCAAAAATAGGGCGAACGCTTCTTCCGGCGTAAATTTATTATCTTCAATTGGTGTAGGAATGCTTTTCAAAATCCTCTTTGTGCGCCTTGGGTTCGCTTCTACTATTTTTTCAATTATTTAAATTTTATTTTTTTTATTTTGTGTTGGTTGAATTTGGTGCAAAAATGAATCCTTAATAATTCTTTGAGAAATTTCTTCATTGATATTCTCCAGCTTGCGCCTTCGAGATCTTTCACTACATCCGTCAATTGGTTTTGCTGGTCGACCCTTTTTTCCACTTTCGTTGGCAGTTGTAGATGCACTCTCAAAAATAAGTTCCTTTATTAACCAGTCTTGGTAACGTTTGTACATATTTGCCTTGCTATGAGAGCATTCAATGTACCGTCTTTCCAAATTCGATGCAAAATTAATAATTTTTCCTTTGTGTATTTCAATGTCTTCTAGGTTACAATTCTTAAAGAAGTCGTTGCTCACTATGTGCAAAATTACATCGTCTACATCATTTCGTTGAAAATAAATATCTGTCAGATCTCTGTAACAGTACTTAGCCATTGTACAAATTGTAATGAATAATAATTGTGGAAACATTATTATAAATACTCTTTCTTGCAATTATGTAAAATAAAAATTTTTATCATTTATTACCACTTTAAGAAGCATAAAAAACCCACACCCTAACCCCTTTTAAAAGGTGAAGCATACCTGCTCATATCTTAAAGGGCTATGTCGCAATAGTTTTTTTTTTACCATTTACCTGTTATTTAAATTGTTTCCCATTTTGTCAGGTATTTAAACTATATAACTCTAATTCAGACTATTAATGTTTTTGAAAGATACCTATGTAAATGTACCTGTAACAATTAAGCGCATTATATCTCAACCCTTTTTTATAAGTATATAACAACTCCTGACAACTCTACCGACACGCAAAAAAATATACCGCGGTGCACCGGTACGACCAACTTTTGTATTCATAACACTCAGGCGGACGGACGGACATCGTTTAATCGACTCAGAAAGTGTTTTTGAGTCGATCCGTATAATAAAAGATGGATAAAGGTCCAATATTTTTGGCAGTTACAAACATCACCTCAAACTTAATATATCCTAACCACATAGTGGACAACTTTTGTATTCATAAATTTTGCAGAAAATATCTAACCTTGGGTCTGAAAAATTATTCTGGTGCACACGGGCGGAAACTGGCGGGTGTATAATGGGGTATAGGAGTATAGGGGAGGGTTCGGACTATAGAAGAGTGCAAGATTTTTTCTGACTGCTTTTGACTGGCAGGAGTTATGATCTATTAAGTAGGAGATTTTCGGAAAATTTGGACCTTTTTTAAAAGTTTTTTTTTAAATTTCGGAATGACTCAGTGATTTTAGATTTTTAACATTAATAGTATGGAAACCACAAAATTATACAAAATTTATTTCACTTCAAAATCTTTTAAATCAAAAAAGTTACAGTCAGTCAAAAAAAAAAAATTTACAAAGAAATTTTTAATTTTAGAAAAATACTGAGAAAGCCCATTTTCGAAGACCCTGTTCGCTGTGATATAGTTGAGATAGAGTCGCAATTTTTTGGTTCCCGAGGTTTACTAGTATTTACTTTCAAATGAATAACATAACTTTAAAATCGGTAACAAAAAAAAATGATTTTTGGCCGTCTTCTCAAAATATGGTCCACTGTTCGCCGTTACGTTGTTGGTTTTCGTCGCCGATTTCTGGAACGAACTTTTTTTCGTTGCAATTGTATGCAATTTCGTTTTCGTCGACGATTACGGTGTATGCGGAAACGAGCCTTAAATCTACAATTTTGATACCTGTTTAGAAAATATAATAAAAAATTAACTACTAAAAGAAAAATAAATGAAAGCAACAATAATAAATGGTTTAATAGCGAACTCAGAATACTGAAAAGAGAGAAAGTTCTTAAATACCAGAAGGCAATTATTGAAAACACCATTGCTGCATGGAATAGTTATAAATTAATAAGAAATACATATAAAGTTAAGATTGAAAACGAAAAAAATAAATATATAAACAATAAAATAACCAACACAAATAACCAGAAAGAATTGTGGAGCAAAATAAAAGAACTGGTACTAAGAAACCCCGAAATGTGATGAAAACTGTGATATTTCAGCAAATAGAGTATAAGGACAATTTTTAAATATCCGAAAATTTTAATAATTATTTTGTAAATAGGGTTAAGGAAATAAGAAACTCCATTGAAAATGTGTTATATAACAATAACATATCTGTGATAGACTCAAAATTCAAATTTCGTGTAATATCTTTACAAAACTAAAAATTATATGTAAAAATATGAAAAACGAACCAGACTACAATAAAATATCAAACAAAATAATATTAGATAATGATAACATAACAGGCAATATTGTGCTCAATATTATAAATAAGTCGCTTAGAAATGGAGTTTTCCCTAACAAATGGAAGGAATCAATGATTACACCAATAGAAAAAGTTAAAAATACTACCAAATGTGAGGAATACCGTCCAATTAACACATTAAAAACATGTGAAAAAATTATTGAAAAGATAGTTAAAAATCAATTGGAATACTATATGGAACAACACAAATTACTTTCAAAGTATCAATCTGGTTTTAGAAAGAGATATTCACGTGAAACAGCGGTCAACTACGTTATTAATAGATATAAATATAAGATGAGGAATAATAAAGTATTGGCTATTTTCCTAGACTTCAAGAGAGCGTTCGAAACAATTGATAGAAGTATCCTGCTGCAGAAACTCCATAAGTATGGTATTCAAGATAAGGAATTAGAATGGTAAACCATTAAATCATATTTAACTAACCGCAGACAAATTACAAAAGTTAATAATGTTGAATCTAATGCAATAGCGAATGATTTTGGAGTGCCCCAAGGCTCAATTTTAGGAGCTCTTTTATTTATTATATACATTAATGATATGGAAAAAGCTTTAAACGAATGCAGACGACACTCTGATTTTTACAGAAGCAGCAACTGAAGAAATGTGTCATGAAAATTTAACAACGGATATGTCTAATAATAATTGGATAAAAATGAATAAACTAAAATTAAACGAAAGTAAACCGAAATTAATGGAAATAAATATGAACACTAACATAAAATTTAAAATAAATATAATAGAAAAAGTTAACAACATTAAATATGTGGGTTTCTTAATAGACAGACTTAAATTTCTTGAATATGTATGTAAAAAAATAGGTAAAAAATCGGATTTTTTCAAACGAATAAGAAATAAACTATCAATTACAACTGCAATAAATATATATAATACAATAATTAAACCCCATTTTGAATATGGATCAACTGTGTTATACACATGTTGTTCAGAGCGGCAAATAACAAGACTACATAAACTACAAAATAAGGCGATGCGTATAATTTTGAAATGTAATCGATTTACCTCTATAAATCTTATGTTAGACACTCTGAAATGGCTGAATATTCAACAAAGATTAGAACTAAATACAATAAATTTCATACAGAAAATGAAGAATGGAGATGCATCCGAATATTTGATCGAACAAATAAGGTACGTTGGTGATGTTCAACCGTACAGTCTGAGGAATGCAACGGATTTCAGACTTCAAGGAGCAGATACTAATGATATTCAAAAATCACTATATTATAAGAGATTAAGACTTTACAATATGATGCCAAATAGTATTAAAAATGAATTAAATGCAAATATTTTTAGAAGAAAACTTGTATTTTTTATAAGAAGTATTAATATAAACCCGAGCTTATATATGTATGTAATTTATTAAATAAAATGTTATGAAAAATACCACTTAAAATTAAATAAGTTATTCCAAAACCATAGTTCATACAGCTTATGCTGCAACAGAGCTTATCTCGTGGTTCGTATCAGGGATGAGTAATCTCTAGCATATGCGGACCTATGCGGGGGTGGATTTATTTCTATAATCAAAAAAATGTAATATTCATAATAGAGTTAGGTATTTTATGCCGCTTTCTTTTCTGACAAAAAATGACGCATTTTATTTGTACTTTTTTCGAAAAGTGTATTTTTTTCTATTTTCTGAATCAAGACCAACCTTATCTTACAGAACAATAGAAAGGTCTCAAAGTCAAGCCGTCGTAAATCGCAAAATTGCAGCCATTGACTTCTTTCAGGTCATAGTGTGTGATTATTTCCCCAGTGTTCCTCTTTTTTGAATATTTTCACCCTAAGACTTCAAAGAGGATAATAATAAAATTTTTTTAGCATTTTATGAACACAGCACCTTTCGATTGATGTATAAGAGCGACCTTTCGATTGATGTATAAAATAAGGTTGCTCTTCAGAATATATAAAAAAAAAACACTTTTCCAAAAATTGCAAATAAAATGCGATTTTTTTTCATTTTCATACATTATAACAAATATCTTAAAATTGTGTACAATAGGTTGCGGTTTGTGTTATTTGACATCGTTTAGATTTGATACGGGAGTTACGTCCATATCATTAAGGCCAGCCAGAAGGCTGAATCTGTTGCTTGAGGTAGACGCAATGTTTGGGTTACCAAACCCGGATGAAGTTTTGGCCTCTTCTTCTTCGCAAGGAGTTTCTTATGATGATTTGGCCCCTCGGGCTATCGCTAAATTTTTATTCCTGTTTTGGAGCTGAATTGACTACCACGTGAGTTCAAATGAGATCAAGAACAGGCAATTACAAAAACAAAAATATACACTTATTGTATTTTTAAAATGTTGTACTCTAAGCGCTTTAAGAGGTGTAAAGTTTTAAAGCATATTTTTCATGTAAAACATGTCGTGAGTGTTGTGTCAAAATTTCAAGTAAATTGGAGCAAAAATAACGAAGATACAGCGTTTCCAGCGACTGGCCTCATACTTTAGAACTTTAAATCGATTTTCTCGCAAACAACATGTTTGAAATTTTATACATTATTTCTACACATAAATCACCAGGTACTCACGAAGAATTTTACCATTCTTTACCATTTTTTAACAAGAAATTCACCGAAATTTTATAGCAAAAATCATGTTTTTCTCTTCAAAATGTTGCCAAAAATAAAAATAAAATAATTTAAAAAAACTCTTCGTGATTACCTCAGGAAACATATCACTTTTTGAACGCATTTCGATTGTTTTATTTCACATGATCCGGTAATGAGTTATGATGTTCACAACAAAACAACTTTAGTTCGAGGCGCCTCCGGAGATTCGCTGTCACAAACTTATTAAAATTTTTAATTGAGTATTTTATCAAAGATACTTCAAATGTTATACTATAACGTGTATATGAAATAAATAATCCAACATTATTCATATCTTAAAAAAAAAAAAAAAAAAATTAAAAAACGCCTTTTTCGCCTTTAAAACCTTAAAAAACAAACGTATAAATTTAGTATATTTGAAACAAATTTAAAAGTTCATTTTTAAAGCATAATGTGTTGCTAAGCAATTGAGAGTATGATGGTAGATTGTTCCAAAAACCGATTGTGTAATTGAAAAATTATCTCGTAGAAAAAAGGTATTTATATTTTTGTGATATCAGGTTTTTTTCAATAGTTTTAAAAATCATTGTAATAAATCTAGCCATGATAATGTGAAATCTAGTATTTTTTGTCTCTTAGTGTTAACAAACCTGGTTATAATATGTTTAGAACAAGGGTGGAAGATATCAAATATTCAGCACAGGCGAATTCAATACTCTTGTTTAGTTTTAATACTTTTGTTTAAAAAAGACTCAATAAATATTAAATTAATTAAAACAAAGCAATAAAATGTACATTAGGTTCCATATTGCTAGAACCTTTTAAAAAGGTACTGCATAATCATACATGATTATGATTTATCTGAGAAGGCATTTTTAATACAGATGAGATCGGGTTGTTTTGTAAGATGT
This sequence comes from Cordilura impudica, assembly GCA_963682025.1. Classification (NCBI taxonomy): domain Eukaryota; kingdom Metazoa; phylum Arthropoda; class Insecta; order Diptera; family Scathophagidae; genus Cordilura; species Cordilura impudica. Next base: position 109,927,715 of record OY821521.1, read on the forward strand.
TTCCTGACAGGAAAAAAGTTCCTCTGTAAAGGAAAAAAGTTCCTCTGGTCTCAGAATACCAACCAAAAAATAATCAATATATAATTAGCTATATGAGAAAGTTTATCACAGAAGTAATTTATTTTTTTTTTCTTTTTCATAATTTGAAAACAAGTTTTATCTTTTATAGATTAAATCTTAGTAAATTTGCTTACAAGAACTTAAAAACGAAATTAATAATGTAAATAAATGGCTAAAAATTAATAAATTAAAATTAAATGAGGAAAAAACAAAACTTATGGTAATTAACGCGGATAATAATATAAACTTCGAAATAAACGGTAAATTAATCGAAAATGTAAATAAAATAAAATATCTCTTTGTTATAATAGATAAAGATCTTAAATTTGAAGAACATAACGAATATGTTTGTAAAAAAATCAGGAAAAAAGTCGGTTTTATGAAATCCATAAGCAATAGAATGGACATTTTAACTACAGTTCAAATATATAATACAATGATAAAACCACATTTCGAATACTGCTCAACAATAACATTTACTTGCTGCACAAAAACACAGAAAGACTGCAAAAACTACAAAATAAATGCATAAGGTGTATACTTAAATTCAGCAGATACATTAGTATTAACTACATGCTAGAAACGTTAATATGGTTGAATATTGAAGAACAATTAAAACTAAACACACTAATAACCATCTTTAAAATAAAACACAACATGGTACCAAAATATCTAACAGAAAAAAACTCTTATGTCGGAGAAGTACAGAACTATCACCTAAGAAACGCTACTGATTTTAGACTGCAAAGGCAAATGACAACAGCTGCTCAAAACTCACTATTTTACAAGGGTTTAAAAATGTATCTTAAGCTACCTATTGAAGTTAAGCAAGAAGAAAATATTCGAATTTTTAAAAGTATTTGTAAAAGATATATATTGACCGAAACTTTATAATTTTTAAATTTCTCTATTTTTTATAACTTAAAACTTTCAAACCTAAATTTTTAATATAAAGTATAATAATACTAATAAAGATCATCTAACTAAAAAAAAAAACAAAAATGTTGATAAATATATCCGATGAGCCAAAATTCAACTCATTTTTTTAAAACAAATAAATTTGATGAGTCTTTTCAGTTCGAATCTAATTCTCTTTACGAACGGTCGTGTAATTAAAGCGCTTAGAGTACAACTATTTAAAATAAAAACAAATGTATATTTTTGTTTTTGCAATTACCTATTCTTGATCTCATTTAAACTCACGTGGTAGTCAATTCAGCTTAAAACACGAATAAAAATTTAGCGATGGCCCGAGGGCCAAATCTTCATCTAAAAGAAAGCTCCCTGCGAACAAGAAGATGACAAAACTTCCTCCGGGTTTTGTTAACCCGAACATCGCGTCAACTTCCAGCAACAGATTTAGCCTGCTTGATATGGACGTAACTCCTGCATCAACTATTAACGATGTTAAACAACACAAACCTCCACCTATAGTTGTAGAAGCTAACGCCTCATTTACAGAAATACAAAAACTACTTGGTAAAGATTGTATTTTCAAACGTACTTCAATTGGTACCAAAATTTTTGCTCCAAGTAAAGAAATGTACGAATGCTACAAGCAAATACTTAAAGAGAGTAAGATGGAGTTTCATTCTTATGGCTCCAAAGAAAATAGGTTATACACCACCATCTTACACGATTTACCCCGCATAAAAACTGAGGACATCACCGAAAAGCTAAAAAACTACAACCTATCCCCTTCTTCCGTGGCTGAAATAGTCACCAAATTCAGTTCGAACAACAATGCAGTTTACAAAGTTCAATTTGTTCGTAAAAATTTTAACCCAACGTAAGAACAATTTCCAATATTATAATTTTTTGGAAAAAAATACAAATCTAAATCCAGGAACAAACCAGTAGCAAATACTCAGTAACATTTTTTGGGAGAGTAAGAACAATTTTACTCTCTCGGTTGAAAATATCTCAAAAAGTATGCAGACAGCATCCAGTGAAATCTTGCAGGAAAACAGCTGATCGGTGTGTAAACAAACAATTTGTCCCACAAAGTTCTGCTGGTTCTATCGGTTCTGCCATCTCCAATCCACTTGCATCACGGTCACACTGTATATTTGCACGTTTCTAGCATGAAGTAAAATGTTTTGTTTATTATAATTTATTATAAACGTTAAAAATCAACACAATTCTAACTACTTACCTCTGCCATTGTTAAATTTCAATTTTTATTTTCATTTCACAAAAATTATTTCATTCAAACAGTAAATAAAAACAGCTGTTCAAACTAGTTGCAAAATTTTGCAAGCAGAAATTTCTCCAGCAACATTTTGCAAGTTCTCTAACTTCCAACTGTCAAAAAATTATCTTTTTGGCTCTCTCGCTGCAAGAGATTTGGAGTACGCAGACAACATTTTGCAAGATTTTGCAACATTTTGCACAAAATGATGCAAAATATGTGTACGCAGACAGACCTAATAACAGCAAAGCCACATATTCTAACCAGCTGAAAACAAACAACGATTTATTTAGCATCGATGAGCTTTTTGATATTTTCACTACAGCTATGGATGTAATGTCAATGGTAAAATACGCCCATGGATTATACTAATAATTTAAACGAATTCAAAATGCTTCACTTGAATGCTAATGGCATTTCAAAATTTTCTAAATTAAAACAATTTGAGATACTAATTGAACGAGAAAATATTAAAATAGCGTCTTTGAATGGAACATTTTTTTTAGAAAATCATAGACCCTATTTTAAAAATTATTATTTATATAGAAATGACAGAACAGATGCAATGTTAATTCATAAATCTGTCGCACATAAAAACCTCTTTATATCAAACACCTCATCAATTGAAAACATCTCAATTGAAGTTATTATAAATAATAGACCTATTGTTGTATCTTCGTTATATTCACCAAGATGTACCCATAACTTCTGTGCTGATATCTTGAACATAACACCTTCCACCAAAGAATATATAATTTTTGGTGACGTAAATGTCAAACATTGTTCTTGGAATTGCAGTTCAAATAATACTGCAGGAATCGCACTCAACAAACTACAGCAATCAAGCAATTTTTTCATACACTATCCTAATAGTCCAACCCTATTCCACCATCAACACAATCGCGAAGCATCTACAGTCGATATTTTTTTAAGCAATTCCGCTTTAAATATAGACGTAAAATCAATGGATTACGAAATACCATCGCCCCATTACATGTACACTTAAAAGATCAATGACCTTGCGGGTTGACCTCAACTATTATGATTATAGTGCAACCAACTGGAACATTTATATGATTTTTTTAGACAATAAAATCACGTTAAATTCGGATATATACAATACCAAGGAGTAATTGATCAGGAAATACAAAAATTTATAAACGTAGTTTTCGAAGCAAGGGACGTATCTACACCCAAAATAACTCAACAAAATAATTAAACATTACCAGAAAGTACTGTGAAATATATAAAACTAAGAAGAAGCTTTAAAAGAAAAAGCCAACGATCTTCAAATATAGCCGAGCAAACTTTTTATAATCAATGTACTAAGTTTCTAAGTGACATGATTGATAAAAGTATTCATTCGGAGCGCAATAAAAAATGGTCTCAATTATTATCCAATTTAAAACCAGGTGATAAATCATTTTGGAAAATAAGCAGGAACTTGCGAGGAAAATGAAAAAATCAAATCGCTCATTTTAAAGTTGGAAATACAAAAATAACATCTGATAAGGACAAGGCTGAAGTCCTGGCAAATACATTTGTCCAAGCAAATAACCTCACTTCGAACTATAACCACTCGGCAGATACACTAATAAATACAACAGTAAATAATTTCAAAAAGGAAACCCCCAGTTCTGAATCTGCAATTTATACATCTCTTGAAGAAGTAATGAATATTGTCTCATCATTAAAACCCTCAAAATCCCCTGGTTTTGACAATGTTCCCAACCTGCTCTTAAAAAAACTACCACTCAAAGCTCTAAAATTACTGGTTATAATATTTAACAGCTGTATCAAACTCAACTATTTCCCAAACCATTTCAAACTACATACAACATACTCGTCTTAGTGAATTTGTAATGACCAATTCTATTGTTGCTAAAGAACAATTTGGATTTAAAAAGAGCATATCACTACTCACCAAATACACAGGAATAAAAATCAAATAATAATCACTTAAACTTAAACTTAAACTTCTTATTTAAACTTCTTGCAAATATACCAAAATATCTACATATGTAAACTTATTTCAGGTTTCATTCACGACAGAAGCTTTAAAGTTGCGATTAATAATGAAACATCAACTCCAAAAACCATTACCTCAGGGTTACCTCAAGGACCAGTCTTGTCGCCTTTGCTTTACTCGATATATACATCCGAATTTATAGTCCCAAAATATATGAAAATTGCTTACTACGCAGATTATACTGCGTTAATTTCTTCAAACAAACTTACAAGTGCACTCCTGAAGGAAATGGATAAGGATCTTGTAAATTGCAGTAAATATTTCCACAAATGGAAAATCAAAACAAGAAAATTATAGTCGACCGACTATACGATACCCTATACCATGCGTTTAAAGACCCTATCTCTTAGACCAACTAATTGGATATAGAAAATAAGCATAAACCAAATTTGAGTGGAATTTTTATTAATTTTTTTTGGCTGCAGATATGAAAAAGTTCATATCGGATGCTATGTCTATATGGGGACTAGGTCCAAAAATGGACCGATCCTGACCATGGTTGGTAAAGTCTCTTGTATTTTGCGAAAATATGTATATACAAACAAAATTTGAGATGAATCAGTGCAATATTTTTGTTTTTTGATAGATTTAAGTGAATATCGGGAAGCAGCTCTATATGGGGCCTATGACCAAGAGTTGTCCCATAGGAACCGTTTTTGGACTATTCATTAATGGATGTAATAAACACATACAAACCCAATTTGACTAAGATCTATACGACAATTTGGATCTTATGGCAATTTATGTCGATTTCATAGGGGTCATTTGTATGGGGGCTAAGTCTGAACATGGACCGATTCTCACCAATTTCAATAGCGTTCATCCCATGGCCGATGAAAGCTTATATACCAAATTTCATCAAAATATATTCATATTTGCGACCTGCACTTTGATTACAAGGTTTACATGGACACACAGACGGACGGACGGACGGACGTAGTTAAATCGATTCAAAAAGTGATTCTGATTCGATCGGTTTAATAAAAGAAGGGTCTAGGTCAAATATTTTTGGTTGTTACAAACAGCAGCACAAAGTCATTATACCCAAACCACATAGTGGTATAGGGTATAATTAATCCAACCAAGACCCAAGCAATAATTTTTCCATTCAACAAATCTCCCAAAAGACTGCCAAGACGTCATCTTCTTATTGGAAATAATACCATAAATGTACTTAACGATGTCAAATATCTGGGAGTTGTCTTGAACAAAAAGCTTACATTTAAACAACTTATTATGGCTACGTGCCAAAAAGCTATAAAATCATTTAAAGCATTATGGCCACTACTAAATAGAAGGTCATTTCTAAACCACCAAAACTAATATACTCTTCAGAAGTGTTATAAGGCCAATATTAACATACGCGTGTCCTATTTGGAGTGTCGCTGCCAACTGTCTACTAAAACGCTTACAAACAAATGTCTTAAAATATGTAAAAAGCCCTAGTACCTCCAATCTACTAATCTTCTTCATGAATAAACCGGTTATGAAAAAATTATCGATTTCATATCAAGGATTAATAATAATTACTTTGCCAAAATTGAAAATTACTCTTACCCACTGATAAGAGAATGTAGAGAAATAATTTAAAATTAAAAAAGAAATCACCAAATTGAAAATTATATGCTTATAGAGGTCTATTATTTCTAATAAACTTCCTATAAGCACATAAATATTTTCAGATAGTATTTGAATTTATTAAATCATATAAAGGTTTTTTCCTCCCATTTCCTTTAAAAATAATTAAAAAATAAAATAAAAATTATTTAATATATTTAGATCATATATATTATTTGTTGCAATATCTATATGTAAAGATAAGATCTCATATGTAAATATCAAATTTGTTAAAATATGTAAATAAAGGAAGAATATATAATTGAGAAAATTGAAAATGAGTCTTTTCGAAATAAAACACAAAACGGGATTTTTCATGTGAAGATCAAGGAAGATACTTTGTATTGCTTCTCTTTTTAGGTGATTTTTGGCATTAAATTTCTTCTTATACACACACACACAATATTAAATGAATTCTCCAATACCAAATAGTCGATTGGCGCACAATCTTAACGATATATAATAATACTACTACAGAGTACTTCTATGAAAACAATAAGAACAAAAAACACCAACCAACACCACGACAGTACGTCAGGTGTGTAACAAGTAGGAAAATTCAATTTGAACGACCTTGACATTGAAAACTGCATTGAGCACATTAATGCAATACAATACGCAGTATTAGAGATTTTACAGATGTGATAAATCATGCTAAAACAAAAAAAAAACTGTTTTGGAAAAAAAGTGAAAAACTGATATATCCTAATTTGATATTAATATCTTACCTCCAGTAAGTACGATTTTATAGACTCGTTTCTCTTGATGACCGTTATTCATTTTGTTTAGCTTCAATCGTGGAATTTCCACAACCGGTGTTCCTTTTGCAGGGGTATTTGAATTACAGTTAGCATGAATCTCCGTTGCTACCGGTTCCTTTTTTTTAGATGTCGTATCCATGATCATGTGAAGTGTATCTAATATATTGCAAAGATTTGTTTGCAAGGACAATACCGCTATTTCAAACTATTTTTACTTCTTTGTTGTGTTGCAAAGCATACACAGAAATAAAATGAAATGCGTTGTTTAATTTGTCAGCCTATTTTGCTTTTTTTGTTTTTAAGGTTAGTACGTTACGTAGTGGAAAAAGATTGATTTTTCGTTTTAGCCTTAAATATTCACAATACATTTAAGAGACTTTATCGGCTTTAAAATAGGTGTTGACTTTTAATAACATTATTTTTATATTTATTTTTAGAAAATGATTTTACATTTTTTATCCTATATAATAACAACGCTTCATAACGCATGTACCACATGTAATGAAAACAAAAAATCCCCACAATCACCCTTTCACACACATTCTTTCATTACGTTAACAGCAAAAATTAATTTAGCTAATTTTATGGTATAACTTTTTTTAACTATGACAATAACATTTTATCATTAAAGTTTTTTGATTTTTTTTAGCACAAAACCAAATACACTCTTCACTGCGAGACATCGGGGGGCGTACCACTTGTTTCTTAATCTTTTTTTAAAGAAACTTGTATACTACTTTAACAGGCTCTGAAGAAAACAATTTATAAAGCAAGGTTCTAAGAAAAAGAACAACGTGAACAACATTCTGTTTGACACTGATGCATGAAACACATAGACGACAGCGGCTACACGACTACAGCCTGTCAAAAATAAATACACACGTTTAACTGAAAACGATTATTTTGACACCAACACAGCTGCACGACTACACGACCGCCTTTGCTGCTGTAGTCAACTTAGGCTAATTTCTATTTTTGTTGGCTACAAAACAAAAATAGTGTTGACAATATAACAAAATATGTAAAAGATATTATTGCTATGAAATATTTTATTTTGTTGAAAAAATTAATCGCAAAATTAAATGCTATAATAATTCCATTAATAAACAAAAGCGGTTAAGTAAATTTATTTATTTATTTTACGTTATAATAATGCATTATAAATAAGTAATTGTATATTTAAAGGTGCTATTACACGAAATGTTTTTTACATATGTACTGTCACTTTTTTTATCCATATGAAATTCCTCATGTCTGTCAAAATTGTCTTTTACATACGATTCATAATTTTTGCTATCACACGTGCATATGTATTTCCGTCTGACATAACCTCTAAATGTAAACAACAGCTAATTTAATTTGTGAATTTACAAAAATTTATTGTTAAAAAAAAGGTTATTTATTTTTTAATTGTTAATTAATACTAAAGAATTTATTTTTCTTTCAATATTAATCTTTAAAATTTACTCTGTTTTTCTTTCGCCACAAGCAGTGTTGTATTTTGATATGTTTGTCATGCAAAAATAGAACCTGTTCTAATTGAAAAATGTACATGTGACTTTCCTCATGTGTTGTACACAAACAATGTTTCATATGTATCACACGATGTGTACAACTTTTGTTGTGGGAAAATTTGACAGTACATATGTAAAAAACGCATCATGTAATAGCACCTTAAGTCAAGTTTATATAGAATCATGCATGTTTTTCTATTTGAATAAAGTAAAAAAAAATATATAATTGCCACTACTGAAATAAAAATGCTTTTGTATAAAAATGAAATTTATGAAATTTAGAGTAACCGATGTACTAGGCAATAAAGGAGCTATTACACGAAGTGTTTTTTACATATGTACTGTCACTTTTTTTATCCATATGAAATTCCTCATGTCTGTCAAAATTGTCTTTTACATACGATTCATAATTTTTGCTATCACACGTGCATATGTATTTCCGTATGACATAACCTCTAAATGTAAACAACAGCTGATTTAATTTGTGAATTTACAAAAATTTATTGTTAAAAAAAAGTTATTTATTTTTTAATTGTTAGTTAATACTACGCAAATTATTTTTCTTTCAATATTAATCTTTAAAATTTACCCTGCTTTTCTTTCGCCACAAGCAGTGTTGTATTTTCATATGTTTGTCATGCAAAAATAGAACCTGCTCTAATTGAAAAATGTACTTGTGACTTTCGTCATGTATTGTACATAAACAATGTTTCATATGTATCACACGATGTGTACAACTTTTGTTGTGGGAAAATTTGACAGTACATATGTAAAAAACACATCATGTAATAGCACCTTAATATGTACAAATTAGAAACTTTGAGAGGAGAACCTTTAGGCGTATATCACGCTAAAGTTATCAAGCAATGAATCTGTGATGGGAAATGTGCAATAATGATGATATTCAGAGACGAAAACTTATGATGATTTTGGGGCAATATTTCTTTTTGTGCAATATTAGATTATGTTTTTTCTCTGTCCTTAATTATACATATTTATACTATAAATTATTTTTAAATTATATCACCTTATTGACCTTGTCCAGTGTTGTTTCGGCTGTGATATGTATCTTATTTAAGTTTTTTTTTATTGGTTTCCAGAAGTAATCTTTAAGTGAGCAAATTGTTGGAAAGTGAATGACAGGTATAATTGTCAAATTGTGGCCTGAAATTTTATTATTTCAAAATTTATGTCGAAATGAATTCGGAGGAACAGTTCCAGAGCTATACTGGATTATACACTGGATCTGGAACCCAAACAGCTACTGACCTATTAGTCTATTAAGTAACTTAGGTAAAATATTTGAAAAAATACTACATTCTCGTCTTAGTGAATTTGTAACGACCAATTCTATTGTTGCTAAAGAACAATTTGGATTTAAAAAAGGGCATAGCACTACGCACCAAATAAACAGAATTAAAAATCAAATAATCACAAATAAAAACAATAAACGTTCAACGGGTCTAATATTGTTAGATATTGAAAAAGCGTTTGACACCGTTTGGCATAATGGCCTAGTATTTAAACTTCTTGATGCAAATATACCAAAATATTTATGCAAACTTATTTCAGATTTCATTCACGGCAGAAGCTTTAAAGTTGCGATTAATAATGAAACATCATCTCCAAAAACCATTACCACAGGGTTACCCCAAGGATCAGTCTTGTCGCCATTGCTTTACTCGATATATACATCCGATTTCAAAGACCCGAATTATATGAAAGTTGCTTACTACGCAGATGATACTGCGTTAATTTCTTCAAACAAACTTACAAGCGCACTCCTGAAGAAAATGGACTTTTAAATTGCAGTAAATATTTTCACAAATGGAAAATCAAAATTAATCCAAACAAGACCCATCCAATAATTTTTCCATTCACCAAATCATCATCAATCAGAATTTAATTTTAGTTGTAAATAAAAAAGTTTTTAATATTGAGGAACTAAAAAACTTGTTATTTATTAAAAGTAAACAAAAAAGATACTTCCCTTTCAGTTTTGCCGCCTTCCTACTTTATAAAAATATTAACAGCAACCACAAATTTGTGGTTGCCAATATGATTACTATTTGGCAACTGAAATTGCCATTCTCAGTTGCCAGTTGCCATACGTAATATCAATTTGGTAACTGACAACGCAACTACAGTTTGGTTGCTATCGATAATAGACCCACAAATATCTCGGAGTTGTCTTGGACAAAAAGCTTACATTTAAACAACATATTATGGCTACGTGTCAAAAAGCTATAAAATCATTTAAAGCATTATGGCCACTACTAAATAGAAGGTCATTTCTAAACCCCAAAAACAAAAATCTACTCTTCAAAAGTGTTATAAGGCCGATATTAACATACGCGTGTCCTATTTGGAGTGACGCTGCCAACTGCCACCTAAAACGCTTACAAATTATACAAAACAAATGTCTTAAAATGATAAATAAAAAGCCCTGGAGGTATCCAACAAATCTTCTTCATGAAGAAACAGGTTGTGAAAAAATTATCGATTTCATAACAAGGATTAATAACAATTACTTTACCAAAATTGAAAATTCCTCTTACCCACTGACACAGTTTACATTGTGCCCACTGATAAGAGAATGTAGAGAAATAACGTAAAATTAAAAAGAAATCACCAAATTGAAAATTATATGCTTATAGAGGTTTATTATTTCAAATAAACCTCCTATAAGCACATAAATATTTTTCAGATAGTATTTGAATTTATTAAATCATTTAAAGGTTTTTTTCCTCGCATTTTCCTTTAAAAATCATTAAACAATAATATAAAAACTATTTAATATCTTTAGTCCTATGAATTATTTGTTGCAATATCTATATGTAAAGATAAGATCTCATATGTAAATATCAAATTTGTTAAAATATGTAAATAAAGGAAGAATACTTAATTGAAAATTGAAATTTAGTAATTTAATCTATATAAGTACATAATAATTTCGAGCAGAAAATGTATAAATACCCACTTAGAAGCTTATAATCAGAAAATAACATTTTATATAAAGCGAAGACATTAAAATCGCAGTGGGTTATAATTTTTCCGAATTGCATAGTGGTGACGTTGTTGCCGAATATATAGTCAAATCGCCTTTTGGAATATCGACAACAGTTGTGACATATACAAATTCTCTGACGATAAAGTTCTAACATAGGTAGCCGGCAAATTAAAATATCGTATGGAATTTAAAATTTTTTAAGATGTCCAATTGCATTTCGCGCAGTTGATGAGTTGGTTTTTTTGGGTTAGATCTGCTTTCGAACGTGGCAAAATATGGGTTGATAATTTATTGGCTTATATGCTCTAATTATGTAGATTCCTCACATCCCACCATTTTCCCTTTAAATTTTCTTTTGTCCGCCTCAGGATGTTCTTGCCACTCTTCCGTTTTTAGCTAGCAGAAAAGTTGCCTCGTTTAATATTCGCGATTTTACACACAATGTATATTTACTAACAAATGCGTAAAAGGTTTACTAGTCGAATGCGTAAAAGTTACTATCCAAATGTGTAGAAATTACTATGATTATTAGTGAATTTACTAACCATGTGTTTAGTCTTACAAGCCCAAACGTGTAAAAATTACTATGGTTATTAGTAAATTTACTAACCATGTGTTTAATCTTACATGCCCAAATGTGTAAAAATTACTATGATTATTAGTGAATTTACTAACCATGTTTTTAATCTTACATGCCCCTCCAGTAAAATGACTTGTTCACTCGTTTTCAGTTAATATTTTTTTTTTATTTAAGAGAAACTTAACTTGGTATCGTTTTTATTTCGAGACAAACTTAACTTACTTTCACTAAAATAAAATAAATAATTTCTTGCGAAATATCGTCAAAAATTCCTCCCCATTGGAGCACCTTTTTTCTGGGACAGTTTCAATATTTTGCATTTTATGATTTCTGTACACATGTGATTTAAAGGTGCTATTACATGATGTGTTTTTTACATATGTACTGTCAAATTATCCCACAACAAAAGTTGTACACATCGTGTGATACACATGAAACATTGTTTATGTACAATACATGAGGAAAGTCACATGTACATTTTTCAATTAGAACAGGTTCTATTTTTGCATGACAAACAAATGAAAATACAACACTTCTTGTGGCGAAAGAAAAACAGAGTAAATTTTAAAAATTAATATTGGAAGAAAAATAAATTGTTTAGTATTAATTAACAATTGAAAAATATATAACCTTTTTTTAACAACAAATTTTTGTAAATTCACAAATTAAATCAGCTGTTGTTTACATTTAGAGGTTATGTCATACGGAAAGACATATGCACGTGTGATAGCAAAAATTATGAATCGTATGTAAAAGACAATTTTGACAAACATGCGGAATTTCATATGGATAAAAAAAGTTACAGTACGTATGTAAAAACACATCGTGTAATAGCACCTGAAACTAGCATTTTTACATGCTGTTTCTAGAGTGAAGCTGTTGCTTCCGATTTTCAATATAATGCAACACTGATATTGTAGTTCACAAAAGAAGAATTTAGATGTCACTAGCGACTGTCTCCATGGTTACACGATAGTGACGTATTTTATTTTGTTTACGGAATAAAGAACAAAGCAATTTGAAGAATTTTTTAGTCATTCCACAAAAAAAATTTATTCGAAATATAAGTGCTTAATGATAGTCATAAAAGTAATAAGTGCTAATATGTGAAGGTCATGTTGTTAGACGACGTGGAAATAAAATACCGAACACATTTTTAATAAGGTAATTTGTTTTTCTTTATTGGCAATGGTAATGAAGAGAAACAAGAATTGAAAAACTAGCAACGTGTTTGAGAGAGTAAATAATAATAAGAAAACAAAGGTAACAACGCCAAAACATACCAACAAAGAGAAAAAGGTAAATAATGTCAAAATGACAGCTCCATATGTATTGTTCATAGTCTATCAGCTGGTCGCGTAAACTACGTTTTAAAGTAGAGTAAATATATATTTCTATACATACATATATAATTTTAAAAAATAAAATTATTAGATATAAATTTAAAAAAAAAATTGGATTTGATATTTTGACAAATTTCTTTTGTATTCTTTATCGAAATCTTTTTGGAGTTTTTATTTTATTGTTTAAAAACGATTGTGTCGGGAACTAGTAGTAGAAGTACAAACAACTGTTATGAAAACATTTAATACAGCAATTATTTTCGTGCTGAATTGGTTAAATAATATTAAGATATTTAACAATCAACTTATACACTATACATACGAATATTTTAGAGGCCTAATCAACAACCGACGCAAAATAATGGACCAAGACGAAGGGCACGAACAGGAGCCAGAGCAAGAACAGAATCCACCAGAACGAAATGTTGATGGAATGGCCCAGTTTGCTGAGTATGAACCATTACAAGATTTGGCATTGGAAGAATTTGCTGACCATGAAGAGTATGTGGCAATGGATTTCAATGATAACGAAAATGATGATGCGGAAGATGACGATATTAATGTTAGTGACGAAGAAAGTAATTCTAATGATGGAATACAAGACATATTGGACGAGGATGGTTGGTCTACCGACGAATGTGACTTCGAGAACACCTTAGCCAATTCAAGTCCGGAAGGCGCAATTATTGGATACAAAAATATGCAGAGACTGTTCTTAAAGCGTCATTTTGTACAAAATAAGCCTCCGTATAGCTTTAAACCTCTACGTCTCATTAAATGTTTATACAAGAATCGTCATGACTTTTTTGAATATCCCATAGCTCGTAGTGGACATCGCATTATAGCATCAGAATCCCATCTGTACTCATTAGGTGGCTATAATCCTAAAAGGACAATGAATGCAGTGCGCCGTGATGCCTGCATGTTGTTTCAAGAATTGTGGGCATATAACTTTGCCACTAGCCGTTGGAAGCTCATGCTTGATGCAGATAATTCCGAAATGCCTAGGGAATTGGCATCAAATGCATTAGTCATTTATAACAATGTTTTAATTGTAAGTATAAACTGATTTTAACATACAGTCTATATACATTAGAGTGCTTCGCTTTGTATGGGGAAACAAATGGTGGACTTTGCGGTTTCATATAAATAAACCAGGAACGTAACAGTTAAAAGAGAAATGACGAAAAGCTCTTACTTAACCATTACCATTGATGAATTCAAATCAAGGTTATAATTAACCGTTTTGTAATATATATTTAATTTTGGTCATCGTAACCAATATAGGTGAGCAATATTTTTTTTTGTTATGAATAAATATTATAACAACCAAAAATTTTTTTAATTTTATTTTTTGGTTATCGCTACCCGGATATATATCGTATTTTTCATGTAATGGATGCATATCTAAAGGGTTTGTAGTTTAATTATTGAACTACTTTAATTAAACTACTTAAAGTTTAATTTTTAATCAACTTTTTAATGAAATAATATTTTATTTATAAAATTATTAAACATTTCTTACAAAACTGTATGTTTTGTTTACTTTACCAATGATAATTAAATTCCTTATCCTTCAAACATCTTAGAAATGCATCTATTACAAAATACAATAGGTGTCCGGCTAACGATAACCAAAAAATTAAATTACTTTCTATAATGATTATTGGTGACCAAAAATTTGTTGTTGTTGTTATAATAGTTATTCATAACCAAAAAAAAAAATTATTTCTCATTAATATTGGCTACGGTGATCAAAATACTATATATCTTACGATAATGGTTAAAAATTTCCTAAAATAAATAAAGCGAATTTTAACGTAACCTTTTCTTCCGAAAGAAAAAAATAACAATTATTTTCCGTCCCTGAAATAAACATTAATATTTTTCATGATTTCCAAAAAATCTCTGTTCTAGATATAATGGGTAATGTGTACCTATTTTGTTTTTGCATATTTCTGCCAAAGTAATAACGGGATATTCACGAACTTGTTATTAATCTCTTTCAAATTCAATAGTCCATATGGGGTTAGGACAAAAAATTTTTTAGTTAATATTTAGAAATTTTACGTAAGAAAAAGTTCAGGTACCTTAAAAATCGTCATTTTTAAATCTGGAGTGCAATGTGGAACACAATAGGTGGTTAATGTGGAATACTATTCCATAATACCCAAAGTCATATTTGATCAAAGCTCTATTAAAAATTAAGAAACAAAATTAGTAAAGTTGAATGTATTTACTATTTTTTATTTTAATTAAGATTATCTATATATTTAAGGATTCGGAAGACAGTCGTGGTGAGTCCGAGCTAATTCGCATAGTGTGTCCATTTTCTTGGTTATTTATCTTTATTGAAGAAAATTTTACAAAATCGAATTTTGTCTATTAGTCGGAGCATCGGGGAAAATATAAGCTTCATCTGAATCAGTTAATAAACTTTCGCCTGTATCGCTGGAGGAAGACCTTGCTTGAATGCGATGTTGCTTACCTTTGGCTACATTTTGGCTGCTCATTTTCCGGACTTTGTTTACAGTCTTCTTATGTTTTTTTAAGTGATTCCTGGCTTTTCAAACTATTTTTATATGTAGACTTAGTGATAACTGTTGGTTTCGTTTTTATACCCTATACCACTATGTGGTTTGGGTATAATGACTTTGTGCTGCTGTTTGTAACTACCAAAAATATTTGACCTAGACCCATCTTTAATTATACCGATCGAATCAGAATCACTATCTGATTCGATTTAACAATGTCCGTCCGTCCGTCCGTCTGTGTGTCCATGTAAAGCTTGTAATCAAACTGCAGGTCGCAAATATGAATATATTTTGATGAAATTTGGTATATAAGCTTTTATCGGCCATAGGATGAACGCTATTGAAATTGGTGAGAATCGGTCCATGTTCAGACCTAGCCCCCATACAAATGACCTCTATGAAATCGACTTAAATTGCCATAAGATCCAAATTACCATATAAATCTTAGTCACATTGGGTTTGTATGTGTTTATTACGTCCATTAATCAGTAGTCCAAAAATGATCCCTATGGGACAACTCTTAGTCATAGGCCCCATATAGAGCTGCTTCCCGATCTTCACTTAAATCTATCAAAAAACAAAAATATTGCACTGATTCTTCTCAAATTTTGTTTGTATATATTTTTGCAAAATACAAGAGACCTTACCAAACATGGTCAGGATCGGTCCATTTTTGGGCCTAGTCCCCATATAGATATATCATCCAATATGAACTTTTTTATATCTGCAGCCAAAAAAATTAATAAAAATCCCACTCAAATTTGGTTTATGCTTATTTTTTATATGCAGTTAGTTGGGCCTGAGAGATAGGGTCTCTAAGCGCATGGTATAGGGTATCGAATAGTCGGTCTAGACTGACTATAATTTTCTTACTTGTTCTTCCTCGTAAACTGGTTGATGGATGTTGTTGTGTTGGAATAAGGCAATATATCCCATTTCACCAGCAATAAAATCGGATTCTGAAAAAATATGTTTATGGAATGGATAAATACTAGTGCATTTAGAACCACTTTCTGCGATTTCATCCACTTGAACTTTATATTTTTTCACTAATAATTCTCCTGACTTCATTATTATAATATAATTCAAGGGTCCCATGATCCAAAGATTGCATCTTGTGACTCGAGTGTGGAGGTGGAGAAAATTTTTCATTCCTCCATGAACCAAATACCACAATACATGAACCAAAAAATTTAAAATCAACCATCTAACACCCATGAACCAAATACCTCAATACATGAACCAAAAAATTTAAAATGAACCATCTAACACCCATGAACCAAATACCTCAATACATGAACGCGCAAGATCCAACAGCTCGATACCTGGTATGGTATGATTTAAAAAATGCCGGAGCCATTTTGTAAAGATGTCTGTTTGGGCCCAACCAGATAAATGAAACGCTGATTCAAAACCAGAAAATCATTTACGCGGTTATTTCTGTTTCAATGCATAATTTTGTATAAAATGTAAACTGCAATAACGCTACTTTCATACCACTCAATCTCGTAAATCAAGAGTCAACAGTATGTAAAAATAAAGAGATCATCGAAAAAATCATATCATCATCAATTTAAGTGAGTGCAAACATTTAACGATTTGCTCAGTATTTTAAATAAAATAAAAACAAAAGTAAAGAGCGGGTAATGTAGAATAGTATTCCACATTATCCGCCTTAATTAACAAATAATTTATAAAAAATTTAAAACTTCATAAATAAACATAATAAGTGATTACAAATAATTGTTAATTAATATATTTCTAAAATATAACAAAAGAAAATATATTTAACAATTCTGCTAGAAATCACACTTCGAACATAGTCGCGAAAAAAGTCTAACACACCCAAAAATGGTTTTCACCTAACGGTTACCGTTACGAGTATTTTCATAGCCCATCATGTAATCGTAAATCATTTTGACATGGAACGTGTATGTAAACCCAGATTTGCGAAAAAAAAACAGTTTCTATTATAGTAAATTTTAACTACGAATACTCTTAGTTTCTATAACTAATAAAAACTTTTATTTTAAGAGTAATGTGGTTTTCTTAAATTTCTAAAAAAACATGGACTTACGACACATACAAGAAGCATTTTTGTTAAATCGTTAACGAATATAACTTTCTTCATCAAAATTTAAGTATTTTTGGACTTTTACTTAAATTAAACTTTTTTTGTAATAGTTTCAAATATAAAGATAGTTGAATGAAATTTGACAAAAATATCCCAAGGACTACCTCTATTGCAATTTGTGATAATCACAGAAAAACCCAAGTTAGTGAAAAGATTAATATCTTGTACCCATGTGTTTCTTTTTAAATCTTCCTCTAATTTATTTCCATAAAGTGTCGACTACCTTTTTGTTGCTCCTGCTCTTATATCTTGATGTATTTTTACTTAAGCTGAAAATGTTGTTTTTCAGAATTCACTCCACAAAGTGATTATAGGGTTTTTCACAACATGTTTCCTGTTTTATAGCAAATTTTCGAGGTCTTCCAGTATGGGACGATTTTAAAAATGTGGATCATCAGTAAAACTCTTAATGATGCTTTAAATGGTGAATAAGATCCTCTTTACATTTCACCTGTTTATGCAACTCTAATATTAATTTCTTTCATTTTGCTTACGACCCATTTTAATAGTATTTTTTTATTTGCGCAAAAAAAGAATTACAGAAGAAACTGGAACTTTTCCGAACCCTGGTAACATAGGTATAGAAGCAAAACTCTTTAAAAAAAAATTAGCATGATTCGCTATCTCCTAAGTAGTGATAAGCTGATAAGGACCTATGATAGTATTGGGGTGCCTAATTATTTTCACCTAATTATTTGGTATATTTTGCATCTTTGTACATGCAACTCTCTTTATTTTTTTAAGGCGGAATCCTGTAATTACATTTTTAACTAACTTCCTGCATGATATAATCAATATTTATTACGGTGCACCTGAAATATACTTGTAGAACATATATTCAGAAAAAATTTTAAATAAAACATTTTTTCTGTTAATATTTTTAGTTTTTTTTTAGGTGTTTATTTATAAAAGAAAATATTCATAAAAATAAAAAGTAATTCACAAAAAATAATAAAAGTAATTCAAACTGCTTCAGAACAGCCTCTAGTCTGCTTCGTACAACGCCGATAGAAAAATTGAGAGTTGAGGCTAATTTCACGGATTTTCGTACTCTTTTGGAGAGAACTGCTGTCAACGTAGCATCCAGGGCGATAACAATATCATCTGATGGCTTACATAAATCTTTTTGGAATAACCTAAACTCTACAACAATCTGTCCACCATCTGCCACTGATAACGTTATCTCTATTTTGAGAAACTCAAACATTTCGTTACCGCAGAAGCCAATAACACCCAGGTTTTCTAATGCTTTTGTTCAGGCAGATAATAGTTTGAGTCATTTTATCAAAAACAATACTGATCCAATGTGTTTCAAGAGAATGTTCGCTCAGAAAATGTCATCTTTTTCTCCAAATATGATTTACTATACAGATGGATCCTTTAACAATAGTACAACATCTTATGCCATAGTTAAACAATTATCAACCACACAATTTGAAACTATTAAAGAGTCTCGATTACCAGATCATACGGGGATTTTCACGGCGGAGATTGCGGCTATTAAAACAGCCATTGATCTTTCCATTCAACATGGTGGAAAAACGTTAATTTGTACCGATAGCCTAAGTGCAACCCAGGCCATAATAAAAAATCACAACGGTGTTTATGATGATATATTACAGTTGGAGAATGGAACTCAACAAATTTTAATTCTATGGATTCCCTCGCACATTGGAATTGAAGGTAATGAAAGAGCTGATTGTAGTGCTAAAAAGGCACTGAGTTTACCCCGGATAACAGAAACTCCCTGTTTCTCTAAAGCCATAACAAATCCATTTAGGGCAACCCAAGATTTACAGAACATGTCTTCAACCAGACCTAGATATAACAGCAATTTAACCAGGTCTGAATGTATTATGTTAGCCCGCCTAAGAGTTGGTAAATGTGTATTTAACTCAAAACACTATTATGAGAAAACTGATCCGCAAAAATGTTTCTATTGTAATGTTATACTTGACGTTCCTCATTTGCTAACATTTTGTCCAGTATCGAAGATAGAACAATCGCTTGATGAAATACTCGATTGTACAACTACCAATAACATCACTATGATCAAAAGAAGTCTGCTACAACACAACATTCAAAATGTCTAGGTCCAATTTTTCATAACAAGTTTATTTGCTTTTATAATTTTTAAAAATTATTCTCTTTTAAATTTCCATTTAAATTTTAGTAATTATGATTCATTTTCGAATCATATTTTGATTATTAAAATGTAAATATGTAAATATAATTTCTCATTTTATCTTTTGTAATACGAGCGCATATGGTCTTGTTACCGGCGCCCTTTTTCCTATATTTTATGAATTTACTTTGTAAAATATTTTGTTAATAAATAAATAAATAAATAAGTAATTCACAAATAGTATTGACAATTACTAACACTTATTTAAAAAAAATCACCTATAAATTTTCAATTTTTTCAGTTTTATATTCTTCCTTTATTTACATATTTTAACAATTTTGATATTTACATATGAGGTCTTATCTTTACATATACATAGATATTGCAACAAATAATTCATAGGATCTAAAGATATTAAATAGTTTTAATTTTATTTTTTAATGATTTTTAAAGGAAAATGGGAGGAAAAAACCTTTATATAATTTAATATATTCAAATACTATCTGAAAATATTTATGTGCTTATAGGAGGTTTATTAGAAATAACAGACCTCTATAAGCATATAATTTTCAATTTGGTGATTTCTTTTTATTTATTTATTTATTTATATTAATTACAATACAAAGTAAATTTGTATTCTAATTTGGGTCCAGGGATACCGCCGGGTAACAAAGACCATTTGGCTTATAGGTGAATATAATGAAGATACAACAATAGGTCTATTATTTATAATAACTTCAATTGAGTGTTTTCGATTGATGAGGTGTTTGATATAAAGAGGTTTTTATGAGCGACAGATTTATGAATTAACAGAGCTACTCCTCCTCCTCTTGCATCTGTTCTGTCACTTCTATATAAATAATAATTTTTAAAATAGGGTCTATGATTTTCTGAAAAAAAGTTTCATTCAAAGACGCTATTTTAATATTTTCTCGTTCAATTAGTATCTCAAATTGTTTTAATTTAGAAAAGTTTGAAATGCCATTAGCATTCAAGTGCAGCATTTTGAATTCGTTTAAATTATTAGTATAATCCATGGGCGTTTTTTACCATTGACATTACAACTTTGATTTTTTGTACTTTTGAAGTGCACCTATGCAAATCATCCATATCTGTAGTGAAAATATCAAAAAGCTCATCAATGCTAAATAAATCGTTGTTTGTTTTCAGCTGGTTAGCATATGTAGCTTTGCTGTTATTATTGATGTTATTGTTACAATGTGTTGTTGTTACTTAAATTTGGGAAATCAACCTTTGATTGAAACGAAATATTTTGTTTTTGCCTGCTGTTGTTATGACTTTTTGAAGTTACTCTTGTTCTAGTTGCCAAATAGAGAGAACGTAACGGACAGTTGATGTCGTTTGCAGAGTGATCAGTTCTCTCTTTTCCATGTTTTTTGCAATTAAAGCATGTAAAAACAGCTGGTCTGTTTTCATTTGTGTTAAACGGACACATACTTGTATGATGTTGTTCAGCACATATCATACACGCATCACTTCGATGACAATGCTCACCGCCATGGCCATACATTAAGCAGTTCCGGCATTGAGTTGGTTTGTTCCTGGATTTAGATTTTTTCCAAGAAATTATAATATCGGAAATTGTCCTTACATTTTTTAAAGCAGTTGGATTAAAATTTTTACGAACAAATTGAACTTTGTAAACAGCATTGTTGTTCGAACTGACTTGGTGACTATTTCAGCCACGGAAGAAGGGGATAGGTTGTAGTTTTTTAGCTCTTCGGTAATGTCCTCAGAGTTTATGCGGGGTAAACCGTGTAAAAAAGTTGTGTATAACCTATTATCTTTGGAGCCATATGAAGAAACTTCATTTTACTCTCTTTAAGAATTTGCTTGTAGCATTCGTACAATTCTTTACTTGGAGCAAAAATTTTGGTACCAATTGAAGTACGTTTGAAAATACAATCTTTACCAAGTAGTTTTCGTATTTCTGCAAATGAGGCGTTAGCTTCTACAACTATAGGTGGAGGTTTGTGTTGTTTAACATCGTTATATTTGATGCAGGAGTTACGTCCATATCATTGAGACCAGCAACAGATTTGCTGGAAGTTGACGCGATGTTCGAGTTAACAAAACCCGGAGGAAGTTTTGTCATCTTTTGTTCGCAAAGAGCTTTCTTTTAGATGAAGATTTGGCCTTTCAGGCCATCGCTAAATTTTTATTCCTGTTTTAAGCTGAGTTGACTACCACGTGAGTTCAAATGAGATCAAGAATAGGCAATTGCAAAAAATATACACTTGTTTTTAATTTAAAATAGTTGTACTCTAAGCGCTTTAATTATTTACACGATCGTTCGTAAAGAGAATTAGATTCAAACTGGATTTTCCTCAATCATTTGGAATAATTTTTGTTTTTTATCAGTTGCAAACAATATATTGATAAATTCTAGCAAATCTTCCTACTGAAACCAATGCTAACTGTAAAAATTGGTTAATATTTATATTACTACCGCTCATCGCCGAGACATAGACCAAAATAAATATTCACTCGAACTATGCAGTTTGAGCGTAACCCTACAATTTCTATACCCTATACCACTATGTAGTGAGGGCATAATGAGTTTGTGCTGATGTTTGTAACTGCCAAAATTATTTAACCTTGGCCTACCTTTTATTGTACTGATCGACTCAGAACTACTTTCTGAGTCGATTTAACAATGTCCATCCGTCCGTCTGTCTGTGTGTCCATGTAAACCTTGTAATAATAAATATATTTTGATAAAATTTGGTATATAAAATTTTGTCGCTATTGAAATTGTCCAAAATTGGTCCATGCTCAGACCTAGCCCCCATACAAATAACCCCTATGAGATTCACTTAAGCCGTAAGATCCAGATAATCATCTAGATATTGGTCAAATTTAGTTTATGTGTGTTTATTACACACATAAATAAGTAGAAATATACAGAAATATACCCTGTATGACCATTTTTTGCCATAGTTCTTATATAAATCTGCTTAGTTCTTTCTCAAATTTTTTTAACATATGTTTTTGAGGAAAAAAAATGACTACTAATTATGCTTATAATCAGTCCATTTTTTGACTTTGTCTCCATAGAAAAATAAGCAGAATCCGATATGAACTCTTTCATATCTGCAGGACGATGTAATAAAAAATAGTGGATATTCAATTAAATATTAACCAATTTTTACCAATCCGGGTGAACGTGCACCAAAGAAGACCAAAGTGGCTCTGTTAGTCAACAAGGTTATGGCAATAGTTTTTGGGGATGCATGCGGTGTCACTCCCATCGATTACCTAAAAAAGGGGTAAAACGATCACCGGCGAATATTATTCACAGCTGCTGGCCAGTCTTGACCGCATAGTGCTCTTCCACTATGACAACGCTACGGACTGCTAGCAGCATATTCTCCCTGCGACTATTTCCTGTTTGCAAATCTGAAGAAATGGTTCGACGGTAAGAGCTTTGGGTCACTAAAACAAACACCTATTTTGAAGACCTTGAGAAAACCTATTATTTGGAAAAAAGGCTGTACTAAAAGTGTCGAGCTAAAATGAGATTGTGTTGAGAAATACATAATACCATTTTTACCGCAAACAACAAACAAATATCTTATCAAACTGACCTCGTAGTTAATGCTGTCACGTGTTTTGTGTAAAAAAATTATTCCCGGTGTATTAAAATCCTAAATATAGGTTAGGATTTCATAAAAAATTTGTGTGATTGATTTCAAATTCAGCGCGCTAAAGACCTTTAGAAAAGTATCTCCTGGTCCCAAGATCAAATAAATGGCGGCCTATGATATTATTTGTAATGTTTTTCTTCTTAATTTGAATAACATTTATTTTTCTTTTTAATATAGTACTAACAGATTACAGCCCTCGAAATTCGAGCGCAAATTCTAGGAAATTTATTTTTTTCATTAAATAAAGACCCTAAAAGTATGCTAATCAATTATAGCCAATTCGCAAATCATACAAAAAACAAACTCATTTTTATTTCAAACACATTAACAAATTTAATAAACACACACATAGCATTGTATAATTTTATGTATGTGTTAGTAGCAACTTTAAATGCAATTTACTCAAAATAAAGGAAAAAATTTTAAAATCTGTAAATCTGCAAATCGGCTAAAAATAAATACCTTTCAAATAATAAAAGTTTGATCAAAATCGGAATAAAACGGTAGAACAAAACATCAGTCACAAGAAATCGCCTAGCCTATTAATATTATAGATATGGTATAAGTCGAGAATCCGACTATAATTTTCTTATTTGTGTTTTTTAAGTGTTTGAATATATTGGTTATTATTATGTACATATTTATAAAAAAAAAAATAACTCACTGCAAAAAAAACAGGAATTTATATTGATTTTCGACTCGTCTTTAATTTAGGTGCAACAATCAAACCACAACAAAAAATTTATAGCGCATAATTCTTACTGAATTTTTCAAGGCATAATATTATTTGATCACAAAAGGATATAGAAAATAAACATAAAACAAATTTCAAAAGCATTATTATTTTGTGGCCTGTAGATATGAAAATGTGCATATCAGATGCTATTTTTGAACTCTTTCTTTTAACTCATACTCTCTGTCTGTCTGTCTGCCATGGGTCAACCCCATTCCCCCTCATCCAATTCATCTGAAATTTGGCTATAGATTAATTTTGGGGTAGTCACACACAGTCACGAAGTGCTTTAAAACCCATTTCTCCTTATCCAATCGATCTGAAACTTGGTCGATAGATTTGCCGTGAAAAAAAGATTAAATTTGGCATAGTCACGCACAGTCGCGGAGAGATTAAAACCTCACTTCCCCTCATCCAGTCAATCTGAAACTTGGTCCACAGACTTCTTGTCACCAAATATTAACTTAAAGATAGTCATGCATAGTCACGCCCAGTCATGGAGAGATTCAAAACTCATATGCATAAGGAAAGAAAGAGTTTTAATAAAAACTTTGTTTTCATGGGTTAGATAATTTTTATGCAAAGTTGTCTCTTATGTTTCTCAAAAACATATATAAACCAAGCTTGAGAAAAATCTATGCAATATTTTTGTGTTTTGATAGATTTAAGCGAAGATCGGGAAGCAGCTTTTTATAGGGACTATGACAAGAAATGATCCCATTGATTAATGGGTGTAACAAACAGACATTAACCAAATTTGGTCGATAATATGTGATAACATGTATTTTACGACAATTTAAATCGGTATCATTTAGGTTATTTGAATGGGGGCTAATTCTAAATAAGCACCGATTTTCACAAATTTCAATAGCGATCGCCAGAACCTTATATACCAAATTTCATCCAAACATAATTATATTTGCGTCCTGTAGTTTCATTACTTACTAGGTTTAGGACAGCATACAGACGAACGGACGAACGGACATCAGAAAGTTATTCTGAGTCGATCGGTATAATAAAAGGTGGGTTGTGGTCAAATATTTTTGATAGTCACAAACATCGGCACAAACCCATTATACCCTCATCACAAATTGGTATAAGGTATAAAAATGTGGCTTATGAGGTTATTACACAAATTTTATTATCAAAAACGAAATAATATAGTCATTATTACAAGTTACTTAATAATAATAAAGAATTGTGGAATGAATGATAAATTGAGGGAAATATGGTGGCAAGGATTTTACGTTGCGCATTCAAGGTTTTGTTCGGAAAAAGAACTACGTAATTGATGTATCTTGTCGAGTATACGTACACAAGCTTAGATTATTAAAATTAAAGAAAACAAGTAAGAGTGTTCAATTCGGCTTTGATACCCTCCACCTGCATCTTAAACTCAATATTACAACCAATTACAACTGTTGTCGGTAGTGCAATTTTAATCTGGAACACCAATTAAATTTAAAGTTAATGGCTTTTCTTGTTGGCCAGTTTCTATTATAATTTCTTGTTATAAAAAACAATGATCGTATCTTCTATAGAAAGAATTAGTTACTATTGGAAAATTATATTATTGTGATATTTGGCTAATATCCTTTTGTTTCTTTTATTTCAAAATAAGCTAATACGGCCTAAGATTTTTAATGAAAATAAAACTGCATTTAAATTACATTTCTTTCCGACGTTTCGTCAATTCTTTGTTGACTTTTTCAAGGAAATTCTATTTAATTATAAAAAACATCACGTTAAAACAATTTTAAATTTCACTATATATATAATAATAACTTACAGTAACATGAGTATTATTTATCACATTTAGAAATCAATTTAATTTACATACAACATAAAAAACAAAAATTACATTGAACATATATTAACAAGTATTCAGCTTAAAATAATATCACAGTAAACTAGCTGTTTGCGTATGTAGCAAAAAATATATAAAAAATGAAAACACAATATAGTATAAGGTTTTTAGAAAGAGAAAATAAAATCTCTATTTTATTTGTATATACAAGATGTATTACCTTTTTTAAAATATGCACAACGGATGGTGTTAATGTGTACGAAGGTACCAAAACGATTGATTTTATAAGTTAAAAAATAAAAGAGAGAAGGTGGCGAGCAATATCTAAGTACCGTTAACGGTTTTACTAGTTAAAATCTATGTAAACACTCCTTTCAACGATGTATAAAAAAAGGAGTTTCATAGATTTTAACCCAGAATTAACCCAAAAATGGCTAATTGACTCAAAGGCGGAAAAGTACAAAGAAAATATTAAATTGTACTTAAACATTGCCAGCCACCTTGCAACATCAAGGTGTGTTGCAACAATAATACTTTAACAAATAACTTAAATATCTTAAATAAGGCATAGTTCAGTTTAAAAATGTGAGCTTGAATTCAATTTATTAAATTTTTTTTTTTAACACTTAAATTGGCCAGTAGGGACCTCGACGTAACAATTTTCCATAGGCCAGTAGGGACCCCAATGGAAAATTGATTATAAATAAGTATGAGCCAGTAGGGACTCTACAATTTGAGCCAGTAAGGACTCTACATATGAGCCAGTAAGGACTCTACAATGGAGATGGGCCAGATATGACCCATCCAAAAATGGTGTATTGCGCCATAGCATCCTCATAATCGAGCAGAGCATCGTCAAAAAGGTTAGGGAGAGATTCCATATTTCTATGAAACAATAAAAATTTAAAGAAAATATCGAAGAAAAAGTAAATTATTCGGCCAAATGACCAGTTTGGTTATTGGTCGTTTTACAACCCCATTAGCAGTACGAATATCCGCGACCCTTACGCGACCGTCACTTCCCGGATAAACTTTTATGACCCGGCCTAAACGCCACGATGCTGGAGGTAGATTTTCATGCTTGATAACGACTAAGTCGTTTTCCTGTAGATCGCGTTCCGGATATTTCCATTTATAGCGCTTATTTAACGTCATTAAATATTCTTCTTTCCATCGGCGACAAAAAAGTTGAGACAACGCTTTCATTTTTCGAAATCGATTAACAAGACTTATCGGAGATTCATTAATTTCAGGCTCCGGGGGAGCAAGTATTGGTCCACCTATTAAAAAATGACCAGGAGTCAGAGCTACTGGTTCCCGAGGGTTATCCGCCATAGAACAAAGAGGACGTGAATTTAGACAAGCTTCGATTCTTGCGAGAACTGAAGAAATTTCTTCAAAAGTATATTTAAAAGATTGCGCTTCCTTACGAAAATGGTGTTTAAAACTCTTGACCCCGGCTTCCCAAAGGCCACCCATATGAGGTGCCCCGGCCGGTATAAACCGCCAAGTTAAACCCTGAATACCGTAAATGGAACCCACTGCAATCTGACTTTCCTTAAGAAACATCTTAAAATCCTTCTCTAATTCACGCGATGCACCTACGAAATTTGTGCCATTATCCGAAAATATAGTGTAGGGGCAACCTCGTCGAGAAATAAATCTGTGAAAGGCAGATAAAAAAGTAGGCGTCGATAAATCAGACGTGGCCTCTAAATGAATTGCTTTCGTAGAAAAGCAAACAAAAATACAAACGTAGCCCTTCGTTATCCTACAAGCTCTGCCCGTGAAACTTTTGATGTCAAAGGGACCAGCAAAATCAACGCCCGTTGTCATAAATGGTCTAGTAAGAGTAGTTCTTTCAGGGGGCAGAGCCGCCATAATTTGACGAAAAGATACTTTACGGTCAATAATACACCGTTTACAACGACCAATGACTCCACGAATTTTCGACTTCAAGCGTGGAACCCAATATTCAATGCGCAGTATTCGCAACATCAACTGATTTCCACCGTGAATGGAAATCATATGAACAAATTCTATTAACAATTGAGTAAATCGGCTCGAATAAGGTAAAATAATAGGATATTTCTCCGTATATGAAAGGGATGGTGATTTAACCAAGCGACCATTCAATCTTATCACACCGTCTTTATCGAGAAAGGGATTCAAAGAAATAAGGCAACTCTTTGAACTTAACGGTTTTTTGTCTAACAGGCACTTATATTCATCCGCATAGTGATGTTTCTGAGCCACAATGGCTAAATGCAATTTTGTTCTTCTGATTTCATAACCAGCAACGATTTTATCCACATTCATACAACGATTTGACCTATGAGCTGGATGACTATTGTAAAAGAACCTCAAAATATATGAGATTATCCGAAGAGCTCGATCAAGGCGAGAGTAATTATTAAAAATATCCACATATATATCTTCCCCCTTACCGTCCGTAAAGAAGGAAGCATGAGTTTTGACCACCCGACCCTCAATGTCAGTGTCAATATAACTTAGATCCGTTATATTCCAGTGCACTTTATCTTGACCCAGCCATCTTGGACCATGCCACCAAAGCTCACTATTTTCCAGCTCAGTGGGAGAGGTACCACGACTACCCAAATCTGCAGGATTATCCTGAGAACGTACATGATACCAATTATGGTTTCCTACATTTTCTTGAATGCGGCATACCCTGTTCGCTACAAATGTGGTCCAGGAACACGGCGTTTTCCTTAACCAAGAAAGGACTATCGTCGAACCAGTCCAACAGTAAATTTGATCAATTTTAATATCAATTTCACTTATTACCGTCTTCAAAAGTTCAGAGGCTAACACCGCCCCGCACAATTCCAAACGAGGTAGAGAAATTGATTTGATGGGGGCTACTTTGGTTTTCGATGAAAGTAGGTGAGTATGAATTTCGCCGTCAGAGGCCTGAATTCGAATATAAATCACCCCCGCGTATGCCTTTTCCGAGGCATCAGAAAAAACATGAAGCTCAACAGAATTTCCCGGCGAATAATTAACCCATCTTGGAATACGAATAGTATTTACCTCATGATAAGAAGTTACAAATCTTTTCCATTCATCTTCCGTCGAAATTGGAAGCATTTCATCCCAATTTATATTATCAAGCCAAATTTTTTGCATGATAATTTTAGCAACCACAATTACAGGACCTAACCAACCTACAGGATCAAACAATTTCGCGATAGTCGATAAGACTTCCCTCTTAGTATACCCAGATTTTAATGAAATAGGAGTCACACTAAAATAAAACGAGTCCAACTGAGCGTTCCACTGAATTCCTAAAGTCTTTGAAGTACTCGATTCTATAAAGGTCAATAATTTAGTGTCAACTAAATGGTCCAAAGGTATATCTTTCAAAATACTCCGTTCGTTTGAAGTCCATTTTCTTAGCTGAAACTTAGCAGAGGCCAAAGCAGCGACGAGTTGATCACGAGCCATTAATGCGGTCGAAATGTCATGAGTCCCTGTCAAAACGTCGTCAACGTACATGCACTTTCGTAGAATATGTGCTGCGAGAGGGAACTCAGCCTCAGAATCGTCCGCGAGTTGTAATAACGTCCTAATGGCAAGGTATGGGGCGCAGTTAACGCCAAAAGTCACTGTCTGTAATTCATAGTCCCTTACAGTCTCCGTCGGAGAATCCCTAAACAAAATTCGTTGAAAAGGGGTATGCGACGGATCAACCCGAATCTGCCTATACATTTGAGTAATATCACAATTGAAGACGAATTTAAACAGACGCCACCTAAGAATAAGTAGAACTAAGTCTGGTTGTAAGGTAGGTCCTACGTAAAGGCAATCGTTTAAACTAATTCCCTTAGAAGTTCTATTTGAAGCGTTGAAAACAACTCTCAATTTAGTTGTCTTACGTTCTAGTTTTACCACCGGATGATGAGGTAAATAACAAAAAGAGGTAGGAGATGAAAAATTTGGTAATACCGGTCTCATATGTCCTATGTCCAAATACTGCCTAACGACGTCATCGTACATCTCCTTAATTGCAGGTCTACGTAGTAAAGATGATTCGGTCCTAAGATATTGTCCCATAACACCAGGTCTTGAAGTCCCTAAAGACAATTTCTCAGGAAATTCAGGCTTAAATGGGAGAATCACTACATATCGACCATCAGATTCGCGACGAGTAGTCGCTTTATAATTTTCCTCACAAAATTTGTCAAATGGAGACAGAATTTTTCTTTTAGGAGTTTCCTCAAGTTCCCAGAATCTCAAAAGGTTTTTGTTAAGGCAATCTTCCTCTGAAAATTCGACATTCGTAGAATATACCTGAACTTGAGGTTGTACAACTGGACCAGTAATAATCCAGCCAAAAATAGTGTTCTGAGCTAGTAAAGAGCCCAAAATATTGCAACGGATTTCTCCCAACAGAATTCTTGGATATAAATCCGCGCCAAGCAAAAGATCAACAGGTCGACTGTCATGAAAATTAATATCGGCCAAACGAAGGTTTGGCAAATTTTCCTTTAAATACGAGTGGACTGTAAATGATGGTAAATTACCCGAAATATTTGGCAAAACAAGTGCCAATGTTTCCAATACAAGGGATGAATCGAGGGTGGTGCCAATTTTCAATGAACAAAGTTTTCTAGACATTGCCGTAACTGCCTGATTAACTCCTGAAATTTGAGCATTCGTCGAATGCGTCGAAATTTTCAGGCGATTTTGCAAACGTTCAGAAATGAACGATGCTTCAGAAGCAGGGTCAATAAGGGCACGGGCTGGGTACGTAGTACCCTGATGAATAAGATTCACCATAGCCGTCCCTAAAAGTACAGTCCTACTTTGCGCTGTATGAAATACTTGACGATTTGTAGGAGCTGTGGCATGATTGGCATTCGAAGATGATGCGATTGCAGGTACGGAGTTTGAAACTCGAGAAACAGAAACCGAACTAACACCCGAATTCGGCCGATTAGTATCCCTAGAAACTTCAGAAGATGGTAATTCACGGTGTAAAATAGTATGATGTCTCTTGTTAGAAATGGAGCAATTATACGAACTGCTACAATTTTTAGCTTCATGTGTCCTTGCGAGACAATTGACACAACAGTGAAACTTTTTTACCGTAGAAAATCGATCCGCAACAGATAAACTTTTGAATCGATGACAAGAACGTAAAAAGTGAACTTGATTCTTACAAAGAACACAAGAAGCACTTGAAGTTGAAGCAGCATTGGTATGATGCGCTTTGATTTTAGGTTCAGAAAGCCGTTTAGCAGATTCTGAACCCCTAAGATCACGTAAACAATCTAAAGTTTGAACTCTTTCTGTCAGAAAGAGGTCCAAATCCTTCCAGAGTGACAAAGCTGATTTTTCCCACAGATTAACAGTTTGCGAAGGTAACCGTTGAATGCAAAGAAATACAATAATAGGATCCCAGCTGTGCGTCGAAATATTATAAATTGACATGGCCGTAAGGCAACCGTTTATTCCGCGTTGTAAAGTTTTTAATCCCGACGAGGTTTCCTTATCAAGAAAGGGAAGGCTAAATAGCGATTTTAACTGGTTATTAACCAGCATACGCGGATTATCATATGCGTCCCTCAAGTTGCGCCACGCAACATCAAAACCTTGATTAGTGAGAGGGAATTTCGAAACAATTTCCCGAGCTTCGCCACTAGTTTTCCGAACTAGATGGCATAGCCGCTCAATATTGCTAAGTCGAGAGTTATTGATATAAACCGCTGTAAAAAGATCCCTAAAAGTGGGCCAAGAAATGTAATCGCCCTTAAAAACGTCGGTATCGCATGGCGGAAGCGTTAAATTATGACAAAAGTTGTCAGCTGAATTGAGGTTTACACTCGGAGACTGAGACTGCTCTTTCGGTGTCGCGTTGGATTTAAAATGATGTAATCGTTCATTAATCCTAGATAAACAATTAACGTACGCGTTAAAAGTGGCTTCATATTTCGATTCAGCCGCGTCAAAATCCGCCGGTTCCGCGTCATCCGAATTTTCTAAATATGATAAACAAGTACGATATGTCGATTTTACTTGTTCCCAAAGCAAGTCCAATTCTTTTCCACGAATTTCAAGATTAAATACCGAATGTAACTCCTCACGAATATCGTTGAATTTCGCCTCAAATTTAATGAGCGTATCCGAATCGCGAACAAAAATATCAAGTGCAGTTCCCGGCATTTTGGTTCGAATTTATTTTAAAATAAGTTAATTTAATTTAAATAACAATATAAAAATTCGTTAGAAAAAATCCGAAAAAATAATAATATATTATAAACTAATAATATAAAACTATATTAAAAAATTTTATTTTCTTAATATGTGGTATTATTTTAACAAATTAGAAGCAAATCCAAAATTTGCAAAAAAAAAAAAAAATAATAAAAAACACACTGGATATGTCGCGACTAAAACGGACAGTAGGATGACTAACAATGTTATAGAAAAAACAAACCAACACAATGCGTGTGCGTATATATTAGTGTGAAGAGAAATGAACACACTCTTGAGCATAAACACAAAAAAAAAACCAACGCGTGAACGTATAGAGAAATAAAAACTATTCAGCTTAAGCAGCTTAAACACGAAAAAAACGTTCGCGTGAGCGTATATGTATAACACAAAAGAGAAAAACCGATTTAGTTATAATCTTTATTGTAATGTATATCTGTTTAAATGTAAATCTGTTTAAATTATTATTATTTGCACTAAACACTTTTTTTAAACTATCCCGACGGCTTTTTCTCTTTCCTTCGATTAAAACAAACACGATATGATTAATATTTATATTATTACTTGCACTAATCACTTTTTTTAAAAATCCCGACGGCTTTTGCTTTTTCGTTCGATTAAAATATAAACGAATATATACGTAATGTAACGTAACGCGTAGGGTTGTAAAACGAAAAGTATGCAAAAAAATAGTATTTCAATAACGATGAAACTTTTTTTCTTTTTAAATTAATTTTAATTATACACTTTTTAAATTTTCAAGTTTTTGTTTAGCTCACACATAAAAAGAAACTGAACTATACGCACCTTTTTAATTTATTGTTTTCTGCTGTAGTTGAAGTGAAGGGTTGTTTTTGCAGGTTCTTGCTGATGTTGACAAGATGAAGGCTGTGGGAATGTTGAAATTAATAATTTTTTAAAATTTTCCAAATTTTTCCTCAATCCGGTTCGAAGGACCAAATGTTTGCGTATGTAGCAAAAAATATATAAAAAATGAAAACACAATATAGTATAAGGTTTTTAGAAAGAGAAAATAAAATCTCTATTTTATTTGTATATACAAGATGTATTACCTTTTTTAAAATATGCACAACGGATGGTGTTAATGTGTACGAAGGTACCAAAACGATTGATTTTATAAGTTAAAAAATAAAAGAGAGAAGGTGGCGAGCAATATCTAAGTACCGTTAACGGTTTTACTAGTTAAAATCTATGTAAACACTCCTTTCAACGATGTATAAAAAAAAAGGAGTTTAATAGATTTTAACCCAGAATTAACCCAAAAATGGCTAATTGACTCAAAGGCGGAAAAGTACAAAGAAAATATTAAATTGTACTTAAACACTAGCATTAATTTTGTCAGTATCCTCTTTTAAATTCATCGTATATTCCTTTTTCTGTTGGATTCGTAAACTTTCTATGGTGTACCTTTTCTTTTCAATGGGTTCTCTATCTAATATTTTTACTTTTTCAAAGTCAGCTGTGTGACCTGTCTCCAATACGTGTTGCGTCAAAGCTGTTGCGAATTTTTGTTTGGCAATGTCGTTTTTGTGTTCTCCCATTCTCGTCTCTAGTATGCGTTTGGTTGTACCAATATAAATTAAATCACAGCTGTGGTCGGTATCCCCTTAACATCTGATTTCGTACACTATGTTATTTTGTTGTTGTTTGTCGATGGGTGCTTTAGTGTTTGAGAAAATTGTACTAAGTGTTGTGTTAGGTTTGTATGCGTAGTTGATGTTTTAGTTTTCTATTCTGTTTCTTATATTCTTTGAGTCTGTCAAGCCAGGAACATACCGTACACTGTAAAAATGTTTATCTTGTGTGTCGTTAGAGTTTTTATTTTCAATATTATTGTTTTTTATTTTGTTTTGGGTTTCATTTATCAATGAATAAATTAGTTGTTTAGGAAAACTGTTGTTATTATTATTTTTCTTTTACTAGAGTAAAAAACCCCTAAGTACTTCATAGAACACCAATGACATTCTTGGATAAAAATTTCCAGATATTAATATTAAAAAAAAGCACATTTTTAAATATTTTTGTCTGAATTAGCTAGTAATTTTTAATTTTTAGTTTTTAATTTTTATTTTTAATTTTTAATTTTTAGTTTTTAATTTGTGGTTTTTAATTTTTATTTTGCATTTTTCATTATTAATTTTTCATTATTCATTTTTAATTTTTTCTTTTTAATTTTTTAATTTTTCATTATTCATTTTTCATTTTTAATTTTTCATTTCCGATTTTTATTTTTAAGTTTTCATTCTTCATTTCTCACTTTTCATTCTTCATTTTTAATTTTTCGTTATTTACTTTTCATTTTTCATTTTTCGTTTTTCATTAGGGATTATCTTTTTTCTTTCATATTGGCGTTTTTTTTTATTATATCGTTATTATTATATCGTGGCATTTAGTGCAATTATAGAACGTAAAACACGGATCAGCATCTTGCTGTGTAAAATTAACCAAACCTTTATCAGCTGTTCACAAATGTCACGTATAAACGTAGCAAAAATCTATTTTCAAAAGATATGGCCGTTCCGTTACGTGACAGTTAAGTTCGGTAACTGCTCTAATTGCTTTTCATGAAACAGAAAAAACAGCTGACACGTTTGGTACCGGTTACGTGTAGCTAACTAGGCCTTTATATTGGCTTACATACGTACCGTGTTGTTGTTGTTTTTTCTTTTCATTTACAACATATTGTCACCCTACTGTCCGGTATAGTCGCGACCTATTTAGCTTGTGTTTTTTATTGAGATATATTTTTTGTATTCTCAATTGGAATTTTTTAATAAAATTAATTTATAAATTCAAAATTTTACTACATTTATCGTGTTTTTTCGGAAATTTTCATTTTTATTAATTTTTTTGAATAAAATTTTGACAAAATACCTGAAACAGCCCTTGATGTTTTTATTAGAGACTCTCATGCTCTTATAAAATACGAAGCTAAATTTAACGATACGCGATAAGGAAATTAACTTGTTAAGGGCACAAGCTAAATCTTCATACAGTACTTGTCTTAGTTATATTGAAAATGCTGAAGACGCGGAACCCGAAGATGTTGATGCTGCTGAGTCAAAATACGAGGCCACATTTAACGCGTACGTTAATTGTTGAGCAATGATCAACGAGAAATTGCACAATTTCGAAACCAAGGCATAATCTAATGAAAAGTCTCCGGCTCTAAACTTCAATTCTTCTGATAACTTCTGGCATAATTTGACTCTGCCGCCGTACGATTCGGACATTTTCGAGGGCAACCATCTTTCTTGGCCCACTTTTAGGGATAATTTTACCGCGGTATTCATAAATAAATCTCGCTTAAGCAATATTGAGCGTTTGTGCCAATTGATTTGAAAGACGAGTGGTGAGGCGCGTAAATTTGTTTCAAAATGCCCACTTCCTAATGCGGGTTTTGATATAGATATAGCGAAATTTGAGAGAAGCGTACGATAATCCTCGTATGTTGGTTAACAACCAACTCAAAACGCTTTTCAGTCTTCCCTTTTGTGATAAGGAGACTAGTGCGAATTTCAAATCTTTGCAACGCGCTATAAACGGTTGCCTTATAGCCATGTCTACTTATGACATTTCTACTCAAAGCTGGGATCCAATATTAGTTTTTATGTGCATTCAGCGGTTACTGGTAAATACTGTTAATATTTGGGAACAGAGTGTAAAAGACTAATCGGCCTTGTCTCTCTGGAAAGATTTGGACCACTTTCTGACGGAAAGGACCCAAACTTACTTAATTCTGATATTTTAGTTAGGGAAAATCAAATACCTCAATACCTCACAAGATAGGACTGTGCTTTTGGGACAGCAATGGTGAATATTATTCACCAGGGTACGACGTATCCAGTTCGGGCCCTTATTGACCCGGCTTCTGAAGCTTCGTTCATTTGTGAACGATTGCAAAATCGCTTGAAACTTTCGACGCATTCTTCGAATGCTCAAATTTCAGTTGTTAATCAAGCTGTCTCCGCTACCTCTAGAAAACTTTGTTCTCTTCGACTTGGCTCTCCTATTGATTCATCCATTTTAGTGGAAACTAATGCTCTTGTTTTACCTAAAATATGGGCAATTTGCCTTCATTTGTAATTCCTTCTCATCTTAAGAACAATTTGACCAACCTTCGGTTAGCAGATAACAACTTTTTCAATAGCTCACCTGTCGATCTTTTGCTCGGCGCTGATCTTTACCCTAGAATACTTTTAGATGAAATTCTTCGAGATATTTTGGGCTCCTTATTAGCTCAAAATACTAAAGGGTCCGCAATCTAAAGTTTTTTTTTTTCAACTAGTGCTTATTTCGTGAATGGTAACACTTAGCTCATGTCTGATTTGACAGATAATTAGTTTTATCCTTCCGCTGAACGAATATGGTTGTGTATACGCTTGAACAACGCTGTGAAATATTGCGACATTACTTTGAAAATCATGGTAATGTTGCAGAATGTGTGCGAAAATTGCGTACGGATTTTGGAAGAAGAGAAGCACCGTCAGCTCCGTATGTTCGTTATCTTGTGAAAAAAGTGAAAGAAACTGGCATCCTCATCGGTAAACCAAAGCGTGAAAAGCCAAAAACAGTGCGTACCCCCGAGAATATTGCTGCTGTGGCAGAAAGTGTGCGTGAAGCGCCACAACATCAATTCACTTTCGGGGCATCATTGAGACGAATTTTGCATAAGGACCTTGGTATGACGCCATACAAAGTCCAATTGGTTCAGGAGTTGAAGCCAACTGACCATCCAATGCGTTTTCGGTTCGCTAAGTGGGCCTGCGATCGACTTACAGAAGATGCCGATTTTGCCAAAAAAATCATCTTTTCAGATGAAGCTCATTTTGACCTTGACGGGTATGTAAACAAGCAAAATTGTCGCATTTGGGGCACAGAAAACCAGCACGCATACATTGAAAAGCCGATGGTCCAGAGGCATAATTGAGCCATTTGTCTTCGAAAATGAGCAAGGAGTGGCCGTTACAGTAAATGGCGATCGTTATCGGGCCATGTTGAACGAATTTTTGTTCACAAAAATTGGAGAGGAGGATATTGGCAACATTTGGTTTCAACAGGACGGCGCTACTGCCACACAGCCGAAGCTACACTCGATGTTTTGCGCCCTGTTTTTGAAGATCGCATTATCAGCCGCAGAGCTGATGTCGTTTGGCCACCTCGGAGCTGCGATTTGACACCGTTGGACTATTATTTGTGGGGTGCCCTCAAAGATAAGTGTTACGCCAACAAGCCAGAGACAATTGACGCTTTAAAGGACAATATTCGTGAAGCCATTGGTGAAATACAGCTGCACACAATCGATAATGTGCTTAAAAATTGGACCGATCGTGTAGGCTACTGCATGGCCAGCCGAGGCAGCCATTTCAATGAAATTATTTTCCATTATTAACCGGAAGGATTGTACTTTCAAATAAAAGAAGAAATTTGAGATAATATTCAGTAGTTTTTTTTTATAGCATTTTCAAAAAAAAAGTTATTTGGCGGACCCTTTATTTTCGATTGGATTATTACTGGTCCAATTTGTCATTCACAAGTTCAAGTCTATTCGACTAAAGTTAATTTTTCTGAAGGGGATTGCCTGAATAGAAATCTTCTCAGATTTTGGGAAAATCCGAAAGTAAAATTTTTTGAGATTAAGAAACTATGAAAGCGTCGTTAATGAATATTTGGGCTTAGACCATATTAAACTTGTTTCTTCTCCTTCATTGGCAACAACTTTTGCTTGCCACATCATTCATCGTTAAACCTGAAAGAAAGACCACGAAGTAAAGGGTCGTTTTCAATGCTTCTAACAAAACTTCGAACGGGAATAGTCTTAACGACTGTCTCTATGTTTGACCTACTTTACAGTCTGACTTATTCCTATTAATTTTGAAATGGAGACTTTAAATTTGTTTTATATTGTGACATTACACAAATGTACAGAAAAATTAGGGTTGATGCAGCTCATACTGTATTTCAACGTATCTTATTTCGAGATTCTCCGACGGAGGACGTTAAGGACTATGAGTTACAAACAGTTATTTTTGGCGTCAATTGCGCTCCTTATGTTGCCATCCGGACATGTCTACAATTAGCCGATGATTCTTAAGCTGAGTCCTCTTTAGCATCACACATTTTACGGAAGTGTATTTACGTTAACGACGTTTTGACAGGGACTCACGACATTTCAACTGCTTTGATCGCTCGTGATAAACTTATCGCAGCTTTGCCATCTGCCAAATTTGAACTACGAAAATAGACATCTAACGAACGAACAATTTTGGACAGATTTCCTCCTGAACATTTTGTTGATGCTAAAGTTTTGACCTTTGTGGAATCAAGTAGCTCCAAAACTTTGGGTATTCAATGGAACGCTCAACTGTACCCTTTTACTTTAGTGTAAATCCTATTTCACATAAATCGAGTCACACTAAAAGAGAAGTTTTATCTACGATTGCAAAGTTGTTTGACCCTGTGGGTTGGCTAGGTACAGTTGTTGTAGTCGCGAAAATGATTATGCAGAAAGTTTGGTTGGATAACAACAATTGGGGTGAATCTCTACCACTTTCAACGGAAAATGAGTGGCAAAAGTTTGTTACTTCATATCATGAAGTCAACAGTATACGAATTCCACGCTGGGTTCATTATACCCCTGATTCGTCCGTTGACCTTCACGTCTTTTCTGATGTCTCGGAAAAGGCATACGCGGGGGTAATTTATATCCGCATTGAAACCCCCAAAGGCGATATATATACCCACTTATTAACTTGCAAAACTAAATTAGCACCTATAAAATCAATTTCAGTCTGCGACTTGAACTTTGCGAAGCAGTTTTGGCTTCAGAACTTTTGAAGATAATACTGAGAGAAATCGATGTAGGACTGCTTGTTCGTGGAACACATTTGTTGCAAATAGGGTGTGCAGAATTCAGGAAAATGTCGTTCAGCATAATTGGTATCACGTACGATCTGAGGATAATCCTGCCGATTTGAGCAGTCGTGGTATTTTTCCTTCGGAGCCGGCAGATAATGATCTGTGGTGGCATGGACCAAAATGGAATATCTCTGATATTTCTCGTGTTGATACTGATATTGAGTGTCATAAAGTTAAAACTCATGCTTCGTTCTTTACGAACATGAAAGGAGATGAAGGTTTTATCGATATTCTTGATAATTATTCTCGTCTTGATAAAGTGCTTCGCGTCATTTCTTATATTTTGCGATTTTTCCATAATTGTCATCCATCCCATAAAGCAAACCGTAATTTATGTACATATATGAAGACACAATTCTCTCTAGTTTCGATCTCTCTAGATCCCTCAAAAGTGTAATTTTGCGGATGAATATAAATGTATTTTGGAGAAAAACCTTTAAATTTCAAAAGTTTTTTTGATTCCATTCAATCCATTGCTGGACAAGGATGGTGTGATGAGACTAAATTGTCGTTTAGTTAAATCCCCATCTCTTTCGTATAGTGAACAGCATCCAATTATTTTACCTTATTCGAGTAGATTTATGCTATTTTTAACGGAGTTTGTTCATTTGATTTCCATTCACGGTGGAAATCAGCTCATGTTGCGAATACTTCGTATTTAATCGCTTAAAATCTAAAATTCGTGGAGTCATAGGTCGCTGCAGACGTTGCATTCTTGAAAGAAAGCGTTCTTGCAGTCAAATTATGGCCTTTCTACCAATTGAGACCGTTTACTACAACTGGTGTTGATTTCGCAGGTCCATTCGGTATTAAAAGTTTCACTGGTAGGGCTTGTAAGATAACGAAAGGTTATGTTTGTGTTTTTGTATGCTTTTCTACAAAAGCTATACATCTGATTTGTCTACGGCTTCCTTCTTAGCAGCATTTCAGAGATTTATCTCACGCTGAGGTTGTCCAACTACAATATTTTCGGATAATGGTACAAACTTTGTAGGCGCATCTCGTGAATTGTAGAAAGACTTCAAGACTTTTCTTAAAGATAGTCAGACCACTACGTGTTCTACGTATGCAATTCAGGGCCTCACTTGACGTTTTATCCCCGCAGGTGCTCCTCATATGGGTGGCCTATGGGAAGCCGGTGTAAAGAGCTTCAAACTTCATTTTCGGACAGAAGCTCTATCTTTTAAATTTATATTTGGGAATTCGCGACACTGCTTGTGAGAATAGAAACGTGCCTTAATTCGCGCCTTATTTGTCCTATGACGGAAAACCCTCAAGACCCGGTTGCTCTAACTCCTGGTCATTTTTTAATTGGTTCTCCCATACTTGCTCCCCCTGAGTCTGAGAATAGTGAATCGCCTATAAGTCTAATTAACCGGTTTTGAAAAATGAAAGCTATTTCTCAACAGTTTTTTCGACGGTGGAAAGAGGAATACTTCATTAATTTACACAAGATCTACAAATGACAAAATCTGGAACGTGAAATTCAAGTAAATGATTTAGTCGTTATACGACACGAGCAATTACCTCCAACCGCGTGGAGATTTGGCCGCGTCGTTAAAACCTATTCGTGTAGTGACGGTCACGTTGGAGTCGTCGACATACGCACTGTAAATGGGGTCATTTTGACTAATATATTTAATATATAATATTTGTTGTTTCCTAGTACTATGGACGCATTACCCACCTTCTTTAATGATTCTCTCTTAGTTGACTACGAGGAAGCAATGGAAATTGTGGAACCGGTTTCTGCAGCAACCTCTTTGGCTGCACCCGTTGCTGATAAGGAGGATACCCCGGCTCCTGTTGGTGTACCGCCTCCGGCTGCTGGTACTCTAGCACCAGTCATGCCGTCGACTTCCGAACCTTTGTCGGAAACCAAAGGAACCGCGAGCTCGAATGGTAATGCCGAAATCGCGAATCGCCCTTGTAGGGTATGTAGTGGTAGACGTCCAATAAGGGCGTGCAACAAATTTTCAAAATTGAGCCATGAGCGGAAGCTGCGAATGGTGATCCTTCACCGCTAATGTTCGCGCTGCTTAGCGCATTCGCACTCCTCAAAAGAATTCAAAAGCACAGTTAAATGCTGTAAATGTAAAGGTGACCATAACATCCTCTTACATTACAATCGGCCCGTTAACACTGATTCGAAAAAGAAGCAATTACCTCGCACTCCGGCTTCTTCATCTAAAAAGCCTCCGTCTGGCCCGCTCGTACCACAGCCTACCACTTACCGGTTGTCGTCCTCCGTTTCAAAGACTTGCCCCTTACCCGTTCGTCACATTGTCAATTTTTCCCCCACTTTGATGATCAAACTACTATTACTGACTAACTCCATTCCGGTACGAGCAGCTATGAATCCATGCTGTAGCATAAGCTACATCTGTGAATCCTTGGTCCATCAACTTCGGCTGCCCGTATCTAAAATGGACAACATTAGATATTGTCGATTGGCGGTCGGCTCTTCGTTTGATCACACACAAAGGATATCGCTCACGGCTAAAGTGACAAAGATGTGTGGTGTTCAAACTCCTGCCGAGTCTGTTCCAGACTCCATACGGGAACATTCTAACGAGTAAACCGTTAACGGTATCTAAAAACATTGCTTGTTGCCTCTATCTATCTAAGTTAGATGTAACTTTTTAATCTTCGTTTGAATATCAAGGCGAACACGTCGTTCGTAAAGTCCACCAATTTATTATCGAGGTAATTTATTTTAAATAAAATATAAAGAATTTTCTCATTATAAAACCTTTAAAAAATCTTTGTTTCTTTATTTCCAATATAATCCTGCATCACGGCAAAACACAGGGTTATTTGTTTTTTTTAGAGGTGTCTACAAATTTTTGCTCATATCTCAGCACAATGACGTACGATTTACCCCATTTTAAATACCAACCTGGTCAGTTCGAATCTAATTCTCTTTACGAACGGTCGTGTAAATAATTAAAGCGCTCAGAGTACAACTATTTAATATTAATAACAAGTGTATATTTTTGTTTTTGCAATTGCCTATTCTTGATCTCATTTGAACTCACGTGGTAGTCAATTCAGCTTAGAACAGGAATAAAAAATCTAGCGATGGTCCGAGGGACCAAATCTTCATCAAAAAGAAAGCTCCTTGCCAACAAGAAGATGACAAAACTTCCTCCGGGTTTAAACCCGAACATCGCGTCAACTTCAAGCAACAGATTTAGCCTGCTTGCTGGCCTTAATGATATGGACGTAACTCCTGTATCAAATATTAACGAGGTTAAACAACACAAACATCCACCTATTGTTGTTGAAGCTAACGCCTCATTTACAGAAATACAAAAACTACTTGGTAAAGATTGTATTTTCAAACGTACTTCAATTGGTACTAAAATTTTTGCTCCAAGTAAAGAAATGTTCGAATGCTACAAGCAAATTCTTAAAGAGAGTAAGTTGGAGTTTCACTCTTATGGCTCCAAAGATAATAGGTTATACACCACTTTTTTACACGGTTTACCCCGCATAAAAACTGAGGACATCACCGCAGAACTAAAAAACTACAACCTGTCCCCTTCTTCTGTAGCTGAAATAGTCACCAAATTCAGTTCGAACAACAATGCAGTTTACAAAGTTCAATTTGTACGCAAAAATTTTAACCCAACTGCCTTAAGAAACGTAAGAACAATTTCAAATATAACAATTTCCTGGAAAAAATACAAATCTAGATCCAGAAATAAACCAACTCAATGCTGGAACTGCTTAATGTATGGCAGAACAACATCATACAAGTGTGTGTCCGTTTAACACAAATGAAAAAAGACCAGCTGTTTTTACATGCTTTAATTGCAAAAAACAAGGAAAAGAGAGAACTGATCACTCTGCAAACGATATCAACTGTCCGTTACGTTCTCTCTATTTGGAAACTAGAACAAGAGTTACTTCTAAAAGTCCGAATAAAAGCAGACAACAACAAAATAACTCATTTCAATTTAATGTGGGAGATTTCCCTCATTTAAGAAACAACAACACAAATTGTAACAATAACATCAATAATAACAGCAAAGCTTCATATGCTAACCAGCTGAAAACAACAACGATTTATTTAGCATTGATGAGCTTTTTGATATTTTCACTACAGATATGGATGATTTGCATAGGTGCACTTCAAAAGTACAACAAATCAAAGTTGTAATGTCAATGGTAAAATACGCCCATGGATTATACTAATAATTTAAACGAATTCAAAATGCTTCACTTGAATGCTAATGGCATTTCAAACTTTTCTAAATTAAAACAATTTGAGATACTAATTGAATGAAACATTTTTTTCAGAAAATCATAGACCCTATTTTAAAAATTATTATTTATATAGAAGTGACAGAACAGATACAAGAAGAGGAGGAGTAGCTCTGTTCATAAATCTGTCGCTCATAAAAACCTCTTTATATCAAACACATCATCAATCGAAAACATCTCAATTGAAGTTATTATAAATAATAGACCTATTGTTGTATCTTCGTTATATTCACCAAGATATACCCGTAACTTCTGTGCTGATATCTTGAACCTAACACCTTCCACCAAAGAATATATAGTTTTTGGTGACCTAAATGCCAAACATTGTTCTTGGAATTACCGTTCAAATAATACTG
This sequence comes from Cordilura impudica, assembly GCA_963682025.1. NCBI lineage: Eukaryota > Metazoa > Arthropoda > Insecta > Diptera > Scathophagidae > Cordilura > Cordilura impudica. The sequence goes on from OY821521.1 coordinate 109,971,625, forward strand.
CAGGAATCGCGCTCAACAATCTACAGCAATTTTTTCATACACTATCCTAATAGTCCAACCCTATTCCCCCATCAACACAATCGCGAAGCATCCACAGTCGATATTATTTTAAGCAATTCAGCTTTTAATATAGACGTAAAAACAATGGATTACGAAATACCATCAGACCATCGCCCCATTATATGTACACTTAAAAGATCAACGGCCTTGCAGGTTGACCTCAATTATTATGATTATAGTGCAACCAACTGGAACATTTTTATGAATTTTTTAGACAATAAAATCACGTTATATTCTGATATATACAATACCAAGGTAGTTATTGATCAGGAAATCCAAAACTTTATAAATGTAGTTTTCGAAGCAAGGGATGTGTCCACACCTAAAATAACTCAACAAAATAATTACACATTACCAGAAAGTACTATGAAATATATTAAACTAAGAAGAAGCTTTAAAAGAAAAAGCCAACGATCTTCAAATATAGCCGAGCAAACTTTTTATAATCAATGTACTAAGTTTCTAAGTGACATGATTGATAAAAGTATTCATTCGGAGCGCAATAAAAAATGGTCTCAATTATTATCCAATTTAAAACCAGGTGATAAATCATTTTGGAAAATAAGCAGGAACTTGCGAGGAAAATGAAAAAATCAAATCGCTCATTTTAAAGTTGGAAATACAAAAATAACATCTGATAAGGACAAGGCTGAAGTCCTGGCAAATACATTTGTCCAAGCAAATAACCTCACTTCGAACTATAACCACTCGGCAGATACACTAATAAATACAACAGTAAATAATTTCAAAAAGGAAACCCCCAGTTCTGAATCTGCAATTTATACATCTCTTGAAGAAGTAATGAATATTGTCTCATCATTAAAACCCTCAAAATCCCCTGGTTTTGACAATGTTCCCAACCTGCTCTTAAAGAAACTACTACTCAAAGCTCTAAAATTACTGGTTATAATATTTAACAGCTGCATCAAACTCAACTATTTCCCAAACCATTTCAAAAATGCTAAGGTTATAGCCATAAACAAACCTAGTAAGCCAAAAAATAACCCAAACAGCTACAGACCTATTAGTCTATTAAGTAACTTAGGTAAAATATTTTAAAAAATATTACATTCTCGTCTTAGTGAATTTGTAACGACCAATTCTATTGTTGCTAAAGAACAATTTGGATTTAAAAAAGGCCATAGCACTATGCACCAAATAAACAGAATCAAAAATCAAATAATCACAAATAAAAACAATAAACGTTCAACGGGTCTAATATTGTTAGATATTGAAAAAGCGTTTGACACCGTTTGGCATAATGGCCTAGTATTTAAACTTCTTGATGCAAATATACCAAAATATTTATGCAAACTTATTTCAGATTTAATTCACGGCAGAAACTTTAAAGTTGCGATTAATAATAAAACATCATCTCCAAAAACCATTACCACAGGGTTACCTCAAGGATCTGTGTTGTCGCCATTGCTTTACTCGATATATACATCCGATTTTAAAGTCCCGAAATATATGAAAATTGCTTATTACGCAGATGATACTGCGTTAATTTCTTCAAACAAACTTACAAGTGCACTCCTGAAGAAAATGGAAAAGGGACTTGTAAATTGCAGTAAATATTTTCACAAATGGAAAATCAAAATTAATCCAAACAAGACCCAAGCAATAATTTTTCCATTCAACAAATCTCCCAAAAGACTGCCAAGACGTCATCTTCTTATTGGAAATAATACCATAAATGTACTTAACGAGGTCAAATATCTCGGAGTTGTCTTGGACAAAAAGCTTACATTTAAACAACATATTATGGCTACGTGTCAAAAAGCTATAAAATCATTTAAAGCATTATGGCCACTACTAAACAGAAGGTCATTTCTAAACCCCAAAAACAAAAATCTACTCTTCAAAAGTGTTATAAGGCCGATATTAACATACGCGTGTCCTATTTGGAGTGACGTTGCCAACTGCCACCTAAAACGCTTACAAATTATACAAAACAAATGTCTTAAAATGATAAATAAAAAGCCCTGGAGGTATCCTACAAATCTTCTTCATGAAGAAACAGGTTATGAAAAAATTATCGATTTCATAACAAGGATTAATAACAATTACTTTACCAAAATTGAAAATTCCTCTTACCCACTGATAAGAGAATGTAGAGAAATAACGTAAAATTAAAAAGAAATCACCAAATTGAAAATTATATGCTTATAGACGATTATTATTTCAAATAAACCTCCTATAAGCACATAAATATTTTTCAGATAGTATTTGAATTTATTAAATCATATAAAGGTTTTTTCCTCCCATTTTCCTTTAAAAATCATTAAAAATAATATAAAAACTATTTAATATCTCTAGATCCTATGTATTATTTGTTGCAATATCTACATATATGTAAAGATAAGATAAGATAAGATAAGATAAGATAAGATAAGATAAGATAAGATAAGATAAGATAAGATAAGATATGTAAATATCAAAATTTGTTAAAATATGTAAATAAAGGAAGAATATTTAATTGAAAATTGTAAATACCAACCTGGTAGGAATAATGCCAAATGATATTATCGTAACCTTATCCAGGTAAATGCTTAATTTAGGGAATGAGCGTGATTTCCAGAGACAGTCGAACATTGCTATATCGACTCGAGCTGTGATAAGACTCAAGAATATATATACTTTATGCGGTCAGAAATTAGTTTTTCGATGCGTTACAAACGGAATGACAAACCTATATATACCTTCTGCCACTGTGGTTTGGAGGGTATAAAAATACACTAAAATCACCTTTTTCAATATAAGTTAACTTTTCAAATAATATAAAAGTAAAAGGAAATTTATTTACGGTGAACCGCAAAAAATATAAGCAAAATTTTTTAACTAAAACACCATAAGAAAAAGACTGTGTTGAATTTTTTTAGATAGGCATTTAATTTAGGGTAGCCTCTGCGTCTCTGTTTGGCATTGATTGGGCTAACTTTGTAATTTCAGCAGTTTGTAGTTTCTCATCGCTGCTTTTTATACCCTCCACACCACAGTGGCAGAGGGTATATATGGGCTTGTCATTCCGTTTGTAACGCATCGAAAATCTAATTTCTGGCCCCATAAAGTATATATATTCTTGATCCATATCACAGCTCGAACCGATATAGCGATGTTCGTCTGTCCGTGTGTTTGTTTAAATCACGCTCATTCACAAAAAAAAACATTTACCTGGGTCACATTACGAAAAAATTATTTGCCATTATTCCCACCAGGTTGGTATTTAAAATGGGGAAAATCGGGCATCATTATGCTGAAATATGAGCAAAAACTTGTATACACCTCTAAAAAAACGAAAAACCCAGTGTGTTTGTTGTAACAGTTTAGTGGGTGAACATAATACTTGAACATAACAAAATGAATAAATAAAAATGAAAAACGAAAAATGGAAATTGGAAAATGAAAAATGAAAATTTAAAAGTTAAAAAATGAAAATGAAAAGTGAAAAGTGAAAAATGAAAAGGAAAAAATGGAAAATGAAAAATGGAAAAGGGAAAATGAAAATTGAAAAATTAAAAATGAAAAAGAAAAATGAAATATGAAAATTAGAAATGTAAAATGAAAAATTAAAAATGGAAAATGAAATATTAAAAATGGAAAATGAAAAATTAAAAATGGAAAATGAAAAATGGAAAATGAAAAATGGAAAGTGGAAAATGGAAAATTAAAAACGAAAAATGAAAATGGAAAAATGAAAAATGGGAAATGGGATTATTAAGAATTAAAAATTAAAAATTAAAAATTACAAATTTTAAATTTAAAATTAAAAATTAAAAACTAAAAATTGAAAATGAAAAATGTAAAAGAAAAATGAGAAATGGGAAATGAAAATGAAAAATTAAAAATGGAAAATTAAAAATAAAAAATTAAAAATAAAAATTAGAAATTAGAAATTAAAAATTAAAAAAATTAAAAATATAAAAATTTTAATTCAAAATTATAAATTAAACATTATAAATTGATAAAGATATAAATTATAAATTGAACTATATGCTTGAAGGCAGCGAGTTCCAAAGACGAATTGAATTGATATAAAACTGCCATTCGGAAGTCCCGTAGGCTTCAGAAAAATAAATTCACTAAGCTTGGTAACCCTCATATAATTACAAACATACTAACTGTGATGTTAACTATGTATATAATTTGATATTTTAAAGTAGGCGCTTTTCTAAATTAAACATACAGAAATATTATTGCTTTAAATCAAATAAGTTTAATATGGTAAAAAGTGTGCTTATATAAATATAATTTTTTGTTGAATTTTTATGTTATTTTTAAATGACATATCTTGTGTGTAATCAATTAACAATAAGTATTAAGTCAGTTTAAATGATAAATGATTCGATTATAATTACATCATTGATAAAAGGATATTTTCTTCAAACTGTATCTAAGGAAAGCGGAAATGTTATTAATCAGAACTGAAAGCAAATAGTGTTAAAAAGTAGTGTGGTTTTCTTTGTTTTAATAATAGCTAATTGCTTTTTTGATGTGGTAATATTTTCTGTTGGAAATATGTGCCACTCGACCCCACACAATCTATTAAATCAGTTATATTTAAGAATCTTGTGAATCGAAATGAAAAAGTTTATACTTATTTTGCGTTTTCAAATTGGCAACACTATTTTCATGCACTCTCATGTTATTGTTTGTAAAACATATATCCAATTATTTTACGGATAACTTGTGAATCATTAGTAGTTTGCTCTTCAACGAATAAACATCGTTTTCGTCGCGTCAATCCTCCGCGTAAAAGGAAAAACGTTTCCGGTTTTTTGTTTTGTGAGCCTCATGGTTGCTGCTTGGCATGAAGTTGGGTTATGTATCTAAGTTCGTGCTTTTTCCAGTAATTCATGTTTCATCGAATAAATGTCGTCTTCGTCGTTTCTTTTATTTCCGGTTGAGGGATAACACGTTTCGGTGGTTGTTTGTTAATCCGAGCGATTGCTGATCAGCATGCATTTAGGTTATGTACCGAAATGCATGCTTTCTGGTTATATTACATAACCGTTCGCTTTGATAGTTTTAAGGATTGAAATCAAATGGCTCTCCCTAACCTCACTTGCGAAGACATAGGTTGTGTATAGAGATTCATATGTCGTATAACCTGGCATTGTGACTAGCTGGAGCTAGCGCCAACCTAACTATATTACAAAAAAAAAAAAAAAAACTTGTGAATCTGACAAATTTAGATTGATTTTTAATTTTTATTATTTTATTTTATAAAATGGTTTTAAACTTGATGCAAAATTTCATAAAAATGTTTATTAATCTCATAAAGGCTAGAAATAACAAAAAAATGGATATACAATTTTTGATTTTGAAAAAAATCGAACACCCGGTATGTTTAAATTTTATATACATCACCGTTAATTGATTTTATATTTGTTTCTGTTACAAATTTATATACATATATATTTTTTCTTTTTTATAAGATAGTTGGGTCATAAAAGAATTTAAAATATATATTAGCATGTTCAGAAGAAAATTTTTGACAAAAAATATTTAATAAGTTTGTGATGATATTGTAACTATCCTCTTATAATAAATCGACTCTAAACCGCCTTCTTAGTCGATTTTTTAAAATTGTTTCTATTTTTTTTTTTTAGTTGTATCTTTAAATTAACATATTACTAGCTAATTCAGATAAAAATATTTTAAAATTTGCTATTCCTTAATTAATTTTTTACTACAAGAAGTTATAATAGAAACTGCCTAAAAAGAAAAACAATTAAAACACTAAATTTAATTGGTGTTCGAATTTAACGTTTTTTAAAGTGCTAACCGTAGCCAACATTTGTTGTACTATTGAGTTTAAGGCGCAAGTAGAGGGTATCAAAGATTCGGCATAGCCGAATTTAACACTCACTTGTTTGGGTCATTGTATTATTTCTAGACAATTGTTGATTGCACTTTGTTTTAGATTACCTTTTAAAATAACTAGATAATCTATCTTATCCATCTTTGACTCAATAAATTTCATCTGAACAACTCCGATTGCCCCCAACCATTATTACATTTTATTATGAGCTGTACCAATTTTTCTACTCACCATTTTTCTTCACTTAATGCATTCTCTTGCGAACGATATTACTATGGTCTCTCCGGACTAAGATAACCATTGTCAATGTTACTGTATCGCCGGAAATAGTTTTATTAAAGAAACTTGAACATTCTTTATTAATTTTGGGATGCTGCAGTACAGACTTTACTACATAAAGTTTTCTCTTTCAGTCAGCTTTTTAGGCTATTAGAAATCGATAAAAAAAAAAACAACTATCAGTTCTTAAGTTTTGAATTTAGTTTAAAAATCTTAACTGAGAGTTAAGAAAAGAAGTAATAATAGTTGTTCTATTAATTGAATATTTTAGCAACAAAACTTTTTATAATTACGTACATATACGCAAATTTTTTCAACCTAATGTGTATTTATTGCGTTGATATCGAATTTCCAAACCTAAGACAGAAGTTTACTGAATAAGAATTAAATCGTTCCATTCATTTTAGATGTCTGAAAGCTCGAGAGGAGTTATAAATTCTTGCCCATTCTACCGTTTCCTGTATACGGGTTTTTTAAATCCATTGCCACGCTGCAATTTTTCGCATTTATTCGATATGGAGAACGAGAATTTACGGCTATTTTAGAAACTGATTAGCGGGTGTTGCTAAATGATGATGTTTTACAATAAGCCCTTCATATAAAATCAAATATCTGTGGTTTTCTGGAATAACCGCGTATGTCCATTTTTGTCAGTTTTGAGTTAACGATGCCAAATATATTAATTTTTAACGCTCTTTACATGTGTCCAATTTTTTTTAAAAAAAATTTGACCATTTCTGAGTTTTTTCTTTAAATAACGACGTAACTTAAATGTTTATTAAATTAATTTGCAGCACTAACAACGTATGTCAACCTACGTGTGATCGCTGACAAATTATTTTCTCAGAAAACGACACATAGCGACATACGTTGTTATTAATGAAAAAAAAAAAAATGCAAAATAATTTTGGATTAGTTTTCAGTTTATAACCACTTGTAAAAACTAGTATATTTTTTTGTTATTTTTTGTCACTATTATTCTTGAAACGTTGTTATATTCTCATCCTAAGTCCCGTTAACTTTTTGTTGATGAACAAAAAAATCCATTTTTCAAGCAACAACAACTTATGTCTACATGGGGGTTGCATTGGTACTTTTCTTTTTCAAAGAAAACGACGTTTGTCGACATAAGTTGTTTTATCTGCACACACTTTAAGTGTTATTTACATATTGTTTTTTCGTCCTTCTCTAGGATCTATTCCTCTGAAGATTTTTGACTCAAAATTTTATATAAAGTATTTATTGCCCATATCTACAGGGCTGTTAAATAAAAAGCTCTAAAATCTTTATATCGAGCCCATAATTTCAAATATAACGTTTTTTGGCTCCCCTGAACATTTTGAATTTATGACATACGCGGTTATTCTAGAAAACCACAGATATTTGTATTCAATCCGGATTATAGAATACGCAGTGAGTTGGGAAATGCAGTACGGATTATTGGGTGGTCCGAATTAACGAGTTTTTATTGTATGTGAAAATGTAATATGTAAATTTTTTTTATTCAATGCTTTTTCCGGGTTTTAAAAAATCAATTTCATCCTGTATGGTTAGACCTTTTTCCGAAACTATAATATTCATACTTGTTCTACTTTTGAAGTTTTGTAATATACATACATATAATGTTCGTTTTGAATTTCGCCAAAATAAGAAAAGTTGTTTCATTGGTTGGATATGATTTATTTAATTTTTTATTTTCAGTCACATGGTGGTACTGGTTACCCATTTGGCGAGACATGTTCCAATGACTGTTACGTCTACACCACTGGAGAAAATCCACAAGTAATGCTCCTTAAAGTCACAGGTGATTTGCCTGCAGCCCAATATGGCCCAGGTATTGTGACACATAAAGATTATCTCTATACAATTGGCGGTACTACGGGGTTCGATTATTCCTGTGATGTCTTTCGTCTTAATCTAATAACTAAAGTTTGGGAAAATGTTTACGTATGTCGTCCCGAAATGCGTGATGATCCCGAGGGACGTTATAGACACGAAGTCGTCTACGATGGTCAACATATTTATGTATTGGGAGGCGGTACATCTCATACTGTCTATGATTTGCAACGTATACCTGCATTCAATTTGGAAACAAATCACTGGGATTATTTTGAAACATTACCCGATCGAACCGCGGCAATATCGGATGATCCGGGTTATCCCAAGGCACGCAAATGCCTATCCTGCGTACAACATACAGCATCAAATGGGGATATAGAGGCTTTCATAACAGGTGGTTTACAGGTGAGTAGATTGTTTAATAGGTATATCTCAAATAGAGTATATTCAGATTTTTGCATTTCTAAACAATGTTCCATTTCAGGGTGATTTCACAACATATTTCAACGACATATGGAAACTAAATTTACGTTCTAAACAATGGGTCAAAATACACAGCGCCACACTTCCTCGACCATTGTATTTTCATTCAGCGGCCCATGCCGGCAATGGTTGTATGTACATTTTTGGTGGAATAGAGTATAGTGAGAAGGAAATGCGTCGTCGCAATGATCTCTTCAAAATGTGGATGACAATACCAAAGCTGAGTGATATTTGTTGGGATGCCATTACATACTACAATACCAACTTGCATCAATACGATCGAGGCACATTATTACGGGCTGGTATACCTGATCGATATGTTAATCGTTTACCCACTCTACCACTAGGTATGCGCAAGCATATAACAGACGATCCGTCGCCGTCTTCGCTAGTTAGTACTCTATCTAAAAGAATGCGTTCTCACATGGACTAGGTAAATCGACAGATGATGGGACGAGCAAGCGTTTATTAGTAAAAGTTTTTCTTTCAAGTTATTTATGGATCTATTGCCATTTGTTTAATAATAAATCATCTTGGGCTCTATTCATAACGAAACAACAAACTAACGGTTGTAAGTTAGGCGGTGGTTTTTTGTTATGAATACGGCTGCTTATTTCCTAAACCATATTCATTTTCCTAAGTAATTCATAAGTTTAGGAAATAATATCGAGCCACAACCGCTAATAAGACGTAAGCGATACCATATTCAATTTGATTTTATTTTTATGAAATTCAATATTTCACCTTTCATCTTTCAAAATTTCATAACTTTAATACATTACGAATAAATAACAGCGACAATAATTTTAACTTAAGTGCACATGTTTGCATTCTAAAGAAAAAGCCTGTAAATTTTCGATTTTGGCGATTATGACTCGATTTGCTTAGATGATTTTTTAAATATATTTAGCTATTATTTTATTTTTAAATATTTTTTTATTAATTTCAGTTATGGAGTATGAAGCTCCATTTAGTTAGAGCGTTTTTGTGCAATTTAGTTTTTCTTTTGTTTTTTTTTTTTAATTTTTAATATAAACATGAATTTATTTTGCAAATTCTAACTTTGTTTAAGGATTTAAAATATTATTGTTGCAATGATGATGCATAAACAAAATAAAAAAAGAAATCAAAAATTCATTCACCTCTGTCATGAAAGCACTTCAGCATTAACAGTTTTTAATTAATGACAAAATTAAAACGTTGAAAATTGAGCAGTGTTAATTTTATACATTGAAAATTTTTAATTTGATTGCATTTTTAAATTCTCAATCTAATTTGTCAAGAAATTGTTTGTATAATGAAAAAATAATTAGTTGTTATTTTAACATAACATTAAAAACAAAAACTTGATAATTTTTGATTTTTGATAAACTTTTATATCCTACATTGTTTATATTTCAATTATGATATTAAATGAACATGGTGGAAAAATGTACTTTAAGAACTAAGTGCTAAAAAATATTAAGATTAAGTTATGTCAACCTAATAGTTTGCATGTTAGCCTTTTACATCATTCATCTTGCAACTGTCATGACATTGACGCAATTAAATTTGGAATATTGTATTCCTGTGCTATCTTTGTCCACTCTTCTTGGATGTACTTTATTAACTCTTTGAAGATGTTTTCACCAAATTTTTCTTTAAATATGGGCTTTGAGCTGGAATATCAATCTTACTACAGTTACTAAGCAACAAATCCAGATATAAATGCGATCTATGTGTAGGAAAATTATCTTGGTATAAAATGTATTTCTATTTTTAAATATTTTCCGGGTCAACAAATTTAAATGTATGATAATACATAATTCAAAACCGAAATAGGTAATATAAACATTTGAGAAGACAGGTGAATTAAAAAAATAAATACATTTTCAAGTGTCAAATAATTCTTTACAAAATAAATTTGAAATTTTGTAAAATTAAAAAAACCTTTTATGTTTGAATATTTTTCATATTTTTTTTATTAGTTTTGTGACGTATGGATCAAATATCTGAGTTCAATCGATGTTATTACCATTATTGTAAAGGCAAATCTGCCAAAGAATTAGCTCTGATGTTAAAAGTAAAGTTGAGAACCGTTTAAAATATGAATAAAAGATTTTATTTAAAAAATTACATTTTCCTTCCACAGGAATATTAGGATGACGCCCTCTATCTGCCTCTATCCATTTTGAAAGCTTAGCGTAATGTTGTGGTTATGAATATTAAGTAAGGGCTTTGGTGAAATAATAATTTGAAATAACACAATGATAAAGCATCTCTACCTCGATATTTTGAGACATGAAAGAAAGTGTTCAAAAATTTGAATTTAAAAACAGAAGTAATACAATAACATTTTTCTTACACATGAATCTGTAACTGTAACTATAGTAATGTGTTTGATACGTTAGTAAAATGACATCGCGATAATATGATATTTCAAAGTTAATTTCTCTGCCCCTATGTCAAGACAGTTGGAGGATGTAATTGATTGAAAAGTCCACCACGCAAAAAATTGTTTTACAATTGTTTTACAGTTCTTTCACCTTAATATAACCTGTCACTTAGTGTTTAAGTTAATTTTTTGCTTTGGTATCCAAGATGTGCATCAAGTATCTAGATTGGAATGCAAAAATGATCAATTGGCTGTTTTAAGTCGTTTGTCGATTTAAACTATTATATATTTTTTCATTATGCAAATAATTTCTTAACAGACTGTATATCAGTTTCTATTTTCCGTTAAAAGTTTTGAATCTGAATTTCCTTGAATTTTATTTATTTGTTTTTAATATCGAGTTTGAAATAAGTCCGGCTCGAGACAAAATGTTTTTATTTCAATTAAAGCAAATACATTAGCACATTTGTATCAATACCATTTGTATTTTATGCGAAACGAATTTAAAAACAAAGTGATTAGTGTTACAATTCTGGCTGAAAGGGTGGTTTGTGTATGTAATTTCTGCAAAAGTAAAAAAATAGTGATATTACGAAATATTTCCATTGCATATTAATAAAAATTATCTAAGTTAGATTAGTCTATAAATCTACATAACGAAATTAAAACATACTTTACAAATGACATATTCATACAGTTTTGAAGTCGTAGAAAATAAATTTAACTCTTGATTTTCGATGTATTTGCCTTTTTAAGATCATTTTGATATAAAAAACTCTTAGTTGTGCCTAAAAAAAATGGTTAAAATTTGTAATTTATCTTATTCGTATTAAAATTTTTTTGCGATAGCAATAAAAATCGAAGTTAATTTTGTTCTTAATAAAAGGAAATAATCAAACTTTTAGATGTGTATATTATTTATTTTAAAATTCTACAGTTATAGTCGGTAAAACCGACAATACGATTCCCTATACCATGAGTCTTTTTTTATTCATAGCTAATAATTTGTATTTTGTATAGAAGTATTTTTATTCATATGTGACCCTTTGTGCTCGGTTATATAAATAAAGACTTTAATTGAAAGCGTTTTTCCAACCATATTATGGTTATTAATGGATATATGAATGAGTTTAATGACTGCAGTGGAAAATTGTATATCGAATGTTAAATTTTTATAATAACTATGTTCAAAAATCATCATATTTAGTTTGTGACTTTTATTTCTTAAAAACATGTTTACGTTTGAACATGTAAAGCCACGTAAACCATACCAAACTATAGGGCGCAAATATGAATATATTTTGAAGAAATTTGGTATATGCTTTTATCGGCCATAGGGCGAACGCTATTGAAATTGGTGGAAATCGGTGCATTTTCAGACCTAGCGCCCATACAAATAATCCCTATCAGACTGAGGTTATCATATATATATCGACAAAATTTGGTGTATATGTGTGTATTACACCCACTAGTGGTCCAAAATTAAAATTATACTCGATTTTCACTTTTTTTTTTTTATTTATTTATTCGTCCTTTATTTACAATTTTATTTACAAGATAAATATATACAGTATGAGATCTTATCAACTAGATATTGCAGCAAATAATATAATTTGTTCAAAGAAACTAAAAACAAGTTGTTCATTTTAAGTAAATTAAAGGTAAAATAGGGAGTAAAACCTTAATACATATGTATGTACAAGTTAAAAAGTCAAATATAAATAGAAAATTTATATTTATAAAAACACTATTATCAGTAATAGTCTTTTATAAACATTATTTTCAATTTGAGAATAATATGAAATCTATGCATTATATTAAAATTGAATAAGAACTTTCAATTTTGTCAATATACTTATTATTAAGCCTTGTTATAAATTCGGTAATTTTTGCTCGATCTTCACTTAAATCTTAATCACAAAAACACAAAAATATTGCATAGATTTTTTAAAATTGGTATATATGTGAGGAAAGTAGGTGACTTTACTAAATATGGTCGTGATCAGTCCATTTTTTGACCTAATCCCTATATAAAAATAACATCACATATGAACGTTTTCATAACAGTACCACTAAAAGTCGATTTATGCTTATTTTCTATATTCAGTTATTGCCTCAGCAAAGTTGGATCCAGGACCCTCTTTCGATACGCATGTCAAAATTGTATTTTCTTATTGTTTCTTATTGGTATTGAATTATAAATATTTAACATATAAAATATACGACGCTTATATTTTATAAACTAACTTTGTAAAATATATTTGAAATAAATAAACTATACGGTATTGGATTTAGTAATTCGGTACGACTTGGATATTTTCTTTCCTTCTAAAATGTTACGTTAAATGATACTAAAATAACATTTTAATATTTCTGCCAATTGGTACTAATTTTTAATAATACTCGTTTCAGATTAAGGCTCTCTAATTGAGAGCATTTGTTATTGTACCCTACACACCACTGTGTAGAGGGTATACATAGGTATATCAGTTTATCAATCCTTTTGTAACTCATAAATTCCGGAGACCCTATAAACTATATATATTCTTGATCCTGTTGCGGTGGTTTTTTCTAGTTCGATTGAGTAGTGTCTCGTGTGACAGCCAACAGACAACTAATAAAAACCATTAGCCATGAAATGAATTTCGTCTTTGCATATTTTTTTTTCTTCAACTTTAGTATTTAGTTCACCCGTCCCCCAAATTTTTATGTCACGTTTTAATTCCAATTTAACTTCTTGAAATTGTTAAGAACCTGGCTGTGCGACTAATTTATAGGCGGGTAGGTGCAAGCATTTGTGGCAGTGGCCCCGCGTCCCTGTAACAACTGTAAAGCACTGGTGGCTTCATCGAGTATTAAAACTTTAGGATTTTTTAAGAGCGCTCGTGCTATAGCAATATGTTGTCGCTGGCCACCACTCAGTTGGGTACCGCGTTCTCCAACATTAGTACTGTATCCGTCTGGTAGTGCCGTAACAAAATCATGCGATTGTTACAATTTGGCTGCTGCGAAAATATCGTCTTCTTTGGCTCCTGGCCTTCCGTAACGAATATTTTCCAGTATAGTAGTAGCAAATAGCACCGGCTGTTGTTCAATGAAACCTAAAACATTACCTCTCAACCAGTGAGGTGAAATATCTTGCAATTTGTAGCCATCAATTTTAATGCCGTTAATTTCATAGAAACGCTCCACTAATGATGCAATAGTGGATTTACCTGAACCACTAGCACCAACTAAAGCCACCTTTTCGCCTGGTCTTAAAGTCAGATTAAAATCTTTTAAGGACAATCTGCAATATGTTGAAAAATATGTAATAAATTTGGCTTTATTCAAGAATTTGTATATATTTACTTTCGGTTCTAGTTGCAAGTACTGAAAGAATGCAATAATTAATATTAGGATTTATGAAATTCCAAAGTCAGAGGCTTTTGATTGTGTTTACTGCTACTGGTTAATTTTGTTGAACTTACCTCAAATACCCTTGTTCCGGCCGTCATACCACGAATCATGGTACCTAATAATACAGACCCCTGAGCTAGAGAACGACACCTTGAGAAGCGACTAGAAATGCCATTAACGCGCTCGGTGACAAGCTCAGAGGGTGCGGATGATATTCATTTATGATGGGAGCATAATGACGACATCTGGGGAAATACAACTGTAGCACGTCCTGATTTCTATACTTTGTTCCACCAATAAATTTGACTGGGTTAAGAAATATATTCATCCCAACTATCTCATGCAATTGCACTGATGTTTATTGGTTCCAAGTTGTCACCGACGACCTGGTGGACATTGTGGAAAACTTTGGTAAATGGTCGGATGGCAGCAACAAAGATGCGCGTCTTGAGCAGTCGGATTTCAATACCTCTTAATGGGGTTCCTTTGTCGTTTGTGGAATACATCAGGTTATCTGGAAGGAAGTAAAAAAATATTATTTAATGATTATGAGGTATATAGGTTACGATCCAGTCAATAGAAGAGGGTAAATTTCTGAACCCACTACCATGCGACAACAAAACATTTCTTAAGATCTTCTGAAGGTGGATGCAATAGCGTTAAACCATGGATGGCATTGTACAATATATGAGACAATTCCTTTTCTTCGGCACGATATGGTACGATCCATTTTTGATTTAACTTGATAGGTTTGTAATACTTTAAATTAATTGATTTAAAAAATTATGGCGCTTTCACTACTACATTTCATAACAAACATATAAGTTTAGGAAAAAAGGCGAAATAATAGAAAAGGATAAGCACAGGCTGTACATAAGATGAAATATTCAGTATTGGAAAATTTTGAGATTGCGGTACCGCGGTACCTATAAAACCAGCCATTGTTTTTTCTGGGATCATTAGCATCCAAGGCGCGAAGGTGAACGTAATAAATTATACATATAAAATTATATGTACATATAGAAAAGTTTCGTGAAAGTGAATTTAAATAAAGAAAAATTTGTAATGTTAAATTTATTAACACAATAAGTGAAAAAACCGAAGGAGTAAATACCAGCCGTGATCCAGGAACATTTGGTACACCCAGGAAAATTTTTCAAGCAGGACTATGGTGAATTCAAGGTATGTGAAAAATAATTTTGAAGAAAAGAAAAAGTGAATTTAGGAAATAAATATATATGTATAGTAAGAGCGATGAAAGGGAAAATATTTTAATGAATTCTATATGATAGGGTAACCTGGATAGTTTGACGAGTGAACTCGTAGAGAAAAATAGCAGAAGTAGATGGATTTGGCCCTATCTGGGACAGGGCCAGAATATTTGTTTAAATAAAACGGCAGCAACGACAGGGTAGTATCCTCCAAAAGAAAGAAAAAAATATCATCGTCCTGTGAAAATATATGAAGTGCAATCTCTACAGTGTAAGAGGAAATTTAAGCTAATCCAGGTAACCGTAGCAATTATTTATCTATACCTTCGCGCTGAAAAAAATCAAAATCAAAAAAAGCCGTATTTAGAAGTAAAGCAAAAAAAGAGGTCTAATCAACAGAAAACATTATATATTATATATCATCTTTATTTTTAAGTTCATTTATTTTTTTTATATAAATATTTATTGTAGTTTAAGTTATGTTAATTAGTGTTTAAGTGGAATATTTTAGTATTAGTTATTCATATTGTGAGTATCTAGGGCAAGTAAAAAAAAAAGAAAAAAAAGGGGAAAGGAAATAATATAGATAAAATTAGTTCACAATAGCCACACCTTCCTGTCATTAAATAGAGTGAGTTGCACCGTTAGGTCTTAGGGAGCTCTCTCAGTCCTAGGAGAAAAAAAAGGAAAGATTATATTTCTACGTGATATATGGTGAAGTAAATTAATCTATATTAGAGAGTAACGGGCGTAACGCGTATCAACGCAGGTTTGTGCGTTTCCCGATATTGTTTTTTTTTTTTGTTTTTTGTTTGTCAAAAAGGCACCAAAATTTAGTCTGTATTAGTAAATTAATTGTTTTCCTTTGTATTTTAATTTTTTTTTTTTGTATCAGATAGTTTTAAATAAATTGCTTATTTTTAGTCATATACATATGTAGTCGTAGGGTAAGGCTAAAATTTATAATAAATGTTATGAATAAGTCCATATAGCGAAATGAATATGTGGTAAAGTAAATTTTAAAGGGGTTGGTTAACAGAGGTAAGTGGATACATGTAAGCGGATTATTGTGATCACGATGAATGGAAGTAGAGGAGTTCGTGATCATGGTTGGGTTAGGGCGGTTGGAGGCCAACATCTTGAGGTGTATTAAGTATGTTATTTTGTTGTTGTCCTTGGGCTAGGGTTGAGGGATGGACCATACTCAGCGGCGATAAACCAGAGCTAGTCGGCCGCTTCACTTAGGTCCCGTAACAATTCTTATAAAAGAAAAGTAGATCTAGCGATTTCCGTATGTATGGTCGTCATAATCTGCAGCAGTTTTATTTAAAAACTCGGGTGTTGAAGCTATATTTGTTTCCGAAACATGGCTCTGTAATAATGTTAGCGACAATATCCGTGAACTGAAGGAGTACCGTGTATTTCAATCTGATAGAGGTGGTCATTAATAGGTGATTTCAATAACAATCTATTCGAAGACTCAAATCTTACCACTTTAATGTCAATGTTTAACTTATCAGCTGTCAACAAAACGAGATACACACTTCACGTCAACAAATAGCACTTTCTCTTTTATCAGTAATCCAGGAAAAATCCCAAATTTTTGTTCTTTTATACGATTTTGAAATAGAAACCCGGCCCCAAACATATACTTATTGTGATTTTGATATTTTTAATGGTAATATTTTAGGATTTTACAACAAACATGGTCTAAACAAAACGAAACCTTTTAAAAAAAAATAGATGCTGATAGAACACCATGATAATCTGTATGATAAGTGGCAACGGTTCAGGACATCGGAACATCACGACGAATATAAGAAAGCGGTTGTTTCCAAAATGTGGCATGATAATTATACCTACTATTTCAACAAATTTGATACAGCTATTGGAAGTAAAAAAACTGGAAACAAATACGTGAAATTGGAATAAATAATTAATCAGACAATAAATGTTGACATTAATGAGCTAAATTAAGCTTTTGTTAATATTCCTCTACCAACCGTATGTAACGAATTCTATGATCATTGTCCACATAACAATCCAACCATTACCAAATTTAACTTTCATTATATAACGCTAACAGATGTAGTTGGAAATTTCAATGATATTAAATCGAATGGATTGGGCCTTGATAATATACATCCCAGATTTATAAAAATTATTTTACCATGAATTTTCCGTTTAATAACGTAATTGTTTAAGTTCATAATCACTTTCAGCATCTATCCAATGAAATGGAAACATGAAAGAATTGTACCAGTACCAAAAACGGGTAACGAATACCGCCCGATTGCAATTCTTTCACATCTTTTAAAAGTTTTTGAGCATCTTCTATACAAACAAATTTTTAGGTATTTAAACGACAACAACTTACAGAGCGTCAATCTGATTTCAGACCCCCCCAGCTCTATTTAAGGAACTAAATCATGATCTCAATCAAATTCTTAATTGGGCTACAGCAATTAGTCTACGACTTAATTCAAATAAATCAAAGAAAACGGTTCATTTGTAGAATGAGAACAATGTCTTCCTTGCGGGCTCTACAATTGACTTGGTCAGATCATGTTAATCAATCCTGTGACAGAATTTATAGTATGTTAAGAAGCTTGTGGTTAACACAGACAGCACTTTACTCCACCAAAAAAAAAAAGATTATCTGTTACCAACTTTACTACATATATTCATCTCAGGTTTTCACAGGTTGCAACTCTAAAGATAACAGAAAACTAAACGTAACCTTAATCAACATTATACGCTATATCTTTGATCTAAGAAAATTATATCATGTATCATTCCATGTCGTAAACATTTCTTTTGACAACTACCTTGATTTCAAAAACATATTTCTACATAAAATTATTATGACAAAGTCACCAAAATATCGAGTTATTCAATTTAAACAACGACACCATGTAAATACAATTACAAATTGTACCATCTACCATCATTGACATCATTAAAAGCTTTAGCCATATAATTTATTGATAAGGCAGCTTTTCGAAAAATTTTATAATTCTAGTTTGGAGTTTCTGAGTTATACATAAACTAGCTATCTGATAAGTTAATCTGAAAATAAAGTTAATCCTGTGTTAACCAATCATACTGTTGTTGAGTGCTATTTTAGAAATGGTTAATTAGGTAATGCTGCCATAACTTATACAGAAAAATATTAGGGACATAATTCAAAATTTCTATTATTGAGTTAACAATTTGGATATAGCAGATTACACAGTTTGAAGCAGAAAGCAGATAAAAATTTGCAATAAAAACAGGAATTTTGTGCTAGTGTGTTTGACGAGTGACTATTGCCATTTAGTAGACATGCAGTAGTAAACCAATACATCCCGATGTATTTGTCCACACTGCAGCTCCCGTCAGTGAAACAAAATAATAAAAAAAAAACTATGTGAGTCCGATCACATGGGAGATGTGTAAACATCTATTTACGCATCAATTAAAATCAAACAGTACGCGCCATCTATGTATAGCAAGCAAGTAAGTAAGTAAGTAAGTAAAATTTTTATTAAGTCTTCTTTTCTTTCGATAACATAGATTGTCTTACATACGATGAGAACAATAATATTCTTAGAGCTATATTTGTCTTACTCTAATAGCTAAGTAAATGTAACAAGCAACATTGCTAAAGTGAGATGTGTAAATGTAAAAAATGTACAAACTGAATAGTTTGACAAGGCTTGCTTTCGGCCTTTAAAATCGCTAACAGAGTAAATGTCTGTAATTAACATACTAAAACTAAATAACAATTAATAATAATCAACAAAAGATCTGTTATATACATTGACAAACATGTTCATATCACAATTCATGTGGACGTATCAAATTAGAAAATACATCGAGTATGCATAAATGGTAAGTTTAACAATAAAACAAAACAGATTGTTCAGGTACAGAGTAAAAAAATAATTAAATAAATAGAATATAAATATCACAGCGAATAGAGTTAAACTCTTGTAGGTAGTTACTTTGTCATATGTAAATTTTGTGCAGAATTAAATTCAATCTTCTTTTTCAGCCCCTATGATTGCCGGCAGCTGAGCTCATATAGAATGAGGGGAGGTCACGGGGGACTGGATCGTCGTCAGTATGTTCGTTGATGATTCCAACAGGTGAGAGGTAAGTAGACCCAGTCCAGATGATGTTTCTCTCTGTGTTGTATATATGGCTGACTAGAGCGTTGTCGTGAAGCGCAAGTTTTACCACAAATCTGGTTTGCAACAACATGGCGTATCTACAGAAGGGTATAACATCTGCATTTTCATACACGTAGGTATTTGAAAATCGTTTTATGAAATTTTCATAATTCTTTCCGATGCATTTTCTTAGGATTTTTCGTTCAAATATCTCCAATTCCTTAGCTACTATAGGGGATATAGTGAACCAGATTGGGAATCCATAGGAGAGAACCGATCTAATGGCGACTTTGTAGAGTAAAAGCTTGGTGTTCTTAGGTAAGTATGTGTTGTTCATTAGTGTTGCAAACATTCCAGAGATTCTTTTCGTTTTCTCTAGGAGATTTCTAGCGTGGGCATTAAATTTCAATAATTTGTCAAAGTGAACCCCGAGGTACTTAATGGTGTTCTTAAATGGTATATTTACGCCATCCAGTGAGAGTTGTAGGAGTTTACTCTCCGGCACAACGTATCTTGGACATTTACCCGATGCGTTCCTGATGCATATTGCCTCTGATTTGGCTGCATTGATTTTCATGCCCCATTTCATGTAAAAGGCACTTATTTCTCCCAGATGAAAAGCAGCAATATTCAGAGCTTGTATTGGTGATTTGTTGTGAGAGTAAATTAGACAATCATCAGCGTAAAGGATAGCCTTTGAATTTCCAGATTGGTGAGGAAAATCATGCAGGAAAATATTGAACAATAAGGGAGCCAGTATGCTTCCCTGTGGTACCCCACTTTTCACATGTCCTAGTTCTGAGGTTATGCTGTTGATTTGGATGCCAAATTTCCTATTTTCGAAGTAGCTGCAAAGTATTTTTACCAAAAACGGGTCCACGCCAAGTATTATAAGCTTATAAAGTATTCCGTTATGATAGACAGAATCAAACGCCTTTTCAATATCCAAGGATATTGCCACGGTGCATGTTTTATCCCTTAAATTGCAGGTTACGTCGTTATGAAATTTCAACAATGCATGTTGTGTTGAGTGAGTTTTTCTGAATCCAAATTGGAAATCTGATATTGGTTCCACAATGAACTCACTTTCCAGTTTTTCCTTAATAACATGTTCAAACAATTTTCCAACGTTGGATAAAAGGGATATTGGGCGGAAATCTTCAGGCTTTTTATTGTCCTGCTTCTTTTTCATCGGTAGTATTTTGGCTTTCTTCCAGACCGATGGGAAATAACCGTTATTAATGCAATTGTTGAAAATGGTAGCTAATAGTTTTAGTGTTGAATCAGGAAATTTTTTGATGATAAAATTGGAGACACCGTCAAAACCAAAGGACTTTTTGCTGTTAATGTTTTTTATGAGTATTCTAATTTTATTTGCGTTTGTGAAATGGTAATTATCATCGTTTTCTTCGGCCGCGAACGTTTCATCAAATGTATAAATATTTTGTGGGAGTCTATTAACGCAGGACGAGATTTGATTTTCTATATTATTGACTGGTCTTTCAGGAATTACTTCTTTGAAAATTTCAGAGTAATGGGATCTAAAAATCTCCGATATTTGAGAGCTATTTGTTGTGATGGTATCATCATGTAAGAGTTGTTGGCAGAATGGAGACTTATTTTTACCAATGATCTGAAATACATCTTTAAACGCAGTAGGACCTGGTTTTATTTTTGAGAGTTTAAGTCTAAAGTTTTTAGCATCTTCAAGATTTATAAGCTCATTAATTATTGTTTTTAATAATTGTATTTGTTTTGATAGAATTTTATACTCACTGCTAATTTTATTGCCAGTTCTGTGGTATATTTTCTTAAGGTTTTTCTGCCATGTATACTTTATTTTGAAAAATTTTTTGATGTTATCTGGATACGGACGTTTACGATCATTTATTTCTATTTTGATTGAGTGACTGTCATGGATTGAGGTAAGTGTATCATTAAATGTGTTTATGAGTACATCTAAGTCATCATTATTTAAATTGCAGTTGTTGGGAGGTAATATGGCAATGGAGGCTTCTTCTAAATCTCTCCTGAATGCGTTCCAATTGGTGTTTTTATATGAAGTTATTGCCGGAGGACTTCTTAGTTGTAAACTGGCTGCATCACCTTCAAGCTTCAGTACTAATGGGAAATGGTCTGAGAATGTTGGAAGACTTCCGATCTGATAATTAGGTTGGACTCTATTAATTATGCTGGGACTTAGTAAAAAGTGGTCTAGAAAAGAGGACCCGTTTGGAAACGATGGAGATATATCGCAAACGCGCGTTACATCTAAGCAATTGTTCTGTAACCAGTCATGTAGAGCTTTTCCATTGGCGTTTTCTGCAGAATCACCCCAGTTTAAACTTTTCGCATTTAGGTCACCACCAAGTATAAACCCATCATAATTATTGCTTAATTGAAGAATCTGGTCCAAGCTGTTGTTTAAATCTTGTGAGGCATATACACAGGGAATATAAATAGACCCCAATAAATATTTTTTTCTAATGTTGTTTATAATTAATTCTATTTCAATAAATATGTTATTAAATTGTATTCTATTGCAAACAATTCTATTGTACTGTATATTGTTTTTGATGGCGATTGCTACACCTAAATCCGAATTGTCATAAATGAAATTATATCCATTTAGTTTTATTTTTCTATTTACATGTAAATGGCATTCTTGAATGAATCCTACATCAATTTGGTTTTGATGTAAGATATTTGACAATTCAATTTGGCGACTGGTACTTATAAGGGAGCGGACGTTAAATGTCATAAACGTAATAATTCTATGGGCCATATTTACTATTAACATTCTTTAGAAGCCGCAAGAACTCTGCTTTTGCTTCATTTTTTGGCATGGTTTTGAAATTGGTTAGAAAATTTGCAATTTGCTGTTCTAGTGGCAATTCTTCTGGTACAATGAACATATTGGCAAGTTTT
The DNA here is from genome assembly GCA_963682025.1 of Cordilura impudica. NCBI lineage: Eukaryota > Metazoa > Arthropoda > Insecta > Diptera > Scathophagidae > Cordilura > Cordilura impudica. The sequence continues at coordinate 109,994,176 of OY821521.1, forward strand.
AAAAACTCCTCAATTATTGATGGTTTTTGTGATGATGTTTGGGTAGTATTTACCTGAAAAAGGCTAGCGAAGGATTTGCCTGGAGATCTAAAAGATTGGCTCATTAATTTGTTAACATTGCTCTTGGCAACAATTTTCACCTCATTAGCCTTTTTAATGCGTTCTCTTCGTACTGCAAGATATTTTCTATACGCAGGGCATCCCCTCCAGTTTGCTGGATGGCCATTTACTCCGCAATTTACGCAGTGGGGTTCTGATGATTCTGTGTTTGTTCGCTGACATTCTCCTTGAGGGTGTCTTGTGTCGCATTTTACACATTGAAACTCGGAATTGCAGTTTTTAGCAATGTGTCCCCAACGTTGGCATCTGTGGCATTGTACCTCCTTATCTTTTCTTTTAGGTTTCTCCCACTAAATTGATTGGCTTAGTAGGTATTTAATATGTGCAATGTCGGATATTGTTTTGCCAGGGATTAATATCACTAGGAACAGGCCCGTGTCGAAAGAATTTTTGACTGAATATGGTGTTGTGAATTTTGAAATTTTTGAGACAACATTAGGAGCTGTTTTGTCCATTGTAGATTTAACTTCTTCAATATCAGTACCATGATAGAGTCCTCTCAATATAAAAGAGGCTTGTCTGAGCTCCTTAGGAGTATATGAATAGGAGTGAATGTTCTTCTCCCTCAGTAGTGCCATCATTTCAGCATGTACTGTAGCATCAGCCAAGTACAACTTACTTTTATGTTTATTTACGTTTCTAATTTTAAACATAATCTTGGGCGATTTTGCCTCTAATTGGTCCACTAACCTTTTAATGTTGACGTTAAAAGAAAATATTGGCGGGCAAAAGGTTTTACTGTTTGCATTTTTGGCTTTGGCTGTTTTTTCATCTTTCCTCTGCTTGGGAGTAGCCTCTTCATTCTCAATTTCCAGTCCAGCAAGTGCAGCAAATCTGTTTTCACCCAGATGGGTGACGTCAATGTTTGCCGGTGACAATACCACCTCAGATCTTCTGCGCTTTGCATGAGTGATGTGAGCCTGTTTGCCTTCAATAGACGGGTGTTGAAAAATCGTGTCATCGTCGTCCACAAAGCTCAATTCCATGATTGGACTGAGCACTGGTACCACAATTGCAACTTAATGCACAACTACACTTCTAGTGTATTTTTGTTTAAAAAAAAAAAAATAAAAACTTTAAAATTAATAAAATTAATAAAAATTTAATCCGCGCTAAAAAAAGTATGTCTGCTTCACTTAAACGTCAGCCGCAGTTTCATGTATAGCAAGCAACTGCTATAGTTGTTATACTTGTTAGTTGTTGAATCAGCTATATAAATTTAAATCATAATCTTTGTACCAATACACTTACATACACCTCACACCGATTTTCCCTTACGCTGTTTTTGTGATTGTATAGTGAAATAGATTTTTACCCCCCTGAGCGCATAGATATTTACATATCAAAAAAACTACAATAAAACGCTAAAGCGAAATTTCAATATTTTCTTAGAATATAGAAAGAACTTTAATGTTCTCAAATAAAAAAATAAAAATAAGACTGAATTTTAATTCTGTTTAATTTTATTAAAATGTGTATTAAATAAAACTAGCATTAAAACGCAGTAGAGACAAATTATGCGTGTAGTGAAATGATAATGAATGAAAGTGTAACGAGTGTTTTGTCTTCGGCTGAGATAGCCAGTCGTGTCCAAGGTCTACTCAAGGACCCTCAGTTATATTACGCTTTCTCGGGGTTGATTACAAAACTGAATTTATTTATCGCTTCTGTATAATTAATATGTATATTTCAAACAATGACACATATGGCAGAAACTCTTCGTCTCCACTCGGATCCTTTTCGACTTTTTCTTGACGGTCTACTAATCAGCAGTTTTCAGTAACATCGGTACGTTGATCGGCAGACCTCGGCAATATCGTCGACAGACCTCGACAATATCGGTAGTTTGGCTACGTTGATCGCAGACGTGGGCAGTATCGGTAGTTTGGTTACGTCGATCCACAGACCTCGCCAATATCGGTAGTAATATCGGTAGTTCGGCTACGTTGAACGGTTGACGTCGGCAGTAGTAGTTCGGTTATAATGACTGAAAAGAGAAGGGATAAGCGAGAGCAGACAACCGAGCAGTGTTGCTAGGGGATTTTCGCACTAGATTTAGGGGATTTTTTTCGTTTGGGAGAAATTTTAGGGGTAAACATTAGTTAGGGGAAAATTAAAAATAGTAATTTTTGAACAGTTGTTTTTTAGAAAAATATCTTCTATCAGCAACCAATAAATTTTGAAAACATTTGACATAGTTAAGTACATTTATGCTATTATCAAGGATCATATATAAAAGAGGATGTGCAAACTGCAATTGGATCATGAAAGCAAGAGTGGCAGATCTCAGAATTTTCAAAAATTGATGATCATGCAATTGGATCATGAAAGCAAGAGTGGCAGATCTGAAAATATACAAAAATTGATGATCATGCATGTACGAAATAAAATTTACGATAAAATTTGTATAAAGAATTTAGAGATCCGGGTTTTTTCTTTGCACAACACACACGCACACACATTGATACGCAAAATATCTTCACATTGCTAATAAGCAAGATCATTCGAAAAAAACATATTCTTCCCCAATAAACATTTTTGTTTGCTATCAACTTGAGGTGCATTTGAGATCAAATACATTTCTCAAATCTCCAACGTTAATTCTCAAATGCACCTCAATAGTCCGATTATAGTCTTCTCAACTTAAAAGGCACAGTTTTTATATGGCGATTTTCATAGTTATCAAATTGAGAAATTTGTGATTCTTGATAGCAAAGAAATATCTCCAATCGGTATCAAATGGAAGGTACGGAATTGCCATATTAAAAAAAATTATACTAATTTTAGAAATGAAAACAATGAACTTTTTTTAATGTTTCAATTTAATTTCATTATATATTTAACATTATGTACATATTTAACATTAAATGTACATATTATGTACATTTTTTAAAATCTAGAATTAAAAATAAATGAATTAATTATTTGTACATTTTTTGAATATTTATATTAAATATGTCATAAATAAAAATTTAAATTGAAAAATTCGACAAAAAGCAGAAATAATTAAAAATATATCAATTAATTATTTGTACTTTTTTTGGCATTTTTTAATTTAATTTATTATTTATGACATATTTAAATAATATCTCAAACTTAACACAAATCGTATTCAAGTTGAAAAAATGTTTGATCTCAAGTGGAGAAAAGTGTTGGATATCCAATTGAGAGTAAAAATGTTTCTCAAAGATTGGAAAAAATTTTAAGTCTCAACTTGATGTCAAGTTGAAAGCAAACAAGGAGAAAAATTGTTCAACCCAAGTTGAGAATTACATTTGACATCAATTTGAGAACTTAACTTTTCTCCAATATGGGAGAAATAATATTTCAATGCATACTGGGTCACTTGACAAAACGCACACATTGTTATGAAGCAATAACATAAAAACCCAGTTAGCATTTAATGATATTATGACACGGTTGAATCCTCGATCTTCAAATAAGATTGTTAAAACAAGCTTACAATACAATACAATTATAATTTTTCTATAAAGTTTTACTTATTTTAGGTTGTTAATTTTTTTTAATTTTCTATTTTGAACCAACCGTTGTCTCCTTTTTAAAATAAGACTATCAACTAATGTTTTGGGTTTTTCTACAACAAAACAGTTGTATAAAAATAAGAAGCGCTCTTCGATGTAGTATGCATGAATCGTTTCCATCGTACCATGCAGAGAACCCCTTCGATGTAGCCATATTCTGTTCGATTGTAGTAATTATTGTCTGCTTCAAGTTTATTTTATGATAATTTGTGGGAAAAAACTTCGTATAAATCGAAAAGAATTTGTTTGAGAGATCGTCGTAATATTTGGATGCCATTATAATTTTTTCACATTATAGGCCTTGTTCTTTACGAAGGTTGGCGCTGATCCTGCTTCTCCTTTTGCCGTAGCTAAACATTTTTCGCATTTGATTTTCTTCACAAATTTTTTGAAAATCACATAACCCGTATAATATGGCAGCGTTTCCAACTCATTGCTAGTCATTCCAAGTTCTTGATTAATTAAAACGGTATCATTGTCATTGTCCGGTTCATCCGTGGATATCTCAATATTAAGATTGTTTCTTAATATTGGCTGTTGGTTTGAAAAGTCCTTCGATTCGTCGGTTGCTTTCGTCCATTCCAGCATAACGTTTTCGTCCTCCTCACAATTTTGATTGATGATGCGTATAAGGAATTAGTTATCTTTCTATAGAAGACACGATAATTGTTTTTTATAACAAGGAATTATAATAGAAACTGGCCAACAAGAAAAGCAATTAACTTTAAGTTTAATTCATATTCGAAATTTAAATTTCAGTACTAATAACAGTTTTAAGTGGTAGCCGTACCCAATATTGGTTGTAATATTGAGTTTAAGATGCAGGTGGAGGGTATAAAAGATTGGGCCCAGCCGAACTTAACACTCTTACTTGTTTACAATGATATTGTAATTACTAAGAAAAGTGCACCGGTCATTCTCATTGAAGTTAAAAATTTCTGAAAGAATGCATATCTCAATTTTTTGTTTATTTAGAAAAAATTAAAAAAAAAAAATTGTTGGAATTTATGCTCTGAATATTGGAGTATTTGTGTGTCTTTGGTCACATTATATATATCATTCTTCGTAGCGCGAAACGGCACGCAGATGATGTATTTAATTGCACTCTCAATTAAATACATCTTCATCAACATTATTATTCATTGGTTTCCCCATAACTTTCAACAAAAATTTGTTTATATTTCAACAGCTGTCACTGTCAAAGGCTTAGTTAGCCAAACGTAACCGTAACCAAACGCGTCAGCTATTTTTTTCTGTTACATGAAAAGCATTTAGAGCAGTTACCGAACTCAACTATCACGTAACCGGAACGTCCCAATCTGTTGAAAATAGATTTTTGGTACGTTTGTACGTGACATTTGTGAACAGCTAATTAAGTTTGGTTAATTTTATTCAGCAACAAGCTAGTTCGTTTTTCGTTGTACAACTGCACTAATGCCAACGTTACATTTACGGTACGGATACTTTTTAACAACGTGTGGCTAACTGGGCCTTAAGAATACTCATTGGCAGCATAATTTATGTTCAACTCATTTCTTATCTACAGTTGTTTTTGTTTATGTCGTCATTTTTTATATCCCATCAGAGAAACACTAAAGGTGCTATTACATGATGTGTTTTTTACATATGTACTGTCAAATTTTCCCACAACAAAAGTTGTACACATCGTGTGATACATATGAAACATTGTTTATGTACAATACATGAGGAAAGTCACATGTACATTTTTCAATTAGAGCAGGTTCTATTTTTGTATGACAAACATGTGAAAATACAACACTGCTTGTGGCGAAAGAAAAACAGAGTAAATTATAAAGATTAATATTGAAAGAATAATAAATTGTTTAATATTAATTAACAATTAAAAAATATAAAACTTTTTTTTAACAATAAATTTTTGTAAATTCACAAATTAAATCAGCTGTTGTTTACATTTAGAGGTTATGTCATACGGAAATACATATGCACGTGTGATAGCAAAAATTATGAATCGTATGTAAAAGACAATTTTGACAGACATGAGGAATTTCATATGGATAAAAAAAGTGACAGTACATATGTAAAAAACACATCGTGTAATAGCACCTTAAATGATATTTTAATTTTGTAATAAGTCAATTGTGGTTTACTCTTTTTTTATTGAACTGAAAATTTTTATGCTTAATGTTCGGTTTGTGATTTTTTTTATAAAATGTCGTGATACTCAGGCCTACATCTGCATAATTTTTTGTGAATACACCAAATCACTTAGTCCGAGTTCACACAAGGCAACTTTTGTTGCGCAATTCTTGAGTTTGCTGGAGAGAGGGGAAAGAAGAGCGGTATTTGGTACGTCCTTTATTCTTTGCTTCGCTGTGAAAAATTATTATTATTTCATTTATTTTATTATTTTTTTTATTATTTCATTTTTTCTTTGACTTCCATTTTTTCACACAAATAGATTTTTCACTTTGGACCAATAATAAATTCTTTTTACACAAGCTAATAAAGTGAACTGTCAAAAATGTAAGAATTTGAAAGCAAAAGAAAACGAAAAGTTGCTGCAATAAATTTCTCTGTGTGAACATTAAGGCAACTTTAAAAGAGAATTGAAAAAAGTTGCGCAACAAAAATTGTCTTGTGTGAACCCAGACTTAGATGACGTAATATATTATTGTTTTTGTTGGAATTTCGGCCTAACTGCGATGTACGGCTGTGTTTAAGGTGCTATTACACGATGTGTTTTTTACATATGTACTGTCACTTTTTTTATCCATATAAAATTCCTCATGTCTGCCAAAATTGTCTTGTACATACGATTCATAATTTTTGCTATCACACGTGCATATGTATTTCCGTATGACATAACCTCTAAATGTAAACAACAGCTGATTTAATTTGTGAATTTACAAAAATTTATTGTTAAAAAAAAGTTATATATTTTTTAATTGTTAATTAATATTAAACAATTTATTTTTCTTTCAATATTAATCTTTATAATTTAATCTGTTTTTCTTTCGCCACAAGCAGTGTTGTATTTTCATATGTTTGTCATACAAAAATAGAACCTGCTCTAATTGAAAAATGTACATGTGACTTTCCTCATGTATTGTACATAAACAATGTTTCATATGTATCACACGATGTGTACAACTTTTGTTGTGGGAAAATTTGACAGTACATATGTAAAAAACACATCATGTAATAGCACCTTTACACGGCGACTTTTGACGGCGTTGCTTTTCAACGTCTTTTTATACCCTCCACTCCAGTGTGCAGAGGGTATATATAAGTTTGTCATTCCGTTTGTAATAATTAGAAAAAAAATTTTGAACCCCATAAAATATATATATTTGTGATCCTTATAACAACCGGAGTTGATATAGCGATGTCCGTCTGACGGCATCAATCGGGCAGCTAGGGTGCTCGTTGACATAAAAAATGATTCATTGACATCCTGAAAAGTTTGCTATTAAAAATCGTCCAAATCGGTCGATTAGGGCCCGAGATTTGAATGAAGAACTAAAAAAAGTCTTGAAAAAATATAATTTTCTATGTTGTTCTTGTCACGATCACGCCCTGAATAGTGCAGCTACAGTGATCATTTTTAGTGAGAATGATTCACCAAATTCATGGGAGATTTCTATTTCAAAAATCATTAAAATCGGTGCAACAGGTCCAGGGAATTTTCTGAAAAAGTAAAAAAAAATGAAAAATATGATGTTTCTATATTGTTCTTGTTGTTATTCTAAATGTTGTGTTGTTGTCATAGCTGGACTTGTTGTTTTTGTGGTCGTTGTGGTAATAATATCATAAAAACTAACCCTTTGTACATTTTTTTATTAACTCTGGTAAAAAAATTTAAAGTTTCCATTGTTTTGGCATCACTCTAAAAATTTGTTAGGTCATTTCTGTTATTACCACGAGCCTGCCTGCAAAATTTCTGATCGAATGGCTCACGGGAAATTGGTTAAAATCAATCCAAAATTTTTTCGACAAGCAGACACTACGCGTTAATATAAAGGGAGTAAAAATTCACCAACATCTAAAGCAAATAATGGTAAAATACCTAGTTGTTAATAAAAAAAAACAATGTAAATATAGCAAAAAAAAATTTTTATGTACAATACAAATAATATACATATATTATATATGTATATCCATAACAACTGCATGTTAGAAATAAGTCGGTATATTATTTTATTTACATAAAATTCTGCAATATTTTGTTGTGGGGAAAATACATTTCTTTTGCATTAACAGAGTGTCACTTCATTTTGCTCAGCGTGACTATGCCACAGTAGATGGCGCCACAATTTTTGTTTGTTCTAATTAGCTTTGCAATAGTTATTTCTATATTAACATGAATGTTAATATTTTCAACTGGATATCATAAAGAACAATGTTAAGAGTATACACGGGCTGGTCTTTTATTTCATACGTATTTTCGTTATTCTTTTACAAATATGAACATAAGTTTGGCATATTAACTTTTTGTTGTCTTTACAAAATAGAGTTACCGAGTTCATCAATGAGTTTTTTGCTTTCAAAACAGTTCTACATAGTTATATAGAATTATTATTCTGCTTTACCTACAAAATATCTGATTGCGATTACATCTAATTTTTAAAAATTGTTTATAATTACTAAAGCATTATTATTCACATAAATACAAAAATTGCACTTTTTAAATTTTCCATTCAAATTTAAGAAAATATCAATTCTAAAAACTGGAATTAAAAATTTCCAATTATAAATTACAATTAATTGAATTTCAGAAAATCATATCAAAACGTCGGAAATTATAATTTTAAATTTAGAAGACATCAATTGCATCTTTAATATATAAATTTTATTCGTTAAACACAAATTGAAATTCAAAAAAAAAAAAAACACCAAATACCTATGTTTACATTTAAAAAATTTTTACATTTAAAAAAAATCTTGACATTCAGGAGAAATTAATAGCTTTTCAGTACCGCGATTCAGTAACTTCTTTTAACGATAGTCGAATCGTTAAAAAAAGAAAATTGCAAAATTATCAGTAAAATTTTTAAACGATATTCGCTATTGTCAGCTGTTGTTGTTATCTAAACGACAACCATTTTGGTGTTGTTTATTCAATCGATAAAAACTTAAATTTTTAGGTTGAAATGTCGTCATACATAAATAAAAATCATAAAATAGTGAAAATATTTTGCTTTAATTAAAATTTTTTTTATATAAATAAAAAAATTAAATAACATATTCAATTCATTATTTCATTTTCAAATAAATACACAGAAATATTAGTAAAAAAATAAAGATATTAAACATAAACATAAAATCATCCTGTCAAACACGAAGCGAAAAACACAAAGAAGAATAGAAAAAAACAAATTAGTTTTTTTCTATTCTTCTTTGTGTTTTTCGCTTATTTTGACAGAGATGCCACTCGTTTACAATTTAAATAAATAGAAAAATAGATTTGTCGACTGTCGTTAAGATGTATGTACTTAGTGAATCACTTAATCCTTAGTGCAAACAACAATAGCTGTCGATATATTTTGCGATTGTCAGATCGTTGAATTTGAAATTTGCAGAATCGCACTACAGAAAATATTAATTTAAATTCAATGAATTTAAGAAAACCTCAAATGATATTTAAGAATTGCGAACATAAAAACTGTTACATAAATAAACGCAATTTGATGAGAATGTTATTTTTTATATATAAATTTTCATAATTTTTTTTGGATGAAAATTTGAAGTTTTTCAGAAAATAAAGAGAACAAATTATTTTATTTAAAATGTTTGGGACATTTGGTTTTTTGCGTTTGGCATCCCTAATTTGAATATTTATTATTATAAATTTATTCTCCATGTTTTCCAAATATGGCAATATTTTAATAAAAAAATTGAGTTTTTTTTTTGTTATTATTTTGTTACTCCATCCGACCTATATGGCCGCAATGAAGAAATATTTGGCCAGTTAAAAGAAACTATACAGCCATCTCCAATTAGCACGATTTAATGCATATAGCCACCCTACACAACCAATGGAGGTTAGGTTGCAATGGAGGTTAGGGCGAGCTATTTAATTAGCAAAAACTAAATTAAACGAGAAGTTATGTCATATAACCGGAAACGCATGCATATACATAGGTATATAACCTAAATGCATGCCGATCAGCAACCACGATGACCAAAAAGCAAACACCGAAATAAATCCGAAATAATAGAAATGACGAAAGCCAACCCAAAGAATTTGCTGAAATAATTTGGTATTAAGTTTAACAAATTGTTTACTTTTTCATTTACATTTATTATCAAGACTCAAACCGAGGTGGAGGGTATCAAAGATTCGGCACAGCCGAATTTAACACTCTTGTTTTGTTTGTAGGCGGTTCGCGGAGTAGAGAAACAAGAGGGGTAAACAAAAAGACACGATTTCTGTTTTCAAGACTGTTTCATATTTCTCTTTACACTCATTTCTTTTTTCTTGTTACGTTTTATTCTATTTCGTACTTTGAAGTGGCCATTTCAGTCAATTTTTTTTTTTTTTTTCAATTATATATTCATCCTTTATTTACATATTTTAACAAATTTGATATTCACATATAATATATAGGATCTAAAGATATTAAATGGTTTTTATTTTATTTTTAATGATTTTTAAAGGAAAATGGGAGGAAAAAAACTTTAAACGTGGCCACTTCAGTGAGATCAAGAATCGCTTACATTTTTATTTATTTTATTTAATATTTATGCATAATTTCTTAAAACTGAATATGTTTTAACTTAAAACTTTTAAATATTGATACGTTCTGCTATTAAATTAGATATTCTAAAGATTCTACTCTTAATAATTTAAATATTAAATAGGTTTATGTATATAGTGTTAAAAATTGTGATAAATTATTGTGTAAAAAGATTAAATCTTATAATAGCTCTGTTCGTTTACGTTCCCAGTAAAAACCGAAATTTCAGAGAGTAAGAAAAATTAGTTCTTAAAAACATAAAAATCAAAAAAAAAAAAAAAAATAGTAAACGAACAGCAATTTGTAAGAATTTCCAAGATCATAGAAACAGCTGATTGTAAACACATTTGAAAGTGAAGAAGTGAAACTCTAAATAAAAAAAAAGAAATATATGTACCTTAATTAGAAGAATTTATTTTATATAACATGTAAAAAAATTCATTAAAACTAATATCATTACCTGTTGCTTTTGAAAATAAACATTTATTATGAAAGAAATTGGCAGATACACATATTTTTCGGCAGGAACCGGTTTTAAAATATTAAAATTAATGAAACCTGGTTTTGTGAATATTTAGATACTTCTATCGGTAATTTCCTCAGATTTATTATTTAAAAATTTTGCACAAAAATAGAATGTAGTTTTTTTGCTCAATTTACCACAAAACTCAATCATATATTTTTAAAACATATGTTTTTTTCTTTCTTGCTAACACTTACTGGCAAAAATATATCCAGTAAAAACCAGCAAGTTTTCAAAAAATGAACTGTCACTTTACGTTCTCATTTGTTCTCTTTTACTGCGTTTTTGAAGTTAACGAACAGGATCCAGTAAATTTTGTGATAATTTGTACAAATTGTTACAAATTATCACGTAAAGGAACAGAGCTAATGAAATAATGTAAATAATATTTAACAAATAAATTGAATTGAAAAATAAAAAAGATAATTTGAATTTACATTAATTCATATATTTTTCTTAATGCGAAAAATAACCTAAAGATTCAAAAAAAAGACATGAAACTAAAAATCATCGTATGAATGCAATGGGTTTTTGGTAGCAGCTTCAAAAGAGAATTAAGAAAAAGCGCGTCGTCAAAAATCGTCGTCTGAATTGGGCCTACCTATAAAATCGTCTTCACTTAAATGTATCAAAAACAAAAATATTGCACAGGGCTTTTACCAAATGTGGTCAGGATGGGACCATTTTTCGACCTAGTCCCCATATAAATATAGCATCCCATATGAACTTTTTTCGTATCTGCAGGCATGGTAAGGGCATCGTATAGTTGATTTAGATCGACTATAATTTATTTGTTTCTATCTAATCTATTTCGTATAAGCATACGATGTAAAAACACATTCTTGACAGCAATATTCTGGAGTTTCTTTTATTTTTGCTCTAGCTTATCATTTTTAATATTAATTTTGTGCACTTTTGTTACTGTTAATTGAAAATTATATTATCTATGTATAAAACAAAAAAAAAAAAAATATTTACAACAAACATTAAATTTTTTTCAACAAAAGGGAGAACTATATTTTTGAAAGTAAATGTAAAAGCTATGAAATTTTAATGGTGTCAAAGCACTTTCTTGATAGATTGTAGTTCAAATACTCTATGACAATGGTGTCAAGTTGTTAATACATATATGAAAAAGATTTATATATCATGCTTTCGAAAAAAATACCATTTTATATAAATGTAATGGGGCTTCATAGGCCTTAGTTTAGTATGTTTTAATTAATAAAGTTTTCTTAGTGGAATATGATAGCATTCATAACTCAAATCGTTTTTAAGGTCATATATACGATTCATAATTTTTGCTATTATACGTGCTTATGTATTTCCGTATGACATAACCTCTAAATGTAAACAACAGCTGATCTATTTTGTGAATTTACAAAAATTTATTGTTACAGATAAAGTAAAGTTATATATTTTACATATTTTTTAATTGTTAATTAATATTAAAGAATTTATTTTTCTTTCAATATTAATCTATAATTTACTCTGTTTTTCTTTCGCCACAAGCAGTGTTGTATTTTCATATGTTTGTCATGCCAAAATAGAACCTGTTCTAATTAAAAAATGTACATGTGACTTTCCTCATGTATTGTACATAAACAATGTTTCATATGTATCACAACACGGTGTGTACAACTTATGTTGTGGGAAAATTGGACAGTACATATGTAAAAACACATCGTGGTACCTTTAAGTCGACTTAAGGTGCTATTACACGAAATGTTTTTTACATATGTACTGTCACTTTTTTATCCATATGAAATTCCTCATGTCTGTCAAAATTGTCTTTTACATACGATTCATAATTTTTGCTATCACACGTGCATATGCATTTCCGTATGACATAACCTCTAAATGTAAACAACAGCTGATTTAATTTGTGAATTTAAAAAAATTTATTGTTAAAAAAAAGGTTATATATTTTTTAATTGTTAAATAATACTAAACAATTTATTTTTCTTTCAATATTAATCTTTAAAATTTACTCTGTTTTTCTTTCGCCACAAGCAGTGTTGTATTTTCATATGTTTGTCATGCAAAAATAGAACCTGTTCTAATTGAAAAATGTACATGTGACTTTCCTCATGTATTGTACATAAACAATGTTTCATATGTATCACACGATGTGTACAACTTTTGTTGTGGGAAAATTTGACAGTACATATGTAAAAAACACATCATGTAATAGCACCTTTAAGGTGTGTTTACACTATGTGTATTTTCCATGTGTAAATTCAGTTTTACAATCCACACGTAATTCCGTGTGTGTGTCAAAATTGCCGTTTTACATACAATTCATAATTTTTGCGTTCAAACGTACATGTGTATTTCCGTATGACATAACCTCTAAATGTAAACAACAGCTGATTTAATTTGTGAATTTACAAAAAATATTGTTAATAATAAAGATATATATTTTGTATATTTTTTAATTGTTAATTAATATTAAACAATTTATTTACTCTGTTTTTCTTTCGCCACAAGCAGTGTTGTATTTTCATATGTTTATCTTGCCAAAATAGAACCTGCTCTAATTGAAAATTTTACATATGTCTTGCAAAATGTGTTGTACATAAACAATGTTTGAAAGGGTTCACACTATGTGTACAAATTACACGTGCTAAAAAAATAGAAAAACACGAGCAAAACACGTAGTGTGAACGCAGCTTTAGGTGGTTATCGATTGTGACCACAGATTTATATCATTAGCTATGCGCTCTATCCATTTTTTTAATTTCATATTCATATCGTGAGGAGATAGTTCATTAATTATAAGAATTAAAAATATCAATTCTTTGGCTTAATGTGTTATAAATGTAGCTGTTTTATAAAAAATATAACAAATAAATAAAATGTTGAAGCCAAAAGCATTAACACAAGTTTTAAGTCAAGCAAATACTGGAGGCGTACAAAATACACTGTAAGTTGTTAAATATAACTGTTATTGTAGTTTTCAACTGCATCTTGTTACCTAGATTACTTTGGTTGTTGTTGACTGCTTTGATACTCCTTGGTCGGTGTCCTTGGGTGTCCGAGTAGTTTCGGTATATATAACCGACCTGCCGTTGAAGCGCTTTGCAGTCAATCCACTGTCATGATTTTTGGTACTACCTAAAATACTTAATCCATCGCAACTTATCATTATCATTAAAATGATGACGAGGGGGGCCTTATGTCAATATTACGTCCACCTCTCGGATCGAGGTAAATATTATATGACCTTTGACCAAACCAAGTTCAAATTTTAAGTTAGATATTGGGGCAAATGCCCCTATTCGAGTGGGCTTGGTTCTAAAATTGGAATTGTTTTTTTGCGTATAACTAAAAGCACTTATCTCACCCAAACAATATGTGTATCATCAGACAATTGTTTTCGGGCCAATTCAAAATATTTAATTATACGCCATACCACTCAGAATCACTTTCTGAAAAATTACTTGTTGGCTTGTTCCGTCATCTTAAAAAATCGGCCCTAATGTGTTAAAAACATGTTATGACTTATATGAAGTTAAAAATGCAAAAAAAAAAAAATATTGAATTTATTAAGAGTGGTAAAGTTTTTTTTTAATCGAGTTACACAGCAACTCCCGATATTCACTGGAAGTGCTTCGTTAATCGACTCGACTACCACCAATGTACTGTGTATTAGAGTGAGCCAATTTGTATGGATTAAAAAAAATTCACCAAGCGGTTGTCAAAATCGTAATCTACGACGAATTCTAAGAAGGTTTGCCCAAGAAACCATGGGTCTAAAATCATAATCGATCTTCCTGTTTTCAATGAAAAATTTCTTTTCGTATTTTATATTTTTTTTTAATATGCTAAAATTAAGATAAAAGAGAAAAACGTATAAGCAAATATATTCATAATGATCCAAAAATTTTAATGCTTTAATTATAATACACAATCTTGCGATGTTTTCAAAATATCAAACTTTAATTACTTTCATCTTCCGCCAATTCATAATGTAGTAAACAAAATTATTTTAGATCTAAATGCAAAACAAAATCTTAATTGTTAAGGGCGAAAAGGGAAAAAATGAATACACTTTTTATTTCAGAATTACTTATTTTTAAGGTGTAGTTTGCTGTCCATCTTAAGCGTTGCGTTTCGACTTCCAACCGTGACTGCCATAACACCATCACGATCTTTTTCAATAGTTCGACGTGAAACGCTTATCAGTAGTTGCACAAATCGCTCGGTTCCTTAAATGTGTGCAGGAATTTGTGGATCCGGAAGCGGTGTATCGTCAAATTCTATGTTTTCAAGCAAATGGTATGTTTGCAGTGAATGGCGGCTCCGATAAAATTCTATCGTTATCTAAGTTTATCATTGGCTTTAAAAAGTTAGAATCGCGAAAAGAACACATGCGCAATAACAGCATATCAATCAAATGCACTCTCTTTTGATTTGCTTTCTCTGAGAAGTTGATATACATAATCACAGCAAACAAACAAAATAAAATTAAATTCAAATCGAATAAACAATCCATTGCATGTATAACAGAAGCTGTGTTGCTTTTTATTAAGACATTTTTTAAATAGTTTTAGGTTACTATGTTAATTTTTGATGATAAAATTTTTTAATCTCATTTTTTCTGCATTTCAAAAGAGAGCTTTTTAAAATATTTAAATACTAAAATTTTATAAACATCTAAATTATTTTTAAAGATCACAACGTTCTTTAAACTTTTTGTGTACCTCTTAATAAGTTTGCGTTATCCCATGATTTAATTTCAAAATTTAAGTTATCTCAACAGCTTCGAAAGCTCATGAAATTTCTTTTCGAACAAGACCCAACATAATCACTTTTGTCAAGTTTCTAAGAAGGCTGAATTAAATTTTAGCATATTTTAACAAAACATAAAATACGAAAAGTTTTCCGTTAAAACCGGGACTCTCAATTTTGATTTTAGACCCATGGTTTCTTGGGCAAACCTTCTTAGAACTCGTCGTGAATTACGAGTTTGACAAGCGCTTGGTCGAGAATAAAATTGACCCACTCTACTGTGTATGATTTGTCTTTTTAAAGTCTTTTGTTTTTGTTTAATATGTTCATAATGAAGAAAAACATACAAATATTTTTTTTGTTAACCTTTTCAAATAATAAATACACAGAAAAGTATATATACCCCATATCAAAATTGCTTTTAGAGTAGGTCGAAGCTATTTTACCAACGACAACTATGTTACATATTCTCTTACAAATTTGAAACCTAACAAAAAAGAGCACATATTTGCTTTGTTATTATCACAAACATCCTCCGTTAGAAAAAATATAGTCTGTCCGGCTTTGATTTGTTAAAAATGAGTCCCATAACTAAGAAAATCAGCTTAAATATAAGAAAACTTATTGTTTAGCAATAGAAAAATGGAAATTCTATACAACAAATTTCTGAAATGGTTAGCTGTCCCAAATCTAGTGTCCAAACGGTATTAAGGAATTATAAACATAATAAAAACCACCAAAAATTAATCAACGAGTTAAGCGACATATGTTTATTGAGCGAAATAAATAAGAATCCAAAAAAAGCTTTTGAATTGCCAAGATATGGAAAATGCTTCGATTGTCATTGTCCAACCAGAAACTTTACGTAAGGTACTAAGAAGCAGTGGATTTCATAGCAGATTATTAGTGATATAAATAAATCAAAAAGGCTCGAATTTGCTAAAATGCATATAACTTGTGATGAAGACTTTTGGAAGAATATGGTCTTCACTGATGAAAGCAAGTTTAACTTGTTCTGCTGTGATGGAAAACAAAAGGTTTGGCCTAAAAAGAACGAAGAGTTTCAACCTAAACAAGTAAGAAAATTATAGTCGGTCTAGACCGACTATACGATACCCTATACCATGCGTTTAGAAACCCTATCTCTTAGGCCCAACTAACTGGACATTGAAAATAAGCAAAATCCAAATTTGAGTGGGATTTTTATTAATTTTTTTGGCTGCAGATATGAAAAAGTTCATATCGGATGCTATATCTTTAAAGGGACTAGGTCCAAAAATGGACCGATCCTGATCATGTTTGGTAAAGTCTCTTGTATTTTGCAAAAATATATACAAACAAAATTTGAGAAGAATCAGTGCAATATTTTTGTTTTTTTAATAGATTTAAGTGAAGATCGGGAAGCAGCTATATATGGGGTCAAAGGGATCATTTTTGGACTACTCATTAGTGGATGTAATGAACGCATACAAACCCAATTTGAGTAAGATCTATATGACAATTTGGATCTTATGGAAATTTATGTCGATTTCATATGGGTAATTTGTATGGGGGCTAGGTCTGAACATGGACCGATTCTCACCAATTTCAATAGCGTTCATCCCATGGCCGAGAAAAGCTTATATACCAAATTTCATCAAAATATATTCATATTTGCTACCTGCAGTTTGATTACAAGCTTTACATGGACACACAGACGGACGGACGGACGGACGGACGGACATTGTTAAATCAACTCAGAAAGTGATTCTGATTCGATCAGTATAATTAAAGATGGGTCTAGGTCAAATATTTTTGGTTGTTACAAACAGCAGCACAAAGTCATTATACCCAAACCACATAGTGGTATAGGGTATAAAAACTTGCTACCTGCAGTAAAGTATTGAGGCGGCTCTATTATGGTATGGGGTTGTATATCTGCGGCTGGGTGGGCTATTTAGTTTTTATTGAGACAACGATGGGTTCACATTTATGAACCCGTTAAAGGATAATATAAAGGATTCGGTAAGCAAATGGGTCTTTCGAAAGCTAGTACTTCCAACAAGACAATGACACGAAGCACACTGCAGTCATTGAAAGAGAGTGGTTGTTATATAATGTGCTCAAACAGCTTCATGCCCCTCCTCAGTAGCCTGAATTAAAAAAACCGGCCGGAAAAAAAATAAGGTCCTGAAATATGCTCTCACTAATGAATGGTGCAAAATTTCCGCAGAAGCGACAAGAATACTGTGTATTCCATGAAAAAATGATTAAATGCAAAGATGGAGCATCCAAATATTAATAACTTATTATTCTATTATTTTAATTCATGTATACTTTTCTGCGTTTAGAATATTGAATATCTTTAACTTCTTGTAAATAAATGTTTTCTGTTATATGTATATAAATGGTGTTAATTGTGTTACATTTTTTTCAAATAACTATGAAAAGTGATTTTTGTTAGTAAAATACATACAATTTTATATAAAACTCATTTTTCTATGGGCTATGTATACTTTTCTGTGCCTCCGTATATAACAAGTAAGATAATTATAGTCGGTCTAGACCGACTGTACGATACCCACCAATACCATGTGCAACTAAATAGATATAGAAAATAAGCATAGACCAAATTTGAGTGAGAATGTTATTAATTTCTTTGAAAAAGTTCATATCGATGCTATATTTATATGGGGACTGGGTCGAAAAATGGAACGATCCGGCCCAAATTTTGGTAAAGGCACTTATTTTTTGCAAAAACATAGACAAACTAAATTTGAGAAATATCTGTGCAATATTTTTGTATTTTGATAGATTTAAGTGAAGAGCGAGAATCATCTTTATATGGAGGCTATGACTAAGAATTGTCCTACAGGTTTTATTTTTCGATTACTGATTAATGAAAATCCAATTTGACCGAAATCTGTATGATAATTTGGATATTATGGCAATTTGAGTCGATCTCATAGGGGTCATTTGTATGGGGACTAGGTCTGAACATTCACCAATTTCAATAGCGTTCATCCCATAGCCGATGGGAGCTTATATACCAAATTTCATCAAAATATATTCATAATTGCGACCTGTAATTTCATTACAAGGTTTACATGGAGACACAGATGGACGGACAGACGGACATCGCTTAATCGACTCAGAAAGAGTCGATCGGTATAATAAAATATGGGTCTAGGTAAAATATTTTTGGTAGTTACAAACATCAGCACAAAGTCATTATACCCTGACCATATAGTGGTATAGGGTATAAAAATCATCTGTTATGTTGTTCATTTTAATTACATTATTTCTTCGATTTATTTTCAAAGTTGGTGTTAAAGGTCAAAAGAGTGACCTATAATCAAATTTGGCTTACTATGTCTATTAGTGATCCCAACTAGAATGGTTGTCATGAACATTTTTGGACCTTAAAAGTTGTTATTGTTGATTTTTTCTATATTTGTAATAAATTATCATCATTTCCATGTTATTTTCAGACTCTTAAGCCAAGAGGGTGCATTGCTAGCATATTCTGGTTATGGTGATAAGGACAAAGATGCTAGAGTTACGGCAGCCATTGCAAGTAATATTTGGGCAGCATACGAAAAACATGGACGTAATGCTTTTCGTGAAGATCGTTTACAGTTTGTTTTGTTAGACTGTGAATGCGGTCATGTGGCTATAACTAAGGTAATAAAAACAAGTAAGAATGTTAAAGTCGGTGTAGACCGAGTACATGATACCCTAATCCATTGGAAAAGTGGATTAGGTCCTTGATAAGATTATAAATGGACATAAAAAATAAGCATAACCCAAATAAGATAATTTGACAGCAAATATTTTAAAGTTCATATAAAATGTGAGTATTATATGGGGTCCGATCCAGACTATAGTGAAGTCACCTATGTTTTCAAAATCATTAACTAAATTTGATTTAAAGATGTTATACTTGTAATTCTGCACAGCCTATAACAAGTACTTTTTGAATACGGTTGTTTAAAGTAAACTTGTCGCGCTGAAAAAATAGATTACTTTTGTTCTCTATCCAGTATTTTATTTTTTTTATTCTTTTTCTTAAGTTTACTGTGTTAAATTAATTACATATACTTTTGCTTACGGTACTTAAAACTACTGTCTGTCGGGAGAAGTGCTAACCTTGGAGTACTCCTCCGGAGGCGATACTAGATTCATCGCCAAAACGAAAGAAAAATAATAGTAATATTACACATTTTATCCTAACCAATACCAAAGATTTCCTACATATAAATAACAAAGAAAACTACACCAATATAAGCCAATGCCCCAACATTTTTTTTGTTTCTAAGGCACTTGAGGCAGTCTCTAATGAACCAACTCAAAAAACACCATTTACTAGAGACTGTAATTTACTTATATTAACAGAAAATGGGGCTCAAACAGCTTCCTCAAGACGACCAGCTTACCAGGTATCGCCCAATAGTGCATTTTTCACCCAATTTTGAATACCAAACAAAAAAGCTGTTGTATTTGCTCCAACACTGTGATCCCAGCGAGGAAGAAATAAAAAGGCTAAGAGGCCAAGGGATGGTAGACTAAAAAATAACACGATTTCTGGAAAATAATGTATCTAATACGCCTCTACTTATCCTTCATTTTAATCTCTATCAATGCCAAAAAAATAATTCAAATTGGCTTCTTAAACTGCAAAATTGATCCTTATATTCCAAACTCAATACAATACAAACAAGGTTTAATCTACGCGAAAACATTGCAAAGGCAATAGCTCTGTTCGTTTACTTTCCCAGTAAAAACCGAAATTCCAAAGAGTAAGAAAAATAGTTCTCAAAAACATAAATATCCAAAAAAAAAAATAGTAAACGAACAGCAATTTGTAAGAATTTACAAGAAACAGCTGATTGTAAACACATGTGAAAGTGAAGAAGAAGTGAAACTCTAAATTAAAAAAAGAAATATATCTTAATTAGAAGAATTCATTTTATTATGTAAAAATATTCATTAATATCATTACCTATTGCTTTTGAATATATGTAAACATTTTTTTTTTTCAATTAAATATTCTTCCTTTATTTACATATTTTAACAAATTTTGATATTTACATATGAGATCTTATCTATACATATAGATATTGCAACAAATAATACATAGGATCTAAAGATATTAAATAGTTTTTATTTTATTTTTTAATGATTTTTAAAGGAAAATGGGAGGAAAAAAACTTTATATGATTTAATAAATTCAAATACTATCTGAAAAATATTTATGTGCTTATAGGAGGTTTATTAGAAATAATAGACCTCTATAAGCATATAATTTTCAATTTGGTAATTTCTTTTTAATTTTACGTCATTTCTCTACATTCTCTTATCAGTGGGTAAGAGTAATTTTAAATTTTGGCAAAGTAATTGTTATTAATCCTTGTTATGAAATCGATAATTTTTTCATAACCTGTTCCTTCATGAAGAAGATTTGTAGGATACCAGGGCTTTTTATTTATCATTTTAAGACATTTGTTTTGTATAATTTGTAAGCGTTTTAGATGGCAATTGGCAGCGTCACTCCAAACAGGACACGCGTATGTTAATATCGGCCTTATAAGACTTTTGAAGAGTAGATTTTTGTTTTTGGGGTTTAGAAATGACCTTCTATTTAGCAGTGGCCATAATGCTTTACATGATTTTATTGCTTTTTGGCACGTAACTATAATATGTTGTTTAAATGTTAGCTTTTTGTCCAAGACAACTCCGAGATATTTGACCTCGTTAAGTACATTTATGGTATTATTTCTAATAAGAAGATGACGTCTTGGCAGTCTTTTGGGAGATTTGTTGAATGGAAAAATTATTGCTTGGGTCTTGTTTGGATTAATTTTGATTTTCCATTTGTGAAAATATTTACTGCAATTTACAAGTCTCTTTTCCATTTTCTTCAGGAGTGCAATTGTAAGTTTGTTTGAAGAAATTAACGCAGTATCATCTGCGTAATGAGCAATTTTCATATATTTCGGGACTTTAAAATCAGATGTATATATCGAGTAAAGCAATGGCGACAAGACAGATCCTTGAGGTAACCCTGTGGTAATGGTTTTTGGAGATGATGTTTCATTATTAATCGCAACTTTAAAGCTTCTGCTGAATGAAATCTGAAATAAGTTTGCATAAATATTTTGGTATATTTGCATCAAGAAGTTTAAATACTAGGTCATTATGCCAAACGGTGTCAAACGCTTTTTCAATATCTAACAATATTAGACCCGTTGAACGTTTACTGTTTTTATTTGTGATTATTTGTTTTTTAATTCTGTTTATTTGGTAAGTAGTGCTATGCCCTTTTTTAAATCCAAATTGTTCTTTAGCAACAATAGAATTGGTCGTTACAAATTCACTAAGACGAGAATGTAGTATTTTTTCAAATATTTTACCTAAGTTACTTAATAGACTAATAGGTCAGTAGCTGTTTGGGTTATTTTTTGGCTTACTAGGTTTGTTTATGGCTATAACTTTAGCATTTTTGAAATGGTTTGGGAAATAGTTGAGTTTGATGCAGCTGTTAAATATTATAACCAGTAATTTTAGAGCTTTGAGTGGTAGTTTCTTACAGAGCAGGTTCGGAACATTGTCAAAACCAGGGGATTTTGAGGGTTTTATTGATGAGACAATATTCATTACTTCTTCAAGAGATGTATAAATAGCTGATTCAGAACTAGGATTTTCCTTTTTAAAATTATTTACTGTTGTATTTATTAATGTATCCGCTGAGTGGTTGTAGTTCGAAATGACGTTATTTGCTTGGACAAATATATTTGCCACGATTTCAGCCTCGCCCTTATCAGATGTTATTTTTGTATTTCCAATTTTAAAGTGAGAGATTTGATTTTTTCCCTTTCCTCGCAAGTTCCTGCTTATTTTCCAGAATGATTTATCACCTGGTTTTAAATTGGATAATAATTGACCCCATTTCTTATTGCGCTCTGAATTAATACTTTTATCAATCACGTTACTTAGAAACTTAGTACATTGTATTTGAAGATCGTTGGCTTTCTCTTTTAAAGCTTTTTCTTAGTTTAATATATTTCACAGTACTTTCTGGTAATGTTAATTATTTTGTTGAGTTATTTTGGGTGCAGATACGTCCCTCGCTTCGAAAACTACATTTATAAATTTTTGGATTTCCTGATCAATTACTACCTTGTTATTGTATATATCGGAATATAACGTGATTTTATTGTCTAAAAAAATCATATAAATGTTCCAGTTGGTTGCACTATAATCATAAAAATTGAGGTCAACCTGCAAGGCCATTGACCTTTTAAGTGTACATATAATGGGGCGATGGTCTGATGGTATTTCGTAATCCATTGTTTTTACGTCTATATTTAAAGCGGAGTTGCTTAAAATAATATCGACTGTGGATGCTTCGCGATTGTGTTGATGGGGGAATAGCGTTGGACTATTAGGATAGTGAATAAAAAAATTGCTTGATTGCTGTAGGTTGTTGAGTGCGATTCCTGCAGTATTATTTGAACGACAATTCCATTACCAATGTTTGGCATTTAGGTCACCAAAAACTATATATTCTTTGGTGGAAGGTGTTAGGTTCAAGATATCAGCACAGAAGTTATGGGTATATCTTGGTGAATATAACGAAGATACAACAATAGGTCTATTATTTATAACTTCAATTGAGATTTTTTCGATTGATGAGGTGTTTGATATAAAGAGGTTTTTATGAGCGACAGATTTATGAATTAACAGAGCTACTCCTCCTCCTCTTGCATCTGTTCTGTCACTTCTACCGGGTGATTTTTTAAGAGCTTGATAACTTTTTTTTAAAAAAAAACGCATAAAATTTGCAAAATCTCATCGGTTCTTTATTTGAAACGTTAGATTGGTCCATGACATTTACTTTCTGAAGATAATTTCATTTAAATGTTGACCGCGGCTGCGTCTTAGGTGGTCCATTCGGAAAGTCCAATTTTGGGCAACTTTTTCGAGCATTTCGGCCGAAATAGCCCGAATTTCTTCGGAAATGTTGTCTTCCAAAGCTGGAATAGTTGCTGGCTTATTTCTGTAGACTTTAGACTTGACGTAGCCCCACAAAAAATAGTCTAAAGGCGTCAAATCGCATGATCTTGGTGGCCAAGTTACCGGTCCATTTCTTGAGATGAATTGTTCTCCGAAGTTTTCCCTCAAAATGGCCATAGAATCGCGAGCTGTGTGGCATGTAGCGCCATCTTGTTGAAACCACATGTCAACCAAGTTCAGTTCTTCCATTTTTGGCAACAAAAAGTTTGTTAGCATCGAACGATAGCGATCGCCATTCACCGTAACGTTGCGTCCAACAGCATCTTTGAAAAAATACGGTCCAATGATTCCACCAGCGTACAAACCACACCAAACAGTGCATTTTTCGGGATGCATGGGCAGTTCTTGAACGGCTTCTGGTTGCTCTTCACTCCAAATACGGCAATTTTGCTTATTTACGAAGCCATTCAACCAGAAATGAGCCTCATCGCTGAACAAAATTTGTCGATAAAAAAGCGGATTTTCTGCCAACTTTTCTAGGGCCCATTCACTGAAAATTAGACGTTGTGGCAGATCGTTCGGATTTCATGATGAAATGTCAAAGCATACTGAGCATCTTTCTCTTTGACACCATGTCTGAAATCCCACGTGATCTGTCAAATACTAATGCATGAAAATCCTAACCTCAAAAAAATCACCCGTTATATAAATAATAATTTTTAAAATAGGGTCTATGATTTTCTGAAAAAAAGTTTCATTCAAAGACGCTATTTTAATATTTTCTCGTTCAATTAGTATCTCAAATTGTTTTAATTTAGAAAAGTTTGAAATGCCATTAGCATTCAAGTGCAGCATTTTGAATTCGTTTAAATTATTAGTATAATCCATGGGCGTATTTTACCATTGACATTACAACTTTGATTTTTTGTACTTTTGAAGTGCACCTATGCAAATCATCCATATCTGTAGTGAAAATATCAAAAAGCTCATCAATGCTAAATAAATCGTTGTTTCTTTTCAGCTGGTTAGCATATGTAGCTTTGCTGTTATTATTGATGTTATTGTTACAATGTGTTGTTGTTACTTAAATTTGGGAAATCAACCTTTGATTGAAACGAAATATTTTGTTGTTGCCTGCTGTTGTTATGACTTTTTGAAGTTACTCTTGTTCTAGTTGCCAAATAGAGAGAACGTAACGGACTGTTGATGTCGTTTGCAGAGTGATCAGTTCTCTCTTTTCCATGTTTTTTGCAATTAAAGCATGTAAAAACAGCTGGTCTGTTTTCATTTGTGTTAAACGGACACATACTTGTATGATGTTGTTCAGCACATATCATACACGCATCACTTCGATGACAATGCTCACCGCCATGGCCATACATTAAGCAGTTCCAGCATTGAGTTGGTTTGTTCCTGGATTTAGATTTTTTCCAAGAAATTATAATATTGGAAATTGTCCTTACATTTTTTAAGGCAGTTGGATTAAAATTTTTACGAACAAATTGAACTTTGTAAACATCATTGTTGTTCGAACTGAATTTGGTGACTATTTCAGCCACGGAAGAAGGGGAAAGGTTGTAGTTTTTTAGCTCTTCGGTGATGTCCTCAGAGTTTAAACCGTAAACCGTGTAAAAAGGTTGTGTATAACCAATTATCTTTGGAGCCATATGAAGAAACTCCATTTTACTCTCTTTAAGAATTTGCTTGTAGCATTCGTACAATTCTTTACTTGGAGCAAAAATTTTGGTACCAAGTAGTTTTCGTATTTCTGCAAATGAGGCGTTAGCTTCTACAACTATAGGTGGAGGTTTGTGTTGTTTAACATCGTTAATATTTGATGCAGGAGTTACGTCCATATCATTGAGACCAGCAACAGATTTGCTGTAAGTTGATGCGATGTTCGGGTTAACAAAACCCGGAGGAGGTTTTGTCATCTTCTTGTTCGCAAAGAGTTTTCTTTTAGATGAAGATTTGGCCCCTCGGGCCATGGCTGAATTTTTGTTCCTGTTTTAAGCTGAATTGACTACCACGTGAGTTCAAATGAGATCAAGAATAGGCAATTGCAAAAACAAAAATATACACTCGTTTTTAATTTAAAATAGTTGTACTCTAAGCGCTTTAATTATTTACACGACCGTTCGTAAAGAGAATTAGATTCGAACTCGGCATTTATTATGAAAGAACTTGGCAGATACACATATTTTTTGGCAGGAACCGGTTTTAAAAGATTAATATTAATGAAACCTGGTTATGTGAATATTTACTTAGTATTTCTATCGTTAATTTCCTCAGAATTATTATTTATAATTTTTGCACAAAAATTTAATTGTAGTATTTTTGCTTTATTTACCACAAAACTCAATCATATGTTTTTCGAGCATGTTTTTTCTTGCTTGCTAATTCTTACTGAAATAATTAGCAAGTTTTCAAAATATAAACTGTCACTTTACGCTCTCATTTGTTCTCTTTTACTGGGTTTTTGAAGTAAACGAACAGGATCCAGTAAATTTTGTGATAATTTGTACAAATTATTACAAATTATCACGTAAACGAACAGAGCTAATGTAAATTGTGATATATGCCCATCATTGTTACATGATCCCACACTATGTAAAAAAATTCAATCCATAATTTGCAATCATCCACATCATTCTGCCAACAAAAATTGTCATATAAGCAGAAAAAAATTAAATATTAACAATAAAAACAGTTAATACTGCTCTTACGAATAAGCTTCACTTAAATTAACAAACACACAAACTTATGAAATCCAATCGAAGACTTGCGAACAGCTATATAAGCTTAAAAGAAATAAATATCACTAAACGAACACCTGCAATATCAAATGAAACTACAACATTAAATACCACAACAGATGATAACATAAAAACAAGTCAAACGCTTCTAATAAAAAAAATTCCAACTTTTAATAATGCCATAAACTGCATAAGAAAAATTAATGAAGACCTCCAAAAAGTATATAGATGGGCATCAGCCAATGGGCTCTGTTTAAACCCGAAAAAGTCAAAAGCAGTGATTATTGGAAACTCTAACATTCTACCTACCACTCTGCCACCACTACTCTTAGATAACTCACTATTGAGGTTACTGAAACTGACAAGAACCTCGGGATAATTTTTAACAAAAAAAATTACTGGTCTGATCATGTAAATGCTGCCTGTGGTAAAACGCATGGTATGCTGAGAACTCTGTGGATGACTCAATATTTTACACCATTAAATATTCGCATGCTCCTTGCCAAAACCTATGTATATACTGCCGACACTTCTATATGGATGTGAGCTATTTGCCAGTTGTGATTCAATAAGCAAACAAAAGCTAAAAGTAACTTATAACAATGTTGCCAGATACATATTTGGACGTAGAAGATTTGATGAAATCTCGCAGTTTTCAAAGCGTATAAACAATGTTTCATTTGAAAATCTGCTAAAATGCCGAACTCTAATATTCCTACACAAAATAGTTAACACAAAGCAACCAGATTATCTTTACAAAAGGCTACAATTTTCCCGATCTAATAGAGGGAATAAAATAAACTCAATTCGGTATCAAAAACAAATATCTGAAAGACATTTTTTTGTGGAAACTATAAAACTTTGGAACCAACTACCTCATAATATACAAACCATTAGCAATGCAAAGCTCTTTAAAACAGCAATATTTCGCCACTTTGATTAACTTAATTTTTTGTGTTGCACTTAAATTTTTTTTCTTTCTCTTTTTAAAAAAAAATTTTTTTTTTCCTTCATTTATTTAAAATAAATATTTATGTGTAACTACCTATCAATTTTAAACAAAATTATTTTTTTTAAAAAACTTAAATTATTAAAATTATTCTTTAATTATGTCATATAATATTATGCTTTTTTATTTTATGTTAAATTAAATAACACCTTCTGTCTTAACTTTATCTCCCCAGTACTGTAATATTAATACGATCTATTTCTTGTTGTACTGCATTCTTCAAATAAATAATTAATTACATTAAATTAAATTAAAAAATAATCCCCCTAAGTCTAGACAAAATATATGAAAAATCAAAACAATCGGAAACAAAAAAACAACCACGAAAAATTAAATAAAGTACAAATGAAATAAATTCACCAGACCCAAACATGGAACTCGAAATTAATAACGTACACATTATTCTTTATTTATCTACCCCCGAATTCATAATGAAAAGTTAGCAGCTGTTTCCATGTCGCGCTCAAAGAAACAACTCTGAAATTTGTAATGCCACCATATTTTTTGCACCTGATATAGTGAAAATCAACTCTGTTTACATTTCAATTCGTGTGATTTCACTCCTTCATTTTTTTAAATTTATATTTTCAAGTGTTAAGTTTACGACAAAATTACTTTAATTTGAAAATTATAGAAAAAAAATGTTTAAAAGATCCGCAAAGTTAAAAATATTTGTTTGCACTTAAAAATTATTTATATATTTTGTTTTGCTTAATTTGACACACACCAGCTGTTTTAACATACTTAGTCAGTGCTTGAAAGTTGTTAATCTGAGTTTAGCAAACGCAGCAGCAAGTGCATTATAAATAATACTCATGCTAGATAATCCATAAGTTTTCACTATAAATACGGCCGCTATAATATTAATAGGCAAGGCGATTTCTTGTGACCGATATAAAAACTGTAGTTTATACCCGATCTTTTTAGCTGCACACCAGATTTACAGATTTGCAACGTCTTTAACATTTTAAAGTTGCTACTAACACATACATAAAACACATACTGTGTGTGTTTATTAAAAATATCAAAAGCCCTGTGTTGAATTGACTAAAATTGATTAGTATACCTTTAGGCTCCTTTAACATTATTTATTAATAAACCCATTTATATATCTGCTGTGTGTTCAACAAATATTTATAATGAAATTTAATGAATTTTATTCAAAGTGTTGAATTGTGAATTGTCTAAAATTGATTAATAATAATAATAATAAAATTGATTAATAATAATAATAATAAAATTGATTAGCTCTTATAAATTATTTATTAAATGAAAAAATTAAATTTCCTAGAATTTGCACTCGAATTTGGAGGGCTGGGCTCTGCTAGTTTATATTAAATATGAATAAAAATTTTACAATGGAACTTACATGGTTTTTGTAACAACAAAAAACTCACCAGATATCATTGCACTTTAGGAAACACAGCACGCAAAGAAATCAATACGTCTTAATGGGTATACATCATGTTTGTCAAATACAAACACAATGTCATGATTTCGTCTTACAACCTTTCCGTTATAGGCGACGTTTTTATTGGTTTTAAATTAAAAGTCATATCTCCATATCTTAATCCATCAGAACCATTACCAATAACGGAACTAACATCCTTTTTCTCTAATAACCAACATACAATTATTCTGGGAGACTTAAATGCGCATTCTAGACTATGGGGATCATCATCTACGTTACCTAGATGTACAATCGATCCCAAATTAAACGTCAGTGGTCATTTCCATATTTAGATTCAACAACCTAACTTAACTGCCATAAACCACAATTATACCTCAACAATGTTTAACTTAGACAAAGCTAACTGGAAAAAAGTTTCAGCAAACTTGAGTAATATATCACAGAGGCAACTCTCTTCAAACATAAACAAAGAATCTGCTTACGTACCAAACCATTATAAAAGCGTTTGCAAATACCGCTCTCCCACACGACAAAGTAACAAAATATAAAAAATATACATTCAGGTGGAATAATGAACTATATAAGCCTTACTTGACTCTAAAAAGAAACTCTTCAATAACTTTAAAAAACATCCAACCATAGAAAACAGAATATCATACAAAAAAGCATACGCCTTTTTTAAAGTAAAAAGTAAAACTACAAAAAGGGAATTATTTCTTACATTCACAAGTGAATTCAACCCAACTATTCCAATTATCAAGATCTGGAACAACATTCGTAAATGACTCCCACAAAAATAACAAGTACACAGTAAGAACTTAACTACGAACTAAATAATTCACCAAAACGTTTAGAAGAAAACATAACCTGTTTTCGAAATTCAATCAACTAAAGGAAGAATACTTGGTTTTGATAAATATGCTAAAACATCTACCTCTAAATATAAATCTGTTATTGCTCCAACTATGTAAATAAATTTGAACCATTGGAATTATACCCCACCAGTGGAAGACGTCTACGATTACACCTATCCCAAGTCAGAGAAAGATATCCATAAATACCGTGCGCTTTAAAACTACTTGAAAAGATTTTTACAACAGAAATTATGTGGTTACTATTAAAAGAGAAACTCCTAAGTACTAATCAAGTCGCTTTCAAACCTAATAAAGGAACAGTGGATGCTCTTACATACATCGGATTCATTAATGCATCCACTCTTATCACACAGAAATCATGTATCTATCATATGTATACATATATTAACTTCGGAAAAGCGTTTGATCGCATTTATATACACAGAATAATTATGCAACTAATAGAATGTATTTTTGGACAAAAAATAGATAAAATTGTTTATGCGTTCGTATCAAGTAGAAAAATCAGGATTAAAGTCAACAACGTATACTAAGCTATTAAGCATGTATAAAATGTGATTCCCCCAAGGGTTTCGTCTAATAACAGATTCTTTAAATATGTTATATAAATGCCGACGATTTACACATGGTATGTAAACAGAAAAACTGCAATAATAACAATATTATTAACCAAGTAATCAAATAGAAATAGTTGAGTCTTTAAGAATACTCGGAGTTACATTTAATCGAAACTTTTCATGGTCCTCTTACATCGATTACTTAATCCGCTCCATGTCAAAAATAATTTTAAAAATTGAAAAGTTTTAGCTTGCTAAAAACAGGTAAAATCATAGAAATAATTAAAGCAATGCAAAATTTAAATATGCCGTTAACTTTTTCATTCCAATCAATGCCTGCTTTGATATCGAATATATTCGACAAAAACGGGGAAAGGGTTAAAAAATTGATTCAACACCGTTTTAACTTAAATAAATGCCAAAAAAAAGGAGTAACTCTCATCCAGACACTATATTAAATACCGTCCCCAGTCTGGTTTTATCTAAACTAGATTATGGTTTAGCCATTTATGGTGAAAATTATTTTCCCTGCCGAACAGCTTATATTAAAAAACATTTCAATCATTTCATCACAGTTACCACTTTGATTTCCATCTACTTTATGTCTAGCCCTTAAACATGCTAAAAATATGGATATTGACCCAAAACCACAAGAAGTTTATTTTCCTTGAAATTTCTGAATCTTTTAGATATTCGTGTGTTAATAACCTTACAATAATATCTATTACCACATATCCAAATTTTATCATGCAAAAACTTTTTTGACAAAATATGAAAATTTTGTTTCAGACTCTCTGATAGCTTATTTAAAATTAGCTTTATGTGTTTAAATCATTTAAATAAACCAACTTATATTTTTTTAGGTTGCCAGTATTTTATTGTGTCTCTATGCTAAAGAAAATGTTGGTCTTGGGTTACTGAAACAGAAAGCAGTGGCTTTAGCTGCATACCTGGAAGGTCCACTAAAGCAAATAGCAGCCTCATAAAGCTGTCTATATTCTATTCATTAAAAAACTAACAAAAAATGTATGTCGTATGTAAATATCCTTTATAATATTTTTTGTAAATCTTAGAAATAAAATAAACAAAACTAAAAATTGTTTTATTAAATTGTTCTTTTTATATTATAATCGATTTAAATATGTAAACGCCTAGATTGGTTTAGAAATTGTAGTGTTATTCATGTTTTTCACTCTTTTGTTGGTATCTTTTCAATCTTTTAAAATGCAATTGCTTAATGATCAAAAATAATTCATATGTTTAGTAAAACTCTTCCCAGCTCTTTGATTTATTTTCAGCTTATTCAATCGCATATAACTTGAGAGTTCGATCCATACTTGTTGATGCCAAATACTGAGCATGTTTGCCAAAGCGTACACCTGTGGCCAAAGCTGTGTGATCATTGAAAATTTTCAAATCTTGCCATTGTTTACATAAATATACTCTGTAACGAAAAAGGAAAATTTAGTAGTATTTAAGTAGTACGTATGTATCTATGTCAGTGCTGGCGACGAGAGAAATGAGTTAGTAGTAGTGTATATGAGCATGTGTTAGTTGTATTACACTGATCGAAATCCATGGACGTAACACAATGCCGATATTGAATTGGTTTGTGTAGGTTTTGTATGAATGTTAATATGAATCACTAAAAGGGAAAATAGTTGAGTTCACCAAGAACATGGGAAAATTTTTAATATATTTTGATGTTTTAAAATTTTAAATCTTACATTTTGAAAATTTAAAACAGAATGCAAAAAAAATTTTATGGTGTTTTCTTTTCTGAAATAAAATGTTACACCTTTATTATTATGTTTTTAATGTTTACCCCACACTTTTAAGATGTCGCATTTTTATTGGTCAGAATAGAACATAAAATCACAACTTTGTAAAACTTTTTTCAATGAACAGCTGTTTTTTGTTGACATTTTTCTTGAATATATTTCAACAAATAAACACAAGAAGCCAAAGGCAAAAGTAAAAATATAAATAATAATTAAAATGGAAATAGAAATGGAAAATTTCGAATATTTAATAATGAAAGTGATGATAGCCCAAGTAATAGTAAAACAGTGTAGTGTAAGTATATGAAGAAAATCATATAAAAATTATAATAATATATAAATATATTTTTTTTTAGTTTGGACAGATGGAGACATCCGGCTGTTACTGGAACTATACGGAAACTGTGCCAGCAAATGGGCCAATGAAAAAACAAAAAATGAGAATAGGGATATTTTATGGAACATCTTTCAAAATGTGTAATTTTGTTAATATATTTGCGGGTTTAAAGTTACTGTCGAAGTTAAATATTGCTAATTAATTTCTTAATAAAAATTCATCGACAGGCATTAATTCTTTTTATCGGTTTTTAAAAAATTAAATCTAACATAATGATTCTGAATAAGAAATAACATCATATCAATATTTAACTACGACAGTAACTTTAAACCTGCTCTTCGATGCACAAAATTACACATTTTGAAAGATATTATTTATGATAATAATTTGTTTCTATTTCAATGCAGTACATTTTGTATCAAAATTTATTGAAAACTTTTTAATATATAATCATTTTTATGAATTGAAGCCAAAACTATAAGCTTATGTAAATAGATGTTTGTTTTTATTATGCTTATTTTTTTTATAAATAATTATATACATTAATTTGTTGTTGAATTAAAAAAATTTAATTTGATTTCTTCATTGCTGCATATTTCACCAATATCTTCAGGAAAATTTTCATCCCTATCGATACACATGTTGTGAAGAACACATTTTAATACACCAAATGCATTCTCGATCTTAACACGTGTTCTGCAAAATCTTAAATTATAATTTTTTTTCAAATCGCTCATGTTGTCATAATCACGATATGGTGTCAAAATATATTCCATTAAGGGGTATGCAGAATCTCCCAGTAAATGGTAATCAGGAAAGGATAAACGCTGCAAATCTTTTCCTATAAACGATAAATTTAATATCCTAGGGTCGTGGATTTTGTTGGGGATTCCAATGTATACGTCTAGGAATCGTAACTTCGAATCACAAATACCCTGCATGGTTATTGAAATACCATCATGCCTGTTCGCTAATGTTGAGCGAATTTTATGTTTTGGTGTCCTTACTGAAATGTAAATACAAATGTAAAACAGTTATTAAAACTGTTTTAATAAAATTTTTTTTATAGCAATAGAGATTATCATACTTTTTCAAACTCTTTGCAACAGCTTCTTTTTCATCGTCTGATTGAGGAAACTTTATTGCTTCCGGCGCTACATCTTCCATATTGAATTGTAAAACCTTGTTGAAGGAATTGTGAAGGTTTGACAATGAAATGTCGAAAAGGTTTGCCACTTCTCTAAAGGTGGTTTTATTCCCGCTAAACATACAAACAATATTTTTACATACATACAAACAATATTTTTACTCAACAGTTGACTGTTGTCTTCCCCCCTGGTAGGATCGCTTTAAATAACACCATGAATACCTCTCAAAAAGAACAATGGCACCTTCCCGACTAATACGCATTCTTCTTAAACTATAAAAATAAGTATATATACATATATAAGAAAAAGGAGTTATTGTCCTATGAAATTAAACATACATCAACTTCAGAGCATTCATTAATTACGTTCTCCGCAAATCATTTCACTCGCGGTTGTGGATTTCTTCCCATTATCATATCATACATTTCATCATCAGATGATGATAAAGATGAATCTAACAACTCATCTAAAATTTTTTAGCACATAAAAGCGTAGTGATATTTTCCTTGTTAACTTATTTTAAACAAAATAAAAATTGAACTTTTTTTCATTTCTTCACACAAATACACATTAATAAACAAAACAAATGTCAGCTGTTTTAACGTGCGATTCGCACCCTCTGTATTTTTAAAGTGCGAAAGATGCAACATTTTAACATATTTATAGTGCGAAATTTTTAGAAAAGAACACGTTTCCCTTTCGCAAGGTTGACACTTTTTTAGAAAAGAACACAATAAGAGAAAAAAGTGCGAAATGGGAAAAACATGCAACATTTTTTGTCAGAAAAGAAAACGCCATTAGTCTTTTTTATCCATAAGTTTAAAATAAATTAAATGAAACAAGTACGAATTCATTCATTTAAAACAAAAATAAAAATATCAAAAATTAAAAAAATATGAAATTTCAAAGGTTGATGAGTGGTAACACACCAGGAACATTCCGCTTTATTTAGCGCGTTTAATCAAAAGAAAAAACTACTTTCCATTCTTCATCCCACATGATTACTTCATTTTTATTCGAATATCTATTTATTAAATTAAGCTTTAAGCATAACGTTAATTGCGGAATTATTTAACATGGATCGTAATTTATTTTGTCATAATAAATAAGACATTTTGCAAGAAGTATAAAATTTGTATTCGCACAAATTAGTATTAATTTTGTTTTTACAATTTAAGTTGTAATAACTGTAATCAAAACATGTGTCGTGGAATACATTGCAGTCCCGAAGAAAGGAAATTCATATGCCAGCCCCATGAATACAAAATATCTCCGACATATATTGCACAAATGGTAAGTAAAGTGGTCTCGCAATATGGTGGACAATGCAATTCGTTTTAGCGTAATTGATAAGAAATATCATATCGAAAATAAGGGACGAAAGCCTAGGAACATACTGTGAGCGTCAAAAAAGTAAACACCTTAATTAAAAGTTTTATGAAAATGAAGTAATTAACACAATATCAAAAATAAATATAAGGAATTAAAGAATTATTTAATTATAGATGAACTCGATAAAAAAAAATTAAACAAAAGTATTGCAAAAGAGAAATAAATGCACTTAAACTAAATGCAAGTAAACTAAAATAAGTAAATTTTTTAATATTTGGTTTATTTTCATTTGGCCTTAGCACCTTATATAGTCATCTGGCAACGACTCGTCAAGTTTTTTTTGTTATATCAGGGGAGATTATGCTCCATTTTCCTTTTGAGGCTTCTTTAAGTTTGCCTTGCTTGAAAAAGCCCTTCGACCTATTTTTCTGCCAAGACTTTCCCACAGATGCACGATTGGGTTAAGGTCCGGGGACTGCGGCGGTTGATCAAGTGTCTTAGGAGTCCGGTACAGTAGCCACTCTTTCACAATTTTAGATGTATGCTTTATATCGTTGTCCTGTTGGAAGATCCTGTTCCAGCCATGCCTTATTTCTCGACGCTAGGCAACATTGTCCTTCAAAATGGCTAAGTAATCCAGTAAATAAAAACAAACCAAACCATAACTGAACCCCCACCGTATATAACAGTGTTGGTAGAACACTTTTCTTTGAATGTTTCATTCTTAGTACGCCATATTTTTGGAGGCCTTTTGGCGCCGAAAATTTTGGATTTCCTCTTGTTTGTATATAATATGCTTTCCCAAAAACTGCCTCATTTTTGTACTTTTTATCGAAATCCATTAAAATGCTCCGATCGCCTTGGATATGTACATATGATTTCTTGCATGGTATCATACCATATAAGCTATTTTTGTGAAGTACTCTAACTTACTGGTTTGTCTGCGTTATGTTTTCTGATAATTTAACTGCACTTTAGGCTTGAATATCTTTACTTCTCTTACTACAGCTCTAACTTCGGTACCACTAAGCCGCTTTGGACATACAGATCTCGTTAAATCTTCAACCTGATGGTGTTTGGCACATTCATCAACTACTTTTTTTTATTGTGCAGTGGTTCCTTTTTCTTTCCGAGTATAAACCGATGTTTGCTTTCCCATAGTGCGAATATTCGCTTTTACATCTTTTTAATTATTATTAATTAGTACAAATCAACTTAAAATGATTTTTAGTAAAGTAATCAGTACAAATTTGTCACAAAAAGTTTAGGTTCTTCCCCGAAATATAAAAAAGCGTAAGTGTGACCACTGTTTACTTTTTTTACGACGCGTAAAATCTGATGCATTTTCACTTTCGAGAGATTTGTGCAATATTCCCACCTGATTTGATTTCATGTTTTATAATAGTCAATCTCAAAATGATATAGTACTTTTTATCGTAAGGCAATAATTACTTTGTTATAAGACCATTTAATGATTAAAAATTGCTGTTTACTTTTTTTTGACGCTCACAGTAGTTAGAAAAAGCATTCTCGATCGTTTTAAGTTCTCGTCAGAAAAATAAGAAAATTAAAGAAGAATTTAACGTGGTATTGTCAAATAAAAGACGGCTGAATGAATGAAGCAACCTTATTTGAACACATTAACCGAAAGAAGCCGTACTTTTCAAAAAAGAATATTAAAAAGCGAGTTGATTTTGGAAAAACTCACGAAGTAATAGATTCATCCTTTAGAAAATAGGGTTTATGGAGCGATGAAGGCAAATCCCAGTTGTACGTCCTCCAAAGAACTAAACTTTGAACCTTAGGTACACATAAAAGAGCTTTAAACACGGTGGTGGAAGCTTAATGGTTTGGGGTACATTTTCGTGTTAAGGCGTTAGTCGTATTGTGAAATAGAGGCCAAAATGGACAAATTTCAATATTTAAGCATTCTTAAAGATTATATGGAACCCATTGTGTTTGAAAATATGCGACTAACCTTAACTTTTATCAAAAATTGTTAGGAAGTGCTATTTTAAGGAAAATATTAAGGTTTCATATTGGCCACCCATTGAAATTCTTGAACCGGGTGATCCAAGTAGAGATACTTTTTTGACAGATCACGTGTGAGTCGTGTCATGCTGTCATGTTATTTTTGTTTAGTATTGTTTGGCATTTCATCATGGAAAGACTTACGCCTTAACAACGTTAACAAATCGTTCAACTTTATTACGAAAATTCACGTTCTGTGAAGAATGTGTTTCTTGCACTTCGCTCAACTTATGGTCAACATAATCGGCCTACTGAGCGTACTATTCGCAACACCATCACCCATCTTCAGACCCAGCATTCATTATTGGATAAAATTCGACCGAATAGACCACGTCCAGCACGCAGTGAAGAAAATATAGCGGCCGTAGCTGAGAGGGTACTCGAAAACCGTGGAGAGAACGGTGAGAACGTAACCGTAAATGGCGACCGTTATCGTGCCATGATAACCGACTATTTGATGCTTGAAATTGAAGCTCGTGATCTCGGCGACATTTGGTTTCAACAAGACGGCGCCACAATCAATGGATTTATTGAGAGAACACTTCGGTGAGCAGATAATTTCACGTTTTGGGCCGGTCGATTGGCCACCAAGATCGTGTGATATCACACCGTTAGACTTTTTCATGTGGGGATATGCAAAGTCTAAAGTTTATGCGGATAATCCCGCTTCGAATCAGGCCTTGGAGCAAAACATCACGCGTGTCATTCGCCAGTTACCAGTCGAAATGCTCGAACGAGTCATCGAAAATTGGACTCAACGGATGGACCACCTGAGACGTAGCCGCGGCCAACATTTGATAGACATAATCTTCAAAAAATAAATGCCAAGGAATGTTCTTTCAAATGATAATAAACATTCCGCATTAAATTTGAACTTTCTGTGTTTTTTTTCTTTAAAAAAGTAGGGAACCTCGAAATGGATCACCCTTTATAAACAGAATTTGCGCAATTTTGCTATTATTTGTTAGATTTATTAGTGTCCTAATTATTTGTCTAGATTTTTATGTTATGTTATGTTAGTTCTATAAGATTTTTATGTTAGTTAAGTAAGATTTTTTAAGATAAATATTGAATAATGAACTTCGGATGTATGAAATACAAATTTTAACTCTGGTTTTTTTTTAGAAAATATAGAGCATTTTACTTTAGCACAAACATGTAATCATGGCTGCATGTAACAATTATTCCAAAACTAATAAAAATAAAATAATAATGTAATAAAAATATCGTATTTCACAATTAACTGAACAGAATTGTAGAGTATAAGCGTAGAAGCATACGATGTGGTTGTGTTGTCAAATTAGAACGTATGAAATCATATGTTGTTGTGTTGTTGCAGCTTGATTTTAAAAATGGTAAATAAATGAGGCTCTGAGCGCAAAAGTGGTGTAAACCCAAACTATTTAACTAGAAGAGAATGAGGATTTAAAATTTGGTAAATATTTTTTTATTTAGGTGCCTATTATGAGCATCTTTCGATTTTCGATTGTGGTCGAATTAATTGATCGAACGAATTTTCATTTGGTATTATGGCGCACATTCAATAAAATAGCGCTATTGTGAATTTTACTCAATTGGATTATTCACAATAGTACTTATTTATCAGCTGGCACTATAAATAAACATTGTTTATTTACAAATTTATTTAAGAAAAAAAAAAAAAATAATTAATTATTTATTAACATGGAATTATGGTTCTATGATCGTCTGATGAGATGAACATTTTGGAAATGGATTCCACTACGTATGTAAGTATGCGAGGTTTTAACAAGGGTACCATTTGTTTACAGATTTATAGCAAATTTTCGACTGCAAGGACGCGTTTATGGAATTGCTGTCTACTGCAGATGAATTGCTGTTGCAATGCACATAAGGCTGATCAATCTCATGAAATTAAAATAATTTACAACTTATATTTTCAATAAGTTTTACAAACTGCCATCCACCATCGAAAACAAAATTGTGCTCGATTGAAAATTCGTTGTACAACGAAATTTTCGACTGTGCTGCCAGCTCATAATACGAATTTGACATTCGATAGTCGATGTTCGATAGCCAGCGAAGATCGAATGCAACTCATAATAAGGGCCATAATTTATTTTGTGAACATTATTTTAATTGTTTTATTTTTATTTTATAACAAGAACTTCAAAATTTACAATAGCTGTGAATTTTTGTATTTATTAAGTTAATATTATAAGAAAAAATGTGGGTTATACCACTTCTGCACTTATTTTTTTCCAATTTAAAATAAGTTACACCACTTTAGTATAAGTTAGTAAGAAATCAATCAAAATAGATAGTACAAGAGCTATTCATCATCTGTCTCATCATAATACACCTCGTCCCTAACATTGTTGGAGTAATTCAGGTTGTTGTAAAAAGTGTGATGAACTGGCGGGATTAAGTGAACCAATTCAAGAAGGTCTTTTTTCTTTTTAAAGAAAAGGGACAGCTTCATTGAAATTTTATTGATGTTATGTAATCTCAGCCACTGAACATTCAACCACTCCATCCTGGTGCTACTAACCGAAATTTTTCTGGTGGTTATATTTTTTTCCAGCGATCTGGAAGAGAAAAAAATTACTTTCACTCATTCATATGGTTGCCTTTTTCGAGCCGTTTTAATTACTTCGAGCAAGTTTTCTGAAACGTATATTTCTATTAGACAAAAATCTTAGTCACATGGTAAATACGAATGTTCACTGACCAAAAATGTATGATCTATTTCTTCAATAGTAAAGTCCGGTGAGCTACAACATACTGATAGAACAACGCCTTTTTTGTGTCTCTATTCTGTCCCCCACATTTGTCAAAATACATGACTACTTTTTTTGTGGTCACAAAATTTTTAAACAAGTAATGCAAACAAGATTTCAATGTTTAACCCAGAGTTCAGAAAAAAACACACACTGAATAAAAAGCTCATACATATACATATGTAAACAAAAATAGCTCAGACCAACAAACACATATTTTTATTTTCATATCAATTATGTGTGTTTCTAAATTTTGTACGGTGCCAAACACAATCATGACTGTGTTTCGTTTTAATATTTCGTTATCTACACGACCATTTTTCTATCACGTATTTTTTGTTTCGAACACACATAAACCACACAGATTCGAGTGTAGCTTTATTTTAAGATCGTTTTCTTGCACGTGTACTGCTAAAAAACAGAACATGTTCTTCAACGCGTACATCTAAAAATTAAAACATTATCCACTCGCGGTCGAAAAAAAAAGTAAATTAAGTCATAAACAACATATAAAATTTCTGTTTTCTATTTGATTACCGTCTTCTTATTTTTATTTTTAGTTTTTTATAACTGCTAATGAATTATTTTAGATATTTTTAATAAATTTGGTTGAAACAATTGTTGTCGTTATTATAGGGGTGTTTCAGATTCTTTTATCGTACCTTTATAGCCGTTTAGAAGCAATAGACCGGACATAACTTCTTCTACTATTGATAAATGGTGGTATTTGGTTGTCTGACATACACACAGATCTCCCGATAAAAGGTTAGGCAAACATTTAGTGTCTGTTATATTTTCAACATTTCCTCTCTTCCACAAAGATACTTCATTAACCATTTTACATTCGTTTTTAATTTTCAGTACAGAGTTTTTACATAAAATAAAATTTTCATTCTTAAGCTTTATTACAGATTGTTCCTTTTTTACTGGTGTTAAAAATTAATTTTTACAAATTGTGTTTTCTGTTTTTGGCAAATTGACAATAAACGTTAATGTAGTGTGCTAGATCCTATTTTTACCTCTACAAATTCGAGGGCTTCAATTATGTTTAAGTAAGGCAGACTCTGATTACCGAAAAAATCTTTCATAAGTGTCAGTTTGACCCATTGGACTGCATAGTTGATATTTACTAGCTCTTCGCGTATGATACTCAACTCCCGTTCGGTGTCCCTTACTATGTGAGTCCTCAGTGATTCAAAAGTTTTTATGGAGTTGAGTACTGTGTTAGTCATGTCGTTATTAACTGCAATCTGTCCTTGATAACCTTATTAATGATTATCTGATTTTGATTATTTTTTTAATAGATTCTTTATCTGGTCGGATAAAATTTGGAAATCGTCGTGGTCGGGTGTCCCAGCAATTCATTTCCAGGGTGAGCGTCGGGGTTTTAATCCATCAAGAATCTCCCTTGACGAATTTACTTCATGCATGAGGAAATGATAATTAGCGTCCTTCTTCGTAACGTCCTTTTTGATCGTGTCTTCGATATTTCGTCAATATTTCATTGTGTTGTTCTAAGTCTACAACATGTAGTAGTTTAAAAGTCCCGATTACTAATTTTGATTGTCCTGTCTCAGTGGCCACAACTTGTGAATTTGAATAATCCAAAATTTTAATATCTGGTCTAGCCAATGCTAGAAATATATAATTTTACTTTCTTATTAAATTTTTATGAACTGTTCTTTCTGTTTCGGTCAAAATGGTTCCTCCTCTTCTCGTTTGGTTATTGGCGTCAGTTTATTCCCAAGTCTTTATTGCCTTTTACGAAAACTTCGTCTCCTTCCTTAAAATTTTTTATATCCGTTCTTTTCTTATTACGAAACTCTATATCTTTTTCCAGTTTGCCAGAAATTCTCTATATATTGAGAAGTCGGCTCCGTTCAAGAGCTTTGGGGTCGCCAAAGGCAGTTCTTCCAAAGAACAACTCTATTGGTCTTCTATTAGTTATGGAGTGGATCGAGTAATTATATTTTTTAACCGAGTTATATAATAGATCCTCAAAACCATTATGCATTTCCTCGCGTTTAAGCATCTCATGATTTTGATTAATGTTGAGTGAAAACGTTCCACCTGTCCGTTTACGGTACTCGTATACGGTGGTGTTCTATGTATCTTTATACCCAACTGGTCTTCTAGCATAAAGGTGATAGAAGAAGAATTTACGGATTTTTCATTGTCTAGTACAATGTTTCTAGTGTTCTGAAGTAAATTAGGAGATATTATAATGGTTTTTTAATGTCCTCTGTTGTCCTAAATTCGACGATTGTAACCTGTGCATATTTGGAAAATTTGTCTACAGCTGTATTATTCTATTGTTCGTATGGTAGATGTCAAGGTGAATGAAATGTTCAGCACATTGTGGGATAGGGGTGTTCTTCAATATTATTTTGTCCGGATGACGTTCATATTTATTTTCCAAACAAATCCTGCATTGTTTAACAATTCTTCTAATTTTAGCTCGCATTTGTGGGAAGTAAAATTCCGCAAGCAGTTAGTCCTTATTCTCATCAGCATTCCTATGTGTGCGTTCGTTTAATATTTCCGTTTCTTGTGTCGAGTCCGAAACTAAGTCTTGTACACTTGTTCTCGTATACCTGATTCTGTATCGACTTAAACTGGATGAATATATTTCCTGAATTTTTCCTAAAATTTGGTCTTCCGTTAGTATTCCATTGGTTATGGAGGGGTTTAAATATTTCTTTAAAATTGTCAG
This sequence comes from Cordilura impudica, assembly GCA_963682025.1. Classification (NCBI taxonomy): domain Eukaryota; kingdom Metazoa; phylum Arthropoda; class Insecta; order Diptera; family Scathophagidae; genus Cordilura; species Cordilura impudica. Next base: position 110,036,518 of record OY821521.1, read on the forward strand.
TAGTTTTTGTTCTGTGAAATCTGTGTTCGTGATTGTATGTCGGTGGTAAGTTGGAAAAGGTGTCAAACCTGTAAGAGGGGTCAATCGAAATTATCAACTGGTTTTTGAAAACATTAATTGAGGTGTCTGAGAAAGGAATTAAGTCATGGCGAGGACTTTCATCGCTATGTTGCGTTGATGTCAACGAATTTATTTGTGTCGGTCTCGAGAGCGCATCAGCTACGGCATTTGCGTTTCATGGCTAATGCTCCTCACTTTTACTGAGATATGAACGTGATGGGTTTGCCATCTTGTTTAAGATCTCTTAAAAGCAAGGTAAGGGGTTTTGCAATTTTTGCATAATCTTTAATAAACCATCCATAAAATCCTGATATCCCTAGAAATGACCGTAACTCCTTTACCGTATTTCCCAAATTTGTATTCCGTTCTAATTTGAAAAAATTTTCATCTCTCCTATCTTCCAATATAATTTGTTCCTGATTATTTAATCTTTGTTGGCGTAGATAATAATAAAAATATCTACGTTCCCTAGACGGAAATATTCTTCTCTTATTTTTGGTCCTTGCGTCGTTTTCTATTCCCGAGTCTCCTGAGGTAGTCACCCATGTTTGAACCGTAGTCGCTAGATTCGCTGCTACTCATAGGATTACTTCCTTTAAAAAAATTATTCTTCTCCAATATAACTATGAATTAATTATTAAGAAACACTTTTTAGGGCTGTAAAAATTTCCTAACTATCGAGTTTTTTCCTTTGCAGAGTGTGCCTTATATAAAAAAATTTTCTTTAACTACAGGGTTTTACCGATTTTTCCAAAATAATTATAAACGATGCTAAAATTCTTTAACTATTGGAATAATTTTATTAATTATGGACGAAAAAAAATTTTCTTTAATTAAAGGAATAATAATTATAAATAAAAAAATTCTTTAATTATAGGAATGTTTTTCATGTGATTATTTTGGTGGAATTTTTTCTACTTTAATGAATAAAAATACTTATATTCATGATTGAGTTTGAAATTATTCAGGCTCAAGATCAAATGTTTTTACTTTAAATAAAGCAAAAACATTGGCACATTTGTTTCAAAAAATTGATCTATACTCTGCATGACAGGTTATACAGCTGTTTCGGGAAGAGTCACCAACCCCCTTTTAGTTTGTTATATTGGAAGAGGCTTAAATAGTATAACTTTTGCTTGAATTCTCATTTGGTTGTTTTCAGCAAATATATATGAATTTAACTTTTTACCAAACAAACTATCTACTGCTTTTGGTTACTGATGAGGGTTGGTGACTCTTCCCGAGTAATAAAAATATTCTCATGGTGTAGTTTCGGTTGTTTCTTGATGTCACTGCTTACTGTGGTTATTTGATAATTGTTTTTTCTTTTTGCTGAACAGCTCCTTCTTGTGTTTAGGCCACACTTTTCTTTCTTCTTTTTTTAAAAATTTACCGCTTTAGCTTATATTTAAGGATTCGCCTTGGTTTAATTTTTTTGGGTTTCAATTTATATTTAATAAAAAAAAGAACAAATAGTAAATATACATAAAATCTACCGTATAAACAAATGATCACTATGGATAATTTCTTTCAACATATGAGGGAAAAATATAACAACAAAACATGCAGTCTATTAAAACAATACAGCAGAGAAGTAGAAAAACTTGCAAAGTCATTAGAAAGAAGTAAATTTTTATAACAATGTAGGCAATTACGAATTATACCGACACACTTAATAAACACTACATAACATCTCAAGCATCTTTTTAAAACTAACGCCATGCAGGCCGAAATAGAAAAAATAGAAACAAACCTACACAGTAAGCTACTCAATATTGAGATTAAGATAAACACACATTTATACAACACATACTAAAACAGAGATAAAAAGAATTGAGAGCGAGATCAAAAATACACTGAACGAAACAGAACTAACAAAATTTAAAGACGATCAATGGAACAAATTTTATAATATTAGATATAAGACAAATCAGACACATTCATCAAAGATGGAGAAACTACGAATTAAGAAATTTAAAAAATTTAAACTAAATTTTAATGAAAGCTGGTTTGTAAACTATAAAGACCTGGAATTTAAAACTGAATTCAAATTGATTTCATCTCTAGGCAACAAATTTGCATTACCTGTTAGTGAACATAATTTTTCACCCATCCCTCTTATATCTGATATTGAACAATGGGTTCAAAATATAAAAGACGAAACAGAAAAGGACATAACGAGATCAAAAATCGCCAACCGGATAACGCATTTCAGGCGAAATTTACGAAACACAGAAAAAGAAAAGTTCATACTGGGAATATTCGATGAAACAAGAAAATTTATTGGTAAACATAAGGATAATATTGTTATAACTACAGCAGATAAAGGAAACAAAACTGTGATAATGTATAAAGATAATTATAAAAGTAAAATGGATAAATTGCTGGAAGATAGAAATACCTATAAAACTATTAGAGTTGATCCAACGCCAAAACTCCAACGAACAAACAATAACCTTGTTACACAATTGTACAAAGACAAGCACATATCAAAATTTGAGAAGATGAATATGACATCACATGCAGCTGCGGCCCCTGAATTATACGGTTTGCCGAAAATCCACAAGGAAAACGTCCCACTCAGACCAATTTCATCCTCTATCAAAGTACCCTGCTATAATCTAGCGAAATATATTGGAAAAATATTGAAAAATTTGATCTCACCAACATATAACATTAAGAATGCTTTTGAACTAAAACAAAAATTGGAAAACGTGAAAATAGAAGATAACGATATACTAGTGTCATTCGACGTGGTATCATTATTTACTAATATACCGACTCATTTAGCGATTAAGAACATACTGGACAAATGGGAAACATTAAGCACACAGACCACAATATCGAGGAAACAGTTTCTAAAACTACTTCAGTCACCAGCAATTGCTGATATTGTTCTGGACACCCTTTGGACGATGTAATCGAAGAACTTAAGGAGAAAAATGTAAAAATCAAACTAATTACTAAATATGTCGACGATTTATTTGCTATAATAAAGAAATCAGATGAAACTAAGATTTTAAAAACACTTAATTCGTATCACAACAAACTGCAATTTACAATAGAACGAGAGATCAACGGAGAAATTCCTTATCTTGATATAAAAATAATAAAAGACGATAATAAACTTATAACTAATTGGTACACAAAGGAGACATCTTCAGGAAGGATGATCAACTATAACTCCACCCAACCGATAAAAATGAAGATCAACACGGCGACAAGTTTCATTGAAAAGGTACTACATATAAGCGACGAAAGATTTAAGAAAAATAATATGAACAAAATACGAAACATATTAACTATGAACAATTACAGAATATTTATAATAAACAACTTAATCAACAAAACACTAAATAATACAAAACACAAAAATGATGACCGTAAAGAAGATTTGGTTTTTTGCAGTGTACCATTTATCCCAAAATTAACGGAGACAAAAACAATGAAACATATGATCAACGATGAAGACACAAGAATAGCACACAAGTCAAACCAAACCCTTATGCAACTGTTTACGCAGAACAAAACAAAACAAGATATACTCAAAATTGACAACGTTGTTTACGAAATAAAATGTGATGGCAATGAAAGGGAGCAATGTAACAAAGTTTATGTTGGTACAACAAAACGAAGGTTAGAGACGAGAGTATTGGAGCACAAAGCCGATATTAAGAAGGAAAAAGAAACAACTGCATTAGCACAACATGTAAAAGAATGCAACCATAATATGAATTTTGATAACATTAAGATATTAGATAAGGAAAAAAAGAGTAAACAAACGCTATACATTAGAAAGCCTACGAATACAAGAGAGAATTCATCATGCAATGAACACGAGAGAAGATAAGGATAACACAAAGCTCCAATACTCCGTTGCAATATTTTAGAAATTAGTTAAAGTTCTGTGATACTACATTAAGTTTGACCTGTGATTTTGCGTGTACTGTTTTGTCAATATTTATTAAATTATTTATTAATATTTTTTAAAATTCTGTGTAGTAATGTCCAGTTTTTTATTTACAAATAAATTTTACAAATTATATTCCCTGACGATGTAACAAAGAATCGTAAGTTAAACTGTGATGTAGTATTTAAGATATTTAATTAGAAATTATTAATAATGTTAATTTGTATTTGTCGCCAGGTTTTACAATAAATTTACGCTCCTGAGGAAGTTTAAATAAAGCAAACGAAACGTCGAGCAGAAACATGATATTAAATTGATTTTTATTTACACATAAAAACAGATTATTGACCAAAATAGCCCGTAAGGTAACCCCTCTTTTTAAATCTAATTTTATTCATTTTACTTATTTCTTTCAGTGAAATTTTCTGATTAATTTTTGTTTGTAAGTAATTTATTTTTTTGGTTTTTAATTTATATTTAACACTAGCGGATACGCCCACTTGTCCGATCCCGCCCATTTTTTCCGACTACTCACATTAATAACTCATGAACTCAGACAAAGTTTTAAGGCTTTAACTCTTACGCTACTCCAGATATATGACATTTATGCCCGTTTTCTCAATAGGCGATTATCTTTTATCCCAACGAGAAACTGCCGATTAAAGAAATTTGGTTTTCTCAATGTCTGGTTTGCTTCTATTTTGTCGCAAAGCTAACCGGCACTCATCTGCCAGTTATTTATTTATCGTACAGATAAATTATTCTCCCAACTTTCATATCAATTTTGAGAGGCATTGCCAAATGAAAATAGTTCTCCCAACTTTCATACGCATTTTGAGAGGCATTGCCAACTGAAAATAATGTTTTTGTCGGTACATTGAGAAAACCAAAATTGTTAACCGGCAGTTTATCGGTCCAATAAATTTATGTCCTGGTTAAGTAACACGCAGTTTGACGATACATTGAGAAAACCGGCATTAATATTTACTTTGTCTGGGGAGTGCCACGCCCACTAGTCCGGTACCGCCCATTTTTTTGAGACTACTCACATTAACATCTCATAAACTCAGACAAAGTTCCAAAGCTTTCACTATTACAGTACTCCCGATATATGACATTATATATTTACTTTGTATAGGGGGTACCACGCCAACTGATCTGATCTCGCCCATTTTTTTCCGAGTACTAATGTTGATAACATATGAACTCAAACTAAGTCCCAAGACTTTATCTATTACAGTACTCTAGATATATGACGTTAAATATTTACTTTGTATGGTGGGTGCCACCCCCATTTGCCCGATCCCGCCCATTTTTCGCAACTCTTCAAATTACTTTAATATGTACATGTGCATAGTTTCAGAGCTCTTGCTGCATAGTACTCCAGATATTATATGTTAAAACTTTGTATGATACCTGCCACGCCCACTTGTCCAATCACGCCATATTCTCCGGATTTAGCCCCCAGTGAATATTTCCTATTTCCAAACCTAAATAAATGGCTCGGTGGAAAGAGACTTAGCTCCAACGATGAAATTATTGATCAGAAATGCCTTTTATGGACCTCGAAAAATCCTATTTTATGGAAGGGATACAACAATTAGAGAAACGTTGGACTAAGTGTATTGAGCTAAATGGAGATTATGTTGAAAAATAATTTTTTTTGAAAAAAAAAAAACTGTGTTTCATTCTAAAAATCACGGACTTATTGATCCGCCCTCGTACATATATTTTTATTAATTTTACTATTTTTAAAATGTTCTTAGTTCTTTCAGTGAAATTTTCTGTTTAATTTTTGTTTGTAATTTATTAATTTTATTTCTTGGTTTTCAATTTATATTTAATATTTTATTAATTATATATTTTTTTTTTAAAGGTTCTTAGTTCTTTCAGTGAAATTTTCTGTTTAATTTCTGTTTGTAATTTATTAATTTAATTTTTTGGTTTTCAATTTATATTTTAAATTTTATTAATTTTACTATTTTTAAAAGGTTCTTACTTCTTTCAGTGAAATTTTCTGTTTAATTTTTGTTTGAAATTTATTAATTTAATTTTTTGGTTTTCAATTTATATTTAATATCTGATAATATGTGTGTATAGTTGATCTTTTTTTGTTGTTAGCCAGATCGAATCTAACTCTCTTTACGAACGGTCGTGTAAATAATTAAAGCGCTTAGAGTACAACTATTTAAAATTAAAAACAAGTGTATATTTTTGTTTTTGCAATTGCCTATTCTTGATCTCATTTAAACTCACGTGGTAGACAATTCAGCTTAAAACAGGAATAACAATTTAGCGACGGCCCGAGGGGCCAAATCTTCATCAAAAAGAAAGCTTGTGAACAAGATGACAAAACTTCCTCCGGATTTTAACCCGAACATTGCGTCAACTTCAAGCAACAGATTTAGCCTGCTTGCTGGCCTCAATGATATGGACGTAACTCCTGCATCAAATATTAACGATATTAAACAACACAAACCTCCACCTATAGTTGTAGAAGCCAACGCCTCAGTTGCAGAAATACGAAAACTACTTGGTAAAGATTGTATTTTCAAACGTACTTCAATTGGTACCAACATTTTTGCTCCAACTAAAGAATTGTACGAATGTTACAAGCAAATTCTTAAAGAGAGTAAATGGAGTTTCATTCATATGGCTCAAAAGATAATAGGTTATACACAACCTTTCTACACGGTTTACCCCGCATAAACTCTGAGGACATCACCGAAGAGTTAAAAAACTACAACCTATCCCCTTCTTCCGTGGCTGAAATAGTCACCAAATTCAGTTCGAACAACAATGCTGTTTACAAAGTTCAATTTGTTCGTAAAAATTTTAACCCAACTGCCTTAAAAAATGTAAGGACAATTTCCAATATCATAATTTCTTGGAAAAAATACAAATCTAGATCCATAAATAAACCAACTCAATGCTGGAACTGCTTAATGTATGGCCATGGCGGTGAACATTGCCATCGAAGTGCTGCGTGCATGATAATTGCAAAAAACATGGAAAAGAGAGAACTGATCACTCTGCAAACGACATCAACTGTCCGTTACGTTCTCTCTATTTGGAAACTAGAACAAGAGTAACTTCCAAAAGTCATAACAACAGCAGGCAACAACAAAATATTTCATTTCAATCAAAGGTTGATTTCCCAAATTTAAGTAACAACAACACAAATTGTAACAATAACATCAATAATAACAGCAAAGCTACATACGCTAACCAGCTGAAAACAAACAACGATTTATTTAGCATTGATGAGCTTTTTGATATTTTCACTACAGCTATGGATGATTTGCATATGTGCACTTCAAAAGTACAACAAATCAAAGTTGTAATGTCAATGGTGAAATACGCCCATGGATTATACTAATAATTTAAACGAATTCAAAATGCTTCAATTGAATGCTACTGGCATTTCAAACTTTTCTAAATTAAAACAATTTGAGATACTAATTGAACGAGAAAATATTAAAATAGCAAACATTTTTTCAGAAAATCATAGACCCTACTTTAAAAATTATTATTTATATAGAAGTGACAGAACAGATGCAAGAGGAGGAGGAGTAGCTCTGTTAATTCATAAATCTGTCGCTCATAAAAACCTCTTTATATCAAACACTTCATCAATCGAAAACATCTCAATTGAAGTTATTATAAATAATAGACCTATTGTTGTATCTTCGTTATATTCACCAAGATATACCCAAAGCTTTTGTGCTGATATCTTGAACCTAACACCTTCCACCAAAGAATATATAGTTTTTGGTGACCTAAATGCCGAACATTGTTCTTGGAATTGCCGTTCAAATAATACTGCAGGAATCGCACTCAACAATCTACAGCAATCGAACAATTTTTTCATACACTATCCTAATAGTCCAACCCTATACCCCCATCAACACAATCGCGAAGCATCCACAGTCGATATTATTTTAAGCAATACCGCTTTAAATATAGACGTAAAAACAATGGATTACGAAATACCATCAGACCATCGCCCCATTATATGTACACTTAAAGGATCAATGGCCTCGCAGGTTGACCTCAATTTTTATGATTATAGTGCAACCAACTGGAACATTTATATTAATTTTTTAGACAATAAAATCACGTTAAATTCGGATATACAATACCAAGGTAGTAATTGATCAGGAAATACAAAAATTTATAAATGTAGTTTTCGAAGCAAGGGGTGCGTCTACACCTAAAATAACCCAACAAAATAATTACACATTACCAGAAAGTACTGTGAAATATATTAAACTAAGAAGAAAGAAGCTTTAAAAGAAAAAGCCAACAATCTTCAAATATAGCCGAGCAAACTTTTTATAATCAATGTACTAAGTTTCTAAGTAACATGATTGATAAAAGTATTAATTCGGAACGCAATAAGAAATGGTGTCAATTATTATCCAATTTAAAACCAGGTGATAAATCATTTTGGAGAATAAGCAGGAACTTGCGAGGAAAAGGAAAAAATCAAATCTCTCACCTTGAAATACAAGGATAACATCTGATAAGGACAAGGCTGAAGTCCTGGCAAATACATTTGTCAAAGCAAATAATCTCACTTCGAATTACAACCACTCAGCGGATATAGTAATAAATACAACAGTAAATAATTTTAAGAAGGAAAATCCCAGTTCTGAGTCAGCAATTTATACATTTCTAGAAGAAGTAATGAATTTTGTCTCATCAATAAAACCCTCAAAATCTCCTGGTTTTGACAATGTTCCCAACATGCTCTTAAAGAAACTATCACTCAAAGCTCTGAAATTACTGGTTATAATATTTAACAGCTGCATCAAACTCAACTATTTCCCAAACCATTTCAAAAACGCTAAGGTTATAGCTGTCAACAAATCTAGTAAGCCAAAAAATAACCCAAATAGCTAGAAATAAGAAAATCGAAACGCGTTTAAAAGGTGACATGTTTCCTGAGGTAGTGGCGAAGAGTTTTTTCAATTTTTTTTTATTTTTTTTTTGGCAGCATTTTGAAGTGAAAAACGATTTTTGCTATACAATTTCGGAAAAAAAAACCCTTCGTGGTTACCTGATGATTTATGTGTCGATATAGTGTCTAAAATTGCAAAAGAATCGGTCAAGTTGATTTTGAGTTATGATGTTGACGGACTTCGAATTTATATACTATGATTTATATACTATATACCGTATGAGGCCGGTTGCTGAAAACGATGTATCTTCTTAAGTTTTGCTCTGATTTATTTAAAATTTTGAAACAACACTCTCGATATGTTGTGCATTCAGAAAGAGAAATGCAAAAAAGGTTTTAAAACGTACCACCCCTACAAAAAAGAGAGAAAAATATTTCATGTGTCATCATAAATGTGAACTGTAAAAAGCGAACATTTTTTTCAGTTATCTATAAATCCAAAAAAAAAATAAGGGCGTATTAGTTTAACTAAAAAAAACAAAATTATTATTCCAAATCGCCTTTAATTCTTCTATGATAATTTAAATAAATTATTCAAATTAAAATCTTAAATATACCTATTTACGTAATTTATGTTTGTCAAAATTTTTTGAAAGCAAATTATGCCTCTCTTCTGAAATTACAATGTAATTTAATTAAGCAAAGTCAGAATAATTTAAATTTTAAACTTAATATTGCACTATTTTTTCAAGTGCTTTTCAATACAGAGCTTTAAACGAAATCATACGTTGGACAACAACAAAATCCACATTGAGATCTCTTTTTTCTCAAATATTTATCAAAAAAAGCATACTCTTTGGTAAGTGCTGACCATCAGAGAACCTGAGCCAAAGCACTCCTAACATTCAAAACAATTTTGAGATGAAAAACAAAACAGACAAACGGTAAAGTTTAGTTTGATAAAAAAAAGTATGTATGCATATCGGACGACGTTAAATGAGAAAAATAAAAATGTTTAAAATTTCCTTCATTACTTTTTTTTGCAGAATTTTTTAATTGACCAACAAAGGGAATTTAAAGAATTTGAATAGATAGGTACCTATTTGTTTTTTCATGCATTTTTTGCGTTCATCTTATTCCATATGTAACACGAAATCTGCATATGTAGTGCTATTGTCGTTAGCAGTGCTGCTAATTTTGACAACTTATTTTAATTTCGACGATTTTTCAACTTGTTAAATGATTTTTTAAATATGTCAAAATGATGATTGAAGATTTTAAATTTTCAGTAGTATAAAAATTGGGATTTCAAGGGTTAACAATTAATGGATTGTTTATCGAAAATTGATAGTTTTTGTTCAGTGTAAATGTAAATTACAAAATATATATAGATTTAATTCTGGGTCAAGTCGTTTCAAAACGGAAATACCTTGAATAGCATCTCCATTTACGATTTAAGTTTTAATTACGGCTATACTTTAAACCTATATTATATGTTTCAGCTATAGATACATATCAATAAAATTATTTAGTTGATTGCTGTGTTAAATTTTTTTCGTTGAAATTTCATCACTAATACATTTTTATATATAGAAATAACCAATTCTGTAATAATATTCGTAATATGAATGATATAAATAAATTTTATTGCTTCCTTTTGTAATATTTTTTCGAGTTTTATAAGCGGTAAAATTTTCTTGTCCATTTTTTGTTTTAAAAATGACAATTTTGGCGATTTAGTTTCCAAAATTGTAGCTTTTCAGAAGATTTTATTAGCAGCACTGGTCGGTAACAAAGAAGAGAGAAAATTGTGTGTGGGTTTGTATAAAATGAGAAAGATTAAATTTTGTTTGTGTATTTCCCATAGCTTTGTACGGAGTGCTATGTGTGTGTATTATTTCAGCGTTACAGAATCAGTCAGTCAGTCAGTGAGTCAGGGATCAGCGTAAATATATATAAGATTGTATGTCTGTAAACTTGAGCGCATTTGTCAGTATCAGTTTTGTAATTTAGCCTCTTCTCTGTCGGTACATCAATAATGTGTAGCATTTCTAGAGTATATCTCTTTTTGTAGTTACTCTCACCCACTAATATCTTTACATCAGTGATGCCCAAAAACTTTTTTTTTGTGTATTAGTGAGTAAAAGATAAAAAACAAATTGAGAGAATTGATTTATCTACAGCCAAATTATAATGTTAGTAAGAGATTGAAAAACAGAATAATTATATTCATATAAAAAACCAAACATATTAATATACATATTTTTAAATAAAATAATTCAATTTAATTTTTGAAATTTTAAATTAAAATACTCAATAATTAATAAACTCTATAAAAGTAGAAGATGTTAATATGATATTTATGTTATATTGCGCATAAATTTTATTTAACAAAAACAAAACAAAAAACAACTTAATAATATAATTCATTATAATAAATCAAAACGTTTTCAAAATTTGCCCGAAAAAAAAAAGATTACAATTATGAATCTTATATAAACGATTCTAATTTAATACTTGACAATTTCTTATTAACAACATATTCTTTAATTGTTCAGAATTCATTCTATTACGTTGCTTAGAGCAAATGAATTTCAAATCTGAAAAGATTTGTTCGCAAATATATGTTGAAGGAAAGAAAGACAAGCACCTCAAAGAATTTTTTTTCAGTTCAGGAAAATCCATATCCAAGTTTTTCCAGAACTCTACCATCTCATTTTTTTCAGGTGCTTTTATTTCACTTCGAAAAATTATTAGTTCTGATTGGATTTTGAAATCGTAGTTCAAAATATTACAAGTAAATGGCCTTTAAAAAGATCAAGATGCCTTTGCATCATCTCAAAGTCTTTAAATCTATCCTGGAAGTTATAAAAAAGTGTTTCAAATAAAAATACTAAGTGGTCATATTTTTTAATATTATTTGTATTTTTCAAAATAATTGAAGTTTTAGGAAAATTTGAAAAATTGTTTGGTTGAATTTCGCATAAAAGAAGAAATAACTTTGTTTTAAAATTAAAAAGAATTTCGAATTTCCTTTCCTTGAAGAGCTAAAATAAAATCATTTAAACAAGCAGTTGTGTCGGCCAAAAACGCTAAATCTAAAATAAAATGTAACTCTTTAAATGACTGATATTCTTCTATATCTTCCAACTCTAAAAACTCTGCCACTTCTTCCCATAGGTCAAATAACCTGTTTAAGCAAAAGCCACGGCTCAGCCACCGAACTTCTATAAACATTTGTAGATCCTGGAAAGGAGCATTTTAAGTTTTTAGAAATTTGACAAATTTCCTGTGGGTAAGTGAGTGGTGGCCCCCACGTATTTTATTGGTGTACAACGCAATGGAAATTTTTAACATCAAAACCACGTTTTTTAATTTGACTCACGAACCTTCATGTCTTCCAGTCATTACGTTTGCTCCATCCGTACAAACGCCTGCAAAATTTCTAGGGTCAGCAACAGTTTGTCACTCACGACATCAATCAATAATATAATTTCCCTGTAACGCAGCCATAGAAGGTTTCAAGGGTAAACATTGTTTCAAAAACATCATAGTTTGCATCAACACATCTTATGCAAACAACAACTTGGCTAAGGTCGTTGATGTCTGTGCTTTCATCTAAGCAAATTGAAAAAAATCACAATTTTTAATTTTTTAATTATTGCATATTCTACAGATGCTCCTAATTGATTGCTACGCCCAGTTACACTATTACGGGACAAGGGGATAGATTTCATGACAGAAAAATTAAAATTCAACTTTTGCAAAACTTTTATCAAAATTTCTTTAATAAACTTCCCATCAGAAAATGGTCTACCATGTCTAACAATATCAAGGCTTATGAGGCTTGATAACTCAGTTTTTAATTTATTATCATAAAATTTTGGTTCAAAGTTTTCAACCTCAAACATCCATCCTTTAATTTTTTTCCAAATAAAGGGTTCTATACTTCTTATAAAGATTTTTCCTCTCGTTATTATTAATTTTATTCATTTCAATATGAAAACAATCAAAATGCCTTTTTAAAACATTAGGCCAATTTGACTTAAAGGTTTGATAACTTAATAAGCATTCAACATTACCAAAAGCATTTGTTATCATAAAATATTGTTCGTACATCATAGTCAATTTCATTTAGTTCATATAATAACAAAAAAAAAAAAAAAAAAACAGCCGCTACACATGTGCATTCATCGCTTGTTCATTGAGGACTAAATGAAAGAGCATTAACATGGCATTGAATGACCACGCAACATTTTTTGAGTGTGAGCCTGAAAAAAAGTAATAAAGCATCCGCTAAGTATGTGCACTTGCCGACTTATCATCAACGACTAAATGAAAGAGCATAAGAATATGTGTGAGTTCTCTCCAAACAATTGTTTCATGAACTGGGCATCCCTGTTTTACATCGTCAAAGTAAGGTTTATGACAGTGATGGCCATCGAGAGAATTGAGTTAGTAATAGTGTTTATGAGCATGTATTAGTTGTACTACACTGATTGAAATCCATGGACGTAACACAATGCCGGTATAAAATGTGTTTGTGTAGATTTTGTATGAATGTTTATATGAATGACTAAAAGGGAAAATAGTTGAGTTCACGAAGAATATGGTAAAATTTTAAATATAATTTGTTGTTTTAAAATTTTAAATCTTACATTCTGGAAATGTTGAACAAAATGTGAGGAACATTTAATCTGTTTTATGCATAAGTTTGAAGTTTATTAAATCAAATATGCAATAATAAGTAATTCATTTCTTTAAAAAACAAAAAAAAAAAAAAAAATAGCAAAACTTAAAAAGATAAGAAATTTCAAAGGTTAATAAGTGGTATGTTACCAAAAACTAAAAAACTTACCAGCCTCCAGTAACTGGATATTTTTTTAAATTAAAAAAAAAATGCATAAAAGACAGCTATAATGTTGTCAAATGGAGGTGACGTATGTTATTTATAGAAAATGTGTAATTTATAGTTTATCAAGTCTTCGAAATTTTCTCAACATTTTTGGTTTCTTTTAAACAAATATCCTATTAAAAAACATAGAACTGCTTTGTTCAAAAGCTTTCATAAGACTGAATGAAATTGTTGTTTACTTTTACTCTTTGGTGAGTATTTTTGTTTTCGTTCGGCTGTATCCATATAAGAAGCCGAGCACCAGCGTGGTTGGCACGGCCTTCACTGGTTTATGACCAGTCAAAGTACAGTGGGCGCTAATACAGTTTTTTGCGATAAAGGTTTGTCAATTTGTTTCTGATCTGACGTATGTGATGCAAGTTTAGCTTTAAGTTTAGTTTTTGTCGTGCCAACATATGCCTTTTGGCATACGTTGGATTCGTCCCCGATACAATTTATCTTATAAACTAAGTTAGATTTATCATTTCTTTCCAATTTTGATTTTGTTTTACTGAAGAGTTTGTCAAGGGTATTATCGGCCTCAAGCCGAACTAAAATTAAAATTATTTAATATTTTATTAATTTTACTATTTTTTAAAAGGTTTTTAGTTCTTTCAGTCTTTAATTTTTGATTGTAATTAATTTAATTTTTTGGTTTTTAATTTATATTTAATATTTTATTAATTTTACTATTTTTAAAAGGTTCTTTGTCAATCTTAGTTCACTATTTCACGCGCCGACGTCCCGGAATTGGTCCCTTTTGGATTAATTGTCCTACTTGATTTCCGTAATACGTACACTTTTTTGGTTTTTCGTGCGTTGTGTCTTTTTCCTATAGGATTTTGACACAAAATAGGTAGTTTTTACACGGCACTCACTTGAGGGCTTTTGCGTTTTTTTTGTCGCTTCTTTTTATTTCCCTTAAGCCACTTGCTCTTCTTATGTGGGCGCACTACTTTAGGGCGATTTCAAAACTTTGCACTTCCCAAAAGGATGAACCACTTATGCTTCTTGAGGATCTTTTGTGGTCACCTTTTTTACACTTATTTGTTCTTCAGAGAAATACTTGAACGAGACTTATTGTACGTTGGGTGGTTCATCGGTACTGCTTGAGGATCTGTCCTCTAAGGGCTGCCCCAGTTAATTAAAATGAAACTATTACCTTTTTGGTTGTTAAAGTAATGAATAATTTTTTATTGATTGTTCTGGTTTTTATATGTTTTTCTTAAAGTTATAAAATACAAAGTTTCTACTTAATCAAACAAAGAACAAACATAAAGAGGAAACATAAGAGGAAGTTGAATAATCAATATCAGCGCTTTTTACAGTGTGAGAAAATATTTTGAATGAAATTAATAGAAATGGAATATAATTGAGTAGAATGGCCTGGATGCTAAAGGGAAAATTGACTTAGGACAATTATTCCCCAGGTTGTTTAAACCAACCGGCATCAGAAAAAGCATTAATGGGTTGCAACCAATTATAGTTAGAGAAATAAATATGGAATTATATAAGAATAAATGGAGGTGAATTGATTAGAGTAATATCTAAGAAGAACAAAATTGATGACCACAAGTGATATAGGAGAGTGTCATTTATATTGTGCTATGGCCCGATGAGGACGCTTATGACGGACCTGTGTACAGAATATAGGGACACTATTCTAAATTTTTTATGCAATTTTAGGAAAATTAGGGATATAACTTCCGTTTATAGTAATACTGCTGTATAGTTGTGACAAGGAAAAATTAATGATTAAAATCAATATTTCAAAATTTAAGTTTAATAATACATAAATTTTTATTTTTATAAAACTTAACTAATTAAAAAAATTTTTTTTTAATTAAATCTAAGTCTCCAAATAATTAATAAAATCAAGTATATATATGTATTATTTAATAAATTATTGTAAAATTAATTTAACAAAATTTATACGAAAATTTTAAAAAATATATAAATTTTAAATCTCCAAATAATAATGTAAACTATAAATTTCAAATAAAATTAAATTAACCATATTTTCTGTATGTATAGTTGACCTTTGAGTTGTTAATTAATTTGATTTGTTCAGCTTGAGGTCATAAAATTTTTAATAAAATAAACAAAAAAGGTTTTTTTATGTTTTAATTTTATTAATATTTTTTCTTTTTATATAATATTTGACCCAATATTTCGACCGAATTTTCCGATCATCATCAGGGGATCTGTTGTTAAATAAACAAAGTAATAATGACAAAACATTTTTTAATATAATTACAAAAATATTATTTAAACACTAAAAACAACTGATGTATAAAATAAAAACAAATTTACATACATAAACAAAAAGATAGTGTTCCGCGAAAAAAACCAAAAATTTTATCCTTGTTACACTTCCAAGCTATTGTCACCTACTGTTTTGTTTTGATAAATATTTGTCTATTGTGTGTCTGTAGATTTGGGCGCAATTATCTGTGTCAGTTTTGTAATTTAGTCTCTTCTCTACTAACCTTTGAAAACAATAATGATGAATTGAATAATGATTAATAATATAAAATCATATACATGTATTAGGTAGTAACTTATTAAACAGAAAATGACAAGATCATTATAATTAAAAAGGGAGGTGGCATAGCCATCCCATTAATCTGTTATATTAATAGGCTACGCGATTTCTTGTGCCTCATGTTTTGTTCTACCGTTTTATCCCGCTTTTGACCAAACGTATATTATATTTTAGCCGATTTGCAGATTTACAGATTTTTAAATTTTTTCCTTTATTTTGAGTAAATTGCATTTAAAGTTGCTACTAACACATACATAAAATTATACAATACTATGTGTTTGTTTATTAAATTTGTTAATGTGTTTTTAATAAAAATGAGTTTGTTTTTGTGTTGATTAGTGAATTGGCTATAATTGATTAACATACTTTTAGGGTCTTTATTTAATGAAAAAATAAAATTTCCTAGAATTTGCGCTCGTATTTCGAGGGCTGGAATTTGTTAGTATACATTAATATACATATATTATAATCACTTGTTTGTAGTTAAAATAATTTGAAATATAATATTATTATTATAATACTTTATTGCGTAAATTTAAGTTTTAATTGAAAAAAAAATATATAAAAAAAAGTATTAATTTTTAAAAGAAAATATTAATTTTTAAGGACCCTGACATGTTAATAATCCTACACTAGATTTAAAATTAAATTACTTAGTTCAAATTTTAATATCTCTTTAATTTTAGTAATAAATCACAAAAAAAAAAAAACACGCAATCATGTAAATTTATATATCATCAGTAGATAAGATATAGGAGAACCAGGAATTTTTCATTTTCGCCACCGTTAGATGGCGCTGTTTGGTTGAGGTCTATAGGAGAACCAGGTTTATAGGAGAACCAGGAATTTTTCATTTTCGCCCCCGTTAGATGGCGCTGTTTGGTTGAGGTCTATAGGAGAACCAGGTTTATAGGAGAACCAGGAATTTTTCAATTTTTCCCCCGTTAGATGGCGCAAAGTTGAATAACTTTTTACTATAACTGTGGAATAGCGCCATCTAAGCGTGATGCTTTATTACAACACCATCTATACTTATTATATTTAAACTTAATTATTACTTAAGAACTGTCAACTTAATTGTAAACAATGGAATGTATAAACATAAAGCAATGCAAATAAACTACTTCTTGTTCAACCATCAAACTGAAAACATCAAGGCGTGGCAACGAGTATAAAAGGATTTATAGCGGGCAAAAAATACATTCACACATACAAGCTAATAACCAAAAGAAATACAGTTAATTTTTTTTTTTTTGTGTGATACATACATTTTGTATATGGAAATAAATTAAAAAAAATTTGTAATACAAATTCTAAAGCAATTGTGGGTTAGCAATAAATATTGTAGAGTTTGGTGGATTTAATTTTTTGTTTGTGGTTAAAAGTAAGGAATAAAATTAAAATAAAAAGATGTCGAAAGAAGAAAAAAATACATCAGTATTCCATAACGAGAGTTTGTTTGCTACGTCGATGGCAACTGGTATAAGGGAGTTCCGACCGGGAGTTGATAAGTGGCGTAATTGGCAAGAAGTCTTGGACTCTCATTTTGTAAAAGCTTCAGTGGAAGAAGACCGAATGAAAGTGTCAACGTTAGTGAAGGCTGTTGGTCTTGATGCGTATGGTTTGTTAAGAGAATTGTATTTTCCGGATTTACCTATAAAAAAAAAACGTATAAAAATTTATGAGATATGTTAAACCAACATTATTCACCTCCAGTAATCATTTTTCGAGAGCGACGAAATTTTTTTGAGGCCAAGAAGAAGGAGGGTGAAGCAGTTTCTGCATGGTTTGCACGCATTAAAAAGTTGGCGATGGAGTGCAATTTTGGAGCACAGTTGCAACAATTTGTTTTAAATAAATTTGTCACCGGCTTTGATGGCAAAATTTTTGAGAGGCTGTGTGAAGAGGACGAAAATCTGACCTTGGAATTGGCGTATAGAAAAGCTTTGACAATTGAGGCAAAAATGTACGCAAAAGAAAGCCCAGAAAGTGAGGTTAATTACATAAAAAAGTATTAACGAGGACTTAAAAATTTTAATAAAGAAGAAATGGCGAGTAACGGTAACAACAGTAAGCAGCAGCAGAATTGCGGTTATAAAGCAAAAAAGAAGTGTTCGCATTGTGGTTGGAAAAATCATGCCAGCGATAAATGCAAGTATAAAAACAGTAAATGTCACAAGTGCCATAAGATCGGACATCTAGCTAGTGTTTGCAACAGTAACCAAATAAATACGGTTGAAGTATCAAATATTAAGAGAAATTCTCAAAATAAAATTTTTAATGATAATTTTAATGATAATTTTAATGATAATTCAAATTTTTCTGTTTATAGTGTAACGGGTGAACAGTCTTCTGTACCATTCACACTGTCGATAGAAGTAAATAAAAAAGAAATGGATTTTGTTCTGGATACTGGTGCTGCGTGTTCGTTAATATCAAAGGAAACTTTTAATAATTTTTTTGAAGGAAATCACTTGAAACCGTGTGTGGATAAATTTTGTTCATACGGAGGAGACAGTATTAACGTATTGGGTGAGTTTTTATCAATGGTAAGACTTCGAGGCCAAAGTAAAAATTTGCGTTTGGTTGTTACAAATACGCGTAGTCCTTCAATTTTGGGGCGTGATTTTATGGTTTTATTCGGAATCGGTATTTCAAATATTAATGTTATTAATAATTTAAACGAGTGTGTACAGGACATACAAAAGCGTTCTAAAAAAGTGTTTAAAGAAGAGTTAGGTCTGTATACAGGTTGTTCAGTGAGTCTGAAGGTGATTAAAAATGTAAAACCTATTTTTTGTAAACCTAGGCCCGTGCCATTAGCCTGGCGTTCCAAAATTGAAATTAAATTACGGGAATTAATAGATAAAGGGGTTTTGGTACCCGTCGATAATTCAGAATGGGGTACGCCCTTGATACCAATCATTAAGCCTAATGGCCAAATCCGTATTTGCGGAGATTACAAGTCCACTATTAATAAGTACGTGGAAGATGTTAAATATCCTCTACCCCTAATTGATGAATTGTTTGCGTCATTGAGGGGTGAATTGTATACCAAGTTGGACCTTTCAAATGCATATAACCAGTTATTACTGGATGAAGATTCGCAAATGTTATGTGCTTGGAGTACGCATTTGGGTATTTTTAAGATGACACGCTTACCGTTCGGAGTTAAGCCAGCGGCGGCTATTTTTCAAAGAACAATTGAAAATATTTTGCGTGGCATTCCGAACGTAGCTAATTATTTGGATAATATCATTATCACAGGTCGTAATTTCAATGATCACGTCAAAATGATAGAACTAGTGATGAGAAAGCTTGAGTTAGTTGGGCTGCGACTTAATGTTAGTAAATGTGAATTTTTCAAAGAAAAACTGTTCTATTTAGGGTTTAACATTGACCGTAATGGTTTGAGTATGAATAAAGACCGGATTTCATCTGTTTTAGAAGCGCCAGTTCCTCAAAATGTTACTCAAAATTTATTACTAACTTCGCAAATAGAATGGTTCCTCTCTATGAGCTTCTCAGAAAGGAGGTCAAGTTTATTTGGTCAAAAAGGTGTCAAATAGCCTTTGAATCACTAAAGAGAGAAGTTACTTCGGACAAAGTATTGATCCATTTTAACCCTAGGTTGCCAATTGTGTTATCAACGGATGCATCAAATACCGCAGTGGCGGGTATTTTAGCACATTTGGGGGCGGATGGGTCCAGAAAACCTATAGCTTTTGTTTCAAGAGCACTTTCAAAAACAGAAAAAAATTATAGCACTATACAAAAGGAAGCTTTGGCAATTATTTTTAGTGTAACAAAGCTTAGGCAATATTTGATAGGCATTCATTTTACTCTAGAGTCTGATCACAAACCACTTTTAGCGATTTTTGCCAGTAATGGCTGCTGCTCGTATGCAAAGGTGGGCCTTTATATTATCTGGTTTTAACTATACTATGAACTACATTAAAGGTTCAGAAAATTCTGCGGACCATTTGTCTCGCTTGCCCCAAAATAGTATAGTTGAAGATAAAGACGAGTTTGGTTTTATAAATTATATTAGTGGTGAAAACAAATTACATTTGAATTTTAAAGATATTGCTAGAGAAACTAGTCGTGATCCGCTTTTGGCAAAACTAAAAGAAGCCATTCAAAGTGGCAAAATTAACGTTTTAAAAGGAGAAGAATTTAGTCCATTTATTTGTCGTAAAAATGAGCTTTCGGTAGAATACTGTATTGTATTCTATGGGGTTTTAGGGTGTTAATTCCTAACAAATTGCGTACTAAAATTTTAGCGGCATTGCATTATTCCCATTTTGGAATAGTTAAAACTAAAGCGTTAGCTCGCTCATATGTGTGGTGGCCTAAAATGGATGAGCAAATTGAGAAATTAATTTCCTATGTGTGTCTTGTAAAATTAGTCAGCCAAGTCCTGAAAAGGGTCCGTTAATTCCATGGACGCCTACAGATTCACCTTGGTCTAGACTTCACAAAGATTTTGCGGGACCAATAAAAGATTTTTATTTTCTAATAATTATTGACTCCATTTCTAAGTGGGTTGAAGTTTTCAAAACCAACACCATAACTGCTAGTTTTACTATCAAAAAGTTATCGGATATTTTTGGAAGGTTTGGTCTTATAGACATATTAGTAAGCGATAATGGTCGGCAATTTACAGCCGAGGAGTTTAAAATTTTTATGAAAGTGAATAATATAAAGCACATTTTAACGGCTCCAGGTCATCCGGCGACCAATGGTCAAGCTGAAAATTTTGTAAAAACTTTCAAAAAGACAATTTTAGCCAACCTTCGTGAGGGTGAAAGTCTGGATGTGGTTATAAATACGTTCCTTTTCGATTATGGAACAACAAAACATTGTTCTACAGGTGAAACCCCAGCAAAATTATTGTTAGGGAGAGAAATTAAAACACGTTTTAGTATGCTTTGTCCACCCTTAGTTAAAAACAAAATTTTTGAGAGCCAATTATCAAATATAAAAAATTATAAAGGAACACGTATTGATACATTTGATTCGTGTAAAAATGTTTATGTTAGAGATTATTCGAATCCTATAAAACTTCGTGGCAAGAAGCTATGGTCAAAGATCGTATTGGCCCTCAGTCTTATCGTTGTGTATTGACTCGTAATAAAAAAAATAATAAAAAGGCATGTTAACCAAAACTATACTATAAAATTTTACGGATGAATTTTGTAAAACTATATTTTATTAAACTTAAGAGGGGAGTTGTGGAATAGCGCCATCTAAGTGTGATGCTTTATTACAACACCATCTATACTTATTATATTTAAACTTAATAATATAATAGAGCTATTCTTGAGTTTGTGAGCCAAAAAGAAAATAAAGAAAACAAATAAAAGTCAAAATTTAAAATCCATTTTGTTTTATTTAAAACACTCCCAGCGTAGAATGTGTTTAGTTCTTAAGGTTTTATTTTCAATAAAGAAATTAGTATTGTACATTCACTCAACTATTCGAGTTGTTTCTCCATAGATACAAACATTTAGTACCATCAACATCAAGTTTTAAATGAAAGAAAAATTTCAAATACATAAAAATAGTTTGAAGAATGGAAAATTTTCCAATAGTTTTTGTTGATTTGGAAGGATTTAGGGGAAATTCAAATAATTTCATACCAAAGGATATTGCTATGGTCTTCAATACTAAAGAGTATTATAATTTTATCATAAAGCCACCCTTTGAATTTAAATATTTATTACCAGAAAAGCAGAAAAAAGCAAAATGGTTGACTCAAAATCACCATCATCTACAGTGGGAAGACGGAAATGTATCACTTGATAGTGTATGTAAATTTATTAACGCAAATATCAATTTTCGCTTTTATGTCAAGGGTTTGGAAAAGAAAAAGTGGCTTGAGGAGATGTTGCAGAAAAATGTATTCAATATTGAAAATATATCTTACCACAATTTAAAGCGTCTCGAAAGAGAATATCCAGATTGCATCTGTTGCAGTTTTCACAACCATGGAACTTGTGCTCTGAAGAATGCTCTTTTACTTCAGAATTTTTTAGCTCCGCCCATAAATGCAAGCTCTTTTGTAAATATAGTACCCTGATTTCCATAACAATATTGAAAATAAACTAATGCTACACCTCATCTGTTAATTTTGTTAAAATTGTTAATTCTTATACACCAGTTTATATTTTTTGGGCAACTTAGTTTAGTTTATCTCCTCAGTTGAAATGGATCATACTTATTGTGAAATAGAAAAACCAAAACTATCTAAAAGGAAACAAGATTATACACTTATCTATCATCTGGAGTACTTACTCAATTTAAAATTAAAATTAAGGTGTGGATTTTCTACAAAAAATAATTTTCAACCTCTCCTCTGGATTCATAGCAATAAAACAAATGCTGTTGGCTTTACTAGAGATGAATGGATTCATCTGATGGCATATAAGGAATATATTCAGATGAGACTTGATCAGTACGAATTTATCGATCTATATGGAGAATTGGATCATCCAACATTAAGCAGAATTTGTTGTGAATTTAAATTCAAAAGAGGCGGACATTGTGTATTAGTTATATCACAAAATGGTCATAAGATCAAAATTGATGATGAATCTTGGAGAAATATTATTTGAGTTGGAATTTTTTTGACGTCATTTCTGTGTTGGAATACAATATTACAGAAACAAATATCTCATTTTTATCGTACCTATTTCATACCCAGATGCGCAGAACTCAATAAAATCAGTATTCAATTATCGGATCTTGAACAATCATACGATAAAGATGTGCAAGTGGACTTGATGCGGCTATGTTTTGAAATTAGTAAAAATGCCTGACAAAATAAAATCGGATATTAAAATACATAAGTTATTATTAAGAACTAAAAATAAGTAATAAATAAAGATGAGTAAACAGCAAGTTGTTAATGAAATTCATAAGTCAGTAAGAAAAAATTTTGTTAGACGTAGATTCATACAAAAGGGCTATAATGATACATGGCAAATAGATCTACTAGAAACGATTCCATTTGCTAAAATGAATAATGGGTATAAGTATCTTTTAACTGGGATAGATACTTTTTCAAAATATGCTTTTGCATATCCAGTTAAATCAAAAAAATCTTTAGAAATTGTTACTGCCATGGTTAAAATGTTTGAACGATTAAAAACAAAACCAAAAAATATACAATCTGATCAAGGAAAAGAATTTTTCAATAAAGATTTTAAATTATTAATGAAAACAAATCATATTAACCATTATCATACATATACCCATTTAAAAGCATCAATATGTGAACGTTTTAATAGAACTTTAAAAACATTAATGTGGAAAATATTTAGTATGAGAGGGAACTACAAGTGGGTTGATGATATTGACAGTTTAGTTTCACAATACAATAACACCTATCACCGTACAATTAAAAGGAAACCATCTGAAGTTAATAAATCTAATCAAATTCATTTGTTACACACAGTTTATAATTTTCCAAAATCATTCCCGCTATGAACCAAATTGGTCAACAGAAGTTTTTACTATAGATAAAGTAAATATTACCAATCCTGTGACATATTTAATTAAAGATTATAGAAATGATATAATACTAGGGTCATTTTATGAATATGAACTACAAAAGGTTAAAAACAAAGATGATTTTCTGATTGAAAAAGTTTTAAAAAGAAGGGGAAAGAAACTCTTTGTCAAATGGTTAGGTTTTGATGAATCTCATAACTCTTGGATAAATAAAAATAAATTATTAAAATAACAAATAGTATTGAGAAGTATAAAAGGAGAATATGTTGTTAAATTAATTTTAATTGAATAAAATCATTTTAGAAGGTACCATACAACTGTATTAAGCTAAATGGATCGCATTTTTAAAAATTCTAAAGTCAAGTATGAAAAACTGAAATATTGTAACTACTGTGGTAGCAACGATCAAAATGAAGATAGATGTAAGAAAAAAGTGGAAGACAATAAAGTTAATAAATGGCAATGTTCAAAAAAGAATAAATAAATTATATATGAAATAAAACAAATTGTTTCAATGTTTTTTGTTTTTATTTTTATTTTAATAAAAAGTACAATATTTTGTTGGAAATAAAATTAAACTTACAAAACTACATCACTTATTTTATAATGTCCCCAAGCTAATGTATCCACATTATTAGGTAAAACATATCTCTTATCATCCTTATAGTTTAAACTTATTTTATTTACAATTTACGTATATAATTTATGGGATCTACTGCGAATAACCCTTTGTTCACCATAAAATGTTTTTATCTCTATTATAGATTCTTGATAATTACGGAGTTCTTATTTTTTAACAACTGATTTTTTTACTCCTTTTACTTTTTTGATAGTTTTGGTGTAATTTTCATGATCTCCTACCGTGTAAGCGAATGCTTTTGCTTTCAGACCTGCAAATTCTCTCATAATTTTACCTGAATTTTCGTCTTTCATTAAGCCCAGAACTTTTTTGTTCAAAGACCTAATCCCGTAAATATTTTCGGGTTTATATTCTGAAGTGTCAAATTTATCACTATTGTTTTTAATAATTTCGTAAATGTCTTTTTCGGAGGATATAATGAATGAATCAGTGTCCATGTAGATACATTTAAGATTTTTATCTTCCTTAACCAAAAAATTGTAATAAAAATCATACATTAAATATTTTGAGAGTCCTAATACTGTTACACCTATCTATATTGGCTTGTCATGATGTACGTCTAATTTGTTCAATTCTATACCATACAGTCCATTATCAAATACGTCTATACCAGAAAAGTTGGGTTTAGCTATAAGAGCTTTGCACCCTTCGGAATTTCTGCGATTGTCATAATTAGTAACTAATCTCACATCACGACGCTTTTCTACATTTTCCATCGTTTTACCGTATACAGCATTATTCATTAATTTAAAAAAATTATTTTCAAATTCATTTTTTGATGTTTTACGGTGATTTGTGTTTAAGCTTATATAGGGTTCTAACCAAAAACTTTGTTTGAATTTTAAAATTTTATTAATCTTTACAAGTATTAATCCCTGTTCTAAACATAATTGTAGGTTCTTTATATGAATTTTATAATCTTTTTTATCAGTGAGATCAGCTAATAATTTGGGGAGTTTTCCTCCAGGTGGTATTTTATTTTGCGCACAAAATGGAAGGTAGTTATGAGAATTATGAATTAAGTTGGGATATTCAAGATCAACTTCTAGAATATATCCGTAAGTAGATTCATCACTATATTCGCTTACTTTGAAATTTTCAACTTCGTCATGAGATAAAAACGAAAAATCTGAAATGGGGAGTTTTTGTGACATGGCCCAACCATACAAGTTATTAGCATCTATATATGCTTAGTAATTTTCGTCTTTAGCAGAATCATATTCATTCATGTACTTATTGTTAGCCTTCGAAAGTCTATAAGTGCACTGCGTAATTCCTCCTCGAATGGAAGTTTTGAGGAATGAATATATTTCAGGATCACTTATTAATTCCATTTTAACATTTGTATATTTGAGCATAGCATCCCATGACAAAGAAGGAGCGGTAACATAGTTACATGGATCTAAACCGTAAATTTTCTTACAAACTGATCTAAAATTCTCAAAAATATCCGACAAAATAAAAACATCGCTCTTAAGACACAACAAAATGTAGTCTTTAAGAGTACTACATTGAAATATATTCCAAACCTTTTTAGCAAAAGTATAGTCTTTTTCAGAACAATTCCCTGTCATCTAAATGATTATAAAAATGCTCTCTGTTGGGTAAAGACTGCTCATTCAGTTTTTCAAAACTATCAACATAGTCATACGGGAAAAAAACCTTTTCTATTCATAACTTCGAAATGTTCTTGTTTAGGGTATTTCTTTTTGAGTATCTTAAAATCTTCTTTATTTAAGTAGCTTGCCAACTTTTCTATACTGGAATTTAAAAACATGTTCGAATCTATAAAATTTAATGTGTATTTTGTTTTATTCCCGTCTAAAAATTTTTTGGTCATTGAAATATATAGCTCCTTATTGCATGGTATAACTGAAAAATTACTACCTAATTCCGTAATAAAAAGATGGATATCATACCTACATAAATTATGAAAGAAAATTGGTACAAAAGATACGATAAACTTGAACTTATTTTTACAATAACTATGTATATATCCCATAAGAATCCCACTAAAGTAATTATAAAACTTATCTTTCTCACCGCTTATCTTATTACTGCATGCACAACAATTTAATTCTGCTTCTGGTATTAATGGAACATCTATATGTGGTGCGCCTGTTTTCCAATACATGTCATATACTGCATTCATTCTATTGTAAAGATGATCCAAAAATTCTCGTACACATGTTTTTCCTGAAAAAGAGTATACAACTTAATACAGAATAAATATTTAAGACTGAATAAAAACATACCTTCAAATGAATAATATTCATCTAATTCGCCATTATACGTATGTTTTATATAGTATGCTACTGCACACGCTTTGTGGTTTTGAATTACTGTAGTTCCTTTCCCTCTTGTTTTGTTGTATACAGGTAAAAGTACAGATTCCATATCAGCATACACAACTGGCGGAGAAATCTTTCTTTCGAAGTGTGTGAATGAAAGCATTGAACCTTGCTTTGGGTATGTTGTTGTTACTTTTGAACATTCCGCTTTGTGGCGCACGGAGTTCTTGAAATAAAAATTTTGACATAAGTCACAAAATTGTCCGGGAGTATTAGAATTAACAAATTGCGTTTTCACCAATCTCTGCACATCTTTTATTAGAGAGTAATGATAGTTACCATTATTTACTAAAGTCAGCAAATTAATATGGTACTCTTTAACAGTTTTGGATTGTCTTGCAGGACGCACAACTTTAAACTTATTATTTGCTTTCTTTAATTCATAAATGTTGATGCTGAAGTTTGGGTTATTTTGTTCAAATATTTTAAGTGCCGGCAATAAAACTGGAAATGACATATTCGAAAAGTCTAGAGTTATTCCCCGAAATTTAATTTTATTGGAACTTATATCATTAATTTTATAATATTTGGTATCACATAATTTTTTTTATCGGAAGCACTCCAATTGTCCTTCTTTAAGGCTATTGCGGCTAAAACGCACCATTTAAAGCAGAAAGAATCGCTATTTCTTACGTTTATGACAGCTTTTTTTGCTGCTATTGCTTTTGGCACCGGTATGTAATTCTCAATTTGCATACAGTCATCTCGATATATTTGAAATCGTCGATTGCCCATCCGCTATCTCTCTCCTGGAACTCACTCGCTTGTCTTTCCAAGTCATTATAAAAATCTCCAATTACTTCATCAATTTCATCAATATTTCTTATACTATTGAATGAAGTTGCAAAATGTTTTAATGATGATATTGGTTCTCCTTCGGTTGAATTTTTCACGTACAGTCCAAATAGCACCATATTCAATTTTATGAAATCCAACTCTATTAATCTTTCAACTATTAGTTCTTTTACGAATATTTTTGTATCAAGCAAAAATTTTTTAATTTCAATTTCGTTTTTCAAATTACTATAAATCCGATATTGTTTTACAACCATCGGATTTTTTAAAATAATTTCGAAAATGTTTTCCTTCAAAAAGCTTTCGGAATTATCCTTATGCACATTTGTCCTCAAATGAATTTTATACTTATTTTCAAGGATATTTTTTTTGCATACTTGACAAAATATTTCTGGTACACTAACTTTTACTTTTTTTGGCATTGGATTGATGTTAAAAATACCACGTCTTTTAGTTTTACCGACGCATTTGTGTAGCTCCAAATTTGCTACTCCTTCAACAACAATTCCTCAATCGGAGCACTCGATTTTAATTAAATTTTCCATTTTTAATTTTTATTTTTTATTTTTTGGGTGAATATAGGAGAACCAGTAAGCTTGATGTTGACGGTACTAAATGTTTGTATCTATGGAGAACAACTCGAATAGTTGAGTGAATGTACAATACTAGTTTCTTTATTGAAAATAAAACCTTAATAACTGAATATAAAAATCTTAAACCTAATCTAGAACTAATAACTACACTTGCGTCTACACACAAGCAACCCCTTTTTGGTGATATTATGAATTCCCCCCAATGTGTTATATTATCTTAGAAAAACTGTAGTAAAAACATCCTAAGATAATACATATGTATGTAATTCCAATCAATTAGAGATTTCTTATAATTAAAAATACATAATTACAAATATTCTTAGAAATATCACTGTGTGTGTGTGTGTGTAACGCAGGCTAAATTATATGAACTATGTTCATATTTGAATAGTCCACGATAGAACCCTCAACATATATAGTATATATATATATATATATATAGTATAAGCTAGTAAAGAGAAGAAATAACATGGCACTGAGAGCAAAAATTGAAAACTTTTTACGTGATTTTAATAGAATCATATGTTTGGATGATATGAACTTTATACTCAATTTTATAAATCTTCTTGATATCTTGGAAAATAAAGTACTATTGGAAACTGTGCATGGAGAGCATTTTAATGATTGTCCTTGGTCTGAAGATACTTGTTTGGAAGGACCTGATACTTGCAAATGTATTGTATATAGCTTTAGAAAGCATTCTGTAATCAATCTAATAGAAAAATATATACGACATTTTAATTTAGATAAATGTATATAAGACCAAATAAAAGTTTAAAACTATAAATATGTTTTTCATTGCATATTCAACATTTAATACTACAAGATGTTTTATCAGTTCACGCATCCATTAGTGGACCTTCAGGATCTGGAAAAACCACCTTTTTAAAAAATCTTATAAGTTGCAAGCAATTTTTAATAAGTTCACCAATTACCAGAATTATTTGGTGCTACGGAGAAGAAAATGCCAAACCAAATTTTAATAATATAGAATATTATAATGGGATACCAAATGATTTGGACAATGATTTACATGAACCAGTTTTACTTATTTTAGATGATTTAATGATGGGAGCATTTAATAAGAATGTGTGTGAGCTTTTCACAAAAGGGTCTCATCACAGAAATTCCTCCGTTATTGTTGTAACTCAAAATATTTTCCATAAATCGTCTCATACAAGAGAGATTTCGTTGAACTCAAAATATATTGTTGTATTTAAAAATCCAAGGGATACATTACAGTTTCAGCATTTAGCAAGACAAATTGAACCCGGAAATTCAGTAGAATTAATGAGAATACATAAAGAAGTTACTAACAAACCTCATGGTTACTTATTGATTGACCTTACTCAAAGTATAAACGATCTAATAAGATAGAGAACAAATATCTTCAATCCAAATTTTTGTTTCTGCTATTGTGATACAACTGAAAATGGTATTAAAAAAGAACTTAAAACGATTGAAGGAAAACAAGCATATGATGTATGTTCTCAAGACGAATAACGGAAAACTACGGAAAGCAATACTTGAAAATGTTGACGATGATTTTATAAAAACTATAATTGAAATAATATTCAATACCCTAAATGGAAATACTAAACTTAAACTTAAAGATCATACAATTTTAAATAGATATAAAAAAGAACTTCGAATCATTTCAAAATCAAATGGATCTGTAAAGTCAAAAAGGAAGGTACTAATTCAAAAAGGTGGATTTTTACCTGTATTGTTATCGTCACTGTTGGAGGGCTTTATTGGAAAATTAATAGAAAATGTCTAATAAAGGAAAATTCAATAAAGTTATATTACTACATCCAAATACTTATTATGTAATGTTAGAAGATCAATTATCTTCTGAATTTATTACCAGAAAACTAATACCATACCTAAATGATGAGTCAATATCAGACTTCAACAAATGGATTAAAATCAAACAAGAATTAAATATGTTTATAAAAAGAAAAATTAATCCCATCAAACCATTAACGGATAATCATAAATCGGTTGTGAAAGAAAACGAAAATCTTGTTATTAATAATACTGATCCAATGATGAATAAAAATTTGGAAAAGAATTTTGAAGTAACTGAAAACTATGATAAGTTTGAAACCCCCTGAAAAATTTTCTAACTCTACACCTAAATTAAAAATAAATCAAAAAGAATTAAAATTTTTTAAAGATAACGATTTAGATGAAAAATACCTAAATATTTCCAAACGTAAATTAGAAGATAAAGATTATCCGTACTTAAAAAAGAAAAAAACAGAAACATCAGGAAAAAAATATACAAGTGTTAAATCTAAAAAGAAATTGTTATTTGATGAAACGACAATAGAAACTCCATATAAAGATACAAGGCCTAAATCAAAGGGGAAACCAAACATAAAACATCCATACGATACCAGATCTGTTCAAAAAGGGGAAAGTTGGATAAAATGGAAATCACTTTACTAAGAAAATTTTAATAAAAGATTAAACAAATAAAAAATGTGTTTTATTCATATTAGATTCTTTTAACCATGAACATACCAAATAATTTTTATGTAACATTATTAAGTAATAACTCTTTAATGGTTTATGAAGATAATGTTCTTTCCGCATTTACGAATTTGGTTAATTTACCTGCAATAACTTCAAAAGAGGATTGGGAAGTTGGAGTAACTGAATTATATTTAAATGATGGATCCGCCGAGGAACCAACAATTTTCTTTATCTATAGTGATATTATAAAACCGAGATGTATTGGAAACAAAAATATAAGATCTCTTGGAGTATTACCATATAAGAGACATAGCATTTGCTATGATTTTCATAATGTGGAATACTATCCTTTAGAAATATCAATAATTAACGATATTTCAATACTCATAACTAATTTAGATGGAACTCAATACAATTTCGAATCCTCAACAACGCCGAATTTTATAACATTACACTTTAAAAAAATTAAAACACTATAAATGTAAAGAGTTTTGTAAAATGTTGTCAGATTGATAAATCATCGTGATGGATCAAGTATATAATGCATACTACTCAAGGCAGCAGGGCGGTGGAATAAGTCATATCGGAACATTATATGTGACTCCACGAGTTTTGCAGCATGGTCGCGGAATCGGTTCATTTTTTTCATCACTATTTAGAACATAAAAACCTTTAATTTTTTCTGGAGTAAATACAATTAAAAAAAAAAAGTGAAAGTGAATTGGATTCATTTGAACCACATCCCATTCAAACTAGTATTTTAAACACCGAAGAAGTATCCTACAATCCTATCGCAACTTTGGACAACCCCAGCTCTATAGAATTTATGTGTCTCGGTAATGGAGATACATATCGTGATTTGTCTAGCGTATACCTAAGATTAGTAATTCAACTCAAAGCAAAGGATAACTCAGATATTACAGATGATTCAATTGGAGTTGTAAATAATATTCTACATTCTCTGTTTCGAAGTGTTTCTGTCTATCTGAATAATGTTCCCGTATCCCATAGCGATAATAACTATAAGACTTATATACAAACATTACTTAATTATGGAAGTGATGCTAGTCGAACTCATCTAACATCATCTGGATGGTATCCTGACTATTATATCGATGGTGAACTTCGAAAAGGACAAAAACAAATTAGCAAGTTATTTGCACGAAGTAATAAAGTTGAGTTAATTGGACGAGTTCATGGTGATATCTTTAGTCAGCCTAAATTACTTTAAAATAATGTAGATTTACGTATTGTATTTAATTTGCAGAAATCATCATTTTATATGATGGATCTCGATTCAACTGGTGCTGAATTGAAAATTTTGGAGGCTCAATTATATATGAATCACATTACTGTTAATCCGGGGATATTACTAGCTCACCATAAAATGTTGCAGGAAAAACCAGCCATATATCCATTAAATAGAACTGAAATTAAATCGTTTACCATGTATCCTGGAAATCATAGTTTATCTATTGATAATGTAGTAATTGGTCAATTACCTACATTTTTGGCATTTTGTATGGTTGGAAATGTTGCATACTCAGGGAATATAAAAATGGATCCATTTGAGTTTAAACATTTTTATTTACAAACACTAAATTTGTCAGTAAATGGTATTCAAATTCCATCACAAGCATTAGAATTTGATTATTCCGGTGTAACCCATAGAAGTACGAGAGCATACAATATGTTATTTAATGCTATTGGAATAAAGAATTCCGATAGAGGAATTCATATAAATAAACAATCATTTGATAATGGTTCATTCATTTTGGGGTTTGATCTTTCACCTGATCATTCTAATAACGATTTATGTGCAAAGATTTTAAAGCAAGGAAATGTACGCATTAAAGGAAAATTCACACGAGCTTTGTTGGAACCAGTGACATGTCTTGTTTATTGTGAATATGATTCTATGATTGAAATTGATAAAAATAGAAACGTTAAAATAACTTTATAAAAATGAATACCATACAGATTGAAAAAGCGCTTTTAAAAAACAAAGCTACCCGAAAGTATTTCCAAGGTGTTTTTAAACTTCCAAAACGTATACCTAAGCGTCCAGCTATCTTTATTGCTAATACAGATCCATCATACAAAACAGGGCAGCATTGGATTGCATTTTATTTTGACTTTTATAATAATGCTGAGTTTTTTATTCTTATGGACAACATCCCTTAAATTTAGAATTTCTAACATTTTTAGAAAATAACAGCAAAAACTTCAAAATCAATAAACAGCAACTACAGGGATATTTTTCAAAGACTTGTGGTCATTATTGCTTACTTTATAGTTTATATAAATCACAGCAAAAAAGTTTGAAACTATTTTTAAGTCAATTTTAAAATGTTTGATTCATTAAGCTAATAAGGCCTACAGTTGTATGTAATTAAAACGCAATTTTGATTACAGTTTTTACCCGACGTTTCGTCGATTTTATTTCGACTTTTTCTAGGGTTTGTCTATTTAAAATAAAAATATATAAATACAACCTTAATACAAATATTTAATCACCAAAACATTAAGGACTTACAAAGTGTACGTTTTTTACATTAATTCATACATTAATTTGCAATTAACATATAACATATAACATAAAAACACAGATTTAATATATAACCACATCTTAATTTAATTGTCACAGCTTATTTATTGCAACTCTATAGCAACCATTTATTTTATCAGTGTCTTCTTTGTAATTTAGAGTTTTGTGTATGTGTTGTTGTATATGTAAACTTTCCTTTGTGTACCTTTTCTTTACATTATTTTCTTTATCGAATATTTTGATTCCCTGGAAATCAGCTGTGTGACCGGTTTCAATAATATGTTGTGATAATGCAGTTGTTTCTTTTCTCTTTATTATGTCTGATTGATGTTCACCCATTCTTGTGCATAGTGTTCTCTTTGTTGTTCCAATGTAGATCATATCACAGTTCTGTTCATTATTTCCTTTGCATGTTATTTCGTATACTACGTTGTTTTGTTGTTGTTTGTTTATAGGTGTCTTGACGTTTGTAAATATTGCGCTTAGTGTTTTGTTGGGTTTATACGCAAAGCTTATGTTATTTTGTTTTATTGTAGTTTTCATATTCCTATTGTCAGTTAACCCAGGGATGTATTGTACACTGTAAAATTGTGTGCTTTTCTTATCTTCAGTGTTGTTAAGTTGGTTTTTATTTTTTAAACGCTTAATTGTTTCGTCTACTAGTGATTTTGTTAAATATTTTGGGAAGTCAATTTAGAAAAACTGATTATAATTTTAATGATAAAAAAGTAGTTCAACAATGTAAAAAATATTACTCGTTGTAAAAGATAAGTTATTGATATATTTACATATTAAATAAAACAAAATGGATTTTAAATTTTGACTTTTATTTGTTTTCTTTATTTTCTCTTTGGCTCACAAACTCAAGATATAAATATTTATTAAAAAGAGATGGATATATATACATATATCTAAAATTATAATCTAATATTTACAAAAAAAAAAAAAAATTCAAATTTATTAATATTTTGATATAGAATTTCTATATATATTGTTTATCAAACTTTCATTTTGACGGTAGGCTTGTACTAATAATAAGTCATCAGATAAGTCATCTTGTGAGTCCCATAAATTATATGTGATTTGAGGTGGTGGTGGTGTTTCAGGTGTCTCAGGAATCCAATCCTCTATATTCAAGAAACCCATTTGGTTGGTGGGTATTTCATCAATCAATTCTCCGCTAAGGAACAGCATATCATATGAATTTTTATATGAAGAAACATCAGGAGTATCAAATGAAGAAACATTATGAGTAGAGATTCGCTTTATCTCATTTTCAATGAGACAGTTTGTTGTGTGTATTACGTAGTTGGATACACCCGGTATGTATTTACTGCAGTAAACACATTCTACGCTGGGAGTGTTTTCCATACACTCCAAACTATTTTCCATGTGTTTGAGGAATTCTGATTCATCCTCATAGAAAATGGTGCAGAGCGAGCACTTAATAAAATCCATGTTTTCCATTTTTTTATTTCGATCAAAATTTGTAATTAATAGTTTCCCGTGTAGTTGACTACTGAACGAAATGAAACTATTTTTCCTTAATATTATTTTGGTTAATCTATCCGTAGTTATGATAAACAATTATTTAATCTGTCTTCACTACACATAACATAGGAAAAAGGTACCCAATTTCCAATAAGTAACGTATTTTTAAAAAGTGTTGTTATTTATTTTAATTTAAATCAAATCTATTTATGATTTATTAACCAGGCTTATCATTTTCCAAAACTATGCCTTTTTATAAGGATTTTATGATCATGTTAAAACACTAATGTTTATCTAGATTTTTGTTATATAAAAATTTTCAAACATGTGTACTGATAAGTGACCACATTTATGTTTCTATTGGTTTTATTGTTTACTAACTGTCGATTTGTTTCAATCATGTTTAGTTTTGATTCAAGTGTTTTGGTAATTGTGTGGTAAATTTGTATATGTTTCTATTTGTTTTATTGTTTACAAGCTGTCGATTTGTTGCAATCATGTTTAGTTTTGATTCAAGTATTTTGGTAATTGTGTGGTAAATTTTTATATGTATGCATTTTATGTATCAGGCGCACGGAGATTTTAGAAAGTATTTTTCAGTTGATTAGAAATAATTTAATCTGTCTTCACTACACATAACATAGTAAAAAGTTATTCAATGTTATAGTAAAAAGTTATTCAACTTTGCGCCATCTAACGGGGGAAAAATTGAAAAATTCCTGGTTCTCCTATAAACCTGGTTCTCCTATAGACCTCAACCAAACAGCGCCATCTAACGGTGGCGAAAATGAAAAATTCCTGGTTCTCCTATATCATATCTACTAAAAATTTTTTTCAAGTTAGTTAATCTAGACCTCAGCCAAACAGCGCCATCTAACGGTGGCGAAAATGAAAAATTCCTGGTTCTCCTATATCTTATCTACTATCATCACATGTACAAAAATTTCAACCTAGTTTAATTCTTGAACTTAAATAAATACAGAAAATTCAGAAAATATGATAACGAATTTTATGAATGACAAGATCATTCAAATTAAAAAGGGAGGTGTAGGGTGATTACATTCATAAGCTGAACGATGACTTTAGTTAGTCACTGATAAACGTATTCCAGTTACGACTAAATGTCATATTTAAACATATTGGGAAATCGCGTTCTTAAAACAATTTTTTTAAATTGAGGCGTAATAAACGGTAATTATATTGTAATTAATTTTTAAAACATCATTGGCATTGACATCCATAAATTTCCAATTAGTGCACCTAATCAATTAGTCCCATGTCCGGTTGTATGTGTATATTGTTTTAAAGCCAATGGTGCCAGATTTAGTAAATTATTTATGTTAAACTAGCAGATTCCAGCCCTCGAAATTCGGGTGCAAATTCTAGGAAATTTTATTTTTCTCATTAAATAAAGACCCTAAAGGTGTGCTAATCAATTATAGCCAATTTACAAATCAACACAAAAACAAACTAATTTTTATTACAAACACATTAACAAATTTAATAAACACACACATAGCATTGTATAATTTCATTGTATGTGTTAGTAGCAATGCAATTAAATGCAATTTACTCAAAATAAAGGAAAAAAATTAAACATCTGTAAATTTGCAAAAAGGCTAAAAAGGAATACCTTTCAAATAATATACGTTTGGTCAAAATCGGGATGAAACGGTAGAACAAAACATCGGTCAAAAGAAATCGCCTAGCCTATTAATATTATAGATTGGCGGTGATTGTACAGGAAAAATATTAGGATAAATTGTAAATTGAATACAGATTAGGAAATTTAAAAATTTTTCAAATGAGAGACTTGTGATAGGAAAATTTTTCTAAAAGTTCAATTTTATTTAATTTTTATTAATAACTAGGTAGTTTTTAAAGAAAATAAACTGTTTTATTATTTTTCTTTCATATTGACAATTTTTTGTATTTATTTCTGGATAACGTTAAGAAGGTATTGAAATACCGGTCGGTCTAAGCTAATATGAAACGTGGAGTATGATGATACATACTCACACTCATGAAAAGCAACATAATGCGGCTATCTATTGAGGGCATGGACTAGTTAGGTTGCTGACCTAACCTTAATTCCATCCGGAACATCCGGTCATGTTTATGCCGAAAATAACATATATGATTCACTTTCCACTTTATACAAACACACACACAATTTTCTCTCTTCTTTGTAAGCAACCAGTGCTGCTAATAAAATCTTCTGAAAATCGACAATTTTAGAAACTAAATAGCCAAAATCGTCATGTTTAAAACAATAAATTGTCAAGAAAATTATTTAGAAATAAATTTTATCGCTTATTAATTTATTAATTTATTTATATCATTCATATTACGAATATTATTACAGCACTGGTTATTTCTATATCTATATAAAAATTTATTAATGATGAAATTTTAACCTCAAAAATTGAACACAGCAATCAACTAAATAGTTTTATTGATATGTATCTATAGCTGAAACATATAATATAGGTTTAAAGTATCGCCGTAATTAAAATTTAAATCTTAAATGCAGATGCTTTTCAAGGTATTTCCGTTTTGAAACGACTTGACCCAGAATTATAGCTATACATATTTTGTAATTTACATTTACATTGAACAGAAACTATCAATTTTCGATAAACAACCCATTAATTGTTAACCCCTGAAATCGTAATTTTTTTTACTACTGAAAATTTAAAATCGTCAATCATCATTTTAACAAACTTAACAAATCATTTCAACAAATTGCAAATCGTCAAAATTGGCAGCACTGCTAACGACAGTAGCAGCAAATGGGAAAATATAACAATGAGCAGTTCACTACATTTGCAGATTTCATGTTACATATGGAATAATTTGAACGCAGAAAAATGCATAAAAAACCAATATCTTCAAATTTTTTAAATTCCCTTTGTTGGTTATAGTGTTTTTACATATAAGCAAAATCTAGTATATACGGGATTTCCCATACAAAACAAAATCTTGTGCAAAATCTCACAAAATCTTGTCAAACTTGGGCACTACCAAATGATATTACTGTGTTTTTTTAATATTGTAGTAGAAAATTACAACGCAGTGACTGAAAAATTGACATTTAAAAACAAAAACAAACAAGTTGAATAAAAAGGAAATAAAATATTAATTATTAATAAAAATGACGAGTCTATAATAAAAAAATATTTAGTAATTGAAAAGTTATAATTTCTTATAATTATATGTGCCCATTCCCATCTGCTATATAATAATTGTGCAAAATTCATTTGTTTTTGTTGTTCAAACAATACATTTAACAAATACTGATGTTTTTTTCACAAAATTTCTATTTCAGCTTGTGTTTTTTTTAATTTTTGATGTATAATATAATTTAAAATCTGTTCCTTTTTAGAATTTTCCATATTTCCATTTTCCTATTGTTTTGTTTATTTTTGGTATTTCTAGTTTATATGTTTTATATTAATCAGCTGTTTATTGTTGTGGAATCAAAATCTCACAAAATGTCAAAAAAGTTAGATGTAAACGGTATAGATTTTGAAATAGATTTTAACTAAAATCTACTACATTTTCCTCAGATGTAAACGCACTATTAATGAAAAATTCTGCAAAAAAAGTAATTAATGAAATTTTAAACATATTTTTACTTTTTTTTTGTAGCGAGTAACTATGCTTCGTTTTTTCTTCTTTAACGTCATCCGATATGCATACATACTTCTTTTATCAAACTAAACTTTTGCGTTTGTCTGTTTTGTTTTTCATCTCAAAATTGTTTTATATTGTTAGGAGTGCTTTCGCTCAGGTTCTCTGGTGGCCAGCACTTACCAAAAAGCAGAGTTCAGAAAAAAACACACTGAATAAAAAACTCGTACATATATGTAAACAAACATAACTTAGACCAACACACACATATTTTTATTTTCATATCAATTATTTGTTTTTAAATTTACTTCGGTGCCAAACACAATCATGACTTGTGTTCGTTTTAATATTTCGTTATTTAAACGAACATTTTTCTATCACGTATTTTTTGTTTCGATCACACATAAACCACACAGATTCGAGTGTTGCTTTATTTGAAGTTCGTGTTCTGGTACGTGTACTGAAAAAAAAAAAAACAGAACATGTACAATAAACAGGTTCGAGTTCAGTTATATTTGTCGTGTACTAAGAAAAAACAGAACATGTACAATAAATAGGTTCGAGTTGTATATATACGTATATGTACTAAGAAAAAATAGAACATGTACAATAAACAGGTTCGAGTTCAGTTATAATTTAAATTCGTGTTCTGGCTCGTGTACAGCGAAAAATTGAAACATCAATTCGCGATCTGATACACCCCGATAAAAACGACGACAATTGTTTCACCAAATTTATTAAAATTTTATTGACCCTTTTTTAGACAGTCCGTCTGTTTGACTTGACCGGTCTTAGTATAAGTGGAGTGACTTTACTGACGTGGAGACAGTGCACTAGCGCTTTACTTGAGGCACTCTTTCCAGGGGCTGAACCGGCTGTCCATCCTCTCTATGAGGCGGTGGATGACCCTCCGCCACTGGAAAGACTAGAAGTGGATGTTAGCATGTGCCGAGTCAGGTGTAGAAAGTCTCCGGGTTTGGATGGTATGACTGGAGAGATGTGTAAAAGCATCTGGAAGGCCATACCGGAATACCTGGAGGCAATCTACAGGAGGTGCATTAGTGAGGGGTACTTCCCTGGGGCTTGGAAGCAAGCCAAAGTTGTGGTGCTCCTGAAGTCTCCCGATAGAGTGAGGAGCGATCCTCGCTCCTATCGGGGCATAAGCCTTCTCCCAGTACTTGGAAAAGTGCTGGAGAGGATTATGGTCAACAGACTGAAGGAATCCTACAATGAGGTTGCTTCTGAGTTTCAGTTCGGTTTTAAAGAAGGGAAATCCGTGGAGGATGCTTGGCATCATGTCCGTAATTGTGTGACTGACTGTCCGAACAAATATGTCCTTGGCATATTTGTTGACTTTAAAGGTGCGTTTGATTACCTCTCGTGGGATAGGGTACTGGATAGACTACGGACAGTAGGTTGTAGAGAGCTTTCCTTATGGCAAAGCTATTTTAATAGCAGGAAAGTTGTTGCGGTAGGAGCCAACGATACTGTTTGTAGGGAGTTTGTTAGGGGCTGCCCGCAAGGGTCCATCTGCGGTTCATTTATTTGGAACCTAATGATGGATCCCTTGTTAAGGTCCCTAAGGACAACCCACCAACTTTGTGCTTACGCGGATGACTTGCTCATCTTAATCGAAGGTCAGTCTCGTGCTGAACTGGAGAGAAAAGGTGAGGGGGCCATGCGTGAGGTGTTGAGGTGTCAAGGGAAAAGACCGTTTCCATGCTGCTTAAAGGCAGCTTATCGCAGGCTCGCCCACCTGTAGTTCGATCTGGCAATGCCAGTATTCGATACGTGACTCAGGTTAGGTATTTGGGCATAACCATGGGTGAAAGAATGAACTTTCTAGTTCATCTTTCGACACTTAAGGACAAGTTGACGACAGTTGTGGGAGGAGTCAGACGCATCCTCAGGAATGACTGGGGTCTTAGCAGGAGAGCTGTCCGTACCATATATAGTGATCTTTTGTTGCTTGTGCAACATTCGGCTCGTCTGTATGGTACGGCACCGCTCTGTCTGCTATGGGCAAGAAACGAATCTTGTCTTGTCAGAGAGTGGCAATGCTGGCTTGCATGCCAGTTTGTCACACAGTTTCGACAGATGCTCTTCAAGTTTTATTAGGTGCACCTCCCCTTGACTTGGAGGTGGTACGTCGTGGTATTATTTTCAAGGTCAAGAAGGGACTGCCACTATCAGGGCATGATTGGATAACTTCGACTGAAATCGCTGATTTAGACTTAAGGCAGGTGAAACTCCTGCTTGACGAGCATCTTCTTGCAAGATGGCGTTCACGTTGGACTGAGACGGATAAGGGCCGAACAACGTACGAGTTTATTAAGGACGTGACCTTCGTTAGAGACCGCCCGGACTTTGGCTTCGGCCTTAGCCTGGGCTTTTTACTGACTGGGCATGGCTCCTTGAATGCTTTTCTGCATAAGAGGGGCCTGTCCGATACGCCGGACTGTAGGTGTGGGGAAGGGCCGGAGGACGTCGTACATGTTTTGACCGGGTGTTCACTTTATAGTGATATAAGGAGTTTGGATAGGATGGGGATTTTACGGACGGCGATAGGATGGGATTTTAGTAGGGCATTAGAGGACAGGCGGACTGTTAGGAATTTAGGTGAATACGCAAGGGGCGTATTCAATCGTAGGAGAACTGGACGTTTAGTATAGGTGGCCTCTGATGCGGGCATTCGTGGTGGTGCTTAACTGCCAATGGGTGGTCGCTCCAGTAGTACACATCGTCGTGCCTGGATCTCAGATATGAGTATGACTGTTGGCGGGGGCTGATACATCGGTATCTGTCCCTCCACAGCGGTGCACCGTCTTCGGCTCTCTCCTTGCTGTTTGCTGTTGTTGCTGCTACCTACTGTTCCTGCGCGTTTCTTCTGTCTTTTTACGTGTTTTTTGTGTGTCGAGTTTGCGTGGTTATTGTTGTGCGTTGTTGTTTTGCTGCTGTTGAGGGGGCACATGCTTACTCTGTATGCGGCTGTTCATTGTCGTGTCTTTGTCTTTTTATGTCTATATGTTTGTTGTCTAGGGCCACCAGTCCCGAACTGTTTGGAGTTCAACTGGTAGTAGTTTCGGCTACGTAGCCTGACCGGAGGCTTTATTCTGGTACCACGGGTGTCAGGAGCCCCTGGAATTTATTCCAGCCTGGCAGTGGTGCGGCCCCGTATGGGAGCATCGTGGTGGCTGTGGTTTAGACCCAAATCGCGGGGAGAGCGCAAGCTCGATGTGGAGTTGCATTGCAACCGGGTGCCGTGACCCATAGATCGGTAGGAGTTTTTAGATAGTACTCCGCTCCTCATCCAAGGGGGAGGTCATGTCCAAATGCATGCCTCAAATTGGTACTCGTACTGCGAGGGCGCCGGTGGACGCATAGTTTCCATCCGGTGTTAAGAGCACCGTGAGGTCGGACCATTGCGGTAGGTACTCACGCTAATCTTGAACACATCTGACCCTTTTTTATGACTTACGTTGCAAATTGTTTACAATTGTCAAATATTTTAAAATTTTATTGGCCATTTTTTGTGATTTACGTTGAAATTATTTACAATTGTTTTTATTGACTGGTTTTTATTTTAATAATAGGTGGTAGTAAAATACTTAAGACACAAAAACTGCACACTGCACTTAAATCTTTCTTGCAGGTTTCAATCAGACATGTAAATTTTTTCATTTCGCTATTAAATGATGCGTATTTTTTATAGCAAAACTTATTTCTGTTATTGCTTTCCAATTTTTTTAATTTTCACAAAATATTTGCAATTTACACAATAGCAC
This sequence comes from Cordilura impudica, assembly GCA_963682025.1. NCBI lineage: Eukaryota > Metazoa > Arthropoda > Insecta > Diptera > Scathophagidae > Cordilura > Cordilura impudica. The sequence goes on from OY821521.1 coordinate 110,078,662, forward strand.
AGTACACTTATATATCACGATGTGTGTTCGAAACAAAAAATACGTGATAGAAAAATGTTCGTGTAAATAACGAAATATTAAAACGAACACAGTCATGATTGTGTTGGGCACCGTAGAAAATTTAGAAACGCACATAATTGATATGAAAATAAAGATATGTGTTGGCTGCTTTTGAACAGAACATTGTGTGTTTCATGTGTGTATTTTCTGAACCTTGCCAAAAAGTATGCTTTTTTGGTAAATATTTGAGAAAAAAAAGATATCTTCAATGTGGATTTTGTTGTTGTCCAACGTATGATTTCGTTTAAAGCTCTGTATTGAAAAGTACTTGAAAAAATATTGCAATTTTAAGTTTAAAATTTTAATTATTCTAACTTTGCATAAATAAATTACATTGTCATTTTAGAAGAGAGGTGGGAAAACAATTTTTATTCACTCATAATATAATTTTTTTTTATAATTAGCTTTCAACAAAATTTTGACAAACATAAATTACGTAAATATATTTAAGATTTTATTTTGAATAATTTATTGAAATTTTCATGGAAGAATTAAAGGCGATTTGGAATAATAAGTTTGTTTTTGAAATAAAACTTTTTTTTTTTTTTTATTAACATAATTTTTATTACAATAAATAATAAAATATATGTTTCAAAATACAACTATAAAAAAATATAATTTATTAACTAACAAGTATTTTATTTTTAATAAAATAGTTTGACTATAAGATATATCTATATGGTTCACACAAATACATCTTTTATCTGGATGACCTAAGCAGATCGTTAGGTTTTATGCGTCTTAGACGCCGGATTTCCCCATTCGTATCGATAAGACTAGATGCCTCTTCATTGACGTGTGTTCGTAATCTATCAGCATGGCTATAAGCAATTTTTTTAATTTCTTCGGTAACTGTGTTTATACCCAAGTCACGGTGTAAGTCATTGTTTCTAACGTACCACGGTGCATTAACTATGCATCGTAGAATTTTATTTTGAAAGCGTTGGATTTGAAGTATTTCATCTCTGGCTGCGCAACCCCACAGCTGCGATCCATACGTCCAAACTAGTTTCAGGATTTGTTTATACAAAAGTAATTTATTCGGTATGGATAATGTTGAGTTTTTACCAATTAACCAATACATTTTTCTAAATTTTATCTCTATCTCAGTTTTTTTCTTCTTTACATGTTCTTTCCATTTTAATTTTGTGTCTAATGTCATACCTAAGTACTTGGCTGAATTAGAATAGGGGACAATAACATCGTCTATATAGATTGGATGGTGCTGAGTTTGATTGTACGTAAAGTCCACATGAACAGATTTAGATTGATTAAGTTTAATTTGCCATACTTTTGACCAATCCAAAACTTTGGTTACCGCTGCTTGAAGTTTAATCGTGGATTCTTCAGCTGTGTATCCTGTTGCAATTAGGGCAGTGTCATCAGCAAATGTTGCTGTTGTATAATTATAATTATCAGTAACAGGGAGATCAGCGGTGTACATAACGTATAAAGTTGGACCTAATATACTTCCCTGTGGGACTCCTGCTTTTATTGGCCGGATTTCTGAGAACGATGTTTCCTGTTTGATTCTAAAGTATCGATTGCTTATGTAAGATTGCAAGAAATCACAGAAGCTTTGAGGTAGATATTTTTTTATTTTGTAAATAAATCCATCATGCCAAACTTTGTCAAATGCTTGGCTGACATCTAGAAAAACAATGGAACAAACTTTCTTTTCTTCAAATGACTTTTCTATAATATCGGTAATCCTATGGACTGGTCGATAGTAGAATGGTTTTGCCTAAAACCAAATTGGTGTTTAGGGATGATGTTATTTAACTCTATAAGAGGTCTTAATCTGGCAAGAAAAAGCTTCTCCAAAACCTTTGATAAAATGAGAAGCAAAGATATGGGTCTATATGAGGAAACTTCATTTGGCGGTTTCCCCGGTTTGGGGATCATCATAACCTCCGCCATTTTCCATAGACTGGGAACGTGTTTCAGCTTAAAACAAGTGTTGATTATGTTTGTTAACTTGATTATACCTAAATTTGGCATTTCTTTAAGCAGCTCCGACGTTATTAAGTCATAACCAGGAGCTTTTTTTCCGGGTAGTTTTAATATGGTAGAGTACACTTCCTCTGTTGTTGCAAATGAAATGTTCATATCATCAACAAGATATGCAGTTTGGGGTATGGTCATATTTTCATCATGGGGATAAAAAGTGTTCTGCAGATAATTGGCAAAGATGTAAGCCTTTTGCAAGTCACTTTTGGCCCAATCGGTTCCATTTTTTATGGGAGGGATTTGAGCTGATGGTCGTTTAAAACTGGCTGTAGCCTTCCATAACGAATAATCGGTAGATTTTTCATTTGTTAAGCCCTCAAGATAATGTTGAAAATTGTTGTTCTTTTCCTGTTGAATTTTATTTTTAATTTCTCGGCTCATTCTGTTTAATAGTTTTATACTGAGGATATCGCGTTTGTTGCCATTTTTTTTACGAATTTTTCTTTTTTCTTTAATCTTATTGTTTATTTCATATGAGTTTTTTCTTTGTTTTACGTTATTTGTAACAGTTGGTGTACTTTCCATTGCTGCATACTGAAGAATTTTTGAAAAGTTTTCTAGTTCTTTGTCTAGTTCATCAATATCATTGATAACATATTCACTGTCGCACATTTCATCTACAATTTGGCGAAAGTTTTCCCAATCTGTATTTTTATTGATTAAATACGGTGGCGGATCGATTTTGCTGACACTATTTTTTAAGTAAAGGTAGATAGAGGAATGGTCTGAGTTCATTTCATATCCTTCGGTTATTTTCAAAAAATGTTCCTATATTTTTCTCGTTATAAAAAAATCTATTAGGTCAGGTACTTTTGTTACATCACTTGGCCAATATGTTGGTTTTCTGGTAGTTAAAAATTTGCAATTTGAGGATTTGCTTGCTTGAAGAAGCTCTCTCCCCTTTGTTGTTGTAAGGCGTGAACCCCAATAAATATGTTTGGCATTAACATCGCCTCCTAAAATAAATCGTTCTCCCAATTTTTTAAATACTTGGTTATAGTTTTCTGATTTTATTTTGTGACGTGGCGGGCTATATAGCGGCAATGTTAAGTTTCTGTTTTGAAAATTCTATTGTTACACTTGTTACTTGAAATTCTGCGCAGCATATTTTTTCTTCTTCATAATGTTTTATATTTTTTCGAATAATTACAGCACTTCCACCTCGGGCCTGATTACTTGGATGTGGAGTGTGGTATATTTCAAAATCACGAATTTTTACGAATGATTCATTTGTAAAATGTGTTTCGGATATTAAACATATATCTACTTTTTGGGAATTTAGTATAAGTTCTAATTCATTCAAATGGGATTTTAATCCGTTTGCATTCCATAGTTATATTTTGAAAAAATCACTCATGATTAATTATATTTTCAGTGGATTTTTCTAAACGAGTTAGTCTTTGCTCTAATCTTTCATTAAATTCTTCTTGCTTATTATCTAAGCTTTTCAAGAATTTGTTCTAATTTAGAAGTTCCATTCTGTATAGGATTTTGTTTTATTTTAACTGTTTTTTTTAATTTCATTTTTCTTTTTTAAAGCTTCAGCAAAAGAAGGTTTATTTTCTGGATTCGTTTCAGTATTTTCTTGAGAATTAGCTAAAGGTTGGTGAGAATCTACTTTTTTTTCTTTAATTTGTTTATTTCGTATTTTTTGCAGCTCTTTTGCAACAATACACCCCCGATAGCTGGCCGGGTGGTTTTCACCACAGTTACAGCACTTTGGAGGCTCATCAACGGTCTTAGTACAATCACTGGTTTTATGTTTGCCAGTACATTTGACACACCTTGGTTTTTTTCCACAATAGTTTTTGGTGTGACCGTAGCCTTGGCAAACTTTACATTGGGGTACAAGCTTTGGTCTTTTTGTTGGTTCTATTTTAACAATTGCCTTCAAAATTTGTTTGATATTATATATATTTTTTGGATCTTCTGATGATTCAAAAGAAAGAATAAACATATCTAATGGCTTTTTAGTTTTAGATTTGAATTTATTAACTGCAGATAATGCTTTTAAGCCTTGCAGTTTTAGATCTTCTACTATCATATTTGCATTGCATGTATGAGGTAGATTCTTAGCAATAATTTTTATTGGTCTAATTTGTTTATTTTCGTAGGAGTACCAAGCTATCTTATTTTTATTGAGCATACTTGTAATAGCTCTATAATCATCTATATCATCAATTTACAAAAGTAATTAGTTTTCGTAATTTCATTTATTGAATGAACTAATTCTTCATAATCATTAATGTCTTGGACCATTATTGGGGGAGGGCGAGGTGGTTTCTTAACAAATTCGTTAATATTTGATTTGTTTTTATTTTTTTGATGTTGAAGGTTGCTCATCTTTTGTCAAACTATGTGAAGTTGAATGAGTAGGTGATACATCAGGCGATGATTCGGCTTTTCGCTTTTTGGACGACCGTTTTTTTACTAATATCCAGTTATATTTCTTTGGCTAGTTCCTCTTCGTCCGTTTCATAAACATCAGTTTTGTCATTCGGTGTTAAAACATCAGTTTTTCCATTAGAAGAAGAATTTGCTGTTGAATTTAGTTTTTCATTTTCAAGTTTTAAGGCTTGGTTTTGAGATTTAAGGAATTTTATTTCCTGTTTCAGACCAGCACAAAATTGTTCCAAGTCTTTAAGTTTTTGGTATAAATGACTTACGTCATTTGACATTTCGTCTTGCGATACATGAATTACACCGCCACCTGGTGGTGGACAGTTAAAGTCCAAGTTAGTTTTTGATTCTGGCAATGCCAATCAATTGTACTCTTCTCAGTACAATATTTTTTTTTTGGATTTATAGATAAGTTTGTAAAAAAATGTAGTTCGCTTTTTTCAGTTTACATGTATGATGACATATGAAATATTTTTTCTCTTCTGGAGTTTACACTTCCTTAAGAAACTTTTAGGAACTTGCTCTAAAACGTTTTTCTTTCTATTCTATTATATTTTCTCTACAATAAAATGGAGTTCGGTTATAACGAACTCGGCTGGACCGGCCAAATTAGTTCGTTGTAGACTAAGTTCGTTATAGTTTTTTTTTGTGTTATAAGTTATAAAACATAAATTTAATGATTAAAAATATATTAATAGTTTGTCTTAATAAGACTAAAATTACCGAGTTTCTATCAAAATAAAATATTTTTTCAAAATCATATAGAATTAAAAACTCCTTATGTATAGAAGCAGAAAGTATAAAGCAAAGGCACACGCAGAGACATCATTGAATCCTACATTAAATCGAGTCCATTATGGAATGATTTTAACCAGCTAACTCTTTCGACAAATATGTGGAGCGAGGGTCAAAATGAGCACATTGATTGGCTTCTCAAAGTAGGATCAGCAAAATTGCCTCGGGTAGCTGGAATATATGAAGAAGATATTGTCGAAATTTCCACGGAAATGATATTGAAGATCAGTGAAGATCCAAATGATGCACTCAATTTCCCTGTGGAATTCTAAATGAACAAACTCCATCCGGCATGCCACCTCATGTGTTGCTGCTGAAGAAAGGTGTTATCATTATGTTGATGAGAAATTTAAACCCCAAGAAAGGTCTTTGCAATGGAACTCGATTGATCGTGGAAGAGCCTGGACGAAATTTAATTAGATCAAAAATTGTTTCAAAATGCAACCAAAATGCTACGGTTCTAATTCCTAGGATTGATCTCGCCACAACCGACACCACTTACCTTTCATATTAAAACACCGTCAATTTCCAGTAATTCCTGCATACGCAATTGCAATAAACAAGGCTCAAGGCCAGTCATTTGATTACGCAGGCATTAATTTGGAGACCGCGGTATTTTCACACTGCCAACTGTATGTGGTTTTGGCATGATCAAAAGTTGCAAGCCATGTTAATATACGTATTCAATCGAAATTTAAATTTAATTTATTATAAATTTTTCACGTATTTACATTTAAAGTGTTTGTTTTATTCATAATTTTTAAACGGGCGCCTAGGCGCCACACAATCAACTAGTAATATTATACTAACAGATTCCAGCCCTCGAATTCGAGCGCAAATTCTAGGAAATTTTATTTTTTCATTAAATAAAGACCCTAAAAGTATGCTAATCAATTATAGCCAATTCACAAATCAACACAAAAAACAAACACATTTTCATTACAAACACATTTACAAATCTAATATACACACACATAGCATTGTATAATTTTATGTATGTGTTAGTAGCAACTTTAAATGCAATTTAATCAAAAAAAGGAACAAAATTTAAAAATCTGTAAATCTGCAAATCCGCTAAAACGAAATACCTTTCAAATAATATACATTTGGTCAAAATCGGGATAAAACGGTAGAACGAAACGCACATGATGTGAATTTAAAACCAATCCCTATATACTTACGTCCCCATACAAAACCACTGAAAATCTTGGTGGTATCTAATATATCACAAACAAGTACGCATGTGTGTGCATGAAATTGATATGGCCAAATGGTCTTCAAATTACTGTTCATATGATACCAAATTTGACAAAAGTTACAATAAATAAAAAAAATCGAAAAAAAAAATTAATCTGTTTTGCACTCTAAACGTGAGTTTGGCTCCCTTATTTTTTCCTTCCACCTCTAGTTTCAGAGCGATCGTATGATTAATATTTTAATATTAATATTTTTTTTAAATCCGTGAATTCTCGGCCCATAAACTACAGTTCTCGAAGAAAGATGAGTTTCCAGGGAATTTCTTGCATTCCATAATAGTTAGTTAATTTCATAAATTCGAAGTTTTTTTTCGAAAAATCTCATATTTTCCAGTTAAATTGCTTAACGACATGTATTTTAACAGGAATGAACTCGAAAATGAATTTTTTTTTTATACTTTAAGTAAAAAATTAGCTGAAAGTGAAACTAAAGATCTCATATTTTGCTTCTAAATTTTAAAAGTCAAAATTTCTTATAACATTTTTAGGCATTAAACTAAATATCTCATATTTTGCTTCTAAATTTTAAAAGTCAATTGTTTTTATATCATTTTTAGGCATTTATTTAAAGAAGATTGAGGAAGTTTGTTAAATCAATTTTAGCATTTTTTTCTTCAACAACTATTGGCAACGCTTAAAAATTTCCAATTTATAACCATAGTAACCAATCTTTTGAAAAATAAATAAATAAATATTCGTTTTAGTCTAAATAGTCAATATTAATATTAATAAAATAATACAAAATGTATACATTTAAAAAGAAAAACAAAATATATCGAAAATACGATGGTAATTCCAAATATCTATTCCGCTCATTCAACAAAACAACTCGTAAACCTCATGAAAAGTGTTTAAATTATTTAACATTTAATATCAATTTTTTTTTTTGTAATTGAATCTTTTTGGATTTAAAATTCACCACACAAAGTCTGAAAATGGTTTAAAATTGTTTTCCAATATGAATGTCTTTTTCGGATAAGTTTCTTATATATTAGTTGAATTTTAATGATTTGGATTAACATATTTTCATAAAAAAAGGATTTATTAAATCGAAAAAAATAGTAAGAGTTAAATAGTGTAGGCTGGCACAATTTTTTAAAAATTGATTTTTTTCAATGCAACTACCATTAAAAAATCAATAAGAGTTTTTTTATAAGTTACTAACCAATTTCGTAATTTTATTTTATTTTATGCTTCATCTGCTTCATATTTAAATTTTAATAATACTCTATATTTTGTCAATTACCGTGTTATGAAAAGTGTTTTGAGTTTTGTTTTTGTTAAAAACTATTCTAAAATTTAGATTTCTTTACTTCGGGCGATTTAAAGCACCCTGATATCCAACAACGTATAAATTTAACTATTGACGACTTTGATGCGGTCGGTATTTGACACAAATTATTTTATGAAAACAATAAAGAAAAATATTTATGATTTTAACTTAGAAAGGTCAAGTGGCTAACCCACGAGCTCCATGTGTAGTGGCAACAATTGATCCGGAATATATCAAAGATGCAGGATTTCAAAGTAGATCAAGAAAATTTCGTATGAAAACGTAAGTATGAAAACACATAAACGAAGCAAATTCAAATAACAATTATTAATTTCTCTTGAACCATTTGGAGTACTGGGTACACCACCCAGTTTAAATATTTGTTATGGGTATACCATTCAGTTTAAATATTTATTTTGAAACGAACAAAGTTAATTTTTTTTATTACATTCCTGTGCTAGTTTGCTGAGGCCTTTAAGACAGACATTTGGAATTAGTTCGAGAACTTGTTACTTTAGGTCTGCACCGATAACTTTTTTAATTTAAGAAATACCAATTTACATATTTGACATGTGCACAGCGCAAAGAGCATTTCACTGAGACGAGCCGATACGAAATGCATTCCTGATGGTCACATAATTCCAGCACTTGGAATACAGATATGAGCATATCATGCTCCGTATAATATCTGTCTATATGTGAAAATGAAAAGCAGTTAAAAAAATAATTTAAAAAATACATTTATTGCCCCTGTTTCAATTTCACGATTCAGTTGCACAACATTTTAACTTTTTTTTTAGAGATATATTAAGATTGCGTGAAATAACACGTAAAAAGTTTATGATCTTTGCCACCCAACAAAGATATTTGGAAAAACAACGTGAAGCAGCACATCATGAAGAGATTTATAAACGAATAACCGATTTCCAAGAGGTAAGAATATTTAATTATAAATTATTCTATTTTTTTTTAGGTTAAAAAGCTAAAACAAACGAGAAATTCTATAAATTTTTTCAGACTAGCTTTAATTGAATTCATAAAAAATTTCAGATAAGAGTTCAGGTACCAAAATTTGAAAGAATATATGTATTACAAGAGTATGTGTTGGCTAAAAGTCTGAAATTGTTGGCCAGAATTATTATTTATTATAATCGCTGGCAGGTGGGCTAAATGTTTTATATGTAGGATTACAGATTTCGACAGTAGTGGCGGTTATAACTGGACACTGCCTCATAGGAAGACGCGCAACGCCTCAGGATCTCGTCAAATGATTTATCTTGCAGTTATATGGATGCAGAGGAAATGGAGTGTTTAACATTGTTTCTGCTGATCTCACAAATGTTAAAATATCACATCTTAAGATCTTCATAAGAAACTCAAATTGCTTCTACAGTGCAAACTGAGGGGAACTCCCATTCATACCGTGGCATCACAACGGACCCCAGAGTCTAAGTGTGCTAATGTTATAAATTAGCAGCCACTTCTAACCTAACCATTAGTATTAAAATATTTTCATTTGGAAATTTAAGAACATTTAAACGTTTAAAAGAAAATATTTACATTTACTAAGTTCAAATGAAACAAGTTACGGTTTAAAAAATATCAAATTAAAGGTTAGGATCCACAAATAATTTGAAAAAAAATGTTTCCAACATTTGGAATTACTTTTTATGAGCGGACTGTTCATGGGATAAAGAAGAAGAGAACTTCATTTATTAATCAGCTACAGTATAAAAGCGTGGGCAGAAGTAGGGAGTGTTTTCGAACAACGCATATATAAATTACAAGAAATGTTGCAAATGCAGTGTAATACTGAAAATATATGTTTTTGTATAGCGTTCAGACTATTTTTCTGAAATTCAATTAATATTTTCTGAAATTAAACTGATATTTTATGAAATACATTTGATAAATTGTGAGATACATTTGATGTTTTCTGAAATACATTTCATAATTTTATATATACAATTGATAATTTCTGAAATACATTTCATACTTTCTGAAATACAATTAATACTTTCTGAAAATCAATTGATGTTTTCTGAAACACAATTGAAAAATTCTTAAAATCAATTGATATTCTCTAAAATACAATTGGAGATGGTGTACAGTCAGGTCTTGCGTTTTATGGATTTTTTATGCGATTTCCAATTTATGCGGTTTGAAAATCTACGTTTAGAAACACGTTATACATTAACAAGTTGTCATTACTATTATATATGTAGATATGTACAATGCATTTTCTTATTGTATTTTTGCAAGTTATTATGCCGGCCAAACACTACACAAGTTCAGTGCTCAAATCTGGCACTACGTTTTAAGTACTTGCGACACACACTACACAAGTAAACTGTGCAATTTTTAATTTTAAAGTTAAAAGCGAAGACAGCATGTGAAAATTCTGCGCTATGTTTTTGCTTACTTTTAGCAATAAAAAGAAAGAAAAGAATACAAAGAAAGAAATAATTAATTATTCATATGCTTCAACTATCTTGACTCTATTGCTGTAGTCATTGCTTTTTATGTGCCATAATGCGGGTGATTCTTTTTATATATCAATGAATTCTGCCCAAAATATTTTTTCCCGTTCATTTTTCGTTGTTAACTCCTAAAAACCGCGACAAAACTGAGCATATGGACCATATAGTGTCTACACATATTAACTGTGCAGTTATACAAACTTGTGCAAATATAAAAATCGATTTGAAGTTTGCTCAGTTCACTGCACAAATAGCACAAAACCCCCCATACAAACGTACTGTACAGTGCCAGACATGAGCACTGACCTTGTGTAGTGTAGGCCCGGCATTAAGAAAACATTTATAACTTGGGTATTCCCCTTATTGATTTTTTGTAGTCGAACTTGTAGCAAGTGTTTGTGTATTAAGTACAAATCGGTCATTGAACATGTTGGGTAAAAGCCTAGTTAGCCACACGTTGTTAAAATGTATCCGTACCGTAAATGTAACATTGGCATTTAGTGCAGTTATAGAACGTAAAAAACGAACCATCATGTTGCTGTGTAAAATTAACCAAACTTTATCAGCTGTCCACAAATGTCACGTACAAACGTAGCAAAAATCTATTTTCAACAGATTGGGACGTTCCGGTTACGTGACAGTTGAGTTCGGTATCGGCTCTAAATTCTTTTCATGTAACAGAAAAAAACATCTGACACGTTTGGTTACGGTTACGTGTGGCTAACAAGGCCTTAACAGTGCTAGATCTCAATTTGGTTTCAGTATAATTTAAATACATAAGTGAAAAGTGGTAAATCCAATTGTTTGTTGTAAAAAACATTTTGATTTTCTGCTAAAATAAAATTAAATATAAATTTTTTGTAGTGGTTAAGAGAATAAATAAGAGAAAAGACAAACAACAATTTCGTTAAAAACGAAAATTGAAATATTAGACAAAATTAAAAAAGGATATAGCAGAGCAATTTAAACTTGGTGAATTATCTATTAGAGCTATAGCAAACAATGAAGTCTCTACAAGAAAATCGACTATTTCTCGTACACAAGTAAGTGCGAAATATTCATCATACCTAAGGGACACAGTTCTAGAAAAATACTAATAATATGGATTGAAGACTTAACCAAAAATAAAATTCCTGTAAGTGGATATCTTATAACAGAAAAGGCCCCTAATGTTTTACGAAAAGATTAACTCATAGAAGCCTTGAAGTCTAATAAAAAAAAGTTTTCGGCAAGTAAAGGATGGCTTGCGCGATTTTTAAAACGACATAATCTGCATAATATTTAAATAACAAGCGAAGTCGCATCAGCAGATGAAAATGCTGTCTTAAATTATCCAGAAAAATTTAAAAAGATTACTGATGATGAAGCATAATGTGCTTATCAAGTTTTTAATGCAGAATATACCAAGTAGAACTTATAGCGCAAAGTCTGAAAAGAAAGCTAGTGGATTTAAAGCATGCACAGGGGATCGAATGTTGATACCCCTACTGGTAGTAAACCGATTTAGAAGACCACACGCAGTTAAGAATAAGGATATTCAAAAACTTCCAGTTCATTGGACGGCTAACACAAAAGCATTTCTATATTTACTGATTGGTTCTATAAATGCTTTATACCCGAAGTTGAGCCTACATAAAAGAAAAACCTCGTATTTAAATTTCTACTAACTGTGGACAATGTACCTGGTCATCCTCACTTAGAACATCCTAATGTTCAGGTTGAATTTTGTCCACCCAACACAACCAGCCCTTAGATCAAGGAATTATTTACATTTTTAAAAAATAGTACATAAAACGCACATATCAAAATTGAAAGTGAGTCATTAACATTAAAAAAAGTTAAATATTTTATTTAAGATTTTTAATTACATAGCTCATGCTGCCAACACTTAAATACGACTGCAAACATTAAATGCCAGAGTGTTTCTGGTATTGCAGATACAGAAACTTGGGCGTTGTATGACGAAATTTTAATTTTGGCACATCAAATTGGAGGTAAAGGCTTTGAAACACTTAACCAAGAGCTTCTTATTGATGATCCACTTAATGAATATGAAGTTATAAGAGCTATTACAGATGACGTTGAAAATAATGAAGACGCCTCTTACTTCGAAAAAAATTTGGGAAGTTTTAACCACAGTAAGCAAATTAGAAAACCAAATCCTTGATATGGACCCAGATACAGAGAGTGTATTAAATCTCCAACGTGGATTAAATAATCCCAAAGTCTGATTACAAACTATTTTGAAATCAAAGCAGAAAGTAAAGACTGTGAAACCTTATCGCACCAACTCAAAAAAAAATGTAAACTCATTGGTGAACGTGGTAGTATTCCATCTGATGACAATTTGATTGCTTCCTAAAGTGATGACAGTGATATTGTTCCATTTGATGATATTTCAATTGAAAACGATATAGCACCAGTTGAAAAACTTATAAGACAAATAATTATGATAATTTATGACCTGAATTTTTAAAATCAATTGAATGTTTGGTTAAGATTATATTTAAGTATGAATTAATAATTTATTTTCTTTTATATTGATAATATGATTTATTTAAAACATTTTTTTTATATAATATTTCTGTTAACATTTTGTATTCTTTTTACATGCTAAATTATAAAATAAAACAAAAATACGAAAATAACAATTTTCCTTGACTTTTTATGCGGTTTTAGTCTCCTATAACAGAAAACATGCAGAATATAGATACATTTTTTGAAACATATGCGCCAATGGTTTTTGCTTTATTTAAAGTAAAAACATTTGATCTTGAGCCTGATTTATTTCTACTCAATCATTAAAATGATATAGATCGAAAATAATAATTTTTTAAAATAAAAGACGGAGGGCACGCCGCACAGTGCTTTGTCCCAGTACATCGATGGGACAAAAATAGAAGGAGTCGTCCTAGGCTAATAAAATTTGGCACGAGTCCCTAATATAATAGAATTAAGAAAATTTCAAAGTATCGACAAAATTGACCACGCCCATCGCCCACCGCCCATACAAACCGAAATTATTTTTGGCTGTAAAAATTGAACTATTGCCACAAATTTCATGAAAATCGCTTGAAGAGCATATTTATGCAACACCTTTAAAAAAAAAATCATTTCATCAACATTGACCACGCCCATCGCCCACCGCCCATACAAACCGAAATTATTTTTGGCTGTAAAAATTGAACTATTGCCACAAATTTCATGTTAAAGATTTTCAATGCAGAAAATTGTATCCCTAATTTGAAAGAAATTGTATAACGATACAAATTGTAAAAATCTCGAATATTTATACTTTTTTATTTGAAAAACCGAATTAAAACAAAACTTTTCTTAAAATAGTGCTATACCAAATTTCTTTGTTTTTTTTTATTGTAAGAAATGGTAATCACTGTTAGATGCTTCCCAATACTAATCTTTGTTTAACGAATAACTGAATTCACCGTCTTCAATTATATGATTTTCCGGATCTACGTTTTCTATCAAAATATATTTTCCAATTCCGGCTAAAGAAAATGTGTGGTTATTCTTTATGCTCCTCTTGGAAGATAGCACGGGATCTGAATTCAACAAAAAATAGGCCATTAAATATTTATTTGTATTTTCCCGACTCGTTTTTCTCGTATGAGATAATCGAGCTTTTCTCACATTTTTGTGGTTGGCTTCCCACGCTTCTTCAGACAGACAACCTAAGAAAAGAATATTTATTATATTATATAAAAGTATAATTATGATTAGGTTGTTTATAATACCTATTGGCAAATTGAAGAACTCGATAACATCACAACCATTAACTAATATCTTTTAGGCCACGATTGTTTTCGTCTTTATATTACATTCACTTGACTGATTATAAGGAATGGGGTCGTGATACTATTCACTATTCACTATTCACTTTTTCACAAGAAAAAATGGAAGTAAATATTTACTATTACGGAAACTAATTAAAGCAAAGTAACACTTCACTTGTGATTCTAAATTTATCTGTAAATAAACCTAATATATTCATGTATATGCATTATTATTATCAGACACGAATATCGGATTTGCAGCAAGGTTGTGTCACGCGCTTATCTCTAATACATACAAAACAAGTAAGAAATTTATAGTCGGTCTAGACCGACTATACGATACCCTATACCATGCGTTTAGAAACCCTATCTCTTAGGCCCAACTAACTGGACATAGAAAATAAGCAAAAACCAAATTTGAGTGGGATTTTTATTAATTTTTTTGGCTGCAGATATGAAAAAGTTCATATCGGATGCTATATCTATATAGGGACTAGGTCCAAAAATGGACCGATCCTGATCATGTTTGGTAAAGTCTCTTGTATTTTGCAAAAATATATACAAACAAAATTTGAGAAGAATCAGTGCAATATTTTTGTTTTTTAATAGATTTAAGTGAAGAGCGGGAAGCAGCTCTATATGGGGTCAAAGGTATCATTTTTGAACTACTCATTAATGGATGTAATGAACGCATACAAACCCAATTTGAGTAAGATCTCTATGACAATTTGGATCTTATGGCAATTTATGTCGATTTCATATGGGTAATTTGTATGGGGGCTAGGTCTGAACATGGACCGATTCTCACCAATTTCAATAGCGTTCATCCTATGGCCGATAAAAGCTTATATACCAAATTTCATCAAAATATATTCATATTTGCGACCTGCAGTTTGATTACAAGCTTTACATGGACACACAGACGGACGGACGGACGGACGGACATTGTTAAATCAACTCAGAAAGTGATTCTGATTCGATCGGTATAATTAAAGATGGGTCTAGGTCAAATATTTTTGGTTGTTACAAACAGCAGCACAAAGTCATTATACCCAAACCACATAGTGGTATAGGGTATAATGATAAAGCAAGTCACAAAATTTAGTTTATCGTTTGTTTTCCTTTTATTTCTAATTCTACGAGTGCGCTAAGCACTCTGTTGAAACTTTGGTACACTAATTTAATTTTTCATTATTAAGTCACTACTCCGTTACTCGGATTTCAAATTCTATAGTAATTTTATATAATTTGTATTTTCAGTTTTTTATCAAACATCTTAATATTAGTTTAATTTAAGGAAAAATTATGAATTTTGTCATTTTTAAAAAAGGATTTTTTTCAAAGTTGTGGCAAAAAATTGGTTCTAACTCTTTCAGAATCTATTAAACAACCCTTAAGACTCATGAAAAAAACAAAAAAAAATATCTATTTTTATATAATTTTTTTTAATACTCCATTAAACTAAGGTAATTTTAGAATTTTTACTAAAAAAACACATTTTTCTGTGGAATGAAAAACATATTGTTTTTTAAATATTTGATACAAATTTTATTTTTATTTACTTTTGTATGTATTGACGACGTAAAATCCAAAAATTCAGATGTTTATCTAAAAAATGTATTTTTAAGAGTTATTTTCCAAAAGCTATCATTATTTTTCCTATGTGCATTCATTTTAGCTTGAAATTCATAGAATTTAGCGCCCCCTGGTGGCGTCGTAACAAGTCAAAACGTTGATATTCATATATATTTATTTTAGTTGTTTTGTTATCTATCGAAAAAAATATATTCCGTCACAATTGACGACAAATTTTTTTTTCGATTTTTGTCTATGGGACAAAGCACTGTGCGCCGTTAACGCTAAATGTAAGTTTAGAAAAAAACAAATAGTTGTTTTCAATTAAAAAACAAAAAGCATATTATAGCATGTTCAGACGGCAAAATGAACCACTTGATTCGCTCTCTGAATCATGATTGCGAACCTTGGTGTTCAGACGAGTGTTCTTGTTTCATTTTGACGTTTATATTTTTTGTGCAAATATTTGAAGACATCCTTCTTCTACACTTTACGTTTCACTATTTCATTTTTTCCATTTTTATTTGAATATATATATGTAAATATATACTTTTTATTTGTTAAATGTTTCTATTTATTTTATTGCACAAATTAATTTTTTGTTTTTTCTTTGTTTATATATTTTTGACAGCTAGTTCAGATAAACTAGTGATAATTTCTTATTAAACTTGGAGAAGACAGTCAATGTTTCTAGGTTCACAACTAGGTTCATTTTGAACTAAGTAGGTTAGGTTTAGGTTGGAAGTGGCTGCTGATCCAAGGACCAGCACACTTAGACTCTGGGGTCCGTTGTGATACCACGGGACGAATGGGTGTTCCCCTCAGTCCCCACCGAAGAACCAGTTCGAGCTTCTAATGAAGCCCCTAAGATGTGAAATTTCCACGTTTGAGAGGTCAGAGAGATCGTGAAGAAACGGCGATCCCAATGTCTGTAGTCTTGTTCTGGATAGCGCCGGGCAGTGGCAGAGGAAGTGTTCTACGCTCTCTACCTCCTCCACATCCAAGCAGCTACGACAGAAATCATTTGACGAGACATTAAGGCGCTCAGCGTGTCTCCCTATAAGGCAGTGCCCAGTAACAACAGCAACTACCGTTGAGATCTCCCCACGGGGGAGTGATAATAGTGCATTAGTGCGCTTTCGATTCAGAGCAGGCCAGATTTGTGTTGTGATCCTACACGTTAATCCATTAGCCCATCTGTTATTCGTTATGCCAGCGGTGCGAAGCCGAAGTTCAAGCTTGCACGACTCCAGGGGTGTACCAACACATTCCAAATCCGTTGGAACCTGTAAGGTAGTACCCTGTCTTGCCAGCTCATCCGCTTTGCGGTTTCCCGGTATGTTCCTGTGCCCTGGGACCCATATGAGCCTGATGTCGAACTGCTTGGCCATCTCATTTAAGGACGTGCGGCATCTAAGGGCGGTTCTCGTTTTCAGGAACATTGATCGCATGGATTTTACCGCGGCTTGACTATCAGAATAGATGTTGACTGCGGTCGTAGACAGAATATTCCGACCCAACCAGTCAGCAACCTCCTTTATTGCCAGTACTCTGCCTGATATACACTGCAGTGGTCTGGTAACCTTCGAACCAGATTTAGTCCAAGCTCCCCTGAATGGACTCCAAAACCAACCTGATCGCACAATTTCGATCCGTCAGTATAGAAATTTACGGAACGCCTACTGCCTGGTGTCCTCCCAGACCAAGATTCCCTGGTCGGTATTAGTGTACAGTAGTGACGTTCAAATACGCTCCTTGGAGTAGTGTAATCCACGTTCAATGGCAAGTTCCTGTCATTCAGGATCACCCCGTGGCCACAATTGTAGCCCCGCCATTGTAGTGTGCTTCTTAATCGAATGGCCGATGAGGCCGCCGACTGCTTCCCTAATATGTCCAGTGGTATTAGGTGTAATAGGATGTTCAAGGCATCCGAAGGTGTAGTACGAAGGGCTCCAGTGATGCACATGGAAGCCATTCTCTGTACCCTTGCGAGAAGGTCGTTATTGGTGACCTTCTACAAAGACGATGACTCCGTACAGGAGTATTGGACGGACCACCGCTGTATAGATCCAGTGAGCAATTTTCGGACTAAAGCCCCATCGCTTACCAATGGCCTTCTTACAGGAGTATAAAGCTATAGTCGCCTTCTTCACCCGCTCCTCCAAATTCCGTCTGAAGTTCAGCTTCCTGTCCAGGAATACGCCAAGATACTTGGCTCCATCAGAGAAGACGATTTCAGTGCCGTTGAGAGAAATGGGATCGAAGGTAGGGATCTTATACTTCCTAGTGAAAAGAACAAGTTCCGTTTTGGTCGGATTAACCCCAGACCGCAACCCCTTGCCCAGATAGATAGCTCTGTGAGAGCCCGTTGCAGGATATCTCTAATTGAAGATAGAAACTTCCCATTTATGGCCATGGTCACGTCGTCAGCATATGCGACTACGCTGCAGCCTTGCCCCTCCAACGATACTAGCACTGGGTTTAGCGCCAAGTTCCAGAGAAGTGGTGATAGAACGCCACCTTGTGGCGTTCCCCTGTTCACAAATCGGGATATTTCCGACGTTCCCAGTTTAGACGTTATCCGCCTGTTGAAAAGCAGATTTCCAATCAATGAGATGATCACAGAATTCACTCCTAGACTAGATAGTGCCGCTATTATCGAGTCCGGTGTGATGTTGTTAAAAGCCCCTTCTATATCCAAAAAGGCTGTCATAGTGTATTCTCCTGCCGAGAGCGATTTCTCGATGGTATTTACAAGCTCGTGTAGAGCTGTTTCAGTTGACCTTCCCTTGCTGTATGCATGTTGCCTCGTTGATAGCAGTTTAGGGTCAATGATTCTACGTAAGTAAGAGTCATATCATACGCTCCATTGTCTTCAATAGGAACGATGATAGGCTTATTGGTCTGAAATCCTTTGGGACAGTGTGTGAGCTCTTTCCAGCTTTTGGAATGAACACCACTCTTGTCTCCCTCCATTTCAAAGGAATATACGCTGTGTTTATACAGCAAGTGAAAAGACTGCATAGCCAAGGGGAAATGTAGTCCGACACATGCTGCAATTCAGCTGGAATGATACCGTCAGGTCCCGGAGATTTGTAAGGTTTGAAGCTTTTAATCGCCCAGGTCAATGTTGGTACATTAACTATCTCCGAAGCAATGTCCGCCGTGCTAGCGTCAGAGTATTCCAACGCCTGTAGTGACGTATGAGAATTGCCCGGAAAATGGGTGTCCAGTAGCAAGCTAAGTGATTCTCCACTGGAGGTGGTCCACACCCCCACTGGATCCTTCAAATAGCCTAATGTGTGAGGGGTAGAAGCCAGAACCTTTCGCAGCCTGGATGCCTCGGAAACGTCCTCTATGTTATCACAGAATTTTTCCAAGAATCGCATTTTGCCGTTCCAATCTTCTTGTTATAGGTCCTAAGCTGCAGCTTGTACGCCGACCAATCCTCGTCCGCTCTTGAATACTTTGCCTTGTTAAAGAGTTTTCTGCAGGAGTCTCTACCCTGCTGCAGCTCGCTAGACCACCATGGTGGTTTCATCTTGCCCTTAGGCCTTGCCACTGGGCAAGAAGAATCTAAAGACTTGTTAAAAACCGTCGTAATATGATCTACAAGACAATCAATGTCCGCAGAATTGCGCGGTTCGGGTTAAGGGTATTGTTTCCAATAACCCAGCAAAGGTTTTCCTATACTTAACCCAATCTGTCCTCTTCAGATTCCTGGGGACACTCTCCGTTGGGTCCTTTTCTCTAAGTAAGAATTCGATATAGCAATGGTCAGAAAAGGAGTGGTCATCCAACACCCTCCAACCATCAATTTTGTCAAATAGTGTATCTGATACAAAGGTAGCGTCGAGAACCTCCCTTCTAATACTAGTCACAAAGGTCGGTTCATTTCACTTGTTACATATATACAGGTTAGTACTAAGTAAAAACTCAAAAAGCAACTCACCTATTTCGTTTAGGTCCGTACTTCCCCAGATCGGATGATGCGCATTGACGTCACAGCACCAGTTGGTGTGCAGTCCCTTCGGCCTTCCGGATCAGATTTGCCACGCTGTCCGGGGGAATAGGCCCAGGATCGCAAAAATAGGCGAGGCGAGCCAGATTGTTTTACCATCTAACTCCAGGCTAGCCGCTGTTACATCTCTGTCACTGAAATTAGATAACAAGAAAATATTAAAACTGTTCCTCGCCAAAATGCAGGTCCTTGGTGTACCTTCATCCTTAGCGACGAGCAGCTTATAATTAGGAGTCTTCAGTCCGCAAACCCTGCCACCACAAACCCAGGGCTCTTGGATGAAGACTATGTCTACTCCGCCTGTCGTCAGGCGAACCAGCAATGCAGCCGTTGCTGCTTTACAGTGGTGAAGATTTATCTGTAAGAGCCGCATCATTTGCAACTGCCTGCACATCCATCTTCACCACCGTGATTTCGGCTTCGTCATCCGTGCTTTCAAGGAGGTCGTCGTAGAATAAGCCAGTAGCATCCCCTAACAGCTCAGAATCGGATGTTAAGTATCCATCTTCCTCCATAGCTGTGTGGGAACCCACCTCAGCTTGAGCTTCACCAGAGGTCCCCTCCCCAGCAAACTTCTCACCTGGCTTGACGATCTCTGGGATTGGTCCCAGATCGCTTTTATAGACCTTGATCGTAATCTGCCCAAATCCGTAGGAAATGATGCTGTTTGTCTCGGTTAAACGCAGGAGGGATTCGGCATTAAGTAACAGTGTTACCTGCCGACGTGCCCCCTCTGTATCACCAAATCTACCAATCTTCCAATTGTGCGTTGGAAGATCAGGATTGCAGACCTTCAGCATCTTTAGCACAGATTCCGCATCCCCAGGAGTTGCCGGAAGGCAAGCATGCGCTCTGGGTCGGGACGGGATGTCATGCTTGTGCACAACATCCAGTTTTGCCCCCGGCCAGAGCTCTCCTAGTTTGCTGACGGCAGCCCTGTAAAGGGATAATGAGCGTTGGTCAGCAAAAGCCACCAGCTTAGCACGGCCTTGGTGCCAGCCTGCGTCGCGGCAGGTTGGAGGTGGACCTGGCATATCCTAAGTAGATTCGCTCTCAAAATTTTGTATGGCGAATCATGTAGATTCAATCATGATTCGGGCGCGAATCGTGAATGAGAGAGCAAACCGCGAATCTGCAAATGCAAATCGTACACATATACAAAAACATTTGTTTCAAAGTTTTTTTATATTTCTGTGGTCACAAGCATAAACCGCCTAAGCCGAAAATGCTTTCGAGAAAAATAACTTTTTGTATAAATGTAATGGGGGCTTCATTACAACTTAGGTCAGTATTGTTAAAGAAATGGGGATTTCACGTAAATATAAAGTTTTGTTAGTAGAATATGATAGCATACATAACTCAAATCATTTTTAAGTCGACTTAGGCGGTTATCTATTGTGACCACAGATTTTTGTTTGTTATGGTGGGGAAGGTTTAATAGTATGACTCTTTGCTCTCTTTGCTTCGATTTTCATTGCATTGGTTTCACAGCAAAGATATATAAATTAACCTTTTACCAAACAAGCTATCTACTGTTTTTGGTTACTGAGGAAACAGCTGTATAACCTGTCATGCACAATATAGATAAATTTTTGAAACAAATGTGCCAATGATTTATTCCAATGCCAATATTTTAGCCTGATTTATTTCTAACTCAAAAACAATGTATTTGTTGAGGATTATTTTATAAAAAATTTATCATTATAATATATAACAGAAAATAATCTTTTCATGAGAAGATTGAATTCTTAATCATCTGTCAGCGAATATTTTCGCACTCTGGTGAAATATTTAACATGTCTATCAGCCAGGCAAAATCTTTTACGTTATAACATTATTTTCCGTATTAAAAATTTAAGCACTAAGTTTATACAAAATTATATAATAATTGAGTTCTTATTCAGACAAAAACAAATATTAAGCAAAATTATACGATAACCACTTTAGCACTTATACGTAAGAGCTGGAACAAATATGCCCAAAAGAGATTTGTTGCGGGTTGGGGAATAAAAAATAGGCTCAAAGGTGCCCTCAAATCTGGTCAAAAAGCCGTCTAAATTCAAGGGTCAGCTACGGCACGAGAAAAGGGCACATTTGGATAAGATTCAAATTATATATTGTGTTCATCCCGTGCATTTAAAAAAATGTATGGAAAAAAATTTTGTAAACTTTAACTTGCCCACAATGACCCAACATATTTTTGGCAAGTATATTTGCCTCTGGTTTGAAACGTAAAAAAAACGCACCAAGAATACAATATAAATATGATTTATATTTTGGATTTTGTTTGCATTTATTTGTGTTCACTTTATTAGCTTGTGTAAAAGGAATTTTTTTTTTTCTCAAATTTAATTTTTTTTTATTGAAACCTTATAAAATAGTTATTTACATGTTATGAGAATTTACTTAAAAGTATTACAACAATTAACATCTTATAAATTAAATAAAGAAACTATTAATATCACAGTATTAAGGAAAAGTTGTTAAGAAAAAACCTTGTATCTACTTGGCGTTGTAAGAAATTTTAAAAACAAACACCAATTTTGTTGAAAATACTCATTTACACAAATCTGGCATCATAGTACATTTAAACCTTAAGGCAACCCTTTTTGTTTCTGTATATCATTTTAACACATTTTCTATTGTAATAGTCAGATTTTAATAAATGAACTAATAAAATCAACGGGTTATGGGCCCAGCATGCTTCCACTGCGCGAAAAAAAATCAAATAAAAATTAATTAATTTAATGAAGTTTAAGAAAAACATAAGTCTATTCGAAAGAAAATTGAGAAACAGAAGATACCAAAAAAAAAAAATTGTAACTTCTGAGAAAAGCGAAGTAGTGGAATGTTCTAGAACACCGTTTTTTGAAGAAAAAGAAAAAGCAAACATGAGTTACGCAACAGTCAAAATCGAACCTTTGAAGCGTGGAAATATGTGAGTGGTAAGTGCGTAAAACCAGAAACCGAAGCCGACATTGCTAAGTGGCAAGAAAATGATGAAAAGGCGAAATCAGACTTAATATTATCCATCAGTCCAGCTGAATTACAACAAATCAAGAACTGTAAGACGTCGAAGGAAGTATGGTACAAACTGCATACAGTCTATCAATCACACGGACCTGCCCGACAGGCAATGTTGCTCAAGTCATTAATATTGACCAAAATGCAAAGTGGCGATGACATGCGCGATCACGTATACAAATTCTTCGAAGTGGTTGACAAACTAAACGAAATGCAGTTGGTGATAATTGACGAATTATTGGCAATACTTTTACTATACAGCATACCGAATGAGTACGAAACTTTTAGAATCGCCATCGAATCGCAAGAGAAATTGCCAAAAACCGAAATTTTGAAGGTCAAATTACTTGAAGAATTTGAAGCACGTAAACGTAACGTGAACGAACATGTCGAAGGCGCCATGTACACACAACACAAACCAAACAACAAAAACAGCTATGCTGATAAGAACAACAACAGAAACCACGGCGAAAAGGGCAAGTTTAAGTTCGCTTGTCATACATGTGGAAAAATCGGCCATAAGGCAAAAGATTGCCGATCTAAAAATTTTTTTAAGAAGAAGCAGCACAGCAAAACGGAAGTTTCTTGTAATGTGAGTGAAATCGTTCTTAATGTTCAGGATAGTTATAGAAAATGGTGTTTGGATTCAGGGGCCTCTTCCCACATGTGTTCCGCGAAGGAAAAATTTTTTAATATCGAAAATACGAGCAATAGACAACTGGCACTAGCTAACAACAACACTACCGAAATATGCGGATTGGGAAACGTTAAATTAGAAAGTTCCGGCTGCAAAGTAAATTTGAACGAGACATTGTTTGTGCCCGAATTAAGAACAAATTTACTATCGGTATCCAAGATGACAAAAAGCGGTTTAGAGGTAATCTTCAAACAAAATGAAGCAATAGTAAAAAATCCTAATAACGGAGAACAACTACTTGTGGCAAAACGTGACAACGATTTATACTACGTAGACGAAAAGCTAGACCTTGCTGCAGCAGCGAAGCCAAAAGACAAATCACTACAAGATTGGCATGAAGTATTTGGTCATCTCAACGAAAAGGACTTAAAGGTAATGATTAAAAACGACAA
This sequence comes from Cordilura impudica, assembly GCA_963682025.1. NCBI lineage: Eukaryota > Metazoa > Arthropoda > Insecta > Diptera > Scathophagidae > Cordilura > Cordilura impudica. Next base: position 110,102,436 of record OY821521.1, read on the forward strand.
AGTTGTTGGTATTCGCACAAACGGTGATATGAATCTACAACCATGTGAAATTTGCATCCAGGGAAAGCAATCGCAATTACCGTTTCAGTTATCACATAGAAAAAGCGAATAGTAGCTAGCGCTAGTACATAGCGACGTGTGTGGTCCAATGCGAGTCCAGTCGTTTGGTGGAACGCGTTATTTTGCCACTTTTATAGACGACAAAAGCCGCTGGTGCGAAGTTTATTTTTTGAAAAATAAAAGTGAAGTTATGGCAAAATTTATCGAATATAAAAATATGGTGGAAACAAGTACCGGAATGAGGATAAAATGCCTCCGAACCGATAATGGTACCGAATACACCAACAACAATATGAAAAACTTTTTAAAGAGCCTGGGAATACGCCACGAGTTGACCATCGAATATACCCCACAACAGAATGGAGTATCGGAGAGAAAAAATCGTACTTTACTCGATATGGCAAGGTGTATGCTTATCCAATCAGGTCTACCACCCACATTTTGGGCCGAAGCAGTAAATACTGCGAATCATGTAAGAAACCGTTGCCCATCTCAAAGTTTGAAAAGCGAAACTCCTTACAAAATATGGATGAACAAAATTCCGAACGTGAAACATTTTCAGAAATTTAGTTGTTCGGCATTTATGCTCGATAAAACACCAGGTAAGGGAAAATTTGAATCTAAATCCAGAAAGTGTATATTTGTAGGGTATTCAACCACATCGAAGGCCTATCGATTGTGGGACCCCGAATCTAAGAAATACGACGTAGTCGTGACGTAGTATTCACACAGCCAGCTAATGCGAACGAATTCGAAGAATTTACATCAGATGATATTGAAATTCATGTTGGGCACAATCCACACGAGGCACCACCACCACCACAAAACCTTCCGTCAGAACGAGAACCAAAAAATGATGCAGATATTACACTGATTGATAACACCCAAAGTGAAAACGCTAACGAACAAATGAAAACCAAGCAAAGAGGTAGGGGTCGCCCAAAGAAAATAGTAACCGGAAAGAGAGGCAGACCGAAGAAAACACAAAATACCATTCCCAAACTCGCTGACAGTATCGAAAATTTAGAAGATTTTCTTGGTTTCAACGATTCAAACGACGAAGACTACCAATCAGCAAATTTAGTTCAACCAGCAGATCCGAAAACTAGCACCGAAGCCCTCTCTAGTCACGAAGCCAATGAATGGCGTAAAGCTATGTTGAAAGAATATGAAACATTACTGAAGAACCAGACCTGGGAAATAGTTGATCGACCAGTAGGAAGAAAAATTGTCGAATCCAAGTGGACATTACGTACTAAATACAAAATTGATGGTTCAATTGAATGCAGAAAGGCCAGACTCGTGGCAAAGGGTTTCACCCAAAATCCCAACATCGACTACAACGAAACCTTTGCGCCCGTCGCCAGAATGAGCGCCACACGTTTCCTGATGGCCATAGCAGCTCAGATTGGCCTAGAAGTTCATCAACTTGATTTTGTCGGAGCCTATCTAAATGGCGTCTTAGAAAAAGAAATCTACATGCAAATGCCTACGGACCTACAACAAGTAGTATCCGAAAACGAAGCAGCAAAATATCACGGCAATAAAGTATGCCGCCTTAAAAAGGCTATTTACGGTCTCAAACAATCAGGAAGATTATGTTACGAAAAATTAAACAGAAAATTGAAAGATATGAATATGAATATGAATATGAACATGAATATGAATATGAACCGTCAAAATGTGACCCATGCTTATACATGCACAAAGATGACAAAGACATCACTCTCATCGCAATATATGTTGATGACCTCATAGTAGCATCAACTGACCAGAATATGCTGAACAATTTGAAAGGTGAACTGGCAACGGTATTCGAAATGATGGACTTAGGCGCTATAAAATATTGTCTGGGTATCGAATTTAACCAAGATCTTCAATCAGGAGCGATTAGCATCTTTTAGAAAGATTTGGTATGGTAGACTGCAAACCAGTCAGCACCCCGATGAACGTAAGCGAAAAACTTTGTCAAAACATGTGTCCGAAAGATGAAAATGAAAAACGTGAAGTTGAAGAGCACCCATATCAAAGTCTCATCGGATCCTAATGTACCTAGCCGTCTCCACCAGACCCGATATCTCACACGTCGTAAGTATCTTAAGCCAATTTAATACAAATTATGGTAAGGCACACTGGGTAGCAGCAAAAAGAGTTCTTCGTTATTTAAAACATACTAAAAATCTTGGAATCGTATATTCATCGCACAATAAACCGGTAGAAGGATACGCAGACGCAGACTGGGGTTCAAACATCGACGATAGAAAGTCGTACACCGGTTATGCTTTTACGTATGCTAATGGGGTAATCAGTTGGGAGTCCAGAAAGCAGAAGACAGTTGCAGTATCCAGTACGGAAGCCGAATATATGGCACTTTCCGACTCCACGAAAGAGGCAATCTATCTCAAGCGTTTTGTATATGAAATATTTGGCAAAAACAGCTCCACATGCATCTATAACGACAACCAAAGTGCAGAAAAGTTATGCCGAAACCCGATATTCCACAACAGGACGAAACACGTAGACATTCGTCACCACTTCATTCGTGATTCGGTAGAAAGAGGCAAAGTCGATGTCAAATACATGAGGACAGATGATATGCCAGCAGACGTTTTAACCAAAGGCTTGGTAGCTCCAAAACACAACAGATGCATTGAATCTCTTGGATTACAAAATATTGAATTCTTGAATTAAATCAATTATCCTTAAAATATGAAGTCAGATTTTAGGGGAAGTGTTGAAAATACTCATTTACACAAATCTGGCATCATAGTACATTTAAACCTTAAGGCAATCCTTTTTGTTTCTGTATATCATTTTAACATATTTTCTATTCTTGTAATAGTCAGATTTTAATAAATGAACTAATAAAATCAACAAATTTATCCTCTTTAAGAACAAAAGAGTATATTAGTGGTTATTTAGCAAATTTCTTATTATGTCACAAGTGGACGTTCTGCATTTTTCTTTAAATGACAGAGTCAGTTTTCTAGCAAATGAATTAAACATTGTGTGGTTAAAGTTACTATGCAGTTCGTTAGTAGAATATCTGGGGTGTAGGTTGTGAATTATTTTTAGATTTTTATTTTGAATTATCTGTAATTTTCTTGTATGAGTATTAGCAGCTTTGTAGAACCAGACTTGGCAACCATAGGTCATAATAGGCCGAATACACATTTTGTAAATAAGAACCTTGTTTTTTAGATTAAGTTTAGATCTTCTGTTAAGTAGGGGGAGAGAACACGACCGCAATTAATTGCCTTATTACAAATATATTCAATGTGCTGTTTAAATGATAATTTTTTATCTAACATAATTCCCAGATATTTGATACTATCTTGCAGAGGAATAACAATTCCCCTAGAATACAACTGTTTTGTGGCAGTGCGTTTCCGCGACCTATTATATGGGAATATAATAGCTTGGGTTTTATTAACATTAATTTTTATTTTCCATTTATCAAAATATGTTTGGGTAAATTCTAGACTATCTTCCATTTTCTTAATTATTGCGTTTGACACCTTACCGGTACAAATGAGAGCACTATCGTCTGCGTAAAAGGCTACTTCTTGATTCCTGCGAACGGATATATCAGAAGTGTATATCGAATATAGTGTAGGTGATAAGACAGACCCTTGTGGCAGTCCCGCGGTAATTTGTCTATCACTAGATACCATGTTATCTATAGACACAACATATGAGCGTTGATCTAAAAAAGTCTTTATTATCTTTTGTAAGTACGTTGGATAATTAAAGGAATTTAGTTTAAATACCAGGCCAGCATGCCATATTGAATCAAAGGCTTTTTCTATATCAAGAAAAATAACCGCTGTACTCTTACGGTTTTTTATGTTCATTTCAAGAAAATTAACGACTCTTTTTATTTGATGCACAGTAGAGTGTTCCTTGCGGAATCCAAATTGTTGAGGGTTAATAATATTATTTTGATTAGAGAAGTATAAAATTCTCTTTTGTAGAATTTTGTCAAACACTTTATCTAATTGGCTTAGAATGCTAATCGGTCTATAGCTGGACGGTAATTTAGGATCTTTGCCCGTCTTAATAATTGGGATGACTTTTGCTTTCTTAAAAATCTTTGGAAAGTATCCTTCAATTAAACAAGAATTAAAGAGTTTGCTTAGAGTTTCAAAAAAGTAGTCAGGCATTTTTTTAAGTATAATACTATTTATGCCATCTAACCCAGGGGCTTTTTTATTTTTCAACAAAAGTACAATCGATTTAACTTCGGCTAAATTGGTAAGTTCGACATTCGAACTGTCAATAATTATATCATTAAGATTATGTATGAATCTTGAGACACATGCGTCCAAGGGTTACTTAATGTAATGGTGTGTGAATTTTCAAAAACGTCTGCTATAGAATTAGCCTTTTCTACGCATGTTTTTAAGACTTGACCGTTCACATGTAGATCCGTAGAAGACATTTTGTTGTTCTTAATGGCTTTTTGTTAATTTCCAAAATTTATTTCAGCCCGGAGGTAAATTTGAAATGAATTTGGACCAGGATTCGTTCCGGTCTTTATTAAGGTGGAAGTCAATTAATTTATCTAATTGTTTCAAAATGCTTTTAATTTGATTTTTAGAGTAAAAATCCCTACTTCTTTGAAATTTCCGTTTATATTTATTTCTCTGACTAATTAACATTATACTAGTATCGGAAATTTCACGTTGCCATGATTTTTTACGACCTACAGGTATTTTTCCAAAAGCTTCCTTTACTATAGATATCAATTTATCAAAATAACCATCTAGATTACCTGAATAAGCAACCGCTTGGTCACAGTTCTGATCCCTGATTTCACTCTCTACCCAATTTCCAATTGCTGACCAGTCTGCTCGATAATACAAAGGAACTGCATATGTCATATTTTGAACAAGTCCGGAAATAACACAAAATATTGGTAGATGGTCCGACTTTAGAGTATTTGGGTGTGTCTTAAGGTCTGAGAATAGGAGACACGAGTTTGTCAAAAGAATGTCTATTGTAGACGGCTGGACGTTGTTGATATTTTGTAAGCAGTGGTTATAGAGTTCCGTCCCTGCTGAATTATTTGACACACAATTCCATTGTGTATGTTGGGCATTCAGGTCACCGAAAATAAAATAATCGCTAGTATAGGATGTTAATTTGTCCAAATCAGCCTTGAAATTGGATGTGTGATCAGGATTATACGCTGAAGTAAATATTACTGGTCGTCTATTTATCATCACTTGTATTGAAATATTTTCTGCAGTGTTCGTCTAAATTTTCGGTAGCAACATGTGCTTAATATTACCTTTAATTGCAATTAGAACTCCTCCGCCATGCGTAGAACGATCCTCTATATATATTTTATAGCCACCAAGTTGAAATTTGTGATGCGGTTTCAAAAAAGTCTCATTTAAAAGGAGAATATCAATTTTCCATTTCAGTAAGAAGTATTCCAGCTGCGCAGCTGATGATTCCGTTGTTATGCCTTGGGCATTCTAATGCATAACATGAACATTGTGTAAACAATTTGAATTATATGGCATGTTGAAGCATCATGCCTAAAACACGTAGCTTGTCGTACTTGTTTTGACATCTTTGTAAAGCATCGACTGCTTCAAAAAAATATTTCCAAAAGTCTTTCGTTGGATATGTCGTTGTCATTATTTTTTGCGTAGCTTTTGTCTTTAGCTACCTCAGAATACAAGTTACCGTTAGCACGGAAATTACTATGAATATTTTGTCGCTCTTGTCTTGGTAATTGAGGAAAATCCTGATTGTCCACGTTGAAATAAAAATCATTAGTTCTTCTGTTGATCGGCCTAGATTTAGATGTAACTCGATTCCGGATATCTAAATATTCTTGACGGCTTGGGCACTTTGGATCATCAGCTTTATGATTAACGTGCTTTAAATTCTTTTTTATGCAGTTATAACACTTATATATTATGCTACCTTCATTATAACCTTTTTTAAGAGGGCATATAGTATAATCATGGTTTCCCGCGCAGGCTGAACACACTAAGGTACGATTACAGTTTTTAGCCCCGTGTCTATACATAGCACAATTGGAGCATTGAGTGGGCCCTTTGTTACCCTTAAGAGGCTTTCTCCAATATACCGAAATATTACTAAAATATCTAATTTTCATTATTTCTCCTTTGGTTACCTGCTGACGATCAAATTCAATTAGGTAAAGTGCATCATCTACATTAGATCTTTTTGTTTCCAATTCTTTTATGCTTATCGGCTTGATATTATGCGTGCTGACAAATTCGTCGCTGATGTTCTTTGTGTTTAGTTTTGGTAATCCAAATAAAACCAATTTAAAACTTTTAGTGTGCTTTATCTCGTGAGTATAAAACTGGAATTTTTTGTCCTTAAGAACCTTAAGAGCATCCTGGTACAGTGATAACGAGTTGGATAAAATTTTCGTTCCAATAGTCATTCGTTTATAAGTATACTTATCACCAATTATTCCGATAATATTAGTAAAACTGTGAGTAGAATCCACAATTATAGGTGGAATTTTTTCTTTAACAACAACAGGTTCTTCATCATCGTCGTCAGATAGAAGTTGAAATCTGTTGGCACAAGTACTGGGACCGTCCGATGTTTTTGGCACCTTGAATTTGGGGCTATTGCCCCAATATTTTCTTCTTTTTTGATTAAACATTACCAAAAGAAGGAAAATTAACCCAATCAAGTAGTTTATTACTTATTATATTGAAAATAAAATTAACTTTTTCAAGCACAATTTATCACGATGTTTTTATCTTGAGGCAGAGATGCCAGATGTGTAAAAGGAATTTATTATTGGTCCAAAGTGAAAAATCTATTTGTGTGAAATAATGGAAGTCAAAGAAAAAATGAAATAATAAAAAAAATAATAAAATAAATTAAATAATAATAATAATTTTTCACAGCGAAGCAAAGAATAAAAAGAAATGTCAAATAATAACCTGCAGCTAACTTCGTGCTTATAATTACGAAATGCACAACAAAACGAGTTGCCGAGTACAAGTAACTCCGTACCAAATACCACTCTTCTTTCCCCTCTCTCCTACAAACTCAAGAATTGCGCAACAAAAGTTGCCTTGTGTGAACTCTGACTTACTGTAGGTATAGAACCGACTGATATTGATAATGTCTATCGTTTACCAAAAAAGGAGAATAAAATTATTGTTAAATTCTCTTCTCTAAACAAAAAGAAGGAATTGATGAGTAAAGTATGAGCTCACCGCATCGACTCAAGTGTACTAAGCTGTCGCTGGAACCGCTCATATATTTGTCTTTCTATTTACATGTTTGTACACATACGCACATACATACATAGCAATGGTAATTGCTTTATTTTTAGTGTATGTAGGTGTGTGCGTATGTTATGTTCATTTATTTGTTTGCTATGTGGTCATTGTCGTCGCCAAATTTATTGCAGTCTTTTTTATCTTCATTCTACTGCAGTGTTTCATGAGAAAACAGGTTCTGTAACGGAATAGAACCGTTTTAACAATTGAGTGAAAATAGAATGAAGATACCCAAACAAACGGTGGCTCTAAATGTGAAGTCATTTTGCTGGGGATAAAGACTGCGGTAAGTAGCAGTGCGGTATTTTTATATTTACTTTGTTTTCTAATGTTATATTTTTTTTTAGAAATAAACAACAACTGTATATGTTAAACTTTTTAAGGGAAAAATTTGCGTTTAATTTATTCAAGTTAAATTCGCTATCCCCGCAAGATAACTCACGTCGCAGCCAGCGACAAAATTTTATTTCGCAACCTTTGTGCGATTCATTGTTTCTAAGTTTGCCGTATAAATGTCGATGCAACGTTCCCCGCCAAGAAGAAGCCCGCGAAACCCGCCCACAGTTGATTCGTTGCCGGTCACAGTAAGTAGACAGCCCACCGGTTCCATGTCCGCCGGAGCAGATGAAGGTGTGAATGTGGCCCAAATGCCGCCGGTGCCCCACACAAGTTCCTCTACTGCCAGACCATCATCAGAGCCACTTACCACAGCCACCGAGATCAACACAAGTGTTCGTGGGACAAATCAGCCCACGCTTAATGTTCAAAACACCGCTCCAAGCTTTCTGCTGTCACACGTGCCGCCACCGTTGACTCCAGCACCAGGTGTAAGTAGCCATCAGACGCCACTGACGTCATTTCCCAATCAAGTTGCCCACCCAGAGATGGAAAATCTTCAAAGGCAAATCGATGTGTTACAGGCACAGCTTTTAAATGCCCAACGAGCCCTGAAAGCTGCTACAACTACAAATCGTGTAAGTAATCCACCAAGTATGCCAATGTCAAACGGGACTACGCCAGCTGTTCCAGATAACATCGCCGGTACTTCCAATAGCAGTGGCCCTGAAGACATTATGGATCGACGCGATTCATCGCCATTTTTCTTTGCATGCACTGACGCCACAATGGCTCCGTGCTGCCAAGGTCAGCAGCAGATGTTAGCAGCGCAGCCGCAGAGTGTGCAGCAGCCGACAGCGACGTATCAGGTGCAGAGTTTAATGCCGACGCCGAGGAAAATTTACGACCTGCCTGAATTTAATGGCGCTGCTGAGGATTGGCCTATGTTTTTGTCAGCCTTTCACAACACCACTGCAGCGTATGGTTATAGCCATTTTGAAAATTGTTTGCGGCTACAAAAGACATTGAAAGGTGAAGCCCGGAAATGTGTCAAATCGTTGCTCATTCACCCAAACAATGTTCCAACTGTGATTGAGCAACTGAAGTTCCAATATGGTCGCCCGGAGTTGTTGATACGATGCCAACTGCAGCAAGTACGGGAAATTTTGCCGATTGGAGAAAATGCGGTTGAGAAGCTGATACCATTTTCAGTAAAGGTAAGAAATTTGGCCGCTTTTTTGGAAACTGCAAATGGGCATCAGCATCTGTCGAACCCGACATTAATGGAGGAGTTAGTGCAAAAGCTTCCTATGAGCCGTCGTTTGGATTGGGCACAGTATGCAGCGAGTTTACGTCAGTGGCCCACTGTTTTGGATTTCAGCAATTGGCTTCAAGGTGTAGGCAATTTGGTAAGAAGTATTCAAACAGCCAGTACGAGTACCAGTCGCCCAAATAACAGTGAGTCTAAAAAGAGAGTGGTCTTATATGCATCAGATGTGCAACGAAGGGAGATCCAATGCCCCCATTGCCGCGGACAGCATAGAATTTTTGAATGCAAGAAATTTTTATCGCTCACCGTACAGAACAGATGGACTGAAGTGAAAAAGTTGAGGTTATGTTTCTCTTGCCTAAGTGGAGGACATTCAAGCAGGGATTGCCGTCGACGTAAAGTGTCAAATTGAAAATTGCCGAAAAAAGCATAACAAATTATTACATGAGGATCAGCCCAGTGTATCAAATGCAAATAACAGTTCAAATTTGTCTTCAGCTGATAGTGGTCAGATTGGTGAGCCAGTTTTAAGTTGCGTTTCAAGCATTTTTGAGAAAAATGAGCTACTGTTTTGAGTGCTACCAGTGAAACTTTATGGCCCTAATTGTGTTGTGGAGACTTATGCTCTTTTGGATGAAGGTTCATCGGTCACCATGATGGATAGTGCTTTGGTGAGGCAGCTTGGACTTCAGGGAAGACAAAGCAAGTTGAATTTGAACTGGTATGGTGGAAAGTCGTCACAGGAGGTAGCCACGGTAGTCGATCTTCATGTAAGTGGTGTCAACAAGCAGAGGAAATACGCTTTGAAAAGTGTTTATGGTGTCTCGAATCTAAAACTGCCAAACCAGAGTTTTGATGCCAATTTAATAAAGAATCATGGAATTCCTATAGCCTCATATGGCAATGTGGCTCCAAAATTGTTGATTGGTTTGGACCATTGCCATTTAGGATTGCCGGATGAAATAGTGCCTCTTGAGGAAGCTGGTCCATATGCTGCCAACACGCCATTAGAGTGGATCGTTTTTGGAAATTTGAAAGGAGGTCACCCTACAGCCCGTATGTGTTTGCTGACAGCACAGCCGGACAATTTATATGATTTGGTGGCAAGTTATTTTGAGACGGAGAATTTTGGAGTTAAGGCTCTACCGGTCATTGAGTCTTAAGAAGTTGCACGTGCTCAAAAGATTTTAAATGATTCAACGAAGAGAGTTGCTGGAAGATTTCAATCTAGACTACTGTGGTGCCATGATGACGTAGTCCCGCCGGATAGCCATGCTATGGCCCTTAATCGTCTCTATGGTATGGAAAGGAAAATGAAAAGAAATCCTGACTTTGGCGTGGCGTACAAAAATATTATTGCCGACTATGAGAAAAAAGGGTATGTACGTAAACTGACATCATCTGAAGTCCAAAGCTGTAATGCAAGGACATGGTACTTGCCTCATTTTGGAGTGATTAATCCCAATAAGCCAGGGAAAATTCGTTTGGTTTTTGACGCTGCTGCCAAGGTGGAAGGTGTTTCACTAAATTCAAATTTGCTAAAGGGTCCTCAAAAATATAAGCCACTGCCATCTGTTTTATTTAATTTTCGAGTTGGTGCAGTAGCTGTGTGTGGAGACATTAAAGAAATGTTTCACCAAATCGTTGTGGCTCCTGAAGATCGATGTTCGCAAAGATTTCTATGGCGAAAAAGTGGAAGCTGTTCACCTGATGTTTATGAAATGGTCGTGATGACGTTTGGTGCTGCCTGCTCCCCGTGTGTTGCTCAATATGTAAAGGAGAAAAACGCTTTAGAGTTCAGAGACCGTTTCCCAAGGGCCGTTAAGTCTATATTGGAACACCATTATGTTGACGATTTCGTTGACAGCTTTGAAGATGTCTCAAAAGCCATCGAAATAGCTATGCAAGTTCGCGATATAATAAGACTGCTGGGTTTGTTCTGCGTAATTATACATCAAACTCATTCGATGTGGTTGTGGCTCTAGAGGGAGACTCGGATCATCACGTCAGTTTCGATTTAAATGAATTTGGGACATCGATGGAAAAAATCCTGGGCATGTATTGGCGCCCGAAAGACGACGCATTTAAATTTATCTTTAAATTTCATCGGGTTAACGAAGAAATTGTTAAAGGATTAAGGTGCCCTACAAAACGTCAGTTGCTAAGTGTGGTCATGTCCGTTTATGATCCCATTGGATTCTTGTGCCACTTTATGATAACTGCTAAATTGTTATTGAGAGAAATTTGGAGAAGCGATACACGTTGGGATGAAAGATTGCCTGTTGGACTAGAAGTTCTGTGGAATAATTGGCGCCAGGATTTGCAAAATGTCTCGGATGTACATGCGCCACGATTTTACTTTGGAAATGGATTGCCCGATGTATTGGAGCTACATGTGTTTGTCGATGCCAGTGAAGACGCATTTGGTGCTGTGTCTTACTGGCGATATATAACAGTTTGTGGGAAAATCAGTGTGTCTTTTATCTCTGCCAAGTCAAAATGCGCTCCAATGAAGACCATGACTATTCCCCGATTAGAACTACAAGCAGCCGTGTTGGGAACAAGACTGATGTGTACAATACTGGAGGAGCATTCGCTAAAGGTTTCCCGTTGTATTTTTTGGAGCGATTCTACAACAGTCATCAATTGGATTTGTTCAGAAAGTAGAAGATACAAACCATTTGTTGCCCATAGAATTTCCGAAATATTGGACTCTACGCGCCCAGCTGATTGGAGATGGTTGCCCACGGACCTTAATGTTGCCGATGAAACAACCAGAACGAAAAATAAAGTTAATTTATCTTATGAGCAGCGCTGGTTTCAAGGCCCAAAATTTCAATACAACCATGAAGACGGGTGGCCAACATCAGAATGTGGAGAACACAATGATTGCTGTGAAGAGGAACTGCGGCCGAAATTTGCATTACTGGTTAGTTCAAATTTAATCATTGATTTTAAACGTTTCTCTTCATTTCTCAGGCTCAAACGAACTATGGCATGGGCTCGGAGATTTGTTGACTACTGTCGTAAGAAGAAATTAGACAATGCCACAAGTTGTTTAACTGCTGCCGAATTAAGAGATGCTGAAAATATTTTATGTCAACTTGCACAACAAGAGAGTTTTGGCGATGAATTGCAAATTTTAAAATCTGGTGGCAACATACCAAAATGTAACGACGAATGTACACTTTATCGCCTTATATTGATGACAAAAAGTGTCTTCGAGTGTATGGTCGCATCGATGCAGCCAGTTGGTTACCACTATACTCTAGACGTCCCATCATATTGTCGCCCACTCATCACTTAACCCAACTTATTGTAGCTCATATGCATAATAAGATGAAACATCAAAATTTTGAGGCTACATTGGGGGAAATCAGAAAAAGATTTTGGATTCCACGCCTTAGAAGACTTCTGAGTAAATGTGTCTCAACTTGCAACATTTGTAAAATTCGTCGTGCAAGTCCAGCGCCGCCTTATATGGGTCCATTGCCAACCGACAGACTTACTCCATATGTGCGTCCGTTTACATACACTGGTGTTGACTATTTTGGACCAGTTAACATTACAATTGGTCGCCGCGACGAAAAGCGTTGGGTTGCTCTGTTTACGTGCCTAACTATCAGAGCAGTTCATTTAGAGGTGGCCTTTGATTTGTCAACAGATGCTTGTATATTGGCAATAAGAAATTTCATAAATCGACGTGGTACCCCATTGAAGATGCGTAGCGATAATGGGAAGAATTTTGTTGGTGTAAACCAAGAAGCTAAGAGGTTCGAAGAAGTCTTTGACGTGGCTCGAATACAAGATGAGTTGACAACAAAGGGCATAGATTGGGAGTTCAATTGTCCATATAATCCGGCGGAAGGTGGCATATGGGAACGAATGGTCCAGTGTGTAAAAAAGGTTCTCCGAGTGACTCTGACAGAAGTGGCCCCTAAGGAACACACCTTACAAAGTTTTCTCATCGAGGCGGAAAATATTGTGAATTCTCGTCCATTGACTCATTTGCCTGTCAGCCATGAGGACGAAGAGCCGCTAACACCGAATCATTTTTTGCTGGGGTCGCCTAATACTACGCAAACACCAGAGGGAGCAGCCATCGATAAGCCAGCTGTTTCGAGAAAACAGTGGCGAATCTCCCGTCAGCTCCGTGACCACTTTTGGAAAAGGTGGATAATTGAGTATTTGCCAACGCTTACACGATCAAAATGGTGCGAACACACACAACCTATGGCTCCTGGTGACTTGGTCCTCATCTGCGATCCAGCCGTTTCTCGCCGAGAGTGGAAGAGAGGTCGAATAGAAGAAGTTTACAAGGGCAGTGATGGTGTCATTCGTCGTGCTGATGTCAGAACGTGTTCCGGTATTTTGAGGCGCCCTGGGTCCAAGCTTGCAGTCCTGGACTTCGAATAGTGAATCGAGATCGATCCACGGGGGTGGGGATGTCGCTGGAACCGCTCATATATTTGTCTTTCTATTTACATGTTTGTACACATACGCACATACATACATAGCAATGGTAATTGCTTTATTTTTAGTGTATGTAGGTGTGTGCGTATGTTGTTATGTTCATTTATTTGTTTGCTATGTAGTCATTGTCGTCGCCAAATTTATTACAGTCTTTTTTATCTTCATTCTACTGCAGTGTTTCATGAGAAAACAGGTTATGTAACGGAATAGAACCGTTTTAACAATTGAGTGAAAATAGAATGAAGATACCCAAACAAACGGTGGCTCTAAATGTGAAGTCAGTTTGCTGGGGATAAAGACTGCGGTAAGTAGCAGTGCGGTATTTATACCCTATACCACTATGTGGTTTGGGTATAATGACTTTGTGCTGCTGTTTGTAACTACCAAAAATATTTGACCTAGACCCATCTTTAATTATACCGATCGAATCAAAATCACTATCTGATTCGATTTAACGATGTCCGTCCGTCCGTCCGTCCGTCCGTCTGTGTGTCCATGTAAAGCTTGTAATCAAACTGCAGGTCGCAAATATGAATATATTTTGATGAAATTTGGTAAATAAGCTTTTACCGGCCATAGGATGAACGCTATTGAAATTGGTGAGAATCGGTCCATGTTCAGACCTAGCCCCCATACAAATGACCCCTATGAAATCGACTTAAATTGCCATAAGATCCAAATTATCATATAAATCTTAGTCAAATTGGGTTTGTGTGTGTTTATTACATCCACTAATCAGTAGTCCAAAAATGATCCCTATGGGACAAGTCTTAGTCATAGGCCCCATATAGAGCTGCTTCCCGATCTTCACTTAAATCTATCAAAAAACAAAAATATTGCACTGATTCTTCTCAAATTTTGTTTGTATATATTTTTGCAAAATACAAGAGACCTTACCAAACATGGTCAGGATCGGTCCATTTTTGGGCCTAGTCCCCATATAGATATAGCATCCGATATGAACTTTTTCATATCTGCAGACAAAAAAATTTATAAAAATCCCATTCAAATTTGGTTTATGCTTATTTTTTATGTCCAGTTAGTTGGGCCTATAGGGTAGGGTCTCTACACGCATGGTATAGGGTATCCTATAGTCGGTCCAGACCGACTATAATTTTCTTACTTGTTTTATATTTACTTTGTTTTCTAATGTTATATTTTTTTTAGAAATAAACAACAACTGTATATGTTAAACTTTTTAAGGGAAAAATTTGCGTTTAATTTATTCAAGTTAAATTCGCTATCCCCGCAAGATAACTCACGTCGCAGCCAGCGACATAAGCGAAGACGACAACTGCAACAACACTACCAATAATACAAATTACATTTACTTAAATGATGAATTAACCCCTACTTACCGCCGGCTGTTATGGCTAACCAAGGAGAAAGCAAAAATATGTAGTTGGAAATTTGTTTGGGTCAAAAATGGAAACATTTTTGCTCGTAAAATTGAAAATTCCTCCCCCATAATTATTAGCAATGAAGCCGACACTGAGTTAATTAATTAAAAATAAAAAAATATGAATTTACAAGAACAAACTCTTAATAACTTTAATCAAATTAATAAAACATTTTTAAGTTATCCGTTGTCACTAATTTTTATGAACATCCGCTCCTTACGCTTACATTTTTCTGTGTTTTTAACCACTATACATCAAATAATAAATAAAATAAAAGTAATAATTTTAGCACAGACAAATATATCTGATGATGAAAACGACCTGTATAGGATTAATGGTTTTAATTCTATCTTTCTAAACCGAGAAGATGAAGAAGGAAACAATAAATGGGGTGGAGGTATTGCTGTGTATATTAGAGAAACTCTCGATTACTCACAACTTTCTACACAAGCTAATTCGTTTGAACTTCTTCAAATCAATATTACTATAAACAAATAGCATACTTTCCCTACTCTCAATTTACCGTCCCCCATCCCTCAACAGAGCTTGGCCAAATAATAAATGCAGCACACAAAAAAACTGATATTGTAGTAGTTGGAGATATGAATATAGACATAAAGAAATATGTCACAACAACAAATTACCTCAATATGATGATGTCAAATGGTCTACATTGCATGATAACTGAGATTACACGAGAGGATATAAACAAAAACAAAAGCATCTGCATAAAGAAGCCACAATCAAGCCCTTACGCACAAAGTGCAATCATAACAACAACGATCTCAGATCACTACTCTCTGTTTTGCAGTATATATGAAGAAATATAAAAAAATCAGGAAACGGAAAGAATAAACTATCAGGGGCCTAATTTGAATCTAAATAATGCCAAGATAAACAAATTTATAAATGAAACAAACTGCAATCAAATAGTTCAACAAAATCTTAACACAACAGAAATGTATACTAAAATTTCAGAAAAATTCTGCGAAATATATAAAAAATCAGAAAAAATAGTCAAAAACAAAAAAAAAAAAAAGAAAACAAAATCAGTGGATAAATATAGAATTAATTAAAAAGTGTGATATACGTGATAAACTTTATAAAAAAAATGGATCATGAAAATAACTATAAAAAATATCGAAACCATTTTAATAAAGAAATAAAATGCGCAAAGGACAATTACTACAGAACTAAGTTTATCGAAAATCGAAATAATATGCGTGGTACGTGGCAACTCATAAATGAAATAGTGGGAAAAAAAGAATAATAATATCGATGAAACTATAATAAAAAATTTCAAAAATGAAAATTTAAACACTATTATACACAATTTTGCTTTTAAGTTCAAGGACAATGTTCAACAAATAATTCACAATTGCAACACCAAAACGATTAATAATTCCGAAATAACAATAGAAAATACTATATATTTTAGAAACACCAATGAACAAGAAATCTATTATATACTAAACAAATTAAACGTCAAAAAGGTCCAGGTTTTGATGGAATAAGACCTTTAGATATAAAAAACAATGCTACAATCCTAGCACCAATAATCACCAATCTCGTAAATTCCAGTCTGGACAACGCGACCATTCCAAAAGCTTTAAAAACGTCCATCATTAGACCAATCTAGAAGAGAGGAGTCAGATCCGAATATAATAATTATAGGCCCATTTCAATTTTACCTGTCTTAGAAAAAATACTGGAAGATTTTGTTGTCAAAAGATTAAAAAATTTTCTAACCAAGTTCAATATCAGAAATAAAAACCAATTTGGCTTCCAAAAAGGTAAAAATATAAATGGTCTCTTAGGAAACTTCGCAAACTTAATAAATAAATGCTTAAGCAAACAAATGCACTGCTTGATGCTATTTATTGATTTCAGCAAAGCATTCGATACGCTATCTCACACCAAACTCGTACAAATATTGGAAAGAAAAGGAATACGAGGTAATACTTTAAAATGGTTTAAGAACTATCTCGAATGCAGGTCTTAACGAATTAAAATTAATAATAATTTAAGTGATGAGGTCTCAGTTGATTATGGAGTCCCACAGGGTTCAATGCTTTATATACTATATGCAAACGACAAGCACGACAAGCACGACAAACGACATTTGCTTATGCAGATGATACTGCTTTAGTTGTTTCGAACAAAAATATCGATAACGCAACTGAGATAATGCAAAATCAATTAAATGTTGCAACAAAATGGTGCCATGATAATGGACTAATTATAAATGCTCAAAAAACTAAATTAATGCATATTATGCCCTCACACCTAGTATACAAAAATATAGAACTAAAATTTCACGATCTAAACTGTTTACATAATATAAACAATCTTAATAACGACACTTGCACAACATGTATTGAAATGGTTACATCATACAAATACCTAGGTGTTTATGTTGATAATAATTTTAAATCGAATGTTCATATAGAAAAGCTTCAGAAAAAACTTCGAAAATCCGCGTATATGATGTATCACTTAGGCAATTGTGCCACATACAGCGTACTAAGGCAGTCATATTTCTCAATGGTAGAATCATACATAAGATATGGGATTGCAGCCTGGGGAAGTGCAACACATTGCAGATTGTTGCAAAGTACTCAGGATCGTATTCTGAAAATTCTGAAGAGAAACCATCGGTTTTCACTAAACAATCACAACAACAATAATAACAACATACACAACAATCTCAATAGCCACAGCATCAATCATAATAACATCAACAGCTACATGTATAACGTCGACGACTATTTCAACAACGATAGCAACAACCGCAACATAAGAAACAACAACCACAACTCTGTCAACAACAACCGTAACATCATCGATAATGCCATCACTACCACCAACATTGCAAGAGATCAACATGTACTAAATGTTAAAAGTATCTACCACACGACATTATCAATTGAATTTTACGACGACCCAAGGTTCCTTAAGCCAATTGACCATCATTACAATACAAGACGTCGAGCAGAAGGCCGCTTTAAAGTCGAACGTCATCACAACAATTACGGAAAAAATAGTCTCGAAGTAGCTTTACCGAACATTTTTAATGAATTACCACCTAATCTTTTAAATATACCAAATATACACAAAAGAAAAAACTTCTAAAAAATATTTTTGTTTTGTTTGCTCGCAATGAAAGTAATAAAATGAAATTAATAAAATTAGAGTAATATAATTATTGAATTAAAAAATAATGAATTAATACAATTCATGAATTATTGTAATTATATAAATTCTTTATGAAATTTGAATAACCTTTTCTTAATCTAAAATAATATTTTATACACTTTTCTGTTATACTCTTTCTAATCACAACTTCCAGCAGACAAACCCCTAGGGTTTCGCGGGCCTAGATGTAAGAGCCACTGTGTATATGATATATGTATGAATAAAATAAATTTAAAAAAAAATTTGAAAATTTCTATTTATTGATGATATTCCATTAAAACAGATGTCTTACTTTACTATTTCCATTTGAAAATTTTTCCAGCGATATTTTTGATGAATTGTCTATTTTTGTTTAAGTTGATTAACCCATGCTCGATTTGCTTTATAACTCCAACGACTAATAGAATACCACAAACTAAATTGACGAAGACATCGAATTTTTCGAAATTGACGTCGTCAAAGAACCTGTAGAATCTACTCTGCCCAGATTAAAAAAATAACAAAAAGACAACTAAACAAGTAAGTGTTAAATTCGAATGCGCCGAATCCTTGATACCCTCCACATGGGTTTTACGTTTACATTAATATCTAGACTTACTGCTCTATTTATAACAAATGATAAACATAATACCTAAATATTGCAACAAACACACTGAATTTTTAGCATATATTTTAGAGGTGTCTTCATATTTTTTGACATATATTGGCACAATGATGCCCGATTTACTCCATTTTCAATAGCGAACAATATTATACCTACCTTTACCCAGGTAAATGATTTCAATAGATAGATAGACATTGCCATATCGAGTTGAGTTGTTCTAAGGATCAAGAATACATATACTTTATGGGGCAAACTGATATATCTGTGGTTTTCTGGAATAACCGCGTATGTCAATTTTTGTCAGTTTTGAGTTAACGATGCCAAATATATTAATTTTTAACGCTCTTTACATGTGTTCAATTTAAAAAAAAAATATTGACCATTTCTGAGTTTTTTCTTTAAATAACGACGTAACTTAAATGTTTATTAAATTAATTTGAAGCACTAACGGCGTATGTCAACTTACGCTTGATCGCTGACAAATTATTTTCTCAGAAAACGACACATAACGACATACGTTGTTATTAATGAAAAAAAAAAAATGAAAAATAATTTTGGATTAGTTTTCAGTTTATAACCACTTATAAAAACTTGTGTGTTTATTTCTGTTATTTCTTGTCACTATTATTCTTGATACGTTATTATATTCTCATCCTAACTCCCGTTAACTTTTTGTTGACGAACAAAAAAATCCATTTTCAAGCAACAACAACTTATGTCTACATGGGTGGTTGCATTGGTAGTTTTCTTTTTCAAAGAAAACGACGTTTGTCGACATAAGTTGTTTTATCCGCACACACTTTAAGTATAATTCACATATTGTTTTTTTTTCGTCCTTCTCTAGGATCTATTCCTCTGAAGATTTTTGACTCAAAATTTTATATAAATGATATGTTTCTATTTTATACCTTGTTTACATATATCAATTGCTAAATTGAAAATAATTATTTTGGTATTGAAATATTTGTTAGTTTGATATTTTGTTTTCCTGAAAATTTTTCATTCATTAAAATACTATCTGCTGAACAATAAACATTAATTTTTATTTAAAACTAAACATTTAATTGAATCATTTTATTGGCGACGAGGTTTAAACGAAACCAGAATGGAGAAAGTTTTAGCAGATATTTTTGCAAGACAAAATGAATGGACACAGCAAATGATGGCGCAACAGCAACAGCAACAACAGCAACAGCAACAATTTTTCCAACAATTATTTAGTCAGCGAGGAATAAGCCCATCAAACAGCCGAATTGAAACGACTACAGCGGTTCCAAGGTTTCATGCATTTGAGGAGGAACAACACGACTTCGATTCATACAGGAGTCAATTAGAGGAGCATTTCAAAGCTTATAACGTGGAAGATAGCGAAAAGAAGAAGTCTTTTCTTTTATCCTGGGTAGGAGACAGCACATTTCGATTACTCCAAAAACTAGTAGGTAAATCCATCATTCAGCAACTCTCGTATCAAGATCTTGTGGCAAAACTCGAAGGCCATTTTAAGTCAAAGACGCACATCATCAAATCTAGATATGATTTCTACAGGAGGCAAAAACGTGAGGGTGAGTCGTATAAACAGTGGGTATCGGAGTTAAGAGGTATGGCTAGAGAATGTAATTTTGTTTGCAAAAGTGAAAATTGTTGTAGTGAGTATATCGACGAATTAATACGTGATATTATAGTTTTATATGCTCCTGACGAGACAGTGCGAACAGCTGCATTACACAAAGAGGACCCTTCTCTTCAAGAAGTATTGCAAATCGGAGAAACTTTCGAATCAACACGGAAAACTTTAAATAGTATCAAAGAAACATCACCACATGAAGCCGACATCTTCGCATTGAAGCAGCAACAAAAATTCAAAAATTCAAATCAATTTCAAAATAAGTTTCAGCAGCAACATCACCGTCAAAAGAAATTTCAGCTAGAGCATAATAGACATGGTCAACAAACAAGATCTCAACTGCCATCATGCAGCGGATGTTTTAAGGATCATGAAAAAAGTAATTGCAAATATTTGAAAGCCCAATGCTACAAGTGCAAACGAATCGGTCATATTGCACATGTATGTAAGTCCATTCCAAATTTTAATCAAAGTAATCGTAGTCAAATAAAAACTTTAAATGAAAACGATATAGTTATAAATTGCAATGTTCTTTACAATACCATCACAAGATCAGGCAACAAGATGTTTATAGATTTATCTATAAATGACATGCCATTAAAATTCCAGTTTGACACAGGAGCAGTTCGCTCAATAATCGGTTTATCGGGTTATAAATTGTTAAACAAACCACAATTACATGACACTACAGTAAAATTGTTTGGGTACGGTAATTCAGAGGTACCTATACTCGGTGCAATGCAAGCTAAAGTCAAACTAGGAGAGGAAACTAAGGTCCTAGAAGTTATTGTTGCCAATTCAGAATATTGTAATAATATTTTTGGATTGAACTGGTATGACGAGTTTAAGAGTGTCCAAATTTTTAGGTTAGAAGAAAACAAAAAGCTTAAGTTGTTGTGTGAAGAGTTCAGCGAGATATTTAATGGTGAATTAGGCCACTGCAATAAATTTAGAGCACATATTTATATGAAAGAAGATGCAAGACCAAAATTTTTCAAGCCTAGACCTATTCCTTATGCTCTCCATGAATCTTTTAAAGCCGAAGCTAAACGCTTGACAGATTTAGGTATCTGGAAACCAGTAAAATTTAGTCAATGGGCTTCACCACTTGTTATTATACCTAAACCAAATAACAATATCAGGGTTTGTGGGGATTTTAAAGTAACAATTAATCCTCAGATGGATATAGAGCAATATCCAATTCCAAGAATTCGTGATTTATTTCATAAGCTGAAGAATGGTAAGCTATTTTCTAAAATTGATTTATCAGACGCATATTTGCAAATTGAGATGGATGAGGAATCCAAAGCCTTACTTGTTGTAAACACATCTTTGGGGCTCTAGCAATATCAACGTCTGCCTTTTGGTGTCGCAAGTGCACCTGCTATATTCCAACGCTTTATTGAGCAAACAATTAGTGACATTCCTGGTTGTGTTAACTATTTAGATGACATTATCTGTACTGGTCAAAATGATGAAGAGCATTTTAACAATCTTCGACTACTTTTTTTAAGATTAAGAGAAAGCGGCTTGCGATGCAATTTTTCAAAATGCAAATTTATGCAACCTAAAGTGGAATATCTGGGTCATATGATCAGTGGATTAGGTATTCAACAATCTGAGTCAGGAACAGAAGCTATTAAAAATTTACCACGACCAACTAATTTAGCAGAACTTCAATCTTTTATGGGAAAAGTAAATTATTATTGCACTTTTATACGAAACTATTCCGATGTTTGTGGTCCATTGAATTTGCTTCGTAAAAAGGACAAGAAATATCATTGGGGCCATGAACAAGAAAAAGCTTTCCAGGAGCTAAAACGTCAAATAATTGAAATGACAAAACTTGTTCACTTTGATGAAAGATTACCTATAATCTTAGCCACTGATGCATCTTCGTATGGTATCGGCGCAGTGATTTCTCATATATATCCGGATGGATCTGAACGTCCAATAGCTCACGCATCGAAAACGCTTACTGATCATCAAAAGAACTATAGCCAAATTGAAAAAGAAGGTTTATCGATTATATTTGGAGTTCGAAAGTTCCATGATTATTTGTATGGCCGTAAATTTATTTTAATTACAGACCATAAGCCTCTGGTATCAATTTTCAATCCTAAAAAAGGAATTCCAGTCACAACAGCACACAGGTTACAACGGTGGGCCTTAATATTAGCTGGTTATACATACACAATTCAGTACAAAAACACAAAAGCACATGGAAATGCTGATGCATTATCCAGACTTCCTCATAAAGAAGATCTTGATTTTGATAAATCTGAAGACATTTATGAAGTTAATTTTATAGAACAATTTCAAAAGTTTCCACTGGATGCTAAAATGGTAGCAGATTTAACTAAAACTGATGTAGTTTTAAGTAAAGTATTTCATTACATAATGAATGGGTGGCCTGATAACATAAATGAAAAAGATATACTACCGTATTTTCGACATCGTTTAAATTTAACAGCTTTTAACGGTGTAATTATTCTACAAACTGATTACAATAGGGTTGTAATACCAACAAAAGTTCAAGGAAAAGTTCTCAAACTTCTGCATGAAGGTCACTGGGGCATCGTTAGAACAAAACAATTGGCTCGACGATATTGCTGGTGGCCTAAAATCGATGATCACATTTTAAACCTAGTTTCATCTTGCTCCATCTGTAATGTGTGCAGCTCAAATCCAGCAAAAGAATTTTCACCGTGGCCTCAAGCATCGCAACCTTGGCAGAGAATTCATTTAGATTTTGCTGGGCCATTCGCACAATTTATGTGGCTCATTTGTGTAGACTCTTTTTCACAATTTCCTTATGTTTTGAAAATGGAAAATATCACAACACTTTCAACAATTAGGGCGCTCCAGAATATTTTTTCAATTGAGGGATTACCAGAATGTATAGTTACAGATAACGGTACGCAGTTTACTTCACATGAGTTTCAAAATTTTTGCAAGATTCACGGAATAAAACACCTTACAACAGCTCCTTTTCACCCATCGTCTAATGGCCAAGCTGAACGGTTTGTACGGACCTTTAAGACTTCAATGAAGAAACAAATTATGGATGGTAAAAACTTACAAAATTCTCTTATAGCCTATCTCACAACTTACAGAGCCACTCCAAATGCCTTTGGAAAATCGCCAGCAGACCTTTTACATGGGCGTCAACCTCGTATACTATTATCACTTCTGCAGCCCACTGTTTCCGCAAAATCAAATACATCACCTTCACCACAATTTTGTTTAAGTCAAGAAGTATACTTCCGAAACTTTGGAAGGGGGAATAAATGGATTAAAGGAAAAATTGAAAAAGTTTTTGGAAATATGTTATATCTGGTTAATGTTGGTAATGGCAAATTCGTCAAACGTCATAAAAATCAACTTCGTCCTTATAGAAGTCACCAAACAAAAACATCTGAATCATTTCAGTATTTAGAAGCATCGCAACTCCTTTCGAATACAAATTCTACGCTACACGTTGAAAAACCCCAACCTAGTTTTGAAGTCTTAAATGATAATATTTTAAATCCTAATCCAAATCTTTATTCACATGAAGAACATACAAATTCCACACAGCTTAATCCGCCATTTTCGGTTAGACGATCAACCCGAAGAAAAAGAAGACCTACTTTTTATTCACCGGAAGTGCGCAACAAATTGGCGAAGAGGAATTGATATGTTTCTATTTTATACCTTGTTTACATATATCAATTGCTAAATTGAAAATAATTATTTTGGTATTGAAATATTTGTTAGTTTGATATTTTGTTTTCCTGAAAATTTTTCATTCATTAAAATACTATCTGCTGAACAATAAACATTAATTTTTATTTAAAACTAAACATTTAATTGAATCATTTTAATAAAGTATTTATTGCCCAAATCTACAGGACTGTTAAATAAAAAGCTCTAAAGTCTTTATATCGTATATATTTATATTATAAATGTTCTGTGGATATAATCAGCGGGTAATTTTTCTAGGGGTTGCCGCAGTGTAGTTTAACAAAATAAATATCTACTGGTTTTTAAACAACATCTAAGAAAATGTGGAGATATTGACGTTTTTTTAAATTGATTTATAAATTATTGTTATTTTTGAAAGGTTTCTCGATTTTGAAGTGTTTATATTATTGGTGCCATGAATGTTTTTTAATTCCTAAAACGCGTTATACATTTTTTAACTTTTGTTCAATTTACACATTTATTTTTGTAATTAAAAAAATATATTTCGTCAAATTAAATAAAATGTTTGTAAATTGTAAGAAAGGCTTCGTCCGGATTCGATTATTCTACACCAACCTTTTCGTGGTGTGAAAAACGAAGCTTTTCAGGCAATGTAAGTCGATTTTTGGGTATATAAAGCATGTATTTCTTTCGATGTAGTAAAAATTATATTCTTAACTCAAGCAATATAAATATAAATTATACAAATCATAAGAAAAGTATTTTTTAATAATGAGGAATTCAACTAATTATAAACACAAACGTTTTCAGTTTGCGGCCAATGCTATTTGTAAGATGGAATCAAATGCGTTTTATGAAATGAAGGAAACTCAAAATCAATTGGAGAAACTACAAGAAACAAAAGTCAACGAGGAATTAAAAGTTGTAATGGCCGAACATCAACGTGTTCTAATGGAAGTGCAAGAGATTTTTGGACGTTTCTTATTCTTGTTGAAGTTAATTGTAAGTCCTATAAATAAATATTCAATATTGTAATGTTTTATTGTTTTAAATATTTAAGGGATATTTTGACGAAATTATTGCTCCCGAAGATATTGTAGTCGATTATCGAGAAAGCGGTGGATGTAAACTATCAAAGCCAATTGGAATTGTAGAGTTGCAAATAAATGAACGATATCCCATTGGTGAAAAAGAAGTCTCATCTATAGTTAAGTATATGGATAAAATTGTTAGACCATATTTAGCAAACAGAAATCATCTCAATGCGGATATATGGCTCAAGGTATAGCAAACTTACTTACGACATCATTAATTAAAACGAAATTAATTTATTTTTGAAGGGCTACGAACGGACAAGACAAAAAATATTTAACTATAATAGAAGATGTACCCATGTTGCTTTGTTATATCATTTGGTTCACATTGTTCACGATAAATCGGTAAGAAAGAGCAGTGAAAATGCATAACACAGTATGAACTAAAAATGTTGTTTTGTAGGAAAAAATATTTGCTCGACGTTCTGAAATCCCCAAATTTCTGAAAGATCCTCAGTTCCTTAAACATCGAATTGAATCTTTAAAATTGCGTTCTTTACAAGTTTTTGATAATTTCGAAAGAAAACAAAAGAAAGAGTAGGTAGTAATCACTTTTAAGGAGCATATCATATAAATATATTCTCGTGTCTTTCAGTAAACAACAATTGATATTAAATGCCATTGTGCCAGTTATTTTATCAAATATTGAAACAAAATTTTTGCAAAAAAACTCTGATGAATTCAAAACGTCAACTGTAGATAGACAAAGAAAAAAAAAATATTTAGCCAAGACAGAAAAACCAAAAACACCGTCTTCGTCAGCTTCTAATGAATTTAGTGGTGTATTACAAAAAGTGGAAAAACTACAATGGCACGTAATGGTAAGTTTGTATACATAATAATAATTGCTGTTGCACTTTCCCCCGGACGTAGAGTTGTAGTTTAACATTAACTGAGCATACACTTAGCCCGGATTATATAATAATAAAATGTTAGACTACATTTTTCTAAGAGTTTATTCCGTGAAATAAAAGTACAGTTAATATTTGAATTGAAAATTTCAGAGCTTGCTTCAAGAATTGGACAAAATTTCACCAGAAGATATTAAAAAAATTGAAAGACAAGTTAGAAAACGTATTGAAATAAAAAAGGAAATGTCTCGTCGGGCATTAGTTAAACAAAATCGTCTCCAAAATTGGATGGATCACTTTAAAAAACACGAAACTTTACGCAAACAGAACTAAGAAGCAAATTTCGGCCTACAATACATTACTTTTTTCCGGCATATTTTCGTAATTAAATATTGAAAGCACAATCAAATGAATAAATCACCTCATTGAGATAATTATTACATTAAAAAATGTTTTTGTTTAATTTTCAACACAAATGAATTGCAAAACTAAATTCTTACCTTACATCTGTACCAGCTATTGCTAGATATGTCCCACTCTGATCGAAACACAAATCCTTTACCTCGTAGCCATCATCGAGTTGTATGGTTTTGAAATTTTTCAGTTTACGCAAATCCCATAACTTAACACATGCATCGTCGGCCGCAGTAGCTAAATAGTAACCGTTTTCAGAGAATGAAATTGCTGAAATCGGTCCAGTGTGACCGGGAAAGTTGGCAACATTACTTTGTTCTTTAAGATCCCATATCTTGACTTGGGAATCATCGGTACCAGTACCGAAAATTAATCCATCAGGATGAAATTGAGCAGTTGTTAAACCGACTTCAGCCGTATCCATTACCTGTTATGATTATAATTTGAATATAGATTACAAAATACAAAATTAGATTAAAAAACCTTTGTCAGAAGTCGTCCAGTTCGAATATCAGAAAATGCCCAGTGTTTGTCTGATGAAGTTGAGAGGACGTAATCGCCAGTTGGATGTAACGATAGACCAGTGACCGGGCCATCGTGACACCTTAACAATAATTGTGTCTGAGATGTGGGAACATTCCAAATGCGTATGGACATATCTGGAGAACCTGTTATGACAGTATCCTCATCCGGATGGTATATTACTTTGGTAATCTTTTTAGTGTGACCCTTTAGTATCGCTACAACCTGTTCAGTGTCTTTGTTGAATACGGTGGCGTTCTTGTCGTTACCACCAGTCAAAATTTTACTATGATCAGCACTGTTAATATCTAATGCTAAAATACCAGGTATTGAAGCTGAATGTAAGCCAGGATGTGAAGCAACTGTAAGGAAAGTCTTAATTTGTTCTTGTGTTACCAATTCTTCTGGAACTGTGCGACCACGTTTTTTACGTTCTTGGGTCAATACGGTCGCTTTATCCTGTAGCTTTTGTATAACTTCTGCGCTCATGCCCGCCTGTTCAATGGGTTGTGTTGCAACACCAGCCGCCTCTGACGCGATTGCTGGCTGAGGTATAGACGTTGGAGCAATTAAGGATCCAATTCCTGCTTGTGGTTTCAGAGTTGCCAATGCTTCACGTGCTGCAGCAACTTCTTTGTTCAGGCGTGCTATAACACGACATGCAGCATCATGTTGGTACAGAGCATGAGACAATTCTTGACGAGTCGTCTGCAATTGTTGTCGTTGCGTAAATGAATGCAACATAAGTGCGTCCCATTCATCCTGCAGTGTTTTCAGAGTTGCTGGTATACTAGTTGCACTAGGAGGCTTTGGTTTCACAATCGGTGGTGTTTTTACCTCAATCAACTCTTCGACCTTTATATCTTTGCCGGTAATGGGATCGCAACCATTTTCCAATATATATTTCTCTATTATACGTTTTTCAAAGATAGCACCCGAATGTGGTGAAATAACTGGAGTGTCAGGAACCTCATTCGTAACTGAAAACATCAAAAAATTTTTTACGTTAAAATCGAGTTTGCAATGTTTAACCGCGGCTCCAAACATAACCTAAAATCTGTATCTTTTAATCACTTACTCGCGCAGATCAATGACATTTTATTTAATTATAAAAGAATGGATTTTGATTTTATAGAATAAAAACTGTTTAGCAATATTTCCCCTTTCTTGTTACAATCCAATATACAATTGCAGCGCCAATAGTAAAATCTAAAAATGTTTAATAAAAATTGATGTTTACGCTAAATACTGCCAGAGTAAAATGTTTAAAAAATTTAATGATGCCAGATGATAAAAATATGTCAAAATCAAAAGCACATTGTCTTGAAGCATGGTTGAACTTTGTATAAGCTGTGGTAATGGCATTACAAGATACAGCAGGGATATTTACAAGAATATAAATAAATTAATTTTCACTAGAACGAAATCTTTTTTAGCACATTTTCTAATTGTTTAAGACTATTTTTTAAATCAATTATAGTATTTATTCTTGTGTAACAAGTCTCGTTTAGGTGCACCACCCCGATTTTTTTTTTTTTTGGAAATAGGGGTATTTGAGGTGATTTAGAAAAAAAAATTTTTTTTTTGTCGGAAACCCATATTTTCCGAGTTATGGACCTCCAAAGTTTTGACATTGATTTCGATATAACTTGAACAATTCTTATCGGATTTGAGCAATATATGTATCATTTGAAAGCTTATTAAATTGCCTTTATTTCAAAATAAAATAGTTCGAAATCCTTTAACCCATTGTGAACCTATTCAAGATTGTGCATTTTTGATAAAGAGTTTTTGTGAAAAGCTGTAATTATCAGACTAAATTACGTATATAAGGTATGTATTTGCACATTTACAATAAAAGTAGGGGTCACAAGCTATTTTTTGGTGTCTATTATGACTTTTTGACTCTTAAAGTGCTGGATATATTAGGAGTTACTAAAGTTAAGTATTGAAATCTGGCTTCGCATACTACAGTTTTTCTGCGTGGCGGCCTGCGGCCGCGCTTAAGGGTTTTCTCCTCCAGTAGGACACGGCAGGTGGCTTCGCTGAATAAAGTTTTCCTGCGTACGTCAGAAGCGAATTTCCCAACAAAATTTTCATAATAGGACGGAGAAGAAATGAGGGGATGCTTTAATACCATGTGAGATAAGGCCATGATGGCTTTATCTTGTCTTATGTCTTCCCGGAGACACTAAAGTTAAGTATTGAAATCTGGCTTCGCATACTAAAGTTTTTCTGCGTGGCGGCCTGCGGCCGCGCTTAAGGGTTTTCTCCTCCAGTAGGACACGGCAGGTGGCTTCGTTGAATAAAGTTTTCCTGCGTACGTCACAAGCGAATTTCCCAACAAAATTTTCATAATAGTCTCATTAAAAGTCAATAATATCTCCGGTCCTGGAAGTGTTAAGAGGACAAAATATATATGTAGCTAGTGGGCCCAGCTTTCATTCAGTTGCTGTAAATACAAAAATTTTATAGATCATTTTATGAGATAATGCCACGTTTGCGAAAAAAAACTTTCCCAAATATACAAGAAATTTTTTTTTAAAAAATTTCCATTTCTAGTTAGAATTGTTAAGTTGAATTTTTTAAGAAAGTGTTGTTTTTAGTGTTATGGGTTTTTGTTATTTGTGCAATAAAAAAAAAAAAAGAAAGTTGTACCCCTAATATCTCCGGATTACAAAGGGTTAAAAGGTCAAACTATGTCTTAAATAAAAGCTGTTAATCCTATGAATGTACTAATTAACATATATTTTGTTGTTGTAATAGCGTTTTATTGAAATAAAATGAATTATTTACAAAAAACTGCATCTTAAAAAGAAAGAAAATTATTTTGGTCCATAATGGGTTAATGGATTTCGAACTTTTTTATATCAAATTAAAGGTACTTTAATAAGCTTTCATATGATATATATATTGCTAAATTCCGATTAGAATTGTTCAAGTTATATCGAAATCAATGTCAAAACTTTGGAGGTCTATAACTCGGGAAATATGGGCTTCCGACAAAAAAAAAATATTTTGCTGGAATCGCATTAAAAATTGGAACGAATGGCGAGAATTTGGAACGGATCGGAGAGGTGCACCTAAACGAGACTTAAGCCCATATATTTTTGGCCCGGATGGCTTTCGAATACAGAACCAAATTAAATATATAAATAAATAAAATAATTATGGAGTTGATTCTTCTATTGCGGTAAGCTATAGATGTTGCCTTGAATTTTTGATATTTAACATTTTTTAAGTTTAGTTTTTTGTTCGGTTTGTTACGTGCCCCTTCGGCACTGTAGTGGTGTTGCCAGCTAGCTCACCAAAGCAATTGGGTCTGGTCCCAACCCACCACTACAGCCCAGGGACAAGCACAATTAAATACAATAAAAAAAAAACACAAAAAAAACTACAAAACAAAACGCAGGTTGAACACTTCAGAGGGGAGACACGATGGTCCATCTCCCACATCCCCCCCTACCTTGGTCACTTTCTGCCGCTCAATTCTATGTGACCCCATATCCCAACAAATTAAAAAAATGAATGATGAAAAATAAGTACGGAACAACGAGCAAAACCTTAACTAAACATTTAATACACAACCGCTATGCGTCCAACGAAGTAAGAGTAAGATTTGCATCAAGCCCTACAGGTATGTTTGGAATTTGGAAAATTTAAATGAAATTAAAAACAAAAATTAATTTTTAAGGTTATTTACATTTGGGAACTTCATTGTACAATTATCTGTATGCTAAAAGTCAAAATGGAATATTTGTCTTACGTATAGAGGACACAGATCAATCACGTTTGGTCCCCGGAGCAATGGAAAGCTTAATAGATGATTTACAATGGTCTGGAATTGAAATTAATGAAGGTCCTGGAAAATATGGTGGCTCTTACGGACCATATATACAAAGTGAAAGAACATCAATTTATCTGTGAGTTTCAAAATTTTATTTTAGAAAAAGTTTACTCAAAATATGTTTTTAGTTATAAAAATATGTTTTTAGTTATGTGAAAACACTATTAGATAATGGTTCAGCATACCGGTGTTTCTGCACCGAGCGACGTTTAGAGTTATTACGCAAGGAAGCAGTTAGAACTCGACAAATACCAAAATATGATAATAAATGTCGCCATCTAACACCAAAACCAATCAACGAATATTTAGCAAAACAAACACCCTATTCTATACGTTTTAAGTTAATCGATTACGAAGAACCCATTAACGATTTAATATATGGTTCGGTACAGCATAATGTAAGTGGTAACGAAGGTGATCCGGTTATCATTAAAACATCAATTTCCAACTTATCATTTTGCCAATGTAGTCGATGGTCATCTAATGGGTATAACACACGTTTTTCGAGGTGTAGAATGGCAAATTTCAACACCCAAACACTTATTGTTATATAGGTGCATAACTTTCTTTAAAATTTTGTATATTGTAAAACAAAAATTATTTTTTCAGAGCGTTTGGTTGGCAACCTCCGAAATTTGGTCATTTACCTTTATTAGTTAATGCCGATGGGACGAAATTAAGCAAAAGGCAAGGAGATATAGGCATAATGCATTTTAGGTAATCCATTTTTATTTATCTTTAAAGAAATAATTTAGAAAATTAAATCTATTTAGGGACAGAGGTTACTTTCCAACTGCTCTCTTAAATTATGTGGTCTCTGCTGGAGGAGGTTTTCCACATGTGCAATTTAATAAACCCAAAATATATTCAATAACTGAATTATCTGAAAAGGTAGAGCAAATGGTATGCTGTAAAATCATTAAAAATTCTATATTTTCTTTACAGTTCACCATTGAGAATGTCAATTCTCATCCCAGTCGATTAAATCCGGAGCTGTTAGATGATTTTTAATCGTTTGCATATTATAAAATTATTGGATTCGGAAACATCGTCACATGATTTGGTGGAGCATGTTAAAAATATAATCAAGGAATCCTATCCCAATGTGTACGTAGATTAATAATTGATTTTTATGTGTTGCAGGATTCAAATGTAAATTACAAATAAAACGCAAAATGTATGTTTTGCACTTCTTTTAGACAAAATTTGGATATAAATACCAATCATATTAAAAATGTTTTACATTGGTCAGTTCAGCGTTTAATGTTTGTCAAGGATTTAACTTCACCATCATTAAGTTTTCTATGGGTTAAACCTTCAAACCTTTCGTCAAAGGATATAAATAAAGGTTATTTCTATACTAATTTTCATCCGCAACAAAACTCCGAGGCTGCCAAGGTATCGCTGGGAGCAACGGTGTGCGGAAACTCCTCGCTTCCCCCGACCAAAAAAAAACAAACTTCAACCATCAACACGGGTAAGTATTAAATGTACACATATCCCTCGCGTGACTAAAACAAAAAAAAATTTTTCAATGTGGGGTAGTGGCAGATTTTACCCTGTCTAAGAGAAAGGGATGTGCAATAAAGTCCCAGGTATATTGAAATTACTATAACCAACACAAAAAATTTTTATTTTATTTTATTTTTTTTTTTTATTATTATTTTGTTACTTCTAAAATGTAGTCTAAATTAAAAAAAAAAAACACATCACTATAATGTCTGGTTTTCACTTAAATTTTTTTCCTTAGTAAAATGAGAAGGGTTCACATTCATAGTTAAAGGCTAACCCACAACTTTTTACAACGAGGGGGACCTCTCACCCCAACTGCGTCCTACGGACTAAACTCTGTAATTTAAATGGGAGCTGCCTATTCTTAACCTGAACTCTATTCAATGAAGCTCCCCCTCGGGTATTTAAATCTTTCCGAGCCTCGTTTTGACCAAATTTACATTTAAATCCGATAGTTACAATGCAAACGCCGACTTCTGCGTTTTTCTTCTGAAAAGAAAAAGCATAGTGGCCAACCCGAAAATAATCTATTTCATGTAATTGGTCTCGGACCAATTGTAGCACCCTATGTGCAAACTGAAAGCATCGCAATCGCTCGTCAATACGTTCTTAAATCTAGAACCACTATGTCAGCAAAAAAAACACGGGTAAAGCCTCTATAACTCCTTCTATTCGGACTCACCGTTGCTAAACCTCGGACTGCTTCGTCTCTGAAATCTCTTAATCATAAGAGGTTCAGAAACTAAATATAAATTTCGCCAAACGCACCAAAACTCCTTATACCCTCGTTTAGATCCTTTTTTTTTTTTTAATACTACCAGAACAAAACTTAGTGTTTCACGTTTTAGATGATAGAAATTTTACTATTTTTATTATTCACACCATTGGTGGACTTAAAGATAATTTCTGGGACAGTACAGAACAAGTAAACATAACAAACATTTACTTATTCTATATTGCACTTAAAAATTATATCACAGCTAAAAAAAAGGTAAATTTCATATCACAGATTTCAAAACACATTATCATTTCAGGTCACTTCGGGCTTGTCCCTTTGACATTATAGTCCCAACGTGGGGAACTCCCACCCCTGAGATGTCTCAACTCTACCAACTGAGAGAGCCGGGCACTATGGGTAAGTATTTGGTAAATACTTTCGCCTAACCTGATTCAATGGTTCTTTTTTTTTTTCAGATCCTGCAAACCTGCGCTGGCCCACCGGCCTTGGGTCCGAACCACTAATCCACTGTCACGTGAGTCATATATTCTTTTACTTTTTTTTTTTTTTTTTTTTAACCCTTGTCACTATATTCATGCGAACGCTGACCGGAACAGATTGTCTTAACCCTCTCCGTGTCAAAAAAAAAATAATTTTAAAAATCTGAAAATGTTGCGCTCCTCGCTTCCCCCGTCTTCAAGCGATCATTGTTTAGTATTCTCCTCTGCCGCCGCGAATTATTTCCTTGCGTTCAATTAACCGTGTTCACTCTCGTCCGTTATAATTCAAACTGTTTCTGTCCTCATTTGGATCGATTCGCCAGTGACAGTCAGGTCTTTGCAATGAGACAAACATTCTCAATTTTGCTGTGTTTGTTGCCTACTTCGTTTCTATTCCGTTCAACTCGCCGTAATTACGGGCTCAGAAGCATGTCCTTGTACCAGGTGACTAACGACTTCCAGTTCTTAATGGCACAGTTCCCCAGAACGCTAACGGAGTCGCACCAATGGTACAATGACGCTTACACATGTAACCAGCTTAGAAACGTTGGCTTACGTTGACCGAATATAACGAGTTCATCATTGCTATGATTATTGACTGCACTGCTGTCATACGTCCAAAAAAAAAAAACAAAAAAAAACTTTTGATTCAGTTACGGGAAGATCTATTTTCAGAACAATTGTCATTGAACAATTTCACTAGAGGTTTTCATATCACAGGCCGTTTGGATAGGACGAAAACTAATATAGACTTAACTTATATTGTACGCTTAAAACTATATTGCACCAGACGAGGTTTTATCACAGTTTACTTACAAATATTGCACATATGCTTTCAGACTTTAATGTCTTTCGAATGGAAAACTCCTATATTTTTTCCCTGTAGTGATTCAAATTCGTACATATTGTTTCCGATTGGTTTCACTATTCTGCATTTTAAGTATTTTCTACAGAATTTAGCATTTATATTGTTTTTAAAATCTGATTGTGCAAAATTTCGTCGGTACACTTCCTGTCCTGGCATAAATTTAGTTGTTCTGGCCCTTTCATTGTACCTCTTTGCGCTTTTATCGAACGCTTCGTGCATATTATTCTTAATTTTTTCGTAAATAAGTTTCTACCGATCTTCTCTGTCCAAGGAAATAATTTCGTGGTCAGTCATTGACTTTAGCTTTCTTGCCAGCTTATAGTCGGCCCCATTCGAATACCAGTGATACCCGAACAGAGAAAAGAATGGCGTCGTTCCCGTCGCCGTATGTATTGAAGTCCTCAATGCACACTCTATTTCGGGTAGATATAGATCCCAATCTCTATGATCATTCTCCAAATATGACCTTACCGCTGCCAAAATTGATTGGTTTACCCTCTCTGACGCATTTGATTGCGGAGAGTAAAAAGCTGTCTTCAAATGGTTGATCTTGTAACTCTCTAGCATTTCTCTGAACGCCGCAGATACAAACTGCTGACCGTTATCACTATGTATCGTTTCTGGGACGCCGAACTTATTAAAAACCTCCTGGACTAAAAATTTCACTACATTTCTTGCCGTTGCCTCTTTCATGGCTTTTATAAAGGTGAACTTGGAGAAATGGTCTACCACTATGAAAATATATGCGTTTCCCTGTTTTGACCGTGGGTATTTACCGAGAAAATCAATATAAAGTTTCTGGAATGGCCTTTCAGTCTGTACCTCCTCCCCTATTGTCGGTCTTAAGTTTGTATTAGATGGTTTCGACTCTTTGCATACCTGGCAGTTTAACACATAATTCCTAACCTGTGATGTCATTTTCGGCCAGTAATACAACTGTTTCAGTCTACTCAAAGTTTTATATAGGCCCCCATGAGCTGAGGTGGTCGCATCGTGCGCCTTTTCAATTAGGATTTGTGTGATTTCATGAGGGATCCACAATTTCCACACACATTCATCTAAACTATCCGCTCTATCGAAATTTGTCCTTTTAAAGATTTTTCCGTCTTTTACTTTTAAATCAGGGAGTTTGTGTTGCTTTTCTTGAATACTTTGTGCTAGGCTCATATATTCCTCACTTTCAAACTCGTTGGTTTCAAAGTCAAAATAATCATCGCTAATCTCATCGATTTGAACTGACATTCGAGATAGCAAGTCGGCCACCACATTTTCAGCTCCCTTTCTATGTTCGATCTGAAAATCGAAGGCCTGAAGTTGCAATGACCACCTAGCCAACCTCCCACTAAGGACATTAACCATTTCAGGCTCGCGTGGTCAGTTATAACCGTAAACTTCATCATTTCAACGTAGGGTCTAAACCTCTTCACCGCTAAAACGGCCGCTAAACATTCCTTTTCGGTCACGGAGTAGTTCTTTTGTCAGCTGTTCAGTTTCTGCGAATAAAATGCTATCGGATTTTCATCCCCACTGTCGTTTTTCTGGAAAAGAACTGCTCCGATCCCGAACTCTGATGCGTCACATTGGATGAAGAATTGCCTAGAAAGATCGGGATGGCGTAGTACCGGGGCAGTTGTCAGAGCATACTTTAGAGTCTCAAAAGCTTCCGTCGCTTCAGGGGTCAAACTAAACTTTTTCCCTTTTTTCAAAGTGTCGGTCAGTGCTGCTGATATTGAGGCGAAATCTTTTATAAACCGCCTATACCAATCCCTCAGTTCCTAAAAGGCTCCTAACCTCCCTCAGCGACTTAGGCGATTGGATTCTCTGTATCGCGGCCACCTTTTCGGGATCGGTTTTTAATATACCGCCACCAATAACGAACCAATAACGAACCCTAATTAATTCTTTGAAACAAAACATTGATTTTTTAAGACCTATCGTAAGGTTTGCCTTTTTTAAGCATTCAGCAACCTCGTTGAGCAGTCACAAGTGTGTTTTAAATTCATCGGATATTATAAGAAGGTCGTCAAGGTAGATGAACACGTTCGATTTGAGCTTAGCCGGTATCACCTTGTCCATCAACCTACACAATCGCTGACCCGCGTTGCATAGACCAAACGGCATCACTCGAAACTGGTACAGCGGTCGACCTGGAACCGTGAAAGCTGTACAGGCCTTAGAGTCTTCTTCTAGCTCAATTTGCCAGAAGGCATATTTCAGGTCGACGCTGCTGATATAATGCGTTTGGTCTATGCGGCTCAAAATCCCATCAATATTTTGCAATGGGTAGGCGTCTTTTATCGTTACATCGTTCAGCTTGCGCGCGTCTAAACAGAAACGATTTTTCCCGGGCTTCCTAACCACTGTCGTCCTATTGCTCCAGGGGCTATCACTCTCCTCGATTACTTTTAATGCCAACATGTTATCGATTTCCGCGTATACAATTTCTTGCACCGCTGGCGATATGGGGTAGTGCCTTTCTTTGACCGGGTTTGTTCCCTCAACAAGTTTAATTTCATGTTTTTCCAAACTTGTGCACCCTAGACCTTTCTCCTCAAACGACGGAAAATTCCTTATCACTTCAGCTAATTGTTGTTGTTGATGTTCTGTCAGCTCATGCATCTTCGCCTTATGGGCATTGTCGCTACTACGCAGGTCCCTGACTATATCTATATTAATTTCTTCCGCCGACATGATTTCCGGAGCGATTTTAAATTTTTTCCAAAAATCAACACCTAAATATATGTCCTGCTCCAAATCCGGACATAGGTAAAAACTAATATTCTGAGTCATGCCCTTATACTGTACATCTAAATTCGCTTTTCCTAGCACCCGTTGAGCCTGTCCTGTAGCCGTGTACACGTTAGAAACTAACGACACTATTTCTATATCCAGTGTATTTACCATTTCTCTGCAATTTTTCCCAAAACACTCACCGAAGCCCCTGAATCCAATAACCCATTGTACCATTTGCCTCCAATTAAGATTTCGGCGTATGGCCGTGGATCGGATTTGCTTCGGAAGCGCTTGACGGAGTCACATATCATTCGTCTATTCCGCTTTCTATTCGTGTAGTCGGCTCTCAACTTTAGACAATACTTATATTTTTTTGAATTTGACCCTACTGCCTCATTAACCTCTTTTTGTCGTTCTATTTCTGCGACATCATCTTTACAATAATTTTCCTTGAAAATCCTATTCCTAACTATCCTGTAATTTTGTTTCCTCACTTCTTTCGGTAAATAATGCCGTATTTTAGAAAAATTTTCCGGGCCGGCCTCTCTGGTTGTCCTTCTTGGACCTGTATTTATTGGTTCGGGGCGTTTCTCGCGGAACGTGATTCCCCCGTCGAAACCACGCTCCGTTTCGAGTTTTCCCGAGATTTGCATTTTTGGCAATTAGGTGAAATTACCCCCGGATTACCACATCGGTAACAAAACAGATTCCTTTGGTCCGCCGGACACTCCAGAAATATGTGCCCTTGTTCATGGCAGTTCCAACATTCGAGGCTACGAATAACTTCCGCCACCTCGTTGCTCTCTACTACCTCGCACTCATTGACTAACTCGACCTCATGGACGTACCGATTTCTTGGAGGCGGTTCACTTCTATTTTCCCTGCGGGGGAAATTCCTTTCTGCCTCTAGACACTCAACTCGAAGTTCTTCGAGAGACGAGACCGCTATCGGGTAAACTACTCGACCTACGCTCTCCCTCAGATTTTTTTTTACTAATTTTATTATTTCGAACTCTGATATGGGCGTTCGAAGTTTTGAACGCAATAAATTAATTTGATGAAAATAGCTATTTAAGCTTTCGCCTACCGCCTGTTTCCTTTCCACCAACTCGTGCATTATGTCCAGGTTGGTTCGATATGTCCGGAAACGACTCAGCATCGCGTGTCGCAAATCCTCCCATTGAGTCACTCGTGTTGTCTCTACATGCAGCCAATACCAGTCTGAGGCTGGTCCCGTAACCAACAGATGGAAATAATCTAATATTTCCTTCCACCGGATTTGGTATTGCCGCTGGCAGTACTCGAGACGAAACACGAACGACTCTATGGAGAGGTGTGCTTCGTTCCCATCGAACTTTAACCCGAACCTATCCACTCTCGATTTACTGCCGTAGTGAAGTGGCTGAGCGAAAGGTTGAGGTGCCATCCCTTGTGGAGGATATACCCCCATTTGCGGAAGTTGTGGGGCTGATCGGGGATCAAAATTTTGACCTGGAGGAGGGAAATTATATGGGTGCTGTGCAGAGCGTCGCCCGCTAGTCGCCGCGTTGGGCCTGGGGACACTATTGGGAGCTCCTATATTTTCCCGATTGGACTCCCTGAGCGCTACTGTCCTGATTGCGTCGCTTAAAGTCGCTATGCTGTCATGCACCTTATTCAGCTCCCTACTCACATTTTCGTTAACTATGTTCTGTATAGATTGGTCTAAAGATCGTCTCATCTCTGCTACACTACCGTCAACCATTTCCCTGATTGATTCAGGCATCTCGTCGCTAAAACCTACACTACGAGTTTTCGGTATCGCGCCTGTACTTCGGTTAGGCTTATTGATCGTCTTAGACATGTCGACCATATCAGAATCGACCGGATGAGGCATTCTTCTTTCTCTATTATCTTTCGAATATTTTTCTTTCACTTGGGGAGATGATCTATTGAGGTCAAACGAATTGTCCCTAAGCCTTTGGCGCAGACGCTTCAATTTGTTTTTCTCCTGCTCTGACATACAAACAAAAAAACTTCTGACTACTGACACAAACGTGTATACTGTATAGCCTTTCCAAATCAGAGTATCAAAAGGTAGGACAAACAAAAATATGCAAATATTAAACAAAAGAACTACGCAAAAAAAAACATTAACTCTAAAAACCTAACAGAGAAATGTGCCAATCTTACAACGCTATAAAAATTACGAACAGTACTAAAAAAATGCAACGTATAATCTCTACAAAAAAATATATATGGAAAGTAAAAAAAAATAAACTTATGACAAGCTTAAAACCTATAGAAAAAATTTGTATATAAAAAAATAATAAATAATAAAAAAATATGGTATAATCATAAAAATAATCAAAAAAAAAATATATAAAAAAAAAAATCATGCAAAGTCTAAACTCTAAAAAAAATATATATAAAGCAATTAAAAAAAAAATAATAAATAATAAAAAAAATATGAAAAGCTTAAAACCTATAGAAAAAAATTTATATAATAAACAAAATAAAAAAAATTATAAAAAAAAAACTAACTAAAAAAAAATTGGTAAAAACTAAAAAAAACAAAACAAATTATATGACCGTACGCTAAACAAACCACAAACGGAGCACTTGGTGTATAAATCAAAAAAAAATTATAAAAAAAATTAATCACGAATCACAAATAAAACGTAAAAATCCGTGTATACAAGAACAAAATTAAAAATTGTAAAAAAAAAATTAAAGAAATATAATTATATTGCACCACAAAAAAAACGAATTAATAGGTGTATAAATAACAATTTCGTAAAAATTATATACCACGGGACTCAAAAAAACACAATTTAAATTTAAATACTGTGATAAACAAAAAATTAAAAAAAAATAATAATAATCTTCACTCTCCGGATCCGTTTACTATTTCACCAAAATCTCAATAAAAAAAATACAAAATCCAAACACCACAAAAATGTACTCAATATCACAAAAACGGGTTAGGCCGACATATGATACGAGATAAGTGGGTGTGTGTGTGGTCTCTGTTTAATTTATATGTGCCTGTTGTGCAGGCCTCTTAACATGTTCAACAAAAAAAAACACAAACACTAATAAACTACAATGAAAGTTGATACATTTTCTTCTTCGATCTGTGACTTCCCATCTCATTATCCCCCACGTGCTTCCGCCAGGATAAGCTGGTGAGAAGCCAGAGTCATTTCGCGTCTATGCCTGACCTCTTGAACTTTGTTTCAGAGCGGTTATCCCGAAGTTCCTCCGTCGACAGATCTCATTTACAAAAAAAAAAAAACAAAGCTGAAACTACACATTTAACTATTCAATTGGACACCGTAATCCACCCATGATCGGCTCTTCATCTCTCGCACTATCAAGTTAGCGATTACTCTGCCCTTTGCACTTTTCGACTGGCTGCATGTTTTCGATCCTCCCTCCATTTTTACCCTGTACACAATTCAACGAAATCGTATATGAATTGGACCCTGTGGGCTACAGGATAAAAACTTCGGGAGTTTCGAAACCATCATTCGTCGTTGGGCTATTATTGGAATTTATTCTTTTATTTCAATGGTGTACCCTGGTGGAATATACTCTAAATTGACACTAGTCTTGACACTAGTCTTAATTTTCATTTCTTTGGGCGCCATATTGTTACGTGCCCCTTCGGCACTGTAGTGGTGTTGCCAGCTAGCTCACCAAAGCAATTGGGTCTGGTCCCAACCCACCACTACAGCCCAGGGACAAGCACAATTAAATACAATAAAAAAAAAACACAAAAAAAAACTACAAAACAAAACGCAGGTTGAACACTTCAGAGGGGAGACACGATGGTCCATCTCCCACATCCCCTCCCTACCTTGGTCACTTTCTGCCGCTCAATTCTATGTGACCCCATATCCCAACAAATTAAAAAAATGAATGATGAAAAATAAGTACGGAACAACGAGCAAAACCTTAACTAAACATTTAATACACAACCGCTATGCGTCCAACGAAGTAAGAGTAAGATTTGCATCAAGCCCTACAGGTATGTTTGGAATTTGGAAAATTTAAATGAAATTAAAAACAAAAATTAATTTTTAAGGTTATTTACATTTGGGAACTTCATTGTACAATTATCTGTATGCTAAAAGTCAAAATGGAATATTTGTCTTACGTATAGAGGACACAGATCAATCACGTTTGGTCCCCGGAGCAATGGAAAGCTTAATAGATGATTTACAATGGTCTGGAATTGAATTTGATGAAGGTCCTGGAAAATATGGTGGCTCTTACGGACCATATATACAAAGTGAAAGAACATCAATTTATCTGTGAGTTTCAAAATTTTATTTTAGAAAAAGTTTACTCAAAATATGTTTTTAGTTATAAAAATATGTTTTTAGTTATGTGAAAACACTATTAGATAATGGTTCAGCATACCGGTGTTTCTGCACCGAGCGACGTTTAGAGTTATTACGCAAGGAAGCAGTTAGAACTCGACAAATACCAAAATATGATAATAAATGTCGCCATCTAACACCAAAACCAATCAACGAATATTTAGCAAAACAAACACCCTATTGTATACGTTTTAAGTTAATCGATTACGAAGAACCCATTAACGATTTAATATATGGTTCGGTACAGCATAATGTAAGTGGTAACGAAGGTGATCCGGTTATCATTAAAACATCAATATCCAACTTATCATTTTGCCAATGTAGTCGATGGTCATCTAATGGGTATAACACACGTTTTTCGAGGTGTAGAATGGCAAATTTCAACACCCAAACACTTATTGTTATATAGGTGCATAACTTTCTTTAAAATTTTGTATATTGTAAAACAAAAATTATTTTTTCAGAGCGTTTGGTTGGCAACCTCCGAAATTTGGTCATTTACCTTTATTAGTTAATGCCGATGGGACGAAATTAAGCAAAAGGCAAGGAGATATAGGCATAATGCATTTTAGGTAATCCATTTTTATTTATCTTTAAAGAAATAATTTAGAAAATTAAATCTATTTAGGGACAGAGGTTACTTTCCAACTGCTCTCTTAAATTATGTGGTCTCTGCTGGAGGAGGTTTTCCACATGTGCAATTTAATAAACCCAAAATATATTCAATAACTGAATTATCTGAAAAGGTAGAGCAAATGGTATGCTGTAAAATCATTAAAAATTCTAAATTTTCTTTACAGTTCACCATTGAGAATGTCAATTCTCATCCCAGTCGATTAAATCCGGAGCTGTTAGATGATTTTTAATCGTTTGCATATTATAAAATTATTGGATTCGGAAACATCGTCACATGATTTGGTGGATCATGTTAAAAATATAATCAAGGAATCCTATCCCAATGTGTACGTAGATTAATAATTGATTTTTATGTATTGCAGGATTCAAATGTAAATTACAAATAAAACGCAAAATGTATGTTTTGCACTTCTTTTAGACAAAATTTGGATATAAATACCAATCATATTAAAAATGTTTTACATTGGTCAGTTCAGCGTTTAAGGTTTGTCAAGGATTTAACTTCACCATCATTAAGTTTTCTATGGGTTAAACCTTCAAACCTTTCGTCAAAGGATATAAATAAAGGTTATTTCTATACTAATTTTCATCCGCAACAGGTTGCATATCTTGTGTTTTGAAAAATCGAATGCCACAGAGCCAAATTCCGTTCAATAAGGAATTCAATCCATATTTTTTATCTTTAGCAAATTTTGTTTGTTCAGAATGAAACTACTTTAAATTTTCGAAATTTTTGATTTTTTAAACATTACAAAATTAATATTTTCGATTATTATTAAACAAATAAAGCAACTAAATAAATTTTTGTTAAGTAAATACTTGAAAAACGTAATAATTTAATAAAAAAAATTTCCGAGAATATATGTAAATAAATTAATTAAAAATTATAACAGAAAAAAAAGTTTAATTTTTGCAAATTAAAGAAAAATAGTATCCTGTTTACCACCGAATTTTGGTGTAAAATCTTAGATTCTTATGTTATAACTTTACGGTGTTACCTAAAAGACTGACAAAAAATTTAAAATTAAAGCAAAACAAATTTGTATACCATACACCGCTATGTGGTCAGGTTATAATTAGTTTGTGCCGATGTTTGCAGCCACCAAAAATATTTGACCTATTATACGATCGACTCAGATCGACCTACCCTGTAGGGTATATTTCGATCTTATAAATCTATCAAAAAACAAAAATATTGCATAGATTTTTCTCAAATTTAGTTTAAATATGTTTTTTAGAAAAATTTGTGACTACTCAATATGATCATATCTGTCTGGTTTCTGCTTATTTTCCATATCCAACTCAGTTCGAATCTAACTCTCTTTACGAACGGTCGTGTAAATAATTAAAGCGATTAGAGTACAACTATTTAAAATTAAAAACAAGTAAGAGTGTTAAATTCGGCTGTGCCGAATCTTTGATACCCTCCACCTCGGTTTGAGTCTTGATAATAAATGTAAATGAAAAAGTAAACAATTTGTTAAACTTAATACCAAATTATTTCAGCAAATTCTTTGGGTTGGTTTTCTTCTTTTCTATTATTTCGGATTTATTTCGGTGTTTGCTTTTTGGTCATCGTGGTTGCTGATCGGCATGCATTTTGGTTATATAGCTATATGCATGCGTTTCCGGTTATATGACATAACTTCTCGTTTAATTTAGTTTTTGCTAATTAAATAGCTCGCCCTAACCTCCAAAGGTAATGGTTGTGTAGAGTGGCTATATGCATTAAATCGTGCTAATTGGAGATGGCTGTATAGTTTCTTTTAACTGGCCAAATATTTCTTCATTGTGGCCATATAGGTCGGATGGAGTAACAAAATAATAACCAAAAAAAAAAGCTCTCTCAATTTTTTTTTTAAATATTGCCATATTTTGAAAACATAGAGAATAAATTTATAATAATAAATAATCATATTAGGGATGAAAAACGCAAAAAACGAAAAGTCCCAAACATTTTAAATAAAATAATTTAATGTTATCTTTATTTTCTGAAAAACTTCAAATTTTCATCCAAAAAAAATTGTTAAAATTTATATATAAAAAATAACATTCTCATAAAATTACGTTTAGTTATGTAACAATTTTTATGTTAGCAATTCTTAAATATCATTTGAGGTTTTCTTAAATTCATTGAATTTAAATTAATATCGACAAATCTGTTTTTCTATTTATTTAAATTGTAAAGGAGTGGCATCTCTGTCAAAATAAGCGAAAAACACAAAGAATAGAAAAAAACAAATTACTTCGGGTTTGACAGGATGATTTTGTGTTTATGTTTAATATCTTTATTTTTTTTACTAATATTTCTGTTTATTTATTTGAAAATGAAATAATGAATTGAATATGCTATTTAATTTTTTTATTTATATAAAAAAGTTTTTTAATTAAAGCAAAATATTTTCACTATTTCATGATTTTTATTTATGTATGACGACATTTCAACCTAAAAATTTAAGTTTTTATCGATTGGATAAACAACACAAAAATGGTTGTCGTTTAGATAACAACAACAGCTGACTTTAACAATAGCGAATATCGTTTCAAAATTTTACTGATAATTTTGCAATTTTCTTTTTTTTTACAATTCGACTATCGTTAAAAGAAGTTACTGAATCGCGGTACTGAAAAGTTATTAATATCTCCTGAATGGCAATATTTTTTTTAAATGTAAACATTTTTAAATGTAAAGATATTTCTAAATTTAAAATTATTATTTCCGACGTTTTGATATGATTTTCTGAAACTCAATTAATATTTTCTAATTTATAATTGGAAATTTTATTTTCAGTTTTTATTATAATTGATATTTTCTTAAATTT
This sequence comes from Cordilura impudica, assembly GCA_963682025.1. Classification (NCBI taxonomy): domain Eukaryota; kingdom Metazoa; phylum Arthropoda; class Insecta; order Diptera; family Scathophagidae; genus Cordilura; species Cordilura impudica. The sequence continues at coordinate 110,147,261 of OY821521.1, forward strand.
GAATGGAAAATTTAAAAAGTGAAATTTTGTATTTATGTGAATAATAATGCTTTATTAATTATAAACAATTTTTAAAAATTAGATGTAATCGCAATCAGATATTTTATAGGTAAAGCAGAATAATAATTCTATATAACTATGTAGAACTGTTTTGTAAGCAAAAAACTCATTGACGAACTCGGTAACTCTATTTTGTAAAGACAACAAAAAGTTAACCCCCCCAATCTCACATCACACTGAAATTGTAAAATCGTTGTGTACGTATTATCAACGAAAAATTGTTCGAATTAGTCGAATCCATCGCCATTAAATTTTATGCTCAAACATCTGACTGCAATCTCATTTTTAAAATGTTGTCGAAGCGTAAACTTGAAAAAATTTGTATACTTCTCTCTCTTATTTTATTTTAAGTAGAGTTACCAAGTTTATTATACAGGCACATGTTTGAGGGAAAATGTTTACATTTATTATTATTAGTATTATTTTAATAATAGTTAATAATATTTATGCTCTATAATTAACAAACTTGCGTTTTTGTATGCGCATTTCAAAAAATAAATCATTATAATAGATTTAACAAGTTAAAACTTTAATTACAATTTTACAGAATCCAGTAAATTTGCATTAAATTTATAACAGGGTAACATTAATCATCGTTAGTGTCTGCCACTATTCGCACGAAAAATTTGGTGCCATTAGTGTGACCCACAGTTTATACCAGTTGTGACAGCTTGACAGCTGTCAAAAAAGCAATCTCCAACCGTATGGCTTTGTTTACCTTTTTCTCCATTTTGTTTTGGTAAAGAAGTGCGAAAGAGATTAAAAAAATAGAATATACAAAATATAATGTGTGCAAGTGAACAGCTATAGAACATGTTTTCAACCACTGACAGCATAAAAAATAAAAACAATGGAAATTTAGTGAGTATAAACATTGAAAAAAAATTCATAAAATTGTATTTTTGACAAATTAACATTTAATTTAGTAATCTGTGGTATTTCCTTTTCAGAAATAAAAGGTATAATAGGTGCATATTAAAACCTAAAGCTTGTGATTGTGATAATACCAGTAATGTTGGTATAAATGCTGGTAAATTTGCCAGTTACATTCACCACTGCTCAACCCAGGGCCGAAAGGAAGGAATCAAAAATTACTATAGTTGAGCTAACTATTGGTCCAGTTGCTGGTGGCGAGTCACGAAACTTTTCGCAAGTTGAATTGTGGTATTAATGCTTTGGATTATGACTTGCGCGTGAGTGGTCCTAAATCGAAATTTGTCTGGTATTATTCAATGCTTTGGGCACTACACCATTGGCTTTATAAATAAAACATTAATTGGCACTTTTTTTACTCCTATAAGTAGACATCCAGCTGAAAAGGAATAAAAATTAGCAGCAACTGAAGACAAAATCTCAAATATAACAACAGATATCTACAATTGAGAACGCTTCTAAACAACAGCCTGTTGAACAGATTTAATTTTATAAAGGCTAGTAAACCCTTAAAAATGTGAGTTCCAAAAATTAACAATTACGAACAACAAATACAAAACCACCAAGAACTACAAAAATTGATTGAGTATTTGGAAATGGGATTGAAGTATAAAGAAAAACAACTTCAGTAAAATGTAAAACAGACACAACAACAAATGACTTACAAAAATTAGTAGATGGACTACAAGCAGAAGTAGCTAATAAAGCCCAACTTAAAGTTGAAAAGGTAGCAGAAAATTTCAGTGGTATAGAAAAGGATTTGTTGTAACAATTGCAAGAACCAAAAGCAGAAAAACAATGTAAGTTAATAATATATATAAACATTTTGAAATCACTGATATTCATATATGCACTGCATTTGTTTTTAAACCTTACAGTGACGATTATATAATCGAAGTTTTAAACCAAACTCTTCCAGTTTTCTTTGCTACAAAATATTTTTCTGCCTCTTCTGTGCATGATATGATAATCATTGTTTATTAAGATATTTAGTATTGATTGTTATTTATTTTTTAAATTTGTGTACTTATAGCAACAGGAAAAATTGTTGAGTACAATAAGCAAAGCTGCTGTTGGAGGCAGTTTTTCGGATAAAGGAATAGATCAAAAAGACTTGCGGGATGTGCCTAAACGTTTGTGTCCAGAGGCAGTAAAAGCTTGTGCTGGCACAGCCCTATCAGTACCTTTAAATCAGTGGGTAGAACCGGTCTTCACAACCCAGATTAGACAGCAACCGCAAATTTGTAGTAGTCACAAATCTGCACAATCTAACAGCGCATATAGCCCATCCGACCCACAACACACCACACAACAACGCCAATGGCACTCCAGCAGTAGCATCGGCGCTTGAGGAGACATTTCGACCACCTAATTGTAAAAGTTATTAAAAAAAACCATTGGATTTTAATAAAAAACACTATATTGACTTTTGTAAAAGATGTTTATTATTTGTTATAAATATGTAAGAACAAGATCTGAATATCAATTTAATATAGAAAAAATAACAAATTTAGAATATACAAAAAATATATAAATATAGACATACCGGTTCGGATCCCTCGGTAACGTATGGAGTCTTGCCTCCCCAAGATCACAACCCATTAAACACACACTATATTAAAAAAAAAATATATATATATATAAATAACATTGTTTAATTTTTTACTAATTCAAGTTCGTATCTACTTATATGCATTATAGTTTTTAGGAGAAAAATGTATAGATACCCACTTAGAAGCTTATAGTTAAACAAGTATGAAAATTATAGTAGGTTTAGACCGACTATACGATACCCTATACCATGCGTTCACAGCCCTATCTCTAAGGCCCAACTAATTGGATATAGAAAATAAGCATAAATCAAATTTGAACATGGACAGATTTTCACCAATTTAAATAGCGTTCATCCTATGGCCGATAGACGCTTATATACTACATTGCATCAAAATATATTCATATTTGCGAGCTGTAATTTAACTACAAGGTTTACATGGACACAGAGACGGACGGACGGACATTGCTAAATCAACTCACAAAGTGATTGAGCCAATCGGTATAATTAAAGATGGTTACAAACATCAGCACTAAGTCATTATACCCTAACCACAAAGCGAATACATTAAAATTGTAGTGGGTGTTAACTGTAACTTGTCTTCGGTTAATATATTTTCTCTTGTTAAAAGAGCTTCTCCAACCGTACCGACCAATACATTCTTTAATTCAGCATTAACTTGTCTGAAATTTGAATTGGCCACGAAAGTTGGTGCGCTCTTCTTTGTTTCTGTAATTCCTCTATGTTCTAACTCTGCAGAATCCTTAATCCCTCTATTTGTCCGCCTCAGGAGGTTCTTCTAACACTTAAGTTTTCACGGTGGACATTTGTCACACCTAGATTTGTTGGGCAAACAACCATTGGTGTACCTGTTGCTTAGCTTTTTTCTGTACACTAGTATTTACACATTTTCTTTTTAAACTATAATGCATATTCTGTTACTTACTTTAATGCCATTATTATTTATTTTTTATATTTATTTCAAAAATTTTATTTGTGATAAACTGTGCTGTGGAATTTTCAAAAAATTTCTTCCCAAATTACAATTTTTGACAGTAATAATCACAAATAAATAAAAACAATGTATACAACGTGTATAAAGGTGACAGCATATACTTTTTAATATAGCTGTTGCTTCCGATTTCTTTACAAAATGCAACCCTGATTTGATTGTTAAAACAAAAATACAGTGTTGTATTTTTCGAGCTGTCGCCACTGTTTACGCTGTGGTGTGACCACTGCGGAAAATGTGTGTGTATTAGTAAAAAAAAATGTGAGTGTATTGAGTTTTTCGAACTTGCAGTGTGATGTGAGATTGGTGGGTAATATGCCAAACTTATGTTCATATTTGTAAAAGAATAATGAAAAAACTTATGAAATAAAAGACCAACCCGTGTATACTCTTAACATTGTTCTGTATGATATCTAGTTGAAAATATTAACATTCATGTTAAAATAGAAATAACTATTGCAAAGCTAATTAGAACAAACAAAAATTATGGCGGCATCTACTGTGGCATAGTCACGCTGAGCAAAATGAAGTGACACTCTGTTAATACAAAAGATATGTATTTTCCCCACAACAAAATACTGCAGAATTTTATGTAAATAAAATAACCGATTTATTTCTAACATGCAGTTACTATGAATATACATACATACATATATATAATATATGTACATTATTTGTATTATTTAATATGTGTATGTATGTATATTTAAATATTACACACAAAAAATAAAACATCAAACGTTATTTTTGTGTTTTTCTCTTTAAATAAATTAATACATAAATTTTTTTCCTAAATTTACATTTGGGCAATTCACAACAGGTGTTGTATATTGTATGTTGTATTGAAATACACAATACAATCATTTGTTGTGAACACTCAGTTGTATTTTCATATTGTAAAACGCTTTCTTTAGTAATTTTCGATCCAACGAGGAAAGATCGCTTCGTCGCTTCTGCTATTTTGTATAAGAGAAAACACTTGTCAGTGTTTGCTTTTTGGTCGTGAGATATACCCTGGAGTTTTAGTTACGTACCTCTTGCATTTTATTTTATAATGAAAAAAAAAAATGTTAAATGTTTTGGTTGGTACTGAAAGAGAAAATACATACTAAAAATATAAACATTAATTTTTATATAAATAAACTTATCGATGTATTTGCGTTATTTGCATTATTTGCCATATTTTATTTTATAATTATTTATGCTGATAATATTCTATGTATTTGTTTTTTCTTTTTCATAAAAACTGGCATTCACTTGGAACTGATATGTTATGATACAATATACAACATTTACTAAACATAGCAAATGAAGTTGGATCGTGTATCAGATTTTTCAGTGAAAATTACCAACAACAATTTTACACTATTGTAAAGTGATACACGATACAAGAGATACAACGATACATTACCCATTGTGAATTGCCCAATTGTTTTTTTTATTAACAACTAGGTATTTTAGCATTATTTGCTTTAGATGTTGGTGAATTTTTACTCCCTTTATATTAACTCGTAGTGTCTGCTTGTCGAAAAAATTTTGGATCGATTTTAACCACTTTCCCGTGACCCAATCGATCTGAAATTTTGCAGGCAGGCTTGTGGCAATGACAGAAATGATCTAACATATTTTTTTAGTGATGCCAAAACAATGGAAATTTTTAAATTTTTCTACCAGAGTTGATAAAAAAATGTACAAAGGGTTTGTTTTTGTTATATTATTACCATAACGACCACAAAAACAACAAGTCCAGCTATGAAAACAATGCAACATTTAGAATAACAACAAGAACAATATAGAAATATCATGTTTTTCATTTTTTTTTTTACTTTTTCAGAGATTTCCCTGGACCTGTTCCACCGATTTTAATGATTTTTGAAGTAGAAATCTTTCCATGAATTTGGTGAATCATTCTCACTAAAAATGATCACTGTAGCTGCATATTGAGGGCGTGATCGTGACAAGAACAACATAGAAAATTATTTTTTTTTCAAGACTTTTTTAGTTCTTCATTCAAATCTCGGGCCCTAATCGACCGATTTGGACGATTTTAAATAACAAACTTCTCAGGATGTTAGTGAATCATATTTATGTCAACGAGTACCCTAGCTGCCGGATTGATGCCGTCATCGTGATTTCCACAGACGGACAGACGGACATCGCTATATCAACTCCGGTTATTATAAGGATCACAAATATATAAATTTTATGGGGTCCAAAATTTTTTTTCTAATTATTACAAACGGAATGACAAACTTATATATACCCTCTGCACACTGGAGTGGAGGGTATAACAACTCTACAACAGCAACAATGACAGTCATATGTTTTTCAAATAGGAAAAAACTGTTTATGTGTTAGTTTCGGTCATTCCCCAGTATGCATTGAAATATTATTTCTCCAATGTTGGAGAAAAGTTAAGTTCTTAAATTGATGTCAAATGTAATTCTCAACTTGGGTTGAACAATTTTTCTCCTTGTTTGCTTTCAACTTGACATCAAGTTGAGACTTAACATTTTTTCGAATCTTTGAGAAACATTTTTACTCTCAATTGGATATCCAACACTTTTCTCCACTTGAGACCAAACATTTTTTCAACTTGAATACGATTTGTGTTAAGTCTGAGATATTATTTAAATATGTCATAAATAATAAATTAAATTAAAAAATGCCAAAAAAGTACAAATAAATCATTGATATATTTTTAATTATTTCTGCTTTTTGTCGAATTTTTCAAAAAATGTACAACTAATTAATTCATTTATTTTTAATTCTAGATTTTAAAAAATGTACATAATATGTACATTTAATGTTAAATATGTACATAGTAATGTTAAATATATAATGAAATTAAATTGAAACATTAAAAAAAGTACATTGTTTTCATTTCTAAAATTAGTATAATATTTTTTAATATGGCAATTCCGTACCTTCCATTTGATACCGATTGGAAATATTTCTTTGCTATCAAGTTGAGAATCACAAATTTCTCAATTTGATAACTATGAAAATCGCCATATAAAAAATGTGCCTTTTAAGTTGAGAAGACTATATTCGAACTATTGAGGGCATTTGAGAATTAACGTTGGAGATTTGAGAAATGTATTTGATCTCAAATGCACCTCAAGTTGATAAAAAACAAAAATGTTTATTGGGACATTTATTGTAGGGTCGTTTGCACACACACAAAAAATAGAAAATAAATTGTCAATAAGCAAAGCAAGTGGCTTCGAAATTCGATGATGCCAGTTAATCATTTTTTGTTCACGCGGAATTTATAATTGGAGGAATTTTTTTCTCGAGAAATGTATTTTCCGTGAGAAAGAAATTCCTTGAGAATATTCATAATTGGGATGAATAACTTTTAATTGGAACTTTTCAGTCAGAATAAATCATAATTCTAGTTAGATATTGGTTAATATTTAATTAGAAAAAATATTGCGGTGGCATCTACGCAATTATTGAGGCAGTTACGGAAAAATTAAATGCAAGTCTGTTTTTTTTTTAATATAACAAAAATGGATTTTCCCTTTAACAAAATATGGCAGAATTCTTTATAAATGAAATGCAAAATGGAAAATCAATTTTGTGCCAATTCTTAACAAAATTAATAAAATATATATATATGTATTATTATATTTCTTAATATTTGTAATTTTATTTGACACAATTTCACACACAGCTTTACAGATCAACTGTTTTAATTAGAAAAAATATTGTGGTGGCATCTACGCAATTATTGAGGCAGTCACGGAAAAATTAAATGCAAGTCTGTTTTTTTTAATATAACAAAAATGGATTTTCCCTTTAACAAAATATGGCAGAATTCTTTATAAATGAAATGCAAAATGGAAAATAAATTTTGTGCTAATTCTTAACAAAATTAATAAAATATATATGTATTACTATATTTATTAATATTTGTAATTTTATTTGACACAATTTCACACACAGTTTTACAGATCAACTGTTTTCAACTGATTTAGAAGTTTTCTGTTTTTGAAACAGTAGTGCCAATTTGTAACATTTTGTGATGTAATGAAAATCGCAGAATAATAAGTTAATACACAATAAAAAATATTAAATTTTTAAGTTTTATATACATATTGCAATAAAAAAAACTTTGGTAAATTTACATTGAAGATGGTCAGAAATGAATGAGAAAAAATATATAGACATTTTAGAAAAGCACATTTAATGTTAAACTTTATGCACAAAATATATGGGTTTTTGTTGCTTCGAATTTAACTGTGGCTCTAAGTGAAAAGTTTTAGACCGACCGTATATTACATCTTGAGGATCCTCACCTAATATTTTCAAATATTTTAAATTCTTTTTAACTCATTTAACCTCATTACGAAAATAGTAAAACAGTAAATATGGAAAATCCACGCACCTCAAAAAATTGTTTTCTATGAAATAAATTAAAGACATTTCATATTATACAATTTTCTTTCAAAAATGTATCAATTATTGCAAATTTGAAATTTGACATATAGTATTTGTACATATATTTGTATAGATTTCGCAGTATGAAAAGAACTATTATTTCTTTATTTAGAATATATGTAAGTATTGCTCGCAAAAAAATGCAACATCATGAATAAAACACATAGACGACTGCTGGCAGCAGCATTTGTAGTCGTATAGTCAGCTACTTGATTTTTCTGAATACGACAGCAACATATAATACAAATGCATTTTTATTTAAATATACAATTACTTTTACTTATTTAAAATGCATTAGTACAACGTAAAAATAAATAAATTAGTTTAACGCCTTTTGATTATTAATGGAATTATAGCCTTTCATTTTGCGATTTTTTTTTTAAACAAAATAAAATATTTCATAGCACTAACTTCTACATATTTTGTTATATTGTCAACACCATTTTTGTTTTGTAGCCAACAAAACACACTTGCAGTTTTTTTTTCTATTTGAAGAACATATGGCTGCCATTGTTGATGTTGTAGAGTTGTTTTTTTTTTTTTTTTTTTGATTTTGTTTCGTTAACTCTTTTGTATTAAAGCACCTCCAATATATGTATCCATTTTAGTTTGCAAATTCAGTATATTTATAATTTATTACTTACAGCAAAAAATAATAGAAACAATTTTATCAGTTATGCTTACGAAACTATATAAATAGACTTGAAGTTGGCTGCAAAAGCAGTAGCCTGTGTAAAGAACAAGTTAGCGACATGTAACTGTTACGTAACGTGTCAGCCTTTTTTTCACATGAAAAGTATTGGGACGTTCCGGTTACGTTCGGTAACTGTTTTAAATGATTTTCATGTAAAAAAAAACAACTGACTCGTTACGGTTACGGTTAGAAAACATTGACCTTTTATATGTATTATAATGCTATGAATGCATTTATCTTTATTTTATTTTATTTATATATTCTTTTTTTTTGTATTGTATATTATTTTTTTTTATTATTATTACTATTTCATTTAATTATTTTTTTCTTTAAATAAATTAATACATAAAAATTTGTTTTTTAAATTATTGGTGAACTTTTACTCCCTTTATTTACTGCCTTTATATTAACTGGTAGTGTCTGCTTGTCGACAAAATTTTGGATCGATTTTTAGCCCCTTTCCCGTGAGCCAATCGATCTGAAATTTTGCATGCACGCTCGTGGCAATGACAGAAATGATCTAACAAATTTTTTTAGTGATGCCAAAACAATGGAAACTTTTAAAATTTTCTACCAGAGTTCACAAAAAAATGTACAAAGGGTTTGTTTTTATTATATTATTACCACAACGACCACAAAAACAACAAGTCCAGCTATGACAACAATGCAACATTTAGAATAACAACAGGAACAATATGGAAACATCATGTTTTTCATTTTTTTTTTTAATTTTTCATAGATTTACCTGGACCTGTTCCACCGATTTTAATGATTTTTGAAGTAGAAATCTTCCCATGAATTTGGTGAATCATTCTCACTAAAAATTATCACCCTAGCTATCCTATTGAGGGCGTGATCGTGACAAGAACAACATAGAAAATTATATTTTTTCAAGACTTTTTTTAGTTCTTCATTCAAATCTCGGGCCCTAATCGACCGATTTGGACGATTTTAAATAGCAAACTTTTCAGGATGTTAATGAATCATTTTTTATGCCAACGAGCACCCTAGCTGCCCGATTGATGCCGTCATCGTGATTTCCACAGACGGACAGACGGACATCGCTATATCAACTCCGGTTGTTATAAGGATCACAAATATATATATTTTATGGGGTCCAAATTTTTTTTTCTAATTATTACAAACGGAATGACAAACTTATATATACCCTCTGCACACTGGAGTGGAGGGTATAAAAAACAAGTGTATGTATATTTTTGTTTTTGCAATTGCCTAATCATGATCTCATTTGAACTCACGTGGTAGACAATCCAGCTTAAAACAGGAATAAAAATTTAGCGATGGCCCGAGGGGCCAAATCTTCATCAAAAAGAAAGCTCCTTGCCAACAAGATGACAAAACTTCCCCCGGGTTTTGTTAACCCGAACATTGCGTCAACTTCAAGCAACAGATATAGCCTGCTTGCTGGCCTCAATGATATGGACGTAACTCCCGTATCAAATATTAACGATGTTAAGGAACACAAACCTCCACCCATTGTTGTAGAAGCTAACGCTTCATTTAGAGAAATACAAAAGCTGCTTGGTAAGGATTGTATTTTCAAACGTACTTCAATTGGTACTAAAATTTTTGCTCCAAGTAAAGAAATGTACGAATGCTACAAGCAAATTCTTAAAGAGAGTAAGTGGAGTTTCACTCTTATGGCTTCAAAGATAATAGGTTATACACTACTTTTTTACACGGTTTACCCCGCATAAAAACTGAGGATATCACCGCAGAGCTAAAAAACTACAACCTGCCTCCCTTCTTCCGTAGCTGAAATAGTCACCAAATTCAGTTCGAACAACAATGCTGTTTACAAAGTTCAATTTGTTCGTAAAAATTTTAATCCAACTGCTTAAAAAATGTAAGGACAATTTCCACTATTATAATTTCTTGGAAAAAATCTAAATCCAGGAACAAACCAACTCAATGCTGGAACTGCTTAATGTATGGCCATGGCGGTGAACATTGTCATCGAAGTGATGCGTGTATGATATGTGCTGAACAACATCATACAAGTATGTGTCCGTTTAACACAAATGAAAACAGACCAGCTGTTTTTACATGCTTTAATTGCAAAAAACATGGAAAAGAGAGAACTGATCACTCTGCAAACGACATCAACTGTCCGTTACGTTCTCTCTATTTGGAAACTAGAACAAGAGTAACTTCCAAAAGTCATAACAACAGCAGGCAACAACAAAATATTTCATTTCAATCAAAGGTTGATTTCCCAAATTTAAGTAACAACAACACAAAGTGTAACAATAACATCAATAATAACAGCAAAGCTACATACGCTAACCAGCTGAAAACAAACAACGATTTATTTAGCATCATTTTAATAATGACCAAAGGGCACTTATTTTATGAATTTTTATATGTGCAAAAGGCATTTAAACTAACTGGCGCCCAACTGGATGATTTGGAGATAACAATTATCAAAGTTTCAAATAAGCAACTCATCAACAAACAACGGAGAACCAACAATTATATCAATAATAAATTGATAAACAATAATCAAGCAATCAGCTCATCAACTCAACAGCAAACAACGGGAGATAACAATTATAAAAGTTTCAACTAAGCAACTCACCAACAAACAACGGAGAACCAACAATTATATCAATCACAGTTTATACCAGTTGTGACAGCTTGACAGCTGTCAAAAACGCAATCTCGAACCGTATGGCTTTGTTTACCTTTTCTCCATTTTGTTTTGGTAAAGAAGTGCGAAAGAGATTAAAAAATAGAATGTACAAAATATAATTTGTGCAAGCGAACAGCTATACACCATGTTTTCAGCCAGTGACAGAAAAAAAAATAATAACAATGGAAAAAAGTGAGTACAGTGATAAAAATTAAAACATTAAAAATTAATAAAATCGTATTTTCTTTTCAGAAATAAAAGGTATAATAGGTGCATATTTAAACCTAAAGCTTGTGATTGTGATAATACCAGTAATGTTGGTATAAATGCTGGTAAATTTGCCAGTTACATTCACCACTGCTCAACCCAGGGCCGAAAGGAAGGAATCAAAAATTACTATAGTTGAGCTAACTATTGGTCCAGTTGCTGGTGGCGAGTCACGAAACTTTTCGGAAGTTGAATTGTGGTATTAATACTTTGGATTATGACTTCCGCGTGAGTGGTCCTAAATCGAAATTTGTCCGGTATTATTCAATGCTTTGGGCACTATACCATTGGCTTTATAAATAAAACATTAATTGGCACTTTTTTTACTCCTATAAGTAGACATCTAGCTGAAAAGGAACAAAAATTAGCCGCAACTGAAGAAACAAAATCTCAAATATAACAACAGATATCTACAATTGAGAACGCTTCTAAATAACAGCCTGTTGAACAGATTTAATTTTATAAAGGCTAGTAAACCCTTGAAAATGTGAGTTCCAAAAATTAACAATTACGAACAACAAATACAAAACCACCAAGAACTACAAAAATTGATTGAGTATTTGGAAATGGGATTGGAGTATAAAGAAAAACAACTTCAGTAAAATGTAAAACAGACAAAACAACAAAGACTTACAAAAATTAGTAGATGAATTACAAGCAGAAGTAGCTAAGAAAGCCCAACCTAAAGTTGAAAAGGTAGCAGAAAATTTCAGTGGCATATAAAAGGATTTGTTGTAACAATTGCAAGAACCAAAAGCAGAAAAACTAAGTTAATAATATATATAAACATTTTGAAATCACTGATATTCATATATGCACTGCATTTGTTTTTAAACCTTACAGTGACGATTATATAATTAAAGTTTTAAGCCAAACTCTTCCAGTTTTCTTTGCTACAAAATATTTTTCTGCCTCTTCTGTGCATGATATGATAATCATTGTTTATTAAGATATTTAGTATTGATTGTTATTTATTTTTTAAATTTGTGTACTTATAGCAACAGGAAAAATTGTTGAGTACAATAAGCAAAGCTGCTGTTGGAGGCAGTTTTTCGGATAAAGGAATAGATCAAAAAGACTTGCGGGATGTGCCTAAACGTTTGTGTCCAGAGGCAGCAAAAGCTTGTGCTGGCACAGCCCTATCAGTACCTTTAAATCAGTGGGTAGAACCGGTCTTCACAACCCAGATTAGACAGCAACCGCAAATTTGTAGTAGTAACAAATCTGGACAATCTAACAGCGCATATAGCCCTTCCCACCCACAACACACCACACAACAACGCCAATGGCACTCTGAGCAGTTCCAGCAGTAGCATCGGCGCTTGAGGAGACATTTCTGCGAGTGTATATATTACTCGCAATACCAAAATATATTATTTTAAGACGGTCGTTAACCATAAGAAAACTATCTGGTTTTAAATCTGAATGTATTTTGCTGGATATAGTTGACAGCCAGATTATAGTTTACAGCATTTGATGCACAAAGTTTGTTAGGATATATAAAGGTAAATTTGTTGTGTAACTTTGTAAAGCTAGCAACTTTGTTGTAAATTGACCACCTAATTGTAAAAGTTATTAAAAAAAACCATTGGATTTTAATAAAAAAACACTATATTGACTTTTGTAAAAGATGTTTATTATCTTAATATATAAAAACGTTGATGCGTATGTTGGTACTCTAATAACTGTTGAACCACTAATGCTAGCGACTTCGTATTCATACCATATGTTCCTTTGGTTCTCCGATTTGCATAACTTTTTTTTGTACCCGATAGGTGGCGCTGGGGTCGAGATTTTCCCAAAAAATTTATTTACGGTCCAATTTAGCTCAAATTCGCAACATATATTATGTACATAAAACTAAAGTTGCTGACAAAGTTTTTCACCTGTAGGTGGCGCTGGTGTTAAAATATTCAAGAAAACGTATATTTTTTTTCAGTCATATTCATAATATTATTAAATGCAATGTATTTAAGGCACAGAATCTTCTGAATAGCTTTTCGGGTGACACTGTAGTCTGATATTTGATTTTTGATCTGTGGGCGGAGGGGCATGGCGAAATCAAATTTTAGTATTGTACCTAGATATTTGCTAAAATTTTCGAGGGAGTTCGTGCTTTACTTTTGCCCGACACTCGGTATTAAAATTGCGATGCAATATAAAATCCAGATGTTTTCTTCGGGCCAGCAACGCGGACCGGACTCAGCTAGTTTGTTATAAATATGTAAGAAAAAGTTTATTATAGGTACAATATAATTGGTAAAATAAACATTATTTATGAAAATAACATCTTCCAGCGTTTCGTGGTGTAGAAATTGATTTTTTCGACCTTCTCTGGTCTAGATCCGTCATGTTCTGTTAGAAACAGTACCACCTCGCGAAAATGAAACAATTCCAATATATCCTACTGACTTTAATTAAATTTATTAATTTTTCCAAAAAATGGCACTGGTGGAATTATTGCGGTTTGTTATGGACCTCTTCAAATATACTTTCCTTTATTTTTTTGGTTTTATGCAGCATTGTTCTATTTGAATGGAATGTGTAAAGTATTTTCTGGTACATAATTTGAAACTTAATAAACGAGAATCCTAAAAAATAATAAAATCAAGCGAAATTCTCGTAAAAACTCGAGTTTGAATGAAACATTAATTTATCCGGAATTTGTGATTATCTGGAATGCTCTCATCATCAAGCGTTCCGAATAACAGGGCTTTTACTGTATGAACAACAAATACTAAACAAGATCTGAATATCTATTTAATATAGAAAAAATAACTATAACTTGTCTTCGGTTAATATACATATTTTCTCTTGTTAAAAGATCTTCTCCAACCGTATCGACCAATACATTCTTTAATTCAGCATTAACTTGTCTGAAATTTGAATTGGCCATGAAAATTGGTGCGCTCTTCTTTGTTTCTGTAATTCATCTGATATGTTCTAACTCTGCAGAATCCTTACATCCCTCTATTTGTCCGCCTCAGGAGGTTCCTCTAACACTTAAGTTTTCATGGTGGACATTTGTCACACCTAGATATGTTGGGCAAACAACCATTGGTGTACCTGTTGCTTATCTTTTTTCTGTACACTAGTATTTACACATTTTCTTTTGAAACTATAATGTATATTATGTTACTTACTTTAATGCCATTATTATTTGACTTTTAAATAAATTTTATTTGTGATAAACTGTGCTGTGGAATTTTCAAAGTTTAAAAAAAATTTCTTCCCAAGTTAGAATTTTTGACAGTAATAATCACAAATAAATAAAAACAATGTATACAACGTGTATAAAGGTGATAGCATATACTTTTTAATATAGCTGTTGCTGATTTGATAGTTAAAACAAAAATACAGTGTTGTATTTTTCGAGCTGTCGTCACTGATTACATTGTGATATCAATAATCAATTGATCAACAATAATCAAGCAATCAGCTCATCAACTCAACAGCAAACAACGGGAGAAACAACAATCGTTAATTATTATATCAGGATGAATATGAAACTATTGTAAGTAGAGCCATCATTTTTAACAAGTGCAGTGTTTTTTTATGAACGAATTAAATAACTTACTTAGTGCGTTAAAACTTGACAATATGACTACGACGACCCTTGACATTCAAGGACTCATTAACACCGCCGTGAGAGCGGCAGTCGATGTGCAAAAAGTCGAGTATGACCGGAAAATTTCTGATTTGACAAAAAAGTTTAATGAATTTCAACCTTTTAAAGCACTGGTTTTGGAGAAATATGAAGAAATAAGAATTGTACCCGGTATTATTTGTGATGAATCACTCGAAGTGGTGAAATCACTACCCGAATTTAGTGGGAGTATGGAACAGTATGTGTCTTGGCGGCAGGCGGCACATACTGCGTATAAAGTTTTCGATAGATGTACTACTTCCTCGAAGCACTACCAAGCCGTCGCCATAATTAGAAACAAAATTAGAGGTTCGGCAGACGCCGTTCTGGCCTCATTTGACACTGTACTAAACTTCAAAGCTATCACAGCAAGACTGGATTTTACATACGCGGAAAAACGTCCCATTTACTTAATAGAACAGGAGTTGAGCACCCTGAGACAGGGTGAACTTTCTGTAATAGAATTCTTTGACTCTATTGAGAAGAAATTGTCTCTATTGACTAATAAAACGACAATGACATATGACAGAGACATGGCACAAGTCTTCAATGAAAAATATAGAATGGATGCTCTAAGGACATTCATTTCTGGTTTAAAAAAGCCACTTTGCGATATTTTGTTAGCATCACAACCGAAAGATTTACCGACCGCCTTGGCTCTGGCACAGGAAGTCGAATCAAACCATGAAAGATACATTTTTGCAACGTCCTTTGCAACAAAAACAGCCTTTCGTACTCAAAACGGTCCGAATACTAGAAATTTGCTTTTTCCCAAGGATCAATCGAACGGGAATAAGTCATTGGAAAAAAATCCATATTTCATAAAAACTTCAAGTCATCCAAAACAACCCCATTTTGGTAAAAACCAAACCCACAGCTCAAACCAAAACCATGTAGAACCAATGGAAGTCGATCCTACATCATCCAAATTCAGACAGAATACTAATTATAGACATTCCCGGGATAATCAGAAGAGGCAAGCTGGATCAGACAGACAGACAGGACAGAAAATGCAGAGAATAAATCAAGTGTCCGTAGAATCAGAAACGGAAAATTATTTTGACCTCTCAGAGGGTGCAACTCTGGATATAGAATACGACGTCGACTATATTAATTTTTTAGGGGAGAATCCCAGCTAACATTCATAGAGAAAACGTTGGCTGGGAAAACCATAAAAATCCTAGTCGATACTGGGGCTTCAAAAAATTACATTAAACCTTTCAATGAATTAAAGGGAATCATGCGAGTCCATAAGCCTTTTACTCTTCGTTCAATTCACGGTCGAAATACGGTTTCTGAAAAATGTGTTGTTAATATATTCGGTAAAAACACCTATTTTTTTATTCTTGGTAAAATTGAATTTAATTCAAATACCGAAAAAATCAAATTTCTACAATGTGAAAACGTTAACCACATAAAATTGGCAGAACAGGACATTCCTGAAAACATTAGGGAGGAATTCGAGCAAATTATGGTAAAAAATTCTAGGGTTTTCGCGGACCCAAATGAATCACTGCCCTATAATACTAAAATTAAAGCTACCATTCGAACAAATACAAATGACGCAATTTACTCAAAGTCATATCCCTACCCAATGGGGGTGTCCAATTTCGTGAACAAAGAGATAGAAGATCTCCTAAGGAACAAAATTATAAGACCATCAAGGTCACCGTATAATAGCCCAATTTGGGTAGTAGATAAAAGGGGCTTAGATGATGAGGGAAATAGGAAAAAACGACTTGTCATAGATTTCCGAAAACTTAACGCGGTCACAATAGACGATAAGTACCCCATACCGAATATATCGGTAATTTTGTCGAATTTAGGCGAAGCGAAATATTTCACTACCCTCGACTTGAAATCTGCTTTTCACCAAATAGAACTCTTGGAAAATGACAGAGAAAAAACAGCTTTCTCTATCAACAACGGGAGGTATGAATTTTGCAGACTTCCATTTGGACTGAGAAACGCCCCCAGCATTTTTCAACGCGCAATAGATGATGTCCTTAGGGACCAAATAGGAAAATCATGTCATGTTTATATAGATGACGTGATAATCTACTTAAGAACTGAAAATGAACACATTACACACATTGATTGGGCCCTGAAAAAATTATTACAGGCTAATATGCGTGTTTCAGCCGAAAAATCAAAGTTTTTTAAATCTAACGTGGAATTCCTTGGTTTTATGGTCTCAAGAGGAGGCATACGTACAACTCCAAATAAAATCGAAACGATAAGAGATTACCCCCAACCGTCAAATCTTTTTCAGCTAAGATCTTTTTTAGTTTTAACATATTATTACAGATGCTTTATTAAAAATTTTGCAAAAATAGCAAAACCGCTAACTGATGAACTCAAAGGAGATAACGGAAAAGTAAGCGCTAATCAGTCAAAGAAGGTACCAATAAATTTTAACGAAGAACAGGTTCGGACATTTGATAAACTTAAAGATATACTCATTTCAGAAGACGTCATGTTGATGTATCCGAACTTCAGGAAACCTTTTGATCTGACGACAGATGCTTCTGCGCTAGGGCTAGGTGCAGTATTATCCCAAGAGGATAAACCTCTTCAATTTATTTCAAGAAAATTCACGCATGCCGAAACGAATTACGCAACCAATGAAAGGGAACTTTTGGCTATAGTCTGGGCCCTAAGGACTCTTCGTCATTACCTATACGGCGTGAGGGATCTAAATATATTTACCGACCATCAACCGCTAACATTTGCGGTTTCAGACAAGAATCCAAATGCGAAACTTAAAAGATGGAAGGCGTTTGTTGACGAACATAACGCAAAAATCTTCTACAAACCGGGACGGGAAAACATTGTGGCAGATGCGCTGTCACGACAACAATTGAACATTACCGAACAACAATATTCCGATCAGGCAACCATTCATAGTAAAGTATCGTTGTCTAACACCATTCCAAGCACCGACAAGCCTATAAATTGTTATAGAAACCAGATCGTTATCGAGGAGGCCGAGCACCCCTCGTCACGAACCCTTATCATTTTTGGGAAAAAAAAATTAGATATATTTTGCAATTTTCAGACAAGCAAAATCTTTTTGAAATGGTCGAGAAGGTCATAAATCCTAATGCCGTAAATGCCTTATGTTGTACCTTGCCAACGTTGGCAATACTGCAGGATGATTTGGTAAGGAAATTTCAAGGTACCAAATTCTGGCACTGTAAACTTTTTGTAATCGATATCTTCGATCCAAACGACCAAAAAGAAATCCTCTTAATGGAACACAACAGAGCTCATAGAGCAGCGCAAGAGAATTCGAAACAGGTTATTAAGGAATACTATTTTCCCAAAATGGATAGAATTGCAAAGGAAATTGTATCGAACTGTAAAACCTGCTCAGAGACTAAATATCAAAGACATTCAAAACACCACGTTATTGAAGAAACGAAAATTCCTACCTATGCGGGAGAATTCTTCATGTTGATATCTATTCCACCGATAGAAAGTATTTTCTGACTTGTGTTGACAAGTTCTCAAAATTTGCAATTGTCCAACCAATCCAGTCCCGTGCAATAGTTGATATAAAAACATCTATACTACAGCTAATTAATTTCTACTCTGGAACAAAAACTGTGTTCTGCGACAACGAAAAATCTCTTAACTCGGAAACTATTAGGGCAATTTTACAAGCAGCCGATATACAGATCATAAATGCACCGCCATTACATAGTACTTCAAATGGTCAGGTCGAGAGATTTCATAGCACACTTAGCGAAATTGCACGTTGTTTAAAAATCGATAGGGATATTAGTGATACGGTGGAACTGGTACTACAAGCAAACGTGCAATACAATAGAACTATTCACTCAGTTACGGGAAAGAAACCTTTGGAGGTAATCCACACCACTCCACTTGAATTAAGGGATTTTATTAGGGAAAGACTTATTAATGCCCAAACAAACCTTCTGTCGACGCACAATAGGGACAGAATTGATAGACAATTTAAAGTGGGCGATAAAGTTATTGTCAAAGTAAACAAAAGATTGGGCAACAAACTGAGTCCACTGTATGAGGAAGGAATCGTTGGAGCAGATTTGGGGACAACGATTCTCATTAAAGGGAGGGTGGTCCATAAGGACAACCTGAGATAGAATGGTGGAAGTACTTTAATTTATTTGTTTTTTTTTATATATTTTAGACTTATTTTACACACCGCATTTTTGTCCATAAGGGCAAGGATAATTAACTACTCGGACGCAGAATACATCCCCATTTATGATGGAGATATCATAGTCTGGGAAGAGTACGGGTACATGAAACACACCGTAAACCTAACCTTGTATGATGAGCTAATTGGAGACACAGGGAACCTGACGAAGATATTTCCTCAATCCCACATGAAATAAATCCTTTGGGCAGATGTCAGCCATATTTCTACCTTACTGTCAGCTTTGAAAATCCATCATAGACATTCACGAAGCTTAAACATTTTGGAAACAGGTCTGAAAATTATAGCAGGTACCCCCGATTTCGATGACTTTGAAAAGGTGAAATTTACTCAAGAACAACTGGTGCACTCGAACAATAGACAGATCGAAATTAATGCAAGGCTTACACAAACTAACGGACGTGGTATATTCAATGGTGTCTGAAAACAGTAAAAACGGAGTGAATACTGAACATTTATACGATACATTATTGGCTAGAAATAGAATGACAATCATAAGCCTTGAGAATCTTATTTTGTCTATCGGTTTAGCTAAGTCGAATATAATAGATTTGACAATACTGGACAGCGACGAAGTAAACTCGATTGTTAAAGGTGATGACTCTACCGGGACCAGTGTCTCAGAGGTCATGGTTGTTAGTAGCATTAAGATTTTACAAAGTAATGAAATATTAAGTTTTATCATTAAGTTTCCTAGGCCAAAACAGTCCTGCAAAAAAATTAGCTTATTCCCCGTCTCCCATCATAAAAAAAATCATTTCTTTCAAGGAGGGCAACATAGTGGCGAAATGCGGAAACCAAATTCGCTGTAGAAGAATGCAGACCTTCCATTTCATCAATATTCTGCAAACTAAACATGAAGGAAACATGTGCGAAACAAGTAATGTCCAGCGCACCTGCTAAATGTAACACGGAGTTCGACCCCCTCGAAAAAATATCAGTAATAGATGATGGGATAATCATCTTGAATAACGTTGCAGCAAATGTGACCGAGACGATGGAAACCCAAAACGTCCAGGGCACTTACCTTATTTTATTCGAAAATGAGGTCACCATCAACTTTACGAAATATGTTAATCGAAATGGCGTTACTGGCAGAACCCCAGAATTGGCAAATATCCAAAAAATTGAAGTATTGGAACACGAACACGTATTGAGCCTACCCTACCTGCATGAAATGCATATCCAGAACTTGGAGCTAAAAAAAGATATTGTGTTGAGGCCTATTCTTAGTACCACTGCTTTCATAACAATAGTTTGCATGTTTTTCATCGCATTCAAATTATTTAAAAACATTGGAAGAGATCGTTAGGAAGACCGAGGACGGCCTTCATTCAAAAGGGGGAATAGTTAGCAATAGTTAAGAATTTATACTTTTATATTTCTGTTTATTTTATTTTTGTATTATTTTGTTTATTTAACGCAATATGACACTTGTTTAGCTGTAGACTAAAATATTTTAAGTTATGTGCTTACGTTGCTACTTGTGTCAGTGTAAGCTAAAAGAAATATAAGAATAAAATAGTCAGTTAATTTACAGAACTCAAACAAGCCAATAGGCTTTTATCTTTATTTTTTATATTTTATACAAAGTGACCAAAAGGCACTTATTTTATGAATTTTTATATGTGCAAAAGGCATTTAAACTAACTTATACAATACCAAGGTAGTTATTGATCAGGAAATCCAAAAATTTATAAATGTAGTTTTCGAAGCAAGGGATGTGTCCACACCTAAAATAACTTAACAAAATAATTACACATTACCAGAAAGTACTGTGAAATATATTAAACTAAGAAGAAGCTTTAAAAGAAAAAGCCAACGATCTTCAAATATAGCCGAGCAAACTTTTTATAATCAATGTACTAAGTTTCTAAGTAACATGATTGATAAAAGTATTAATTCGGAGAGCAATAAGAAATGGTGTCAATTATTATCCAATTTAAAACCAGGTGATAAATCATTCTGGAAAATAAGCAGGAACTTGCGAGGAAAGGGAAAAAATCAAATCTCTCACTTTAAAATTGGAAATACAAAAATATCATCTGATAAGGGCAAGGCTGAAATCCTGGCAAATACGTTTGTCCAAGCAAATAACCTCACTTCGAACTACAACCACTCAGCGGATACATTAATAAATACAACAGTAACTAATTTTAAAAAGGGAAATCCTAGTTCTGAATCAGCTTTTTATACATCTCTTGAAGAAGTAATGAATTTTGTCTCATCAAAATCCCCTGGTTTTGACAATGTTCCGAACCTGCTCTTAAAGAAACTACTACTCAAAGCTCTAAAGTTACTGGTTATAATATTTAACAGCTGCATCAAACTCAACTATTTCCCAAACCATTTCAAAAATGCTAAGGTTATAGCTGTCAACAAATCTAGTAAGCCAAAAAATAACCCAAACAGCTACTGACCTATTAGTCTATTAAGTAACTTAGGTAAAATATTTGAAAAAATACTACATTCTCGTCTTAGTGAATTTGTAACGACCAATTCTATTGTTGCCAAAGAACAATTTGGATTTAAAATAGGGCATAGCACTACGCACCAAATAAACAGAATTAAAAATCAAATAATCACAAATAAAAACAATAAACGTTCAACGGGTCTAATATTGTTAGATATTGAAAAAGCGTTTGACACCGTTTGGCATAATGGCCTAGTATTTAAACTTCTTGATGCAAATATACCAAAATATTTATGCAAACTTATTTCAGATTTCATTCACGGCAGAAACTTTAAAGTTACGATTAATAATGAAACATCATCTCCAAAAACCATTGCCACAGGGTTACCTCAAGGATCTGTCTTGTCGCCATTGCTTTACTCGATATATACATCCGATTTTAAAGTCCCGAAATATATGAAAATTGCTTATTACGCAGATGATACTGCGTTAATTTCTTCAAACAAACTTACAAGCGCACTCCTGAAGAAAATGGAAAAGGGACTTGTAAATTGCAGTAAATATTTTCACAAATGGAAAATCAAAATTAATCCAAACAAGACCCAAGCAATAATTTTTCCATTCAACAAATCTCTCAAAAGACTGCCAAGACGTCATCTTCTTATTGGAAATAATACCATAAATGTACTTAACGAGGTCAAATATCTCGGAGTTGTCTTGGACAAAAAGCTTACATTTAAACAACATATTATGGCTACGTGTCAAAAAGCTATAAAATCATTTAAAGCATTATGGCCACTACTAAATAGAAGGTCATTTCTAAGCCCCAAAAACAAAAATCTACTCTTCAAAAGTGTTATAAGGCCGTTATTAACATACGCGTGTCCTATTTGGAGTGACGCTGCCAACTGCCACCTAAAACGCTTACAAATTATACAAAACAAATGTCTTAAAATGATAAATAAAAAGCCCTGGAGGTATCCTACAAATCTTCTTCATGAAGAAACAGGTTATGAAAAAATTATCGATTTCATAACAAGGATTAATAACAATTACTTTGCCAAAATTGAAAATTCCTCTTACCCACTGATAAGAGAATGTAGAGAAATAACGTAAAATTAAAAAGAAATCACCAAATTGAAAATTATATGCTTATAGAGGTCTATTATTTCAAATAAACTTCCTATAAGCACATAAATATTTTTCAGATAGTATTTGAATTTATTAAATCATAGAAAGGTTTTTTTCCTCCCATTTTCCTTTAAAAATCATTAAAAATAATATAAAAACTATTTAATGTCTTTAGATCCTATGTATTATTTGTTGCAATATCTATATGTAAAGATAAGATCTCATATGTAAATATCAAAATTTGTTAAAATATGTAAATAAAGGAAGAATATTTAATTGAAAAAAATCCATATCCAACTATGAATTGAGCAAAGCTGGTTCTAGCACCCTACAATACCCTACAATACCGAAAAGTTATTATTGTTTCTATTAGTGATTTGGAGTCGCAGAAAATGTTTAGCAATATTTGGACTTATTTGTTATGCACTGGAAAATAAACTATCAAGCTGAAAAGTAAAGATAGATTTTTATTTATGAAAACAAATTTATGGTAAAATAGTAGTTCTTAAGTAAAAGGCCGTAACTACAATACAAAAAGTCAATTTTGAACTTTTTGTTAGTTACGGCCTTTTGCATTTTAGGTGACGATATGTGGTTTTCAAGAAATATTGCAAACCCAATGTAATACTTAAAAAAATATATTTTTATATAGCGTTCTGACTATTTTTCTGAGACTATTGATATTTTCTGAAATTCAATTCATATTTGCTGAAGTAAATTTAATAATTTCTGAAATACATTTGATGTTTTCTGAAATACATTTGATATTTTCTGAAATACCTTCGATAATTTCAGAAATACATTTTATGTTTTCTGAAATACATTTGATGTTTTCTGAAATACATTAGATAATTGCTGAAATACATTTGCTGTTTTTTGAAATACATTTAAAATTTTCTGAAATACATTTGATGGTTTCTCAAATACATTTGATAATTTCTGAAAAACATTTGATGTTTTCTGAAATACAGTTGAAATACATTTTCATAATTTCGGAAATACATTTAATATTTTCTGAAATGCATTTGATAATTTCTGAAACTGATATGTTCTGAAATTCAATTGATATTTTCTGAAATACAAATGATTCTTTCTGAAAATCAATTGATGCTTTCTGAAATACAATTGATTATTACTGAAAATCAATTGATGTTTTCTGAAATTCAGTTGATACTTTCTGAAACACAATTGATAATTTTTGAAAAGCAATTGATGTTTTCTGAAATACAATTGATACTTTCTTTTTTTTTTTTTTTTTTTTAGATTGGAGGGTATCTTTTTTTTTTATTTGGAAATTTTATATAATATACATAGATATTTCTTAATTCTTATCCCACGAAGCCATGCGCTTATCTGTAGGATATGAAAAAAAGTTTTTATAGTTCATATATTATTTCATTTCTTATGCTAATTATATCTAACGGTAAGGCATTAAGAATATTTGGCAAGACGACATCTAGTGTATTTTTGCCATAGTTGTTATGGTGCCGCTTGACCTTGAATCTGCCTTCTGCTCGGCGCCTGGTGTTGTAGGTGTGGTCAATGGCTTGTAGGAACCGGGAGTCATCGTTGAATTCGTTAATTAGCGTTGTGCAATAAATACTGTTGACGTTCATTATATTGAGTTTGCTGGCGATGTTGGTTATCTTGTTGTTTTCTGTGTTGTTTGACGTATTGTTCATTCTATAGTTGTAGTTGTTGGCGGTAGTGTTGTTGTTGTTGTTTGTGTTGTTTCTAGAAGATGTGTTGTTGTTGTTGTTGTATGCAGTATTAATGTAGTCTGCACTATTAATGTGATTTGAAGTGCTGATGTTGTGGGGTGAGTTGGTGCTGGTCGTAAGATTGGTGTTGTTTGTATTGTTGTTGGGTGTGTTATTATTAGGTGTGTTGTTGTATATCAAATCATAGTTAAGTAAGTTGTTTCTTTGCTTGTTTTTTAACAATATTTTAAGAATTTGGTTTTGTGTTTGCTGAAGTGCTTTGCAATAAGTTGCACTTCCCCAAACAGTTATTCCATGCCTTAAATAGGACTCTGCCAGAGAGAAGTATGCTTGCTTAAGTACATCGAAGGTGGAACAGTTACTTAAATGATACAGACTGTAAGCAGTTTTGCGTAGTTTTTTACGAAGGTGTTGTATTTGCGTTGTCCATTTGAAATTTTGATCCACGTAAACTCCAAGGTATTTATAATTGTTTACCATCTCTATTAGGGTTTTACAGGTATCATTTATTGGTAGATTGGTGTGAGTTGAGTTGTGAAGACAATGGGTGTCGTGAAATGTTAACACAATGTTTGTATGTTGTAAGTGTGTTGGTTTAATATGCATGACTTTGGTTTTGTTTGCATTTATTACAAGACCATTGTCATGACACCATTTGTTAACGACGTTAAGTTGATTTTGCATGATTTCATTGGCGGTTATAATATTTTCATGTGCCACAATAATCGCAGTGTCATCCGCATAGGCAAAAGTGGTGCTTTGTTTTAGTGTGCTCGTCATTTCATTTGCATACATTATATATAGTATTGGTCCTAGCTTTGATTCTTGAGGTACTCCATATTTCGAAGGAAACTCTTCACTAGTTATATTGTTAATTTTGACGCGAAAAGTTCTACAATCTAAATAATTTTTTAACAATTCTAGGCAGATGCCTCGTACTCCACTTTTTTCCATAATATTTAATAACTTTTCATGCGACAGTGTGTCAAACGCTTTGCTGAAGTCGATGAATAAAGCTAGGCAATGCATATTCTTATTCAAGCAAACATTTACAAAGTTTGAGAAGTTACCGAGAAGCTTATTAATATTTTTGCCTTTTTGGAAGCTGAATTGGTTTGGGTTTATTACTTTATGCTTTTCTAAAAAATTGGTAAGTCTTCTAACTATTACCTCTTCTAACACCTTTTCAACAGCGGACAATATGGAGATTGGTCTATAATTGTTGTAATCTTTTTTTGTACCATTTTTATAAATTGGTCTTATAAGTGATATTTTTAAAAGATCTGGTATGAAAGCATAGTTTACGCTTGAGTTAATTAAATCAGTTATTACAGGAGTTATGAAAAAAGCATTGCATTTAAGATCTTTCGGTCTTATCCCATCGTATCCAGCACCTTTTTTGTCGTTTAAGTTTATTAGAATATTAAACACTTCATCTTCATTGGTAGGTTTTATATAAATGGAGTTTGTTATTCTCTTTTCGGAGATTTGTAAAGTTTTAATGTTACATTTGTGCACAGTTTTTTCAACATTTGCTTTAAAATTTTTGCAAAATTATTTGCTATATCTGCTGGGGTATATGTTTTGAAGTTTTTATTTATAGTTGTATCTATATTATTAGTTTTTTTGCCAGTTAATTCATTTATCAATTGCCACATAACTCGCGTATTGTTTCTATTCTCAATAAACTTGATTTTATAATAATTATTTTTTGCGTAATATATTTTTTTATTAAGCATATTTCTAAATTTTTTATATTCACGTTCATAATTTTTATTATTTCGGTTATTTCGCCATTTATTGTAAAGTTTATCCCGAATACCTCAACATTTTATTAGATCATTAATCCACGGGTTTCGCGTTCTAGTTTTTTTGGTTTTATTGGTTTTAATAGAGTTTTCATAAATATTGCTGAAGTAATCATAAAGTTTATTAAATAAATCATTAGTACTAAGGTTAAGGGAAGTTAAACAGTTCCAATTTATTTTTCTTATTTTAGTATTAACTTTATAACTATTTATTTGGGCACTCCTCATCTGTTTGGTCTCACTACACTGGTTTAATTGTTGTTCCCTTCCTCTTCGTTCCCTTTGCACACGCAACAGAAAATTGAGTAGTGATCTGAGATTGTCGTTCTAACTACAATAGCATGTGTTTTGGTATTCTTTTTGTTTGTTCTGATATGTACGTGGTCAATGCAAGTGCTTGCTTTTCTACGTATTCTTCTCTTGTGCTTTCGTTTACAATACATTGCAGACCATTAGACATAATCATCTCCAAATATTTTGTTGTTTCGTTATTTTGCGTTAGTATATCGATGTTCATGTCTCCAATAATAATTATATCTTGTTTATTTTTAACATTATTTATTGTTTTATCAATTTCTTTTATGAACATAATTTTGTTTTTATGTGGTTGTCGATACACGGGGAGAAGAGTGACAATTTTGTTATTTATGTTTAAATCAATCTGAGTGCATTCAAAG
The DNA here is from genome assembly GCA_963682025.1 of Cordilura impudica. Taxonomy (NCBI): domain Eukaryota; kingdom Metazoa; phylum Arthropoda; class Insecta; order Diptera; family Scathophagidae; genus Cordilura; species Cordilura impudica. The sequence continues at coordinate 110,174,478 of OY821521.1, forward strand.
TTAGATGTATTTAAGAAAATATTTGTAAAGGTAATATTTTCTTTAATGTAAATAGCTATGCCTCCTCCTTTACCCTCTCTATTTATAAATACAGACTTAAAACCATTTATGTTAAATAGGTGATTTTCATCATTGTTTATATTAGTTTCTATCAGAATAATGAGATTTATGTCATTTAAAATATTGTTAACGTTTACTAAGAACGACGTGAAATTTAATCGTAGTGAGCGAATATTATTGTATATGAGGGATATGGGATAACTTAAAATTTTTTTATCGATTTGGTTAAAATTATCGACAGTTTTTTCTTGATTAAAGGTAGACATATTGGTATATATATTAAAAAGTTTTTGTTTTGTTAGGAAAAAGATATTTAATTTAATTTATTATTGATTTTTTGTTATTTTTATGCAATTAAATCTAAATTACTCTCAGTTTCAATTATTATTGCAGCTGAATTCTCATCTTTCTTCGCAAATATATGCCCGTTACGAACCCATACAAATTTCCATTCGCGCTCCTTAGCCTTAGTTTTTGCCAGCCATAATATCTGGCGGTTATGCGCTGTTAGCTGGTCGTTGACATATATAGGGTTAGAGCTGCTGCTATTGTTATTTGTGTTATTGTTGTTGGCAGTAGAGTTGTTGTTGACAGTAGAGATATTGTCGTTTAGTACATCCCCACTGACTCTATGTCTTTTTATTTTACTCATCAACTCCTTTTTTTTATTCAGAGAGCAAAATTCAACAATAATTTTGTCTTTTTTCTTTATGTGGTCGGCATTGCTTATGTCATTATTGTTGATGTTTACATCAACCGATGCCGCTATTGTTTTTATTATTTCGTTAGCATTTATTTCTCGTTTTTGTATGTTTTTTATTTCGATGTTTTTATTTAATAGTTGTTGCTCCAGTGAGTTGACCTTACTTTCCATTTTTTGCATTCGTATATCTTTCTCTTTGCTTTGTTCTTTTAGTTCATTGACCTGTGTTGTAAGAGCTGATAAATTATCAGTTATTTGCGCAAGAGATATGGTTATTGTGTTGGTTAGTTGTTGTATGTTTGTTTTAATCTCTTTCATATCGGATTTGAGTTCTGATACATCTGCTTGCAAATTACACACATTAGCATACATAGAGTTTGCTGACATTGAATCTTTATATCTCTTATTGGTTTCGTTATCAGTATTGTCACCATGATCATCCCTTTGTTGTTTTTTAGCTGGTTCGTTGTGCATTTCAACTACATATAAGTTATTGGGGGATTGGCTTCTCCTTCCTCCCTCCTCACACTTATTGCATCGCCATATTTTCTTTTTTTCTAAACTCATAGAAGAGTAATCGTTTCGTGACTGGTGTACATGGTGAGTAATGGTACTTGCTGTTACAGTTAAAGCACTTTACATAATCTGGTGCGAGAGTTTTATTACATTGCCCACAGAGATCAATTGTTAGGTATTTAATACTCATTTTAAAGAGATTTTTGTTGTGTTATGTATATTGTTTATTTCTTTTATATTATATTATAAGATTTGGCTTGATATTTATTTGTGTAAAATTTCTGTTATGCTTTTTAAAAGAAGAAAAAATACCACTTTGATTTATTTATTTAACAAAAAAAAAAAACGGTTTCAAAAAAGAAAAGAAAAACTTTTTTATTAATATTCTTATAATTTTTATTATTTAATTGAATTTCCACAGTTTGTATGTTTTTTTTTCCTGAGAGCACGATTATAAGTCGACCGACCGCAACGAAGTCTAACTACATTTTATATTTTCTGAAAATCAATTAATGTTTTCTGAAACACAATTAATACTTGTAGCGAGGGTTGTGGAGTACGGGAAGGAAGGAATGGTAGGCCTAGAAGAGGAAAAAAAAATGAACATTAGTTCATTGGTTAGTCGAGGTATTCACGCAAAATTTTTCTAAGTCGATGGCAAAGAAAAATTTTGCGTGACGGAAACTTAGACAAACGTCGTTGGAGGGGGTTGAGCAGACCTAAAAAACCCGAGTCCTTTCTCATCGGAATGTCAGTGATCCAAGGATCGGATCAAATGACTAGTCCCGGTAACCAAGATGGGTGATTGGTTAGTTTATTTTTTTTTGTTAGTAATTTTTTTTTTTGTTTTTTTTTGTTAGTTGGATTATTTTTTTTTTTGGTTGTCCCTATCTGTTACAAGGAGGGGCTACTACATTTGTCTTGGAGCAAACCTACTCCTGCCCCATGTCCTGGTTCTCACACATTTCGTTGTTGGGTAAACCGAAACTAACGCGGCAGAGCAACACCGCGGCTTACCCCATCATGCTCACTTTTGTGTGGGAACCTGAAAATAGAGAAAAATATGAAAATTTAGGAATTCAGGAATAATGCACCGAGAATTTGGAACGATGCTTTGCGTTCTATAACATACTTACCTGCATCGTGTCCGATGGTTTGGCCAAAATCTGAAAAGAAATGGAAAAGTAGAAAATTGGTATAGGTGTATACATACATACGTATGTGTAGGAATACACATGGCCAGTATGTTCTGTAAGGCTGAAAATATAAAGTAAAATTATATTAATAGAAATTATTCTTAGTCTCACCGAATTAAAACACTTACCTGTATTTTTATTATCCTGTCCAAAGCCCAAAAATTGTGTAGAAAATCTGAAAATAAATTAATGAAAAGTAAAATTAATATATTCATAGTTATGAAAGAGGAATGAATGAGAAGAAAAAAAAGGTAAACATACGTATTAGTGTTGTTGGTTGACATATAATGGTAGTAGAAAAATTGGCAACGCAAAAAAGATTTGTAAAATAGTACGACCCAGGGTTGGATTTTCCATTCAAAATGCAAATATTTGAGATTAGGAAAAACTGTTTTATAAAATAAAAAAATGATGAATGGAAAATCTAACCCTACTAAATCGCATGTTCGCCTGGTATAGCAAAGGGTGGATTGTGACGTTTTTTGGGTAGGATGGAGGATATGAGGCGGGAGGACAATTTGGAAAAGTCTAGAATAATGAGACGAATGTCAGTCATCAAGTAAAAAAATTTAGGGATCGGATAGATTTTTGCAAATAAAATTAAAATATGAAGTTTTGGCGGAATAATAGCTATACATAAGATAATATTAAATTAAAAAGATGGAGATTTGGCGGTAAAGTGACGATATATAATGTATAAAAAGACAAAGTTGGAATATATACTTATTTGGAATATTGGAAAAACTTGGGAATTTGGCAGTTGGTGGTGTTTCATTAGTTAGAAGAAAATTCAGTTTGAAGTTTGAGGTTGATGAAAGTGGCCGTTTTAAGCGGAAAGTAAAAGAAAAAAAATAAGTGATATCGTGATCGTTGATAGTGTAATAGTTATAGAAGTGTGAATATATTTGGCTACACCACCCGGAGCAAGAGAGTCTGTTGGGGCAGGACTGTGAGGCGCAGATTATTAAAGGTGTTTAGTTACCTACGGGTAAGTGGAGTATATTAGTACCTGTCGAAAATTACGACATTAACTAGGGATTTAATGTTTCATTTGAAGGGGGAAGGCTCACCAGGCCCACACGAAGCAGTTTTTATTATTGGTAAGGGACTACACTCTTTTAAGTTAGCAGAGATACCAGGAGGATTAAGGTCACCTGTGATCTGTTAGACGGTAGTCCCCCAGTGTTTTCCGTGTGTGGACAGAAGATCCGAATGAAAAATTGCTGTTAATATAGGAAATTTTGCGTGTGTGGACAGAAGATCCGAATGAAAAATTGCTGTTAATATAGGAAATTTTCCGGTGTGGTTGCTACAATTGCTGGTGCTGAGTGAAGTGTGTGCTGAAATAGCGCCTAGCAGCATAGCGGAGAGTCCTGGTAAGCTAAGGCGCCAGGAGGAAGAGACTGAAAGCAATTCGGTGGTGAGTCCTTTCCAAGTTATAAATGTATGATAAAGATTTTATTTCCGGAAGAAAGTGTCCTTATATGATCGCGATTCGAAATAAAATAAGAAGTCGAATAACAGTTTGTTAAAAAAAAAAATTAATTGTACTTCAATCTAAAATATATAAAAAAAAAAAAAGAAAGATAGATAAATTAAATTAGGATAGTAATCCAGTGAGTTTAAAAGAAAGTAAAGTTAAAAATAATTGGAAAGTTTAAATATATAGAATAATTAAAATAGTTGTTAGGAAGGTTTAGTCTAGTGTTAAGTGTAATAAATTTTTTTTTGTTGTGAAAGTGTAATCCCGGAAATAGTGAAAATTTCCTAATTTTTATTGTTGTGATATTGTGCGGGTGAATTGAAAACCAAAATAAATACGTATTAGAGAGCTCTCCCGTAGGTAGACCGCGGTGTAAAGTTCAAAAGTGGCCGAAGTGGGTCAAGAGGGAATTATGTAATTATATGTGGGAATTAGCGTTTGATGGTTTTTTTTTAGTTGTAAGTGATTAGTATTTTTAAATTTTTTTTTCATTCATATACGTTATTGTTATTTAAAATTCATTTCATTTTATTTTGTTATATTTTTTTATTACTGATTATATATATATTATTAATTGTCGGTTGATTTTAGTGTCATAAAAAAAAGAAAATCAAACTTTTTTCTCTTATTGTCAATTTTTTTTTCCTACGTGGTATAATCTTTTTTTTTTTTTTTGTGTGCAAATTTCGTGCGTATTATTACCTTTTTTCCTCTTTACAAAATAATTTTACCCTTATTTATTTTGGACACTTATATATTATAAAAAGTCTTCTCGTGAGTGCGCGATATGAACGGGGTTCATCCCCCGGATTACAACCGGTTTCGGGATCTTGACTTCACGTCCGGTAAAAGTAAAACCAACAAATATAAAAGACCACGACCTGAAGATTTCTTACCTCTTGTGAGGTTGATTTAACACAGTTTTTTGAATTTTTTAGTTTTTATATCAATTACTCAATTTATCACTGACTGAAAAATTTGAAAATGTTATCAAATTACCTTTTTTTTTAAATATACAATTTTTTTTGTTCAAGAAATCAAATACGGAAAATTAAACATTATTGAAAATAATTTCAAACGAATCAGACAAGAAAAATTAAATTATAAAAATAAAGCAAATAGAATTTTGCTATTTTTTTGTGCACATCAAGATATTTCTCCCTCAACTTTCTAATTCGTATTCATCTTGCTAATTTTTGTGCACATCTGGATATATTGTGTTCATCTTGCTAATTTGGTGCATATTTGTGAACAGACTGATATTTGGTGTTCATCTTGCTATTTTGTGCACATCTGGATATATTGTGTTCATCTTGCTAATTTGGTGCATATTTGTGAACATACTGATATTTGGTGTTCATCTTGCTATTTTGTGCACATCGGGATACTTCTCCCTCACCTTCTAATTCGTGCTCATCTTCCTAATTTTTCTGTGCACATCTGAATATATCGTGTTCATCTTGCTAATTTGGTGCATATTTGTGAACATTCTGATATTTTTGTGCTCATCCTGTTATTATGTGCTGAAGGTGTTTAAAGATATTTAGTTAAAAAAAAAAAAAAGAGAAAACTTAAAAATATATTAATTAATTAATTAATTAAATTATAATTTTTTTTAATTTATAAAGTAGTGTTAAATTAAATTTTTATATATTAATTTCATATTAATATTAATATTTACATTTTTTTAAATTTAATTTAAAAAAAAAAAAAATCAGTGATTATAATGATCTAATGTGATATTGTGCAAATATGGTCACCTTATTTTAATATGTCAAAATAGAAAATATTCAAACATTTTAAATCCACTTATAATAAATACACAAACATACTTTTAATTTTACATTCATTCATCATATAAATCCATTCTCACAAAATTTTACAAATAATTCTTTTTATCTGAATGTTATTCTCATTTGTAACTTGTGTCTTTGAGTGAGAATGTCATTTTAACATAAATTAGATCACGTGCGTGCCGATAGCCTCGAAAAAATAGCCTCGAATTTCAAATGAATAGTTGGCAACGCGAAATTTTTAAAATGTATTCCAATCAGAGTTCAGAAAAAAACACACACTGAATAAAAAACTCGTACATATATGTAAACAATCATAACTTAGACCAACACACACATATTTTTATTTTCATATCAATTATGTTTGTTTTTAAATTTTCTTCGGTGCCCAACACAACCATGACTGTGTTCGTTTTAATATTTCGTTATTTACACGAACATTTTTCTATCACGTACTTTTTTTTTCAATCACACATAAAGCACACATTTTTGAGTGTTGCTTTATTTGAAGTTCATGTTCTGGTACGTGTACTGAAAAAAAAACACAGAACATATACAATAAACAGGTTCGAGTTCAGTTATATTTTAAGTCGTGTTGTGGCTCGTGTAGTAAGAAAAAACACAACATGTACAATAAACAGGTTCGAGTTCAGTTATATTTTAAGTCGTGTTTAAAATATAACTGAACTCGAACCTGTTTATTGTACATGTTGTGTTTTTTCTCACTACACGAGCCACAACACGACTTAAAATATAACTGAACTCGAACCTGTTTATTGTACATGTTCTGCGTTTTTTTTCAGTACACGTACCAGAACATGAACTTCAAATAAAGCAACACTCAAAAATGTGTGCTTTATGTGTGATTGAAACAAAAAGTATGTGATACAAAAATGTTCGTGTAAATAACGAAATATTAAAACGAACACAGTCATGGTTGTGTTGGGCACCGTAGAAAATTTTGAAACGCACATAATTGATATGAAAATAAAGATATGTGTTGGCTGCTTTTGAACAGAACATTGTGTGTTTCGTGTGTGTATTTTCTGAACCTTGATTCCAATGCTTATGGGAGTGGATTCTCCAGTTTAGGATAACTAATTTAAGCAGGAATAATACCTAAATAAATATTAGAACATTTATAGAACAGAAATTCTTGTTTTTTATTGGGATTTATTGTGGCCGGGATACTCCAAGGAAGCTTCCAGCACAATGGAGCGTCGTACCATAGAGCACGATATGTCATATTGAAGCTTAGGCAAAGGCGGATATAAAAAGTCTTCCGTGCAATAAATTTGCCAGCACGTTTCTGGACAAACTGGGAATCTTCATTTTTGTGGTCAAACCCACTTTTTGGGCAAACTAAGCTCCGTACCAAGGGGCACGGCATGTCAAATTGAAGCTTAGGCATAGGCGGATATAAAAAGTCTTCCGTGCAATAAATTTGCCTGCACGTTTCTGGAAAAACTGGGAATATTTATTTTTGGCCAGACCCACTAATTAAGACCCACTTTTTAGACAAACTAAGCTTCGTACCATGGAGCACGGCATGGCAAATTGAAGCTTAGGCAAAGGCGGATATAAAAAGTCTTCCGTGCAATAAATTTGCCAGCACGTTTCTGGACAAACTGGGAATCTTCATTTTTGTGGTCAAATCCACTTTTTGGACAAACTAAGCTCCGTACCAAGGGGCACGGCATGTCAAATTGAAGCTTAGGCATAGGCGGATATAAAAAGTCTTCCATGCAATAAATTTGCCTGCACGTTTCTGGAAAAACTGGGACAAACTAAGCTTCGTACCATGGAGCACGGCACGTCAAATTGAAGCTTAGGCAAAGGGGGATATAAAAAGTCTTCCGTGCAATAAATTTGCCAGCACGTTTCTGGACAAACTGGGAATTTTTATTTTTGGCCAGACCCACCTTTTAGACAAACTAAGCTTCGTACCATGGAGCACGGCATGTCAAATTGAAGCTTTGGCATAGGCGGATATAAAAAGTCTTCCGTGCAATAAATTTGCTAGCACGTTTCTCGACAAACTGGGAATCTTTATTTTTGGCCAGACCCACCTTTTAGACAAACTAAGCTTCGTACCATGGAGCACAGCATGTCAAATTGAAGCTTAGGCAAAGGCGGATATAAAAAGTCTTCCGTGCAATGAATTTGCCAGCACGTTTCTGGACAAACTGGGAATCTTTATTTTTGGCCAGACTCACCTTATAGACAAACTAAGCTCCGTACCAAGGGGCACGGCATGTCAAATTGAAGCTTAGGCATAGGCGGATATAAAAAGTTTTCCGTGCAATAAATTTGCGTGCACGTTTGTGGAAAAATTCTAAATCTTTAATTAATAAAATTATTTTCTTATAATACATAAATTAATAGGTAAAATTCCAGATTTATTCACTTCTTTGTGTAGCCTATGTAAATGATGGGGTGTGTTCAATGATGAATGTGCCTCGATTGGTTTAATATCACCTAATATCTTACATCCTACACACTTCACTGCAACTATTAATACGCTTTTGGATTTGTTTCTTGTGAGTAATGAAATTAATATACTACTCTACGATCAACTGTCTGCATCATGTTTTTCCAAGCATGATCTTATTTTCATGACTTACAATTTCCAACTTGTTATACAAGTTGAGAGGATTACTTTTCGAGACTTTAAAAACATCAATTTTAGACTCCTTGAGGAAGAATTTTTTAATATTGATTGGAATGCTTTGTATTGTTTAAATTCTGTGGATGACCAACTCTCTTTTCTGGAGCAAAATATAAATTATCTGTTCGATCTAACTGTACCAATAAAATCGAAGATTATTAGTAATAAACAAAAACCCTGGTTTTCTTCTGAAATTAAAGATTGTATCAATCAAAGAGATTTTGTCTATGCACGTTGGAAAAGATTTAAAACAACAACATTACATGATGATTATCTGACTGCTAAGAGAAACACAAATAAAATGATTAAAAAGGCCAAATCCAATTTTTATGCTGAAAAATTTTCTTCTGCCATTGGCTCCAAAAGAACATGGCAAACGATACGCGAAGTTGGTATCGGTAAATCTACGCATCGAGAACCATGTTCGGTTGATGCAGATACAATTAATACAAAGTTTTTAAGTGTTCCTATGGTTCAAGCAGATAAGGATTACTATATCAATAGTCACTCGAATAACGATGCTGAATCTTTTTTTTCTTTTGCTGCAGTAGACCAATGCGACGTTTTATCTAGTTTATTGTCTATAAAATCGAACTCTATAGGAGTGGACGGGATTAATCCTAAGTTTCTCAAGATTCTTTTACCTCAACTACTTCCAATTATAACTTTTTTCTTTAACAAAATATTAACTACAAGCCACTTCCCATCGAATTGGAAAATAGCTAAAATCATTCCTATACAAAAAGCTGGTTCCGATTATAGACCAATAGCTATTCTTCCATTTCTCTCTAAAGTATTCGAGCGTATTATGCACAAACAAATGACTAGTTTCTTGGATGACAATAACTTGCTAACAGATCGTCAATCTGGGTTCAGGAGGAAACACAGCTGCCAAACAGCCTTAGTTGATGTTACAGAGGAGATTAGGGAGAAACTTGATGATGGCAAGACTACATTTTTAATACTTTTAGATCATTCAAAAGCGTTTGATACCGTGGATCATAACATTCTTTGTTACAAACTTAAAAACTTTTTTAATTTTTCTTCGACCGCTACTCAGTTATTGTCAACATACTTACGTGGCAGGTATCAGTATGTTGAAACTAGAATCCAAAATTCAATGACACTGCCTGTAGCAAGGGGCGTACCTCAGGGGTCCATTGTTGGGCCACTATTATTCTCATTGTACTCAAATGACCTCCCAGGCATTTTCACAAATTGTAATGTAAGAATGTATGCGGATGACGTTCAGCTTTATACCAGCTGTAGTAATGCCCTAATCGACCAGTGTATTATCTCTATTAATCAGCAACTCCATCGTATTTATACATGGGCAACGGCAAATGGATTAGAGATAAATCCGAAAAAATCAAAATGCATTGTAATTCAAAAGCGACTTTCCAAACTAAATATTACACCTAATATAATTATAAATAATCAGAAAATTGAAATCGTTAAATCTGCTAAGAATCTAGGTATTTTTTTAATGACACTCTTACGTGGTCGAACCATATTAACTATGCCTGTGGTCGTACTTTCTCTATGACTAGAACTCTGTGGCAAACCCAGCATTGTACACCTATGAAAATAAGAATCCTACTTGCCAAAACTTATCTGATGCCTGTTTTACTGTATGGTTGTGAGCTATTTGCGAAAAGTGATACAATTAGTAAAAGGAAATTGAACGTTGCATTTAACAACATAATCAGATATGTGTATGGACTTAATAGACGTTCTAGTGTATCTTTGTTTTCATCGCAGCTATATGGCGTTTCTTTAGATAATCTTTTAAATATAAGAGTTTTAGTTTTTTTTACATAAAATAGTGTATACCCACAAACCGGAACATCTGTACGACAAACTTTATATTTCAGATATAAGCAGGGGAAAAAGAATTAGATCAATTAGATATAAAAGTTTAATATCGGAGTGGCATTTCTACATATTCGCAGTATCTCTCTGGAATTCTATACCCCATAGCTCTCAACTTTTAAGTAACGCACGAAAATTTAAAGAAAATATTTTTAAACTGTTTTCAGCATAACAATTTAAAACATTAAATATTATTTGATATTATAATACATTTGATTAAATTAAATTTCAAATATTTCAACTTTATTCTTTAATTTTAATCTTATTGTTCTTTGCATTTTATATAAAGAAAATTTGTAATTAGTTATTAATTTATTAACGATTTTATAATTTTAAATACAATCAGTTCCATACTGCAAAATAAGACTTTTAGTCTTGTGTATGGAGCAGTTCCAATAAATAAATAAAAATAAAAAAAAAATAAAAAATGTAAAATTTTATTTAACTAAAAACAATTCTGCTTAAGGTGCTATTACACGATGTGTATTTACATATGTACTGTCACTTTTTTTATCCATATGAAATTCCTCATGTCTGTCAGAATTGTCTTTTACATACGATTCATAATTTTTGCTATCACACGTGCATATGTATTTCCGTATGACATAACCTCTAAATGTAAACAACAGCTGATTTAATTTGTGAATTTACAAAAATTTATTGTTAAAAAAAAAGTTATATATTTTTTAATTGTTAATTAATATTAATCAATTTATTTTTCTTTCAATATTAATCTTTATAATTTACTCTGTTTTTCTTTCGCCACAAGCAGTGTTGTATTTTCATATGTTTGTCATACAAAAATAGAACCGGCTCTAATTGAAAAAATGTACATATGACTTTCCTCATGTATTGTACATAAACAATATTTCATATGTATCACACGATGTGTACAACTTTTGTTGTGGGAAAATTTTACAGTACATATGTAAAAAACACATCATGTAATAGCACCTTTACCAAAGCACCAGGGTTGTGATATTTGTTAAAAATATTCTAAATAATGAAAAAAAAAAAACAATAACAGACAAGAATTTTGTATGAGTTATATATTTTTATTGGTCTGTACATTTCATTTATGTACACTGGCTAGTCCATATAAACCTATATATAGACTACAGCTCGCTTATGTCATATGGGTGAAATATGGGCGATCGCTATCAAAATTATTGGAAACCTGAAAACGCATGATTTTTTTAAATAAAAAAAATATATATGGTCAAAAATATATGTAGGTGATTATAAGAAATTTTCATATAAAATTGGATTTTTTTTTTTCGAGAAAAACGCATTTTTATGAAACTTTAATTATAGATGATTTAAAATTAAAGCCATTTTTTGCTCTATCTTGTTTAGTTATATAAGATATGGTAGAAGACTTAAGTTGTTGAACCTGTTGAATATATACACGTTGAAGAACCCGAAGGAAATGAAGATATAGATCTTGTAAAGGATGTAGTTTTTAATAAGACATACAATATGTATAAGAACAGTTAAAATGATACAACTATTTACATTGTCTGTAATACAAAAATCTCCATCTGCGCCATATCTATAGTTGTATCACTTATAGTTTGATCGATAACATTCCAGAACTTTTCTATTGTTTAGCAAATTAATTTCTAGCCAAGAGACTCATTGGAAATGTGTATAAAAACCGAAATGAACTGTCACATCAGTTAATAATTGAAATATTCTGTAACACTAATCATTTGGAACGAGCAACAAATAAAAAGGCATACATAAAAAGAGGAACAAATATATATAATAGGAATTTTTACTTTTATTTAACATAGAAAAGCAGCTTTACTTATAAAATAATTTATCACAAAGAATTCTTTTCTTTTCATCGTAATAATCATAACTAGCAATGCTGTGGATTGGTAAAAGATGATGTGTAAAACGCAATAACTTAGTTCTTTTTGAGTTTTTCTACAATACGTTTTCCTTACAACAAATCTCCGACTTTTCCTTTCTCAATAATTGTTGTTTTTGTGTGCTATATATTAATTTTTCACTCGTATTGGCATTTTAAAGTTGCGTGCTGCCTGCAGATGTATTTGATAAGCCATATTTGTATGTCGGGGGTCACACAAGGCAATTTTTATTGCGCAACTTTTTGGCAATTCTCTTTTGAAATTGCTTTTATGTCCACACACGACAATTTCTTCGGCAATTTTACTGTTTTGTTTTGTTTTTATTTTCTTATAATTTGACATTTGTGCTCTAGTCGTAAAGAACAATAATAAAATTAAATACATACATACATAAATTAATTTAATTGGTTTTGTTGAAAAATGATTATTAATTTTTCAATTAAGTCCCGATTGCATTTAAAGGCCATTTTAATAAAGTAAACAATAATTACGAATTATTCACACCAAGAAGCGAAACACCGAATGAAAAGAAATGTCAAATATTCACCAAAAATAAAAGCGAATGAGAGAATTGCTCGAAATAGCCGAGAACCGGCAATTATTTTTCCCTTTTTATTCCCCTCACCGCAAACATCTACAAACTCAAGAGTTGCGCAACAAAAATTGCCTTGTGTGAACTCGGCCTATTTGAAGCCATAAAGTCATGGATATTTTTCAACACAGCCTAACACAGTCGTGACAACTTGACAGCTGTCAAAAAAGTAAACACGAACCGTATGGCTTTGTTTACCTTTTTTTTCTTAGAATTGCTATAACAACTTTGAGAAAGAGATTAAAAAATAAAATATACAAAATATAATGTGTGCAAGTGAACAGCTACACATGTTTGTAACCAGCATAAAAAACAATAATAATGGACAAAATAGTATTTGCTATTGATAAACATTTAAAAAACATTAATAATATCGTATTATCTGTTTTGATATAAAAATATGTATAAAAGGTGTATATCAAAACACATAGCTTGTGATTTGTTTTACGTAAGACAATTACATTTAAGACTACTCAAGCCAGGGCCGAAGGAAGAAAGCAAAAATTACTATTGCTGGCACAAAAAAAGGCGGCCAAAAAGAACGGTGTTTTTCAATAATTTGTGCAATGCGTTTGAACGGTAGTATAAAATGTATACCTCATACCACATTTTAATTTACAGCAGCGTTGCACAAAATACACGCCAAAAAATAAAACAATAGTCATTGAACACACCCCATAATTTACATAGGCTACACAAAGTGAATATATCTCGAATTTTACCTATTAATTTATGTATTATAATAAGAAAATAATTTTATTAATTAAATAAATATTTCGAATTTTTCCAGAAACGTGCACGCAAATTTATTGCACGGAAAACTTTTTATATCCGCCTATGCCTAAGCTTCAATTTGACATGCCGTGCTCCATGGTACGAAGCTTAGTTTGTCTAAAAGGTGGGTCTGGCCAAAAATAAAAATTCCCAGTTTGTCCAGAAACGTGCTGGCAAATTTATTGCACGGAAGACTTTTTATATCTGCCTTTGCCTAAGCTTCAATTTGACATGCCGTGCTCCATGGTACGAAGCTTAGTTTGTCCAAAAAGTGGGTCTGGCCAAAAATAAAGATTCCCAGTTTGTCTAGAAACGTGCTGGCAAATTTATCGCACGGAAGACTTTTTATATCCGCCTTTGCCTAAGCTTCAATTTGACATGCCGTGCTCCATGGTATGACTTAGTTTGTCTAAAAAGTGGGTCTTAATTGGTGGGTCTGGCCAAATATAAAGATTCCCAGTTTTTCCAGAAACGTGCTGGCAAATTTATTGCACGGAAGACTTTTTATATCTGTCTTTGCCTAAGCTTCAATTTGACATGCCGTGCTCCATGGTACGAAGCTTAGTTTGTCCAAATAGTGGGTTTGGCCACAAAAATAAAGATTCCCAGTTTGTCTAGAAACGTGCTGGCAAATTTATTGCACGGAAGACATTTTATATCCGCCTTTGCCTAAGCTTCAATTTGACATGCCGTGCTCCATGGTACGAAGCTTAGTTTGTCCAAATAGTGGGTTTGGCCACAAAAATAAGTATTCCCAGTTTGTCCAGAAACGTGCTGGCAAATTTATTGCACGGAAGACTTTTTACATCCGCCTTTGCCTAAGCTTCAATTTGACATGCCGTGCTCCATGGTACGAAGCTTAGTTTGTCTAAAAAGTGGGTCTTAATTAGTGGGTCTGGCCAAAAATAAAGAGTCCCAGTTTTTCCAGAAACGTGCTGGCAAATTTATTGCACGGAAGACTTTTTATATCCGCCTATTCCTAAGCTTCAATTTGACATGCCGTGCTCCATGGTACGAAGCTTAGTTTGTCTAAAAAGTGGGTCTTAATTAGTGGGTTTGGCCAAAAATAAAGAGTCCCAGTTTTTCCAGAAACGTGCTGGCAAATTTATTGCACGGAAGACTTTTTATATCCGCCTTTGCCTAAGCTTCAATTGACATGCCGTGCTCCATGGTACGAAGCTTAGTTTGTCTAAAAAGTGCGTCTTTATTAGTGGGTCTGGCCAAAAATAAAGATTCCCAGTTTTTCCAGAAACGTGCTGGCAAATTTATTGCACGGAATACTTTTTATATCCGCCTATGCCTAAGCTTCAATTTGACATGCCGTGCTCCATGGTACGTAGCTTAGTTTGTCCAAATAGTGGGTTTGGCCACAAAAATAAATATTCCCAGTTTGTCCAGAAACGTGCTGGCAAATTCATTGCACGGAAGACTTTTTATATCCGCCTATGCCTAAGCTTAAATTTGACATGCCGTGCTCCATGGTACGAAGCTTAGTTTGTCTAAAAGGTGGATCTGGCTAAAAATAAAGATTCCCAGTTTGTCCAGAAACGTGCTGGCAAATTTATTGCACGGAAGACTTTTTATATCTGCCTATGCCTAAGCTTCAATTTGACATGCCGTGCTCCATGGTACGAAGCTTAGTTTGTCTAAAAGGTGGGTCTGGCCAAAAATAAAGATTCCCAGTTTGTCCAGAAACGTGCTGGCAAATTTATTGCACGGAAGACTTTTTTTATCCGCCTATGCCTAAGCTTCAATTTGACTTGCCGTGCTCCATGGTATGAAGCTTAGTTTGTCTTGAAAGTGGGTCTTATTTAGTGGGTCTGGCCAAAAATAAAAATTCCCAGTTTGTCCAGAAACGTGCTGGCAAATTTATTGCACGGAAGACTTTTTATATCCGCCTTTGCCTAAGCTTCAATATGACATATCGTGCTCCATGGTACGAAGCTCCATTGTGCTGGAAGCTTCCTTGGAGTATCCCGGTCCCAATAAATCCCAATAAAAACAAGAATTTAGGTTCTATAAATGTTCTAATATTTATTTATGTATTATTCCTGTTTAAATTAGTTATCCCAAACTGGAGAATCCACTCCCATAAGTATTGGAATACATTTTAAAAATTTCGCGTTGCCAACTATTCATTTCAAATTCGAGGCTATTTTTTCGAGGCTATCGGCACACACGTGATGGATTCGACAAATTCGGACAATTTTTCGTTGATAATACGTACACAACGAATTCACAGTTGCAGTGTGATGTGACCCCCAATCTCACATCACATTGAAATTGTAAAATCGTTGTGTACGTATTATCAACGAAAAATTGTTCGAATTAGTCGAATCCATCGCCATTAAATTTTATTCTCACACATCTGACTGCAATCTCATTTTTAAAATGTTGTCGAAGCGTAAACATGAAAAAATTTGTATACTTCTCTCTCTTATTTTATTTTAAGTAGAGTTACCGAGCTTATTATACAGGCACATGTTTGAGGGAAAATGTTTACATTTATTATTATTAGTATTATTTTAATAATAGTTAATAATATTTATACTCTATAATTAACAAACTTGCGTTTTTGTATGCGCATTTCAAAAAATAAATCATTATAATAGATTTATCAAGTTAAAACTTTAATTACAATTTTACAGAATCCAGTAAATTTGCATTAAATTTATAACAGGGTAACATTAATCATCGTTAGTGTCTGCTAGTACTCGCACGAAAAATTTGGTGCCATTAGTGTGACCACTGCGGAAAATGTGTGCGGATTGGTAAAAAAAATGTGAGTGTATTGAGTTTTTCGAACTTGCAGTGTGATGTGAGATTGGTGGGTGAGATAGCAGGGTAATAATCAAAAGGGGTTAAATAAATTTATTTATATATTTTTACTAGTGATGCCAGATACTGTTAGTGATGACAGTATCTGCCATCACTAACAAATGAAACTCGAAACAAATGAAACTCGAAAGAGAAGAAAGAAATATATTACATTAGAAAGCAAAAAAGGTTGTATGAAAAAACAAAATTGTTATTTAATAAATTTTAAATAGAAATGTTTAGAAATCTTCTAACTATTAAAAGGGTCTGTCCCGTTTTAAAGGAAATAAACCATGCTACAAAGTTTTTTCACAGTACTTGTAATGTTTGCAAGAATAGCAGCAACAGAATTATATCACAAGAACCGGCAAAGAAACCTATAAATCCTTTTGCACGTGGAACACCAGCTAAATCTATGGTCAATTTTATTGAAAATCCCAGTGAGCCAGAAATGGACTACATAGAACCCGTTGCACAACTTAGTCCAGAGGAAAAAGAGCGACGTTTGAAAGTTTTACAACTAGAAGTAGACATTGCCAATCAGGAAGGACGAAGAGTTCCAACATTAGAGTTCTTCAAGGATCATCAGTGGGAGTATGTACTAACATTGCCATCAAAATCAGCTCGTATGAAATATTATGGATTCTTATGCCAAATTGAAATGAAAAAAGAATCGAAACAGCGCAAAAAGGAGGAAAGGGCAGAAGCTTCGCATGAGCGAATGGAGAAGGTACGTCAAGAAAGAGCAGAAAATCTTCATATTAATTATGGATTAGGACATGTATCTATGTTTATGCGTATTTACGATTCAACAATAAATCATTGGATGAATTACAGGTAAGTGGTAGTTTCTGGTCAACCTCGCTAAACGCAAATTTTAATAATTATATCTCGATTATTGCCACACCAAAATTATGTGGTCACAAGGCGTAACAGCCAAGGTCTGTTTTTTCAAGGTTTCAGTAAGCATTTTTAAATTTAAAATTTAAATTTTATTGTAGAAAGTATTAGTAAGTGCAAGTCGAATTTTACGACATTGCTGTTTTTATATACATATATATTTGCAATATATTTTTACAATAATAAGTTTATAAAAATAACATGTCTTATTGGTTTCCATTGAAAGCAATAATTTAAATTATATATGCAAATAAATACATGCATACATAGGAGTTAAATTAAATATTAAAAAGACATTGTTTGAAGTACATATGTATATATTAAAGTTTTGGGCGCATTTGAGCCTAAATGAAAGGGAGATCTAAAATATGATATCTGTATTTATCAGTCTCATCAAAAAGTGTGACCGCTAAAATATTTATGTGCTTTCTAAGTAATTACTGCTAAATCTTTTTATTTCGGATTTTACAAACCGTATTTCCAAATCATTATGTAAAGCTTTATTAGTTATGTAAAAAGGCGCATTTGTGACTGAGCGCGAAGCTTTCGACTAATATCTTTGTAGGATTTCTATGTTGGAATTCCTAGCAGTTCCCCATAATTCTATGCCGTAAGTCCAATTAGGTTTCAATATGTTTTTTTAATGTAGGGCATCGTTTTCCAGAGAAAACTGAGACTTAGGCCCAAGAAGCCAGTACATTTGTTTAAATTTGATGTCTCTATGAGCTTTGCATGTAAGTAGTCTATCTAAATGGGGACCCAAATATTTTACGGTATTAATACTACGAATTGCATTTCCAATGAGGAACACAGCTGCATAATTATATCTTCTTGTTGTAAAAGCAACGTGGCTTGATTTTCATGTTTTAACTATAGTTGTAGCTACAATATTCTACTCTGTCAGCCAATGGTGAAGACTATCAAGTTGCAGTTGCCCGATTCTAGAAGCTTCCGAAGGAGATTCATTAAAACATAAAAATGCCGTGTCGTTTGCTTATGTTGCGACAGTTGCATCATCTCTTGTCGGCATATTAGTGTAAAGTGAACCAAGCACGCTATCATGTGGGATTCCAGCTTCTATATGACAATGTTTGAGGTGACGTTGTTAACTTTAACGTAGAAAAAAAAATTTTTTTAATATCTGTAAATTTCATTAAAAATGTTAACTTTTAAACAAAGTGTACAGTGAACCAATAAAAAAGTTGTGCGGTAGACTTACATATCGCACCTGTGAAAGTGAATAAAATTCAGAATATTTTAACATTTTATTTTATATGTGTAGTGTATATAGTTTCAAAGATAATGCCACATAAACATATCGCACTTGTACCTCTAAAGTGAATCAACTCAAAATTTTTCAATTTTCACTTTTTGGAAGAAAACGATATACAGTGGTCATATCTATCCACTGTAAAAATCTTACATCGATTTTTCTAGTCTTTCGTAAAAAAAAAATACATTTGTAACCCTCTTTGTGTTATAAGAGTAGCTTCTTTAGAATCCACTAATAATAATAATAATAATAAAAAAAATTTGTGAAAATATCGTGTTCCTAGCAAAAATTAACAAAAACAAGTAGGAGTGTAAAATTCGGCTATGCCGAATCTTTGATACCCTCCACCTAGGTTTTCTTGCACTATTTGTAACAAATTTAGATAAAATATTTGAAAATGTAAACAATTTGGTCAATTTAGACCCAGTTTTTGAGATATCAGTTAAACCTAGTTTTGTTAAACCCAGAATTTATTCATCAATTCCTTTATGAATTTGGACATGTGTGAAAAAATTAATTCTCGGTTTAACTAAGCTAGGTTTAACTGACATCTCAAAAACTGGGCCTTAGTAATTTATTACAACAAATACTCTGAATTTTCAGCATTTACGTTTAACAATTTTAAAGTCAATAGAAGATATTAAACAAAATATATTTTTAAATTTCGGATCTTTTTCGGAATACTTGACCATATCTTATATTTTAAAAGCACTAGCGTTAATCAGTTTTATGTTTTCGATCTTATGACATTCTATTTGTAACGCATCGATAAATGGATTTGCGTCTATGTGTTTAATGCAAAAGATTTCTTACTTTTGTCGAATTGTAGGGATTTTTTGAAAATTTTTTTTTAACAACTTAATATTATATACGTTTCAATTTTAAACTTTAAAATTAAAAATATCTATCTTTTTTAAATCTGGTAATAACTCTATAATATGGAGATAGTAAATACGTGGCTTCTTTAATAAGAATGACAAGTAAAAAACACTTTTGTGCAGTTTACTTGTTTTGTGCATTTTTTTTAATACATACATAAGTACGCCATCTTTGTAGATCTCTTCAATTATATTAAAGGTGCTATTATATGATGTTTTTTTTTACATATGTACTGTCAAATTTTCCCACAACAAAAGTTGTACACATCGTGTGATACATATGAAACATTGTTTATGTACAATACATGAAGAAAGTCACATGTACATTTTTCGCTTGTGGCGAAAGAAAAACAGAGTAAATTTTAAAAATTAATATTGGAAGAAAAATAAATTGTTTAGTATTAATTAACAATTGAAAAATATATAACCTTTTTTTAACAACAAATTTTTGTAAATTCACAAATTAAATCAGCTGTTGTTTACATTTAGAGGTTATGTCATACGGAAATACATATGCACGTGTGATAGCAAAAATTATGAATCGTATGTAAAAGACAATTTTGACAGACATGAGGAATTTCATATGGATAAAAAAAGTGACAGTACATATGTAAAAAACACTTCGTGTAATAGCACCTTAAGTAAGTTTGTAAATAAAAAGAATATTAAAATATTATAAATGTAAACATAATTGATTTTAGAAAAATGTCCGATTCGTTTTTCGATGATGCTGAAAACACATCAAAGAAATACAGAAAACAAAGGTTTAACTCAAGTTAGTTGAGAGACGAGAAGCTAATGGGATAGAACAGGTCAAAGATGACGACTTTAAATACAGATGCAAGGCTTGTGAAAAAATATTAAATTGCGATAAATCTAGACTTGCCACCTTTTGAAATTTCCAAAACGGGACACCACTAAAAAACTTAAAAAAAAATTCCAAAAAATTATTTTAAAATTATTTTCCTATTTATTTATTAAAAAAAAAAACAATAACACATTAATTCAAATTGTGTAAAATCTAGACTCATAAAACTTTAACAAAACAAAAACGTAAATATAATAGGAATAGTTAATATTAATAGGACCATAAAATATTTAATAAAGTTTATTTATTTAGTTTTAAATTTATATTTTTTATCACTTTTAGCAGCTTTTATTAAATCTTTATTTGAAGTAATAAATTCAACATACTCAGCACACCTTAAGCTGAAATTGAAGTGGACCAACAACTCAGCTTTAACTAAAGGTACAAGGATCTTAGAGCGAGTGTCATGCCATTTATTTTTCATGACGCTGAAAACACGCTCTACATAGCAATTACTAGGCGGTACTATGAAAATATATTGCACTATCATAAACAAATTTGGACTTTCCCCGTTATCGAAAAATATTAACCATTTTTGGATAACTTTATTTGAATGCGGCTTTTCGGTACTCATAGAAGTTGATTCACTATTTTGTTCAATAGTGATATTCAGTTTTGGCAAAATACTATTTATGAAACATATTTCAGAAAATAAAGCATCATTATCTATCGGTATTTCCAATTTTGAAGCAACTTCAACTACTTCATCATATTTTAACTCATTATCCAAATTAAACTGTTTACATTTATAAAAAAAAGCTTCAGTTGAATAATCAAACCATTTATTCAAATAATCTAGAATTTTTTTGTACACAGAAACGGCTTCTTCAGTGAAATATTCTTTTTTATTTCGATCCACTTGCAACAAAATTTGATTTGCTTTAAATCCAAAAAAAAAAGTTTTTCCAATCTATTTGAAAATTCTAGTTTAATTTTATGAAAAATATCATAAACTTCTGTGGGTTGAATGTAATCACTTTCTAAATGTTTTATATATGATGATAATATGCTCATAATATTATGAATAAAATATAGGTATGCCTCAGATAATTGATTCTCGTCTTTCTGTACTTCCGAATCTTGATCACAGGCAACAAATTTCCAAATTAGTTTGGAAACATTTTCTTTTCCTTTACTTAAAAAATACGATTTTAAAACAGGCCAAGATTGAAGAATACGATCAACAGCTGGAAATAATGTCAGAAATCTAATACGTGACTGTCCTAGTAATTGAATATAATCAGTTTCCATAAAAATGAAAAAATCTTTCAGTTCTCCCAGATTTTTAGCACTTGAAGAAAATTCACTGAAAACTTCAATAACAAAACTTTCTACATTGAACGATAAGGTTTTTAGTGCTTGTTTAGCAGTATTATGCAAAATATGAGCATGACAATGTCCAGCAATTAAATTCGGTAAATTCAGTATTCGTTTCAGATGTTGAAATACTGATTTAAATTTTCCATAGTTAACGGATGCATTGTCTGCTCCATATGCTACTAATTTATTACTACGCAACATTCCAGATTTTTCTAGGCACTCAATCAACTTCGCTGCTATGGCTTCCGATGTCTCGTCGTTATCTTCATAAAAATCAATAAGAAATGTTGTTGGTCCTTTCTTAATTGAAAAATATCGAATAGCAACAGGAAACAGTTTTTTATTTCCCTTGTTGGAAGCGTCTGTGGCTATAGAAATAGGACCACTACCAACATCTAATAAAATATTTTCAATAGAATATGGAGCTAACACATTCTCAACAATTGCCTCAGCCTTCGTTCGGCCGCAGTGAATACGTTGGCTTTTTTTCGAATCATTAAATAATTTTTTTGCAAGTTTTATTCCACAATCTTGAGACATATAGCTGAGATTATGCATTACACCATGATACGTTAATGCTATTTCAGATATTATTGCTTCATCCTCATCAATTGTATTGGGTTTTGTAAAAAACTTTGTCATTCTAGTACTAACGTTCATTGCATTTATGAGTTGTATATGTTTTTTAGAATTTGCATGCTTCTTTATCATTGCAACTCCTTCAAATTTTACTGAAAAAATTAGCTTGCAAATATTACAATAACCACTCATTTCATCATCTGGCGTATTTCTTAACCAACTCTGGAAATCCGGTAACTTTATCCAATCTGGTTGAAATTTGCAATACCTTTTTGTTCTATTTTTTTCCTTTTCTTGTGTTGCTGCCGATTCATTCATATCTGCTGGTCTTTTTCCGTTCATTTTCCTATGCAAAGTTTAATAGTTTTAACATTTGTGCAAACTTATTGGAAATAATGTTTACTAAAATAATAAAAAAATACCTATTAAAAAATCACGCTCGGTTAAAATTTTAATTCATTTAAAAGTTGACAAATAAATTAAAAAATTCAAAATTTTCATTTGACACTTTCACAAATGACATAAAACAAATCAAAATATACAAGTGTTGCTAATCTTTTAAAAAAATGCCAGTGTTGCTAATCATTTAAAAAAATGTCAGTGTTGCTAATATTTAGAATGTAGTAGTACAAAAATAACTACTAAAGTTAACGATTTTTTTTTTATTTTTTGTGACAATGAAAAAGTACAAAAATAACTACTAAAGTTAACGATTTTTTTTTTTTATTTTTTGTGACAATGAAAAAATTAATTTTTTTTCTCAAAACGGGACAAATGGCGTCCCGTTCAGGGTATCGCCGGGACACGGGACACTCCACTCTAAAACTGGTCTGTCCCGACGAAAACTGGACGGTTGGCAAGTCTAGATAAATCAGATCTAAGTATACATGCTAATAACCAATGTCTTAAAAAAATATCTTTTAAAACCAACAACCAAAATTCTGGTTACGTTATAAGATCCCATTTGCAAGCCATTTTAATTAATTGTGTAAATTTTAAATGCACATCTAGCCATATAAAAGATGAATTATACAGAATAGTAAAAATATTTTTTTTATAATATCTGTTGATTTTTTATATTGTTTTTATGTAATTCTAATGATATTCTTATCTTATTTTTTATGATATTTTTTTCGTTTTTATGTTATTTTTGCATTATTGAAATTGAAAATTAACAAATTAATAATTTTTTTTTTTGAAAAATAGAAAAAAGTAGTGTAGGGAAAAATGTAGAGAAAAAAGTGGGTGTAGGGAAAAAAAGGGATTTTTTTTCATTAGCGTAGAGATTTCTGTAAAAATCTCCTGGCATCACTGGTACCTATTAAAAAACAATGTAAGATTTCACAAAACAATGCGACGTATATCTGCTTTGTTCAAGAAACTGCGGCTGACGTTTAAGTGAAGCAGACATATTTTTTTTAGCGCGGATTAAATTTTTATTAATTTTATTAATTTTAAAGTTTTTATTTATTTTTTTTTTTTAAACAAAAATACACTAGAAGTGTAGTTGTGCATTAAGTTGCAATTGTGGTACCAGTGCTCAGTCCAATCATGGAATTGAGCTTTGTGGACGACGATGACACGATTTTTCAACACCCTTCTATTGAAGGCAAACAGGCTCACATCACTCATGCAAAGCGCAGAAGATCTGAGGTGGTATTGTCACCGGCAAACATTGACGTCACCCATCTGGGTGAAAACAGATTTGCTGCACTTGCTGGACTGGAAATTGAGAATGAAGAGGCTACTCCCAAGCAGAGGAAAGATGAAAAAACAGCCAAAGCCAAAAATGCAAACAGTAAAACCTTTTGCCCGCCAATATTTTTGTTTAACGTCAACATTAAAAGGTTAGTGGACCAATTAGAGGCAAAATCGCCCAAGATTATGTTTAAAATTAGAGACGTAAATAAACATAAAAGTAAGTTGTACTTGGCTGATGCTACAGTACATGCTGAAATGATGGCACTACTGAGGGAGAAGAACATTCACTCCTATTCATATACTCCTAAGGAGCTCAGACAAGCCTCTTTTATATTGAGAGGACTCTATCATGGTACTGATATTGAAGAAGTTAAATCTACAATGGACAAAACAGCTCCTAATGTTGTCTCAAAAATTTCAAAATTCACAACACCATATTCAGTCAAAAATTCTTTCGACACGGGCCTGTTCCTAGTGACATTAATCCCTGGCAAAACAATATCCGACATTGCACATATTAAATACCTACTAAGCCAATCAATTTATTGGGAGAAACCTAAAAGAAAAGATAAGGAGGTACAATGCCACAGATGCCAACGTTGGGGACACATTGCTAAAAACTGCAATTCCGAGTTTCAATGTGTAAAATGCGACACAAGACACCCTCAAGGAGAATGTCAGCGAACAAACACAGAATCATCAGAACCCCACTGCGTAAATTGAGGAGTAAATGGCCATCCAGCAAACTGGAGGGGATGCCCTGCGTATAGAAAATATCTTGCAGTACGAAGAGAACGCATTAAAAAGGCTAATGAGGTGAAAATTGTTGCCAAGAGCAATGTTAACAAATTAATGAGCCAATCTTTTAGATCTCCAGGCAAATCCTTCGCTAGCCTTTTTCAGGTAAATACTACCCAAACATCATCACAAAAACCATCAATAATTGAGGAGTTTTTAAAACTTGCCAATATGTTCATTGTACCAGAAGAATTGCCACTAGAACAGCAAATTGCAAATTTTCTAACCAATTTCAAAACCATGCCAAAAAAATGAAGCAAAAGCAGAGTTCTTGCGGCTTCTAAAGAATGTTAATAGTAAATATGGCCCATAGAATTATTACGTTTATGACATTTAACGTCCGCTCCCTTATAAGTACCAGTCGCCAAATTGAATTGTCAAATATCTTACATCAAAACCAAATTGATGTAGGATTCATTCAAGAATGCCATTTACATGTAAATAGAAAAATAAAACTAAATGGATATAATTTCATTTATGACAATTCGGATTTAGGTGTAGCAATCGCCATCAAAAACAATATACAGTACAATAGAATTGTTTGCAATAGAATACAATTTAATAACATATTTATTGAAATAGAATTAATTATAAACAACATTAGAAAAAAATATTTATTGGGGTCTATTTATATTCCCTGTGTATATGCCTTACAAGATTTAAACAACAGCTTGGACCAGATTCTTCAATTAAGCAATAATTATGATGGGTTTATACTTGGTGGTGACCTAAATGCGAAAAGTTTAAACTGGGGTGATTCTGCAGAAAACGCCAATGGAAAAGCTCTACATGACTGGTTACAGAACAATTGCTTAGATGTAACGCGCGTTTGCGATATATCTCCATCGTTTCCAAACGGGTCCTCTTTTCTAGACCACTTTTTACTAAGTCCCAGCATAATTAATAGAGTCCAACCTAATTATCAGATCGGAAGTCTTCCAACATTCTCAGACCATTTCCCATTAGTACTGAAGCTTGAAGGTGATGCAGCCAGTTTACAACTAAGAAGTCCTCCGGCAATAACTTCATATAAAAACACCAATTGGAACGCATTCAGGAGAGATTTAGAAGAAGCCTCCATTGCCATATTACCTCCCAACAACTGCAATTTAAATAATGATGACTTAGATGTACTCATAAACACATTTAATGATACACTTACCTCAATCCATGACAGTCACTCAATCAAAATAGAAATAAATGATCGTAAACGTCCGTATCCAGATAACATCAAAAAATTTTTCAAAATAAAGTATACATGGCAGAAAAACCTTAAGAAAATATACCACAGAACTGGCAATAAAATTAGCAGTGAGTATAAAATTCTATCAAAACAAATACAATTATTAAAAACAATAATTAATGAGCTTATAAATCTTGAAGATGCTAAAAACTTTAGACTCTCAAAAATAAAACCAGGTCCTACTGCGTTTAAAGATGTATTTCAGATCATTGGTAAAAATAAGTCTCCATTCTGCCAACAACTCTTACATGATGATACCATCACAACAAATAGCTCTCAAATATCGGAGATTTTTAGATCCCATTACTCTGAAATTTTCAAAGAAGTAATTCCTGAAAGACCAGTCAATAATATAGAAAATCAAATCTCGTCCTGCGTTAATAGACTCCCACAAAATATTTATACATTTGATGAAACGTTCCCGGCCGAAGAAAACGATGATAATTACCATTTCACAAACGCAAATAAAATTAGAATACTCATAAAAAACATTAACAGCAAAAAGTCCTTTGGTTTTGACGGTGTCTCCAATTTTATCATCAAAAAATTTCCTGATTTAACACTAAAACTATTAGCTACCATTTTCAACAATTGCATTAATAACGGTTATTTCCCATCGGTCTGGAAGAAAGCCAAAATACTACCGATGAAAAAGAAGCAGGACAGTAAAAAGCCTGAAGATTTCCGCCCAATATCCCTTTTATCCAACGTTGGAAAATTGTTTGAACATGTTATTAAGGAAAAACTGGAAAGTGAGTTCATTGTGGAACCAATATCAGATTTCCAATTTGGATTCAGAAAAACTCACTCAACACAACATGCATTGTTGAAATTTCATAACGACGTAACCTGCAATTTAAGGGATAAAACATGCACCGTGGCAATATCCTTGGATATTGAAAAGGCGTTTGATTCTGTCTATCATAACGGAATACTTTATAAGCTTATAATACTTGGCGTGGACCCGTTTTTGGTAAAAATACTTTGCAGCTACTTCGAAAATAGGAAATTTGGCATCCAAATCAACAGCATAACCTCAGAACTAGGACATGTGAAAAGTGGGGTACCACAGGGAAGCATACTGGCTCCCTTATTGTTCAATATTTTCCTGCATGATTTTCCTCACCAATCTGGAAATTCAAAGGCTATCCTTTACGCTGATGATTGTCTAATTTACTCTCACAACAAATCACCAATACAAGCTCTGAATATTGCTGCTTTTCATCTGGGAGAAATAAGTGCCTTTTACATGAAATGGGGCATGAAAATCAATGCAGCCAAATCAGAGGCAATATGCATCAGGAACGCATCGGGTAAATGTCCAAGATACGTTGTGCCGGAGAGTAAACTCCTACAACTCTCACTGGATGGCGTAAATATACCATTTAAGAACACCATTAAGTACCTCGGGGTTCACTTTGACAAATTATTGAAATTTAATGCCCACGCTAGAAATCTCCTAGAGAAAACGAAAAGAATCTCTGGAATGTTTGCAACACTAATGAACAACACATACTTACCTAAGAACACCAAGCTTTTACTCTACAAGGTCGCCATTAGATCGGTTCTCTCCTATGGATTCCCAATCTGGTTCACTATATCCCCTATAGTAGCTAAGGAATTGGAGATATTTGAACGAAAAATCCTAAGAAAATGCATCGGAAAGAATTATGAAAATTTCATAAAACGATTTTCAAATACCTACGTGTATGAAAATGCAGATGTTATACCCTTCTGTAGATACGCCATGTTGTTGCAAACCAGATTTGTGGTAAAACTTGCGCTTCACGACAACGCTCTAGTCAGCCATATATACAACACAGAGAGAAACATCATCTGGACTGGGTCTACTTACCTCTCACCTGTTGGAATCATCAACGAACATACTGACGACGATCCAGTCCCCCGTGACCTCCTCTCATTCTATATGAGCTCAGCTGCCGGCAATCATAGGGGCTGAAAAAGAAGATTGAATTTAATTCTGCACAAAATTTACATATGACAAAGTAACTACCTACAAGAGTTTAACTCTATTCGCTGTGATATTTATATTCTATTTATTTAATTATTTTTTTACTCTGTACCTGAACAATCTGTTTTGTTTTATTGTTAAACTTACCATTTATGCATACTCGATGTATTTTCTAATTTGATACGTCCACATGAATTGTGATATGAACATGTTTGTCAATGTATATAACAGATCTTTTGTTGATTATTATTAATTGTTATTTAGTTTTAGTATGTTAATTACAGACATTTGCTCTGTTAGCGATTTTAAAGGCCGAAAGCAAGCCTTGTCAAACTATTCAGTTTGTACATTTTTTACATTTACACATCTCACTTTAGCAATGTTGCTTGTTACATTTACTTAGCTATTAGAGTAAGACAAATATAGCTCTAAGAATATTATTGTTCTCATCGTATGTAAGACAATCTATGTTATCGAAAGAAAAGAAGACTTAATAAAAATTTTACTTTTACTTTTTTTTTTACTGCTTTGTTCAAAAGCTTTCATAAGACTAAATGAAATTGTTACTTATGCATGAAACACATAGACGACAGAGGCTACACAAACACACGGATATAAATGCTACTGGCTACAATTGTAGTCGTGTAGTCAACTACTTAATTTTTTTGAAAATGACAGCAACATATAACAACAATATAAACAGCTGTTTGTTTTTATACAAAATCATTTTTATTTCAGTAGAGCCAATTATATTTTTTTTTAACTTTATTAAAATAGAAAAACATGAATGATTCTATATAAAATTGTCTTAAATATATTACTTATTTATAATGCATTATTATAACGTAAAAATAAATAAATAAATTTACTTATTAATAGAATTATTATAGCATTTCATTTTGCGATTAATTTTTTCAACAAAATAAAATATTTCATAGCACTAATATCTTTTACATATTTTGTTATATTGTCAACACTATTTTTATTTTGTAGCCAACAAAAACAGAAATTAGCCTAAGTTGACTACAGCAGCAAAAGTGGTCATGTAGTCGTGTAGCTGTGTTGGTGTCAAAATAATCGTTTTCATATAAACGTGTGTATTTTATTTTTGACAGGCTGTAGTCGTGTAGCCGCTGTCGTCTCTGTGTTTCACGAGAGAGTTCGGCTAACTGGTGCCATTATGTATATGTGTGTGTAAACAAAAATATACGATATCCCAGTAATCATTTCCAAGATTGTTTTAACAAAAATCATCTTAATGTGTCTTCTTCGAGCACTTTTGATGATTAAAAACTGATTAATCACATGCGGTATTAGAAAAAGATTAAGAAATGATTTTTGCTTACGCTTAAAAAGTGATTTATAGAAAAATGACATTAAATATGACTCAAAAATAAGTCGAAATTAATCAGAAAATTGGATAAAAAGGTTCTCAAGATGAGTCGGGGGTAAGGTAATATTTCCTCCCCACAAAAGAATATTTTGTGATCAGCAAAAGAGCGCATTTATGACTGTTTTAATAGCACAGAGGAGTCAAAAAAGACTCCACATGATCACATATTGCATAAATTGTTTACTGGGATTTTATTCACTATCTGTAGAAACAGTTTTTTAAGTAAAACAAATCTGCACACAATTTCAATTCTATTTCGTTTACAATGATACGATCACTTTGTTTACTAGCTAGTAGTAAAATAAGAAAATAGTATTATAATACAGCGTAATGATGAATTGTACTTCTCAATTAGTTTATTTTTAATGTGCCATAAGAAGTTCGGTTTGTGCTAAGAAATGAATGAATATATGCTTCCCAGAGCGAAGCTTAATCATTGCATTTTGATTGAGTTGAGCCCGCGACTATTCCTGATGTGGATAGCTCGTGCCTACAATTTTTGGTAGTTGGGAATGGCGTTTGTGCAAAGGGAAGCATGAACACTTGTTTCCCAGAGCGAGGCTTAATCATTGCACTTTGATTGAGCTGAGCTCCGCGATTATTCCTAATGCGGAATAACTCGTGCATTAAATTCTCGGTAGTCCGGGAATGGCGTTTGCCTGCGCCAAACATTAAATAATAAATTTTAAAAATGTATTATAATTAAATATTATTGACATTTATTATCATCTGAGAAAAAAAATTTATTTTAAACACCAATTTTTAACAGGGTAGAAGTTTATGGTTTCAATACTACTTTTGAATGCAAGTATGTACTAAAAGTAGAACCCTTAAAATCATACTATTTTTTGCAACCCTAAAAATTGCAATATTTTGTATAAATAAAATAATTTATATTTTATTATTTTTAATATGCGCTTATTATCGAAATACATATACAGAATATATGATTGTTATTTATAGTATTTTGATATTTGCAACAGTAGTCTGTATGTATCAATTTGTAATATTTTGTGATCTTATAAAAATCGCAGAATATTGATATTGATTTTATATAGTTTCTTTTATTAATTAATTAACTTAAATATTACACCATAAAATGTTGATATTGGTGAATTATTATATTACTACCACAACGACCATAAAAACAACAAGTACAGCTGTGACAAAATACAAAATTTAGAATAACAATATAGGAAAACATCATATTTTTTTTTACCTTTTCAGTGATTTCTCGGCACCTATGAAACCTGTTGTCACGATTTAAAAAACAGAAACCTTCTCGTGATGTTGGTGTATCATTCTCACTAACAACAAGCGCCCTAGCTGTCCTATTGAGAACGTTATCGTGACAAGAACAACATAGTCAAATCATATTTTTTCAAGACTTTTTTTACTCCATCGTTCAATTCTCGGGACCAGATAAACCGATTTGGACGATTTTAAATAGCAAACTTTTCAGGATGTTACTGAATCATTTTTTATACCAACGATCAACCTAGTTGCCCGATTGAGGCCGTCATCGTGATTTCCACAGACGGACAGCCGGACAGACGGACATCGCTATATCAACTCCGCTTGTTATAAGGATCACAAATATATATATTTTATGGGGTCCAGATTTTTTTTCTAATTATTACAAACGGAATGACAAACTTATATATACCCTCTGCACACTGGAGTGGAGGGTATAAAAATTACATTTCATGAAACAAAAAAAAAAGACTTGTACATTTCAGAAATTCTT
Source organism: Cordilura impudica (assembly GCA_963682025.1). NCBI lineage: Eukaryota > Metazoa > Arthropoda > Insecta > Diptera > Scathophagidae > Cordilura > Cordilura impudica. The sequence continues at coordinate 110,205,501 of OY821521.1, forward strand.
AAAAAAATAGAGATTTTTCATCATGTTATACATATATTAAAATAATTTATGAATAAACTGTGCATTCAAGATTTTTTTAAATTTTTTCTTCTCTCAAACCTCAATAACTAGAGTTCTAATTAACGTAGGCTGTTGACATAGGTCTAAGAACACTCAGTGGATCAAGCTCCTTCTTTTGAGCTATTATCCTCAATTCGTTGGGTTTGAGGAAAGTTATGCGTGGAGAATCAACTTTACTTTTACTGTACGTTAACTTATCTTGGCATATTTTGGCATTACTGTACGTTAACTTCTCTTGGCAAATTTTGGTATTATATTATAAAAATTAATATAATATAATATAATGCTGCGGAGCAGCAGGGGTCCTCTAGTTATTTTTAAAAACTAGTATTTTGTATGATGACCCTTACAATTATAACGACGTGTAACTTTTTTTTGGCATTGATAAAGACAAATTTTGTGTGATGTCAGGTGTAATTGATGCCCATATGTTTCGGAGTGCAATTTTAATCTATTTTGTATTTTTAACGGTATTTTATCTTAGTTTTTTTTTTCATATGGACACACAAATGCTCAATTGGATTTACATCGGGACATTAGGGTGGATGGGGTAGCACTTTTTACAGCTTTACAGCAGTCATTCTTTAATCACAAACGAGGAATGCTTTAGATCGTTGTCGTGAACGTAGCTAAATTATCGACAATTTCCAATTTTGCAGCTCTGTCGCAAATTTTTCTTTAAAATGTTCAAATAATCAAATTTATTCATCGTGCCTTCTACAAACTAAAAATTTCTAACACTGTTAGCTCTTATTGCACCCCCAACCATAACACTGCCACGGCTATGTTTGTACGTTTTATAAACATTTTTTGGGTACAATGCTGTACCTTTCTTTTTTCACACAAAACGTCGTCCATCGTATCCAAATATATTGAATTGTGACTCATCTGTAAATATCACGGAGTACCAAAACTCTAGTGGCTTCGAGACAGTCTTTTGCATACTCAAATCGCTTTTTTATATTTTTTGCTTTCCTGAATAATTATATATTCGCGTAAGTTTTTCGTTATTTCGACTGCCGATATTTTGAAATTTTTACTAATGTTTCGAACTATTTGCCTTTGCGTTTGTAAAGATGAAATGTTTTTGGCTTTCCTATTCCACTTGGTTTAATTAAAAACACATTTTTCTGGTACATATCAATAATGCATTTGACGGTAGAGTGCGGCTTTTTTACAATTTAATAAATTTTCCTCAAAATCTTTATCTCATCCCAAAGATTTATAATAAATTTTTACATTTGTAATGAAGTTTGCTTTGAATCCATATCTTTATTTTTTTCGCGTAAACTGGCATGTGCACATTAGAAATATAAATAGCAATCTGCGAGTGGCATAGAAAACTGAAAAAAAAAATTGGGTTTGATAACGGTACCTTTCCTTACTGCGTTACATGAAGAGTGTAGTAAGATTTTTTTTTTTGGTTTCATGAAGTGTACTTTTTTGTTTTTTGTTAATTTTTGTTAAGAACATGTTATTTTCACAAATTTTCTTCAACCTATTTTCAATTTTTTTGCAATTATATATTCTTCCTTTATTTACATATTTTAACAAATTTGATATTTACATATGAGATCTTATCTTTATATATAGATATTGCAACAAATAATATATAGGATCTAAAGATATTAAATAGTTTTTATTTTAATTTTAATGATTATACCCTCCACTCCAGTGTGCAGAGGGTATATATAAGTTTGTCATTCCGTTTGTAATAATTAGAAAAAAAAATTTGGACCCCATAAAATATATATATTTGTGATCCTTATAACAACCGGAGTTCATATAGCGATGTCCGTCTGTCCGTCTGTGGAAATCACGATGACGGCATCAATCGGGCAGCTAGGGTGCTCGTTGGCTTAAAAAATGATTCATTAACATCCTGAAAAGTTTGCTATTTAAAATCGTCCAAATCGGTCGATTAGGGCCCGAGATTTGAATGAAGAACTAAAAAAAGTCTTGAAAAAATAAAATTTTCTATGTTGCTCTTGTCACGATCACGCCCTCAATAGGATAGCTAGGGTGATAATTTTTAGTGAGAATGATTCACCAAATTCATGGGAAGATTTCTACTTCAAAAATCATTAAAATCGGTGGAACAGGTCCAGGTAAATCTATGAAAAATTAAAAAAAAAATGAAAAACATGATGTTTCCATATTGTTCCTGTTGTTATTCTAAATGTTGCATTGTTGTCATAGCTGGACTTGTTGTTTTTGTGGTCGTTGTGGTAATAATATAATAAAAACAAACCCTTTGTACATTTTTTTTGTGAACTCTGGTAGAAAATTTTAAAAGTTTCCATTGTTTTGGCATCACTAAAAAAATTTGTTAGATCATTTCTGTCATTGCCACGAGCCTGCATGCAAAATTTCAGATCGATTGGCTCACGGGAAAGGGGCTAAAAATCGATCCAAAATTTTGTCGACAAGCAGACACTACCAGTTAATATAAAGGCAGTAAATAAAGGGAGTAAAAGTTCACCAATAATTTAAAAAACAAATTTTTATGTATTAATTTATTTAAAGAAAAAAATAATTAAATGAAATAGTAATAATAATAAAAAAAAAATAATATACAATACAAAAAAAAAGAATATATAAATAAAATAAAATAAAGATAAATGCATTCATAGCATTATAATACATATAAAAGGTCAATGTTTTCTAACCGTAACCGTAACCGTAACGAGTCAGTTGTTTTTTTTTACATGAAAATCATTTAAAACAGTTACCGAACGTAACCGGAACGTCCCAATACTTTTCATGTGAAAAAAAGGCTGACACGTTACGTAACAGTTACATGTCGCTAACTTGTTCTTTACACAGGCTACTGCTTTTGCAGCCAACTTCAAGTCTATTTATATAGTTTCGTAAGCATAACTGATAAAATTGTTTCTATTATTTTTTGCTGTAAGTAATAAATTATAAATATACTGAATTTGCAAACTAAAATGGATACATATATTGGAGGTGCTTTAATACAAAAGAGTTAACGAAACAAAATCAAAAAAAAAAAAAAAACAACTCTACAACATCAACAATGGCAGTCATATGTTCTTCAAATAGAAAAAAAAAACTGCAAGTGTGTTTTGTTGGCTCCAAAACAAAAATAGTGTTGACAATATAACAAAATATGTAAAAGAAGTTAGTGCTATGAAATATTTTATTTTGTTTAAAAAAAAAAATCGCAAAATGAAAGGCTATAATTCCATTAATAATCAAAAGGCGTTAAACTAATTTATTTATTTTTACGTTGTACTAATGCATTTTAAATAAGTAAAAGTAATTGTATATTTAAATAAAAATGCATTTGTATTATATGTTGCTGTCGTATTCAGAAAAATCAAGTAGCTGACTATACGACTACAAATGCTGCTGCCAGCAGTCGTCTATGTGTTTCATTCATGATGTTGCATTTTTTTGCGAGCAATACTTACATATATTCTAAATAAAGAAATAATAGTTCTTTTCATACTGCGAAATCTATACAAATATATGTACAAATACTATATGTCAAATTTCAAATTTGCAATAATTGATACATTTTTGAAAGAAAATTGTATAATATGAAATGTCTTTAATTTATTTCATAGAAAACAATTTTTTGAGGTGCGTGGATTTTCCATATTTACTGTTTTACTATTTTCGTAATGAGGTTAAATGAGTTAAAAAGAATTTAAAATATTTGAAAATATTAGGTGAGGATCCTCAAGATGTAATATACGGTCGGTCTAAAACTTTTCACTTAGAGCCACAGTTAAATTCGAAACAACAAAAACCCATATATTTTGTGCATAAAGTTTAACATTAAATGTGCTTTTCTAAAATGTCTATATATTTTTTCTCATTCATTTCTGACCATCTTCAATGTAAATTTACCAAAGTTTTTTTTATTGCAATATGTATATAAAACTTAAAAATTTAATATTTTTTATTGTGTATTAACTTATTATTCTGCGATTTTCATTACATCACAAAATGTTACAAATTGGCACTACTGTTTCAAAAACAGAAAACTTCTAAATCAGTTGAAAACAGTTGATCTGTAAAACTGTGTGTGAAATTGTGTCAAATAAAATTACAAATATTAATAAATATAGTAATACATATATATTTTATTAATTTTGTTAAGAATTAGCACAAAATTTATTTTCCATTTTGCATTTCATTTATAAAGAATTCTGCCATATTTTGTTAAAGGGAAAATCCATTTTTGTTATATTAAAAAAAACAGACTTGCATTTAATTTTTCCGTGACTGCCTCAATAATTGCGTAGATGCCACCACAATATTTTTTCTAATTAAAACAGTTGATCTGTAAAGCTGTGTGTGAAATTGTGTCAAATAAAATTACAAATATTAATAAATATAATAATACATATATATATATATTTTATTAATTTTGTTAAGAATTGGCACAAAATTGATTTTCCATTTTGCATTTCATTTATAAAGAATTCTGCCATATTATGTTAAAGGGAAAATCCATTTTTGTTATATTAAAAAAAACAGACTTGCATTTAATTTTTCCGTGACTGCCTCAATAATTGCGTAGATGCCACCGCAATATTTTTTCTAATTAAATATTAACCAATATCTAACTAGAATTATGATTTATTCTGACTGAAAAGTTCCAATTAAAAGTTATTCATCCCAATTATGAATATTCTCAAGGAATTTCTTTCTCACGGAAAATAAATTTCTCGAGAAAAAAATTCCTCCAATTATAAATTCCGCGTGAACAAAAAATGATTAACTGGCATCATCGAATTTCGAAGCCACTTGCTTTGCTTATTGACAATTTATTTTCTATTTTTTGTGTGTGTGCAAACGACCCTACAATAAATGTCCCAATAAACATTTTTGTTTGCTATCAACTTGAGGTGCATTTGAGATCAAATACATTTTTCAAATCTCCAACGTTAATTCTCAAATGCCCTCAATAGTTCGAATATAGTCTTCTCAACTTAAAAGGCACATTTTTTATATGGCGATTTTCATAGTTATCAAATTGAGAAATTTGTGATTCTCAACTTGATAGCAAAGAAATATTTCCAATCGGTATCAAATGGAAGGTACGGAATTGCCATATTAAAAAATATTATACTAATTTTAGAAGTGAAAACAATGTACTTTTTTTAATGTTTTAATTTAATTTCATTATATATTTAACATTACTATGTACATATTTAACATTAAATGTACATATTATGTACATTTTTTAAAATTTATAATTAAAAATAAATGAATTAATTAGTTGTACATTTTCTGAAAAATTCGACAAAAAGCAGAAATAATTAAAAATATATCAATGATTTATTTGTACTTTTTTTGGCATTTTTTAATTTAATTTATTATTTATGACATATTTAAATAATATCTCAGACTTAACACAAATCGTATTCAAGTTGAAAAAATGTTTGGTCTCAAGTGGAGAAAAGTGTTGGATATCCAATTGAGAGTAAAAATGTTTCTCAAAGATTGGAAAAAATGTTAAGTCTCAACTTGATGTCAAGTTGAAAGCAAACAAGGAGAAAAATTGTTCAACCCAAGTTGAGAATTACATTTGGCATCAGTTTAAGAACTTAACTTTTCTCCAACATTGGAGAAATAATATTTCAATGCATACTGGGGAATGACCGAAACTAACACATAAACAGTTTTTTCCTATTTGAAAAACATATGACTGTCATTGTTGCTGTTGTAGAGTTGTTATACCCTCGACTCCAGTGTGCAGAGGGTATATATAAGTTTGTCATTCCGTTTGTAATAATTAGAAAAAAAATATTGGACCCCATAAAATTTATATATTTGTGATCCTTATAACAACCGGAGTTGATATAGCGATGTCCGTATGTCCGTCTGTGGAAATCACGATGACGGCATCAATCCGGCAGCTAGGGTACTCGTTGACATAAAAATGATTCACTAACATCCTGAGAAGTTTGCTATTTAAAATCGTCCAAATCGGTCGATTAGGGCCCGAGATTTGAATGAAGAACTAAAAAAGTCTTGAAAAAAAAATAATTTTCTATGTTGTTCTTGTCACGATCACGCCCTCAATATGCAGCTACAGTGATCATTTTTAGTGAGAATGATTCACCAAATTCATGGAAAGATTTCTACTTCAAAAATCATTAAAATCGGTGGAACAGGTCCAGGGAAATCTCTGAAAAAGTAAAAAAAAAAAATGAAAAACATGATATTTCTATATTGTTCTTGTTGTTATTCTAAATGTTGCATTGTTTTCATAGCTGGACTTGTTGTTTTTGTGGTCGTTATGGTAATAATATAACAAAAACAAACCCTTTGTACATTTTTTTATCAACTCTGGTAGAAAAATTTAAAAATTTCCATTGTTTTGGCATCACTAAAAAAATATGTTAGATCATTTCTGTCATTGCCACAAGCCTGCCTGCAAAATTTCAGATCGATTGGGTCACGGGAAAGTGGTTAAAATCGATCCAAAATTTTTTCGACAAGCAGACACTACGAGTTAATATAAAGGGAGTAAAAATTCACCAACATCTAAAGCAAATAATGCTAAAATACCTAGTTGTTAATAAAAAAAACAATTGGGCAATTCACAATGGGTAATGTATCGTTGTATCTCTTGTATCGTGTATCACTTTACAATAGTGTAAAATTGTTGTTGGTAATTTTCACTGAAAAATCTGATACACGATCCAACTTCATTTGCTATGTTTAGTAAATGTTGTATATTGTATCATAACATATCAGTTCCAAGTGAATGCCAGTTTTTATGAAAAAGAAAAAACAAATACATAGAATATTATCAGCATAAATAATTATAAAATAAAATATGGGAAATAATGCAAATAACGCAAATACATCGATAAGTTTATTTATATAAAAATTAATGTTTATATTTTTAGTATGTATTTTCTCTTTCAGTACCAACCAAAACATTTAACATTTTTTTTTTTCATTTTAAATTAAAATGCAAGAGGTACGTAACTAAAACTCCAGGGTATATCTCACGACCAAAAAGCAAACACTGACAAGTGTTTTCTCTTATACGAAATAGCAGAAGCGACGAAGCGATCTTTCCTCGTTGGATCGAAAATTACTAAAGAAAGCGTTTTACAATATGAAAATACAACTGAGTGTTCACAACAAATGATTGTATTGTGTATTTCAATACAACATACAATATACAACACCTGTTGTGAATTGCCCAAATGTAAATTTAGCAAAAAAGTTTATGTATTAATTTATTTAAAGAGAAAAACACAAAAATAACGTTTGATGTTGTATTTTTTGTGTGTAATATTTAAATATACATACATACACATATTAAATAATACAAATAATGTACATATATTATATATGTATATGTATGTATGTATATTCATAGTAACTGCATGTTAGAAATAAATCGGTTATTTTATTTACATAAAATTCTGCAGTATTTTGTTGTGGGGAAAATACATTTATTTTGTATTAACAGAGTGTCACTTCATTTTGCTCAGCGTGACTATGCCACAGTAGATGCCGCCATAATTTTTGTTTGTTCTAATTAGCTTTGCAATAGTTATTTCTATTTTAACATGAATGTTAATATTTTCAACTAGATATCATACAGAACAATGTTAAGAGTATACACGGGTTGGTCTTTTATTTCATACGTTTTTTCATTATTCTTTTACAAATATGAACATAAGTTTGGCATATTACCCACCAATCTCACATCACACTGCAAGTTCGAAAAACTCAATACACTCACATTTTTTTTACTAATACACACACATTTTCCGCAGTGGTCACACTAATGGCACCAAATTTTTCGTGCGAATAGTGGCAGACACTAACGATGATTAATGTTACCCTGTTATAAATTTAATGCAAATTTACTGGATTCTGTAAAATTGTAATTAAAGTTTTAACTTGTTAAATCTATTATAATGATTTATTTTTTGAAATGCGCATACAAAAACGCAAGTTTGTTAATTATAGAGCATAAATATTATTAACTATTATTAAAATAATACTAATAATAATAAATGTAAACATTTTCCCTCAAACATGTGCCTGTATAATAAACTTGGTAACTCTACTTAAAATAAAATAAGAGAGAGAAGTATACAAATTTTTTCAAGTTTACGCTTCGACATTTTAAAAATGAGATTGCAGTCAGATGTTTGAGCATAAAATTTAATGGCGATGGATTCGACTAATTCGAACAATTTGGGGGGGGTTAACTTTTTGTTGTCTTTACAAAATAGAGTTACCGAGTTCGTCAATGAGTTTTTTGCTTACAAAACAGTTCTACATAGTTATATAGAATTATTATTCTGCTTTACCTATAAAATATCTGATTGCGATTACATCTAATTTTTAAAAATTGTTTATAATTAATAAAGCATTATTATTCACATAAATACAAAATTTCACTTTTTAAATTTTCCATTCAAATTTAAGAAAATATCAATTATAATAAAAACTGAAAATAAAATTTCCAATTATAAATTAGAAAATATTAATTGAGTTTCAGAAAATCATATCAAAACGTCGGAAATAATAATTTTAAATTTAGAAATATCTTTACATTTAAAAATGTTTACATTTAAAAAAAATATTGCCATTCAGGAGATATTAATAACTTTTCAGTACCGCGATTCAGTAGCTTCTTTTAACGATAGTCGAATTGTAAAAAAAAAGAAAATTGCAAAATTATCAGTAAAATTTTGAAACGATATTCGCTATTGTTAAAGTCAGCTGTTGTTGTTATCTAAACGACAACCATTTTTGTGTTGTTTATCCAATCGATAAAAACTTAAATTTTTAGGTTGAAATGTCGTCATACATAAATAAAAATCATGAAATAGTGAAAATATTTTGCTTTAATTAAAAAACTTTTTTATATAAATAAAAAAATTAAATAGCATATTCAATTCATTATTTCATTTTCAAATAAATAAACAGAAATATTAGTAAAAAAAATAAAGATATTAAACATAAACATAAAATCATCCTGTCAAACCCGAAGTAATTTGTTTTTTTCTATTCTTTGTGTTTTTCGCTTATTTTGACAGAGATGCCACTCCTTTACAATTTAAATAAATAGAAAAACAGATTTGTCGATATTAATTTAAATTCAATGAATTTAAGAAAACCTCAAATGATATTTAAGAATTGCTAACATAAAAATTGTTACATAAGTAAACGTAATTTTATGAGAATGTTATTTTTTATATATAAATTTTCACAATTTTTTTTGGATGAAAATTTGAAGTTTTTCAGAAAATAAAGATAACATTAAATTATTTTATTTAAAATGTTTGGGACTTTTCGTTTTTTGCGTTTTTCATCCCTAATTTGATTATTTATTATTATAAATTTATTCTCTATGTTTTCAAAATATGGCAATATTTTAAAAAAAAGTTGATAGAGCTTTTTTTTTTGGTTATTATTTTGTTACTCCATCCGACCTATATGGCCACAATGAAGAAATATTTGGCCAGTTAAAAGAAACTATACAGCCATCTCCAATTAGCACGATTTAATGCATATAGCCACTCTACACAACCATTACCTTTGCAATGGAGGTTAGGGCGAGCTATTTAATTAGCAAAAACTAAATTAAACGAGAAGTTATGTCATATAACCGGAAACGCATGCATATAGGTATATAACCAAAATGCATGCCGATCAGCAACCACGATGACCAAAAAGCAAACACCGAAATAAATCCGAAATAATAGAAAAGAAGAAAACCAACCCAAAGAATTTGCTGAAATAATTTGGTATTAAGTTTAACAAATTGTTTACTTTTTCATTTACATTTATTATCAAGACTCAAACCGAGGTGGAGGGTATCAAAGATTCGGCACAGCCGAATTTAACACTCTTACTTGTTTTTAAAGGAAAATGGGAAGAAAAAATCCTTTATATGATTTAATATATTAAAATATTATTAGAAATAATAGACCTCTATAAGCATATAATTTTCAATTTTTATTTATTTATTAGGTCAAAGGAATAAGTCCTTACAGACCTGTATAAATGATATAATTACATATGTACATATCGCACCTGTACCTCTAAAGTGAGTCAACTCAAAATTTTTCAATTTTCACTTTTTGCAAGAAAACGATACACAGTGGTCATATCTATCCACTGTAAAAATCTTACATCGATTTTTCTAGTCTTTCGCAAAAAAAAAAAAAAAATACAGTTGTAACCCTCTTTGTGTTATAAGAGTAGCTTCTTTAGAATCCACCAAAAAGACATATTTTGAGTTCCACCCAAAAAACTTGTTATTTTTGATGATCACTGAAAAAACGCAAAAACAACTACTGTTGTATACTCATTATTCGCAATTCTTTACAATGAAACAACTGTTTTTAAATTTTATAGTAAATATTAAAAAAAACCGTTTTTTGCCTCTACTGAAAAATTGTAAATTTTGAGTTGACTCACTTTAGCGGTACAGGTGCGATATATTGAAACAATTAAATAGATTTACATAAAAATAGAGTTAGGAATTTAAGAAAATAATGATATTATGCTTAATTACATCAGTGTTCAACGAAAAACCAATTAATTGATAAAGATTATTATAATAACAACAAATTCTTCTAAAAGGATTAGCTAGAGCATAGTTGGTTTTAAAAGATTTAACAAAGGGTGGTTGGAATTGGCGTGATACTCGTTGAGGAACATTAAAAGTTATATTGTTGACAAGAAAGTCAGAACAGATTTCACCATTAATTAGGTTGATCATAAATGTTACTTTTAGCATAGTCCTACGGCTTTCCAAAGTAGGTAATTTTATTAATTTAAGTTGATCAACGTATGAAGGTAGATTAATTGCAGAATTCCAAGGTAAGCCACGTAAGCAAAAGAGTAGAAATTGTTTCTGTACAGACTCGATTCGTTGAATATTAATGTTATAGTAGGGATCCCATATTATTGACCCATATTCTAAAATAGGTCTTACAAGAGATGTAAAAAGTTGTTTGGTTATGTAAGGATCAATAAATTCTTTTGCCCATCGTTTAATAAAGGCGAGTGTACCTCTAGCTTTAACTGTCATGGTGACGTAAGATACAAAGTTTAATTTAGGATCAAGTAGAATCCCTAAATCCAGAAAAGTATCAAGTTCAAGCTGATATCCGCCCAAAAAGTAGTTAGCAGAAAAACATTATTTCTAGAAAAACGCATACATTTACATTTTTTCTAATTTAGTTCCATTACGAAAAGAAATTGTTGAGATCTGATTGAAGATGAATATGATCATTATGTTGACAGTAACTTAAAAAAATTTTAACATCATCAGCGTACATTAACACGTTGCAAAAATTTATCGTTTTTGGAAGATCATTGATCATTGGTCTAAGATGGCTGCCTTGAGGAACACCAGATGTCACAGTAATATCTTTAGATGACATATTATTATACATTACACGTTGTGTTCTCTCAGAAAGATATGATTTTATCCATTTAAGGCTTAATGGTGTTAAACCTAATAAATCTAATTTGATCAGTAGAAGGTTATGGTTTACTTTATCGAAATCCTTACTAAAATCGGTGTATACTGCATACATTTGTTTTTTCTTGACAAAACCATCGTTAATTATTGTCGTAAAATAAAGTACATTTGAAACGATAGAGCATCCTTTCCAAAATTCGTGTTGAAATGGTGACAAAATTGACGATGAGTGATAGCACAAAAAATCTGTAATAAATTTCTCGAAAAGCTTAGGGATTGCACTAAGTTTAGCAATACCAAGGTAATTAGAAACATCCGATCTATTTCTGGATTTAAATAATTGAATGATGTAAGAAGCTCTCCAAAATTTTGGAAAATAACCGTTTTTTATTGACGCATTAAACAAAAGAGTCAGTGGTGTTGCCAAGGAAGTAGCACAATAATTGAGTATAGAACTAGGTACTCCATCAGGTCCATGAGTAAATGAAATTTTAAGTTTCTTCAGGCTATTAACAAGTTCTGCCTTATCAATTAGGGGAAAAGATATCGCTTGATTTGTGTTTACTGGATAAAGCTGTTGGAACAGTATTTGTAGTATAAGTTACACTTGTGTGGCTAAGTGCTACCCTAATACATTTATAATGTAACGAGTATCAACGGTACTCGTTATTGTGCCAAGCTAATGTCATGGCTTTTTTTCCTGCTATTCATTCTTCTTTATCTTGTGCCCAACACGTTCAGTCGTAATAAAACTTAATTATAATTTAATATAAAACTAACGTTTTTTATTTAAAAGAATACTTGACCCTCCTGGTCAACACTACATGGTGGCAGCGGTAAACATTTAATTAAACAGAAGAAAATTTACAATTGTGAAAAAACAAAGTTTTTTTTCATCACGTTTTTGAAAAAAAAAAATTGAGGTTAGATAAAAATAAATTAATTTACATCAATTTATGCCTCAAAAAGCAGTCAAAACTGAAAAAATGGAGAACATTTTTGTGGCAAACATCGCTCCTCCTGAACCATTTAATTTTTCGCACCCAGATGATTGGGCCAAATGGCGGAAAAGGTTTGAGCGGTATATGAACGTGTCAGGGCAATCAACTAAAACAGTAAGGGAGCAGATTGATTTGTTATTTTACATAATGGGGGAGAAAAGTGAGGAAGTCTCATTACAATTTGGATCCGTACCAACGACCGTGGCGGATACCTTAAACAAATTTGACAACTACTTCAACCCAAGAAAAAACATCATATTTGAACGCTTCAAATTCAATTCACGGGTTCAAAGGCAAGGCGAATCTGTGGATGATTTCATTACTGACCTACATGCCCTTGCCGAAAAGGGTGCGTACGGAAATCTGAAGGAAGAGTTAATCCGAGACAGAATCGTGGTGGGTATGCTCAACACAAAAGTGAGTGAACAGATGCAGCTGAAACCGGATCTGACATTAAAGGTAGCAGTAGATACAGCTCGACAAGCTGAAATTCAAATTAAACAAACAAAAGTCATCAAAGACGACAAAAACGTGTATAACGTTCAAAAGGCAAGTGGCGGCATGCACGTACGTAACCAAGGTGAAAAAAAAATTTCAAATTCAAATGGTAATGGTAATTATAATAAAAATAAATGTAATTATTGTGGATTTAAACCACACAATAGAAAAGATTGTCCTGCCAGGGAAAAAAATTGCAACATTTGCAACTTACGTGGACACTTTGCGAGTGTATGTAAAAAGAAAAATGAAATTAAAGCAAAACCAAGTAAAAAGGTAAATTCGGTTGAATCCGCAAATTTAAAATCAAATTCTGAAAATCGGGAAAATTTTGACTATATGATCGGGACGGTAAATAAATTTTTCACGGGAAATAATCGTAAATGTGTAGATTCGTGGTACATTCAGTGCGAAGTAGCCGAATTGAAAAACAGTTTAAACTTTCTTATAGATACTGGGGCAGACTGTGTCTGCATCCCAAAAAATTCGATTTCGAACCATCATAATCTAACCATCGTAAATGCAAATACAGGTTTAAAGGGACCAGATGGTAATTCGTTGAACGTTTTAGGCATTGCTAAAGCAACTTTAGCTTATCGTGGGAAACAATGTAAAGTAGACGTTTACATCGTTGAAGGGCTTAGTACTCCTATTCTAGGGCGAAATGCTATCGTAAAATTAAATATTCTTCAGCCTCCGGCTCTCGAAAATTTTTTATTTTCAAAAAGTGAAAGTGAGAATATGTCATTAAAGTTAGTGGAAAATTTTCCCAGACTTTTTCGTGAAATCAGGAAGTTTAAAGGTGAAATTAACAAAAAATTAAAAAATAATGTTACTCCTTTTGTACAAACAATACCAAGAAAGGTTCCAATCCCGTTATTACCAAAATTAAAATCAGAAATTGATAGATTAATAGATATAGACATAATTGAAAGTATGGACGATATTACGGAGTGGGTCAGTCCCATAGTAGTTGTCCCAAAACCAAACTATGAAATACGACTGTGTGTTGACTACACCCAGCTTAATAAAGCGGTTATTAGGCCATATTATCCTATGCCGAAAATTGAGCTCTCCTTAGCTAACATTAAGGAAGCTAAAATTTTTTCAAAAATCGACGCGAACAAAGGATTTTATCAAATAAAATTATGTCGTGAAAGTCAATTACTGACTTGTTTTATATGTCCATTCGGACGGTTTATTTTTAAAAGATTACCTTTTGGCATTTCTTGCGCGCCAGAATATTTTGTCTCAAAGTTTAGTAAAGTCCTGGAAGGAATAAACAACTGCATTTCGCATGTTGATGATATTCTAATTTTTGGGAAAAATCGTAATGAACATGATGCCGCTCTTGAAAAAGTTTTAGCTCGCCTTGACAAAGAAGGTATAACTATTAACAAAGAGAAGTCATGTTTTGGTGTAGACAAAGTTACGTACTTAGGTTATGTTCTTTCAACAAATGGTATTTCTATTGATCCAGAAAGGATCAAGGCAATTGTTGACTTTCCCAAACCAGAAAATAAAACAGAAGTCCAACGTTTCCTCGGTATGGTGAATTTTGTTGCAAAGTTTATCCCCAATCGGTCTAAAATATTAGGACCTATCAATGTCTTAACAGGAAAGGTAGATTTTGTTTGGGATAAGGTACAGGAAAAAGCTTTTTTAGAAATTAAAAACAGTTTGATACAAACTCCAACTTTAGCCTTTTATGACCCTTCTAAACAAATTATCATTAGCTCAGACGCATCCTGTTATGGTATTGGTGCCTGTCTTTTTCAAGTGGACGGTGACGGTAAGAGGGAAGTGGTTTCATATATATCCAGGACGATGACCGATACTGAAAAACATTACGCTCAAATTGAACGTGAAGCCTTAGGCATAACTTGGGCAGCAGAAAAGTTAGCCGAGTATATAACAGGTGTAAAAGTTATATTTGAAACAGACCACAAGCCTTTAGTGCAAATTTTACAGTCAAAAAATTTAGATACCTTGACCCCAAGACCACAACGTTTTAGAATGCGCCTTATGAGGTACGACTACTCTATAGTCTACGTACCAGGCAAAGACTTAAAGGTAGCTGACGCTTTATCTCGGAGTCCAGTTCCTTGTAAAGAGGACGAACCTCAAGAACTCGGGATAGAAACTGAAGCTTTTGTATGTTTTATCATAAAACATCTTCCAGTAAAAGATTATTATGTAGAAAAAATAATAAAAGCTCAAAAAGAGGACCCAATATGCAAACTACTTGTTCAGTATTCGGCAGATGGTTGGCCAACTCGTGATAAATTACCAGATTTAATGGTACCCTATTATCAGTATCGTTACGATATTTCCTTTTCACAAAATTTAGTATTAAAGGATACACGAATAATTATCCCTCCAGGTTTACAAAGAGAAGTAATCAACTTCATTCATTCAGGCCATCAAGGAATTACCAAGTGTCGTAGACTAGCTCAAACTTCGGTTTGGTGGTTAGGTCTTAGTTCACAGTTGGAAGATTTGGTAAAAATCTGTCCTAACTGCATTGAGGAACGATGTAACAACAGGGAAACATTCAAGTATGAAAATCCACCAACTCGACCGATGGAGAAAATTGGTTTAGACCTTTTCAAATGGAACACGTGGTATCTTATAATAACTGATTATTATTCACGATACTTCGAATTTTTTCCACTAACCTCTATGACTGAAGAGGTCATAATAGACAAAGTCAAGAATTTTTTTCACGTTTCGGTATTCGTTTCATATGCAGGAGTGACAATGGTCCACAATTTCAGTCAAAATTGAAACAATTTACTTTTGATTACAATTTTACACACGTGACAAGTAGCCCTTATTATAGCCAATCTAATGGTGCTGCGGAAGCAGCGGTGAAAGTTGCAAAAAAGCTGATAAAAAAATGTGAAAATATTCACGAAGGTCTTCTTAACTATTGTTCAACCCCTTTAGCAAACGGATTTTCGCCCGCGGAATTAATGATGGGTCGCAAATTCAAATCTTTGGTTCCAATGTTGCCAAGTCTGTTAGAACCAGAGAATAATCAGAAAGTATTAGAAAAAGAACGTCAAATAAAAAAAAAAACAAATTCAAAATTATAATAAAAGACACAGAACTAAAGATCTGCCGCAATTAAAAAAAGGGGTTGGGGTGTGGATAGTCGATTTACAAAAATATGGTAGGGTTTTAAAAGAACTAGACGAACCACGATCATATCTGATTAAGGCGGATAGAGAGACGTACAGGCGAAACAGATGGCATCTAATCGCAGTGACAAATTTCGGTACTGGTAATTCTGACATTTCAGACGAATTTTATAATCCGAATGAGAATTGTATAGTTGAAAATAATTTCGACAACAATGCTAGCGAGGATCAAACCGATTTGCCTTATACTCCAGAGGAACTACCTTCTGAAGAAACTCCAGAAGTTGGTCCCTCAACAAGAGTTGGTAGACAAAGAACTACACCAACTTGGTTTAAAGATTATGTAGTTTAAGAGATTGATTTATAAAATTAAAATACAATTTTCGAAAAAAAAAAAAAAAAGTTTTATTATATTTGTTACATATAAAAACGCATTCATTTAAAATTAAATAATGAAAAAAATTTATAATATTTCACAAACCATTTTCATTTAAAATCAAAAATATCAAAACAATTGTAAAACTGGAAAAAATTAATATTGTAAACATACTTTAATTTAGTTATTAAAATTATAAAAACAATGTTAATGAATTTAAAAAAAAAAAAATAATTATAATAATTATTACTGATTATATTTAAAAAAGGGATGTAGTATAAGCTACACTTGTGTGGCTAAGTGCTACCCCAATACATTTATAATGTAACGAGTATCAACGGTACTCGTTATTGTGCCAAGCTAATGTCATGGCTTTTTTTCCTGCTATTCATTCTTCTTTATCTTGTGCCCAACACGTTCAGTCGTAATAAAACTTAATTATAATTTAATATAAAACTAACGTTTTTTATTTAAAAGAATACTTGACCCTCCTGGTCAACACTACAGTATTGAGCAACAGAATATGTACTAGCAAAAAAGTCTGCAAACATGTTACTTTTTATAGTATCGTCACTAGATTCCATATCGTTAAATTTCATAACGCATGGATAACCAGTAGTTTTTCTTTTTGAATTAACAAAGTTGTAAAATGCTTTAGGATCACGATTGAAATCTTCCTTCATTTTGTTTAGATAGTTTTTGTATAAATAATTGTTAAGAATATTATATTCGGCACGATAAATGGAGTATTTTTCAAAAAATACAAGAGAACCAAAAATTTTATACTTTTTATAATACTTGTTCTTCAAATTTTTTAATCTTGATAGTTGTTTTGAGTTCCAAGGCGGGCCAGTTCGTTTGTAGACAGAGCGCTTTGGGGTGCATTCATCCATAAAAAAAATACATAGTTCTATGAAAGATCTCCACCATTAAATCAATAGAAGTTTGGCACAACAAATCATTCCAGTTAGTGTTGGAAATTAAATCAATCAGTTTGCTAAAGTTGGTTTGTTTAAAACAAAAAACTTTATCTTTATTAATACAAATATTAGATTTACCAAAAGTAGGCAGGCAAAACACAGCTAATTTCAATAGTTGGATGAAAGCGATCTTTCGGCAAGGTGATAGGATCAATCTTCTGGATTATTTGTAAATACCAGATCTAGCAGTTTACCGTATTCATTAAATATGCCATTCATCTGGTAAAGACTAAGATCAACTATCTCATTCAATATTAAATCATCACAGTTATTAGATTTAATTGGAATAAAATCCGGATCATCGGGCGAATTTTTCCATATTATAGGTGGTAAATTAAAATCTCCAACAACAAAAATTAAATCCTCAGGTTTAGCACGTTGAGCAACTGATTTGATGGCCTGAACGTGTTCCAGGTATATTTCTCCGGGAGAATTAGGAGGTATATACAAACAGGTTATGAAAATGATTTTATAATTAAGTTTTATCATTACACTGACAAACTCAATATTTGGAGAAGATTCAGATTGAAGATATTCGAAAGCAAACAGGCATGACACAGCAATCAAAACACCACCACCATTACGATCGTTTCTGTTATATCTATATATTTGATAATTATTACATAGTAACTCACAATTAAAAACATTATCTTTCAGCCATGTCTCAATAAAGATGATAACATGAAAATTAAAATCATAACTGTTAACTAGTAGATTAAACACTTTAGTATTTAAACCACGAACATTCTGATACATAATGATTAGTCGATCAACATGTATAGAATCTAGTTTTTTGAATTAATGTCGAAATTCGTATTTTCATTTATTCGATGTCGGGGCGGAAGCTCAGCAATGTTGTTTCTTCGTGGATTTTCTTTAAATTCATATTCACGAACTAAAGTATTCACAGGCCAGAAACCAGGGTTAACGATTTTCTCATAAAGATCGAATGGAACGGTTATTTTAAAAGATGTAATCCTTCTTGGTACGGAATAGGAAAATTTATATATCATAACATCGGCTTTATAATTTAGTTTAGAGTTTATATAAAAGTTAATGTCATCAGTGGAGGTATCCGAAGAAAGACGCGAAATAAAAATAGATTTTCTTGGCGGTATTGCTTTTAGTTGTTTCGGTAACGCCTCTTCATTAGTAAAAGATGGTGGAATAGCAGTTGTAGGCGTCAAGGACGTATTATTTAAAGATGGTAGTGTAGTAAGGAAAAAACACAACCGTTCGTTTACACGTCTACTTTATTAATGCCCACTCTTAAAGCTATGTAACAATAAGACAATAACTTAAAATAAGGTAGTGTCAGAAAAGGACAGATATAATTATGTAAACTTAAGGCTACTTAATAACGGGAAGAAATAAGACAACAACTTGCACAAACATAGAATGACAATATATAATGATATATGTACATCTATAATAATAACGGTATATAAAATAGTATATATGACAACGAAATAACATTGTACACTGATAAAACTATGCCTACACTGAAGAAATACATTGGCACATATACTAACCATAATATATTGCTACAATTCGGTCATCCTGACCACGAGATCACCTGATCTCGGTTGAATCAACTTGAGACCTACGACCTTTAAACCACGGGCGGATATTCCCAATTGCCCATACCCCTTTATAAGGGTTCCGTGATAATTGAAAACCTTCTATATCCTCCAACAGGTATCTATCATTTCGCAGCACCTTTGATACTCTATACGGCCCTCTAAATTTTGGAATTAGTTTTCGTGATACACCACTGTGCGAATCAAAATTTTTTACCATAACATAGTCATTCACAGAATATTTTGTCGGTGGTCTTCTCCGTTTGTCAACGTAATTCTTGTTATAATCCTGCAGAAAGTTCTGTCTTTTCGATGCCTTGTCTCGAACTTGCCTATGGTCAACCTGTCCCTTATCCTGTACATCATCAATCAACGTTTCTTTCAATGCATCTGTTACCCTTCCTCTCTGATTTACACCAAATAACATAACGCTCGGATGCTCGCCTATAGTTCTATGGACTGTATTATTCAGAGTATGCTCAACTTTATGCAAAACTGTATCCCAGTAAACATTTTCCTCAGGACATACCAATTTCGCCAACATAGGGCCAATGCTCCTGTTTACCCTCTCTACCTGCCCATTCGCTTGTGGAGATCCCGTCGCCACTTTCACATGTTGAATACTGTTGTTTTTCAAAAATTCCCGAAATTCCACGGAAGTAAAAGCTGTACCTCTATCACTCACTATGTACCTAGGCCGACTGTATGACTTGAAATACTCTGTCAAATATTTTACAACCTCCTTCGTGTTTGTTGTTTTTGTCGGGTAAAGTCTTACAAATTTCGTGCTAGCATCTATGACAACTAAAATAAATTTCAGGGCCCTACCGTTGTCAACCGGTCCGTAGTGGTCAATATGAAGCATATCAAAAGGTGTTTTAGTTTTCGGAATATTATTCAAAAATCCCTCTTCCCTACCGCACTTCGACGAATATGCTATGCACTTCAAACAATTTCGTATATGGTTAGATGCCTTCTCCCTAACCTTGGGAAACCAATAACTCTTTGAAATCAAGTCTGTCATTTTGTCAATTCCCACATGTCCAATTTCATCGTGATACTTGTACAAAACATGCCGTTCCATATCTTCAGGCACGCAAAATAACAAAACATCATCATTCGATTTTCTATATACAACTCCATTCCTCATTTCGAACATTTTATGCTGAGTGTTCTGAAGATCGCCCTTTAGTTTCTTCAATTTCGTATCCTTGTTCTGACATATAACTAAGTTCTCTTCAAAAGTATTGCTCTCAACTACCATTACACTTAAACACCTACTAAGTGCATCTACATGTTGCATTCGCGAACCTGCCCTATGCTCCAAAACGTAGTCATAATTTTGCAACTCAAGACCCCACCGAGCGATCCTCGGGTTTAGTTCCCTTTTATTCAATGTCATTGTCAAAGAATTACAATCTGTAATAATCTTAAATTTTCTGCCTTGTAAATAAATACGAAACCGTTTCAAAGCGTTAACTATCGCAAGTGTTTCCAATTCAAAACTGTGGTACTTAGATTCAGCCTCTGTCGTCCTCTTTGAAAAATAAAATACTGGATGTATTTTACCGTCACCTTTCTTTTGTAATAAAACAGCTCCAAACCCGATGCTGCTGGCATCACAATGCAATTCTGTGTCGTCCTTCGGATCGTACAAAGCTAGAACTGGAGACTCTATTAACTTTTTCTTCAGCAGCTCGAAAGCATTTAACTCACCCGGACCGAAACAATATTGTCTATCCTTTTTCGTTAAATCGTATAATGGTTTCGCAATTATCGAAAAATCTTTTACAAATCTTCTGAAATATGAGCAAAGTCCCAAAAAACTTTGCACCGAATGCACATTTGTCGGTAAGGGAAAGTCTTTTATTGCCCGAAGGCCTCTATCATCTGCACCAATACCGTGGCCATCAATTTTATAACCTAAATACGTTCCACTCGTCTGCAAAAATTCACATTTATCAAGTCTCAGTTCCAGTTTGTTCTCCACCAACCTATCAAAAACTTCCCTCAAAATCACAAAATGTTCCCTTATAGCTGTCGTCGCTATCATAATATCATCTAGATAAATAATCAATTTTCCATCCCTAACCATATCGGCAAATATTCTGTTGACAAATCTCTGGAAAACTGAAGGGGCATTTTTAAGACCAAACGGCATCCTCAAAAATTCATATTGCCCCAATGGAGTTACGAAAGACGTATATTTCACCGATTCATTCTCAACGTAAACGTGGAAAAATCCATTTCTCAAATCCAATTTTGTGAAATATCTTTTGCCCGCAAGTCTGTCCAACAAATCGTCTATTAGTGGAATTGGGTAACTATCTTTAGCTGTCATTTTATTTAACAAACGATAATCCACGCACATTCTAAGTTCACCAGTCTTCTTCTTAACCAACACTATTGGTGAAACAAATTCTGATTCGCTAGGTCTGATGTATCCTTTTTCCAAATATTCATCCAAAATTATCTGTAACCGTTGCTTCTCATCATATGATAACCTACGTGGGGTACAACTAATGGGCTTGGCATTTTCAAGAATCAATCTAATTTCGCTCCTCACCTTAGGTTTAACAGGTCGTTGTGGCCGTAGATAATTATCGTCAAATAAATCGTCTAACTTTTTTCTATCTGCATAATCAATGTCCTTACCAACAATTAACTGCATTCTATCATTCTCCATACAATCAATAGACATTACCACTTGAACCTCGTTGTTATAAGCTAAATTAAAATCGCTATTATCATCCACCTTCACCTCTGATACTAATCTTAATTTTGTTCTTTCCATAAAATCCCTTCCCAAAATACAATCGTATATCATTGACTCATCACTAACAACAATTATCTCCAATTCAACAAATTTATTATTATAAAAAACATAGAATAAAAATTTTCCATAAGTATTCAATTTACTCTTATTAATACCAAAATAAAATGAGTCAACGCTCCACATCCTATTAAAATTGACCTTTCCTGCAATTTTGGATATCCTAACGAAGCTCACGGGACTCCCTGTATCTATTAGGCATTCTAAATAAAAATTATCAATATAATTATTACTAATACTAAACTTAAAATACCTTAAAAATGTATTATCATTCACCTTTGATATTGCTGCTTTTCTTTCAGGGCATGCTGCAACACGATGGTCCATACTCCCACAAGCATAGCAGGCTCCCGTTTCTCTCTTTGGTTTGCGGCAATCGGCAGCAAAATGTCCCAAACAATTACAGTTGTAGCATCTTAATTTCGATTCGTTCTTTATTATCTTCTTTGTTGTTTCTGGCTCCTTGAGTTGAATTTTGGAGAAAGCTTGCAACAGGTGTGATTTGTTTTTGTAGCATTGCAAATTAGCGTGAATTTTTAAATTTTCGTCAGGTATACCTTCAATAATATAATCTATCAACTCGTCTTCTGCCACTCCAGCTTTGTTGGCTAATGATATTTTCTCATTGTAATATTCGACGAAATTTGTGTTATAATACCACTTAAACGCCTCAAATTTTCGACGCATTACTAGCCTATTCTGCTTTGAGCTAAACATTTCCATCATTTTCCTGAACAGGCTATCCAGAGTCTCGTAAATATAATTTGACTTAGAATGCAGCCATACTTGCGCTTTTCCCTTCACTTTTACCATCAACAAAGCTTTTAATGTACCATCATCCACAGTATACATTTTGGCAATATTTTTGAATTGTAAAATCCAAACTTCAGGGCAAGCTGTACCATCATAGTCAGGCAGTATATCCCTAAGTAAACCAAATGATATAGTAACACCATTTGTATTGTCGTTGTTCACAACTTCTCTTAAAGTATTGACACTGTTGTTGTTGTTAATGTTCTGTTCATCGTTTGCTGTGCAAATTGAACCACTCATAAAATTTTTCTCAAACTCTTCTTTTTTTATATAAAATTCATTTTCCTTCATTAAAAATTCTTTCTCTCTTTTTAAAAGTTCAAGTTCTCTCCTCATTTGACTAAAATTAATTCCAACACAATTTGCACTTGCTTCATTTCCAGCAGTCAGTTGTATATTATCTATCATTTGATTTACTTCGCTCGTTTGGTTCGCTTCATTCTCACCATTCATTTGTATTTCTCACTCATTTGTTCGCTCGTTTGAATTGTTTCATTTCCA
Organism: Cordilura impudica; assembly: GCA_963682025.1. NCBI lineage: Eukaryota > Metazoa > Arthropoda > Insecta > Diptera > Scathophagidae > Cordilura > Cordilura impudica. The sequence continues at coordinate 110,228,741 of OY821521.1, forward strand.
ATCATTTGTGCATCTTCGTTGTCATTATCAACACCATCGTTTGCATTTGCGGCTGCGCAGTCGCTATCAACTGGACACTCTCCTCTTTTATTTGCAGGAATCTCATTGAGTCGTAGTACCAGCGTACTTTTCGTACCAGCTGTCGGCATATTGAGATGTTGTAGCCAGCTCCGTAGCTGCGCAGCTGTGTATTTATTTGAATTAATGTCCATTATATTTTTCGTTTGAACAAATGCACACTAGATCTTTTTGTTTTTTCTTTTATAATTATTGTTTTGCTATTTATTATTATATAAAAAAAAAATTTCTAATCTTTTTTTTCAACAAATTTTCAAATTGTTTTTCTTACTTTTTATTCTTTATTTCAAATTGTTTTTTGCTTATATCCACACTTTATTTAAAACTGTTGGTTTCTTTTTTTTCTTTTTATTTTCGGGTAATCCCACTTCTGAAAACTGTAGTAAGGAAAAAACACAACCGTTCGTTTACACGTCTACTTTATTAATGCCCACTCCTAAAGCTATGTAACAATAAGACAATAACTTAAAATAAGGTAGTGTCAGAAAGGACAGATATAATTATGTAAACTTAAGGCTACTTAATAACGGGCAGAAATAAGACAACAACTTGCACAAACATAGAATGACAATATAGAATGATATATGTACATCTATAATAATAACGGTATATAAAATAGTATATATGACAACGAAATAACATTGTACACTGATAAAACTATGCCTACACTGAAGAAATACATTGGCACATATACTAACCATAATATATTGCTACAGTAGCATTACTGTTTTAGACATCAAAGGAGCAGTATTTGTAAAAGATTGTGGATTATCAGTTGTAATTATCGATGAAGCATATTTACAGAATTCAGAGTTGTATGGATCGAAGAAGCAGTAGTATTATCAGTGTTTTCTCTATTCATGAATCTGGGTGACTTACGGCGATTTGGAGAATGTAATTTAGGTGATTGGAGTCCATCCAATGACTTGAAATCATCGAAAAGCTCTCCATAAGAGTTTATTTGCCCGGATAAAAATGGTTTTGAATTTGCAAAAAATTGTTTTTAGTACTTTGGAAGAAGCGGTAAAAATCAGCGCCAATTTTTTGACAGTCATTACAGCGCCAATGTAAGTTTTTATGCTTCGATACAGATTCGGCTACTGCATTTAAAGTGACATACACCACGACAAAGCCAAGAACTCATCATTCTCTCGTCATGACCTTCCAAAGAACAGTCTTTTTTTAAACAATCCATTTTAAGCGATTTGATTTAATTTTATTGGGGATTTAGATTTTTAAAATAACTGGTAGCACTTTTTGTTTATTAGGAATTGTTATTGTCGTTGTTTGGTTTAGCTATTGGTTTTTTTGTGTTTTCTTTTTATGCTATGTTCTATTGAGTAAGTGTTATTTCTGTTTACTATATTTTATTGTTGTAAAATGTTTCGAATTTATTGGTTTATTGTTAGTAATTTTATGGAGGAACTGTTGTTGTTTTTTAAAAAATCCGTATCACTTGTTTTAAGTTATTTGAAATATTGCTATTGTTTTTTGTATTTTCTTTTTATGCTATGTTCTGTTGAGTAAGTGCAATTTCTGTTTAGTATATTTTATTGTTGTAAAATGTTATAAATTTGACAATTTAGTTGTTTATTGTTGGTAATTTCATGTATTGAAGAAAGAAATTTTTTTTTATAAAACAAATATTTAAAAAATGCGGCCTTTAACCTTAGAAGGTTACTCCTCATTTTAGTACATTAAAGTAACTCTTCATCGAATCGACGAACAATTTTTTTAAAAAATTTCTAGCTCAACGATTTTTAAAGTAAAAAATAAAGAAAAATTTTTTTTAGTTAAACATTTTATTAAAAAATAAAGAAAAAAATAAAATATAAAAATAAAAATTCTTTTTCAGTCTTAAAATTCGATACGAATTTGGCCCTTTTTTGGTTTATATGATAAAGAGTAACTGAGCTTCGTCGATTCGACGAACAGTAAACGTCCAGGGTTAAAATAAGCTTTTTAAATTGATAAATTAACAAGTAAGAAAATTATAGTCGGTTTAGACCGACTACGATATCCTATACCATAGTTTAGAGACCCTGTCTTTTCGGTCCAACTAATTCGATATAGAAAATAAGTATAAACCGAATTTGAGTGGCATTGTTATTAATTTTTTTGGCTGCGGATATGAAAAAGTTCATATCGGACCATATTTGGTAAAGTCACTTATATTTCGAAAAGATATATACAAACCAAATTTGAGAAATATCTGTGCAATATTTTTGTTTTTTGATAGATTTAAGTGAAGATCGGGAAGTAGCTTTATATGGGGCCTATGACTAAGCATTGTCCTATAGGGATTTTATTTGGATCACTGATTAATGGATATAATAAACACATACACACCCAATTTGACTGAGATCTATATGCTAATTTGGATCTTATGGCAATTTATGTCGACTTCATAGGGGTAATTTGTATGGGGACTAGGTCTAAACGTGGACCGAATTTCACCAATTTCAATAGCGTTCATCCTATGGCCGATAAAAACTTATATGCCAAATTTCGTCAAAATATATTCATATTTGCGACCTGTAGTTTGATTACAAGGTTTACATGGACACACAGACGGACGGACGGACGGACGGACGGACATCGCTAAATCGACTCAGAAAGTGATTCTGAGTCGATCGGTATAATAAAAGATGGGTCTAGGTTAAGTATTTTTGTAGTTACAAACAGCAGCACAAAGTCATTATACCCAAACCACATAGTGGTATAGGGTATAATAAATAAATTATAAATACTTTAATACAAAAGTTATTGACGAAAAACACGGAGCACAATTCAAGATAAACTGTCTTACACGAACGTTCTCTCAATTTGGTGATTTCTTTTTAATTTTACTTTATTTCTCTCCATTCTCTTATCAGTTGGTAAGAGGAGTTTTTAATTTTGGCAAAATAATTGTTATTAATCCTTGTTATGAAATCGAACATTTTTTTGATTACTGTTTCTTCATGAAGAACATTTGTAGGATACCTCCAGGGCCTTTTATACACTATACCACTATGGGTTTGGGTATAATGACTTTGTGCTGCTATTTGTAACTACCAAAAATATTTGACCTAGACCCGTCTTTTATTATACCGATCGAAATGGAATCACTATCAGATTCGATTTAACGATGTACGTCCGTCCGTCCGTCCGTCTGTGTGTCCACGTAAAGCTTGTAATCAAACTGCAGGTCGCAAATATGAATATATTTTGATGAAATTTGGTATATAAGCTTTTATCAGCCATAGGATGAACCCTTTTGTAATTGGTGAGAATCGGTCCATGTTCAGACCTAGCCCCCATACAAATGACCCCTATGAAATCAACTTAATTTTCCATAAGATCCAAATTATCATATAAATCTTAGTCAAATTGGGTTTGTATGTGTTTATTACATCCATTAATCAGTAGTCCAAAAATTATCCCTATGGGACAACTCTTAGTCATAGGCCCCATATAGAGCTGCTTCCCGATCTTCACTTAAATCTATCAAAAAACAAAAATATTGCACTGATTCTTCTCAAATTTGGTTTGCATATATTTTTGCATAATATAAGAGACCTTACCAAACATGGTCAGGATCGGTCCATTTTTGGGCCTAGTCCCCATATAGATATAGCATCCGATATGAACTTTTTCATATCTGCAGCCAAAAAAAAAAAATAATAAAAATCCCACTCAAATTTGGTTTATGCTTATTTTCTATATCCAGTTAATTGGCCCTGAGAGATAGGGTCTCTAAACGCATGGTATAGGGTATCGTATAGTCGGTCTAGACCGACTATAATTTTCTTACTTGTTATTTATCATTTTAAGACATTTGTTTTGTATAATTTGTAATCGTTTTAGGTGACAGTTTGCAGCGTTACTCCAAATAGGACACGCGTATGTTAATATCGGCATTATAAAACTTTTCAAGAGTAGATTTTTGTTTTTGAGGTTTAGAAATTATCTTCTATTTAGTAGTGGCCATAATGCTTTAAATTATTTTATAGCTTTTTCGCACGTATATCGAGTAAAGCAATGACGACAAGACTGATACTTGAGGTAACCCTGTGGTAATGGTTGTAGCACGCTTGGTTGAAAACAACCTATCCAAAAAAAAGTACGTCGGCATAAAAAGGCAGAAACGACCAGCTCAGACGGTCAAGGCATTGTTCAGTACCCCTATGGATACGTGCTAACATATGTTTTTATTTTATGCCATAGAATTATGTGACTAAGAGCTATTTTAATTAACATATTATCAAAACTAGGATGAGAGAAGATGTTTCACTCTCTGGGTGCAATTCTCCTTCCCGATCACCACTTTTATGTAGCACGCCAACGGCAATTTGAACACCCTTCAATTTCTGACATTGCCCCTTTAAATGAAGTCGTAGCACTATCTGCTCATGATTTATAATTATTTTGCATTCCCTTTATTTGTTTTGTTTAGCAATTCATTTTAATTTTCAATTAAATGTACATTGTAAAATTATAGAAAAAAAAACTGAATTAAAAGAAAAAATACGAAAATGTGATCTTATAATTAGAATATATATATGTCATATATGACAAAACAATTTAGTTGATTTTAGAAAAAAAAATTATGAAATTTGTCTGTTTATCGATTAAAATATTTATAGTTAATTAATTCATCATAGGCAACGTATGATATATTAACTTCTTTTCAAAAAAAATTCTTTTTAAAATGTTCAAAATTTACAGTGAATATATATATATCTCCGTCAGTAAGGTGAAAGTAGAATATTAATTTAAATACCTGGTTTCATTATAGTGAGACATCAAGGTTTGACTTTGATCTAACTAAGGTGATTTACTCGATGTACATTCAATGCTTTGATGACGAATTGATGCAATGGCCATCCCATAAATCGTAGAAATTCTTTTCTCTCTTTTGGGTTTTAAGACTGTAAGGAAATTCAAAATAATTAAACAAAGTCTGAACCAAATTAATACCTTACTTTCCATTCCTTTAAATGACTGGTTAGTATAAATTGTGTTAGGGTTATTGAGAGATACGTTAAATTAAGATATTTCTCTTAATAAAAAAACAATATATAATACATTGATCTAAAACTGTGTTAAAAAAAAAACGTTTCGAATACAGGTTGTTCCGTGATTTGAAGTTGTTGTATATGTGTTCCGCAATTTGTTAGGGCATTCCTATCTTTAACGTGTGGAAGTTTTTTTTTTCTTGTTGACTCTCCTTTTCTCTTGATTGATAAGTAGTAGTGGAGTCGCGATTATCAATGAAAAAAAACTACAAAAAAGAGCACGTGGAGTAAAAATGGTAATAATTTGTCTTAATGCAAATTTCTGTTTCAGCACCCCAGTAGGAAATAACTGTTGATAATAATTTTAACAAAAAAATATTAAAATAAATTCTAGTTAATTTAGCTAGATCGTATTTACCTGGTTGGTTTTACTGAATCAGGGGACAATTACATAAGGTCAACTTATGTTGAATAGTATAAGCAATTTTCAGGGCTTTGGGTAGCCACAAAACACTTCCACAAGTGGTGGATTGTCTTATAAGCTTAATTTCTGAAACAATTTAATGAGTCAGGTTTGCTTCATAAAAAAAATATTAGGCTTAACAATTACCTGAAGCAGTAAGGGTTTGTGTTTTTTTCTTTTTCTTTTTCCGCCTTTTTATCCTTCCTTTTTTTTATTAAAAAAATTTTATATTTTTTTTGTTTTTACACTGTTTTCGCTCACTTTATCTTTCACGTGTGTAAGGAACTTGTATATATGGGCTGGTTTGCTTCTGGCTTTGAAAAGACAGGAAGTAGTTAAACAGAATTACGCTGAATCTATGCTTAATAAATTACTACTATTCAGAAGCGTGAAATAGTGATACCCAGTTGAGAAACTTAGTGGTGTACTAGTGTTACTAATAAACATAGCCATATGTATTTTAACAAACCGTTAAAATTAAATGAAAGCTGAAAGTTACTTTATACAAGAAATTCGTAACATGGTTTTTGGAGATGATGTTTCATAATTAATCGCAACTTTAAAGCTTCTGCCGTGAATGAAATCTGAAATAAGTTTACATAGACATTTTGGTATATTTGCATCAAGAAGTTTAAATAAGAGGCCGTTATGCCAAACGGTGTCAAACGCTTTTTCAATATCTAACAATATTAGACCCGTTGAACGTTTATTGTTTTTATTGGTGATTATTTGATTTTTAATTCTGTTTATTTGGTGAGTAGTGCTATGCTCTTTTTATACCCTCCACTCCAGTGTGCAGAGGGTATATATAAGTTTGTCATTCCGTTTGTAATAATTAGAAAAAAAAATCTGGACCCCATAAAATATATATATTTGTGATCCTTATAACAAGCGGAGTGATATAGCGATGTCCGTCTGTCCGTCTGTCCGTCCGTCCGTCTGTCCGTCTGTGGAAATCACGATGACGGCTTCAATCGGTCAACTAGATTGCTTATTGGTATAAAAAATGATTCATTAACATCCTGTAAAGTTTGCTATTTAAAATCGTCCAAATCGGTTTATCTGGTCCCGAGAATTGAACGATGGAGTAAAAAAAGTCTTGAAAAAATATGATTTGACTATGTTGTTCTTGTCACGATAACGTTCTCAATAGGACAGCTAGGGCGCTTGTTATTAGTGAGAATGATACTCCAACATCATGAGAAGATTTCTGTTCTTTAAATCGTGACAATAGGTTTCATAGGTGCCGAGAAATCACTGAAAAGGTAAAAAAATATGATGTTTTCCTATATTGTTATTCTAAATTTTGTATTTTGTCACAGCTGTACTTGTTGTTTTTATGGTCGTTGTGGTAATAATATAAAAATTCACCAATATCAAGATTTTATGGTGTAATATTTAAGTTAGTTAATTAATAAAAGAAACTATATAAAATCAATATCAATATTCTGCGATTTTTATAAGATCAGAAAATATTACATATTGATACGTACATACTACTGTTGCAAATATCAAAATACTATAAATAACATTCATATATTCTGTATATGTATATCGATAATAAGCGCATATTAAAAATAATATAAATATAAATTATTTTATTTATACAAAATACTGCAATTTTTAGGGTTGCAAAAAATAGTATGATTTTAAGGGTTCGACTTTTAGTACATACTTGCATTCAAAAGTAGTATTGAAACCATAAAATTCTACCCTGTAAAAAATTGGTGTTTAAAAAAAAATTTTTTTCTCAGATGATAATAATATAATACAGATGTCAATAATATTTAATTATAATACATTTTGAAAATTTATTATTTAATGTTCGGCGCAGGCAAACGCCATTCCCGGACTACCGAGAATTTAATGCACGAGTTATTCCGCATTAGGAATAATCGCGGAGCTCAGCTCAATCAAAGTGCAATGATTAAGCCTCGCCCTGGGAAACATATGTTCATGCTTCCCTTTGCACAATGCCATTCCCAACTACCAAAAATTGTAGGCACGAGCTATCCACATTAGGAATAGTCGCGGGCTCAACTCAATTAAAGTGCAAGATTAAGCTTCGCCCTGGGAAACATGTATTCATTCATTTCTTTGCACAAACCGAACTTCTTATGGCACATTAAAAATAAACTAATTGAGAAGTACAATTCATCATTACGCTGTATTATAATACTATTTTCTTATTTTACTACTAGCTAGTAAACAAAGTGATCGTATCATTGTAAACGAAATAGAATTGAAATTGTGTGCAGATTCGTTTTACTTAAAAAACTGTTTCTGCAGATAGTGAATAAAATCCCAGTAAACATTTTATGCAATAAGTGATCATGTGGAGTCTTTTTTAACTCCTCTGTGCTATTAAAACAGTCATAAATGCGCTCTTTTGCTGATCACAAAATATTCTTTTGTTGGGAGGAAATATTACCTTACACCCGACTCTTCTTGAGAACCTTTTTTATTAAATTTTCTGATTAATTTCGACTTATTTTTGAGTCATATTTAATGTCTTTTTCTATAAATCACTTTTTAAGCGTAAGCAAAAATCATTTCATAGTCTTTTTCTAATACCCCATGTGATTAATCAGTTTTTAATCATCAAAAGTGCTCGAAGAAGGCACAGTAAGATGCTTTTTGTTAAAACAATCTTCGAAATGATTACTGGGATATCGTATATTTTTGTTTACACACACATATACATAATGGCACCAGTAAGCCGAACTCTCTCATGAAACACATAGACGACAGCGGCTACACGACTTAAGCCTGTCAAAAATAATATACACACGTTTATATGAAAACGATTACTTTGACACCAACACAGCTACACGACTACATGACCACTTTTGCTGCTGTAGTCAACTTTGGCTAATTTCTATTTTTGTTGGCTACAAAATAAAAATAGTGTTGACAATATAACAAAATATGTAAGAGATATTAGTGGTATGAAGTATTTTATTTTGTTGAAAAAATTAATCGCAAAATGAAATGCTATAATAATTCTATTAATAAGTAAATTTATTTATTTATTTTTACGTTATAATAATGCATTATAAATAAGTAATATATTTAAGACAATTTTATGTAGAATCATACATGTTTTTCTATTTTAATAAAGTAAAAAAAAATATATAATTGGCACTACTGAAATGAAAATGATTTTGTATAAAAACAACTGTTTATATTGTTGTTATATGTTGCTGTCATTTTCAAATAAATTAAGTAGTTGACTACACGACTACAATTGTAGCCAGTAGCATTTGTATCCGTGTGTTTGTGTAGCCTCTGTCGTCTATGTGTTTCATGCATAAGTAACAATTTCATTTAGTCTTATGAAAGCTTTTGAACAAAGCAGATATACGTCGCATTGTTTTGTGAAATCATACCTTGTTTTTTAATAGGTACCAGTGATGCCAGGAGATTTTTACAGAAATCTCTACGTTAATGAAAAAATATCCCTTTTTTTCCCTACACCCACTTTTTTCTCTCTACATTTTTGCCTACACTACTTTTTTCAATTTTTCAAAAAAAAATTTATTTTTAATTTGTTAATTTTCAATTTCAATAATGCAAAAATAACATAAAAACGAAAAAAATATCATAAAAAATAAGATAAGAATATCATTAGAATTACATAAAAACAACATAAAAAACCAACAGATATTATAAAAAAATATTTTTACTATTCTGTATAATTCATCTTTTATATGGCTTGCAAATGGGATCTTATAACGTAAACAGAATTTTGGTTGTTGGTTTCAAAAGATATTTTTTTAAGACATTGGTTATTAGCATGTATACTTAGATCTGATTTATCACAATTTAATATTTTTTCACAAGCCTTGCATCCGTATTTAAAGTCGCCATCTTTGACCTGTTCCATCCCATTAGCTTCTCGTCTCTCAACTAACTTGAGTAAAACCTTTGTTTTCTGTATTTCTTTGATGTGTTTTCAGCATCATCGAAAAACGAATCGGACATTTTTCTAAAATCAATTATGTTTACATTTATAATATTTTAATATTCTTTTGATGTGTACACATCTATACGCGCAGGGCGGTAAATTTCTATTTCACAATACAATCGCAAAAGCAGCGTAACACATCGGTGTGAGCTGAAGCGTAAATCGGTGTGACTTTATCTGATTGTATTTCTGAAAAAATTATGATATGTTCTTTTCTAAACATTTTCCAATTTTCTTTCAAAAAACATCAATTGTATTTCAGAAAACATCAATTGTATTTCAGAAATCATCAATATAATTTCAGAAAACATCATTTGAATTTCAGAAAACATAAATAGAATTTCAGAAAACATCAATATAATTTCAGAAAACATCAATTGTATTTCAGAAACCATCAATATAATTTCAGAAAACATCATTTGAATTTCATAAAACATGAATAGAATTTCAGAAAACATCAATATAATTTCAGGAAACATCAATTGTATTTCAGAAACCATCAATATAATTTCAGAAAACATCAATTGTATTTCAGAAAACATCAATAGAATTTCAGAAAACATAAACTGTATTTCAGAAAACATCAATAAAATTTCAGAAAACATCAATTGAATTTCTGAAAACATCAATATAATTTCAGAAAACATCAATTGTATTTCAGAAAACATCAATTGTATTTCAGAAAACATCATTTGAATTTCAGAAAACATAAATAGAATTTCAGAAAACATCAATATAATTTCAGAAAACATCATTCGAGTTTCAGAAAACATCATTTGAATTTCAGAAAACATAAATAGAATTTCAGAAAACATCAATATAATTTCAGAAAACATCATTCGAGTTTCAAAAAATATCATTTGAATTTCAGAAAACATAAATAGAATTTCAGAAAACATCAATATAATTTCAGAAAACATCATTTGTATTTCAGAAAACATCAATTGAATTTCAGAAAACATTAACTGAATTTCAACAAGTAAGAAAATTATAGTCTGTCTAGACCAACTATATGATACCCTATACCATGCGTTTGAAAACCCTATCTCTTAGGCCCAACTAACTGGACATAGAAAATAAGCAAAAACCAAATTTGAGTGGGATTTTTATTAATTTTTTTGGCTGCAAATATGAAAAAGTTCATATCGGATGCTATATCTATATGGGGACTAGGTCCAAAAATGGACCGATCCTGACCATGGTTGGTAACGTCTCTTGTATTTTGCAAAAACATATACAAACAAAATTTGAGAAGAATCAGTGCAATATTTTTGTTTTTTAATAGATTTAAGTTAATATCGGGAAGCAGCTCTATATGGGACCAAAGGGATCATTTTTGGACTACTCATTAATGGATGTAATGAACGCATACAAACCCAATTTGAGTAAGATCTATATGACAATTTAGATCTTATGGCAATTTATGTCGATTTCATAGGGGTAATTTGTATGGGGGCTAGGTCTGAACATGGACCGAATTTCACCAATTTCAATAGCGTTCATCCCATGGCCGATAAAAGCCTGCAGTTTGATTACAAGGTTTACATGGACACACAGACGGACATTGTTAAATCAACTCAAAAAGTGATTCTGATTCGATCGGTATAATTAAAGATGGGTCTGGGTCAAATATTTTTGGTTGTTACAAACAGCAGCACAAAGTCATTATACCCAAACCACATAGTGGTATAGGGTATAAAAAGCATTATTTGAATTGCTGAGAACATTAATTGTATTTCAGAAAACATCAATAGATTTTCAAAAAGCATCATTTGAATTGCTGAAAACATTAATTGTGTTTCAGAAAACATCAATTGAATTTCAGAAAACGTCAATTGCATTTCAGAAAACATCAATTGAATTTCAGAAAACAGCATAATCGACTTATTTTTTATGCACTGGAAAATATGATGTTGATGTTTTCTTTAATTATTAGATGTTTACACATCTCCCTTGTGATCGGACTCACATGATTTATTTATTTACAAACTTACTTAATATAATCGAAGAGATCTACAAAGATGGCGTACTTATGTATGTATTAAAAAAAATGCACAAAACTGCGCAAAAGTGTTTTTTACTTGTCATTCTTATTAAAGAAGCCACGTATTTACTATCTCCATATTATATAGTTATTACCAGATTTAAAAAAGATAGATATTTTTAATTTCAAAGTTTAAAATTGAAATGTATATAATCTTAAGTTGTTAAAAAAAAATTTTCAAAAAATCCCTACAATTCGACAAAAGTAAGAAATCTTTTGCATTAAACACATAGACGCAGATCCATTTATCGATGCGTTACAAATGGAATGACAAACTGATGTAATGAGATCGAAAAAATAAAACTGATTAACGCTAGTGCTTTTAAAATATAAGACATGGTCAAGTATTCCGAAAAAGATCCGAAATTTAAAAATATTTTTTGTTTACTATCTTCTATTGACTTTAAAATTGTTAAACGTAAATGCTGAAAATTCAGAGTATTTGTTGTAATAAATTACTAAATTGCTCAAATTGTTTACATTTTCAAATATTTTATCTAAATTTGTTACAAATAGTGCAAGAAAACCTAGGTGGAGGGTATCAAAGATTCGGCATAGCCGAATTTAACACTCTTACTTGTTTAAATCCAAATTGTTCTTTAGCAACAATAGAATTCGTCATTACATATTCACTAAGACGAGAATGTAGTATTTTTTCAAATATTTTATCTAAGTTACTTAATAGACTAATAGGTCTATAGCTTTTTGGGTTATTTTTTTTTGGCATTTTAGGTTTGTTGATAGCTATAACCTTAGCATTCTTGAAATGGTTTGGGAAATAGTTGAGTTTGATGCAGCTGTTAAATAGTATAACCAGTAATTTTAGAGCTTTGAGTGGTAGTTTCTTTAATTTGAGGGTTTTATAAATGTTCCAGTTGGATGCTCTATAATCATAATAATTGAGGTCAACCTGCAAGGCCATTGATCTTTTAAGTGTACGTATAACGGGGCAATGGTCTAATGGTATTTCGTAATCCATTGATTTTACGTCTATATGTAAAGCGGAATTGCTCAAAATAATATCGACTGTGGATGCTTCGTGATTGTATTGATGGGGGAATAGGGTTGGACTATAAGGATAGTAGGTTGTTGAGTTCGATTCCTGTAGTACTATTTGAACGGCAATTCCAAGAACAATGTTTGGCATTTAGGTCACCAAAAACTATATATGTATTCTTTGGTGGAAGGTGTTAGGTTCAAGATATCAGCACAGTAGTTATGGGTATATCTTGGTGAAAATAACGAAGATACAACAATAGGTCTATTATTTATAATAACTTCAATTGAGATGTTTTCGATTGATGAGGTGTTTGATATAAAGAGGTTTTTATGTGCGACAGATTTATGAATTAACAGAGCTACTCCTCCTTCTCTAGCATAATAATTTTTAAAATAGGGTCTATGATTTTCTGAAAAAAATGTTTTATTCAAAGACGCTATTTTAATATTTTCTCGTTCAATTAGTATCTCAAATTGTTTTAATTTAGAAAAGTTTGAAATACCATTTGCATTCAAGTGAAGCATTTTGAATTCGTTTAAATTAGTATAATCCATGGGCGTATTTCACCATTGATATTACAACTTTGATTTGTTGTACTTTTGAAGTGCACCTATGCAAATCATCCATAGCTGTAGTGAAAATATCAAAAAGCTCATCGATGCTAAATAAATCGTTGTTTGTTCTCAGCTGGTTAGCGTATGTGGCTTTGCTGTTATTTATTGTGTTATTATTGATGCTATTATTACAATTTGTGTTGTTTTTTCTTAAATTAGGAAAATCTCCTACCTTTTATTGAAATGAGTTATTTTGTTGTTGTCTGCTGTTGTTCTGACTTAGAAGTTACTCTTGGTCTAGTTTTCAAATAGAGAGAACGTAACGGACAGTGGATGTCGTTTGCAGAGTTCAGTTCTCTCTTTTCCATGTTTTTTTCAATTGAAGCATGTAAAAACAAGAATCATATATAGATGAGGATGTGCAAACTGCAATTGGATCATGAAAGCAAGAGTGGGAGATATCAGAATATTCAAAAATATATGATCATGCATGTACGATATAAAAATGTGTATAAAGAATTTTAAGACTAAACCAAAATTAATCTGTAGTCACAACAAGGCTATGGGTCAAGTTTCAGATCAATTGGATAAGTGGGAATGGGGTTTTGCCCCACGACAGACAGAGACTGAGTTAAAAGGAAGAGTTTAAAATTTTTTTTAAAAAAGTTACTTTTATTAAAAAAACTATTTTTAAAGTACCTTTTTTGTTAAAAAATATCCTTTTCTTAAAAAAGTGCTTTTTCTTTAAAAAGTAACTTTTTATAAAGGTATATTTTCTTAAAAAAGTACCTTTTATTAAAAAAGTACCTTTTCTTAAAAAAATTATCTTTTATTAAAAAAGTATTTATTTATTAAATAAATAATAAATAAAAATTTAAAAAGTACCTCTTCTTAAAGTACCTTTATTTAAAAAATATATTTTCTTAAAACGTATTTTTTTAAAATATAGCTTTTCTTAGAGAAGTATATTTTCTTAAAAAAAGTTTATTTTGTTAAAAAAAAGTAGTTGTTCTTAAAAAATATATTTTATTAGAAAAGTACCTTTTAATAAGAAAGTACCTTTTCTTAAAAAGTATATTATATAGTACTTTATCTTAATAAGTATGTTTTTTTTAAAAGTTCGTTTTTTAAAAAAAAGGTACGTTTTATTAAAAAGTAAATTTTCTTTAAAAAGGTGATTTTCTTAAAAACACCTTTTCTTAAAAACACCTTATAAAAAATATATTTTCTGAAAAAATATTTTTTTAAAATACCTTTTCTTAAAAAATTACCTTTGTTAAAAAAGTAAATATTCTTAGAATTTTCTTTACAAAAGTTTAATTTCTTAAAAAATTTAGTTTACCACAAAATTACAAATTGGTTTTGGAAAGAAAAAAAAAAAAAGAAATACAGCGCGATTGTAAATGATAGCACATTTTGTAATCTCATTAATAAAATTTTTAGTTTTCTTGCGAAATTCAACATATAAAAGGCCTTCTTCATGGCCAAAACAACATAAAAATATAAAAAAGGGCCTTTACAGGGCTACAAAATATAAAAAAGGCCCTTTTCAGGGCCACTACATAGATTCAAAAAGACATTTTTTTTTTTTACTGCTTCTTTTTTTTAATAAAATAAAGGCAATGATTATGATGATTAATTTAAAAGCAAAAAGATCCTAAATATAAATAAAAAAACTTTGTGTACTCTTAAAAAAAAATTTATTTTTTATTCCAAATTATAACATATAATATATTGCTTTTTTTTAACAATTCCAGTTTCACATTTTCTCCTAAAAATTTTTTTCGATATTATTTTAGTAAATACTTGTCAACCCTGAAAATGGCCGCTTATCGTAACTTCTTCATAACTGTGATCCATGTTCAAATGAACTTTCTGAGATCTGCCACTCTTGCATTATCAGTTTCATGATGACCAAATTGCAGTTTGCACATACTCATCTATACTGTGATCCATGTTCAAATGAACTTTCTGAGATCTGCCACTCTTGCATTATCAGTTTCATGATGACCAAATTGCAGTTTGCACATACTCATCTATATATGATTCCTGTTACTACTATCAATAGTACATCACCTATATATTCAAGAGTTTCTTAATACATTTCGAGTCTAATTAATAGAAATGTCATATACAATACTGATGTTGATCTAACAAATATTTAACTTGTATATTCATTAAAAAACAATAATACTTACTTAAAAATATGCCTGACTACTTCTTTGAAACTTTAAGTAAAATATTTAACTTTTGCTAAGGTAATTCCTATTCATAAAAAGGAAAAGATCCGAAAATACCTTCCAGTTACAGACCAATAAGCATCTTAAGTTTATTGGATAAGACTTTTGAGAAAATTATACAAAAAAGAATTCTAGATTTTTCGAATGAAAACAACATTATTAATCATGAGCAGTTTGGGTTCCATAAGGAACATTCCACCATACATCAGCTTAAAAGAGTTGTTAATTTCATTCATAATAACAAATTGAATCGAAAAAGTACTGGTATTATCTTTCTTGATATCAAAAAATTTCGATTCCATTTCGCACGATGGTCTTGTTTTTAAACTTAACACCTTCAATTTTCCAGTCTATCTTCAGAAGATTATCAAAAGTTTCTTGGTAAACCGTTCCTTCAAGGTGTGCGTTGAAAACAAATTTTCTAATGAAATACTAATTCCAGCTGGTTTGCCACAAGGATCAGTTTTATCTCCTACTCTTTATTCAATTTTCTCGTTTGATATTGTGCGTAAAAACAATGAAGCAGCTTTTTATATTGACGATAGCGCTCTCATTTGCTGTGTAAAGTGTCAAATGCAATAATCATAAGAATGCAGGATTCTCTTAAGACAATCTAAAAATACTTTGATAAATGGTAAATAAAACTGAATGATACTAAAACCCAGGCTATTATATTCCCTTTTAATAAATCTCCAAAACGAGTTCCAACTCTGACTTTACAGTCTAGGGAAAATACTAGCCCCTTAAAAGATGATATTATATGTCTAGGAGT
Source organism: Cordilura impudica (assembly GCA_963682025.1). Taxonomy (NCBI): domain Eukaryota; kingdom Metazoa; phylum Arthropoda; class Insecta; order Diptera; family Scathophagidae; genus Cordilura; species Cordilura impudica. The sequence goes on from OY821521.1 coordinate 110,244,859, forward strand.
TATTTTAGACAAAAAGCTTACTTTTAAACAACATGTTCAAAGTACTTGAGAGAAAGCAATCAAATGCGGTCGTGATCTTTATCCCTTATTAAACCGAAGATTGAAACTTAACTTGAAAAATAAGATTTTGATTTCGTATTCGTCCGATCATGACTTATAGTTGTCAAGTCTGGTTTGACAAAGCTACGAAGACGCATACCAGGGAACTGCAAATAATCCAAAATAAAAACTTGAAAATTATACATAATCTTTCCCCCAGATTCTCCACGGACTTATTGCATAGAAATTTTGATTATAAAATGTTTAATACATTTGCGAGATTCAGATTCAGAATGTCTACTTTTGAATCCATTAGGAATTTGATCAATAATCACTCTTAATTATTTTATAATAAAGTAATATAGGCGAGTGTTTGACTAAATTTCTTAATAAGTACTTTTATGATCGTGTAAGGTTTTTTCATTATGTGATATTTTTTTTAGCCTCCTTATTCAATTATTATGTCATCAATTGTTGTAGTTCTATTATAGAAAAATCCCATAACTTTGTAAATATTACATAAGATTTATATATAATAAAATAAATAATAATAAGATGTAGTCCGAGATATTTAACAGAGGAATGTTGAGGTATAGGCTGGTTCCTAATTTGAATTTGAGGGCAAGTCTCCCTTCTTAGTGTAAAAGTTACGTGGATACACTTTTGTTCATTTACTTTAATCTTCCACATATCTAGCCAATCTTCCAGCTGTTCAATATGGCTCTGCAAAAGAAGAGATGCTGTTGAGGGGTTTTCGCGTACGCTTAAAATTGCAGTATCATCCGCAAAAGTCGACGTAAGTGTGTTTTCATTTGTTGGCATGTCTGATGTGTAAAGGATGTACAGAAGTGGATCCAAGATACTACCTTGTGGTACACCAGCATGAATTGTCTGTGGAGGGCTCACAAAGCTTTTCTCTCTTACACAAAATTTTATATTCAATTATATAGCTCCCCATTAGCTTATGTGTGTTCGGGGGCAACAACTGTTTAACTTTATATAGGAGTCCCTCGTGCAAAACTCGGTCGTAGGCTTGCGAGACGTCTATAAAAAGTGCAGAGCAGTACTTTTTCTCATCAGATGGAATATGACCGTGGTATCAATAGCCAAAATAGCTTGAGTTCGAAAATATTGGCAGCGAAATGGGCGATATACAAAAGAAAATGGCGAACGAAAATTCTGGAAATGCAGATAAGGATAGCATTGCAGTCAAGCGATTGTTCTGTCCCCCTATTTTTCTTTACAACGTCAATATAACATATCTTGTTGCTCAACTACAGGCTAATGCTATGTTCAGACGGACAGCAATATTCGAGGTTCACTCTCTCATTCACGGTTCGCGCCCCAATCATGATTGAACCTACATGATTCGCCATATAAAATTTTGAGCGAACCAACTTGGTTTATTTTGAATCTAGTTACGAACCACGAAAAATGTACTGTCATCTCCAATTTTGATAAAAAATTATCGCTAGTTTATCTGAACAAAAAATTAATGTGTGAAATAAAAAGTATATATTTACATATATATATTCAAATAAAAATGGAAAAAAATAAGTAGTGAAACGTAAAGTGTAGAAGGATGCCTTCAAATATCTGCACAAAAAATATAAACGTCAAAATGAAACAAGAACACTCGTCTGAACACCAAGGTTCGCAATCGTGATTCGGAGAGTGAATCAAGTGGTTAATTTTGCCGTCTGAACATGCTATAAACCCTACAAGAAATTAATGACTGAAACTAACACATAAACAATTTTTGTACTAACACACTTGCAGTTTTTTTCTATTTGAAAAACATATGTTTATATATAACTATATGACTGTCATTGTTGCAAGCAGCAATATTTGTGAATTACCGCGTATTATTCATTATTGGCTGTCGGAAAGTGAAATTAATTGTTAAAATCAACAAAAATATACACATAAATAAAGTTATAAATGTATACTTGATTACGTACATAATTGCTTTTGAACAGCGCAACTCAATCTCTGTTGCGTAGGCAATAGTTGTGTAGGAAAGCTAAATGAGTTTACCCTGGCTTTTTGGTTTCGCACCTCTGCCATCAAAACTAGAATACAAAAAAAAAAAAATAATAAATAAAGTTAATCCTTTATACATGTATATTAAAAAAAAGCTGATTATTTAAATGATTCAACTGATATCGCACACAGATTGGTTAAAGAATTTAATATAAAAAATAACTGCCCAAATGCGAAAACTTATGGAGGTGTTGTCCAATGACTTTGCCTCCTCCCAGGATTCTAATAAAAGAAAGAGAGGTTCAATTGGCTTCGCGGCTACAAGTTTAGGTTTAGGAAAGTAAGTAATTAATTAAATTAAAAATTCAAGTTAATTTTTGTTGTTTCTTTAGGACTCTTCAAAATATTTCAGTGAATTCGTTAGTGCCATTCACAATTGTGGTGGCACGTCCCTCCACTATACCCTTCTTCCACGATTTATTTTTTGCTCGCGTCTTGTGGCCTATTCCTGTTGGATCGTTTACTTAAAGATATTGCTGTAGAATTTTCACAAACTTTCAATGTAGAAGCTTTTATACCTCTTCTTAGGAAACGCATTTTTGTAAAGAATTATATTGTGCGACAATATGTTATATCCTGGATCTCGATTGTGAATGCTGCACTAGAACATAATATGGTTATCTATTTGATATTATTGATGGACTTTTTATGATGTTGGAAGAAAATACACAAGAATTACAAATGTGAGAAACTACGCTGACTCAGTTTATGGAAAAGACTATAAATATATTGTTAATACATGCGCAATCACCAAATGAACTTATTAAGGTAATGCACTGACATTTTATTAAAAATTCTAACTAGAAACAAAGTAAATCTTCCTTGCAGAATTTTACACTAATCCTTATATCTTTCAGTCTGTTGCCATAACATGGATGGATATGGGATTTGTTTTAATATTTGGCTCGAATGTTTTAATTTATGCCATTCTGGAATATAGTGTCTGGAATATAATGTTGATAATATGAAGAATAGTAAGGAATGTGCAGTGTCCGTAAATACATCCATCATGAAATTAGTTTCTACAAAAGAACAAAGATCTCAAAATATTGAACAAATTGGTTTATGGAGGTATTATCACAATATCTCACACACTGTTCTATACAAACAAAGGTAGCAGTATTTGAATGGATACATCATTTACTCATCAATTTTCCAAATGAAGTTTTGGCCGAAATTGTTAATTCACAACACTCAAAAGGTAAACTTTAATATAAACTGTTGATATATATGTAAGTGTTATAATAAATTGTTTTCTTTAAGAAACTACTGATTGCACTAAGGCCCATTACCGGAAATTTCATTGTCTCAAAGTTATCAACACGTTTCGGAATTGGTGATATTGTTGTTTTTAATATTTAAATATTTAATGTTTATTTTTAATTTTGAATTTTTTGATTTTTAATACAATAAATAAATAAATAAATAAATAAATAAATAAAAAAAAATAATAAGTCGTGTTTCATTATAATCAAGCGTGACCGGTCAATGATGATGTATATATCCATCATCGTTGACCGGTCACACTTGATGGATATACAATGAAATTTCCGGTAATGGGCCTTAGTGCAATCAGTAGTTTCTTAAAGAAAACAATTTATTATAACACTTACATATATATCAACAGTTTATATTAAAGTTTACCTTTTGAGTGTTGTGAATTAACAATTTCGGCCAAAACTTCATTTGGAAAGTTGATGAGTAAATGATGTATCCATTCAAATACTGCTACCTTTGTTTGTATAGAACAGTGTGTGAGATATTGTGATAATACCTCCATAAACCAATTTGTTCAATATTTTGAGATCTTTGTTCTTTTGTAGAAACTAATTTCATGATGGATGTATTTACGGACACTGCACATTCCTTACTATTCTTCATATTATCAACATTATATTCCAGACACTATATTCCAGAATGGCATAAATTAAAACATTCGAGCCAAATATTAAAACAAATCCCATATCCATCCATGTTATGGCAACAGACTGAAAGATATAAGGATTAGTGTAAAATTCTGCAAGGAAGATTTACTTTGTTTCTAGTTAGAATTTTTAATAAAATGTCAGTGCATTACCTTAATAAGTTCATTTGGTGATTGCGCATGTATTAACAATATATTTATAGTCTTTTCCATAAACTGAGTCAGCGTAGTTTCACACATTTGTAATTCTTGTGTATTATCTTCCAACATCATAAAAAGTCCATCAATAATATCAAATAGATAACCATATTATGTTCTGGTGCAGCATTCACAATCGAGATCCAGGATATAACATATTGTCGCACAATATAATTCTTTACAAAAATGCGTTTCCTAAGAAGAGGTATAAAAGCTTCTACATTGAAAGTTTGTGAAAATTCTACAGCAATATCTTTAAGTAAACGATCCAACAGGAATAGGCCACAAGACGCGAGCAAAAAATAAATCGTGGAAGAAGGGTATAGTGGAGGGACGTGCCACCACAATTGTGAATGGCACTAACGAATTCACTGAAATATTTTGAAGAGTCCTAAAGAAACAACAAAAATTAACTTGAATTTTTAATTTAATTAATTACTTACTTTCCTAAACCTAAACTTGTAGCCGCGAAGCCAATTGAACCTCTCTTTCTTTTATTAGAATCCTGGGAGGAGGCAAAGTCATTGGACAACACCTCCATAAGTTTTCGCATTTGGGCAGTTATTTTTCATATTAAATTCTTTAACCAATCTGTGTGCGATATCAGTTGAATCATTTAAATAATCAGCTTTTTTTTAATATACATGTATAAAGGATTAACTTTATTTATTATTTTTTTTTTTTTTTTTTGTATTCTAGTTTTGATGGTAGAGGTGCGAAACCAAAAAGCCAGGGTAAACTCATTTAGCTTTCCTACACAACTATTGCCTACGCAACAGAGATTGAGTTGCGCTGTTCAAAAGCAATTATGTACGTAATCAAGTATACATTTATAACTTTATTTATGTGTATATTTTTGTTGATTTTAACAATTAATTTCACTTTCCGACAGCCAATAATGAATAATACGCGGTAATTCACAAATATTGCTGCTTGCAACAATGACAGTCATATAGTTATATATAAACATATGTTTTTCAAATAGAAAAAAACTGCAAGTGTGTTAGTACAAAAATTGTTTATGTGTTAGTTTCAGTCATTAATTTCTTGTAGGGTTTATAGCATGTTCAGACGGCAAAATTAACCAGTTGATTCACTCTCCGAATCACGATTGCGAACCTTGGTGTTCAGACGAGTGTTCTTGTTTCATTTTGACGTTTATATTTTTTGTGCAGATATTTGAAGGCATCCTTCTACACTTTACGTTTCACTACTTATTTTTTTTCCATTTTTATTTGAATATATATATGTAAATATATACTTTTTATTTCACACATTAATTTTTTAAACTAGCGATAATTTTTTATCAAAATTGGAGATGACAGTACATTTTTCGTGGTTCGTAACTAGATTCAAAATTAACCAAGTTGGTTCGCTCTCAAAATTTTATATGGCGAATCATGTAGGTTCAATCATGATTGGGGCGCGAACCGTGAATGAGAGAGTGAACCTCGAATATTGCTGTCCGTCTGAACATAGCATTAGCCTGTAGTTGAGCAACAAGATATGTTATATTGACGTTGTAAAGAAAAATAGGGGGACAGAACAATCGCTTGACTGCAATGCTATCCTTATCTGCATTTCCAGAATTTTCGTTCGCCATTTTCTTTTGCATATCGCCCATTTCGCTGCCAATATTTTCGAACTCAAGCTATTTTGGCTATTGATACCACGGTCATATTCCATCTGATGAGAAAAAGTACTGCTCTGCACTTTTTATAGACGTCTCGCAAGCCTACGACCGAGTTTTGCACGAGGGACTCCTATATAAAGTTAAACAGTTGTTGCCCCCGAACACACATAAGCTAATGGGGAGCTATATAATTGAATATAAAATTTTGTGTAAGAGAGAAAAGCTTTGTGAGCCCTCCACAGACAATTCATGCTGGTGTACCACAAGGTAGTATCTTGGATCCACTTCTGTACATCCTTTACACATCAGACATGCCAACAAATGAAAACACACTTACGTCGACTTTTGCGGATGATACTGCAATTTTAAGCGTACGCGAAAACCCCTCAACAGCATCTCTTCTTTTGCAGAGCCATATTGAACAGCTGGAAGATTGGCTAGATATGTGGAAGATTAAAGTAAATGAACAAAAGTGTATCCACGTAACTTTTACACTAAGAAGGGAGACTTGCCCTCAAATTCAAATTAGGAACCAGCCTATACCTCAACATTCCTCTGTTAAATATCTCGGACTACATCTTATTATTATTTATTTTATTATATATAAATCTTATGTAATATTTACAAAGTTATAGGATTTTTCTATAATAGAACTACAACAATTGATGACATAATAATTGAATAAGGAGGCTAAAAAAAATATCACATAATGAAAAAACCTTACACGATCATAAAAGTACTTATTAAGAAATTTAGTCAAACACTCGCCTATATTACTTTATTATAAAATAATTAAGAGTGATTATTGATCAAATTCCTAATGGATTCAAAAGTAGACATTCTGAATCTGAATCTCGCAAATGTATTAAACATTTTATAATCAAAATTTCTATGCAATAAGTCCGTGGAGAATCTGGGGGAAAGATTATGTATAATTTTCAAGTTTTTATTTTGGATTATTTGCCTGGTATGCGTCTTCGTAGCTTTGTCAAACCAGACTTGACAACTATAAGTCAAAGATCTCAAAATATTGAACAAATTGGTTTATGGAGGTATTATCACAATATCTCACACACTGTTCTATACAAACAAAGGTAGCAGTATTTGAATGGATACATCATTTACTCATCAATTTTCCAAATGAAGTTTTGGCCGAAATTGTTAATTCACAACACTCAAAAGGTAAACTTTAATATAAACTGTTGATATATATGTAAGTGTTATAATAAATTGTTTTCTTTAAGAAACTACTGATTGCACTAAGGCCCATTACCGGAAATTTCATTGTCTCAAAGTTATCAACACGTTTCGGAATTGGTGATATTGTTGTTTTTAATATTTAAATATTTAATGTTTATTTTTAATTTTGAATTTTTTGATTTTTAATACAATAAATAAATAAATAAATAAATAAAAAAAAATAATAAGTCGTGTTTCATTATAATCAAGCGTGACCGGTCAATGATGATGTATATATCCATCAAGTGTGACCGGTCAACGATGATGGATATATCCCTCATCTTTGACTACTAAACAGCGGTAGAGTGAGCAGTTCAGATATATATTCTATGGTTTACATACTTTCATAGGTTAGAGTAAGATGCAAAATCACATGTACACAAAAGTTTCGGTCATTTTTGTCATATTGGCCTAAATAAAATGATAGAAACTTTGTTCTACGCGATGACTGAAACTTCAGTCAGTAGCACAGTCATATGACCGGTCAAATGACCGTCACTGTTCTTGTAGGGAAGGTGCTATTACACGACGTGCTTTTTTACACATCGAGCCCTAACAGTCAAAAAAACTTAAGCGACAAAATTATCGAATTTCGTTTTTCGATGAAAATCGATTAAGAAACATAATTCCCATCGCCAGTAAAAATTTCACAGCTGACAAATGTACCGTTACGAAGAAAAAGTCAAAACAAAATTAACTCAAGCGACATTTATTTTTTGTTTACAAATTTCTGACAGCGTAGTGTCGTTTAAGTTAAATTTTCATTTTGAAATTTATTTGTACGGCGTTAGAAAAGTTTACATTTTGTATTGATTGTTTACAAATATTTATTAAATTGGCATCTGGTGAAAGAAAGGTAACTTTCTTCGAGTTTGACCAGATTTGTAAGAAACATCACTAACATGTGTCCAATAAGAAACAAATAGAAATAATTTTTGAGGAACAAGTCTCGTTTAGGTGCACCACCCCGATTTTTTTTTTTTTTTTTTTGGAAATAGGGGTATTTGAGGTGATTTAGATATAACTTGAACAATTCTTATCGGATTTGAGCAATATATGTATCATTTGAAAGCTTATTAAATTGCCTTTATTTTAAAATAAAAAAGTTCGAAATCCTTTAACCCATTGTGAACCTATTCAAGATTGTGCATTTTTGATAAAGAGTTTTTGTGAAAAGCTGTAATTATCAGACGAAATTACGTATATAAGGTATGTATTTGTACATTTAAAATAAAAGTAGGGGTCACAAGCTATTTTTTGGTGTCTATTATGACTTTTTGACTCTTAAAGTGCTGGATATATTAGGAGTTACTAAAGTTAAGTATTGAAATCTGGCTTCGCATACTAAAGTTTTTCTGCGTGGCGGCCTGCGGCCGCGCTTAAGGGTTTTCTCCTCCAATAGGACACGGCAGGTGGCTTCGCTGAATAAAGTTTTCCTGCGTACGTCACAAGCGAATTTCCCAACAAAATTTTCATAATAGGACGGAGAAGAAATGAGGGGATGCTTTAATACCATGTGAGATAAGGCCATGATGGCTTTATCTTGTCTTATGTCTTCCCGGAGACACTAAAGTTAAGTATTGAAATCTGGCTTCGCATACTAAAGTTTTTCTGCGTGGCGGCCTGCGGCCGTGCTTAAGGGTTTTCTCCTCCAGTAGGACACGGCAGGTGGCTTCGCTGAATAAAGTTTTCCTGCGTACGTCACAAGCGAATTTCCCAACAAAATTTTCATAATAGTCTCATTAAAAGTCAATAATATCTCCGGTCCTGTAAGGGTTAAGAGGACAAAATATATATGTAGCTAGTGGGCCCAGCTTTCATTCAGTTGCTGTAAATACAAAAATTTTATAGATCATTTTATGAGATAATGCCACGTTTGCGAAAAAAAACTTTCCCAAATATACAAGAAATTTTTTTAAAAAAATTTCCATTTCTAGTTAGAATTGTTAAGTCGAATTTTTTAAGAAAGTGTTGTTTTTAGTGTTATGGGTTTTTGTTATTTGTGCAATAAAAAAAAAACAAAGTTGTACCCCTAATATCTCCGGATTACAAAGGGTTAAAAGGTCAAACTATGTCTTAAATAAAAGCTGTTAATCCTATGAATGTACTAATTAACATATATTTTGTTGTTGTAATAGCGTTTTATTGAAATAAAATGAATTATTTACAAAAAACTGCATCTTAAAAAGAAAGAAAATTATTTTGGTCCATAATGGGTTAATGGATTTCGAACTTTTTTTATATCAAATTAAAGGTACTTTAATAAGCTTTCATATGATATATATATTGCTAAAGTCCGATTAGAATTGTTCAAGTTATATCGAAATCAATGTCAAAACTTTGGAGGTCTATAACTCGGGAAATATGGGCTTCCGACAAAAAAAAATATTTTGCTGGAATCGCATTAAAAAGTGGAACGAGTGGTGAAAATTTGGAACGGATCGGAGAGGTGCACCTAAACGAGACTTAAGCCATTTTTGACTGCTTTTTCCTAAATGTGATTTAAGTGTAATATTTTTTTTATTTTAAATTGCCAACGAAAAGTGGGCTTGGTTCGTATAGCATCAGCGACTCCTAGCTAGATATTGAAGAAGTAATGTGTATAGGAAAGAGGGGATACAAAGCTCCTAAAGCTGTTCGTAAGAAATTTTTTTTAATGAGCGAATCCCGCCCCACACCCGCCTCTGCCGACCGAGGGAGCTCGTCCCCTTCACGTGGGACCGGTACACATCAAGGTCCGGATCTTGGCGGAATCCAAACAAGAGCTGGCAAGAAAATTGTGATCATGACATAGAGTAAACGTCCCTAAGTTCGGCATGTACCAATAGTCAGCATTTTTTGAGTTAAAATGTAAATAACATTTTTTAAGTGCGAATATACCTACATATGTAGTGATTAAATGTGATTGATATGAGCCTTTTGATCTTGTTTTGTACTCATTCAGTGACAGTCTTATGAACTTATGTTGTAGTATTTTCGGACTAGACGGACTATAAATTATTACTTCATCATTGCAAACATGAAATATGTTTTTGACTTACACTTTTATTAGGTTTTTGTTACAAAAATACAAATATTTATACTTTCGATCAGTGTTTATTAATCGAATTTTTATCAATTTTCAATAGGTCTTACTCGCTATCGTGTGCGGTATTTGCAACATAAAATTTTCGATCAATGACGAGTGTGGTGATTCGACCCCTAGTTTTTTTCCAATAAGTTAGAAACTAGAAGAGGTTGTCACTCTTTTAAGTAAACAAGCAGATTCCAGCCCTCGAAATTCGAGTGCAAATTCTAGGAAATTTAATTTTTTCATTAAATAAAGACCCTAAATGTATGCTAATCAATTATAGCCAATTCACAAATCAACACAAAAAAACAAACTCATTTTTATTACAAACACATTAACAAATTTAATAAAGACACACATAGCATTGTATAATTTTATGTATGTGCTAGTAGCAACTTTAAATGCATTTAAAAATCTGTAAATCTGCAAAACGGCTAAAAAGAAATACCTTTCAAATAATATAAGTTTGGTCAAAATCGGGATAAAACGGTAGAACAAAACATCGGTCACAAGAAATCGCCTAGCCTATTAATATTATAGATATTGAAAATATTTATGATGAATAAAGTATAAGTTTATGATGGATAAAGTATAAGTTGGATTTTATTTCAAGAGAATAATGTTCATGAGATTTCCATTGTTGAGAAATTTTATTGTATATTTACGTGCACTATTTCTAGCATACATTCTATTTAAGTCTTATGCAACCTTATGTTGCATTAGTGCCATTTTATTTGATATTTTATAATTTTTAATAACTAAACGTGTTCGCGATTTATATACATACATATGTAGGTAGAGTTCAACAGAGATAATTCCCCTTGCTCCCCGTTTAACAAAAATCATACTGGCATAAGAAACGTAGTAAATTCTCTTTTTTATGTATGAACTTTCCATTTCAGACTTATAAGAGCTATGCAGTTTTCACCAAAAATTGTATTGGATTGTTCGTACGATGATTACATGACGAAAAGGGAGGCTGAAAATGCAGCCAAACAATTAATGTTGTGCTTCGCTGAAAATCGTTTTCACGATGATCCATTTGATTTACATTATTGTAATGTTAACCTAAATACAGCCTGCATGAAGAGTTTACAACGTTACATACCAACCATGTTAAATCCTGAATTTCCAATGAATGTCCATCAAAAATGTTTTACAGATATATTTCCCAAAGAGAATTTGGTATATTTAACACCACATTGTCGCACAGATCTAGTGCAATATAATCCAGATGATGTGTATATAGTGGGTGCAATGGTAGATACAGTATGTTTTGTTGATACTTTAATAAAAAATTCCTTATTTTCATTTAATTTTTTCATATTTGTAGGTCAACAATGAACCACTGTCGTTGGCAAAAGCTAAAAGGCTGGGACTTCGTATGGCTCGTTTGCCCCTTGACCGTTATTTGCAATGGAATGCAGGGTCAGGAAAATCTCTTACACTCAACCAAATGATTAATATTATGTTGGATCTCAAGACAACTGGGGATTGGATGACTTCCTTTCGTCATGTTCCACGGCGTAAGGTGATTGATTTGAGAAAGGAAGCTGTTGATTTTCAAAATAAATTAAATAAACGTGCTAACCGTTTTAATGTTCGCATAGATCGTATTTTGAAAACTGATGATGGTAGTATGCAAGGGAATCATCCACACGACCAGCACGTGCGATCACATAAAGATAGTTTACAGTTTGATTTAAATACGTGGGGTTCCAAAAAGAAAGACCGACAAGGATCATAGTTTTTTTTTTTGTTATAGCTTTAATATATTGTTAATCATATTTTTTTTTAAACAAAAATTATTTTGAATAAATTCAGAATATATAAAAACGTAATTTTTTAAAAAGTTAAAAAAAATTCAAATTTTTTGTTGGAAAAGAAACCTATAAGTTTAGATGCTAAAAAATAAAATGGAACGTATTAAACATTTACAAAACAAAACTTTTTGAGAACTTCTAATGATATCCAATGCTAATTTTGTAAAAGATCACCATTCGGTAAATGCAAATGTTACAAAATACCAAGAACTACAAATGCCAATGGTGCAACAAATTAAGCGCACTGATAAAGTAAGCATTTGGGACGTACTTTGGGGGCTGGTCCTTTAAAACACACAAGTTAGTTGTTTTACCAGCACTAATTCTAAATAATTAATATACCATTAATTCTTCACCATAACGTCGTTGTTTGGTTAATTGAAATCGAATTATTGCGTGACATAGACACAATTGTCATGATAACTAATGCGAAGCTATAATTTTTTTAGCATTTGTTTGGTTAATTGAAATCGAATTATTGCGTGATATAGACACAATTGTCATGATAACTAATGCGAAGCTATAATTTTTTTCAGCATTTGTATTACAAACTTTATTTTAAAACCAACTTTAGGAAACCTATATTAGTATAACAACACGTTTTTAACACTAGAACTACGAGACCAGTAATTTTTACTAGTTTGACAGTTTTCTTTGCAAATAAGTTATCGTTAATTTATTTTTTTTTTGCAATAACTTTTAAAAGAATATATTCAAATTTTCGTTGCTTTATTTAGTTTCCGAAAAATATTTTGTCAAAACCAGTTGGTCATCTAAACTACAGTGAGTGTCTCATACACATGATTTTGATATCATTTTTATCTACTGCATTTAAAAAATTATAAATTATTTAATGTATTACGTGAATAAGTAGGAGAAGAACAAAAAGCAATGTTGATTTTTTCACAATGTTTAATAATTCAATTCGAACAAATTTTTTGCTCGAATTCCATAGTTGCTCAGGCTTTGTTTGAAAGCTTATGAGGTAAAGTATTTTTGAGAATTTTTTCAGATTTTTTGGCAGAGGTTTGGAGCTGGCACAAATAGGATTTTCTCGAACAATGGGGTTTTTCAGTTTTACCGCCCTTCAAAATGCATCATTGGTTTTCTACACTTTCATGAAATTTTTTAATTTACGTAAAATTCCCAAAAAATTTAATATATGGCAGCTAAACGAGCAAAACAATTGCCAAACTTATGATTTATATACATCAAATTAAAGTTTGAACATTTTTCTTTTAAATTGATGGCTCAAAGACTTATAAAATGCTTTTTACAGAAAAGCATCTGCTTGAAATTTAAAATAATCTCCGAAAACCCCCATTGTTCGAGAAAATCCGATTCCAAAAGATCTCCAAAAATTCTCAAAAATACTCTACCCTATAAGCTTTCAAAAACAGGTTTAGCAAAACAAATTTTTTTCTTTTAGACTCTCCAATATATATGTATGTATATATGTATGTATATAAATTTTTTCTAAAATAAATACTTTCTTTTCATGTGTATAAAGGGTGGGTCCTTTCATATGTTTTACTAGTAAATATTTCATAACAGATTCATTTTTTTTTTGCAAAATCAAAAATCAAATACCTATACAATTTGGGGATGTTTTTCTGTGTAATTTTTTTCTTCTAAGAATAAAAGGTTGTGTACTTTTTCTACCTTTTAGTGTTTGTAAAACTAGATTATTGATGTAGATGGCATAGTTAAAAGAGCATGTGAAAAGCATATCAGATGGCAGACAAAAGTTAGTAACCGATTTGGGAATGAGTTATTGCATATGAAAGAAAGGGTTATCCAAAGTTGACATTTTCAGTATTTGGCTAAAATTATTAATTTTATATATAGTCATAACTTTTTGTTTTAAAGGATTCAAATTTTCGTAGTATTCGAGGAAATTTTGTGTAAAACATTACTTGTTAGCTATTTGAATTTTATTTATTTATTTAAATTATATTTTACAAATTAATTTATAAAATATATACTTAAGGCGCCGGGTAACCAGACCATATGCGCTCGAAAAGTTAATTAAAAAGAAAAATATTTACAGTTAATTGATTTTCAAAAAAAAAAAAAATATAAGATTACAAAAAGTAAATTTATCTGAATTTAGTTTTACAAAAATAAAGTTGAATAAAGAAAAATAGAAATTAGCCTTATACATCGTTGATATTGTGCTTCTGTAGACATCTCTGTATGTTGGTTAAATTGTTATCAGCTGCACAGTCAAGCAATTTTTCAATTGGTTCATCGATTTTGGAGTATGGAGATTCTGATAGTATATGATGAATAGTGAGGAGAACGTTGCAATAAGAACATATTGGAGGATCAGTTTTCTCATAGTAATGTTTAGTATTAAAAACACATTTTCCAACTCTTATGTGAGCTAGCATAACACATTGGCTCCTACTAAAGTTTATTCTGTATTTAGTCCTAGTAAACTGTGGATCTTGTAGCCTTTGAATAATTTTGAAAGGATTTGAAATAACTTTGGGAAAACACGAGATTTCCGTGATTTCAGGCAAATTAAGAGCATTCTTCGCAGCTTTGTCTGCACTTTCATTACCCTGGATCCCAATATGGGAAGGAATCCAGATTATCAAAGCTTGACAATCAGTTCCTGGGTATAACATGTCATTATAAAGTCCATTGTGGTTCTTTATTAATGCCCTGGTGGCACTAAGACTATCAGTGCATATAAGTGTTCTTCCACCATTTTCAGTTGAATATCCAATGGCACTGTTTATAGCAGAAATTTCGGCAGTAAAAATACCTGAGTGATCTGGCAATCGAGCATCAACAATAGTTTCATACTGAGAGTTTGGTAGTTGCTTAACAATTGAAAAAGATGTTTTACCATTATGGAATGAACCATCAGTATAAAGAATCGTATCTGGCGAGTATGACACAATTTTCTCCTGAAGCAATTTATTAAAACAGACTGGATTAGTAGTATTTTTGCTGTAGATTCTGAAGCCGTCATCAACCTTGACAATAGCGCCAGCGCTATTGTTGGTGATTGGCTTCTGTGGAATTGAAATGTTGTTTTTCCTTAGTAGTGAGATTACGTTGTTGACTGAAGATGGACTACGGTTAAAAGCACTCTTCAAATGTCTCCAAAAAGTCGCATGAAGGCCATCCGATGAGATTGTAATAGACCTAGACGCCAGTCCGACAGAAGTCTTCTCTAAATGACTTTGAAAATCTGGAAACTTAGCTTCGGGTCGCAGTAAATGAATAGGTGTGGGTCGGAGTAAACCTGTAGCAGTTCTAAAGCAGTTATTAATAGAGATGTTAATTTTGGCAATATTCTTCTTAGAGGTCCAACCATATACTGTGATCCCATGCAAAAGCACACCGATGGTCAAGGAACGGCAGATATTAAGGGCCGTCTCCATATGAGGACCCTTTTTACGAGAACAAATAAGTCTCAGTAAATTATTTATTTTACTCAGTTTGGTCGTTAAAAATTTCACGTGAGTATTCCAAAGTAAATTTTTGGTGAAAATAATTCCTAATATTATCTGTTCAGCTATCTGCAGGTTGATATTTCTGATACATATCGTGTTGGAATTGCATTCTCTTTTTCTGCAAACGTGCAGAATTTCAGTTTTTTCTGCTTGGACAACTGCACCCCTACTCCTTGCCCATTTGTGAACTTCAAAATCCAAGTTATTTAAATTTGTACGGACAACAACAGCCTCACCCGAAGCGACAGCAAAAATATTGTCGGCATAAATGCCAACATAATCAATCCCTGGCAGATTCTCAATGGCTTTGGCTAAGGAATTCGCGTAAACAGTGTAGAGAACCACCGATAATGGAGAACCCTGAGGCACTCCATTATCCAAAGGGTGTGTAGAAGAAAAATACCCATCAACTCTAACGACAACCTTACGATTGTCAAGAAATGACCTTAACAGCTTTAAAATCTGCCTTGGTATACCCCATTCATTAAGGTCAAGTATTATGTATGTTGATACTACTCTGTCAAAAGCCTTTTCAATGTCTTCAGAAAGAACCAAGCTGTGTTTCCTATTTTTAGGTTTCGCCTTAACGTCTCTTCTAACTGATGACAAATACCATGTACTCCATGCCTTGGGAGAAATCTTCTCAAATATTTTTGAAAGTACCGGTAATAAAGAAATTGGTCGATATCCTTCCATGTGATTAGGGTTTTTACCAGGTTTCGGAATTGGAGATAAAATTGCAGTTTTCCAATCCTGTGGAAAAAAACCACTGAACAAAATATTATTATATAGGTCACAGAGACGAACTTTCAAACTTTCAGGGGCATATCTGACCATCGCATATGTAATCTTATCGCGAGCAGGTGTTGAACCCTTCAATGTTTTTAGAGTTTCGTTGAGCTCTACAATACAAATTTTAGAATTCATTATCTCAAGTCGATGACAAGACTGGGGTAAATTTTCAATATCAAGATTTCTCTTAGCTTCGATGATTGCAGGGTCAAAAGCTCCATCAGAACACCAAAACTGAGCAAAGTTGTCAGCTATTGCCTTAGGATGATTTATATTGTTGTTGATGTTAATTGTTGGGAAGGTACCTATCCTCTCAGATCTCAAGTTGTTTACTTTACTTCACAGAAAACGAACATCCATAGACGGATTTAAAGAATTTAAAATTTTTTCCGAGGTAAGACGTTTTGCAGTTTTACTTTCCCTTTTCACCTTTGCACATGCCTTTCTGTATTCATTGCCGTTTGTCCGATTACGACGACTCTTAAAAAATTTCCAAGCTTCCCGTCTAAGACGAATTAACTTAGCAATTTCTGAGTTAAACCAAATGGGACTGTTTTTCTCTTGAGGTTTACGGCTAAGTGGAATAGTTTCATTGGCTGTTTTCCTCAAAATACGTTTGATTTGAGCCGCTTCTTTATTGATGTTAGATGTTTTTTCAAATTGCTCAACTACTTGGATTGCCTTCCATTCAAAAAGATTCCAATCAGCTTTTTTATCTTGAAATCGAGGAGAGAATTGTTTCTTTACTGTTTCTATGCCGTTTGTAATTTTAATTGGAAAATGATCTCCAACTTCTGGCATAGGCAAACAAGACCAAACCAAACCTGGAGCAAAATCGACACTAGCCATAGATACATCAACAGAAGTAAGGGTATGTCTCGTACTCAGCAGAGTCGGAGATCCATCATTTAAGATGACTATACCCTTGTCATCAGCGAAAGCTTCCCAGATGTTGCCATCGGAAGAACTTGAAGCTGAACCCCATAAAACATTATGTGCATTTAGATCCCCAAGTAAAAGATGGTGTGCATTACTTGCCAGACAGATGTTGTTGACGACAGATGATGTCAGATTTGAATCGTGTTCTTTGTAAATATTAGTTAACTGTAACTCCGTACCATATCGGATGATCAAAGATTGGAAAAGTAAATCTCCAGTTGATGTAGTATGTTGCGTGACATTAATATTACTCTTAATAAGTATGGCTATACCTGCTTATGATGGTAAATCTTGTATCCAGGCAAGTGCAATAGGTGTAACTTTTTTTCAATAACGTGTGTTTCCTGTAAAACTATAATATTTGGTTTATGCCTGGCAACTAAAAGCTCCAAAGCATATTTATTATTGATGAAGCCTTGTATGTTCCATTGAAGAAGAGAGATGTTAAGGCCAATATCCATTATAAATTATTTCTTCTTTTTGCCTTTTGAAGGCATATTTTTTCTTAGCGTATTAGGTGTAATTATCATATTCAACTCTGGGAAATTATTATATAACCGACTACAAGGTGATGTTTCACTGTTGGATTCATTTGTTTTCGATCTAGATTGGTTACTCAAGCCCAAACCTTCACTAATATCATTTATAACCATTTCTTCAGAAATATTCTGATCGATTGTCATATTTGCCTGCAAATTATCATTTAAGTTGTTATCAAAAAAAATGTCATCACTAAGAGAACAGTCACTAGATGCATTTATAATGTTTGTTGTTGTCAAATTTTCCAAAAAGTTGATGAGTCATTGAGTAATTCTAGCTGAGTATTTAAAACTGCATTTACTGCGATTGTATTTTGTGGTGTTAGTGTGTTTAATGAAGTAGTAATGTTAGTGTTGTTTAATGTTGTAGATGATTTGTTGTTGTTGTTGTTTTTTAATATTGTAGATGATGTATTGGTGTTTTTATTGTTGTTAGATGTTGTAGATGATGAAGTGGTGCTGTTGTTGTTTAATGTTGTAGATGTAGATGTTGTAGATGTTGTTGTTTGGTGTTGTTGGAATATTGTTTGTTCTAGAATCTTCTGGTATTTTGTTTTGATTTGTGTTAATTTGTGGTTGTGTTGGTAAATTTATCGATGTTGTAGGTTTTGATGTTTGATTATTTAATATTTGCGCATAGGTTGGCATTTGTGTGCCTCTTCTTGGAACGGGTTTTAGGGTATTTATTCCAGGATTATCATTATAAATTTCCCAAGCTTCTCGTGTAGTGCATTTTCTTATTATTCTTAAATAGTTCACTGATTTATGTTTCCAATAAGTTGGACAATCTGGATCATTAGAGGGATGGGATTCGGTTTCACAGTTGATACAATACTTACGAGCACAAATTTCATGAGGTTTTGAGGGTCATGAGGTTTTGAGTGGTTCTTTGTGTGGCCGAGTTTCTGGCAATTTACACATCTCATGGGGTTTGGTATGTGTTCGTTTACTGTAACTCTTTCCCAACCAAGTTTCAAGGTCTCAGGACGATGAAACATGTCAAAAGTTAAAATTGCAGCTCCTGTTGCGACTGTTAATTCCCCATTTTTTTTTGTAATTTTGCGTACTTCAACTACCTTTTGATCTTTTAGAGAATTCTGCAACTCTTCCTCCGTAATATCGATTATTTTTTTAGAAAAAATGCGACCCTGTACTGTGTTCAAAGTTTTATGAAGGCTGATGTTTACCGGAATATCAATATATGTTGCTTTAAAAAATTTTTCGGCACATTTGCTGTCTGGAACTTTAATCAAAAGATCACCACTCTTCATCTCATTGACCTCCAAACGGTGACGTGAAATGTAGTTCAGTCCTCTTTCTACTCGGAAAACGTTGTAGGATGCTAAAGATAAAGTTGTGGTGTCTTCTTTTAGTGGTCTAGCTGATGCAACTAAATACCGTGGGCGGTTTTGGTCATTTGCAGTTGATTCCGGCAGAGGTACAAAATCTTCGGGGCGAGGTCGTTTGTTTTTGTTAAGTTTGCCCTTACCGGTCTCAAAAGCGAGCTCCCTAAACCGGTTATGGTTCGGGGGGTGAACCCCGTTCATAATAATAGTCGGGAATCCTTTTCCTCAAATTTTTAAATCTCCAATCAAAAATAAAAGTTTAATTTGCCTGAATATATAAGAAAAAAAGAACTTTTTAAGATTGCAAAAAACACTCGATAAATTATACACTTATCGATAACACGTCAGTTAACCGTCACGAGAGAAAAACGTTGTTTACTCGGCAATTGCCTGACACAGAATGTATTTGAGTTTTATATTTTTTTTTTTATATATATTTTTTTTAATTCTTTGCAACAAAATGAATGAAAACTGCCCTAGCTCAAGCAAATATGTAAGTTCTTATAATTATGCGTAATAAACATAGACTATTTAACATAGAATTTTTTTACCCAATACCAAAAATATTTAATCTAGACCCATGTTTTATTACTCCGATTAACTCAGAATCATTTTCTGAGACGATTTAACGATGTTCTTCCGTCTGTGTGTCCATGCAAACCTTGTAATGAAACTACAGGTCGCAAATATGAATATATTTTGATGAACTTTGCTATACGGAATTTTATCTTACATAGGACAAACGGTATTGAAATTGGTTAAAAATCGGTGCATAGTCAGACACAGTCTCCATTGATTTAAATTAAATTGTTATATAGATCTCGGTCAAAATTTGTCTGTGTGTGTTTATTACAGTTGTCTAAAAATAAACACTGTAGGACAATTTTTAGTCATAGCCTCCATATGAAGCTGCTCGCCCAGTCTTTACTTAAATCTGTTAGAATCCGAGTTGAAAATAAACAACCTATGTAGTTGGCTTAATTAAACTTATCTTTTATTGGATATGTGAATATTGCATCATTTGTACGCTGCGGATAACACCAAAAAAGTGAGCGTGTTCCCGCCAAAAATTTAATACAGCCCAGTTCTCAATAACAATTCCCTGGGAATTTTTTCCCTATTCCCTGTTCCCCTATTCTTAATAAAATCTCCCCGGGAATTTTTTCTCTTTTCCCTTTACCCTTATTCTAAAAGAAATTCGAAAATGGGAATCTCTTCCCCGGGAAAAAAGTAGCTATTCTGAATGTCAATAAAAGGGAGAATAATTTGGGAATAATTCCGCCAAAAAATTGAGAGGGAGTGCTGCGAAAAATGTAAGTATTTAATATTTTTATGAAAAATAGTAATATATATCATTTAAAATTTTGTATAATAATATTATTATGGCACTACTGTTGCTTTCAGGTCAAAAGCAACAAAAAAAAAAAAACAAATTCATGTTCTTTTGAACACAATGCAAGCCAACCCTGATGTTGCATGCGGGATGTTCAAAGGAAGCAAGGAGGAGCTAAGCCGGGTATGGCGCAATTTGGAGTGGAAATTAAACTCAGCAGGCAATTCAAGTGGGTTGCTGGCATCACGTAGCTTTCTTCTTGCCATGCTTTGCTCCGACATGTTCTGCTGCTGCTCTTCTGCTTCAGCTACCATCAGAAACGCTACACTGAACATTTTTTGTATTTATTTTAATTTATTAAAGATTTTAAAAAAAGTTTTACTATTAATTCCCACAAAAATTTTTAAATTTGTAAACAAAACAAAACAACTGAAGCAAAACAGCTGTCTTCGAATAATCGAAATTCTCTCTCCCATATTATTCCTCTCCCCGCCTGTTTAGAATAGGATGATTTATTCTCGGGAAAAATGAATTCCCCGGGAACTCATTTCCCTGGGAATATTTAGAATTGGGCTGATACTTTTACACTTTCTTACTTAAATTTCAACCTTGCAGATCTGTCAATTGCATATCTGCCAAAGGTTGTCAGCTTAAATATTCCTAACAAATCTGTCAGAAAATAAAAATACTGCACGGCTTTTTCTCAGATTTGGTTTTTACATGTTTTGCAAAAAAAAATATTGACTACCAAATATGGCCTGGAGCGGTCCATTTTTCCTCATATAAATATAGCATCCGATGTGAACTCTTTCATATCCAAAGGCAAAGAAATTTATAACAATGCCGTTCAAATTTGGTTTATGCTTATTTTCTATCTAAACCGACTATAATTTTCTTGTTTTTAACGAGAATTTTTTTTAAGTAAAACGAATTCTTGGAAAATTCATCCAATTTATCCAAAAAATTATCTAATCGAAAATCATAAATTTTAAATTATTCGACCAAAATTTAAGATTAGTTGCTCGATTAATTGCATACATTTTTATCGATTGACTACCCTAATTGGGAAACACATGTTTTTTTACTGATTTCCAATTGGCAAAAATTTAAAAATTTTTACGAAATATGAGACACAGTGGAAATTAGTCCTAGATGCATGAATAATCTATCAATTGCTACATTTTTTAGAATTATGCGATTAGTGCAGTAAAAATTCATAGAGTATATAATCTGATCTTTAACCGACTGCTTAGAACATTAACCAACTGGGTGAACATGTTAAAGCGCGTGACTAAAAAGTAGTCGAGCTAATGCGAGTGGGATAGATGCCTGTTTTAACCCATTAAGGAAATGTCATTCAAAATGAATCCAAAACATTCATTTCTATATTTAATATAATCACTGATGAAAGCTTGGTGGCAGAATCAATGGCAATGACCTACTGAATGTTGTAGGTCCCACTGAGAGCATTACAAAATCATATACAATAAATTCCGAAATTATTACTTCCCCCAGTAAATAATTTTTATATTTCTGCCAGTTTTCAACCGAATTAATTGATATTACCAAACATATATGTAGATGTTTTTATATGTGTAAAATACTACATACTTACGAGTAATATTAAATTTGTACTTTTCTCTCCAATTTACGTTTTTTTTTCGAAACATGGAACTTCAGATGTTTGAGTTTGAAGAGTTCTCGAAATCAGTCCTTACCATTCGAATAGAAAATGTTAGAAATATATTATAACTGTTAGAAAATATTACTTTGAATTTTTACAGTTTATAAATAAAAAACTTACTTAAAGTTTTACGTTTGAAACACAAATCAGATACCGTCTTAGCGATCAGCAGTAATTACTCGTATCCTAGCATTTTGGTTTGAATTTTCCTTCAAAAAGCTTTTCGATATCTGATATATTATGGTGGATCCTTGTAATTGTTAGCTCTTTTATTGCCAAGAAATTTTTCTGTAACATTTTCAAAAACTGTCCATGCATTTTTAAAACCTGTACCTATAAAAATATAATTGCTACAAATCATGTCATAAAAAAGTTCTTAAAATGAGTTACCTATTTCAATATTCGCATGGGATAATTATGGAAAAATTTATTTCAACATCTTAAATGATACACTTTATTAGTTATTTATTTGTTCTTTATTTTCAATTCATTTTTCTTTTAACAATTTTAAAGATATAATAGTATAAATATTATCAGGAAGAAAAAGAGATCATACGACTATGACATACTGTCGTCAGTCGATGGTATTTGCAAATTAAATTATTTACGTTACACATATTAATTACGTTTTACATAATAATAATAATAATAATCTAATGCAGCTATAATGTAATGACTCAATTCTCTATAAGATTTCCTGACATTGTTTAAAAGGTTAATATGTTCTGGCTCTCGTATGTGCCGAAGTATGGAGCATTTGGCTAAGAAATGAAATATATTTTCAGGCTCATTAAGGTTACATAACAAGCAAGTTGTAAGTCTGTTGTTGGTAGCGGGTGACATTTAGTTCAAATAAATCACATCTCGCCTTAAAGAACCAACTGATTGTATTAAAATTTGGTATTGTTTCAAAGAAAAGTTGTTCACTTTCATAGTCAAACTTTTTATAGAACCGATTTGTCTCTGATACCTTTAACAGAACAAGTGTGTTATAACACCTCCTCTTAGGTGTTCCCAGTCTTCTCTAGAAGCATATTCTGCAATTCTGATTGTATTACACTCTCTGCATAAGTTGTCGATGTAATCAAATCAAAACAGTTTGTTCTGTATCAATATTTTTGTAATATAATTCTGCAGACGGCGATAATTATATTGAAAAATAGTTTTTATTATATATCTAAGATATAAATTCCAGGTGTATATGTAATTATTTTCTATTCCAGTTTCTATCATTAGTACGTACGTATTAATGTAAAAGTAATTTTAAAACTTTTCAAGAAAAAACGTTGAAGCTTATCTTCTTCTTTAAAGAGTGTAAGTCCCCAAACCTGTCCCCATATGTCTGATTTGCTCTGCTCACAGATTAAAAAAGGCTCCACTTAGCTTTCAATGAAATCTTTTTTCTTAGAAAACTGTAGGATTGTAATTATTATCTGATGTAAAGTATCCTTTCCGAAAGCCAGCCTGAAATTCTGTTATTATGCTATATTTTTCCAGGCACACGTTAATTCTATTATTTAGGATGCCCATCATTATTTTAGCTACCGAATTCATAAAAGAAATTCCACGATAATTTGTAGTTAATCCCTTATCACCTTTTTGATGTGTAAACATCTATACACGCAGGGGGGTAAATTTCAAAAACAGCGTAACATGTGAGCGTAACATGTGAGCCGTAAGACAAAATCGGTGTGGCTTATGATTGTATTGGTGAAAAATTATGATATGTAATAACCTGTTTGAAAATGAAAAATGAAAAATAAAAAATAAGAAAAATGAAAAATAAAAAATGAAAAATAAAAAATAAAAATTAAAAATGAAAAATGGAAAATGTCAAATGAAAAATAAAAAATGAAAATCGAAAAACGAAAAATGAAAAATAAAAAATGAAAAATGAAAAATGAAAAAAAAATATGCAAAATGAAATTTAAAAAATAAAATAAAAAAGGAAAAATAAAAATTGAAAAATGAAAAACGAAAAACGAAAAATGAAAAATTAAAATTAAAAATGAAAAATAAAACATGAAAAGTTATAAAAGAAAAATAAAAAATGGAAAATGAAAAATGGAAATTGAAAAATGAAAAATAAAAAATGAAAAATGCAAAATTAAAAATGAAAAATAAAAAATGAAAAACGAAAAATTAAAAATGGTAAATAAAAAATGAAAATTGAAAAACGAAAAATAAAAAATGAAAAGTAAAAAAATGAAAAATTAAAAAAGAAAAATAAAAAATGAAAAGTAAAAAATGCGAAATTATAAAAGAAAAATAATAAATGGAAAATGCAAAATGAATAGTGAAACATGAAAAATGATAAATAAAAAATGAAAAATAAAAAATTTTCTTTTTTTAAATGAAAAATGGAAAATAAAAATGAAAAATGGAAAATAAAAAATGAAACATAAAAAATTAAAATGAAAAATAAAAAATGAAAAATAAAAAATGGAGAATGAAAAATGAAATACGAAAAACGAAAAATGAAAAATTAAAAAAATAAAAAATGAAAACTGAAAAATAAAAAATGAAAAATGAAAAAATTAAAAATAAAAAATTAAAAATAAAAAATGAGAAACGAAAAACGAAAAATTAAAATTGAAAAATAAAAAACGAAAAATTAAAAATTAACCGGTTGAAATATTAAATATTTTTTTATATTAGCAGAGCCTCTGCAGTTGATTGCTATAAGTGATACATAGGAGACGCTTTCTGTTTGATTTAAAAAAAAAGCCATACAAAAATCTTTAATTACTGGATGTTTACACATATCCCCTGTGATCGGACTCACATGATTTTTTTGTATATAGGGAAAATTATACTGGTTATGAACTTTTCATCTAACATTGCACTTCCAATAATCACTTTTCATCTATAAAACTGTCTGTTGCATTTTTTAGGAACTCTTAAGGTCCCTATCTTCACCTGGTGCTTTGTTATACCCTCCACTCCAGTGTGCAGAGGGTATATATAAGTTTGTCATTCCGTTTGTAATAATTAGAAAAAAAATCTGGACCCCATAAAATATATATATTTGTGATCCTTATAACAAGTGGAGTTGATATAGCGATGTCCGTCTGTCCGGCTGTCCGTCCGTCCGTCTGTGGAAATCACGATGACGGCTTCAATCGGTCAACTAGATTGCTCGTTGGTATAAAAAATGATTCATTAACATCCTGAAAAGTTTGCTATTTAAAATCGTCCAAATCGGTTTATCTGGTCCCGAGAATTGAACGATGGAGTAAAAAAAGTCTTGAAAAAATATGATTTGACTATGTTGTTCTTGTCACGATAACGTTCTCAATAGGACAGCTAGGGCGCTTGTTGTTAGTGAGAATGATACTCCAACATCATGAGAAGATTTCTGTTCTTTAAATCGTGACAATAGATTTCATAGGTGCCGAGAAATCACTGAAAAGGTAAAAAAATATGATGTTTTCCTATATTGTTATTCTAAATTTTGTATTTTGTCACAGCTGTACTTGTTGTTTTTATGGTCGTTGTGGTAATAATATAAAAATTCACCAATATCAAGATTTTATGGTGTAATCTTTAAGTTAGTTAATTAATAAAAGAAACTATATAAAATCAATATCAATATTCTGCGATTTTTATAAGATCAGAAAATATTACAAATTGATACATACATACTACTGTTGCAAATATCAAAATACTATAAATAACATTCATATATTCTGTATATGTATATCGATAATAAGCGCATATTAAAAATAATATAAATATAAATTATTTTATTTATACAAAATACTGCAATTTTTAGGGTTTCAAAAAATAGTATGATTTTAAGGGTTCGACTTTTAGTACATACTTGCATTCAAAAGTAGTATTGAAACCATAAAATTCTACCCTGTAAAAAATTGGTGTTTAAAAAAAAATTTTTTTCTCAGATGATAATAATATAATACAGATGTCAATAATATTTAATTATAATACATTTTGAAAATTTATTATTTAATGTTCGGCGCAGGCAAACGCCATTCCCGGACTACCGAGAATTTAATGCACGAGTTATTCCGCATTAGGAATAATCGCGGAGCTCAGCTCAATCAAAGTGCAATGATTAAGTCTCGCCCTGGGAAACATATGTTCATGCTTCCCTTTGCACAATGCCATTCCCAACTACCAAAAATTGTAGGCACGAGCTATCCACATTAGGAATAGTCGCGGGCTCCACTCAATCAAAGTGCAATGATTTAGCTTCGCCCTGGGAAACATGTATTCATTCATTTCTTTGCACAAACCGAACTTCTTATGGCACATTAAAAATAAACTAATTGAGAAGTACAATTCATCATTACGCTGTATTATAATACTATTTTCTTATTTTACTACTAGCTAGTAAACAAAGTGATCGTATCATTGTAAACGAAATAGAATTGAAATTGTGTGCAGATTCGTTTTACTTAAAAAACTGTTTCTACAGATAGGGAATAAAATCCCAGTAAACATTTTATGCAATAAGTGATCATGTGGAGTCTTTTTTAACTCCTCTGTGCTATTAAAACAGTCATAAATGCGCTCTTTTGCTGATCACAAAATATTCTTTTGTTGGGAGGAAATATTACCTTACACCCGACTCTTCTTGAGAACCTTTTTTATTCAATTTTTTGATTAATTTCGACTTATTTTTGAGTCATATTTAATGTCATTTTTCTATAAATCACTTTTTAAGCGTAAGCAAAAATCATTTCATAGTCTTTTTCTAATACCGCATGTGATTAATCAGTTTTTAATCATCAAAAGTGCTCGAAAAAGGCACAGTAAGATGATTTTTGTTAAAACAATCTTCGAAATGATTACTGGGATATCGTATATTTTTGTTTACACACACATATACATAATGGCACCAGTAAGCCGAATTCTCTCATGAAACACATAGACGACAGCGGCTACACGACTACAGCCTGTCAAAAATAATATACACACGTTTATATGAAAACGATTACTTTGACACCAACACAGCTACACGACTACATGACCACTTTTGCTGCTGTAGTCAACTTTGGCTAATTTCTATTTTTGTTGGCTACAAAATAAAAATAGTGTTGACAATATAACAAAATATGTAAGAGATATTAGTGGTATGAAGTATTTTATTTTGTTGAAATGCTATAATAATTCTATTAATAAGTAAATTTATTTATTTATTTTTACGTTATAATAATGCATTATAAATAAGTAATATATTTAAGACAATTTTATGTAGAATCATACATGTTTTTCTATTTTAATAAAGTAAAAAAAAATATATAATTGGCACTACTGAAATGAAAATGATTTTGTATAAAAACAGCTGTTTATATTATTGTTATATGTTGCTGTCATTTTCAAATAAATTAAGTAGTTGACTACACGACTACAACTGTAGCCAGTAGCATTTGTATCCGTGTGTTTGTGTAGCCTCTGTCGTCTATGTGTTTCATGCATAAGTAACAATTTCATTTAGTCTTATGAAAGCTTTTGAACAAAGCAGATATACGTCGCATTGTTTTGTGAAATCATACATTGTTTTTTAATAGGTACCAGTGAT
Source organism: Cordilura impudica (assembly GCA_963682025.1). Taxonomy (NCBI): domain Eukaryota; kingdom Metazoa; phylum Arthropoda; class Insecta; order Diptera; family Scathophagidae; genus Cordilura; species Cordilura impudica. The sequence goes on from OY821521.1 coordinate 110,272,476, forward strand.
GCCAGGAGATTTTTACAGAAATCTCTACGTTAATGAAAAAATATCCCTTTTTTCCCTACACCCACTTTTTTCTCTCTACATTTTTGCCTACACTACTTTTTTCAATTTTTCAAAAAAAAATTTATTTTTAATTTGTTAATTTTCAATTTCAATAATGCAAAAATAACATAAAAACGAAAAAAATATCATAAAAAATAAGATAAGAATATCATTAGAATTACATAAAAACAACATAAAAAACCAACAGATATTATAAAAAAAATATTTTTACTATTCTGTATAATTCATCTTTTATATGGCTAGATGTGCATTTAAAATTTACACAATTAATTAAAATGGCTTGCAAATGGGATCTTATAACGTAAACAGAATTTTGGTTGTTGGTTTTAAAAGATATTTTTTTAAGACATTGGTTATTAGCATGTATACTTAGATCTGATTTATCACAATTTAATATTTTTTCACAAGCCTTGCATCTGTATTTAAAGTCGCCATCTTTGACCTGTTCCATCCCATTAGCTTCTCGTCTCTCAACTAACTTGAGTAAAACCTTTGTTTTCTGTATTTCTTTGATGTGTTTTCAGCATCATCGAAAAATGAATCGGACCTTTTTCTAAAATCAATTATGTTTACATTTATAATATTTTAATATTCTTTTGATGTGTAAACATCTATACGCGCAGGGCGGTAAATTTCTATTTCACAATACAATCGCAAAAACAGCGTAACACATCGGTGTGAGCTGAAGCGTAAATCGGTGTGACTTTATCTGATTGTATTTCTGAAAAAATTATGATATGTTCTTTTCTAAACATTTTGCAATTTTCTTTCAAAAAACATCAATTGTATTTCAGAAAACATCAATTGTATTTCAGAAACCATCAATATAATTTCAGAAAACATCATTTAAATTTCAGAAAACATAAATAGAATTTCAGAAAACATCAATTTAATTTCAGAAGACATCAATTGTATTTCAGAAACCATCAATATAATTTCAGAAAACATCATTTGAATTTCATAAAACATAAATAGAATTTCAGAAAACATCAATATAATTTCAGGAAACATCAATTGTATTTCAGAAACCATCAATATAATTTCAGATAACATCAATTGTATTTCAGAAAACATCAATAGAATTTCAGAAAACATAAACTGTATTTCAGAAAACATCAATAAAATTTCAGAAAACATCAATTGAATTTCTGAAAACATCAATATAATTTCAGAAAACATCAATTGTATTTCAGAAAACATCAATTGTATTTCAGAAAACATCATTTGAATTTCAGAAAACATAAATAGAATTTCAGAAAACATCAATTGTATTTCAGAAACCATCAATATAATTTCAGAAAACATCATTTGAATTTCAGAAAACATAAATAGAATTTCAGAAAACATCAATATAATTTCAGAAAACATCATTCGAGTTTCAAAAAATATCATTTGAATTTCAGAAAACATAAATAGAATTTCAGAAAACATCAATATAATTTCAGAAAACATCAATTGAATTTCAGAAAACATCAATAGAATTTCAGAAAACATAAATTGTATTTCAGAAAACATCAATTGTATTTCAGAAAACATCATTTGAATTTCAGAAAACATAAATAGAATTTCAGAAAATATTAATTGAATTTCAACAAGTAAGAAAATTATAGTCGGTCTAGACCGACTATATGATACCCTATACCATGCGTTTGAAAACCCTATCTCTTAGGCCCAACTAACTGGACATAGAAAATAAGCAAAAACCAAATTTGAGTGGGATTTTTATTAATTTTTTTGGCTGCAAATATGAAAAAGTTCATATCGGATGCTATATCTATATGGGGACTAGGTCCAAAAATGGACCGATCCTGACCATGGTTGGTAACGTCTCTTGTATTTTGCAAAAACATATACAAACAAAATTTGAGAAGAATCAGTGCAATATTTTTGTTTTTTAATAGATTTAAGTTAATATCGGGAAGCAGCTCTATATGGGACCAAAGGGATCATTTTTGGACTACTCATTAATGGATGTAATGAACGCATACAAACCCAATTTGAGTAAGATCTATATGACAATTTAGATCTTATGGCAATTTATGTCGATTTCATAGGGGTAATTTGTATGGGGGCTAGGTCTGAACATGGACCGAATTTCACCAATTTCAATAGCGTTCATCCCATGGCCGATAAAAGCCTGCAGTTTGATTACAAGGTTTACATGGACACACAGACGGACATTGTTAAATCAACTCAAAAAGTGATTCTGATTCGATCGGTATAATTAAAGATGGGTCTGGGTCAAATATTTTTGGTTGTTACAAACAGCAGCACAAAGTCATTATACCCAAACCACATAGTGGTATAGGGTATAAAAAGCATTATTTGAATTGCTGAGAACATTAATTGTATTTCAGAAAACATCAATAGATTTTCAAAAAGCATCATTTGAATTGCTGAAAACATTAATTGTGTTTCAGAAAACATCAATTGAATTTCAGAAAACGTCAATTGCATTTTAGAAAACATCAATTGAATTTCAGAAAACAGCATAATCGACTTATTTTTTATGCACTGGAAAATATGATGTTGATGTTTTCTTTAATTATTAGATGTTTACACATCTCCCTTGTGATCGGACTCACATGATTTATTTATTTACAAACTTACTTAATATAATCGAAGAGATCTACAAAGATGGCGTACTTATGTATGTATTAAAAAAAATGCACAAAACTGCGCAAAAGTGTTTTTTACTTGTCATTCTTATTAAAAAAGCCACGTATTTACTATCTCCATATTATAGAGTTATTACCAGATTTAAAAAAGATAGATATTTTTAATTTCAAAGTTTAAAATTGAAATGTATATAATCTTAAGTTGTTAAAAAAAATTTTCAAAAAATCCCTACAATTCGACAAAAGTAAGAAATCTTTTGCATTAAACACATAGACGCAGATCCATTTATCGATGCGTTACAAATGGAATGACAAACTGATGTAATGAGATCGAAAAAATAAAACTGATTAACGCTAGTGCTTTTAAAATATAAGACATGGTCAAGTATTCCGAAAAAGATCCGAAATTTAAAAATATTTTTTGTTTACTATCTTCTATTGACTTTAAAATTGTTAAACGTATGTGATGATGTTACACACATCTTCATTTATCTTTATTTATTTCATTTATTCATCTTTATTTGTTTATATTTTTTTGTTTATTTTTGTTTACTATATGCACATGCACATATTTATTTGTAATTATTTGTTTACATTTATTTATTTTTTTGCATATCTTTTCTTTTCATTCAACACATACCACAAAGTACACTAACCTTGGGTAAAGGGTTGAATTAGAAAACAATAAATTATTGTGTAATTAAATATCACTGGAATGCAAAATGACAAATTTGTGAAAATTCAAATTGTGTCAATAACCCATGACAAATAGGAATGTCACTCAAATTTTGAGGGGAAAAATTTAAATTGATTATTGAACGTTTTCTGATTGGCTATTGAGCCCAACGTTCAAAAATCAATGAATTTGTAATATGCGAATGTAAAGAAAAGAGAAGACTATTATTTAAATTAAGTAAAAATATTAAATTATAATGATATAAAAGACCAGCATTTTCAATAAATAATCAATTATAATTCTGATTTGAAAGGGTTATAATTAAAACCAAACAGAGATTTTCTCTTTTTACTGGCATATTCTGCCAAAGGGTTCAAACATTGGCATAATCTGCCTACGTGCTATCTCTGTAAAACATTAAAAAAGTGCATCTAGCGTGCACGCGGGAACTGCTTTGAGGAAAGCACTTGACAATATTCCTCCTGAGATTGGTCCGGTTTTCACCCAATCTTAGTATCCTTTTGTACACCCCTCTTACACTATATGGCGATCCTGCCAAGATAACACTATATGGCGATCCTGCCCCCTTATACACTATATTAAATTTAAATGCCACTATGTACGTAGATTGCTACAAGGCATACATTATATAACGGTCCAGCAATTTTTATATTATTTGGTGATCCTAGCTGGCGTCCCACCTACACTATATGGCGATCCTGCCTTTCACACTATACGTAAATGCTGAAAATTCAGAGTATTTGTTGTAATAAATTACTAAATTGCTCAAATTGTTTACATTTTCAAATATTTTATCTAAATTTGTTACAAACAGTGCAAGAAAACCTAGGTGGAGGGTATCAAAGATTCGTCATAGCCGAATTTAACACTCTTACTTGTTAAAATATATTTTTTTTTATGTTATTGCGCCCACGAGAACATTCCTGTTTTCAGAAATATCAAGATATGGAACATTTGTTTTCGCCCTGTTCTTCAGGACCCTGATATGAAATAGGATATATATGTCCTCTCGTCATATGTAAAAAAAGAAGTTTTGCTAATAGTATTTATTTATTCCTCTTTTTTAATTGAATTTAACAAAAAATAATAATTATAAAATGAATTATACATTAAATTACACTTTAAAATGCAAAGAAAAGCTAATTACGATCATTTGTGAAATAAAAATATTTTTGCAAATACCTTGCTGTTCTTAGTAAAAATAATACATCGTGTTCAGATACGTTATCCATTCTAGGGACATAATACCCTATCAAAGTACTAGTAACTGAATGGATTGCACGTCTGGGTCCTTATATTAATGTTGAACTGTTTTCAAAATCTCGGCAGGCATAAGAATTGATCAACTAATTTGCCAATTCTGAGTTTTGAGACTTTAATGGAAAATGGTCCATAGTTATTTGTGGATATTTTGTCGTATACAATACATGAGTTTAGCACTCTCATATAGAGTAAATCGAACAAAATGCGACAGTATTTTATCATCGATTTGTGATCATACAAAATAACAAAAAGGAGAGTATAAATTGACACTGTGTGGCCTACTTATATTTAATAACACTGTGCTAGTCGCAAATTGTAACAAGCTGGGCATCCTACTGGTAAAACTAATTCGCGTATGCTGAATTCAATGGCGATAGCCGTTTTTCAAAGTTAGCGCTCATATTCGCGATATTCGTGATTTAAAACTAAATTATGTCCGCCAGTGTATTCTATGTCATTATATTTGTGTGATCATCATAATTTTGTTTGCTAATGATCATAGGCCCTTAAATTTTTACATTTGAAATTTAGTTGGCGATTCTCTTTGTGTCGCATTTGTATTTTTTTTAGAAATAAACACTACATTAAATCAATAAACACTACATAAACATAGTTAAGTGTTATTAAAATGGAACAACATGTTGATTTTGATAACTTTTGCTACGTTTGCGGAAAATGTACTATTACAGGCTCTCGTCGCAAAATCCTGTAGGAAAGCGAATATACAATTTATAAATATATTGATATGACATTACCCATATATTCATCCTATTCGCCACTGATACAATTAATTAATTACAATAATTAGTATAATCTTTCCTTTATCCATGCAAGTGAGTTTGGCAAAAACCGGTTGCAAAATGTGTCAAATATAACAAAACATAAGAATGCGACCTATAACAAACATAAGCCGCCAAAGGATTATATGAGCAAATTATTTACACATACAATTTTATAGGCAACTTAAGAAAGATATATAAAATTTGCTTTTAAATTGGATCGGGAAGCGACTTTATGATACCGAGTTAAATTTGATCAACTCCCTAATAGAAAAATTTCTTTGTGCGTTCTGAAACAGTGATCCCAAATTTTCTAAAAAAAAGGGGGAGCAACTCCAAATATCATTCAATGCTTTTTGTTAACGCCATCTCCAAAATCCAAGTGGTTTTATTTTATTATGCTCAATCTGGTATCATTAAATAATAACTATTTTATTTGCGATGAAAATTTTTTAGATTGCAACATTTGCAGTTTGAAAAAAATAAAAGTTTGGTCCAGAACGTGTACCTTGTTTGGCATCATTACATTCCCAATTGCATATATTACAAGTTGTGCTCAGAGCTCGGGAGCGAATATTATAAGCATATAAATATTTTACACCAAACAGATCCTGATTTGAGCACCAGAAAATGTATGCCGTAATCTACAGTGGGTGTCAGCTTATTTGATGCAGGGAAAAAAATTCAACTTCATCGTACATTAACTTCTGAACCAAATATGACACCGAAAAAAATACAACCACCATTTTAAAGAGCATACTTATTTATTCAAAAATAGATTTTAAATAAAATAAAAAGTAAAAAAACTATATTTCTACATTGAGCAGCTTATTTGATGCAGTCAACTTTTAACGATATGATGAATATTTGGTCGAGTTGCAGTAGGCTTTTTTTATTGAATTTATAAAATTGTCATTTCGTGAAAAAATAAATATTCTAAAATAAACATTCGAAAACTAACGTATTTGCCGTTTTATTTCTAAAACCTGAAATATGGGCCGACGCACAATTATTGAGTTACGGGAGTTGGTCATCCTCTAATATAAACAAATGAAAAGTCAGGTTGAAATTGTTGAACAAGTGAATATACCGAATTCTACAATTCGGCATATTACAAACGGTTTTTGAGAGAAAATAAAGTGAAGGATAAGGGCAAAAAGGCCCAAAATAAAAATCTTACTGCGAACGACGAAAGATGGATCATAAGGAAAATTAATGAAAATCCCAAGTTATCGGCACAAAAATTGGATGATGAGGTGCATAATTCTCTTGGCAAGGCTTGTAGTTCATCAGCAATTCGTCGTCTCTTGCGATCAGATGACTCTCATAGTTAAACTTCGCAAAAAAATAACTTTTTAAAGGATTCAAAATTTTGTAACACTGTCATTTTCTCCAATAAATCAAAGTTTAATATATTTGGCTCGGATGGAAGGACGATGTTGTGGCGGAAGCCCAATACACAGCTTGAGTTAAGAAATTTGCATCCGGTGGTGGCAGTTTCATGGTTTTATCTTGAATGGCAGCATCGGAAGTTGGAAATTTTGTTTTAATTGAAGGGAACATGGATAACATGATGCTTAATATTTTTAGCAAAAAAAAAGGTTAAAAACAGCATTGCAAGAATAATGAATTAAAATTCAGTCAGAAGCTACACAAAAACTGGTTATTTTATTGCAAAATCATCTTGAAGCTGTTATATGTATCTCAAAAGGGTCGTAATAAAAAATACTAAAAGTACTGAAAAAATTGATGATTTTGTTAATTTATAAGTAATTTATGCTGCATCAAATAAGCTGATCAATGTAGATATATAGTTTTTTACTTTTTATTTTATTTAAAATCAACAAAACAAACTGTGGAAGATATGAAGTATTATTTTTGAATAAAATAGTACGCTCCTTAAAATGGCTTTCTTATTTTTGCGGTATCTTATTTGGTTCAGAAGCTACTGTACAATGAAGTTAAATTTTTGCCTTGCATCAAATAAGTTGACATCCACTGTATATATATATATATACCATGTATACAAACCAAATGCTGTGGGTAAGTGTAGCTAAAATTCGATTTACAAACCAATATATGCGTTGGAAAGGTTTACCTTCACTGATGGCTTAGAAAAAAAAAAAAATAACATCGAAAAATGTCTACACATATGCGTTTTACGCACACTTTTGTGATGGTGTGTTTTTCGTATATAAAATGTGTGTATTCATAATGGAATTGATTTTTATTTATTTTTATGGCAGGTGCGGTAACTCATAATAAAGTTAGCGCTATGAATTTTTACGCGTAACGATTAATGATTCGACAAAATACAATCACATTTTGCATTGCCATAAGCGTTTTCATCAATAAAATGTTGATATGTATGTGGGAACACAAGAAATCGAGGTCGGCAACTGTTGGATTGTGCCATATTCACCAATTTTATCTTAAACTTCTAAGGCTCACAATAACTTTGAATACCGCAATTCAATAAAGCGATCAAATATATTTATAAATACTAGCAGATTCCAGCTCTTGAAATTCGAGTGCAATTTCTGGGCAACTTTATTTTTCAACTTAGTCAATTCACAACCCAACACTTTTTTGGTTTATTATTATTGTGAATGAAGAAAACAAACTCATTAACAAACACATTAACACATTTAATAAACACACACATAGCATATGTATAGTTTTATGTATGTGTTAGGTTAGGTTAGGTTGATAAGAGGAGCTATGTAAACACATAGCTCATATCCGTTGTGTCCGGAAATACACCTAAGCCAGTAGGTCGGCTTGTTGTGCGCTCTACATCTCAAGCCTGGTAGGATGTCGTTGGATAGATATCTGACCCTTGTTCTCGCAAATTCAGGACAGTAACAGAGGTAGTGTTCTAGGGTTTCGTCATCCTCCCCGCAAGCTCTACAAGTGGCCGATTCCGCCGATCCTATGCGGTATAGGTGAGCCCTCAGCTCAGCGTGTCCAGTGAGGAGCCAATTATCCTACTAAGGTTTCCCCTACTAAGATTAAAGATTTCCTTAGTTTTCGTAGTGTTGGAAGTACCCCAAAGTATCTTTGTAACCTTATCCACGTCAGCCTCATCCCAAATTGATACATGCGAACTGGTCGCCCAGTCTGCCAGTTCCAATTTGAGAGAATTGAAAGGTATTGGGTTTTCCAAATTGACTCTTTCCAGGAAAGAACCCTTCCTGGCCAGTTCGTCAGCAATTTCGTTTCCCACCATACCATTGTGTTCTGGGATCCAAACGATTTCAAGTCTGCCTCTTCCGGAGAAGTTTGCAATCTCTTCCTTACACTCGAGGATAGTCCTTGATCTAGTTTTGTCCGAGGGTATCGCTTTGATGGCCGCTAGACTGTCCGTAAATATTTTCACGTCTTCGGGAATTGGGGAATCCCGTGCGTTAATAGACCTAATACATTCCGTTATCGCGACCAATTCAGCCTGAAAGACAGAGTTGTGGTCCGGTAGATGGAATTATATCCCTATGCATATTCCAGTTTTACCATGCAGACTAGATGCGTCCGTATAGTAGTGTGTCCCTGGAAGGTTTTGTAGAATATTTCCGTTCATCCAACTTTCCCTGTCTGATATCCGTATACTGCAGGGTATACCTGTTGACACTTCCGAGATTCTATCACAGCTAATATCCACTGTGTTGAGTCCCGGAATTTGGTCTAAAATTGTCTGGTGTCTGCTCATGTGGTCTGTGATATATTTCCCTGTTACCCTTAATCGTAACATGGCCAGAGCTGCCTCATATTTAATTCTAATCTCGATTGGGTCTATAGATAATATATTCTCTAAAATCCTCGTAGAAGTATCCTCACAGCACCACTGATCCCTATGTAACAGAGGCGCTGTATCATTTGGAATGGTTTAATGTAGCATTTCCTGTCCATTGACGTCCATATGACTATGGATGCGTAGGTTAGAATAGGTCTAACGACGCTTATGTATAACCAATGTGTCATCCGCGGGATTAAACCTCATGTTGAGCCTGTAGCTCTTCTGCAAATGGCCCATACATGATGAGCCTTCGCAACCCTGCTCTCTATATGGTTTTTCCAAGTGAGCTTTTTATCGAGAATCACCCCAAGGTATTTCACCGTTTGTGTGATTTTAATCGTTTTGCCCTGGAAGCGAGGTTCATAAAAGTCAATTATTTTCGTCTTCCTTGTGAAGAGGCATATTTCAGTTTTCTCTGGGTTTACATTAAAGTTCCTCGGTTGTACCCAATCGTATGCTATTTCGAGTGCATCCGATGCCCTCCTACATAAATTTCTAGGATCTTTCCCCCTTAACAGTATCGCTACGTCATCTGCATAGCAGAAAGTTTAGAAACCCTTAATGGCTAGAATCCTTAGCAGACTGTTTATAGTGGTCACCTAGAGAAGGGGGGATAAAATTTCCCCTTGAGATGTCCCACGACAAACTTTGTCTCTTATTCTAATGCCATCAACCTCGCAACTTATCCATCTATTCCCTAGCATGTGACTGATCCAGGCATTTATATCGCGGTCAATGTCGAATTGTTCTAGTGATTGGAGTAGCGTATTGGTTGATACATTGTTAAAAGCTCCTTCTATATCAATGAATATAGCCAGAGTGAAGATTTTTAAATCAAAAGATCTTTCGATGTGGTGAACTACCTCATGTAGTGCAGTTTCCACTGAGCTTCCCTTTAAATAATCGTGTTTTTTATTTATTTATTAGGTCAATGGAATAAATCCTTACAGACCTGTATAAATGATATAATTACATATGCACATATATTGAAACAATTAAATAGATTTACAAATAAAAATTAATAGTTAGGAATTTAATAAAATAATGATATTATACTTAATTACATCAGTGTTCAACGAAAAATCAATTAATTGATAAATATTATTATAATCACAACAAATTCTTCTAAAAGGATCAGCTAGAGCATAGTTGGTTTGAAAAGATTTAACAAAGAGTGGTTGGAGTTGGCGTGATACTCGTTGAGGATCATTAAAAATTAAATTGTTGACAAGAAAGTCAGAACAGATTTTACCATTAATTAGGTTGATCATAAATGTAACTTTTAGCATAGTCCTACGGCTTTCCAAAGTAGGTAATTTTATTAATTTAAGTCGATCAACGTATAAAGGTAGATCAATTGCAGAATTCAAAGGTAATCCGCGTAAGCAAAAGAGTAGAAATTGTTTCTGTACAGACTCGATTCGTTGAATATGAATTTTATAGAAGGGATCCCATATTATTGACCCATATTCTAAAACAGGTCTTACAAGAGATGTAAAAAGTTGTTTGGTTATGTAAGGATCAATAAATTCTTTTGCCCATATTTTAATAAAGGCGAGTGTACCTCTAGCTTTATTAATTGTCATGGTGACGTGAGATACAAAGTTTAATTTAGGATCAAGTAGAATCCCTAAATCCAGAAAAGTATCAACAAGTTCAAGCTGATATCCGCCCATGAAGTAGTTAGCAGAAAAACATTATTTCTAGAAAAACGCTACATTTATATTTTTTCAAATTTAGTTCCATTACGAAAAGAAATTGTTGAGATCTGATTGAAAATGAATATGATCATAATGTTGACATTAACTTAAAAAAAATTTAACATCATCAGCGTACATTAAAACGTTGGAAAAATTTATCACTTTTGGAAGATCGTTGATGAAAAGGGAGGAAAGAATTGGTCCAAGATGGCTATCTTGAGGAACACCAGAAGTCACAGTAATAACTTCAGATGATATATTATTATACATTTCACGTTGTGTTCTCTCAAAAAGATATGATTTTATCCATTTAAGGCTTAATGGTGTTAAACCTAATAAATCCAATTTGATCAGTAGAATGTTATGGTTTACTTTATCGAAAGCCTTACTAAAATCGGTGTATACTGCACCTATTTGTTTTTTCTTGACAAAACCATCGTTAATTATTGTCGTAAAATGTATTGCCTTAATTACCATAATTTCGGTTATTCTATCATTTCTTTCCTCTCGATATTGTTCCACAGTAGGCCGTTCATATTGTTCCCTATCGGGTCCCGTTTGCTATTCCACGTTGGTTCCAGTTTGTCGAGACACATTGGTACCAATTTCTGGGTTCCTATTTGGCCCATGTTCTTCGTTAAGAAAGTGTGTTTTCATCAATATTCTTAAGGACTGTTCCATTGATTCCGCCCGAATCCCGTCCTTATCGACTAGAGTTTCAGGCTGTGAATGGGTTTTCGATAAGAATTTCTTGATTTTCGAGACGTCATTAACGCTATCAACCTGTTCACACAATAGTTTCCAGGAGTTATGTTTGGCTACTCGAATCTTTTTGATGTAGTCCCTGAGTTTGTCATCCCAGTACACTACATGTTTTTTTACGACGAACCCTATTAAATGATTTTCGGATGTCCTTTCCAAGATTTATCAATTGCCCTGTCAGCCAGGGTTTTTCTTAGGGAGATCTCCTTTCCCGGAGTGGACAACATTCCTTGAAAGATTCAATTTGGCTCTTCGTTAATCTATCTACTTCCGCGTCAACCTCTTCAACATTCCTTAGGGCTGTGGGAGGTGTAGTTAGACGGGCTATTAGATTTCTTCTAAATTTTGGCCAATCCGTTTTAGCCTTATTCCTGAACTTAAGGCGTTCAGGCGGTGGTTGTGTCAGATTAAATAAAATACAGCGATGATCCGAGAAGGAATGCTCGCTAGAGACATGCCATTTTGGATATTGTCCACTAAATTTTTCGAACAAATTGAAATATCCAAAACCTCTTCCCTCAATCTGTTAGCAAAGGTTGCCACTAAATTTTTCGAACAAATTGAAATATCCAAAACCTCTTCCCTCAATCTGTTAACAAAGGTTGCCGTGTTCCCAGTATTAAGGGTAAAGAGGTTATTTTCATTAAGGAATTCAAGTAAAGCTTCCCCTTTGGTTACATTTCGAACTACCCCCGCTATATGGTGAGAGTTTGCATCGCATCCTATGAGGATTTCCTTACCTGTTGTTCTAGCTGTCCTTACCATCTCTTCCAGTTCCGACGTCGGTGGAGGTGTCGGCGAGTCCGAAGGGAGATAAACCGATGCCAAGAGCATCGGTTGGCTTCCATGTAGCAGGACGGTGGCATCTGCGGTGGACAAGTCTGGAGAAAAGAGATAATTTAGATTTTTGTGACAAATAATACAAGTTCTCGGTCGAGTTCCTGTATGAGCATAAAAAATTTGGTAATTTGGATCATTTAGCCCAGTAACCTTGTCATTCACCGTCCAATGTTTCTGTACTAGTATGATATGTAACTTACCTTTTTGTAGTTTTTCCATAAGAGTTAGAGTAGCCATTTTGCTCTGATGGAGGTTGATCTGCATGAGCATGATCATTGTTCGGCTAACAGTTGTTCCTCTTGGGAGTTAGTTACTTCTAACTCTCCCTTTGTGTGTGAGGTGGAAGGTGTTGGGTCGTTGGAAGTCCCCTCACTTGTGCCCGCCTTGGTCTTATTAGTTGCCTTCTCCCAGCCAATGGTCGTTATGCCTACTTTAAAGTAGACTGCAGCTGAGACAAAGAAGGCTTTACATTTCGTGGTTTTAAGGCTAGCCATTGACTCCTGATCAATACCCGCAACAAAAAGAGTGCCGTCTTAGCCCTCCTCTCTGTGGAATATCTCCCATTTGTCAGTGGCTAGACCTTTATTTTGTTTAGCCAAGACCTTAATCACGTCTTCGGCAGCAAGCTTGCTGCCCCAACCTTTAATGAAAAAGGACACTTTGCTCAGGGATGGAATGTCCGCCTTTTTGACGAGGGATAGTTTGGCACCATCCCAAGGAGCTGGTATATATTTCACCATTTTCTCTAGGGTTTCCGAAAGACTGAAGAAATAGCTATTTAAACTATTTGGGACAAATTTTGCTAAGAACAATAGGTAAAAATTACATAGATGAGAAAAAACAACAGTTTGGTCAAAATGTCAAATTTTGACCCCCTCCAACTCAGAGAGTTGTGGACCGATCTTGTTGAAAAATTGTGTCTAAACTACTATCCAACAAACTGCTATCCGGCCCGATCGGAAGACATCGGTTTCAAAAGTTGGATCACCCACGCCCCTTATAAAGGGTCCGCCAACTAACGTTTTTTCAACTAGTGCTTATTTCGTGAATGGTAACACTTAGCTCATGTCTGATTTGACAGATAATTAGTTTTATCCTTCCGCTGAACGAATATGGTTGTGTATACGCTCGAACAACGCTGGGAAATATTGCGACATTACTTTGAAAATCATGGTAATGTTGCAGAATGTGTGCGAAAATTTCGTACGGATTTTGGAAGAAGAGAAGCACCGTCAGCTCCGTATGTACGTTATCTTGTGAAAAAAGTGAAAGAAACTGGCATCCTCATCGATTAACCAAAGCGTGAAAAGCCAAAAGCAGTGCGTACAAAGTGTGCGTGAAGCGCCATTAACATCAATTCACCGTCGTTCTCAAGAATTGAACATTTCGGAGGCATCATTGGGACGAATTTTGCATAAAGACCATGGTATGACGCCATACAAAGTCCAATTGGTTCAGTAGTTGAAGCCAACTGACCATCCAATGCGTTTTCGCTTCGCTAAGTGGGCCTGCGATTGACTTACAGAAGATGCCGATTTTGCCAAAAAAATCATCTTTTCAGATGAAGCTCATTTTGATCTTGGCGGGTATGTAAACAAGCAAAATTGTCGCATTTGGGGCGCAGAAAACCCGCACGCATACATTGAAAAGCCGATACACCCAAAACGAGTCACTGTTTGGTGCGGATTTTGGTCCAGAGGCATAATTGGGCAATTTTTCTTCGAAAATGAGCAAGGAGTGGCCGTTACAGTCAATGGCGATCGTTATCGGGCCATGTTGAACGAATTTTTGTTCACAAAAATTGAAGAGAAGGATATTGGCAACATTTGTTTTCAACAGGACGGCGCTACGTGCCACACAGCCGAAGCTACACTCGATGTTTTGCGCCCTGTTTTTGAAGATCGCATTATCAGCCGCAGAGCTGATGTCGTTTGACCACCTCGGAGCTGCGATTTGACACCGTTGGACTATTATTTGTGGGGTGCCCTCAAAGATAAGTGTTACGCCAACAAGCCAGAGACAATTGACGCTTTAAAGGACAATATTCGTGAAGCCATTGGTGAAATACAGTTACACACAATCGATAATGTGCTTAAAAATTGGACCGATCGTGTAGGCTACTGCATGGCCAGCCGAGGCAGCGATTTGAATGAAGTTATTTTCCATTATTAACAGGAAGGATTGTACTTTCAAATAAAAAAAGAAATTTGAGATAATATTCAGTAGTTTTTTTTTAATAGCATTTTCGAAAAAAAAGTTATTTGGCGGACCCTTTATATAACATTAATTTTCTGTTTGTTTGTTTGACCGCTATACAAATATTTATTTTTTAACGGATTTCTCTGAAATTTGGTACACATGTTCTCCATACTACAGGGAAGGTCGCCATATGTTTCTTACCAGCCACGCCTACTCTTGCGCCCACTTGTTATATAAAATTCATTTTCTGTTTTTTGGTATATTTGTTCGTATACAAATTTTTATTTTTAACTGAAATTTGGTACAAACGATCTCTGTACTCACCATATGCTTCTTACCGGCGTACAGTGGTCAATTTCGCGAGATAGCGGTCAAAACTCTATAACTTTTGACGGGATTGGTATTTTTTTACGCAATTTGTTTTGTTCAATAGGAGGGACTTTAAGCTTCAATTTGCGTGTTCAAACGTAAAAATCGACTGATAGGAACGTAAGTAATTTGGAGTTAAAAATGCATTTTAATTTTTTGTTGAGTTTCCATGTAAAAGTTGAATATTTTGACATTTTAAATAGGTATTTTTTTTATAATTTCTTATTTTCTTCAATCGTATTTTACAACCAATATTTATTTATTATTCCTAAACTTAATTTTGGTCAGAAAATGCCAACATTTGTCCCCTGACATTTATTTAGTCTCAATATTCACAGGGGCCAAAGGTTGGTTTTTTTGGAAGAAAGCTAATTCTTGTGAGGATTAAACTGAAAAATAACACTGAAATTCCCAACAATATCAATACCATTTGGATATATTATATACAGAACACAACATCGATAAAATTTTAAGTAAACTTTTACTATTGATTTAAAGTGCACACACACAGAAAAAATATTCGCCAACCGAATTGCTCTAAAGTGAAATAACCGTATTTTCGATTGTATCAACAGAAATAAAATAGCATCTGCAAATTTTTTATTATGAAAAAATATTAACTGTTAAGGTAATAGAATTGTAGTCATAGTGAACCCGAAATTCGGTTATTAGCATTATCGCAATTCGGTTGGCAATAAATTCGGTAGCCACAACGAATCTGTTTTCTGTGTGCATATATTTTATTTAAATGTATTAATAAAAATTTATTCTAAAATTAGAAACATATTATAAACTTTAAACTAGTATTAATTAAACAATATTAGTAAAAATTTCTTCCAAATAGCTTTGATTTTCATTTTGCAGTAGTTGTTTAGCTTCTTCATCTAACTCTAATGAGGTTGATTTCCATTTTTGTCGAATACTGGACATATATGGGTCTGATGTGCACAACAAAATATTAATAAGATCTTCATTAGTACAATATCTGGAAATTTTTCTTGTATTGTGCTCGCGAAAAAATCTGTAGTCTTTGTTCCTTTTTTCTTGGGCTTCTTCTGAGAGATCTCCAATTGGAAGCATATTGTGCTGAATTATTTGTTCCCCATGGAAATTTTGTGAACTGTGGTTGGCATATGTCTCCAAGAATATTTTTGGTTATAAAGGGTTGCTGTCTCATTAGCATACTGACCAAATTTTTTTGCATCTATCTTTTTGCTACATGCTATAACTTGTAATATGATTTGGAATCGTCGTATTAAATCATAATCTACTCCAGTTATAGAAGCTGCAGTTTCTGGATCGGAAAAAAATCTCCTTGCTGTGTTTCCATCATTAGAATTTCCTTCTCCTTGCTTTGGCTCGTCAATTATAAGGCCTATCTCACGGTATTTTTCTTGAATATCTTTTCTTTTTTGCTTTCTTTTTTTCCAAATTTTCTTTGTTGTTTCTCACTGTTTCGCCTAACGGGCCAAATTGCAAATCGTATCCCAATTTAAGAATATGCTCCATAAAACGAATTCTAGCATGAAGAGGTGACATTCCAAATTCATATGCTTCATTAAAACTATCGTCTTGTGTTGGTGGTTGGTTCAATTGACTTGATGTTTTTTGGCATATGGTGCAGCTTGACGATGACTTTGTTTTGGTTAAAGCTTGTGCAACTTTTCCATCAATCATTGTGAGACACATTTTAAAATTTACTTCAATGTCTTGGTCATCAAATTTAAATGTTACTGGTTGAAGTTCTTTAATTTGATCATTTATTTTTCGAACTTCTTCATCTATGACATCTTGAGTCTCCTTTTTGTAAGCAAACTTTATTGGTCTACAAAATTTTGTTGACGAGGGAATTTCATTCTTCCATACATCTATCTCTGCAGCTCTACTAGTTGACGGCTCTGAACCAATATAAGTTTTTGTTAAACGTAATGGAACGAAAGAAATCATGAATAAATTGGCATCTGATGAATTTTCCGCATTATATTGTTTGTATTGTTTCTGGCCAGAGGACCCATCACATCCCCATTTAGAAATGAAAGTCATGCTGCAATTTTTAAACTTCTTTAAACAGTCAGCATCAAATGTCTTTAATAATCGTTCTGCAGTGTGTTCAAAATTAAAAATTAAAAATTAAAAATTAAAAATTAAAAATTAAAAATTAAAAATTAAAATTTAAAAATTAAAAATTTAAAATTAAAAATTAAAAATTAAAAATTAGAAATTAAAAATTAAAAATTAAAAATTAAAAACTAAAAATTAAAAATTTAAAATTTAAAATTAAAAATTAAAAATTAAAAATTAAAAATTAAAAATTAAAAATTAAAAATTAAAAATTAAAAATTAAAAATTAAAAATTAAAAATTAAATATTAAAAATTAAAAATTAAAAATTAAAAATTAAAAATTAAAAATTAAAAATTAAAAATTAAAAATTAAAAATTAAAAATTAAAAATTAAAAATTAAAAATTAAAAATTAAAAATTAAAAATTAAAAATTAAAAATTAAAAATTAAAAATTAGAAATTAAAAATTAAAAATTAAAATTAAAAATTAAAAACTAAAAACTAAAAACTAAAATTAAAAATTAAAAATTAAAAATTAAAAATTAAAAATTAAAAATTAAAAATTAAAAATTAGTAATTAAAAATTAAAAATTAAAAATTAAAAATTAAAAATTAAAAATTAAAAAATAAAAATTAAAAATTAAAAATTAAAAATTAAAAATTAAAAATTAAAAATTAAAAATTAAAAATTAAAAATTAAAAATTAAAAATTAAAAATTAAAAATTAAAAATTAAAAATTAAAATTAAAAATTAAAAATTAAAAATTAAAAATTAAAAATTAAAAATTAAAAATTAAAAATTAAAAATTAAAAATTAAAAATTAAAAATTAAAAATTAAAAATTAAAAATTACAAATTAAAATTAAAAATTAAAAATTAAAAATTAAAAATTAAAAAATAAAAATTAAAAATTAAAAATTAAAAATTAAAAATTAAAAATTAAAAATTAGAAATTAAAAATTATAAATTAAA